>OY730185.1:25017691-26315629 GCA_963422495.1 Polyommatus iphigenia | reverse complement strand
TTAATTGTATCTAGTTAAATCATTTCTTTGTCTTATACACTTTTGAAATATGGGTTAATAAATTACTAAAAGTTCCACAATTAGCAGTATTCTCAAATGAACTCGTCCGAGTTCTTAATAGAGGACCAATTTGGTTGCACCTGCGATAGTACTTCAAACATGTTTTGTGGCTTTTCTTAGATTTAATTTTAGTTTTCATTTACAATTTATGATTGAACTAGTTAAAATGTATGCCTTCAAAAGATAATTTATTAATAAATGTGTTTTATTTTGTCAGTAGGACGCTTTAAGTGCGTCAAAATGTTGCACCCGCGATAATGGAATCGCCCAGCTATAATATTATATTTATTATGTATTTAGATTTTAGGTGGTAAAATATTATAATATGAGCCGATAATTTTCAATTCGACTTTGTTTATTGTTTCATTCGCTATCTTTCTCTACAATAGAGTAAGAGGTATCTTCTTCAGTTCTAGAACGAAAGAACTGAATACCTCCTAAAGTAACCGTGACTGAAACTCCATAGTTGCTGGTCGTTCTTACCTCATAAGTCATGAAAATGTAATATTTCAGTTTTTGTAAAGTGACGAAAATCTGGCTGTCGCTGGCTCATGTGCCACAGCCCTGTGACCACCAAAGCCTGTGACACAATACAAAATTTAATGATCAGAATTCATGTATTATTAGCGTCAAATACAATATTATTGTAAAGAAAATGCAGCATTCATTTGAATAAACGATTACTCGAGAGTCGAGACTCGAGAGTCGAGTGAATCGTCTTTACTCATGGTCAGTTTGTACTTTATGTTATTGGACTTCAACTTGACCTTGAAATTAACCTATAGGTATTGATTATGTATGATTATTAAGTATTTATTAATTATTGATTAGGTATGCAAAATGCTATATATATAATATTATCTCATACGACCAATTAAATTTATAACAAGTTTACAAGTTTATAAACATTGGCATTCTATATTTTAATGAGGAACTACGATTTAGCATAATATTTTTATAGTTAATTTTCTGTTATATTGGCATTTGGCACTAAAAGCTAAGCAATTTACTATGGTAAGTAGATAATATTATGTACTTATGTAGGTACTAGGTAGCTCCTGCACTACACCGTTGAACACACTATATATGCGCACACGCATGCAGTTTGCACGCACTTTGCATGTAATTTGTGTACATATTATTATTTGCCTTCGACAGTAGGTATTTGCCTATTTCCTTCTGCTTATGTGTACAAGCAAGAAACACATTTACGGCTCGGTCCCAAGTCCCAACTCCTAACTTTAATTTATTGAAGATTTGGTCAGTAGCACCTCCATCGTGGGTATCGCAGACACAGTAGATTTTCAATTGTTATGCGGCAGCCGGCTGCCGCTTGGGGATTGATGGGTTAACTCCACACGTCATTTATCGAGCTTTTTATTAAAATAAATAGGGGAATACAGAATACGTCTTAAAAAACTTTTTTTTCGACCTAGTGATCACTCGTTCTTAGCGAAATCATCTTAGCAAAGATTACGTATCTTGGGACAGGTAACTGGTAAGGAACAGCCAACAGGCAGGTAAATTCTGCTGTCTGTTAGAAAAGTACATACTTTTTTACAGAGTAGCAATATTGCAAAATATCTGCTGTCCAACACCTATTGCTTACCTGTCGCGAGACACGTAATCATCCTGCCGCACACTTAGCAGCAATAGTTTCTCGACAGCAGCTGTCGAACGCCTGCTGCTTACCTGTCGCGAGACACGTAATCATCCTGCCGCACACTTAGCAGCAGTAGTTTCTCGACAGCAGCTATCGAACGCCTGCTGCTTACCTGTCGCAAGATACGTAATCATCCTGCCGCACACTTAGCAGCAGTAGTTTCTCGACAGCAGCTATCGAACGCCTGTTGCTTACCTGTCGCAAGCCACGTAATTATCCTACCGCTCACTTACCAGCAGCAGTAGTTTCTCGACAGCAGCTGTCGAACGTCTGTTGCTTGTCTGTTGCAACTTGCAAGATAGTTACCATTCTGCCGTTTTTCTCCTGTAGAGACGTAATGCGTATATTGTCTACACTCTACGATATTAACGTATTATACCGTTATATCTAAATCGATTCCTACAGCAAACTTTCTAAAATCAGCCTATCGATTATAGACAAACAATCGTATTCTCAGAAGCATTAGTTGTAATCGAGAAACGCGTGTCGGCCGCGGTTGATGGCATTAGGCAGAGATCTACCCCAGAGTTTCCGTAAAATAGTTCTTATGTCCTTGCCATAAGTGCCATAAGGTCCTGTTAGAGGTAAGATAGATGTGAACAAAGTTCGTGAAGACTGTTGAACCTACCGAGACACCTTGTCTAAACATATTATACGGTTGTGCTATAAAATGCAGGCTTATAATTAACTGATCACCAGAAATAGTAACATTTCACGGACAAAAATTGTAAACGATCACCAAAATATAGACCACCATTTTAATGTAAAATGATAACCAAAGATTTAACATCTTAAAACCAAAAATAGTAAATGATCACCAAAATTTGTAAATGATCACCAAAATTTGTAAATGATCACCAACATTATACTAGCATTTTAATGTAAAATGATCACCAAAGATTTAACATCTTAAAACCAAAAATAGTAAATGATTACCAAAATTAGTAAATGATCACCAAAATTAGTAAACGATCACCAGAATTAGTAAATGATCACCAACATCATACTAGCATTTTAATGTATAATTATAAACAAAGTATTTATTTATTTATTTATTTTTTCATTTTGCTATCCTATTAAAGAAAAATGAACCAAAAAAATCATTGGTCCGGAGAATAATAAATAGTAAAAACCAAATTTGAACTACATTTTAATTTTAAAATGAGAAACAAAAGAATTACATCTCAGTGTTTGTGGTATAAGTATCTCCATACCAAATTTCAGCAAAATCGGTTCAGTGGTTTGGGCGTGAAGAGGTTATGGCCAGACAGACAGATACACTTTCGCATTTATAATATTACTTATTTAGTATATAAAACTGTTATCATCCATGTTAATATTTTAAATTGGAATGGGTAGGTGTCCGTCTGTTATCTCTTCAGGTCCAAACTGCTGAATATAACAATAATATAGAGTATAATACTTCCTTGTTAATTATATGCTTCCATTTTTTGTCAATCGTAGTGATTTATTTGGACAGAAATATCGCATTGATTTGCTCGCAAGGATTTGGTGATCATTTACTATATTTGGTGATCATTTACTATATTTGGTGTTCGATTACAATTTGAAGTGTAGTCGTTACAAAAATAGCTCGTAGTATTGCAATTTTAGACTTTCTTTTTTTGGTGTTAAGTAACTTTTTTTGGTAAACAAGTTTAGGGTATCAGAGCATTTTTTGGTGGTCATTATATTTGTTCCCTAAAATGTACGTAGATAAATAGGAAATAGGAAATCAATACCAGCTATACAGAAAATTAACGCAAGAAAGGACAATAATAATTAATGTACCATCGAGGAAATTGATTCCTAGGCAGTGGTCAAACGAACCTCATTTGCAGGGACCGCGGAAGTACTTTATGACGGGGGGGGGGGGGGGGGGGGGGGGGGCAAGGGCGTAGCGAGGTACAGGCAGTGCCGGGGGGAGAGGGGAGGCACTCAATCTCAGTTAGCTAGCTCATATTTTGTTTTTAATATTTACCTCACCTCCAATATATTGTGAGTTACCCATATGTTTAAAATCTATACTTATACATATATTATAAAACAAAGTCGCTTTTTTCCCTCATGTCCCTTTGTCCCCTTTAATCTTTAAAACTACGCAACGGATTTTGATGATCCTTTCAGTGTTAGATAGCCCATTTATCGAGGAAGGCTATAGGCTAGGTATACATATTTTATCACGCTAAGACTAATAGGAGCGAAGAAATAGAGGAAAATGTGGGAAAAACGGGAAAAATTGTTTGAAAGGGCTAACTTGAACGCGCTAATCTCAGGAACTATTCCGTAAAGGTCCGATTTGAAAAATTCTTTCAGTGTTAGATAGCCCATTTATTGAGGGAGGCTATAGGCTATATTTTATCACGCTAAGACTAATATGAGAATGTGGAAAAAACGGGGGAAATTATTTGAAAGGGCTTATCTCGCGAACTACTGGAGCAATTTTTATGTTATTTGGCAAAGATAAGAAGTAGACCACGTCCTTCACGTGGTCTACTTCTTCATCATTGACTATCGATTTTAATCATTTTTTCAGTGGCTATATATTTTATACCCGTGCGACGCCGGGGCGGGTCGCTAGTCACGAATTAAACAATATAGGGCCCGTATTTTTGGTCAGTTATACTCAAGATGCATCTCGGTCTCAAGACACGGTTCAGGCTCTGTGATTGGTTGGCTGTCAAAATTTGGACCAATCACAGAGCCGAACCGCGTCTTGAGACCGGGTCGCATCTTAAGTACTGACCAAAAATACGGGCCTAGGATTTTCTTAATCTGCCCCCCCTAATTGTATAGAAGCCTGGCTACGCCCATGGGGGGGGGGGGGGCAATCTTTGGGGGTTTAGTCACCCTCTTCCTTCAGCCTCCGGCCCCAACTTCCTCCAGTCAAATTACTACTTATAAATATGACAAAACGGAGATGACTAGGTCAAACAAAATATAACAGTTTCATATAGTCAGTTGCAGAAAGTTTCATTAAAGTTTAAGCTTCTTTAAATCTATTGCTGACTCTTTCTTTGTCAACAAGATAAAAAGGGTCAGCAATAGAAGAAGAATATTTATTTTTAATGCATCTTTCTGCAACCGACGGTCAATGAATAAAAACCATTTTTTTTAATATTGCTTTATTGCATTCATTGGACGATACCAAAAACGTTGCGTCTCTCAGCTATCCTTGCAACAAATTCCTTAAGAATTTCATTTAAATCTAAACTAAATGTTTCAGCCTTATGCACGTGCAGTATTGCTAGATAAGTAAGTCTTCTCTGCTTCATTGGTAGTCGGAGGAATGTTCCGACTTCCGATGCGTTGAAGGGCTCTTAGCGAGTAGAGACCTTTCGTCCATGCAACTAACAATAAAACGGTCCGAACGCGAAAAAAAATGTTGCACATTTGTTGGCCATAATATTAATATGTAAGGTTGGGTCGACCGTGTTTTAAGTTGAAATACTTACAAAGTTTTTTAACGTTTTAAATGAAAAATGCTTTTCGGGATTCTCATTTTAACAAGCTAATAAACCTATTTTAACTTTTTATGAATAAGGCTGTCAGTTTTTTTAATTTAAATGTGTGTGTATTAATTGTAAAAATAAAGATTATATATTAAGTGAATGAAGTTTAAAAAAATCATTTTTTAACCGGCAGTAAAATTGGAGGGGGCGCGGCCCCCCCTATTTGATTTTAGGGGGTGCATTTGGCCCCCTCTGCACCCCACTTCCGCGGTCCCAGGTCATTTGGTCAACTTATGTCAATTCAATGAACTAGCTGTGATCGGTCGAATTCAGCCAAATTACTTAGGTCCGCCATCCGCCTTAGAATCAACTTCTCTGATAGTACAACTTACAAGAATCTAGATGATGCCCGCAACTTCGGTATTAGAGATACTTTGAGTCCCGGGAAAGCACAATAGGATACTTTTTATCCTTGAAAAATGTACGGTTTCCGCACGATAAACTAAATTTGGCATTTTATTTTCTTTGGGTGGCTTACAGCTAACAATACCGTCAATTCACTGATGACTGCATTGTCGATGACCCAAATTAATGTTCATTGTTACGTCTACGTAGATTGTCTGATTGTTATTCAACATGTTTACCGAATAAGGATGTTTACTGAAGATCAGGAAAACTGATAGAAATGGCGAAAACTGGGCTAACAAACATCTCAATAAAGTTACAGAACTTACGCTGACAAATGCGCGGTTTCTTTGAAACAACCAGCTAACAGCTAACCGGCTGTGTAATGCTAATGAGTAATGACTAATGTGTTTATACCAAAGTGACTGTCAGCCGCCGAAAGTGAGCGAACGTTACGCAGTTTATTGTATTTCCATACATATTCACTTTTTCGTTCACACCTTTACCGACCATACGCTATTACCACAGTATAGCAATAGGGATATTCAATATTGCTATACTGTGCTATTACGCTAGGGCCTAGGCGGCTAAAAGCGTAGGCACGGACATTGGATACCGTATATTTTCACGTTTACACTGGGGCTCACAGTGAGCCTGCTCACATTCGGCGGCCAGTCAGTTTTGTTTGAACACGGCCTTAGTTACAAGAATACAAGAAGACGTAAGTGGATGAAGTAGGTAACTAACAATTTTACTCTAACTAGTATAGCCAGTAGCTACTAACCAAGTGTGCTGTGCGTGGACTGTGGAGGTGGAGTTCTAATTTGAAAAATCGGTCAAGTGTCTATATCTGGCAATTCTATATTTGCAACCCGGAAAAGTAAGCCAGAAATATCTGAACATAATTTTTGACTGTTATTTAATACGGCTTTTGACTCTGAGTTAATTATTACTTAACTTTAATTTAATGAAGTGTGACCAAAATGTATAGTTTGTAATTTGTTAATTGTTTATGAAGTATTCGTAACAGTATGTTCTTATCAATTTTTAATTAAATTATGAAATTAAAGTTTAAGTAATCGTTAAATATTTAGCGGCTGTTAAAGTCCAATGCGATTAAAATTCTCAGTAGATCGCATAAGTAACGACCGTTAAACCGTTATCAAAGTTACATGTTTCGGCCTCTTTGTAATGTTATCACGTTTCTTAGACCTCAGATATCGTTGCTATGTTATCTATTACTGTTTGCTAAATGCTAAAATAATATTTGTTAGATAACTTAATAGTGAGTAAACTTAAAGTAACCATTCGAGCTAGTAGAAGACAATAATATTATGCTGGCCTTATTACTAGACCAAGCAGAGAAAGTAAGCTTGATTAAGATTTTAGAATCAGAGTGCTATAGCAACTATCTGCTAATATACGGAGTGTTAGGTTTAACACCGTTATCCTTAAAACCATTGAATGAGCCCGTCAAAATGAACAACTTTTTCTATGAGAACAATGCTGGGAACTCAAAAAAATCCGTCTTCATACCCATACAAATTGCCACGGCTTTTTTTTTAGATGTTGTTGTGTGTTAAACAACCTGTATTCAGTATAATTATTATAGTCCTCAGTTATTTTACTTCTGGATAAGAATTAGCATATTAATATTAGATTCCCTAAAAACCATCACAACATTGACAGTTTCATGAAAAAATAACTCTAGGCTGATTGTAGTTCGCTTAAATTTTTTTTTAATAGATGTAACATGACCCTTAAGGCGACGCCTTGATAATTTGGCTGTAGCGATGCCGATTTTTCTCAGCAATGACTAAAGCTAAGAAATTGAACTTCATTGTCAGTATTCATCATGTCTTTGTCTTTGAATTGCCCATAGCATAACACGATTGGACAACTTTTATAGCACAGAAAAATCAATCGAAAAGACCTCTGTAAAAAAAGGGATTCCTATTTTTCCAACAGAGGAGAGTGATTTAAGGTTCCAAAATTGGTACATAAATTGGTTCAAGCATGCACATTAATTTGTGCATAGCTTATATGAAATGTATTTATAGTTTTTAAATTATGCGACAAAAACCATTTTGTCGCTTACGCCCTTTCCATTTTTTGCTGTTCCATTGCTTGTTTTCTATGAGAGGCCGGGCCGGCCTCTCATAGAAAACAAGCAATCTAAAACATATCCAACACGTTTTCTTACTTTAACGCTGCGACACCTTAAAGACCGTCTCCTAATTACGCTAGAGTTCGAGTACAATAATTATTAGGGAGTGCCTCCGCTGCCGGCGCCGGCTCCCAAAAATATCAGTAATGGGAACCGGCGGTAAGTCAAAGGTAAGTATACTGCCGGCATCGGCTGCCGAGATATAAAACAACGGCTGCCGGCGCTGGCACTCAAAATGGGAGCCGGTGATAATGCGTATACCGCTAGGTCCCAGTGCCGATACACAAATTTTAAAAAGAAATAATTATAATCTCAAATATAATCGACTTTACCGACAAAGAGAATACAATCACTACGTTTTTTACCGACTTCAAAAGGTGAAGGTTAGGTACCTATTTGTTCGGCTGTGGATATTTTAGTTTTTTGTAATGCATTTGCCATTTTCTTAGCTTAGCTTTACCTTAGCTACCTTTTTTCAGCTACCAAAAAGTAAGATTTTGCACCACAGCTACAGTTATAAACCCCGTGGTATACTTCCGAAGGTACTGAACAGAACTTCAGATTCCTTATACATGTTAGAGAGTTTCAGCGTTGTTTAAAGAAGCAAAGATATTGTATTATGCTACTATGCAGTATGCAGATCACATTTATCAGCATCATAATCACCACCATTAACCCATCAAGATTTAAGCCCCATACGAGCACCGGTGATCGCGACAACAATAGAATACAATAGCATTTCCAAGAATCCCCGATCGAAGGATTCAAATATTATGCATCCTTACAATATGACTACATATTTATGACCTTATTATTTGTACTTTTCATAGTCCTTTAGCTCAAGACTGATGTTTTTGATCATTATTCTGTCATTTGACAAGCGATGTTTGCCGAATAGGCGCCGGCAGCCTATTCGGCAAACATCGTGTGACTTCAACAAACTTCGGAGTTCGGAAAACGGCGCCGACAGCCATTTCAGCAACCGGCGCCGGCGGCCATTTCGGCACCCGGCGCCGGCAGCGGAGGCACTCCCTAATTATTATAGGTGATGGTTGGTGAAAACAGGCATAAGGAGACTATTTGAAGTCCGTTCATCGGTTTTAGTTCCCTAAAATATCGAATGTCCATCCGCATAACTCATTGGAGCGTAAACCACGACATCCGTGTTTCTTACCTTATTCACGGCGAGTTCTCGCGAGAAATCTCTTATTTGTTCTCGCTTCTTGTATTAAAGACTTTTTCTTGAGAAGATTTACTTTAGTAGAAAGAAGAAAGCTAGAAAGAAACTTTATTTGGTAAAAAAGAAATAAAAACAACTTTAAATTCGAACCTATATATCACAGAATATAATATATTATTAGTAGTACCTACTCCTATATCAAATCGGTATCTCAACTCGCAACGCATATTTTCAGTGAGTGACTTTGCCAATTGCCGCCCGACGGTGAAACTTTACATTCCCGCGTCTCGGGATTTCCTGGGTACAATCTGTACCGTACGTCACACACTTCTTCTACTACTCACGTATCCTGCTTCTTCAGGTTGGCCCCTGGTTGACCCATATTGAGCCAATATATAAGCGATTACGCTTGTAGACTGTAAAGGCAACAGACAGACAGACAGAAAAAACTTTTAAAAAATGTGTAAAAATAATATTAGTCAGGAATAAGGATACCAGAGCTATAGTTTCTATAAGTTGGCTTAATACAAAACATCATAGATGCATACTTAAACATTTTTAACCAAAAAAGCTCCAAAAGTGCGCTGTAATCTCGTAATGCAAGTAGCAGTTCACCAGTCCATTCTGTAAGTTAAGTACTGAGTACATAATGTGAGTAGCACAATTACTGCATGTTCTGAGCTGTTAACTAACATGACCTTTATTCCAACGGCGTAAGGTATTTAGGAAGTAAAATAATTTTGAACCTGCACCTGAAAGGTCAACAAACTTTACTCTAGACAAGCCACAGTTAAACAAACTGACGAAACGCCCAAACCACGAAATATGTTATAATTGGCTTGTTTAGTGAGTAGGAGTATAAGGAACGTATGTACAGAAAATGTAAAGTTGACTTTGTAATGTTAGAGTATGTTTCAAATATTTTGTTAAATTAATTGAACGGACAACCATAGTCTCAAAATGTAGAGTTTACGTGGATATGGAACATGGAGCTATAATATGAGGGAAAATACCCCATCCCCTTTCAACTCTTGAACTTTGAGAAAGCAAAAGCCCCTTGATTTTCGAGCTCTTCATATTATTTCTCGAGCGATATAAAAGTTTTGAGCATTACCTAGGCAGTTAGGCAATAACCCAAAAACCGCACATAAATCGGCGGGCATAATAATTTACGGCGCAGAAAATTGGATTGCACTTTCGATTTCAAATGGTTTTGAAATCGGTAGCACAATTTACTGCAAACCGACCTTCAAATTATTACGATTAATTACTAAATCTAGATTATTACTCTCTGCGTTTATACCTAAAATCTAGATAGTAGGTCACAAATTGTGTTAGGGTCTAAACACACTAGGCTGAATTACGCCGGCGTAAAAGGGTCTAAACTAAACACACTAGGCTGAATTACGCCGGCGTAAATTCCGCCGCGTTTACGCCGCGTTTAAATTGCATGCAAAATACGGGCCGAACGCGAGGGGTGACACACTATTACGTCGTATTTTGTATGCGTTTGACATTTGAGGCGGAAATTACGCCGGCGTAATTCAGCCTAGTGTGTTTAGACACTAAGAGTGTACAAAATTTGTGGTCTAACGCTTTTTGGTCGTTTCTTCGAGATTTCCTCCACTCGACTCAACTTCAATCGTCAGTTATCGTTGAACAAATGACATATCTTTTGGGGAAGGTTGAGTCGAGTGGAGGAATTCTCCAGGAAGCAACTAATGAAGAAGAGAATACATTGTAGACTTTCAGATGAAGATCAGATCTGTCATGCGGCATGCCCTGATTACATGGTATCACTAGTTATTCAGTAATCTACTGTTCAAGGCATATAGTCAAAATGCGTATGATAAAACAGGGAAGTTCGAAAACAAAATGTCTGGAATTTTGCACATTAATCCTTCGATCGCGGATTCTTGGAAATCTATTGTTATTCTATTGTTGTCGTGATCACCGGTGCTCTTAATAATATGGGGCTTGATAGGTTAAGGCGTATTATGACGGCATCGAAAGCACTTTAAAAGCTGTGGACAATTATTAATGAACCCTTCAAGTCGTCAAAACATATAAGCAGGACCATTGACCTTGGGCTTTGGGGACTCAAAGGGTGATCAATCAGAGTCAAGTCAACCCACACCGCCCGCGCCTCCCCTTGAACTTAGTGATTCATGTGACCTCGACTTTTTGCCAACTTGACACCTCACATAGTATACATATGAACAGTAGAATAACTCAGTGGTGTGACTTGATAGTCTTGATACTGAGAAGTGAGTGGTGATCATGTGTTCCGGTAGACAGTAACGTATCAAGTATTCGGTGCACCTGCATCAGTGGCACACTTCAATGCTGCGTTCAGTTGCATGACGTCTTGAACTGACCGTATACTGAGTTTTATTTCGGAGCCCAGGCATAGTACTAAACCGGAGCTGTCAAAAATCTGACTCTCCCATAAATTTGACATTCGTTAATCAATACGATTACGTAGTTGTCTACAGGAGAATTAAATTAACTGCAAATTGCAATCATGTTTATGTTTGCGTGCGCCTAATTTAGGTCGTTTAGCATAAAGATGGACAGGTGTACTGTATATAATTTATACTGTGCCTGTTATGTCTCATCTGTTTAGTCTGTATAGTCGCCAGCAAATGTTTAACAGTTTTAAAGCTTACTGGCATAGTTTAAATAAGATATAATTGTAGTACACTGCGTTTGGTATACGTAGTACCTCTTTATTTTAATGTAATTTGTGTCTTTTCAATCTTATTTCCTAGGACAGTAAGCTGTTAGGACAGGTAGTAAGTTACATACGAAGCTTTACTCCTACTATTTGCTCATGAGTCATGACGCGGACGTCGCTAATAATTGGCTGCAGCAGCTTACATAGACTGCTCGGTTGTAAAAGTTGGGCCTTAAGCCAATATGACTTCGTCAATTTCGTTGCCGTATACGAAATCGAAAATGTATGGAATTTTATATGACCTCAAAATATGTCACTTTATTGCCTTATATCATATCACTTTTGTCGAAAATACGGTATACTGTTTTAATAAGTAGCCAGTAGGTAATATTATTATTACTGCAATGTTTTCAGTTTTCACGCTAGAAGGAGCACCAGCATAGACAGTAAACAAAAACTTTTGTTAGATGTTTGACAACGTTTCTGTCAATATTCTGATATTCAAAAACGTGTGCGACTTGTCGGATTTTGGTCGGATAATTTACTGTGAGTGCTAGTGCTGCTACCTGCTCCGACTTTTGCATGACATTCCCTATTCAAAACTAAGTTGAAACAGATGAAATAATCATGCCCTAAACTGACTAGACGCTTAGGCCTCGGTTCAAAAACCTCTTACGTTCGTGGAATAAGAAATCAGGACATGACTCAAGAGTTGAACAATAGTCTGTAACGGTGACAGATTTACTCAAATTGTGTAATAACTTGATCTGAGCACGCATAATCGTAGTCCTTGGAGGTTTTTTCCATACGAAGTAACTACTTTGCGTCTACTATTTGCTTATTACTTCTGTAATTGGCTCCCCATTCGCTAAAAAGTTAAAAATTAATAGCGGGCTTACATTTTTCCAATCCAGTAATCCAATCTAGCGCTGTATTGCTACTAATGCCATTACAGTGCCCGTTTAAATATTTCCATAATGCAATCCAGTGATTTCAGTGCATTGCATTGCCTGTTTACATTATTCCAGTAAGTAATCCAGCGCTGGGTTGGAATAACGTAAACCGGCAATAAGTTAGGGTTACTTGCAAAGATCCTGTAGACTGTAGAGTAGACTGTACCCCGATTGTGCTAAAATATCAACACGGTTTCTATGCAGTCTCGTTATAATAAGCGTATCAATTTCAAACTAATGGCCGCCATATTATGATGAATAAATAATATGCGCCCTCATTGATTAAAATATTGTTATGATTGAGGTAATGAACTTAAGAACAATTTTTCCTCTTAGTTTAGTTGAAAATTGAGTATGAATACCTCCTTACTTTTATAATTTTCTTTTCGTCAAAACGTATAAACACTTATATTTCAAAACGTATTCCATATTCAAAAGCCATGCATGTTTTATTTAAATAGAAACAGATTTATTTAAATTTTAAAAAGGTAGCTGAAAGTAGGTTAATAGGATAACTTAGAGCCCTTGACAGCACTTCAGCGTTTTAGCGGTGTTTTTAACGTTTCAACGGTGTTTTTAACGTTTTAACGGCGATTTTAACGTTTTAACGTGAAATTTTGTTGCAGGATACTCGTGCAACGGAAAGGAGAACATGGCCATCAACCATAACTTGAATAGGTGAGTTATGTTTTTGATACTTTTACACATTTTCGAATACTTTTGAGAAACTAAACTCTAAACTAGAGTCTAAAGCTTGTGATCTCCCGAGTCTCGGTGTAGCGGCCAAACCGCTTGTTCGCGCGGACACATATAAATCGAGCCATTAAATAAACAAAATAAAGTGCGACAAATTTAATGACAAGGCTCTAAAATCTAAATGAACGTGGGCGGGGGCGCTGCTGGTAAAGGAGAACTGTCAAAAATCGGCCAAGTGCGAGTCGGACTCGCACACGAAGGGTGTGTTTTTTGTATGGGAGCGCCCCTTAAATTTGTATTTTATTTAAATATTATTATTAATTATTAAAGTAGACATATAACTAAGGCTTTTGTGAAAATTTCAAGTGCCTACTTGTTGTCATCATTGATACCGAGCAAAAAATGTTTGAAAAATCACGTTTATTGTATGGGAGCCCCCCTTAAATATTTAATTTATTTTGTTTTTAGTATCTGTTGTTATAGCGGCAACAGAAATACATAATCTGTAAAAATTTCAACTCTCTAGCTATTACTGTTCTTGAGTTACAGCCTGGAGACAGACGGACAGACGGACAGACATCGAAGTCTCAGTAATAGGGTCCCGTTTTTACCCTTTGGGTACGGAAACCTAAAAATTGCGTTTTTGTATGATGGCAGCGTTAGTTCCTTTTTTCGCCACGTTCATTTAAAGCCTGGCCGAGCTCTACTTGATTTTTAGCGTTTTGAGCAATCAGAAGTTCAGAACGCGTTTAAGTGTGCTTTGACATTTGTAGTTTAGACTTTAGTAGATCGAAACTGTATTATTAGACTTAGGACCAATAATTTTTGACACAAAAAAAAAAATACAGTAGGATGAAACCCATTAGAAAAGGAGGAGAATATTATAAAAATTAAGGGAAAAATAATTTACGGGTGATCTGAGTTAGGGAAAAGTGTGGGGGGAGGTTTTAAGGGGGAAAACAGTTTATCTCGATTTCTGGCAAAACTAATTTTCCTATGAAAAAAGTCAAATGGCAAAGCTGTAGATAAGAAAAAGATCTAAAACTTTTGTATTTACACTTTTTTTCCATAACCTCTTGAAAATTTCAAAAAAACATGTTTTTGGTTTTTTATTTATATCTTTTACAAAAATTATTTTTTTTCGCGAAATTTGGTGATTAATTACATTTTCAAGTCCCAAATACGCTGTCATTTATTTGATTAGAAATATTTATTTTTTCACCTTATTTTGAATTTAAATCGAAAAAATACCCTTATTTTCAATCGGAAATTCGACCGTCAAAATATCAGCTTTTTTTTAAATTGTAATGCTCTCTATTCGTTAAAATCTCTACTTTCCGATGATGAAAAAAATATATATTACACGATAGTAAATCTTCTCAGAAAATGCTAAAAATCGAAAAAAACTCAAATTCGAAAATTCTTTATTAATCGTTATGAATAATTTTATTTAAAAACTAGCTGTCCCGGCAAACGTTGTTTTGTCATTTAAAGTATTTCTACTTCATCAGCATACAAAATCTTACCCCCTCTTTTGTCCCCTAAGAGGGGTGGGGGGAAAAATGTTATGTAGCACCAGATGTTAAGTTGGAAGAACAGTTAATAATATAAAGTAAGTCTATTAAAGAAAAAAGTTAACTTAATACAAAATCTGACCCTCTCTTTGGTGGGGGGGGGGGGGGGGTGATTTTTATACACCAGATGTTAAGTTGGAAGAAGGCAAATATATCTGCGAAAACTGTATGCAAATCAGATCAGTAGTTTTCGTGTTAAAGCAAAAGTCTTATACAAAATCTGACCCCCTCTTTCGTCCCTTTAGAGGGGTGGGGGGAAAATTTTTTATGCACCAGATGTTAAGTTGGAAGAAGACAAATATATCTGCGAAAACCGCATTCAAATCGGATCAGTAGTTTTCGTGTTAAAGCAAAAGTCTTATACAAAATCTGACCCCTCTTTTGTCCCTTTAGAGGGTTGGGGGGAAAAAAATTTATACATCAGATGTTAAGTTGGAAGAAGACAAATATATCTGCGAAAACCGCATTCAAATCGGATCAGTAGTTTTCGTGTGATAGTGGAACAAACATACAGACAGACAGACAGACAGACAAAAAAACTGACCACATTTTTGGCTTGTTTAGCGATGTAGTGACACCCTCCGCTTATTATTTTTTGAATATCTTTAATGTACAGAATCGTCATTTCTACAGTTTTATTATATGTATAGATGTGATTGCTGCAATTTGTTTTAATTTAAAAGTTGATTTATTTAATTATAATTACATTTCTGTCATAGAAAATCTCATTATATATAAATATAAATGTAAATCTATACTCATAAAATAACATGTCCTGGCTGATTCATCATCGCTGAGCAAAAACTGTTAAAGTTATAGCCACAAAATTTGGTGAGTAGGGTTGTTTTATTAAGTAGACACCCACTAAAGAAGGAATTTCGGAAATTTTAACCCGAAGGGGGTAAAATAGGGGTTGACATTTTGAATGAAAATCAGTCATTTCTTAAGTTAGAAATATGAAAGTTTATTTTTGGGCTACTGGTTAGAAATTAATGGATACGTGTTTAAGCGTTTCTGGAAATTCTACCCCCAAGGGGTTAAAAAGGGGTTGAAAATTTAAATGAAAGTCCGTCATTTTTTAAGTTACAAACATGAAAGTTTATTTTTGGGCTGCTGATTAAAAATAGTTGGATACGTATTTAAGTGTTTTTGGAAATTCTGTAGAATTTAATCGCCTTAAATCCCAAAATTGGGGTTTAAGGCGACGCCTTAATAATCTGGCTGTAGTGATACCGATTTTTCTCAGCAATGACTAAAGCTATGAAATTAAAGTTCATTGTTAGTATTCATCATCTCTTTGTCTTTGAATTACCCATAGCATAACACGATTGGTCAACTTTTATAACACAGAATAATCAATCAAAAAGACCTTTGTAAAAAAAGGGATTCCTATTTTGCCAACAGAGAAAAGTGATTTAAGCTTCCATTTGTACATAGATTGGTTCAAGCATACACTTAATTTGCCCATAGCTTATATGAACTGTATTTATGGTTTTTAAATTACGCGACAAAAACCATTTTGTCGCTTACGCCCTTTCCATTTTTTGCTGTTACATTGCTTGTTTTCTATGAGAGGCCCGAGCCGGCCTCTCATATAAAACAAGCAAGCTAAAACATATCCAACACGGTTTTTTAACCCCCGACAAAAAAGAGGGGTTTATAAGTTTGACGTGTCTGTCTGTCTGTCTGTGTGTCTGTCTGTGGCATCGTAGCGTCCAAATGGGTGGACCGATTTTGATCTAGTTTTTTTGTTGGAAAGCTGACATGATCGAGAGTGTTCTTAGCTATAATTCATCATCATCAGCCTGCTCAGTGCTGGATAATCAGGGTTCATCTGGTTCATGAAAGGCCGTTAGCAACTTGTAGTCGTTTAATGGGTTTTTATATTTCATTCTAGTTCGTGATAATTGTGAATATACAATGTACGTATACACATAATAATGTAAAGTTGACCTGGTGCTGCAGCATCACCTGGTAATCAATAGGATATCCAACTCATCGCCAAATTAGAGCAGGGGTTTCGTGTTTGGGCTCATTTTAATTGCGACAACCAGTAGGAAGTAGATAAACAGTAAATATTTACATGCTGCTGCTGCAGCATCACCTGGGTTCTATAGGAACCGAGCTCCGTATGAACCCAAAGTGGAGGTTTCATGTTTGCGCTTATATTAACGGCCTCATCGAAAAGGACATTGATAGATGGTAATCATGAGAATATGATTCTGTTGATAGGAATTATTCTGCACTATAACCAACACAAGTTTAAAAAGTATGAAATAAAATTAAATTAAGAAATTAAAAAAAACCCCCGCCAAACAACTTTAAAAAGTAATGAAATAATATTTACTGCCTTTAAATTCAAATAATTCCTAACTTGTGTAAAGTAATATTTTAGTCCATAAATATTGTTGTCAAGGTGTGTCGGGGGACCGCTAATGTAGATGTTTGATTTCACATCAATTCACAGCGAACTGATTCGAGATAATCAGCGACTTGGCGGTTGTAGGTTATAGTTTACTTGGCGGTCCCCCGACACACCGTGACAACAATAATTATGGACTAAAATATTACTTTACACAAGTTAGGAATTATTTGAACTTAAAGGCAGTTAATATTATTTCATTACTTTTTAAAATTGTTTGGCGGGGGTTTTTTTTAATTTCTTAATTTAATTACTTTAACGCGACGTCACCTTAAAGTTTCAATGAAAGTCCGTCATTTCTAAAGTTAGAATCATGAAGCTTTATTTTTACTACTACTTGGCCTGTGGTAAGAATTCGTGAAAATGAAGGTGGCAACGAATCGGTTAAAAGCTGACATGACCGAGAGTGTTCTTAGCTATAGTTCATCATCATCAGCCTGCTTATTGCTGAAATATCACGGTTTATCTGGTTCGTGATAGGCCGATTAGCAACTTGCAGTCGTTTCATGGGTTTTATATTTTGCATTCTGGTTCGTGACACTTATGAATATACACATTAATGAAAAGTTGACGTGGAGCTGCAGCATCACCTGGTAATCAATAGGACACCCAACTCCTCACCAACTTAGAGCAGAGGTTTCGTGTTTGGGCTCATTTTAATACGACAACCAGTACGACGTAGATAAACAGTAAATATTTGCATGCTGCTGCTGCAGCATCACCTGGATTCGATAGGAGCCGAGCTCTGTAGGTATGTACCCAGAGTGGAGGTTTCATGTTTGGGCTCATATTGACGGCCTCATCCAAGAGGATATATATAGATCGTATTCATTGGGATATAATCGGAAATTCTGCACTATAACCAACACAAGATTAAAAAGCATAAAATAAAATTAAATTAAGAAATTTAAAAAAAACCCCGCCAAACAGCTTTAAAAAGTAATGAAATAATATTTACTGACTTTAAGTTTAAATAATTCCTAAGTGTAAAGTAATATTTTAGTCCATAATTGTTGTCACGGTGTGTCGGGGGACCGCCAAGTAAACTACGACAACAGCGACTTTAGCATTTTGTATCGCCATAATAGTCGCTGATTGTTTCGATTCAGTTCGCTGTGAACTGACCTAAACTATATAATGTTATGTGAAATCAAACATCTACATTAGCGGTCCCCCGACACACTGTGACAACAATTAAGGACTAAAATATTACTTTACACTTAGGAATTATTTAAACTTAAAGTCAGTAAATATTATTTCATTACTTTTTAAAGCTGTGTGGCGGGGGTTTTTTTTAAATTTCTTAATTTAATTTGGCTACTGATTTAAGTAAAACAAAAAGATGCTTATTTAAGTGTAAATAATAAAGTATAGCTAATGTATTTTAATAGTATCACTACCTGTTGCCCGCGACTTCATCCGCGTCAGCATAGTATAATAACAAAGATCAAAAATTCTTACTAACTTTCAACCCCTATTCCACCCTTTAGGGGTAGCTTTTTCAGAAATGCTTAAATACGCATCTTTTTGTTTTAAATCAGTAGCCAAAAAATAAAGTTTCATGATTCTAACTTTAGAAATGACGGACTTTCATTTAAATTTTCAATCCCTATTTCATTCCCTTGGATGTAGAATTTCCAGAAACGCTTACGTATCCATAAATTTCTAATCCAAAAACAAACTTTCATGTTTCTAACTTAAGAAATGACTGATTTTCATGCAAACTGTCAACCCCTACTTCACCCCCTTGAGGTTAAAATTTCCGAAACTCCTTTTTTAGTGGGTGTCTACTTAATAAAACAACCCTTCTCACCAAATTTTGTGGCTGTAACTTTAACAGTTTTTGCTCAGCGATGATGAATCAGTCAGGACATGTTATTTTATGAGTATAGATGTACATTTATATTTATATATAATGAGATTTTCTGTGTCAGAAATGTAATTATAATGAAACAAATCAACTTTTAAATTAAAACAAATTGCAGCAATCACATTTTTAAATAAAATTATTCATAATGATTAATAAAGACTTTTCGAATTTGAGTATTTTTTTCGAATTTTTGCATTTTCTGAGAAGATTTACTATGGTGTAATATATATATTTTTTCATCATCGGAAAGTAGAGACTTAAACGAATAGAGAGCATTACATTTTTTTTAAAAAAGCTGATATTTTGACGGTCAAATTTTCGATTGAAAATTAGGGTATTTTTTCGATTTAAATGCAAAATAAGGTGAAAAAATAAATATTTCTAATCAAATGAATGACAGCGTATTTTGGGGCTTGAAAATGTAAGTTATCACCAAATTTCGTGAAAAAAATATAATTTTTGTAAAATATATAAATAAAAAACCAAAAACATGGTTTTTTGAAATTTTCACATAAATTTTGAGGTTATGGAAAAAAAGTGTAAATACAAAAGTTGTAGATCTTTTTCTTACCTACAACTTTGCCATTTGACTTTTTTTCATAGGAATATTAGTTTTGCCAGAACTCGGGATAAACTGTTTTTCCCCCTTAAAACCTCCCCCCACACTTTTCCCTAACTCAGATCGCCCGTAAATTATTTTTCCCTTAATTTTTATAATATTCTCCTCCTTTTGTAATGGGTTTCATTCTACTGTAATTTTTTTTCACTTTTCATTATTTTTGAAAGTATTGGTCCTGGTCTATATTGTGAGATAATTTAGCAGAATCGACGTACAGACGTAAACCTGACTCGGTTCCCCAGCGATACATCAATGTGACGATAAATAACACAACTTTTGTAATTAACTCTCCGCTGTAAACTAAAGTATCGTCTACGTAATGAGCTTTTGGGTTATTCGTTAAAATTATAGTCTTGTTTACGTTTTTTTTTTAATTTATAAGAGTTATTGCAACTTGTCCTGTAAATAATTGCTAAGTTTCGGAGGTTTATCTTCCAATTGCTAAGTTAATTAATTATAGCGCTAGGTTAAAGCGCTTAGGGAATAGATAAACTCCTGTAAAAAACTCCGAATTCGTGCATTCGTTTGTTCTGTAAGAATTTTTTAACACCCAAAGTATTATCACTTCTTTATGTTACGCCCTGTATAAGTAGGTATATTAACAGTTTACAGTACCATTACAATAACACCTAGGCATGCGAATGCAATATATATATATATAATGTAGTTTTATGTGTGTATTTGTAGATACTCAAGTTGTTGAGTAAGTAACCAGTCATCGTCAAACAATTCATATTTATAAAGTGCAAACAATAGTAGAGGCACAGTAGAGGCAACGTACAACACGGTACAACGTACCTGACCCTGATTCCTTTAGTTCTATAGTTTTTAATTACCTAGCAATATGTCTGTTTCTGGTTTTGCTTACCTGGTAATTGGTATACCCAAAATGGGTTCACAGTTTTATCAGTAGTCGTCGCAGAGGAATATTTTTGTCTATGATTGCCCACCGATTTCTTCGATGGTAGAGGTACCAAGTGAGACAGGCCTGGTAGAGGTACCAGGCCATAGTACAATAACTGTCTGCCGTCTCGTTTCAATCTGCCAGGGCTGTCAAGCGAGCGGCGCGGCGGCGCGGGGCCGGGTACTATTATTACTTTTGTTTCGCGGATGTGTGCGCTGCGTATGCGACAAGTCGAACGAGTGCCAGCCTATTGAGACTAGTCCGGTGACCGGACGCTTGCGTTTATCATACCTAAACCCGGGAGTGAGACTTCTGTACCGTAAGATACTATTATGTATTCTGTGCCTCTACCATCGAAGAAATTGATTCTGTCAATTGGACAAGTTATGGGTTTGGCATAACGCGGCAAAATTACGTAGGTCCACCAAACGCTTATGAACCAATTTCTCTGATAGTACATGCTAAAGACAGATTCGCAATGGTTATCCTCATGGCCAACAAAAAGGTATTCTTTATCACGAATAACAAAGCGTTTCAAAGCGCTCCAAAGCGCTCTTCTCAACATCGACTAAAATCTTATATTCTTGAATAAAAAAGCGCTACAAAGCGCTGCCAGTCATGGTAGTCCAGCTGCAGCGCTGTATCCGGTAATCAGATCTCTCGGAGCACGTGCTCAGCAGATAACGGCGCGGTCGAGACTACGGGCGAAACTTGTGTAGCGTCAGCAAAAGTTTATGAAGTTTTTTATGTCCAAACACGCGGTGTATCGAAAACTCCATATTTTTATATTAAATTCTGTGCCTCGTGGTTACTATTTTGTCGTTTTTTTACCACAAAATAATAAAAAAAAACGTAATATAGTTCGAATTTTATGAAAAGTACGACCACTCCTTATTTATTTTTCTTTCCATAGCGTTTATCTTTCGTATTTAGTATTTACAGTTTTTTTTAAACATTTGCTATGTCACAATTTCAGGAGAAAATTAAACGTTTTCTGTTAGAACTTAGATATTTTATAAGACACAGTACCTACGTCAAAAACATCAATAATAATAGTTATCTCCCTCCACTCCATTCTCTAGGAACTGTATTAGTTATCACATTACCAGACAACAGAAAAAATATTTACATAATAATGTAAAATCCATCTAACGGTTGTCTGGACTCTGGAAGAATTACTGCTTACGTAAGACCGCCCTTTTGCACAATTTTGTAATTTTTTATACTTTTTTGGTGTTGTTATTTCTAAATTGTTTTTTTGTCTCTTTTATGTGCTATTATGTCTTTTTTTGTGTGTGCAAATAAATAATTTATTATTATTATTATTATTAAAATGGAATGGAGAAAGGACAGTAGCATTCATGGCCTGTTTTTTAACAATAAAAAAAAAACATATTTTGTACTTAAATATTTTTTTTCCAAAACCTTTCTGCTGGCTTTACCGTGACTTACAAGCAGTGTCAGGTATCGTGGCCATTTTCCTCTCCAGTCCGTTTCGTTACGTAACCGAAAATATTGTCCAACTTCGTTTTATCCACCCTAAAATCTTTACTTATTTGTAATCGGCTGCAAAAGTACTATTGTACAGTCAGCTAAAAGACTATTATGTATTTTTTTATAAAATTAGGGGACAAACGAGCAGACGGGTCAACTGATGGAACATCTGAAGAGTTGCAGGTGCGTTGCCGGCCTTATTTCATCTCTAATGTGCCGCGTGTGAACAGTTTGGCCTGGCTTGAAAAACTGTTCACACGCGGCATATACCAAGCCAATACTGGCTGCCAGTCTTATTGGCAGCCAGTACTGGCTCTTGTGTAAATTATACTTAATGTAGAGCAAACTTCATGTGACATTAGACATATTTGCTCAACCGTCTACACTACGCTACGTTAGATTTTACTTATACTAAACTTTTTTGTATATTTTTGGAGTATTCTTCTGAATTATAATGCTTTACCTATTTTGGATACGAAATGCTTACAACAAATCTTTTTCATTCGCAGCCTCTACATTGCATAACATTAGAAGTCTGCAAAACTGCTTAATTCTATTTGACCACGTACTCCAACTCTGTGAAACTCGGACGTAGATCTCGGCTTTCAGATTCCACAAGTTTGTTTGGCGTGTCGATCAGGGCCTTAAGTGCTTTAGGTTTAGACCCACAAAGCCTGAATGCTAAGTGCTAATTAGCTTGAACTTCCGTGGGAAGCTTATTCATTACCCGTTGGTATAAAGACTAGAATCTAGCCGCTAGGTAGAACCTAGGTAAGCATTGAATAGTAAGGACTCAGCATCTTTTTAACTGACTTCAAAAAAGGAGTCTATTTTCAGTCTATGTTGAAAAACATTAAGTGGATTGTGGAATTGTGATGACTATAAAACGATTGTGGTGACATTTTAGACTTTATAGTTTATACTAAAATACAACGACAAAATGAATGAATTACTCGTAATTATTATTTATTGAGTTTTTGCGATGAGTGCGTATTGTGAAATATGGAAGTTAAAAGTTATGTGAAAATATGTTCAAAATGTACTCATTGTTAGTTATTCACTTCATTCACGACAAAATTGATGAAAATAAAACAATACTTATTTATGTACATATCAGGCATTTTTAAAGTGTGTCCCGCGGAGGCCTGGGGCTCCGCTAAGGCCTTGTATGTAAGGCCCAGACAAAGACAAAACATAGTTTTTTTTGCGTGAAAAATGTTACCGTTACCAAAAAAGCTTGAGAACCGCTGCTGTAGGTATATTATACAAGTCATAGTTTGACTCAGCACCTATCTTATTTACTTATTCGAATACTAAGTAGTGAATAAACAATCTAGCCACCACAAAAACAACAAAAACATTAAAGTATCGTGGTTTTTACATTCAAACAATATGGGTGGTTCAACCTACATTGTATAAACACGTGGACCGTGGTAACTGGTACTCCCACTGACGTCGCTAATGTTTTCCCAGAACATGACCTACCACAGGCAAACGAGCCTCTCACGGCTCACCTGATGGTAGGTGATACTTAAGGCCCTATAGACCCAATTTTACATGACTTTGAATCAATTATAAACAAACAAATAGTGACTTTTAAAAGCCAAAAAATAGACATTGTTGTTTACTTAATGTACTTTGACAATTTGTGGTTCGAAACATAATATTGAAAACTTCACTCGATCAAAAATAACTCCGAAGAGGAGGCTAAATTCGAATATTTTGTGATATTTTTCTTATTTTTCATGAAGCTTATGATAGTTCTACTTTCAAAAATCATATCTACGAAAAGCTCATAACTTAAAGAAGAATAATTTGTGGTTAAATTTTGCATTTTGGTTTAATTATCAAAGAAAAAATGTTTTTTCTCCTATTTCGCCCTATCAAGTACGCGGCGAGCGTCGTAACCGCCACTGTACAAGGCGCGCTGATATGAATGTTATTTTAATGTCCTTTACGTCGATATTCGTACTGACAGACATCGACCTGCTAATTTTCGGGTCTATAGGGCCTTAAGGCCTAATACCAAAATATTATATTAGGCTTATTATTTTCAACCGCAGTACCATTGAAAAAAAATGGATAAATTATTATTTTGGTGGAACCCCGAGAACGCCATACCAACTTTGGGGGTCTCTGGAGTGTGGACTATAGCACAGAATATATTATATTAGTAGTACTAAACTATAAAGAGTGTGGAGTGGCTAAACCCTATAATAGCCTACAGAGATAGATAGACTATAGATTATAGAGTGATTGTATATGAAGTATCCCAACACCGGATATTAGATACGATCTCACATCCGGCGGACAAGCTGTTTCTTTGTTTACTGATGACATTATCCGACTATACGGGGTGTTTCGTAAAGTTACTATACCTTTGTCCTGTTTAAAACCGTATAAACTATAAAGTAAAATAGTTCAAGAGAACACGTTAAACCCAAAAGTTCCAGTAGCGAAAAACCTAACACCCTTACAAAATATAGAATTTTAGTGAAACAGGTACCTAAGACATCCGTATTAAAATATAATGCGAATGTGTGTCTGTCTGTCTGTTACCTCTTTACGCCTAAACCGCTAGCTAGACTTTGGTATATAAATATTTGATTTTGCTGAAATAGGGTATGGAGATATATTTTGTGTCCCCGGAAAGGACAAAGGATAGTTTTTATTCCGTAAAAATGTACGGTTCTCAAGCGATAAATGAATTTTGGCGCAACGGAGTTGCGGGCGTCATCTAGTAAACAATTAAGACTTAACCTCGGAGAATTTGAGATTTTAGGTAAATGATTACTGAAAAATCTTACTGAATTAGAATTAAATGAGAAAAAAATCGCTACTAAAATTATTGTTAAATTCTACTGCAAAACTAGACAACCAAAGGAAGGATAGTAAATTATTATTAATCCTTGCATCAATTTTCATACAATGTATGCATACTACCACATATTACTACCGTAGTATTAACATACTACAGTAATTGCAAAGGCTATAACGGGAACAGCAGGTGAAGACATTCAAAGTTGGGGCAGGTGTTTGTGAAGGCTCAACTACACTATGCGATCTGCAGGAAGGACAAGTTGGTATTACTCCTGTATCTTTTAACACTTTGCAACATCACAGACGTATTACACTTAAATTCAAAACCCAAAAATTCAGGAAAACATGGTGTAGAGCTGTAGACTGAGATGATTGTAAAAGAATACACTTACACAAAAAAAAATTCAAAAATTACTAAATCGCCCCTTACCTCATAAACTCAAAAGTGTGGAATACCAAGCATTTAGTGGAGCTTTTTGTTTCTGCGATCTGCATTAAGTCATGTTATAATTTCATCTATGTAAAACCCTTCTGGTGTTTAATCCTTCGATCGCGGATTCTTGGAAATCTATTGTTATATTCTATTGTTGTCGCGGTCGCCCGCGCCGGTGTCCTTATGGGGGTTGATAGGTTAATATTATAGTCTTTATAGTCCAGTTCCACTTTAGGAGTTAGGTTTCCGATAACCTCTACATGTACTCTTATTTCACACTGGTCTTCTGTGACGCCAACTTTGTCAACTTCCTGCAGATCGTACCCATGTGATGGGGGCTAGACGTTTCGCGATCCGGTATATTTGGAACAGGTCAACGAGTAAACTTCAACCATTAGTCACTTATGCGACCCATTTCCAACCACTACAGATCCCGCCAGGAACGAAAACACTGCCATGTATTGTTATAGGTAGTATGCCATAGCCCATAACAGAGTACGTTATCAGTATAAATCCTAAAAAAGTAAGTTATACTTTACTTTTTACCTCTTTTTAATGATAAAAAATTATTTTGTAAATGTTATGTCCAGTTGTAGATTTAATAAAAAATAGGCCAAGTGCGAGTCGGACTCGCGCACGAATGGTTCCGTACAGTTATAGAGCGAAAAAATAGTATTTTTTAGGGTTCCGTATCCAAAGGGTAAAAACGGGACCCTATTACTGAGACTTCGATGTCTGTCCGTCTGTCTGTCCGTCTGTCTGTCTCCAGGCTGTATCTCAAGAACCGCTAAAGCTAGACTTCTGAAATTTTCACAGATTGTGTATTTCTGTTGCCGCTATAACAACAAATACTAAAAAAAAAAATTATATTGAAGGGGGGCTCCCATACAATAAACGTGATTTTTTCGACCTTTTTTGCTTGTTATCAATAATGGCAACAAGTAGGTATTTGAAATTTTCACTAAATCCTTTATTATATGTGTACTTTAATAATTTATAATAAAATTAAAATAATATAAATATTTAAGGGGGGCTCCCATACAAAAACCACAATTTTTGGCCTATTTTTGCTCTACAACGGTACGGAACCCTTCGTGCGCGAGTCCGACTCGCACTTGGCCGATTATTGTATTAGAGCCCCTCCTTAATTATTTATTTTATTTAATTTTTTTTATTAAACATTAAAGGATTTTGTGAATATTTCAAGTGCCCACCTGTTGCCATTATGGATTACGAGCAAAAAAAGGTCAAAAAAATCTCGTTTGTTGTATGGGAGCCCCCCACATTAACTTCAATTTTAATATTATATTAATTGTTGTTATAGCGGCAAAAGATATACACAATATGTGAAAATGTCAACTCTCTAGCTATTACCGTTCTTGAGTTACAGCCTGGAGACAGACAGACGGACGGACATCGAAGTCTCAGTAATAGGGTCCCGTTTTTACCCTTTGGGTACGGAACCCTAAAAATCAAATGCAGGCTCCTAGAATTTCTACTTAGTGATATCGACAAGAATGTCGATAAAATTATTGTAATAATATTTTCTTGGCAATCGAATCTCAGTTGAAATTCTATTTCGAACGGTGCAGTGATTAATTTATTTAAATTTGTGTTTGTATAAAAAATTTATTAAGTATAATAATATTATGAATAAAAATATAATAGAAATTAGCTTTGTTAATCTGATTTTATATTAAGTACATACAGTGTGTTTGTGTAAACACCGTTATCCTTGAAATCATCAAATGAGCCCGTCAAAATGAACAACTTTTTCTATGAGAACAATGCTGGAAATTCAAAAAAAAAAAAATGCCGTCTTCATACCCATACGGATGTCCGGATCGGCAATTTGTATGGGTATGAAGACAGATTTTTTTAATTCCCAGCATTGTTCTCATAGAAAAAGTTGTTCATTTTGACGGGCTCATTTGATGGTTTCAAGGACAACGGTGTTTACACAAACATCTTGTATAATACTAAAAACCAACATTAAATCCATCCTATAACTATTACGTACAAACAAAAAGTTTGTTTTTGGTTATAAGCTCAAAACTCAAACCGTATTTAAAACGCATAAAACAAACTTTTTGGTAAAAAACTAATGTGCAATCGAATTTCGAAACCCGAATACGTGGCGTAAAAAGTAATTGGATTGCATTCTAAATTCAACTCGAAAAATAAACGCGGGAGTTAATTCTCACTTGTGCGAAGTTTGTAGCGCTCGTACCTGAAATATAAATTATGTTCAGAGCATGTCGCGAAAGAGATTAGTCGGCGTAATTAAGCTCGTATTCAGCGTAATTTGAATAAATTAGTTTCGGAACTAACCTCCTGTCACATATTGCTATACTGTGCTCCTGTCTATTAAGTTCATATAAATATAACTTTTCAGCCATGTATTTGGCAGACGGCCGAAGAGGCGCCCAGTCGACGCGGGTGTCGCGGCGCGTCAGTCCGCGTCGAAATGACGCATTCTAAATTCAAAATGAAAATCGGAAATTCGATTTTTAAATTTCGATAGTGATGTGCTCGTGATAGTGACAGGATATCGATAAAAATAAAACTGTGTGTGCTTCATTGTTTGTGTTTAAAAAAACAAAATTCACACAAAAGTCGTAAGTCGAATTAAAAAAAGAAGAGTCACATTCCTTAAAATTTTTGTGAATACGTGAAAAGATGCACAATAAAGAAGTGGAGTGGTTATATTTAGAAATAGATACGTTGACCTGCGAGGACGGAATGAAAATATTAAATTTACAGACAGGGAGACGGCTAAACGTCCACGGTTTTAATTGCTTGTTCCTCTGACGAGAGCTTATTTCATTATGCTCTTGTTTTTGAAGAATTACCTTCGCTGGGATTTGATGACACGAAAATGCTTCAGTTAAATGACATCAACATTGTTTTGTTCCATAATTTTGCGCAAAAATATTGTACGCAGGTAGAGTCCAGAGAGTGTTAGTTCTGATAACATAGTAGCTATCACTTCTATGTAATACTAGCTGTTGCCCGCGACTTCGTCCGCGTTAACATAGTATAATAACAAAGATGGATAGTTTCCCCTTTTTGTGGTTCTTTATACAAAGGGTAAAAACGGGACCCTATTTAAGCAAACGTCAAACGCAAACGTCAATAAACTTTCATGTAAGTATCTAACTCAAGAAATGACGGACTTTCATTTAAACTTTCAACCCCTATTTCACCCCCTTGGGGGTAGAATTTCCAAAAACGCTTAAACACGTATCCAATCATTTTTAATCAGTAGCCTAAACATAAAATTTCATGTTTCTAACTCAAGAAATAACGGACTTTCATTAAAACTTTCAACCCCAATTTCACCCCCTTCGGGGTAAAATTTTCAAAATCCCTTCCTTAGTGGGTGTCTACTTAATAAAACAACCCTACTCATCAAATTTCGTGGCTGTAACTTTAACAGTTTTTGCGCAGCTATGATGAATAAGTCAGTCAGGACATGTAATTTTAAAAGTATAGATTAGGGTATGTCTACTACTATCATCTATAACCAGTGGCTACTCTAGTAAATATTACACATAACACAATACAGTTACAGGAATTATTTTTAACTTACAATATTTATTTCATTGTCCTGTAAGAATGGGGAATGGGGATCTAGTCTCTACTCTCTACCCAACCAGTAGAGAAATTACCAAAAAACTTATTCAAATAATTTGTTTAAATAATCATACTCTGGATGAAGTCACAACGTATTTTTATTATTTTTAACGTTTTACACCTCCATCGTGGGTATCGCAGACACAATAGAATATTTTCAATTGTTATGCCGCCGGCTGCTGGGATTGATGGGTTAAATGACTCATGACTTTATACCAATAATAAAATTTCTTAAAAAATTCGAGTATAATTATTGGTTTTAAGTATATACCTAACTAAGAGATTTAACTACAGGGAAAAGCGGCAAAAGCCTGACCAAATAAAGTATGTCATATGAATAAATATTTTTCTGGTTGTACTATCAGAGTAGTGGATTCCTAGGCAGACGGGAGACCTACGTAGATTGGTCGCGTTACGTCAAACCCAGCCGACAGATCACAATTAACTTTGAATTGACAATATGATCCGTCCAAATGACGTTGGTCTGTCAACTGCCTAGGAATCAATTTCCTTGATGGTACATACTTATTTTACAAAAATTGCTTTAATTTGCCAAATGTTACAATTTAAACTTCTAACTAAACTCAATTTAAACTTTATCAAGACTTGTTTGATGGATTATGTTTGTAGACTCAGCTCAAACTTGCGAACATCTGTGGCCGTAATCACTTTGAGTTTTATCAGGCACTTACCACAGTATAATGGCTCAACTCTCAACTCTCATTGTAATGTTAAATGTAACAACTAACATGCCTCTTCTTTCATAAATTGCGAGTCAACTGAAAGTTATTTTACCTAGGAGGCAAGCAGAAAAAAGGGGAGAAGACTGAATTTTATTTTTTTGCGTTTAATTTGAAAAACAACTTTTAAATTTTAGGTTTTTCCTGCGTTTTGAAATCTAGGTTAGCCTATAAAAATTTAGGTGCTATCAGTAACGTGGAGGGAGTCCTGTGTTAGACAGATCCAGGATATCCCTCCGTATACGGCTGAAGGCAAACCGCAGGTGGTTTTAGTGGGTAAACCCGAAGTCGGGAGTCCCACATAACCCCGGGGTGCTTCAGCTTAATTGAGGCACATCCCCAACCCGGGGCACCCATAAAGGGTTTCCCCTGCGCATCAAAAAAAAAAAGGTGCTTATTGCTATGACGTAATAACCTGAAAATGGAGTAAACAGTTGCTTTGTGGGTGCAGCAACAAAGAATTGACATTCGACTCTCAGGTCAGGGACGACGTGAAACCGCAATGAACTAAATTATGCACCGAAAAAACTTTAACAGGTTCCAGATTTTATACGAGTAACGAGATGTTAAAAACAGTATCCCACGCAGTGAAAAATATTCTATGTCCTTCCTAGGGTATGTTATTCGAATATTCGAATACTCGTTTTATTCGAATATTCGACGATTTTATTATTCGAATATTCGCCAAATTATTTTTCGAATAATTCGAATAGTAAGAATATTTTTTATTTTTGTTTAAAATGCTATCAAACATAAAATTAACATGAAATAATATTATTTATAAATATTCTACATCTTTAATGATATATAAAAATCTGTTTTTAGTCGTAGTATAAACTAATGAGTATACGACCATTCATCGTCGCCGTTGACCATGTTTTAGACGTTATTTTGCCTTAAGACAAATGAAGATATTATAAACTCCTTTCAGTCATAGATTTCAGTATCGTCAGTAATGGTCGCTCACGATCTGTATCCTTTGACTTCTTTCAAGCTTTCTCAATTTTTTTGTCTACCGTGATAACTATATATCGCGGGCCTTAACCCATCAATCCCCAAGCAGCACCCGGCTGTCGCATAACAATTGAAAATCTATTGTTCCTGCGATACGCCAGAAGGGTATATATTTAAAACAAACACGTTTTTTAAGAAGGTAATAGTATGTAAGTGTAATATTGAGAGTTTTAAAATATGTAGTTAAAATACAAAAGATCATTTTTTAATACCCTTCTGGCTTGAAGCTCGCGATATGTGATCTATGGTTCGACGAGTTGATAAAAATTTGCTATTCAATAGCTTTACCGCGGCAGTCCCCGACTGATAATTGAAACAGTAGTACAGTAGTAGTAGTACAGTATCAAAAATGTCGATGGCTCCTTAATATATTAATGTTATTAGCGTTATCAAACTTCAAGTTACTAAAGTCACCAGCTCTAGGATTGTTTCACCCTCCCCCAGGGCTTCGTTTCAATTTTTTTTCTTTGTTGTGGTGTTTGTTTTCTAGTGGCCCTTTTTATAATTTCGAGCAATGTTGACACAGGTGAAGCCGACTAGGTGAATTGGGTGAACGTGGATCGAAAATATCAAAAAGACGGGTGAGCTGGCTTAGTAATAATGAACAGATATCATAACGTCGAATATCATATTATTATTTAATCTCAACTGCTGCCTAGCAAGACTAAGCATAATCGCATGAGAAAAGTAAAAGCTGCTACGATCTAAACGGTTTACACTTTACAGCCTTTCTTTTATTGCCCAGCTGTAACCTTGAAATATACATTTTTAAAGTGTTTAGCAATAAAAATTAACTATGTCATTTACAAAGATTTATGTTGATAAAAGTAAAAATAAGAATTGCTTACTTCATAGTATTAACAAAATAGGTTGTACATGTTTGTACCAAGCTTTTTGTTACTTTTATTCAGAGTTTTCAGGATTTTTCAAAATTTTTGAATTATTCGAATAATATTCGAATTATTCGAGAACTTTTGTAAAATATTCGAATTATTCGAATAGTAAATTTGTCGAATAATAACATTCCCTAGTCCTTCCTAATAGCTATAGTCTACTCTATATTGTGTATTGTGTATGCCTTACTTTGGAATCGACTAAGGAATTTCTTATTGCGAAACAAACAAAAATTTCCTTACTTCTACTTCGGAAAATGCACATACCTATTACAATATAATTTATTTTGCTCATACTTAGTATAGAGAAACATCTATTTTATACCTCTAATATTATAAGGAAATATTAAATAAAACTCTGTTGACCCTTATTAATGCCATAAAGAAACTTGATAAAAGCTGTTTCATTGAATATACCGTCAATGGATCTTTAGAAACATTAACAAAAGCTGCCTAGGTACCCAATACCAATTTGACCTACATACTGAATGGCTCTCAGATGTGCAGTCAATCAAATATTTTTAATTGAGCTATTAATAGTCATAAATAATATTATGATCCGTACAAATATTGAATGCATAAGTGTTTTTGTCTGATATCTCCTCACGTTTGAAAGCCTACTTACTTATAATACAGTTTATAAACTGTATTATAAACTGTCTTAAAAATTTGGCACAGAGCTATAATTATGTACTTGATGAGCCCAGGACAATGGAAAGTGTGGTTCCCGAGCGATTTTCGGCACCGAAGTTGCGGCACAGAATACATAATAGTACCTTACGGTAGTTGCGGGTAAAATATTGTTCATGAAATAGGAAAAATTGCGTATTAGCTTTTGCACCTGGCTTCGTCCGGAAAGGATCAAAGAACAGCTTTTCGGGATAATAGCAACGTTTTTCATAACCTAAACTTCTATCATATTATAATGCTAAATTACACAAAAATGTGTCCAACAAAGACAGAACTTAAAATCCAACCATCTATACTGTACTCGGCGAAACATGGCAATAGCGGTTATTGACTCCCTGTCAAAAACTTGTCATTTTCTATACAAAGCCGCGATTGACAACATCTGACACTTCATTGTCGGTATAAATAGAAAATGAAAGTTTTTGACAGGGAGTCAATGACCGCTACCGCCATGTTTCGCCGAGTATAGTATAGTTACATTATTCTCCTTAGCTACGCTAAGAAAGTTTCACGTTTAAGTTTCGTATTTACTGCATCCTGCTCTGAGTATTTTACTGAACTATGAAAGAGAAAATAAGAATTTTAATATCAAACCCAATCTAAATATTTGAGTCTGGGAGCGGTCAGCGTCTGCCGGATTATCCGACAGTTTATGAGCAGCAACCGCGTAAATACTAGACCTATTTATATCACCTAAAACCAGACACTCCTATACTATTTTCTTTGGTTATCTAATAATATTTTCACTAAAAGGGATATAGTAATCTGTCCCAACTCCCAATACATATTTTTAAACTACAAGTTCGCAACTCCATTGCGCTAAAATTATTTAATCGCGCAGGAATCGTACATTTTCTGGGATAAAACTATCCTTTATCCTTTCCAGTAAAATATTTAAGTATTCAGCGTAACTTTTTGCGTTCAGGGCTCGTACACAAAACTGCCAATTGCCATTCGACGTTGCATCGCAAATATCTGCGAATTTTCTTAATTTTTAGGGTTCCGTTAGTTCAGTAGTCAACAAGGAACCAACGAAAGAAACGTATCGTCAATGACCCGTTATTCCCATTCCTCTTATATTTTATTACCTTTTTCTTTTGGAAGTTGGTTAAAAATGGTAAACTTTAACTTGGCGCAAGTGCGTCTTCGTAGGCGCTAGGCGGTACAATGCACTGTGATCTGGCCGGCCACCGGATCCGACAATTTATAAACACCAGTGGCGGGGCAAGACCTAATTTTTATGTGGGCAAGATATATTATCTTGCGAGGCCCCTAAAATATATTTTACGAGGCCCTCTGATGGATGACGCTAAATGACGGATTTGTTGAGAGAAATAATTTTGTGATACTCAAAGTTTTATTTATAAAGCATATTTCAGTATCACAACTCGTAAAACCTTAAAAAAACCTTGTGGTCCAAGGGGCGCGAGGCCCCTTAGACCGCGAGGCCGTGGGCGGTCGCCCACACCGCCCACGCCTTGCGCCGCCTCTGATAAACACATCAACACTTCCCCACGCATCGCGGTTGATTGTTTTATCCTTTGTTTGTGTTATAAATACTAATAGTTTTGTATAATAATCGAGGTATATTATCAAGGTATGATAGTTTACGAGCTTTGAAAATTGATTACATTATGGGCCTATGATGCCCGAAATAAAGATGACTGGTGAAAAGAAGTTTGTCAATAATAAACGCATCATTATAGTTTGAAGATTGTTTAACTGTTTACTTTCAAGTTTTGTCAGTTTTCTCCAATTGGTTTTCTTCTATTACTTACTATTAATAAAATAAGAAAGTTGGTAGAGAATGGAGATCGATAGATGTTTTATTACGCTTTGAACTAAAAAGTACTGAACGGATTTTGATGATTATACAGAAGTAGTTTTAGCTAACATGGCTTTTGTTATTTAACTTGATTTCTCGGTAAAATGTACTGTTTATTAATTCATGAAGCCCCAAGCGGCCACATCCGGCCGCGATAACAATGAAAAAGCTATTGTGTCTCGTTTTGCCACGACTGATGGGTTAATTTGCATGAATGCCAAATATTATGTCAATAGAGAAAAGATATTATTTCTTAATGTTCATGTTCCGGTGGGATATTGATTACTCTGCCGCAAAGCTTTTATAAAATAAATAGCTGGAAACCAATTCATAAGGAAAACGCAGAGCGAATATAAAAGTTCCACGATAAATAACGAGAGCTGTTTAGAAAATCTGCATCAAAAAGCTGCATGAGCTTTATCGCTTATTGAATGAAGCTTTCAAGAAGAGAACTTTTAATTATGAAGCTGCCAAAATATTTGCTGAAAGTTCCATTCCCTGTTGTGTGGGTTTTACAAAATATTTAGTTGCAAGTTAAATATAAACAAATGGTTAGTTCAGGGGTTAAAAGCGTCCATTAGTATATTGCACGGGGTTCGTTCAGGGTGTTTTAATGTGAAACCTCTATTAGCAGAGAATAGAGATATTTCTTGATGTAGGCTCGGAGAGTGACCGTCACTGGCACATGGATGATGATGAATAATTACGATACAGGGTGTAACAAAACTAAGTGATAATACTTTAGGGTGTGTACGTGTACCTTGTAAAGAGTTCACTGTGAAAGTAGCAGCGCTGAGAGACCAATTTTTTTCACTTTTGTATGGGCAAGCGCCGCAGCGTCACGAGTTTCCCTTTACAAAAGTGAAAACATTTTTTGGTCTTTCAGCGCTCCTACTTTCACAGTGAACTCTCTACAAGAAACTATTATTATATTATTATACTATATTATTATCACTTAGTTTTGTTACACCTTGTATATCAATTTGTTATTTCATCAGAAGTCATAAATTTTACGACGATTAGAAGACACAGGCTGGTACAATGTTTCCTTTTCTTGTTTCTATTAGGTTTATGTCACCGGCTACACGGTCAATTTTTCATCAATCTGATCCATCAATCTGGTACGGATTGACGAAAATTTGATCGTGTACGCCACGGATTGATGGATTGATCGTATTTTTAAAATGAACTTTTTAAACACATCAATATTTCGTCAATCAGATTGATGAAAATTTGACCGTGTAGCCTGTGACTAAAGGCATTAGGACCTAAAATATAGTTCATCTTTAGACTGCTCGTAGCTCACCACCAATTTGGCTTAGTTTGGAGCCCTACTCTCAAAATTGATTCGATTTCAAATAACGATGTTCGATGAGAAATTGATATTCCGTTAAAATCTGGTCGTTCTGTAACCGTAAATTTTTCGGTGACGAAAAATATCCTGGTTGTTTTTCCGGTTCTCAAAGCATATTCAAAGTTCTAAAAGTAGTCGGTTAAGCGTGGAGAGGTACCAGAGAAACAGACAAACACTTTGACATTTAATATTAGTAAGGACATCTCAGATCTCCCCTTCCAATCTCGCCGCTTTTGCAGGGGGGCGACAAATGACAATGGCTGTGATAACCGCGATTGAGATTTATTGACGTATCATGCGTGTGATGGCCATCAAGTTCACAAGACGCGGAAGCTGGGACGATGGATGAATTGATGGATTTTGAGTTTCACGCCATTATTTCAATGAGCTTATGACCTGGCTTTAGCCTGGCTTTCATACCTCTTGACCAACCGGCGACCATACATCCAATGTGTTGGAAAAATATTTTGAAGAGACATTAATCTATACTTATTATAAAACAAAGTCGCTTTTTTTCCCTCATGTCCCTTTGTTCCCTTTAATCTTTAAAACTACGCAACGGATTTTGATGCTTCTTTCAGTGTTAGATAGCCCATTTATCGAGGAAGGCTATAGGCTATATTTTATCACGCTAAGATTAATAGAAGCGAAGAAATAGAGGAAAATGTGGAAAAAACGGGGAAAATTATTTGAAAGGGCTAACTTGAACGCGCTAATCTCAGGAACTACTGGTCCGATTTGAAAAATTCTTTCAGTGTTAGATAGCCCATTTATTGAGGAAGGCTATAGGCTATATTTTATCACGCTAAGACTAATAGGAGAATGTGGAAAAAACGGGGGAAATTATTTGAAAGGGTTTATCTCGCGAACTACTGGAGCAATTTTTATGTTATTTGGCACAGATAAGGAGTAGATCACGTGAAGGATCATAGCGTCGTGATAGGCTGTCGATTTTAATCATTTTTTCAGTGGCTATATATTTTATACCCGTGCGACGCCGGGGCGGGTCGCTAGTTCATAATAAGAAAATCCATACTGGTTTAATAAAGGTCAGGATGTTTTTACCTCTTCACGTTTGTAAATTATATTTTACTAGATGACGTCCGCAACTCCGTCGCGCCAAAACTCGTTTATCGCGCGAGAGCAGTACATTTTTCTGCAACAAAAACTATCCCATGTCCTTTGGGACGCATAGTATCTCCATAGCAAATTCCATCTTAATCAGTTCAGCTGTTTCAGCGTGAAGAGGTAACAAACAGACACTCTTGCATTTGAAGGGTCCACTCCCACTGCAATAATGATGAATGTCCTAAGTTGTTAGTTTTAATATAATTGGGTTTTTTAATTTATAACGGTATAACGAAACGAAACGGTAAAGATTATTTTAACGGAAACGCCTGTGACGTTGAGCGTTTTAGCCGTGTAGCCGAAATATAAAAAACATATTTATCACGGAACTATAAGCGATATTGCTAATTTCGTAAATACATTTTAAAGGTTTATATAGAAAATAATCGGATTCGCGCACGAAGGGTTCCGTACCGTTATAGAGCAAAAATAGACCAAAAATTGCGTTTTTTGTATGGGAGCCCCCCTTAAATTATTATTTTATAAAAATATTATTTTTAATTATTAAAGTACACATATTATAATTAAGGCTTTTGTGAAAATTTCAAGTGCCTACTTGTTGTCATCGTTGATACCGAGCAAAAAATGTTTGAAAAATTACGTTTGTTGTATGGGAGCCCCCCTTAAATATTTAATTTATTTTGTTTTTAGTATTTGTTGTTATAGCGGCAACAGAAATACATAATCTGTGAAAATTTCAAATCTCTAGCTATTACCGTTCTTGAGTTACAGCCTGGAGACAGACGGACGACAGACGGACAGACATCGAAGTCTCAGTAATAGGGTCCCGTTTTTACCCTTTGGGTACGGAACCCTAATGACAAGTTTTTGACAGGGAGTCAATGACCGCTACCGACATGTTTCGCCGAGTACAGTATACTGTATAGTTAGAGCCGTGTCGACTTGGAAGACAGTATTTCTTCATAATAATTAATTCATAATATTAAAAAAATATTATAATTATCATTATCGTATTTGTCTTACATGTCAAATTAATACTAACCCATTAATATTACGCTCCACATTGTTATTATTTTAAATCGTTAAAGAAACATTATTCTTTTGACCCTTTTGTGCACCATCACGTACTAACAAGAGCCTCGTCCCTTTGTGTGCAGCGCTCTTCAGATTATCTTGAGTGTTAGTATTTTTAAAAGAAGTCGGCATGAGAATATACTGGGAAAATATTACAAACGTGCATCATGTAAAGATTCTGTTGCTGGAAATTATGTCCGATTACGACGAAAGAGGCAGAAGGAGGAAGCAAAATATGTTATTGCAATAGAATCTTAATCATAATAAAAAAAAAAACTGAGTAAAGAAACAAATCTTTTCAGAACGTGAACGTGTTGACTGAGGTGAAGACCTCAAATCTTTTCAGAATGTGTATAGGAGAAGGTGGTAATGTGGCCCCCCACTTTGTTTATCAAGCTTTATTAAAAAAATACAGGAGTCAGAAACCCAAAAAAAGACATTATGGGACTCATTCATTTGTTTAAACATGTCTTATTAGGGAATAAATAAAACTCGTACAGGATTATCTAAAAAAATATTTATTCTTGACTAATCACATTTGGTATCCTGAGATCAAGTGATGGTAATGTGGCCCCCTGGGGGGGTCACATTAAATGTATTGCAGAAGTGAAACTTAACGGCAAAAATCACAAATGTAATAATAGCCACCTTCAGAACCTATACAGGTTACATAAGCCCATAAGTCACAACTTTGACACTGTACCCATGGCTTTCCAGCTCTGTCATTGGAACAAATTGTGTCGCAGAACATACATGGCACGTCCGCGTTTTCAGGAACCATATTTGTATATGACCCGTCATAATTAGTGTTTACGGCGTCTTCGTCAGTTTCAGAGCTACTGCTGGATATTGTAGTGTCTCTCTGGCGTCAAACGGTATTCCTACCAGCGCCTTCTCCATATTGGTTATGTCTTCTACGTCATGAAACTCTCTTACATGTAATGTGACCCCCGGGGCCACATTACGACCTATGTAAGGGGGCCAAATTACAAGTATTGCTAACATTTAAACAAACGTTCCAAAAATATTTATTAAATGTCTAATTTTATATTTATCTTTTAAATTCCGTAGGAGAAGAGTTTGATGTATCCGTTGTTCGAACCCAAAAGCCAAATCTTTCTATTTTTTAACAACTAGCGAAACAAAATCACACACACTTAAAAGTTTCGCCGGTCGCAAGTTTGAACTCGATCAAATGACAATCGAACGTGACAGCCTTTGTTGGATTTGTACGGCAATAAAGCTGTGCGTCCGGAGCGTACGGAGCGTCGTCATTTACGAAATGCCGATGGGGTGCGTCCACTGCATTCGGAGTCCGCATCGGCAATTTAGTTATCTATACATATAATAAACTGTAGAAATGACGATTCTGTACATTAAAGATATTAAAAAAATAATAAGCGGAGGGTGTCACTACATCGCTATACAAGCCAAAAATGTGGTCAGTTTTTTTGTCTGTCTGTCTGTCTGTCTGTCTGTCTGTATGTTTGTTCCACTATCACACGAAAACTACTGATCCGATTTGAATGCGGTTTTCGCAGATATATTTGTCTTCTTCCAACTTAACATCTGCTGGGCTAGCATACCGACCAATAGAAATACGAAAGTATGGACAAACTGTGGAGATAAATTTTCCGCTTTCTGCTTCCGCTTTCCGCTTTCCGCTTTCCGCTTCCGCTTTCCGCTTCCACTTTATGACAGACTATAGTCTATGTCATAATGTAGGATATTTTTTTAATTTTTAGGAAAATTAAAATAATATCCTATCATAAAGACACATATTCTGTCATAAAGTGGCATTTTAATTGAATTATTCAGAACGAAAAAAGATCGGAACGGCACCTTAAGTTTATCTCCACAGTTTGTCCATACTTTCGTATTTCTATTGGTCGGTATGCTAGCCCGGCTGGTGTATAAATTTTTTCCCCCCACCCCTCTAAAGGGACAAAAGAGGGGGTCAGATTTTGTATAAGACTTTTGCTTTAACACGAAAACTACTGATCCGATTTCAATGCGGTTTTCGCAGATATATTTGTCTTCTTCCAACTTAACATCTGGTGTATAAAAAAAATTCCCACCACCCCTCTAAAGGGACGAAAGAGGGGGTCAGATTTTGATAAGACTTTTGCTTTAGCACGAAAACTACTGATCCCATTTGCATACGGTTTTCGCAGATATATTTGCCTTCTTCCAACTCAACATCTGTTGTATAAAAATCATCCCCCCCACCAAAGAGAGGGTCAGATTTTGTATTAAGTAAACTTTTTTCTTTAATGGACTAACTTTATATTATTGACTGTTTTTCCAACTTAACATCTGGTGTTACATAACATTTTTCCCCCCACCCCTCTTAGGGGACAAAAGAGGGAGCAAAACAACGTTTGCCGGGACGGCTAGTTAATGTATATATGAAATGTGTGCGTTAACGCTTTAGAGTTAAGGTTGGATTTACTATGTTCAGTTTTGATACTTTGTTTCGATGCGCTTTGACTCTGCACTAAATATATAAATTGACCCATTATAGACGCGGCTGCGGATGACGTCATCGGCATAAATTCCGGTCTCAGGCGCAAAAATGCCGATCCAGTGCACGCAGTACCATACAAATCAATACAAAGCAACAAATCCGTACGCTCCGTACGCTCCGATTCCGATCCAGTGCACGCGCAGCTTAAATTAGCAGCATGCCGCGAGCATCCCATTGCACCAAAATTATATTAGATAGCGTTGTTAAAACATTAAAATATTGAAGGGGGCCAATATATATGCAGGGGCCACATTACCACCTTTTCCCAATACGTGTTTTCCTACCACCGGTTCGGGAAATATATAACAATACTTTACTCAATTTAATTTTGTACTAGATCTCGAAAAACTGTCCTATGTCCTTTTCTAAAACTCAAAGTATCTTCATGTCAAATGTCAACAAAATCATTGAAGTGGCTGAAGCAAAGAGGCAGAAAGACACTTTCATATATTTTATAACTAGCGACCCGCCCCGGCGTCGCACGGGTATAAAATATAATATAGCCACTGAAAAAAATTATTAAAATCGATAGCCTATGATCCTTCACGTGGTCTACTTCTTATCTGTGCCAAATAACATAAAAATTGCTCCAGTAGTTCGCGAGATAAGCCCTTTCACATAATTTCCCCCGCTTTTTCCACATTTTCCTATCAGTATTAGCGTGATAAAAAATAGCCTATACCCTTCCTCTATAAATGGGCTATCTGACACTGAAAGAATTTTTCAAATCCGACCAGTAGTTCCTGAGATTGGCGGGTTCAAGTTAGCCCTTTCAAATAAATTTCCCCGTTTTTTCCACATTTTCTTCGCTCCTATTAGTCTTAGCGTGATAAAATATAGCCTATAACCTTTCTCGATAAATGGGTTATCTAACACTGAAAGAATCATCAAAATCCGTTGCGTAGTTTAAAAGATTAAAGGGAACAAAGGGACATGAAGGAAAAAAAAGCGACTTTGTTTTATAATAAGTATAGACTAGACGATGCCCGCAACTCCGTTGCGCCAAAATTCGTTTATCGCGGGGTAGATTTTTCCGGGATAAAATACTTTTTATCCCGGAAAAATCTACCCCGGATCTAAAAAGACATAGGATACTTCCTATGTCCTTTCCCGGGACTCAAAGTATCTCCATGCCAAATTTCAGCAAAATCGGTCCAGCGGTTTGAGCATGAAGGGGACAGACAGACACTTTCGCATTTATTATATTAGTATGGAAGTATGGATATGGATATACTGGATTGATTGATTGGTTGATTGATTTGTTACTTTGATACATATTCTTAGCTTTTTGAAACCTATTATCATCATTTCACTCTGCAAAAACGAATTCAAGTCTTCAAGAGCCTGCATCTCTTTGTAAAGTGAGGAGCGTCATTCCTACTGTTGATACATCATATTTAACTCTTAAATCCGTGCTAAATTCTTAATTTGTAATAGATATAAGCGTATCGTATAGATCGTTAGTAAACAGTATGATTGCCAAAATCCGGGAGTCAATGATCGATGATTCACTTGCACCTGTTGAATGTTTATTTTGAGTTTCATCCGTTTCGCTGCAGTATTTTTTTGGAACTCCTGTAAAATTATATGCGTATATCTTATATATGAAATTCTCGTGTCACAATGTTAGTCCACGAACTCCTCCGAAACGGCTTTACTGATTTTTACCAAATTTTATATGCATATTCAGTAGGTCTGAGAATCGGCTACTGGGTACTTTATATATTGATAAGTGCATTTGTTGAATAATTAAAAATAGTAAATTATTACAACCTGAGAGTTGAGACTGACGGCGACCATTGTTTGTGCGACGGGATAGCGATCGACGTTGCCATGGCGACATACTATTTAGTCACTTCAATAAAATAATATGGCAAATATAATATTATGGCAAAGCAACGTTTGCCGGGACAGCTAGTAAAGTTATATATATATATATATATATATATATATATATATATATATATATATATATATATATATATATATATATATATATATATATATATATATATATATATATATATATATATATATATATATATATATATATATATATATATATATATATATATATATATATATATATATATATATATATATATATATATATATATATATATATATATATATATATATATATATATATATATATAAAAATTACTATGAGGCAAACTTTAAGGGAGATTGCAGACGACAGACTATCCGTGACGCACTTTTTATTCTGTGGAAATACGCACAAAAAATTAGTATAGTAGTATCTGGCAGACAGTGACGTAACGTACGCGATCTATTTAATTAACATGGCGCCAGATATCGATGTAACGATGTTAACTCATGAAATACAAAACAGACCAGTAATTTATGCTATCTCTGTCCTCTATAAAGGCAGAATAATGCAGAATTGAATGTTTAATATGGAACTGTCCCTTCAATAATCCGTCCGAAATTATAGGATGTACCCAAAATTTTCTATTTTTTTCTTCTTTTTCTGTACTTCAAGTACAAAATAATACTTCGCGATCTTTGCACGATTTCCATAGCGTCTACGTCCCTACAGTTCAGCGGACAGAATGATCGAAGATGTGCGTCGTGTGCGTTAAGTCTGTGAAAAATCCGCGAACGACATTTGTGCGCCTTTTGTGCGCCGCAGACTCGATCACACAAAAAGTGTGACGTGTGCGATCTCTCTAAAGGGACAAAAATAGAAACTGAATGCTAATAGGGAATATCAAGCAAAGGTCTCAGGTCAGAACTCAGAGGAGAGGGCGCTACCAACACATACAGTAAAATATAATCCGACATGTTGCACGACGCCATAGTATCAGAATGACAATTTAAACGTTTTGTTCGACGTTTGACAACAGAAGTCGAACAAAACTTTTTGTTTACTGTCTGTGCTGGTGCTGCTTTCAGCGTGAAAACATTTCAGTAGTAATTAATATGCAACAAACAAATATTTTCTAATAGTTATTCTAATAGTTATTAGCCCATCAGTCGTGGCAAAACGAGTCACAATAGCTTTTTCATTGTTATCGCGGCCGGATGTGGCCGCTTGGGGCTTCATGAATTAGTTTAGAAATTCTGAATTCAATTATTTCTATTTTAGAACCATTAAGAATCCATTTAACACTAAGTGACAATTAACTTCTAACTTCAGGTTAACGCTTAATACTCTGGTTAACAAGTGCCATTTTCGTCAAAACCTGATCTCATGCACCGAAAATTATGATTTTGGTCTCATTCGATTCGGAATACCATCTAGAACATTCTATCAAAATTCCAAGAGGGGCTGAAAAAAAAATGCAAAAGTTATAAACAATTAAGTAAACATAAAAAGAAGGGTTTGGTTGGTTTTTCCTGGATAAAGCCGGATAAAGCCGGAAGCCTGGAAAAAGCTGGATAAAGCCGAATGAATTGTAATTACATACTATAATATTATGTTATGAGTTATGACTTATGACGTAGCCTATTATTTTTATAACATTTATAGCTTATCGCTACTACGAGTACTACACTATACTTTAAAATTACGCTGACCGATAACGGTATGATAAGAAACTCGGGTTAAGCCGAAAATATTAGGACCACGTTACGTTAAGTCTCAGTGATACTTTATCCTTTACCTACGTAGCTTGTACTTTAATAATACTAGACTACTAGAAATCTGAATAATTTCGGCTTATTTAGGTTTTATTATAACTTAACCACTCAAAAACTAAATATATATAATTATAATATGTATTATGTTTACAAGTCAAGAAATTCGAAGGTTAATATTAGGATTTAAATTTTAAAAGACAGTTAAGTCCACGTTAAAATGAATGAAGAATAAAAACTACCAATGATAATTTTGAGTAGATCAGCCCCGTTTTTTCAAAGGGCTATGCCTCTATAATTACAATACCGTTTTAGTGAGTCACGCGGTAAAAAACGATTCCTAGAAGGAATGCATTCCGTCACGTTTGTAGTCAGGATATAGTGGAATAGAAAATAGGGGAGGCATGTTAATTTATCATCGAAAATGTAACCAGTAACTACGATTTGGTTTTACACAATGCTCTTTAAAAACTTTGGAATTTTTGTGACTTTAAATCGTCTGTACTCCGCCCTACCTAGATTCATATTTTATCTAAGTATATATTCTATAGAATATTTATTCGGTACTCGTGCTACTATTTGTTGTCTAAATATTGCTTTAATCTTATCTAGAGCGTATCATTTATTAATTATTACCAACGCACCCGAATTTTAAGCCTATCTGAAATTTTACACGCTATCAACTGTAAATAGGCTAACTCGGCCGTTGCCGTCAGACGTGTTTTTAGATATTTTAGATTCTAATTTCATATTTAAACATTAATCAATATCACAATTCACATTATTTAAAAAAAAAAACGTATCTACTTTATCTTGTGAACTAAATCATTGACACAACCATTACGAAGATCGCGCCAAAAATTAAAAAAGTGAATTTGAAAAAAAGAACGCTATAGTTTTTATTGCAAAATGCCGTCGGCAATGGCCAGTAGCCCGTTCAGCCAGCCGGAGTGGAGTGACTCGAGTGACTCGGACCCACAGCCCTTACCGCAGCTGGGGTACTTTGTCCCCGTGAACTGCAGATGCAACCGAACGTCGCGTCACCTGTGCAGACGAAACCGAAGGTAAAGGTCTCTAGGGGTTATAAAAATGTTCTTTTGGGAGGATTATAGGGATAATTATTGAGAGCTCTCAAAAATAAATTTGATTAAAAGAGTCGCTTGTTACTTGTTACTCACGCAGCACGCTACTGCTAAAAGCAGCAAAGCATATTTTATTAACTGATATTGCCTGTCCTTTTCCAGTCCTCTAACTTCTTGGCTTAGTTTAAAATAGTCGTTGACAAAATGATATTATTCAAGAACATTTTGACATTAAACGATCTTTTGAGAATGACTAACTACAGAGTTGGTCTCTCAAATCCTTGTAAGGAACTATAACAGAGTCGGTCTCTCAAATGACAAACTTTTTTGTAATGATTTGAGAGACCGACTCTGTAGTTAGCCCTAACTTTGATATTTGTAAGTTGCAACCGCGTTAACCGTCACGCGTTGTTCACAGGCACTCTTCTATAGTTGCGTGTGTACGGTAAATTATACGGCTATTGCTGAACCAAAGATTTCCATTGGTAGGATTGGTCCTTATGGTCCAAGGATGGATTTAAGATGTGGAGCCACCGCGATTTTTGATGTTAGTTTTTTTTAATTTTAGCAGCTTCTTTTCTGGAGGAAAATAGAGTCTCAATCTGTATAGAGGCATTTATCATGATACTATTCCAAGTTCGGTACCATATTCGGATGACTTAAGAATTCTTAATTCATTTAAGGACTCATATTTGCACGATAAATTTGTTAAACAATGTAAAAAGAAGAAGAAGAGGAAGCATTATTTAAACGCGCTAATCTTAGTATGAGTCAGTAATTACTGGTCCGATTTGAAAAATTCTTTCAGTGTTAGATAGGCTATATTTTATTACGCTAAGAGAAGAATATAAGCGAAGAAATAGAGGAAAATGTAAAAAAAACGGGGGAAATTATTTGAAAGGGCTTATTTCATGAACTACTGGAGTAATTTTTCTGTTATTGGGCACAGATAAAAAGTAGGAACGTGAAGGATCATAGGCTATTTATTGTGGACTAATTTGTCTGTGAAATACCTAATTTACGCGAGCGAAGCCGCGCGAAACGTCTAGTAATATTATAAAGCTGAAGAGTTTGTTTGAACGCGCTAATCTCAGGAGCTACTTCCGATTTGAAAGAATCTTTCAGTGTTTGATAGCCTATTTATCGAGGAAGGCTATAAGCTATATTTTATCACGCTAAGACCAATAAGAGCAAAAATACAGAGGAAAATGTAAAAAAACGGGAAAATTATTTGAAAGGGCTAATATCTCACAGACTACTGGAGCAATTTTTATGTTATTAGACACGAATATATAGTAGACTACGTGAGACATAGGTTATTAATATGTGAAAAATATACGGTTTCCCTGAAATTTCAGATTTACGCGGACGAAGCCGCGCGGAACGTCTAGTAATATTAATATATTTATTGCTCCATTCATCACCATGTCTCTGGGATGCAGAATAATGCGGCTATCAGCCTCCCTATATTAATTAACCCCTATCAACAGCGTTTTCGTTGGTTGAAAATCATATATTCTAATTTTTTTATTTTATTTTTACTATCTAAATATTATTCCAAAACTGGCATTTAAACATTCGATTCAATCGAAAATGATACCAAACTCGACTATATACCTAAATCCCATGCAGTTATTGACCTCATACCTTGTTAAACTAACCCCCCCCCCCCCCACCTGCATGAAATATTCAGGTGGATCCACATCGTAAACCCATCTTAGGGATATAAAGATCAATCCTACCAAATGAAATCTTTGGTTCATCAAAAGCCGTATTCCTCGTTTTTTTGTCTTGTACGCACACGACTACTACCCACTGTTCTTCGCCTCTACCACACTACCAAACACACGAAATTTCTAACCAGGCGTTAACCATTGCGTATTATCCACAGGGAGTCTCCGAGGTCGCGACGGTCGGTGTCGCAATGCTCCTGCAGCAGCCTGTCGCGGCGGTCGGCGGCGTCGCCGCTGCCGGTACTCAACAACACGGTGGAGATGTATGTGGAACCCGTCGTCGAGGACGTGAGTATCAATACTATTATAAGAGAGAGAGCGTGATTAGAGAGAGACATAATATAATAATAACTCCCACACCGGTTTCGGTGACAGTGGCCGATTTCATTGAAACCAAGGCCAGTTACCCAGGAGTAATTTTATAGTGCCCAAGTGTGTGCGCAGTACACAAGAGCACTCTCTATTCCTTTTAATCTCATAACCCAGTGGGACGGACGACCGACACGACTGGCAAGAGATCAGGCGCAGGACCGACTTTTTACATGCCCATCCGACGCATGGATCATCTTACTTGTCAGACAATCAGGTGATCAGCCTGCATTGTCCTAACCAAACTTGGAAATAACATGTTTCCAACGTGGGAATTGAACCCACGACCTCCGAGTCAAGAGCCGAGCTCTGAACCACTGGACCACGGAGGCGGAGGGGAGAGATATAGAGATTCTAAAAGGTTAGGTTTTTTTCTGGGGCACCAAATCTCCTGATTCATAAAATGGTTTAGACAAGGATTAGAAAGATAACTTATTCTCTTCTTTTTGAGGTAGGTACCAATAGCTCCTGTGAAAAATTGTTGTTTCTGAGGCACCAAACTTCTCATTAATTGTAAAAATATGCTTAGAATTAAGAGAATGAAAAAAGAACTTATTTTGCTCTTATTCGAAGGACCTGTGAAAAATGCTTAATTTCAATGAACAGTAGAGAATGCCTCTACTTGTAGCTTGCATAATAATCGAAACGAATTATTTAAGGTCATAGGAAACAAAAACAAAAACTTTTAAAACAATGACTAGATGACCTAACCTCGCTCAGAGTTCAATAGAACTGCAAGCACCTTAAAATGAAAATGCGCTGTTTATAAGGATCCTTGCCCCAAAACCTACTTAGATTTATAAACTTCAAATCGTTAAGAGGGTGGCTAACCCAAAAAATCAAACATCGTCCTTCTCTCTTCACACTCACGCGGCACGCCCTTCTTTTTTCATATGCCAGGTGAAAAAAGACGATGCGGATTCATCGCCAAATTAGTTTTTTCTCAATAACTCAATAAATATACAACATTTTAAAAATCCGCTAGGTCGGTTTCTCAATGATAGAATTTTATACAATGTGTTAGAATATTAACTTAGTTCAATGCACGGTTATGGCAATAAATGAAAAATTCGGGAAAATTAGATGCATCTTTGTGATTTTTTTCTATCGAGAAAATTTTAAGATTATATCATGATTTCGCTCAGATTGAATTCTTGGAAATATAATGTAGTAAGTATCTAATTTGAGAAAATGAAACAATTCGGGGCTTATTTTCAAGTAAGTATAAAAATGAATAATTATAAAATCGAAAATTTTGGGTTAGTCGCCACTCGCCACAATACCTATTGTTTATTTAATTAAAAGCCTAAGAAAGGTTACTCTTCATTTTCTCGGGTGGTTAGTGAAGAACTGATACTTTTAGCCGTCTCATTATGTTCTGACGGACACTGTTTAACACAACATCCCTTGTCATGACACCCAACTCTTTGATCTTCCTAAAAGCTTTTACACTAATAACTTGGAGGTTTGTACGACACATTAGGAGATGGTGTGGCGGATATAAGTAATTTTCTAGTGGTTTTCTTGACATGTTTCTGAAATGAAGAAGGGGATACGAAATTGCTAGAAATATTTTGGCATAACATTAATCGATACCAGTTTTTCTTAGTCTATGTCGATACTAATATTATAAATTCGAAAGTAGTTATGTCTTCTTCACCGCTGAACCGACTTTGCTGAAATTTGGTATGGATAGCGTCATAATATGGAGATACTTTGAGTCTCGAAAAAGGACTTAGGAAAAATGTACGGTCCCCGCGTAATAAACGAATTTTGCCGCAAATCCGATCATTTTTTTTTATACATAAAATACATATACATATACATACATACATATACATAGGCATTTCATATTAATTAAAATCTAGTTTAACTAAGACTAATAATTAATTTTACGTTAGCTCTGCTAAGTAGAGTTAACGATTGTGTCCATCAACACTTTCTTAAAGTCTATAAAGGAGAATACACATTATTGTTTGTGTTCGACACAGTCACTACGTTTTTTTACACTGATTTTAACACTAAACTCCGAATAATTTTTATTATTGCGTGGATTTGCTAGCGCCATCAAGTGCTGAAATACTTTATTATTAGAGGAGGCATCAGTCTGAATAACTTAGTTTAACGGCCGTTCCCAATATTCAATCTATCTCTGGTTTGACATACGACCGATCGCAGCTAGCATTGAATTGACATAAAATATATGTCTCTAATGTCTAATGAGAGCTATTCCTATCTCTAGTAGGGCAAAACCAGAGATAGATCAAATATTGGGAACGGCCGTAAGAAGGCGACTAACCCGAAATTGACGATTTTATAAATCATTTTTGTACTTGATAATAAGCCCTGAATCGTTTAATTTTCTAAACATAGATACTACATTATATTTCCAAGAATTCGATCTGAGCGAAAACACGATATCGTGAAATTTTCTCGATAGAAAAAAATCACAAAGATGCATCTAACTTTGACGATTTTTTTCCTATATTCCCAAAACCATGCAGTAAACTGATTAAATATTTTTACACATCATATAAAATTCTATCACCGAGGGTTCGTTCTAGCGGATTTTTAATATTCTCTATATTTTTTAAGATTTTTAAGAAAGAAGAACCACATTGACGCTTCACCGCCAGGTTTATCTCACCTCTTCAAGCTGGCTTCCCACGGCCCGATATCTCACAGGTCAGGCCGCGCCACGACAGACCGACAGGCCATGGGAACCGTCGCATCCGATGTGGCCTGTGGTGGCCTGATGGCGCCCGTTCGATCCATGGGTTCGTCGGTAAGTTCAAAGGCTCGGCGCGGCCTGTCGCAGCGGCGCCTGTCGCGTCCTGTACGGGCGCGTCTGCGTCGGTTGTAATCGTTCCAGTGTTGCCAGCGGGCCGATTCTGTATCGTACATTTGTGAGTTAATAACTGAGTTAGTAACGAAACCGAGGAGTGAGTAACGGAAAGTGCCACTTTTTGTATTCACTTGCATACAAAAGTGAGACTTTCGGTTGCTCACTCCTCCGTTTCGTTACTAACTCAGTGATTAACTCACAAATGTATCGTACATACAGAATCGGCCCGCAGATCAGGGGATTTCCCCCTAGATTTAGGGGGTTTTCAACCAAGTTAGGGGCAAAACAGGGGGAAAAAATATTTGGGGGATTTTTAGGGGAAATTCAAAATAAACGTCAAATACAGTTTTTTTTGCCAAATATCACGTTCCTAATATTTTTTTACCATCTCTAAATTACTTAAGCGCCATAGCAACTAATCGAGGTCGAGACTCGAGATTCGAGATGTTGAAAAGATTAATACAGTTCGACAAGGCTTTAAATGAATATGTCAATGATGTTAATGGGCGCTGATGGTAAAGGAGAACTGTCAAAAATGACGTTTTTGCCTAAAATGACTTTTCTCGCCACGTTCATATAAACTTATAAAGCCTTGTCGAGCTGTAATAAAGTTTAGTAATATATTTTTATTGAATATTAAAAGAAAAAGTAATCTAGGGGATTTCTAGGGGGAAATCAAATTAGTTCATTCAGGGGTACGGCGCCGAGACCATCTGGCAACACTGGATCGTTCATTAATTCACCACAGCGGCTGCACACGCAGCCAAGCGCTCCGTATCACTGCTCATGTTGGAATGTCAGTCAACAGGCCGTGGGAAACGCTCAGTACAGGCCGCGACAGGCCTACACAGGCGGGGCAGCGCCTGGCGAGGCCTGTCGCCTCACAGGCCGTGGGAATCCACCTTCAGTCGCCAACAGTCGCGTTCGCGCGCGCCTAAGGAGAGGACGTACTTCTTTTGCCTTTACTCCGGATTGAGAAAATATTTAATCGAAACCATGGGAAACAAACAAAAAATAAATAAACACACTAAAAGTAACATTTACAGGAGAAAACGGGAGCCGATGAACAATTGTAGAAGGCTTTTTAATTTAATGTAAAATATGTATTATTTGTTTACAAATATGATAATAATATCATGACAAATAATTTGTCAAACCCATATGTTGTGACCGCACATGCGTAGTGCTTCGTGCTTGATTGGACGATCTGCGTGTATCGTCCAATGGTATCGTCTCATAGCTCGAAGCTTCGTGACGATCGACGAATCAGCGGCCGCGGCAATAGAGATTGAAAAAATAAATCGGCTTTAAATCGATATAGTTTTGACAAAAACTAGTGTATGACAGCGATTTGAAAATCGATTTGGTTTCAATGAATGTCGTACTCGATACTATGGAAATATCGAATAAATTTCTTTGGTACAACGCTACGGTCTTGAAATGAAAAGATTAAATTTAAAAACATTATAATATTATATGCAAAATTCACTACTTCGACCATTCGCTTGATAATAAATATTAATCCTTCGATCGCGGATTCATGGAAATGCTATTGTATTCTAGTGTCGCGATCACCGGTGCTCGTATGAGGCTTGATGGGTTAATAACAAAGGTGACGGCACATTTATGAAAGGATTTAGAAGAGTACATACTACATAATAATATACTACATAATATAATATTATAAGGTCTTTTATACCTATGATATTGCCGTTTTGTTTGAAAAATGTTCTTTTTAGAGTTCCGTACCCAAAGGGTAAAAACGGGACCCTATTACTAAGACTTCAATGTCTGTCTATCCACACACATATCTTTATTTCAATAACGGCTAAGCTAGACTTCTAAAATTTTCACAGAATGTGTATATTTGTTGCCGCTATAGCAACAAATACTAAAAGCAAAATAAAATTAATATTTAACGGGGGCTCCCATACAAAAAAACAGATTTTTTTGCTATTTTTTGCTCGATATCAATAATGGATATAGCTAGGCAATTGAAATTTTTACAAAGTCCTTAATTATATTTGTACTTTAATTATGGATAGTAAAATTAAAATAAAATAAATATTCAAAGGGGCTCCCACACAAAAATTACAATTTTGGGCTATTTTTAACCGGCTTCCAAAAAACGAGGAAGTTATATGTTCGGCTGTGGATTTTTTTTTATGTATGTTCAACGATTACTCCGCCGTTTGTGAACCGATTTTCAAAATTTTTGTTTTGTTGTATAAGGTATTACTCCAATTTGGTACCATGTTCATAAAAGTGGTGACCTGATGATGGGATCCATGAGTAATCGAGGGAACTCCTCAAAAATTCAAATGGAAACATATGTTTTTTTTGGTTTCATATGAAGTATTCCAGGCATATGTTACCAAAAAGTAAGATTTTGCACCAGGATATACCATGGTTCGAAGGTGGTGAACAGAACTCCTTACTCCTTATAGATACATGTTTGGAGGTTTCGGCGTTGTCTTAAGAACTGAAAGCATATATTACTATGCAAATTTCATTAATCATCATCATCACCACCACCATTCCACCATACATCCATGAGTAATCGAGGGAATTCCTCAAAATTTATATGGAAACATATAGTGATTTCGATTTTATGCTAAGTATCCTAAGCATATGCTACCAAAAAACAAGATTTTGCAATTAGATATACCATGGTTCCGAAGGTGCTAAGAGAACTCCGGATACCTTATAAATACAAGTTTGGGGGTTTCGGAGTTGGTTTAAGAACTGAAAGCATAATATGCTACTATGCAAGTTACATTCATCATCATCATCATCATCGTCATCACTACCACCAGTCACCACACCATGAATTATCTAATTATAACCCTATTATTGGCACTTTTAATCGTTTTTAAGAACGAAACCCGAATTTGTCGAACGATTTAAAAAAATATAATGTTATTTCAATATAAATGATTCGACCTTGGTGTTTAGGTTACCAAGTTAGCAATTTAATCATAAGATCTATGAGGTATGTTATTCTCCTTAAAATTTATAAGGACGATTATAGTTATATTTGCGCATAATATTATATTATGTTGAGCTGATGAGTTTCCATGAGTGTAATGAATAATGATAGAAAGAAAGTCACGGAACAGAACTTTAGAGCCTTTAAAGACAGGCGTATTAACATTAATTTTATCATTGCTTGATTAACGCCAAGCATTATATACTTACAGTATATATTATGCTTGGAATTGCTTAAGCAATTCTGAAGTAGTGATATCAGACAGTGAGTTCTCATATCATGAAAGTGTATCCTGGACCAAAGTCACTAAGCATAACACATTAGCCTGTACAGAAAACCAGAGCTTATAAATGACTAAAAAGAGTGAAATTATTATTTTTAACAAAAAATTAAAACCGACTTCCAGGGTAAAAACAATAATAATTTATAATGAACAAAAAAGTGTTAAATAATTCTTACTCTTTAATGTGCCTTATGCATAATTCTCCTAAACCTCAACTATTTCTGTACAAAATTTTCATTAAATTTCATTAAGAAGAAGTAATTATTTTTAACAAAAAATTAAAACCGACTTCCAGGGTAAAAACAATAATAATTTTTTTGTTCATTATAAATTATTATTGTTTTTACCCTGGAAGTCGGTTTTAATTTTTTGTTAAAAATAATTAGCTCTGCGGTACTGAACCTTTCGTGCGCGGGTCGGACGCACTCTTGGCTGATTATTTCGAACTTACTTATTTCTGTTTATCAAAGTAAACACCAATGCAATCAATGCACCTTCGCCAACGCAGTGGCAGTGTATAGATGCCCTTATTGAGAATATCAGCTGGACGGCAGACTACACTTCTAAGGCATTTTGTACAGCCTCTCGCGATTTGAATTTTCTTCCCGGTAAAAGTTTTACCAATTTTGGATAAGGTTATAGTCGGTATGGCAGATGAGGGAGAGCTTCCAAACAAAATGAGGTCGCGCGTTGTCATCAAGGAGCAGCGGAGACGATCGACTGACAAAAACTAGTTGCAGACGTACGAGCATCGCCATCATTGTGGGCAGTTTTCAATGTACACTTCTGCAGTGATGCTCTCGCCGTTTTGTAAAAAGCTGTTACTTATCACACCGGCAATTAGACCACCAAACTCCAGAGTGTGACCATCACATTTCTAGGGGTGATTTTTCGTTTTGCACATTGCTTTGGTGTCGAACCAGGATCTTACGAACTTGCTGAGCATTTTCAAGTGTCAACCGAATACCATTTTTCGTCGCAGGTTTGTTAAGTTGGCTGGTACCGCCTATAAAGTGTGAAGATTGAGTAGAAAAATACATGAATTTTAGGCGAATTATGAATAAAAGCACTTTATAATATAGAAAAAAAAAATCTAGCTAGTTACGAGTTTCTAATTAAGGCCAAAAGTTCCTGATTTTAAGTTTTTAGCTCTTTAAAACTGAAAACAGTGAGTCGTAAAGAACTTTATGAAAGCTACTAAAATTTACTACGATTTTATCTTTCAAACTTTGTATCTAACTCCAATCATTGCCTTGCTATGAGCTTGTGGCCGATTTTTTCAAATACACATATCAAGAAGGTCTTAGGATATTTGTGTTTTATGAAATATCTGAAAATATCTAAGAATCTATTTGAAAGAGCGTAAATGAAAGAATTTTAGCTTATTTTTAAAGTTATTAATAACAAAAAAATCTTCCGGATATTTTTATTTCCGATATAATAATAAAACTAGGCCTTTTCATCCGTTGTGGATGATTTATACAGTATTTTCAGAGCGAAGTTACTCAAATACTGTAGTGCCTGGGACAAGATTTTTTTAAATGTCCGTGTCTTTTTTAATTGCCCAAGCACATACGGCATTCTCGCAAGTCGCAACATAGTCGGCCTAGTCCAGAGGAAAGAACGAGTCAACGTCTGGGACCAACTATGTGCGGGTTTCCTTACGATGTTTTCCTTTACCGTACGAGCGTCCGTATTATTTACTTGAGATCAGAAAATGTCTCATTGGTACACGCCTCCACCCGGGATCGAACCTGCACCCTCTAATGCTAAGTACTCACATACAGTTTTGCTCGATAGTTTTACTCGAAATCGAGCAAAAACCACTGTGTGGACCGCAAAACTCACAGCTCGAAGGCTCGCATCGAGCCAGTTTGAAGGCTCGAATCGAGCCGGCTTGACAAATTTTTTGACACTATTTTATTATTCGTAGCTAATTTCCTTCGAACTGGAGTAAAACTATCGAGCAATGCTGAATGTGTGGACGAAAGCCCGAGCATTGGTTTTTACTCTACGTGATTGCTCGATCGAACAAAACCGTATGTGAGTACTTACACTAAGAGTGCGAGCCAAAGTTCTACCTATTAGGCCACGGACGCTCTTATATATAATAATAAATATTAATTATATTGGAATTTCAAGTAATATTTTGTTCTAACTTAAATACTAGAAAATATTTGAAATTTATTCCAGTACTTCAATCTGGAAAATGTGAAGGGTTGTTTTTTCACGAGTTTGGAAGATTGATAATAAATTGATAATGGTAACACTTAATGGGACGAATAATGGCTCTCCAGAGCCAGTCGAGGATGGTTAATCAATGCAGAATTTCTCGAACACGTGATTTTAGTATATCGAGATGAAATTTGAGCTGGGGTTTTTATCAGCACCAGCATCAGAGACGATTTTAGTCTCTATTTATTTTAAAGAGACGACTTTAGTATCTAGAATGCTAGACCCCATACATACACCGGCCTCAGATTTACCAACTTCGGAGGAGTTTAGTAAAATAGTAAACCTTTTGCCTATAAAAAAATCTGCGGGCGAGGATAAAATATCGAATATTATGATAAAACAAGCGTGCTTAGCGGCCAGTTCATCGATTCTACATGTTTACAATAGATGTATCGCAGAAGGTATATTTCCAAAAATTTGGCGCACCGGTTGCTTAAAATTAATACCTAAAGCGGGAAACAAACCTCCTGACGACCCAAAATCTTACCGTCCGATAACGTTACTGCCTTGCTTAGGTAAATTACTAGAACGTCTCATCGTACCTCGCCTGCTACCCGGTGGCCCTAAATTTCATAGTCATCAGTTCAGTTTCACCGCCGGGAAATCGACTGTTGACGCGGCTATGGAAGTTAGAAAAATAGTAAATCTTTCGGAATCTAAATACGTGGTCGCCATTTCATTAGATATCTCCGGCGCGTTCGATCATGCTTGGTGGCCGATGTTATTATTAAAACTAAAAAATCGAGGTTGCTACTCTAATATTTATGCCATAATACGTTCTTATTTTTTTAACGGTCAAACTAAGCTTCGACTTGGCCATTGTACACACGCCAAAGATTTAACATGCGGCTGCCCTCAGGGCTCTGTTATCTCGCCAAAACTATGGAACTTCGGATTTGATGATTTATTAAGTCTTCCCCTACCACCGCTGTGCGTACTAGTTGGCTACGCCGATGACGGTTTTCTCATCGTTCATGCAAATTCACGTTCCGAAATTGAATCTAAAGCCAATGATAGTCTTAATTTAATATCGAGCTGGGGTAAACGTAATCGCCTGAAATTCGCCGCTCATAAAACTTACCAAATTCTTTTAAAAGGGTCCCTTATATCTTCCCCTAGCATTAAACTTGACAATATTAACGTTAAACGCAAACAGTCACTCTGTTATCTTGGTTTTTACTTGGAAAATAAATTTACATTTTTAGAACATATAATTCAAACCGGTGAGACAGCGAAGCGCAATTTTTACTCCTTTACCAAAATATCTACGTCAACATGGGGCCTCTCCTTCAAAACCCTAAAATTAATTTACACTGCTACTTACCTAGGCAGCATTTGCTACGGGGCCCCCGTGTGGGCCGACAGAGCAACAATCGGCGCGGCTCGTCGCAAGTTGCTACAAAGCCAACGTCTTGCTCTTATATTCTTATGCAAAGCTTACAGGACCACAAGCACCGAAGCCTTACCTGTGTTAGCCGGAGTTTTACCCGTTGACCTTGAGATTCAGCGTCGTGCGACAATGTACTATCATAAAAAAAACATTGACAACCCGTTCTTTTTAAGCGCTCACGATAAAATTAAAATAGCAAGACTGTTTGAACCTTTAGAAAACTCTGTGCAAAGCCTAATCTCCGAATGGCAGTCACGATGGGACTGTTCCACCAAAGGGCGACACCTTTATAATTTTTTCCCTAATATTCGTGAACGGCTATCCAAACATTGGATGGATATTGATCACTGCGTTTCTCAATTCCTGACCGGTCATGGAAATTTTAAGGCCAAACTTTACGGATTTAAACTAGTAGCATCACCCATGTGCGAGTGCTCGACCGAAGGCAACATGTTTGAACAAACCGCGCATCATGTTCTCTGGGAGTGCAGTCTCTGGCAGGACAAAAGAACTACTATGCTAAACAACCTATTCTGTACATCTGGAGTAGCATACTACGGTGATCTCGTGGACAGCGCTAGGAACTTCCGTGCCTTCAAGCGTTTTTGCCACAATTATTATTGGCAACAGTCAAACACAATAAACTCCAATATTAACTTAGCTTTAGCTTAGGAGTCACAAGTATTAACCTTATTTCCGTGGTGCTCCCCCTTAAGTTCTTTGACTTTCGGTCATTGCAACTTTGTGCTGTCTCCCGCTTTTATGGGGAGGGAAATTGGAATCTTCCTACTCCTCCTATTTTCTTCTGATTAATTTCGTTGCGGGTCCCAAGACAGTATTAGCATGTCCCTCGGGCTCCCTGAGATCATATCAAAGGGTTTTCGTGGTTGGATGCCGCTGTCGATCCTGGCGACACAGGAGATACAGTGGTGGGAATGTGTGGTGGGCCAAAGCCCGTTTAAAAAGACGATTTTAGTGATACCATGGTCCATGGCGGATAACTCCGCCATTTGTTGCCCGCCGTTTGTTGACGGATTTCCAAAATTCTTATGTTATTGTATAAGATGTAGTCCGAATTCCGTAACATGTTAACAAAAGTGGTGATCTGATGGTGCAATTCGTGAAAAATCGAGGGGAGCTAAAAGGAGAAAACTAGCTGACCCGGAAAATATTGTTTAATATAAAAAAAATATCAATATAAAAGTATATAAAAACCTATTGTCAGGTCTAACGAATGTACATAGCAATACAATCGGTTGAACCGTTTTGGACGAGTTCGCGCACAAACACTGTGACCCGAGAATTTTATATATAAATTTGACTATATGACCCGGCAAACGTCAGTTTACCATATAAATTATTTCTAGCATCAATATATTATATCAAAAAGCAGATAAAAAATTATTCACAAGCCAAACGAATGTATGTATGCAAAATTTGATAATTTTGTATATTTTAATCTGACAAATGTTAATATATTTTACGCAAATACACACAATAACTAACCAAATTCGGACGTGGACGAAGACGTGCCTAGTAGATTATCTATACTTATAAAATTACATGTCCTGACTGACTGACTGACTGACTGACTGACTGATTCATCATCGCTGAGCAAAAACTGTTAAAGTTACAGCCACGAAACTTGGTGAGTAGGGTTGTTTTATTAAGTAGACACCCACTAAGGAAGGAATTTTGAAAATTTTACCCCGAAGGAGAAGAAGGGGTTGAAAGTTTGAATGAAAGTCCGTCATTTCTTGAGTTAGAAACATGAAACTTTATCTTTGGGTTACTGATTAAAAATAAATGGATACGTATTTAAGCGTTTTTGGAAATTCTATCCCCAAAGGGGTGAAATTCGGGGTTGAAAGTTTGAATGAAAGTCCGTTATTTCTTAAGTTAGAAACTTGAAATTTTATGTTTGGGCTACTGATTAAAAATGATTGGATACGTGTTTAAGCGTTTTTGGAAATTCTACCCCCAAGGGGGTGAAATAGGGGTTAAAGGTTTAAATGAAAGTTCGTCATTTCTTAAGTTAGAAACATGAAAGTTTATTTTTGGACTGCTGATTAAAAATGAATGGATAAGTATTTAAGCGTTTTTGAAAATTCTACCCTCAAGGGGGTGAAATTGGGGTTGAAAGTTTGAATGAAAGTCTGTCATTTCTTGAGTTAGAAACATGAAACTTTATTTTTGTGCTACTGATTAAAAATGAATGGATACGTATTTAAGCGTTTCTGGTAATTCTACCCCCAAGGGGGTGAAATTGGGGTAGAAAGTTTCAATGAAAGTCCATCATTTCTTGAGTTAGAAACATGAAAGTTTATTGACATTTGCGTTTGACGTTTGCTTAAATAGGGTCCCGTTTTTACCCTTTGTATAAGGAACCACAAAAAGGGGAAAACTATCCATCTTTATTATTATACTATGTTAACGCGGACGAACTCGCGGGCAACAGCTAGTATTAAATAAAGTTATAATATTTTTGTAACAACTACAGTTTAGGAATTCTAACCAGAATCGATCCAGTAGTGTCAGAGCCTATTTGATTTCGATAAATAAACATATCACAAAGTACGAGTAGAATGCGTTGGGCGAGTGCGGGGGGTATGAAGTGCGCGGGTGAAAACCGATTTTTTTCTGTCATAGGTCGCCTTCTTAATATGATACACTATTGACCAAACCAGGGGTTCCCAAACTTATTTTCAATTTTGTCAACTGCCCACTTTGAGAACAAATTATGTCTTAGCGCCCCCTTTGTTTCAATTTAACCCATCAAGCCCCATTTAAGCTCACACAAGCGAGACACAATAGAATAACAATAGATTTCCAAGAATCCACGATCGAAGGATTAAAATGCATCCAGATGAAACCCCCCCCAACTGCCCCAAGCCTACACAACGCCCCCATTTTTTTCTGTGTCCCACACCGCCCCCCTTTAGATCTTCAGCGCCCACAAGGGGGCCGGGGGCGTTATCGCCCACTTTGGGAAAGACTGGACTAAACGGACGAACTAAACTTTATGTGGAAAAAATATAGGACTCTATGGGCTCTATAGTATATTAATCGTAAAATAACAACTTAAAGTAATTTATACGTCTTTATTGTATTTCTGTAAAACTTTTCTCATGGACTTAGCGATGTGTTCCGGTCGACTGTAGAAGTATTTGAACTGGAGACTTCCCTCCTCATTGTATATGTCGTGGTCCACTGAGCCCGTGGGTGACACAAAGAAGATTCTATAAATAAACAACAATTGGTTATTAACTGCTCTACCTATACTATAAAACCTTCCTTTGACGAAGCTTTCTGCATGTTTTTTTTAAATGAAAAATGCATTTTAAACTCTAGAACGACTGAGCCGCTAATTTAAGTTTTGAAACATTCCTGGAATTCCAGGGTAGGTTTATATTAGGTGATAGTGATACCATCGAAATATGGGAGTGCTAGGGTGGGGTTTGTGTTGCCTCTATAAAAATAATAATTGTCATGAGCTTGTCTAACTTAAAATGACGCGCCCCTCCCTCGTATTCACAGTACAAAATTGTGTCATTTGTATCAACTAGTGAAGTGGTGGAGCGCGTCATTTCAAATTAGACAAGCTCTACACTACTTGAATTATGATTTTAATTTAATTCCAAGGCTGAAACACCGCTTAGCATCATAATAATACATTTTTATGATAATAAGTAAGTACTAGAATTCACGCGAAGTAACATAAGCCTCAAAAAAGCTCTATGAAGTAGCTCTAGTTCAGGGGTCGGCAGCGGGCAGACTAAAGGTGAACGCAGATTTGGCCGCACCGCACGCACCGCAGTCGCCGCATTCGCAATTCTTCATATTATTATGAAGTTGCGAAGACTGCGGCGCGGGTAGGTAGGTATGCGAGCTTGCCTATAACTTCATATAAAGAATTCGAATGCGGCGACTGCGGTGCGTGCGGTGCGGCCCAAATCTGCGTTCACCTTTACCGATCAGGGATGAGCCAAATATCAAGTTTGTAGATTTTCCCATACCTTCAAAGAGTTTGTAGATTTTCCCATACCTTCAAAGACTCTAATTTGCTTCACACTACAAAGCTACATTTACAGTTTTAAAAAATGTGAAAAAAAAAATTATAAGTAAGTAATCATTGAAAGACATATTTTATGAAAATAACACTCTCATTAAATTTATTACATAATAAGTATATTATATTTTAGTTGCAACGGTGTCCTTTGCATTGCTTTCAGGCACGACTGTAAATTGTCGTCGGTTAATTTGCTCCTTAATTTACTTTTAATCTGATTCATAGATGAAAATGTTTACTCACATGAATATTACCTATATAGAGCCGAAGATAGATATTATAATAGCAAATGCTAGTTTTTTTATCATTTCATATGTTGCAGAAAGCCTATTATATATCAAATAGGATTTGCTCTATTTTAGGTAATTGTTTTACAGTTAACAGAGTAGGAGCGCGCAAGTTGACGGAGAATTCAGTTGGTTCATATTGTTTAGGTGTTTTATTTATGCTAAAGCGGTACAGTTAGCTGTTAGGCATATGAGTGAGTGTAAGAAGAGCCATATTAGTCATATGAAAGAGCCGCATGCGGCTCGCGAGCCGCGGTCTGCCGACCCCTGCAGTCTAGTTGACTAAAGGAAGGATCTATAGCTTCAAGAACTTACCTGGGTATATAAGTACCATCTGGAGCGAATGTTTTGCTCTTCGGTTCCTCTTCATCAATTAAATTCACCATCACAAAGTGCGGACTCAAAGATTCTATCTCTGCAGACTCTGCGAATCTCGACTTCAGTTTCTTGCAAGCTGGACACCACGACTTGTGAATTATCACCATCACTGGCTTATGGTCGTACGAGGCTACCTCCAAACCTGACTCCAAGGACCCAGCCCAAACATACTGAGGTCCAAAACCGTTGTCTTTACCTATACAGTAGAGTTTGTTGAATACTATCGACACAAATGCTTTTGTAAAGTTACTAAATGCCATTTTTTTATAATAATTTATACACACGATAGATGTTACATCGTGAATTTTATAGAAAAATAAAAATTAAATAAAACTAAGACATTTTGGAAATCGCAAAAGATTGTTTTTGTTTTTAAATTTTGACGCGGGATTTGACGTCTATATGTGCATAGCAGCGACATCTTTACGCAGCTTTTAAAATTAGAACAGTACGCTAGTCGCTAGTTGCTCTCTGCGGTCAAGGTACACCTGTGACGGACTAGATGGCGCTACATGTATCTTATTTGTTAATTTTAAGTGTTGGTCCATTGGTTGGTCCTATATTTTTTTGCTTTTTTCCAATATCCACGCAATTATTATACATAGTACTCTATATTATATTATATTTTATCTTTCAAGCATTATTTTTGCAGCCGCATTTAAATTGTATGAATTTTGTAAGTATAAGTACAGTTAAATTTTTAGAAATTTTTAAAAATTTAAAAATTTATTAAAATGCAACAAAACAAACAATATGTTTCTACTTATCTGCTAAGCAGTAATTTATATCTTCTTTGGTTATAACGATCACTGATCAGTGATCAGTGATCGTTATAACCAAAAAAAACCCTATAAACCAGGCAAAAGAAAAAAAATAAGTGGTTCTAATTTCAATTATTCGACCATTATTAAAAAAATCTTAATTTAATTATAGTTTATGGGACAAAAGCTACAATTAATGTCGTGTAGTTTACTTGCATGATTGATGATGCAATGTTAACTCTACAAAGTAAATGATTAACTTTCCCCTGTAAATCACTTAACTTTACCTCTATGCCCTACGGCCTACGGTATTACTACGCACTTTACGGAGTAACAGATTAAGAACACCATGTTTGCTATGGACTGGGGTACTGGTCTGCCATTGGACAAAAACAGCGGCCGTAAAGTTTGTAAAGTAAATATGAAACAAGTATTGCAGAAAGGTAAATAAAGTATTATTCAAAGTCGTGAAGTACCCGCACATAGGATAGGATACAATTTTCGCTGTTATGTTAGGAAAATGTAAGTAGCTAATAGCTAAGCAAAACAAATGTAGTCGTTAGGGAAATCCCCAAAAAGTAGGCAAGTGGCAACATCCCTTAAAAGGTTAGGCAAAGGGATCGTGCCTTCTTTTTACCCTTGCTTAGAAGATTCCTTCGATATATTTTCCTAATGTATCACACGCATTATTCAAAGTACAAATGGTGGGTCCAGGATTCTGCGTGGAAATGCACATGACAAACTTTTTAAATCCGTTCATGTGGATCGGCGCGTGTCAGTGCGTGTACATGTACCTATTTCTCTCATTTCAGATACGTCTCGCTTCACGAAACCTATTGGAAAAAGCAAACTATGATAATTATATGTAACGTATGAACGTCCCATTCCAAATAGCGACCACTTATCGTCCGCACGCTTCCCGAAAAGTGCTACAGATGATATTTACGAATATCCATCTGATAGCATTGCGTCGCTTCGTAGCTTTTTGAATTAAAAAGTTAACGTTCCAAATTCGAAGATTGTGTTTTTTTATGTGTGGCTAGGCTTTGACTGTAGTGTTAAAAGTGCGATGATGAATGTGTACGGGAGTCGGGGGCGTAACAGGAGTTTGTATGGGACTGTCAGGTCTACCGTGCCCAGGACTGCTACCCTTACGCCTGGGATAGAAGATATCTTCTTCACTCCGCCCTACTTCTACCACCTCCCACCACCACAGCCTGTCAACACATTCCCCGGGAGAAAGAGACGCAAAAGGGTGAGAGAATTTTACATGTTACATACTTGCGAAAATTTTGTGCAATATTTTCATCTGTTTCCTTGATAACTTCTTAAAAGCTAAAATCTAAATGCCTCAATCTAGGTATTTTGCGAGCTTCTATGTTTTAAGGTGGTCTAGATTTCTAGACCTCGGTTCAAGACCAAGGTATATAGATTATTTATATGCATCCGTTAAGTTCAAGATCATTGTCGTATCTGGAGATTCCTTTTTAATTCTGCAACTTATTTTAAATAAACAATAAACCTATTTATTTAAAAAATTAACACCCTCAATTTTAGGTTAGGAACGTGTGAAACATGATACCTACAGAGATAATTGTTTAGTTATCAAAATTAACGGTTTGCGTGATAACAGATATACGCCCACTAGTTTCAGTTTTATTATTAGTCATACCTAACGTGACCATACGTCCCGCTTTGGGCGGGACAGTCCCGCTTTCAGGCAGTATGTCCCGCTGTCCCCTGCGAGGCCGAAATTGTCCCGCTTTTGCAAACAGACCAAACGATAATAATTATTGAAAATTAGGTGTATAAGTATTTTTATGTTTGAAATGCCTGAAAGTAACGCATTACATACAACAAACGAGATTATTCTGCCATAATATTTTGCTCGATATCAATAACAAGACGTTCAGCGCGGCTTCGCCCGCGTATATTAGGAATTTCACAGACAAATTAGCCCACAAAAAGAACCTATAATCCTTCACATGGTCTACTTTTTATTTTGTGCCAAATAACATCGTTGTTCATGAGATAAGCTCTTTCGAATATTTTCACATTTTCCTCCGTTTCTTCGCTTCTATTAGTCTTGGCGTGATAAAATATATTTTAATCCTTCAAGCCCCATAATGTAACAATAGATTTCCAAGAATCCGCGATCGAAGGATTAAACCTTCCTCGATAATTATTGTCGAATCGATCCAGTAGTTAGCGCGTGTTTGGGGGGGGGGGATTCTGTATTTGTCCCGCTCTAACAAAAAAAATAAATGGTCACGTTAGTCATACCTAACACATATAATGTCATATGGTTACAATATAGTAACATCCTTTAAAAACTAAGTAGAGTTTCAGAAGAATTGAGAGATGTTACGTTAGGTGCTAAAAAATACGGCAAAGGCTTGAATAAATCTGTGTCCAATATTAAGATTACCTTGATCTTTAGGCTAGGCTAGTTAAAGAAAACTCTGTGGCTCTTGTTTTCTTTCATTTGTTTAGTATTCATTTTTTCTTTCATTAAATATTTTATTTGTGTACCGTTTAATTTGACAGCTATTTTTAAATTCATACATTCATGGTAGGTTTTATGCTAAAAAATTCAATGTTGAAGTTCAAAGTACAAATTATTACTATTATTGGGTTTTTTTTCAGTTATCTAACTTTGTTAAATTAAGTGTATCTCCATATTTTCACCATAACCATTTACTTTGTCGTTAACTTCATGTTTCTTTACACCTTAATGTAATTGCCATACTAGTAGGTTGGCGATACATGCCGCAGTTGGCACCGCATATAAATTAGCTATTTGCGGCATTCTTGTGCGTTTTCTCCGCATCTCAATGAACAATCATCATTGGTGTAAAGGAATTTTTTGCTACGTGTCATTTCATACCGATGTTTTATGGTACTGCACCCTCTTAGAGATCAAATGTTGTAAAGTTTTATACATTGATATTGATATTAGAACCGTTTATCGCCATCGAGGCAAAGACTTCCAAAGTGTACTGTGTAAAATATTTTTGTACCAGGCGTTCATATTTTTATCCTCCACAATATTGCCCCAATGTCATCATAAGTTAGTAAGCGCCTTGACTGCAAGAGACATATCATCGGATAATAAGCGATTACCACTACCAAACTTGACGACAGCAGATGAGTTTAAGGTTGAAGACTAGCCTGTAACATACGTCATTATTGCCTCTTCATTATATTTAATTCGCGAAATGGCTTCGCTCGCAAGTATATTATTATAATGATAAGAAATCGCATTTGCACAAGTATAGAAATTCGCGTAAGAGTAAGACAAAATATCCTAAAAGTTTATTAATCATACTCCAAAATATGCTTTGCATGATACTTCAATAAATAAATAATAGAACTATGTAAAAAGTTACGATTTTATTTTTCATATTTTGTACAAATTATTTATCGCGACGGGGTTCTGGTGGTTTATAACATTTAACTTTCTCACAGATTTCTTCCAAATTACATGGTTTTTCACATTTTTTATTTTTTCCGCCATTTGCGCTAGAATAATAATTTTTACCGCCTTTTTTCGTTTCTTCCCCTACAATGTTTCCATCGAAAATTCCAAACGAATACATGATTGGTATAGCCCAACTGAACGTTAAAAACACAGTCTGTAGTAGTCTTCTTTCAGTGTTCATGTTATGTAAATTCTTCCTTGCTTCCAAACGATGTCTTATCACTTTATTGAAATATTTTCTGGATGTCCAATGCAGAAGGTGAGGTGGTAAATTCCCAATGGCCATTTTAATTTTTTAATTTGTTTTTTTTTTCTGTTCTTTAGAGACTCATCATTTTGGTAGGGATTATTTTGTCTGAAAAAGGAGCATAGTCTTTAGGAAAATGTACCGGCAGAGTTATAAGACAATGAGTAATTGATTCTGAATGAATTAATAAATTACAAAGAAAATAAAATATATGATTTTCATTTAGGTATGAAAACTAAGGAATGTCGATAAGACCAAAGCTATCAGTATCAGTAAATCATAAACTATATGAGACAAAATACCGTAATTTATACGAGGAAATGATTAAAATAAAAACTCGTTAGAATATTTAGGATCCTAAGGGAATGCATGAAACATGAAATACAATACAATACAAAATAAGTTTAAGTAGATACCTACACAATACAATACAAAATCAAAATGAATGTCGAAGATTGATGATAATTTTCTTTCTTAAAGATTTTTTTATTAGAACTAGAATCTAGATGATGCCCGCAACTCCGTTGCGCCAAAATTCGCTTACGCGCGGGAACCTTACATTTTTCTGGGATAAAAAGTATCATTATGTCCTTAGTGGAGACTCAAAGTATGTCCATACCAAATTTCAGCAAAATCGGATCAGCCAGCGGTTTGGGTGTGAAGGGGTAACAAACAGAGATTTCGCAATTATAATATTAGTATGGATTTCGATTATTTACCATTTTTCTCTTCCCGTTTTCTCAAGCAGTGTTGCAACACATGATATAGCTGCTGAAATTGTAATTATTGCCAATAGTTCGTGTTTGTTCATTGCATTTTTCTGACTTTTGTGCTCTGCGGGATGGGATTTGACATCATGACATGCAGTCATTAGATTTTTTTATTTTACATTGCCTTTCGTAGTGGCCATGTGGTTAACTAAAGTATTTCACCATAAAAGAAATAAAACTATTTTCACTAATGCTTATTTGCATTTACTAGATTGCTTTAATCAAGTTAAATCACTTCTATTAAGCTCGTTACTACTTGTAGCAACTTGAATATTACTGGGTATTACGATTCTATTTTATAAAAAAAAGCTCGAGTCAGGTAAGAGCCCTGACGATCCTTTGTGTTACAAAAATATTTCTACGTGCTCCACAGATGAGTCATTACGACCGTATTATCATAGGGTCTAAAATTGTTTAAATTGGTCCCTCGAGGCCCTGCAGGATGGTCTCTTGACGGCCTTCATGAGATGCATTGAACCGGTCCAATTCATCGATCGAATCGATAGTTCCTTTTATCGTCATATAGATGAACTATTTAATATTTAGTATATTAATCATTTAATACATCTCCCCCATTAAATTTAGAATTCTCAAGTGTAGCTAGCATGTGTCACATTCGGTTGACATTTAAAGCTGCTCAGAGGATAAAAAGTTGTCTAGCGACGACTGCGCAGCGCTATTTTGTTTTTTCAACTATAGTCTACAACTTTCAAGCTGCGAGCCTCCGAGCCCGTGTAGTGGGAGCAAAACCTGTAGATCGTACGCTCGAGGACGGCGTACCTGCCCGTCAGTCGTCCTTGTCGCTCCCACGACGTCTCGGGCCCCCGGAGATAGTCCGTCTCACCGCACAACTCTGGTATGCAAAGATTGATAGCGTATATGACCATTTGGTTTTGAAAGTCCCAAGAAATCACGCGCGGCTAACTTTTCGCCCGGCGTCCTTACCTCGATCGGACTCGCAGCCTTACAAACTTTTGTACTTCTTGTAATTTAGTATGTAGGTAAATTATTCAACGAATCTAGTCAGGCTTTCGAGTTGTTGTGCGTAGTGCTTGTGACATGTTATCGGTGACTGTGCGAGTGTAGAATGACTTTAGAGAAATGGATCCATTGACAGCAGACAACGGGTCAATGGTGAATAATTTGAATCATATCCGGACTGACTCTCAGGTAAGTGGAGAACGAGTTTCTTTTGCATACTTCTCTATAAGTGCAATGACTCCCCAATTATGTTGATTCTGCCTTTTACATCGGCACTATCGTTGACTCTCTTTGTAACTTTATCTATACTTCCCGGACCTCGTAGAAATTCTTGGAATATTTCCAATACATTTTGTTACCATACACGAAGCAGTTTATTTTGAACTTTAATTGGCACCACATAAAAAGCTGTTAAGTTTTTATCGTTAACATGATCTATGACTTTTTTATATTACAAAATCTTGTTTTGAAATAGGAGATTCATATTATTGTATAATATTACCATAATAAGTTGTACTTTATAAGTATATCTTGCATTCTTCTACAAATCTTCATCTGCAAATTTTTACTGTTCTATGAGTATCGTCATCATAGTTATCTTTTCATCACCTCCTTTTAATAGGAGGAGAAAAATAATCATCTGAAGATGATAACTTTCAATATTGTCTATCACTAACTTGAATTTTATTTATAGGAAAGAACTCATTTAGCTAGAAATATCAATTAATTTATTACTACTGTTTACATACGTTAAAAGACTATTTTTGAAATCGAATGTTTATGCTTTTCTAACCAGTTTGTCTATCCTTATGTGGACATAATTAAATACCTGCCATATATCAATAATCGGCCAAGTGCGAGTCGGACTCGCGCACTAAGGGTTCCGTACCATTATAGAGCAAAATTAGCCCAAAAATTGTGTTTTTTGTATGGGATCCCCCCTTAATTTTTTTATTATATTTAAATATTAAAGTGCACATAAAACTAAGGACCTTGAGTAAAATTCAAGTACCTACCTGTTGCCATTATTGATATAGAGCCAAAAAGGCCAAAAAAATCACGTTTGTTATATGGGAGCCCCCCTTAAATATTAATTTTATTTTGTTTTTAGTATTTGTTGTTATAGCGGCAACAGACATACACAATCTGTGAAAATTTCAACTTTCTAGCTATTACCGTTCTTGAGTTACAGCCTGGAGACAGACAGACGAACAGACAGACGGACAGACAGACGGACAGACATCGAAGTCTCAGTAATAGGGTCCCGTTTTACCCTTTGGGTACGGAACCCTAAAAACAAGCTTAAACACGTATGTTTAAAGGCTAAGTTGGAACATAATAACACAAAGATGAAGCAAATGGAAAGTTGGTCGTTTTAAGGTGACGCAGCGTTAAAGTAAGAAACCGTGTTGGATATGTTTTAGATTGCTTGTTTTCTATGAGAGGCCGGCCCGGCCTCTCATAGAAAACAAGCAATGGAACAGCAAAAAATGGAAAGGGCGTGAGCGACAAAATGGTTTTTGTCGCTTAATTTAAAAACCATAAATACATTTCATATAAGCTATGCACAAATTAAAGTGCATGCTTGAACCAATTTATGTACAAATTTTGGAACCTTAAATCACTCTCCTCCGTTGGAAAAATAGGAATCCCTTTTTTTACAGAGGTCTTTTCGATTGATTATTCTGTGCTATAAAAATTGTCCAATCGTGTTATGCTATGGGCAATTCAAAGACAAAGACATGATGAATACTGACAATGAACTTCAATTTCTTAGCTTTAGTCATTGCTGAGAAAAATCGGCATCGCTACAGCCAAATTATCAAGGCGTCGTCTTAAGTATTCTTCTGTGGATCCATTTACAGAAATGGAAACTAGTAATGCGTTAAAGCAACAGTTTTTGTTATTTATTGGTATTACAGTTTAGTTTATAGGAATCGATAGTGACGATTTTGAAACCATTGGAATAGTAATTGAAATAAAAATATCTAATTTGATATGGTGCTGTCAGAGAAATTGATTTATGGACATATCGTGGATCTACGTAATGTGGACGGGCTATGTCAAACCTAGTAGACGGATAAAAAGCATTAGCTTTGTCCACACTGTGCCTTTTTTTATTCGTCAAGGGCATGCGTTATAGCGCAGTCAACAGCGAACGTGAGGCATGCAAGCGACGCATGCCCTCTGATCGTCCAAAACATTCGCTAAATGACAGTTGGCGTTGCGTTCTTTGACGCATTCAATTATTGAATGCGCCAAAACGATAGTTGAATGAAATAAGGTGACGAAAATTGAAGACGAAAGCGCATAATGTGGACATAGCTAATGGCTTTTAATATAACCCGACCAAATAACTAAGGTCCGCCATTTGCCTATGAATTAGTCTCAGAATACAAAACAAACGTATTAGTTTCTATGATGGTAAAATACTCATTTGAACGAAGGTACCCAAGAAACTCGAAAATTGTATAATCATTGTTATACGAAATGTTATTAAAATAATAAAATCATTTTGATAGTCGGAAAACTAACTAAGCATCCAAGACTTGTTCATGATCAAAGGCCATGTATCCCTTTATACTCACTGGTAGTTCCAATGAAAGGATTAGCAGGAACAAGGATTGATATAAATGACAATGTATTTTCTCAATCAGTACCACATACGCCTTTGCCTAAAACAAAAAAAAGCTAATCCGTCATTTTCTGCAAACAAAAGTTAAGAACAAAACTCATGAAGAATCAACTGTTCTTTTTCCTCATAGCCCAAAATATAGTACTCAAATTCCAATGTTATGATCTTCCTCCTACTCTCATTAAGCGTTGCATGTATTGGAACCATAATATAATTTGTATGATTAATTGCCTCACCAAGGTCTATGACAAAAGATATGGCTAAACTCGTTTAGTAGTTCAAACCAGACTAACTGCCTCATTGCCTAATCCCTCCGAGTATTGATACCATGTCTATTGTTCTATAGAGGTAGTAATGACTTATTTAGATTGAATGCCTTATATGCCTATAAGGTTCAATAGCTTATGAAGGTGATTTACATTTTTCACATAATATTGTGTTATTAACAACTTAACTTTATAAGTACGCTTTTCTTTTTGTCTTGAAATTGCACCAAATTGCATTTTTTGTCGTCGTTCAGAAACAATAATTACATCTAATAACACCTGTTTGTATACAGTCGCTGTAACAATAAGCGGAGCCGTAAAATCGATGAAAGAGGTTTAATTTTTTGCACGAGAAAAGTTCAAATCTCAGGCACATGTCAGGTGACGTCACTTCTCCCACAAACCTGTTTCGCGCCAATTCGCAGCTGTCGACGCAAAAGCGGTTGGCTTGCAATTTTTTATTTTTTATTTTCCTTGCCCAAGGCGTTCAGCCTCCGAGATACACCGTTACCTTCTTTACCATGGTCTGGTGTTTTTGTTTCATCAATTTCATTAAAACTTAAATGGAAGGATCTTTTTGGGTTGGCCAAATTATTTTGACCCTTTGGATGTGAGTCATCGACAGGTAATTTTATGACAACTCATTTGACCACAATATACTATAATGTATCCAACAAAAAAGACCATCAAGAAACAGGTAAGTATTTTACTCGAAAAATTTTTGGCTTGACCCAAAAGGATACTTAGTTTTGTTTTTATTTGTGACTTTGGATTAGATGTAAATATCAAGGGAGATATCAGACAACTCTGATTTGAAATTACATATGATTCCGTCGATCACCAATTCCAGGAAATCTTTTGTTGTCGCGACCCATATGGGCCTTACGGGGCTTGAGGGATTATACATAGTTGTCAGAATTAATTCGTTTACTTTTTTTAACTTTCACTTTTGCGTTTGCTACATTGTATATGATTCGTTTAATTTCGAAGATTTTCTATTTCTTTCATGCAAACTCATAGAAATTTTAGAGTTACATAACGAGTATTTCCTGTTGATTAGTACTTAGACCGTATATAGGTCGCTAGTGCATGCACTTCCTAATTCGAAAATAGCATCGCACACATGCACAAGTATCAAGATTAATAAAGATCTATGCGTGAATCTGGAACGCCTCGTAGATCGCATGTCATTTGTTCTTTTGCTTTGTTTTTTATAGAAATAGCCTCTACTGCTGTAGGAAACAGTATTTTAATATAAGGAATAGGATTAGCAAAACCTGCATTGAAGCTACTGTTTTCTATTTCTAGCTTCTTTAAAGGGGTGTTAAAAGTTTGACGTGTCTGTCTGTCTGTCTGTGTGTCTATCCGTGGTATCGTAGCATCCAAACGGGTGGATCGATTTTGATCTAGTTTTTCTTTACTTTCATTGAAATTTGTATCTTGTTTATAGTGCCAAAAAACTATAAAATTATTGATCCTATTACATATTATTCATAATGCGTGTATGACAGTTATATTTTTGCATAATATTCGAATTTCTCTATTATAATTTGTTATTCGTAGATTATAACACTTTATATTCTACTTGTAACACCTGTTTAGACTAGTCTTAGATGTAGACTTACTAGTTCAGTTTTCTCTGTATGATTTGTAAGTTTATTTAAAAATATGGCGTGAAGTTTATAAACTACAAACCCGTTTGGCTTTCGTTTGATGATGAAAGTAACGTCGACCTAACCTGTCGTGAGACATCTAGTTTATGCAGATGATGTTTTGGCTTTTCTGTTGTTCAGTATTGTTTACTTCTCCTTCATTAACCCACCAAGCCCCATATAAAGACACCGGTGACCGCGATAACAATAGAATAACAATAGATTTCCAAGAAACCGCGATCGAAGGATTAATTGCTTCTTCTTCATTAATTACTTATTTTTCATTAATTACTTCATACTTCTTAGTTAATATGTAATTGTTAACGTCAGAGTTAGGTCAACGAAAAGCAAACAAATTAAGTTGTTATAATAAGGATGCCAGCTTTTATTCAATGCGTTTAAAATAAAAAATTCGCTTCTTAACATCAATCATTTTTCAATTTGCATGATACATTGTTGCATTTGCCAGGTGCCCGGGTATGTTACGAAATGTGAATGAACCAACCTCTTTGAAGGGACAAGTTTTTTGTTTATTTTATCATCCTTCGTATCTTCCTACACGATATATATATATATATAATTATCAGTTTTCTGTATTAATTTCATTTTTTCACCTGCGCAAATTAGGTATTTGTTAAGATCTTAGGCAAAGTTGATGATCGCCATTCAAAGTTCTGCCTTTATTTTTTTTTAACGGTATTTCGTTCACCACACATATTGTGTGGTCTGTATCTCCGTTCCGCTGTGCGCTGTATCTCCTGTGTCGCTAGGATCGACATCGGTATCCAACCACGAAAACCCATTGATATGATCTCAAGGAGTTCGAGGGACATGCTAAACCTTATTTGGGACTTGCAAAGAAATTAATCAGAAGAAGATAGGAGTAGGAAGCAGCCTGTGTATGATAGATACATACACCTCAGTAAGAATACCTCAGATGGTCAACATCATCATGTCTGTAGGTACCATTGAAGAAATTGATTCTTAGGCAGACGACGGACATACGTCATTTGATCGGGATAAGTGAATTCAACGTTAGCTTTGATCTGTCGGCTGGGTTTGACAAAACGTGACCAACATACGTAGGTCCCCCATCTACGAACAACGACTCGAAATCCTTGGCCTTGCCTCACTAGAACAGCGTCGACAGAGGGGAAGTCTCATCGAGACTTATAAGATACTGCACGAAATGTATGATGTGCCTCGTCTCCGAGAACTATACACCCTGAATGCGAATAAGCACCTAAGAGAACATCCTTTAAAATTATGCCAAAATCCCAGCAAGAAGTTACCTAGAAGGCACTTTTTACCTAACAGAGTGGAAGTGGTCTAGAACAGACTTCCTGAAAGTTTTTTAATGGCAACCTCTGTGAACTGCTTTAAAAACAAATTGGACCAATTGGGAGATGAAATCTTCAAACGATTTGACACACACGCATCAGCTTAATGGCTGCTAGTGTGGTTACACAAATAATAATAATAATCTGCCTCTGATATTACATGCAGTGATGATATTGACCATACTACTTTTTACACAAAAAAAGCTGATAGAAGAATTATTTTAGATGATGATTAAGATATTAATGCATTCAGACATTTTCTCGGTCTCAGTTTTCTCCTCGACCGGTCCGTACTGGCAGCAGCCAACAACCGTAAACGGCAATGGAAAACCTTAATTGTTGTAGACATGTTATGGTTGGTAGTGTTTCATGTTTAAATGATTTCATTTGTGAGACACGTTGATCTAAATAATATTTTTAGGTCCATAATGACACCATATCGTTATTGGGATTAAAATCGAGGCATTAAAAATATGCATTGAAATTAAAGTTAAGTACATTTATTCTGAAAGAGAGTTAAGTATAATTTACACAGAGCCAGTACTGGCTGCCAATAAAACTGGCAGCCAGTATTGTATTGGCAGTCTTTAAAAAACATTTTTGCAATATTTTTACAATAGCAAAGAATTTACTGAACTGACAGATGGTAGAGTAGAAATTAAATTGTTAGGGATTTACGGGGTCAAAACTTTAAATGTTGGCTTATAGCTAGCTATAGTAATTATGTAATGGCTCAAAAGTTATATAAACTGAACATAATATTATGAATACGGTTGAATGGCTCTCGGTGGAAAGTTATATGAAAATCTGCATAATATCCATAATCAACTAAGACTCACTCTCTATCGGACCAGTTTTGTATCGCGAATTTTAATTCGAGCCAACTTTGTAACTTTTTATCTAAATACGATTAACATAATATTGTAGAGTGTAGACTTCTTTTTTTCTATTACATTTAAAGATCTCCTTTTGATTACGTGGGATAATTAATTGAAGCGCATAGTAAATATTTGAATGCAATTAAATTTAATATTTGGACCAAATTAAATATACATTTTTTAAAATGTAATAAGGGGGCAAACGAGCAAACGGGTCACCTGATGGAAAGCAACTTCCGTCGCCCATGGACACTCGCAGCATCAGAAGAACTGCAGGTGCGTTGCCGGCCTTTTAAGAGGGAATAGGGTAATAGGGGAGGGTAGGGATGGGAAGAGAAGGGAATAGGGGAGGGTAGGGAAGGGAATAGGGTAGGGGATTGGGCCTCCGGTAAACTCACTCACTCGACGAAACACAGCGCAAGCGCTGTTTCACCCCGGTTTTCTGTGAGAACGTGGTATTTCTCCGGTTGAGCCGGCCCATTCGTGCCGAAGCATGGCGCTCCCACGTATAAACATATATATCTATAAAACCCATACACACCCTAAAGTATTATCTCTTAGTTTTGTTACACCTGTATATCATACGACAGACTTAAAGCCTTTGGGATTTGGCATTTAAACTGGTTTATAAAAATCTTTAGCATCGTGGTGTGGATCTTTGATATTTAACTCAGTATTTAGCGATGACCTGCAAAGGAAGTCATAATGGCACTATTTTTAATTGCGGATACGCAGACATTTTCTAAGCTCGCAATTTGTTTACTAAGTTACTGGTTATCTCTCATAACGTTATCTACATCCGCTTCTGAACCTACAGTCTACACTAACACCGTTCAGCTTTATTTTACCTGTAACAGAAACTTTATGCTGACTACATAAGAACCATTCTCTCTCCCAAGAAGAAAATTCCGAGTTAATACAACTTTGAACGAACTTTACCTAAGTACTAGTTAGTAAACAAACTAGTACTTAGGCACTTAACATTTCCTTCTCATGGGCGATTATGGGAGGACTATATTTTGCAATAATTATGTAAGGACCCTGAGCCATATAAGGCCAATCTAACGGGAAAATGCTTGTTATTCGTTTATTAACTAAATAAATTAAGAAAACAAATTATCAAGTAATGCTCTGTTTCATAAGGTATCATATTATAAATCTCTTTTTAACCTAGCTTCAATAGCCATTCAATAAACTTAAGTTTTGTTGAGGCTCTTCCAAATGGCCTTGCAAGGAACACAGCTCCAAACAAGGCCAATATTATACGTCAGTCGTTTAACTTGAAAATAGAGTCACAATTATTTATTTATTTGCTTTTACTAAAACAACATTATGATTTCTTTCAATTAAGCAACACATTAAAATTTAAATGCTCAATATATTTATATCATCTAAAAAAACTATGACGAACATTGCTTGAACATAATCTTATAACTAATAATATGTAAATGGAAATTCTTTAAAAATAGTTCCAATGAGTGTCACATTGACACCTTATAACTAATTGCCAATGCGTTTTATAATACAAACAAAAAATTTTTAATCTAAAATGGCCTTCTTATGGGCCCGTTCTTTATAAGGCCAAAATGTTCAATATGCGTGTATAAGTTTAATAATCCTAATAAGTCAAGATGTTATAAAAAACAACATTATTTTAATTGTTACGGTACGTATCTATAACTAAAAATAACTGTTTATATGATAATGATGTTTAGATGTTCCTTGTAAAGTTTATGTTCCCTAGCAAGGCCAACTATCAAATCTTTGGTTGGGCCTTATAAGGAACCACCGGCCTTCCTAGGGACATTACCAATATTTTAACGTAAATCGAGGTTAAGTAGATTTTCTTTTATTAGTACCATACATATATCCCTATACGATAATGCACTGTAATAAAATTTGAGATAGATATAGGTTATGTAACTAAAAACTTAAGTTTTTCAGGGTGCGGAAATTACAATTGTAGCCTCGACAACCAAAGTCTACAAACAGCTCACTGTTTGTAGACTTTGGTTGTCGAGGCTACAATTGTAATTTCCGCACCTCAGATCTCAATCTCACTGCCACAATAGCGGCGCGATCGACTCGCCGCCGCGTTTGTGGCCATAAGTTTGATGGATCTAAAGTGTGTAGTAGAAGGAAAATGTCTTTACATGACGATAACTGCGACTTTTTTATAGTTGGTCTTCAAAGGAACATGGCCTTAAATGGCTCAGGGTCGTTACCTTGACTTGTTGGTAATAGGCCACGTAGAGAAATCTAGGAAATCTTTTAATTTCATAGATCAACAAGAAGGATGGTACGTTAAAAATATAGAGGATGCGTAGCAGCAGTCAATTGAAAAATTATACTTTGGACATGTTGAAAGTACTACGAGATGTAGTAATTGTTATTTGGGTGTATGTTGTTCTGTTTGCTCGGGTTCGTGTATTTTTTGTTATTGTTTTCAAGCAGTAACAACAGAAGGTAGCTTCCCATGACGGGCATCTAAAAAACTGACAAGATCCATCCGTCACGCACAATAAAATCGTGTTTATGAGTTTTAGATTTAATCGATCTATATTTAAGGATAGCTCATGTAAACCTTTTTAACACCACTGTAAATAGATATTTCAGTAGCATTTTAACTGTTTTGAAGGTAAAAAAAAAAAACATCGAGGTAGAATGGAGGTAGAATGTAGATTATTTCGTAGTTCGTACCTTTATAGGGTACTAGCTGTTGCCCGCGACTTTGTCCGCGTTAACATAGTAAAATAACAAAGATGGATAGTTTTCCCCTTTTTGTGGATCCTTATACAAAGGGTAAAAACAGGACCCTATTTAAGCAAACGTCAAACGCAAACGTCAATAAACTTTCATGTTTCTAACTTAAATTTAGTAATGACGGACTTTCATTCAAACTTTCAACCATAATAGGCATGATGACTATTTTTTTTTCTTATTGGTAATTGAAAGACCATTAAAAAATAGAAACATCGCTGAAATAATGACTCTGATAGCTTAAAAATTCACCAAGATATGACAATTCAAACATCTCATAAAATAGACCTGCCCGAAACGCTCCATACAATGTGCTACGAAAGAATGACGTCAATCTTTCGTAGTTTGTACGCATCGAGAGAGAACTTCGTTCGGTAGGTATATTAAGGTGTTTACACCAAAAGAACATAGAGCAAGAACAGCACAAGAACATTCTTTCGTATTCGTTTAGTGTAAACTATAATTCGTTACAACATACTTTAGATCGTTTACACCAATCGAATCAACAAGAATATCAAGAATAAGAATTTTTGCTCTATAGATGAGAATCATATAGCTCCGTTTAGACTAAACGAGCGAATGCTCATTGCTCATTCGTCAATTCGATGTCGTTTGATGACTATCAAAATAAAGTAGTTAATTTATTTTTATAGTCATCAAATGTTGGATCCCATAACATCTTTTGTTATGGTATAATTCTATCATTTGTAAACATTTTTCATTACTCCAATCCATATTTACGAAATAACCTCTGATAAACTACCTAATACCAGCCGCCAAAAAGTAAAAATATCAAGAACACTAGAATCTTTTTGAAGAGACCGCCTCGAAGAGCGAGAACGTCCGAACACGAAAGAACGCTCTAGGCAATTGCTCGAGCGCTCTTGCGTCGTTTACACCAAACGAGCGAGATTCTTAGAGCATTCTACCTATTTACCGCCGAACACGTGGCGAACACACTAGAACAACGAAAGAATGCTCGTTGTTAGTTTACATCAAAAGAGCTTTACTAGAATGAGCATTCGCTCGTTTGGTCTAAACGGAGCTTTAAATATTGCGTTTATGAAAGTGGTTTGATAACAAAAGTTGCTTTTAATTGCTTATGTTATTGAATGGTATACAAATATTAAGAAATTTGAAGCCCACATGGTTATTAAATGGCACTTACAAAGTATAATAATATGTTTAGTTTAGGTCAGAATAAATTCGCTTTGAATTAATGACTTAGTTTTTAAAATATATTCAATGTACAGAATTAACTTTCCTACGATTTTATTATATGTATAGATTTATATCAGGCTACATAACATTGGCAACAGGTAGGCACTTGACAATATATGACTACAAAATACTCAATTATTTGTTTGTCTTAATTTATACGTTCCAATAGGTTCAAAGTGATACAATTACGTCCTCCATCATCTGTTATTTTATCCTCATGGGGGTTGAATTTACCAATATCCTATTGAAGCGAACGTCTTCATCATAGAAGCTCAAATCTTTAATAATTTCATTTCAATCAGCCGAAAGTCTAAGAAAATTTCTAAAAACTTTCATCCCTTATTTCATTCTCTTAGGGATGGAATTTATTACATTCCTTTCTGAGGGGATGCCTACGTCATAGTCACTTTATGCATACACAGTCTCAGCCCAATCGGTTTAAAATTGATAAAGTTTCATTCAAAATTCCATCCCCTATTTCATCCCTTTAGGGGTGGAATTTATTAAATTCTTTTCTGAGGGGATGCCTACGTCATAGTATCTTTGTGCATAATACACAGTTTCAGCCCGATCGGTTTAAAATTGACAACGTTTCATACAAACTGTCAACCCCAATTTCACCCTCTTGGGGGTAGAATTTCCAAAAACGCCTAAATTATATCCATTCAATTTTAATTAGTAACCCAATAATAAAGTTTCATGTTTCTAACTTTAGAAATAACGGACTTTAGTTCAAACTTTCAACCCCAATTTCACCCCCTTGGGGGTAGAATTTCCAAAAACGCTTAAATACGTGTCTATTCATTTTTAATCAGTAGCCCAAAAATAAAGTTTGATGTTTCTAACTCAAGAAATGACGGACTTTCATTCAAACTTTCAACCCCAATTTCACCCCCTTGGGGGTAGAATTTCCAAAAACGCTTAAATACTTGTTCATTCATTTTTATTCAGTAACCCAAAAATAAAGTTTCATGTTTCTAACTTAAGAAATGACGGACTTTCATACAAACTTTCAACCCCTATTTCACCCCCTTCGGGTTAAAATTTCCAAAATTCCTTCCTTAGTGGGTGTCTACTTAATAAAACAATCCTGCTCACCAAATTTCGTGGCTGTAACTTTAACAGTTTTTGCTCTGCGATGATGAATCAGTCAGTCAGTCAGTCAGTCAGCCAGTCAGTCAGTCAGTCAGTCAGGACTTGTAATTTTATATGTATAGATTAACATCAAATTTTTCTAAACCACAAAAAAAAACTCAAAGAAGTAATTTTAAGTTTCAATATTAACCCATCAGTCGTGGCAAAACGAGACACAATAGCTTTTTCATTGTTATTGCGGCCGGATGTGGCCGCTTGGGGCTTCATGAATTAATTGTTATTAATTTGTTATTGGTTATATTATAATATAACTTATAAATATCCAAAACCTTACTGCGCGACTTTCAAGTCTTTCAAAAGAACCGCGAACCTGCGATTGGCGAGTGGAGCGCTTTGCGCGAGGTTGTAGACTCGCGCCATTGAGATTTTTTTTTTTCTTCTTTTTTGGCAACTTGACACAAAGGATGTGTATGTTGTGCCACAGACAAGGTAAAAAAGTAAGGAATATGGCGGGAAAACCATATTCCTCCTATTATAACTTTCATCATCGTTTTCGTTTTAGAGGGAACACAAAATAGCACGTTTCTGGATATTACATCACTTTCCTACACTTGTGCATGAACACGAATATCTAATGGTTAATATTCTACCAATATTACACATTAAAAACCCAGCTAACACAATTTTAGGAAAATAATACAAAAACACAACAGCACTCTTTCACATGCCCGCCAAAACTCATTGAGATTTAATATACTAGGAGAGAGCCTTATATCGGTGTATAAAGCACGATTTACACGATTTTAGTCACCCGGCAAGTCACCAGTCGAGTCGCCTGTCCAAGTCGAATCGCCATCCCATTTACACGGGTGACTAACGGGTTGATTTTAGTCACCCGGCAAGTCACCAGTCGAATCGCCTGTCCAAGATGAAATCGCCTGTGACTAGTTTATAATTATCGACACAATAATATGTCTAGTATATTGGCGAGTCAGTGCATTCGGCCAAGCACTCGGTATGTTTATCATCGACACCTACCGAGTAGAATAGCGAGACAGTACACTCGGTCAAGCACTCGGTATGTTTATCATGGACACCTACCGAGTAGAGTGGCGAGACAGTACACTCGGTCAAGCACTCGGTGTGTTTATTATCGACACTTACCGAGTAGAGCGGCGAGACAGTACACTCGGCCAAGCACTCGGTATGTTTATCATCGACACAATATTATGTCTAGTATATTGGCGAGTCAGTGCACTCGGCCAAGCACTCGGTATGTTTATCATTGACACCTACCGAGTAGAATAGCGAGACAGTACACTCGGCCAAGCACTCGGTATGTTTATTATAGACACCTACCGAGTAAAATAGCGTAACCGTACACTCGGTCAAGCACTCGGTATGTTTATCATGGACACCTATCGAGTAGAGTGGCGAGACAGTACACTCGGTCAAGCACTCGGTGTGTTTATTATCGACACCTACCGAGTAGAGCGGCGAGACAGTACACTCGGTCAAGCACTCCTACCGAGAAGAGAAGCGACTCGACACCTATCGAGTATATTGGCGAGTCAGTGCAAGAGTGGCGAGACAGTACACTCGGTCAAGCACTCGGTATGTTTATCATCGACACCTACCGAGTAGAGTGGCGAGACAGTTCACTCGGCCAAGCACTCGGTATGTTTATTATCGACACCTACCGAGTAGAATAGCGAGACAGTACACTCGGCCAAGCACTCGGTATGTTTATCATCGACACACAATATGTCTAGTATATTGGCGAGTCAGTGCACTCGGTCAAGCACTCGATATGTTTATCAGTGACACCCACCGAGTGGAATAGCGAGACAGTACACTCGGTCAAGCACTCGGTATGTTTATTATCGACACCTACCGAGTAGAGTGGCGAGACAGTACACTCGGCCAAGCACTCGGTATGTTTATTATCGACACCTACCGAGTAGAATAGCGAGACAGTACACTCGGCCAAGCACTCGGTATGCTTATTATCGACACCTACCGAGTAGAATAGCGAGACAGTACACTCGGCCAAGCACTCGGTATGTTTATCATCGACACAATATGTCTAGTATATTGGCGAGTTAGTGCACTCGGCCAAGCACTCCGTATGTTTATCATCGACACCTACCGAGTAGAGTGGCGAGACAGTTCACTCGGCCAAGCACTCGGTATGTTTATTATCGACACCTACCGAGTAGAATAGCGAGACAGTACACTCGGCCAAGCACTCGGTATGTTTATCATCGACACACAATATGTCTAGTATATTGGCGAGTCAGTGCACTCGGTCAAGCACTCGATATGTTTATCAGTGACACCCACCGAGTGGAATAGCGAGACAGTACACTCGGTCAAGCACTCGGTATGTTTATTATCGACACCTACCGAGTAGAGTGGCGAGACAGTACACTCGGCCAAGCACTCGGTATGTTTATTATCGACACCTACCGAGTAGAATAGCGAGACAGTACACTCGGCCAAGCACTCGGTATGCTTATTATCGACACCTACCGAGTAGAATAGCGAGACAGTACACTCGGCCAAGCACTCGGTATGTTTATCATCGACACAATATGTCTAGTATATTGGCGAGTTAGTGCACTCGGCCAAGCACTCCGTATGTTTATCATCGACACCTACCGAGTAGAGTGGCGAGACTGTACACTCGGCCAAGCACTCGGTATGTTTATTATCGAAACCTACCGAGTAGAATAGCGAGACAGTACACTCGGCCAAGCACTCGTACGACAAATTCTGTGTGAAAATCTCGCGTCTGCGCTCGCCACAGCAGTATTCGCAGCAAGCGATCGCTTGCGACTGAGCGTTTACACGGTCGATTTTAGTCACCAGACGCATGCGGCCATTGGCCGCACGACTTTGGGGCTTGCGACTTTAGCCGCATGCGGCGTAGTCGACTTGCCATTTACACGGTCGATTTTCGAACGGGTGACTAAAATCGTGCGGCTTTAGTCACCCGTGTAAATCGGCCATAAGTGTCAAAAGCGTGTAATGTTATGTCCTACTTACTAGGACATAACAAAGGAGTCGGTCTGCATATTTCATGTAATAAAAGTGTTAATAAAGGTTTTTAGTGAACATTTTATGCTAGATATTGTTGAGTTTTGTAGTTCCGCTAAATAATAAACCATAAGAATGGCCAAAAAATTCCTCAAACACGTGGTCCGTGGATTTAACATTAAATACGTAAGTTTTGAACAACGTTTTTTGGGCTTTTCAATCGGTATTTTTGTAAGCTTAAAAGATAATTTATAAGTTTAATAGTGCCTTATTTGTGCTATATAAGGCATTAGTGCTAAAAATGTCACATCAATTAATAATTTGTCTACAAAAATTGCATAGCTTTTTACGTGTGTTTACGGATTCTCATTACTTGAACTATAGTTTATCGATATCATGAACTAAATGACTTTCTTTTCTGTATTATAATGTGCTTCGAAATGATCGACAAATAGAAATATTTAAGAAAATAAACACACACTACTTGTATGAAAATAAGCACAAAATGGCCACGCGATGACGGGCTAAGATTACATCTATACTTTATCTATGACTCGCGCACTAAAAAGTTCCAAGTCCTAATACTAGATGGCGCTCTAAATGACTGCGTCACGGCTTCGAGGTCGGCCATTTTCATATTTAGACAGCGCTTGTCATATTTTGTCAAAGGAAACATGCACGTGTTTTTAAAAGTTCATCAATTTCTATTCTAAATTTTTAGTTTTTGTAAATACATAGTTGTGTTTATTGTGTTTATATAAATAAATCAAAATGTCCATGCTTGCGGCTCCACGCCGCAAACAAAAAGTTATTAACCTACGAGCGAAGAATAACGAGTGGAGCAATGATAAAAATAAATTTGGACAGCGAATGCTGGAGAAGATGGGTTGGAGCGAAGGTAAAGGCTTGGGGGCGAACGAAAATGGAATTGTTGAACATGTTATAGCGAGGTATAAAAATGACGAGAAGGGCTTGGGTTATGTGGACAGAAACGACCAGTGGACCAAACATGAAGATGATTTTAACGCTCTCTTAGCAAACCTATCTAATAGTAAGTAGTTGTTTTTCTATTTCTGACTCACATTTAATTCTTCCATACTATACATATTAATCCTAACCTACCTCGATCGTGGGAATCGCAGACACAGTAGATTTTCAATTGTTATGCGGCAGCCGGGTGCCGCTTGGGGATTGATGGGTTAAATGCAAAAGTGTCTGATGCTCTTTCACATTTAACCCATCAACTCCTATACGGCACCTGGGTGCCACATAACAATTCAAAATCTATTGTATCTGCCATTCACACAATTGAGGTAAGGTACTGATCCAATCAGTTGTGATTGAAGTTGCTTTAAGATTCTTGGAGTTCTGGCAAATGATATATAATAATTTTTATCCTGGAGAAATGCACAGTTTCTGCGAAATAAACTATTTTATAAATAACTGTATTTTTTTTACAGTTTTCCAATAACATTGACTTTTAATTTTATTTCAGGCAGTGATCAAAACCCTTCACAGGAATTTATTCACAGTGGAAAATCTTTAGAAAGTAAATCAAAGAAGAGTAAAGCCAGAATTCACTACCACAAGTTTACTAGAGGCAAAGATTTAGCTCGGTACAGCGAGAAAGACTTAGCAAATATCTTCGGAAAGAAAACTTTAAAACCCAATGAAAATGTGGAACCAGCTAAGGAGGAAAATAATGAAGAAAAAGTGTTTACAGAGAAGGGTAGTATGTATGATTATTTTAAAAATAAAATGGCCAAAATAAGTCATTCGGGAACTAAGTTATCCGAGAATAATAAAGACGACGAAGAAATAATGGATCACTGCTTCCAAGGATTTTCCAATTCAAATTCAAGCCCACAAGATTCTGACAAAGATGAATCTAAAAGCTCAAAAAGTGCTGTTTTCTCTTTTTATCCTCAAATGAATGTTTCTGTAAATCAAAATGATTCTTCATCAAACGGCCACTTAGAAAAATCACAAAACAGCAAAAAGAAAAAGAAGTCAAAACAAAAGGATATCACAGAAGTACCTAGTGATCAAGAGTTACCAGAGGAGAATGATTCAAATAAGAAGAAAAAGAAAAAATCTAAGAAAAGAAGTCAAGAAGAGGTTGAACAGGAAGAAGAGCAAATTGTTAAAAAGAAAAAGAAGAAAGAAAAAGCACCTGAAGAACCTGTGCTAGAGCAAGAAGTCACACATAAAAAAAAGAAAAATAAATAAAATGATCTATAAACAAAAAGTTTTAAATGTCCCTAATAAGAATACTAAAATAATATTAGGTTGGGGAAAAAGAAATCCATTATTTTTTCGGTAGATGGCTGTAGTGATCGATATCTCATAAATTATCGATCAAACAATTTCAAATTTATGCTCGTTGTCAAGGTAACAGTTCGCACTAAAAGAATTCGTTTGCAGTTTTTTGTTTTGTCCATTCAGTTCTGAGTTACACGGCGTTAAAGATGGAAGTCAACAAAGAGAAAATTCGGTACATTTTACAGTTTTTCTTTGATAAGGGCGAAAATGCAAGTCAGGCGGCTGAAAATGTGAATAGTGTTTATGGTCCCGATACTGTAACAGCTAATTACGCGCAATTTTGGTTTCGTCGATTCCGTTCGGATATTTTTGACGTTAAGGATGCCCCTCGCACAGGCAGGCCCGTCGTCGAAAATGTCGACAAAGTCACTGAAATCATCGAAGTGGACCGGCATGTTAGTAGTCGTAGCATCGCCCAGGAGTTAAAGATCGACCACAAAACAGTTTTAAACCATTTGCACAAAGCTGGGTTTAAAAAAAAGCTTGATGTTTGGGTGCCACACCAATTAACACCAAAAAACATGATGGATCGAATTTCCATCTGCGAAGCCTTGGCCAAACGTAATGAAATCGACCCATTTCTTAAACGGATGGTGACTGGGGATGAGAAATGGGTCACATACGACAACATTATGCGAAAGCGATCGTGGTCAAAGCGCGGTGAAGCAGCTCAGACGGTGGCCAAACCGGGACTAACGGCCAGGAAGGTTCTGCTTTGCGTTTGGTGGGATTGGAAAGGAATCATTTATTACGAGTTGCTTCCATATGGCCAAACATTAAATTCAGACATCTATTGTCAACAACTGGACCGTCTGAAGCGAGCAATTGACCAGAAACGGCCAGAATTGGCCAACAGAAGAGGTGTCGTGTTCCATCAGGACAACGCCAGGCCACACACTTCTATAGTGACTCGTCAGAAACTCCAGGAGCTTGGTTGGGAAGTTTTGATGCATCCACCATACAGTCCGGACCTCGCACCAAGCGATTACCATCTTTTTCTTGCATTGCAAAACTTTTTTAGTGATAAGAAATTGGCATCAAGGGAAGAGTGTGAAAATCAATTGCTGGAGTTTTTCGCTAATAAGGACCAAGACTTTTATGAGAGAGGCATAATGAAGCTACCATTAAAATGGCAACAAATTATAGAACAAAATGGTGCATATTTGACCTAAATCGGACAATGCAAAACATGTTAAATAAAGTCTTGAAGTTCACGTAAAAATAATGGATTTCTTTTTCCCCAACCTATTATTATGACTAGAAATGGCCATGCTTTGCACAGCTCGTTTCTAAAATTGCCACATTGTATCCATACTTCCAAACTAATATTATAAATGCGAAAGTGTGTCTGTCTGTCTGTTACCTCCTCACGCCCAAACCGCTGAACCGATTTTGCTGAAATTTGCATGAAGATACTTTGAGTCCCCACGCGATAAACGAGTTTTGGCGCAACGGAGTTGCGGGCATCATCTAGTCATTATATATTTTTAATAATATTATTATGTACTAACTATAGTCAATTTATAAAACTAAGCAGTTGATGGACCCACATAGGTTATGCTCATCCACGACTAATATAATATTGAAATAGCTTAACCGATTCGTGGCCAATGCCGCGCCTGGCGCGTCATTTAAAAAGATTCAGTGAGGCCGATGACGCGCCAGTCGCGGCATATAAAAATTATTATAAAACACGTTAAAACTAATTTATTATACTGTAATTACAATTACCTAGTCTAAATGTACATGTTGAACTCAATTTTATGCGTGGCCGCTTATTTTAGAATTAAAGGCTACAAGTCAGAGATCGTCAACCATTGGTATGACTTAGAAAATTAATTTCCTTACAGTGAAAAAGAATATCTTGGTAAAAGAACTTTATACAAATATTGAATGAATGAATATTCTTTATTGCATTTACACATAACATAATAATGTAAAGAAATACAAACTTAGTACTATTAATAAACTACATAATATTATAAACACAAAAGGCGGCTTGATTGCTATGCAGCAATTTATTTTATATTATAATAATCGGCCAAGTGCGAGTCGGACTCGCGCACGAAGGGTTCCATACCGTTATAGAACACTTCTTGCCCAAAAAACCAACAGGTGACGAGTACGAGAGCTTTCAAATTTCCTTTTCAATGTAAAGTTTTGCAATATTGACTGACTACATTCTGGAAAATTTTCATTCTCATTATTGTCATTTTCGGGGCAATTTTCATCTATGTTTGTAAATAGTGGCTGGCTACATCCAGAAAAGTCATAGTATTCCTGCTGATTATCTAAAACAAGTGTATTTCATTTGTTTAAATACACAATCTTATGAGAGCTTTAATACAAATTTAGATTTTTGTAGCTAAACAACTACGCTCAGTTATTTATTTTTCAACTAAAGTAGATGAAGTTGCTAGTAACTAGCACTAATTGAAATTGATATTAACATCTGAGAAAAATTTGTACCAAATGTTGACGACTACTGATAAATTTTATTAACAGTAAGAATAACTACCTTTATACGCCATTTCACATTTGTATTACAACTAACACGAACACTGCACACAAAATTGAGCTTTTCTATCTCTGATTTACGCCTATTAACAATGAAATGTGCATAAAACACAACTAGTGGCCAATGCCGCACGTGGCGCGTCATCGTTTAGCAGGGCCGATGCCGCTCATGGCGCGTCATCGAACAAACTACTTGGCCTATGGTAAGAATTCGTGACAATTAAGGTGGCAACGAATCGGTTAAAACAAATGTTATGTGGGTCAACTAATAACTATCTGCATAATATTATGAAGCAATAATTCCTAGATGAAATTTTGATGGAATTATTTCATGGCTTATTAGTTATTATTGATTTTAAAATTATATTAAAGAAAACATTATCAAGCACAAGTGTAAAACATTATCAAGCATAAGTGCACATTATCAAGCAATTGTAAATAAAATTCCTAAAGAATGTCTAATGTCTACTTTATTTTACTTGGATTATATTATGTTTTTGATGCCTGATGCAGCTAAAGCAAAACAAACGATTAATTTTGCAAAATTGTATTTTCCCGCCTACGGCCTAATTTGATACTGGCAATAGTGCATAAACCTGTATTGCCACATTAAAAAACTGGCATGACGTTTTATGTCACGTTGACGCTTCGTTGACGTTTGGCGTCAGCCATGTTGTTTTTGTTTCTGCTCCATGGGCGATGTAGTTTTTATCAATTTGCGATTAAAGTTCTCACTAATTATATTTTCATCCATTCGTGTGTGAAATTATTTTTGAATAATATATTCGTCACATTATATGTTATTTTGATAAAGGACATGTACGCTTTTTGTTATAGTTAGATAACCTAAAAGTGGTTTTGAAAATTCCCATTTTTGTGATTCTGTAAATAGTTATGCGTTTGTACTATGGGTATTAAAGAAGATTTAGATATGGACAGTGAACCGAAAACACCTTCCGAGAGAAAGAAGTACATTGTTGTTAAAAACCACGTGCGTGAAATCCAAACTATCAAAACAGATGAAACAACTACAGAAACTAGTACAGAAGAGAAAGAAACTAGTACAAAGGAGGTAAAAGTAAGGAAAAAGAAAAGTAAAAAGTCACATTCGTCAGATAGTGATAATAGTGCTTGTGAAATTAGTGAAAATGATCTGAATGAACTAAGAAGTGTTTACAGCAAGTGTAAGGCAGTGATCAAGAAAATTGAAACGAAGTATGGACATTTGTTGCAAATTGATGAGCAAAGTTGTTCTAGAATAAGTAAACATAGACTTAATTCCACTGAATGTCACTGTGGCTCCAAAAGAAAAATTGTTTATGATGATGACGGCAAACAACTGTATCAAAATATTGATGCTGACCATCATATTTGCCCTGAAAATGTTCTGAATCCAGCAAAGAGCATGCATCGTTACCCTGAACCCTTGAATGTTACTATGGAGGATGAAACCAGCTATGAATTACCCGACACTATACCGGAACTGAGTGAAATGTTGCGGGAGAAACAAATCAGTAACTATTTAAGACATCAAATCATGCAGAAGATGAAATATATTCGTCAAGATCATATTAATATTTTACGATATGAAAAACCGAGCATAATAGAAAAATTGAAGTCTAATTCTAGTGATATTTTTGAATTTGAAGGTTCAAATTTGCCTTCCTTACCTGGTTATCCAGAGGATAAAATTTCATAGCTATTTTTAATGGACTGAATTTACTTTACTTATAACCAGATCAAAATATTTGTAGCCCTGATTTGATGAAATCATTATAATGTATTAAGTAGCTATACTGCCGCATACTAGCTGAGTCTACAAATATTTTGGCTTATCTGTAACCATAAAGTTAATGTACCTAGTGGAATAGAGAAACAAAGGCCTGAGCAAGCGAGATGTCACTATCAGTAACACTGCGTGGTAAAAAGATATGTGTGATACATGATAGCAGAACTCATTTTTTGACATCCAGGCAGTTATCGGCATGTAGACAATTTACTCTCATAGAAAGATGCTTGTGTAAGTGTATATGTACACATATTTTTACACATAGATATAAATCAATTTCGGTTTCGTTTGACAGCTTGAGACATGGGAGTAGCCACACTGGGGCAAGCTGGGGCGCTATTCCGCTAGGTATATTAACTTTATGATCTGTCACATAAAAATTGAATGATAATAAAATTAGGACATTGTACTAGTATAATAGTATCTAATGAAAAATTAACAATATGCAAATATTTTGTTTGACTATTTGTATACAACAATACATACATGTTAAAATCTCATTGGAATTTATTGTTTGAGGCTTTTTACACCTTCCAGTAACGGTTGTTAAGTACATTGTGGTCATGTATAAGGATATGTACCACACAGTGGCAAAATGTATGGAATATGGGCATATTTCATACATTGTGCCACTGTGTGGGTCCTGTTAACAGAAGATGTGAAAAGAAGTTAACTGTACAATTAGAATATTGAGTAAGCCCATTTTGCTTGCTTTTCTATTACATGCAAAAAGTGAAATGGGTTTGTATGGAAAAAGTTAGTGTTTAATTAAAATATTTTATTGCATATCTTGCATTTGATTTTTACAATATTATGTTATCAGCATCAATTTAATTTACAAAGACGTAAGGTTTTTGTGTGCATTGTAAAATCTTTTAAATAAAGTTTCAAATAAGCTTTCAAAAATCATATGGTTTGCTTTTTGAGAATATAAGAAAAAAATTAAAGAAACTGGAAAAATTTCATGGACGAATAATATTATTGTTGTAATAAATTTTACATTTTAAACCTATTGATTCGCAAGTGGAGCAGGCTGCCAGCATAACAATTGAAAATGTATTGTGTCTGCTATACCAACGATAGACGGGTTAAAAATATTTTTTAAACAATGTATTGTTGTTGGCAATAACTGTATTCATAATAATTATTATAAGTAATTGATCCAATCATAGGCCTGGAGATAGTGACACAAAATTCTTGGTGATTTGTGCCAGTATGGCGGTTTTACAGGGGTATAATTACGTAAAGGCAAAAAGGAAAATGATGGTCATAGCGCTCGCACTGGCAGCCCAAACGCGTGGGCGTTAATCGGACGTGTCGGATAAATAACGAGTGTCGAACGATTTGTTCCACAAAAATGCTTGTATTTTCAGATAGTCGAAAAAAAATAAGTAGGTGAAAGCGTAATGCCATACTTGTCGGGTGCGGCTTACAGCCCGCCATACCGACGCGAATACGTTAATTTTAATAAAAAAGTTGAACCATTTGTACCAGGCTAATTTTTGCATAGCTAATCATCGTCGAGTAGCCATTCACGAAAATCACCTTGCCATACTTTTCCGACAGCGCCCAATGGCCGCCATACCACTGCAAAGGTGTAAGATTTTTTTTTCGCCAAACGATTTGTACCACCCTGAAACTCTTTTTAACAGTTCCCTGTATGATCATAAGTAGGAGTCTGATAAGCTGTGGGAGTTTATTCTTATAATTTTTAAATGTGCCTTATTGGAGTATATTCTGTATAATGAACTCACATTTCATTTTGATATTTAAAATGATTTTTACTATTGAAATAAATATATTTCATTTATTTGTTTTTTTGTTCAAAACTATATTCCATTACTAAGATAGAAGTACTAAGATACTATTACCTACATGTCTGCATTAGGTGGTAGAGAATACAAACTTGTAAACAAGTGATATCTATTGATCAAATGTATATGGTATATTTTTTAAACAATGTGAATATTGCTCAAGAATATATAAGCAGCTTTTTCTAAAAACTTTTGGAGTAAACTTTTCTACTTATATATAATATAAATTATGTCTTAAAATATTATATGCAAATTAAAATAATTGTTAAAACGCTTAGGCAGTCTTTTCAGTAGTAGAAAACTGGTAGTTTTCACTTCTCGAGTAACCGATGTACTCGGAGACTTTTAATTATGATTGACCTTTAATTTAAATAATATACGAGGCTTATGTCAAAACTCTGAATTAATTACATTATAGGTCCGTATCGCCACTTTTTGATAAATAGGATAGGCTATCCACAACTTTTTTGACAGATTCTCCATACTCTATCTGTCAAGTAAAGTGGTGGATAGCCTATCCAGCACTTTTCAGGAAGTGGTGATAACAGGTTCTCAGGGTCCGTTTCACCACTTTCTGATAAAGTGGCGAATAGGCTATTAACAACTTTTTTGACAGATTCTCCATACTCCATCTGTCAAGTTAAGTGGTGGATAGCCGAATAGGCTATCCACCACTTAACTCAGGAGGTGGTGAAACAGGCCCTAAGTAGTGTTCCACTCTGAGTGCAGCAGTAAATCTTGCATTCATGAGTATAGGTACTCGTCCATGAAACTTTGAACATTGAAAAACCATCATGTAACTTGATAATTAAGTCCACAAAAAATTTCTGAAAGATGCCAAGGAATTGATGATACATTGACATGCTAACGTGCAGTTGGCACATATGTTCAGTGTACAAACACTTGCATGCTAATCAAAGATATACATTCCCCGCGGGCCGTCAGCCGCGTAGCGAATTTCAATTCCACGCTACAGAACACAAGTGTATAGGGAACGTGGTGCTGCGGTCATAAAAAAAATCGGCCAAGTGCGAGTCGGACTCGCGCACGAAGGGCTCCATAGACCATAACGTTATTTACGAAAGTTGGCTAAAAATGAGTTTTTTTGTATGGGAGCCCCCCTTAAATATTTATTTTATTATAACTTATTAAAGTACAAATATAATTATGAATATTGTGAATATTTCAAGTGCCTGGCTGCTACCATTATTGACTGCGAGCAAAAAAGGCCAAAAAAATCACGTTTGTTGTATGGGAGCCCCCCTTAAATATTAACTTTATTTTCTTTTTAGTATTTGTTGTTATAGCGGCAACAGATATACATAAACTGTGAAAGTTTCAACTCTAGCTATTATCGTTCTTGAGTTACAGCCTGGAGACAGACAGACAGACGGACAGACATCGAAGTCTCAGTAATAGCCTAATAGGGTCCCGTTTTTACCCTTTGGGTACGGAACTCTAATTACAAGATGACGCCCGCGACTCCGTTGCGCCAAAATTCGTTTATCGCGCAGGAACATTTTCTGGGATAAAAAGTACCATAAGTCCTCTCCCGGACCTCAAAGTATCTACATACCAAATTTCAGCAAAATCGGTTCAGCGGTTTTAGCGTGAAGAGGTAACAGCCAGACACACTCTCACATTTATTATTTTTGTGTGGTCAGTGGTAACACTTACATGAAGATACCTATAGTTTCTCCCTGTTCTTTTATACAAAGTGCTACCTTCTAGATTCTAGAAATCTAAACCTGTGTTGTATTAAGTATTTAATTGGCAATGTATGCAGCCTATAGTTCCTGGCTAATGCACGTTCCCTCTTCTACCGTACATTAGGACGAAAAGCCTGAATAATCTATATACTTTTTTAATATTATAAAGCGGGAGAGTTTGTTTGTTTGTTTGAACGCGCTAATCTCAGGAACTACTGGTCCGATTTGAAAAAATCTTTCAGTGTTAGATAGTCCATTTATCGAGGAACGTTATAGGCTATATTAAATATATTTTATCATGCTAAGACTAATAAGAGCGAAGAAATAGAGGAAAATGTGGAAAAATTGGGGGAAATTATTTGAAAGGGCTGAACTCACGAACTACTGCAGCAATTTTTCTGTTATTTGGGACAGATAAGAAGTAGACCAACGTGAAGGATCATAGGTAACGTGACCATTTATTTTTCCCGTCAGAGCGGGATAAATACAGAATTCCCCCCCTACTGGAATCGAGGAAGGTTATATTTTATCACGCCAAGACTAATAGAAGCGAAGAAACGGAGGAAAATTTGGAAAAACTGGAAAAATTATTTGAAAGGGCTTATCTGACGAATTACTGGAGCAATTTCTAAGTTATTTGGAACAGATAAAAAGTAGACCTCGTGAAGGATTATAGGCTATTTTTGGGGGCTAATTTGTCTGTGAAATTCCTAATTTACGCGGGCGAAGCCGCGCGGAACGTCTAGTTACAATTATTGATATCGAGCAAAATATGGTAGAATAATCATGTTTATTCATTGTTGCATGTATGCGTTACTTCCAGGCATTGCACAGGCATTTCAAACATAAAAATACTTTTCAATAATTAGTGTGGTTTGGTCTGTTTACAAAATTTCGGCCTCGCGGGGGACAGCGGGACAGACTGCCTGAAAGCGGGACTGTCCCGCCCAAAGCGATACGTATGGTCACGTTAATCATAGGCTATTTTTTGTGGAATAATTTGTCTGTGAAATATCTAATTTACGCGGGCGAAGCCGCGCGGAACGTCTACTACTAAATACTAATTCGGATGGAATGTCTTTTGTTTTAAGTACTTATACAAAACTAGATGACGCCCGCAACTCCGTTGCTCCAAAACTCGTTTATCGCGCGGGAACCGTACATTTTTCCGGGACAAAAAGTATCCTATGTCCTTTCCCGGGACTCAAAGTATCTTCATGCCAAATTCCAGCAAAATCGGTTCAACGGTTTGAGCGTGAAGAGGTAACAGACAGACAGACAGACACACTTTCACATTTATAATATTAGTATGGATATTTGATTTCTTATTTGACATAAGAAAATAGACTGTAGGGTGCGGACGTAGGTGATATAATCCATAGCTCGATCGTGACATGGTTTTTGCCATGTATTGGCTTGCAGGTTGAATAATGATGCTTTGTTATTTGGTATTCGTTAGTGGTATTTTATGACAGGTGATGCCAATTCGATAGTAAATTCCTGTCTATTTTCCAGAAATCATTGTGCTACCGGACTACCTACTTTGTATGACTTTGTAGTACTTAAGTCTGAACTGAACTGAAGTGGAAATGGAAATGTCAAAATGGATTTGTGGGTAGGTACATAATATTATGAACATTGGTCTATTTGGTCTATCTGCTTTCTGATTTTCGTAAAACTTCTTGAAAGGCTGCTGTAACTTCAAAGTTTAATCTTATTAATTTCATAAATACTTTATTTAATAAAATACTAGACAACAATGATATCCTACTAGACAATTTCCTATCAACCTAGCGCTAGCCTATGATATAGCCTCATAAACCCAAGCAAAGACAAATGTTTTGTCAATACTTTTATACATTGACGACGAAGTATAAACAATATGAATATTATCTACATAGCAGCATCATGTCTCATGCACACACCCAGCAGCCGTAATAGGAAAACGTGGTCTCGTTTGTAAATTAACACTATACAATGGTCTGAACTCCACTATAAAGCGCCTTCGAATTTCAAAGGCGTGTAATTTCATATGCCGCGGGACGGCGTCATCGTTGGACGCCTACGATAGAACCTTTGCGTTACGAATAATACTTAAAAAAAAACTCGCGTTCGAATTTTAGATTTTTAAATTCGAATGTGTTTTATTTGTAAGTTAATTTTGCAATTAACTTTCCGTAAATAAATTGAGTTTTAGTGATGTGGTGTGATGATATACAATAGGATGAAGTTGGATAACTATGGCTTTGAAAAGTTGCAGGTTTGTTATTGATTGTTCAACTTAGATTATAGATAGTCCGTGGTGACTGGTGACTGGTGATAAAGTTATCAGGTGAGCTCTACCTTCAACGCTTATTGAATGTAGAGGTATCTTTATATTTATTGGCAAAGGGGAGAGTCAAACGTTTTTTGTTATGAAATCTTCTTATAAGTACCAATTTCTTTTTTAATGATGATCTCCAAGATGTTTCACACAACTTCGTTTGTGACAAGGGAACATTTTTACTATCTTATGTCCTTTACCAAGACTTCAAATATCTACTTAACAATTTTCATCCTAAAAACCTTCATCGGTTCCGAGGTTTAGGCGTAACAGATGGACAGACAGAATTTATAATAGATATTAGTATGGATTCTGCACCCCTCAATGTCTCACTCCCTAGTCAACGTCGGAGTTTAAATGCCCATTTTAGTCTCCATCTCCCTCATCTTACCAATAGGTGTTTCGAAGCTCGTTAGTTCTTAAGAAACAAATAACAATAGTGTCACGGCTAAGTAACGGCTTAACAGAATCCTTAGTATGCATTATGCAGCTAAACGCACTTGTAACCAGCTGACCTCCACACTCTAGTTAACCATCCTCCTCCACCTCTATAAATTTAAAACAGTGTTCTTTGAAAGCTAGTTATTTAATATTCCAGCACATATATTATATTTATGGTTCAATTCGATCTGCAAACATTCAAGAAGAGAGCGTATTCCCACTTTTAAAAGGTTGGCAACATCTTCTGATGTTGCGAGTGTCCATGGGCGTAGTTGCTTTCCATCAGATGACCCGTTTGCTCGTTTGCCCCCTAATTTTACAAGGAAAAAAATCTAGCTTGCAGAAATCTTGTAATATTCGAATGCTTCTGAGTGCATGGTCCTTCGATTCCTCGACTCTTCAGACTTTAGAACGTGGTTTTACACAATTTCACGACAGTTTTCTGTAAGACCAAGGCTCTAATATACATATCTGCATTGTTTGAACAGATTAAAACTCTGAATTTATTTCATCAAGTTCGACCAGCCTAGCTGCAGAAGCTTTTCTTTTCTGCAGAAGCTGCATCTTTGATTTTTTATATCAGACTGTGAGTTGTGAGTATGTGACCATCTATCGTCGAAAAGTCACTAAATTCGTAATGGAAACTGCGCAATTTCATTAAATAATAAATAGCCATATGGTTGATATGGCGTCTTGCGTAAATATTGCTTGGCTGCGTGGGCGCATATTATAGGTTGCCATAATTTATTCTGTCGTCTTCGTCAGATGCACCTTCAATTTCAAAGTGTCTATCTTATATTATGAATTTATGATCTTTACGTAAAGATCACCAAGTCTATAATGTACAATACCTGGGTGACAAATAATAATTAGGTACTCGGAGTTCTAAGAAGTAGGTGGTGATAAAATCTAGCTAGCCTAATCGTTTGTTACTATTCCCCTAGATGCCTATTGTAATAAATTTCATTTCAAAGACATAACATAATTTAACTCAGAGTTAGAGACTTCAACGGATTCAAGAAGACTGAATGTCAGAACTGTCGTGATCGTGTTCATGCTGAAAAGTGACAAAAACTCCGTACTCTAATTTAAACGACCTGGCACCTGCAAACCTTCAAGAAGAGAGCGTATTCCCTCTTAAAATTCCGGCAACGCACCTGCAGCTCTTCTGATGTTGCGAGTGTGGTTGGGCGATGGTAGTTGCTTTCCATCAGGTGACCCGTTTGCTCGTTTGCCCCCTTATTTTATAATAAAAAAAACTCACTCGCCTTTAGATCTGGGGCCTTGACTTACATTTGCTTGTAAAAAGCCATAGCAAAATGACGTCTGCTTTGGTGGAAAGTGTAAACAAAGTTTCTACAACTTTTACCATACAACACGTGCTTGTAGTACAATGAGGCACCTATGTCGTACCTGCGTAATAGATACTACTTCTAGGCTTATCTAGTGTGTCTAAAAATAACCCTTTTAGTTGGAGAGCTCGTTTTGTATAATCCCGTTAGTTCCAAGGCAAATGGTTTACCCTGTGACAACAGTAATCCTATATTAGAACTTAGAAGGGCTTAAACCTAGGTATGCGATGCGTAGGTACTAAGTATTCTAGGTACCATCATTAGTGCTATATGTTAAGCAATAGGTATGCTGTGATATGCAGCTTGTGCCTTTGCAGAAAATGACTAACACATAGGTACTTAAATCTTAATATTTAAGATCCAGACCTTGTTTCATAAGCACTAAGTTTAACTGTCAAAGTTATTTCTTTTATTATTAACTTTAACAGGCCTAGGGAGATTGATCATAAAATAACAGATAACTCTTTCGATCTTTTTTTTGAAGTGAAAACTTCTTTAGCGGCGTTGAGCACTTGTGGGATGGGTAAAAACTGTGAAACTCGCGATAGATTTTCGTGTTGATCGAAAAACCATACAAAACGCGTAAGACGGTTGGAGAGTAGTGTTTTGTGTCGAACTCGAACTCGAACTCAATTTGAAACTTGATCGAAACTTGATCGAAACTTGATCGAAACTTGATCGAAACTTGATCGAAACTTGATCGAAACTTGATCGAAACCTTGATCGAAATTTGATCGATACTTGATCATAACTTGATCGAAACTTGATCGAAACTTGATCGAAACTTGATCGAAACTTGATCGAAACTTGATCGAAACCTTGATCGAAACTTGATCGAAACCTTGATCGAAACTTGATCGAAACTTAATCGAAATTTGATCGAAACTTGATCGAAACTTGATCGAAACCTTGATCGAAACCTGATCGAAACTTGATCGAAACTTGATCGAAACCTTGATCGAAACTTGATCGAAACTTGATCGAAACTTGATCGAAATTTGATCGAAACCTTGATCGAAACTTGATCGAAACTTGATCGAAACTTGATCGAAACTTGATCGAAACTTGTTCAAAACTTGATCGAAACTTGATCGAAACCTTGATCGAAACCTTGATCGAAACTTGATCGAAACAACTTGATTGACGATTTTTTAAAAATCGATTTTCATAAAAAATAGGTTAAAAAATGCACAACGTTAATAATCAAGTTCTCACTTCTGCCGGCACTCCCGGAGTGCAACCAGTTTTTTTTTCATTTGCGTGTGTTATTTTATTAGTGTATGTTATGTCTCTAGGTCAGATAATAAAATATGGATTAGTTTTATGTTATTTTACCAAAGATTGGTGCAAGTCGGCGTAAGATATAAAAAAACATTATTTTGGCTCATTTTTGCAAACACAGTAAAATGAATTAATCCAGGGGTTCCCAAACTGTGCGCCGCGGCGCCCTGGTGCGCCGTGAAAAGGCAAGAGGGGTGCCGTGAGACCTCATGAGGCCTCCATCATTAGCCGAAACCACAAATATTATAAAATAAAATTATAATAAAAATGATTAAATATTTGTTTATTATAATTTACCTGCTTAACCTAACTATAAAAATCATTAAAGGTGTTTATTTATGTATCCTTTTGTAATAGCTAGGTAAAGAAGGGCGCCGTGACAAAATATTGAACGTGTAACTGCGCCGCAGGCTTAAAAAGATTGGGAACCCCTGAATTAATCTAATCTAAGCTTTTATACAACGTTGACGATTGTTAACAAAAAAATCTATAGCGGTTATTGTATAGCCATTACGGGTTTACGAGGCAAAAATAAAAAGTCCTCACAAAGAAGTAATCTAACAACGGACAACGGTTTCATTAATCAGTTGTATAATTTTATCATCGCACAGTAACTTCCTTGCCAGGGTCCATTAGGTTGATGGATAGCGGATCAAAGACCTCAGCGGATGCCCTGAGCTGAACACTAGATCCAGATTACGCACTAATAATAGTCGGTGCATCCGGTGTCCAGTACCTAATGCAATGTTGCAACGTGATCTATAATATAAATAAAAGTGAATTTAAAATTTTGTTAGGGGCTGTTTCACCACTTCCTGATAAGTGCCGGATATAGGCACAACTTATTTGACAGATAGAGTATGGAATATCTGTCAGATAAGTTGTGGATAGCCTATCCGGCACTTATCAGGAAATGGTAAAACAGGCCCTTAGTCTTTCTAAAACTCGAAAACGGCTGAACCGATTTAGCTTATTTTAATCTTGAAATATTAGGATTATGGGTCATTTGTAAATTGTATTAACGACCGCAAGTAATACCCGGGCAGAGGTGTGCCGTGTGGCGGACAAATGTTGCCATTTCAAATGTCAGCAATAATATTATCTGCTTGCGATATTTCTCAGAATAACGAGGATTCTATTACAGACGTCAGTGAAATACGTGGGTAACTACCAATTTGAAAATCTTCGTTTTCCATCCACCACCATCCCCTCACGTCTCAATTGCATGTAAGCTAAAATTTATACTACACTAATAACAGAAGCAATAAGCCCTTTTTTTGACCGACTTCCAAAAAGGACCTCCTCCTTAATATGTTCGGCTGTATGTATCTTTTTTTTTTTGTATGTTCCACGATTACTCAGCCGTTTGTGGTCCGATTTTCAAAATTCTTTTTGTGTTGTATAGGGTTTAACTCGAATTTGGTACCATGTTCACAAAAGTGGTGATCTGATGATGGGATCCTTGAGGAATCGAGGGGACTTCTTGAAATTTGTATGGAAACATATAGTGATTTCGATTTTTTCTGAAGCATTCGAGGTAAATGCTACCAAAAAATAAAATTTCGCACCAGGTTATACCCTGGATCCGAAGGTACCGAACAGAACTTTTGAATGCTTATAGGTACAGGTTCGGGGACGTCGGCGTTGTTTAAACAACTGAAAGCATAAATTGATGTATTAGCAATTTGATTAATCATCATCATCACAACCATCATTATGCCATGGGTCATCACACTATGACCCAATTATTGGTACTTTTCGTGATATTTTGCATCGAAGCAGACGTTTTTGATAATGATTTCGCTGTTTGTGGACCGATTTTTAAAATGCTCGTGTGTTGTATAGGATATAATCTTAATTTTGTATAACAATTACGAAAGTGGTGAGCTGATGATGGGATCTATGAGCAATCGAGGAAAATCCTTGAATTTTATCAAAACACTCATAGTGGTTAAAATGTTGTTTCTAGTAAGTTAAACATAATATGTTACGAATAAGAGAAATTTTATACGAAGGTGTCTCTTGGTCCAAAGGCACTGAACAGAACTCCTGAATCTTTAAAGATAAAAGTATGGAAATTGCAGCATCGCTTAGATAACTGCAAGCATTTACCACAATTTCGCTTACAGTGACATAATGTGAATAGTTAACATTCGTATTGGTTATTTACGCATAAAGCCTAATTTTGTAGATACTTAACTAAAAAGAGTGAAATTATTATTTTTAACAAAAAATTAAAACCGACTTCCAAGGTAAAAACAAAAGTAATATGAACTAAAAAGTATTAAATAACTCTTACCCCTTAATAGTGCCTTTTTCAGAATTCGTCTAAATCTCAACTATTTCTGTACTGTATACTACAATCTTCATTACTTTGAAGTCGGTACCAGTCCCAAAAGTTTCAGATAATCTGACATTACTGAACTCACGATTAAATTAGCTGGTACCGACTTCAAAATAATGAAGACTGTAGTATACAATACAGAAATAGTTGAGATTTAGACGAATTCTGAAAAAGGCACTATTAAAGGGTAAGAGTTATTTAATACTTTTTAGTTCATATTACTATTGTTTTTACCTTGGAAGTCGGTTTTAATTTTTTGTTAAAAATAATAATGTAACCAGCTGTATAAATAAAATTGTCTTGTTCACATTAAATCAATTGTTTTCCTAATGATTATTATCACTTATTTTCGATAGTTGTACTCGTTTTATTGCTAAAAAATTTTATCATTTTGGGGTAGAGCGAAGCTAAGAGAAGTAAGAGATTCGCTTAGATCAGCGTTTCTCAAACTTTTCTGGTGGTGAAACCCTTTAAAGAGGTTCAATTTTTAACGAACCCCGAAAAATATTTTGTCTATTCAGAATGAATCGCAGCCCCAGGGCTCCGCGAAGCACACTTTGTGAATCAAATAAAAAAAAATCAAAATCTTTTACTGTCTTTTACCGGTGGGCTGGTTGATACATGAATCCCGCGAAAAACTTTCACATTGTAAATTCCATTGTTTTTTTTCACATCCAACAATTAATGTCCTAGAAATCCATTTGCGCATGCTAGCCTGTAACATGAGTGACACTAAACCATAGACACCTCAACTTTATGCCAACGACATAAGGGTCGGAATTTGAGTCTCCGAGGCAGTTCAGTGCTGAATGCCCTGTGTATTCACAACACGACACCGCAAAGTGGAGCTAATTACGTACCGTAACAGGTTAGTGTTTAATGTGTAAGGCCGTTTGTCCACCGCCGCCGTCAACGGGACATCACCGACAAAAACTCAACTAAAATGCCACTTTATGACCTAGGCCAGTGTTTCCCAACCTGTGGTCCACGGACCCCTGGGGGTCCGCGAGCATGTGTTTGGGGGTCCGCGGTATCATCTCTCGACCATACATAATCCGGTTTTTTTGGTGTTTATTTTATTAAGGGGGTCCGTGTGCTTGAGTTCCTTATTCCAAGGGGTCCGTGGCTGAAAAAGTTTTGGAAACACTGACCTAGGCTATAGGTTTCATTTTGCTCTACTACGACGCTACAAAGCAGCGGTGGCATGGGTCGCTAGACTATTGTCGGTAGAGAATGAAATCTATAGCCTAGGCCCTAGGTCATAAAGTGGCATTTTATTTGAAATTTTTGTCGGTGACGTGGAGAAACGGTCTAACAAGTTGGTATCCTTTCATTGTTTTGGTAGACAACGGTACATGTTGACGGCGCGGTGGTACCCGTTATTTACGTATAGTCTTACCAGTTTCCATTAAATGTATTATGTAACACACATAACATACTCATACAAAATGTGCCGAAGTCTGTTTGTCTGTTGCCATAAACGCTGATCCTAACGATGATATTTGATAAGGATAGTCCTAGGAAAGGACACATGACAGTTTTGTTTCCAACATTATGCCTTGATAATTCAAATAAGCTTAATACGAGTTACTAGGTATTTATATTTTATATATCTCTCCAAAAACTTTACCTCTACAAAGTCTACGTCATGCTGGAATTTTGTAGAGTTCGTCACTCTACAAGGCACCAGCTTCACGACATTTAACGATGATTTATCTCCAGTCTCCAATTTAATGCAGAGTTTGACAGTTGATTATGTATGCGGCTTACCGCTTATGTCAAATTATCCATTTATTTACAGTTAAGCAATAAATATTCGTCTCTGAGTGCGGTGGTTAGTCTGTATCAACACATTATTAATTCAAAACTCTTATTGTTCCAGACGACAGAGCGCAGCGCGGGATGGGAGACGCACCGCGTCCGGCTGAGCCGCGTGCCGGGGTACGGGTTCGGCATCGCCGTGTCGGGCGGCCGCGACAACCCGCACTTCGCCAGCGGGGACCCCTCCATCGCCGTCTCGGACGTGCTGCGAGGCGGACCGGCCGAGGACAAGCTGCAGTGAGTACTTAAAGACTGTCAAAAACATGAATAAAGTGTGAGCCAAAGGTACTGGCCAAATGGTTCGTGTAAGGAGACGCACTAACGCGCGTTTAGTTATCCTGGCTACTTAATGACCGCTAGGATTTAGGAGACATTCAGCGTTAGGAGGCGGTTGGTAAAAACGGACAGTTACAAAAGTAATTATTATTGCATCTTTTAAAATGTCACCAAATGTTTATGCCTCTTCCAAGTCTTAAGGTCGCATGGTGTTGGTGAAAGAGATAATGTACACTAATTAAAATAGTATTTAGAGTCTGGACCCAACTGCACCGGCACACGGCAAACTGATGGTAAGTAAACTCTAGACTTTACAGTCTACTTACCATCAGTTTGTCGTTTAGGGTTGCGAGTAGACCTTGCTTCATTATTTGATAATTTTCTCTCAACATTATCTACTCGTCCTTTTACAGAGTAAATGACCGTATAGTCTCCGTGAACGGCGTACCCCTGGAGAACGTGGAGTATGCGCGGGCTGTCCAAGTGTTGAGGGAGTCAGGGGCGGCGGTGTCGCTGGTGGTGCGACGGAGAGCGCCCGCGCCGCCGCCAACAGCACCTACCACCATCAAACTGGCGTTAACCAGGAATGGGAAGAAGGAAGGTAGGTGGACAGATCGCTTGATCGGCCTCTGATAAGCCACAATAACCTCTGCTAGTGTTGGGCATAGTCGCACATTTAAAAAGGCTACCTTTATGACTTTAGTGTCTTGGAGACATTAAGTGCATTATGCCGGTCTTTGTTATGCAATACGTCTCACTCACTAAAATTAAGTGTTAGTCGACTTTTCCGTGAGAATGGCATCATTTCGGTCGAAACAATCTTCCTAATCTGCGGAGTTCAGCTATTCTTAAGATTGCCTTATATTTCACTTGTACATAAGTCCAACGATAAATATAATAAGGATCGTATTGTTTCAGATTTCGGCATAGTACTAGGGTGTAAGATATACGTGAAGGAGCTGACGATGCGTGCGCGGGAGCAGCTCAATCAGGCCGGGCAGGGTTTGTGCGAGGGTGACGTCATCACGCGGATCAACAACACCTCTGTTACCGACGCCATGACGCTGAAAGAGGCGAGGAAGCTAGTAGAGTCCTGTAAAGACAGACTAAACCTGGTCATCACGAGAGAACTGATTAGGGAGGAGACGGTCACTAATGGGCACTACCAGAATAATTATAGCAGTTTAGGTGAGTTGGATCATGTTGCATGGTTTTGGTGCTGATAAGATTTCTATTTCTTACCTGCTATACACAGAACATGTCTTTCTTGGCCTCGTGTTAAACTTATAAACTTCAACGGTTATTTTGTTAATTCAACTTTACTGTGAAATTTTAAACAGTCATGTAACTACGATTTTTAATTTTTTACACGTAGCCAAAATCAAAGTCAAGTATAACTTAGCTTAACATTCTATCGAAATTCGAAGCACCTAAGCTCAAAAAGATCTTTGCAGAACTGTACCTATCTGCTCTTAGCATGTGTTGATAAATTCTATTACCAATTGCAGAGGCCACGCCCCTCAACTCGTACGGCCCGGGTGCGGGCGCGGGGGCGGGGACGGGCGAGCTAACGTATTCTGGCAGCGGACAGAACCTGTACGTCGCGGCGCCGGTGCGTGCTGACGGCCGGCGCGACGACCAACCGCCGAGGCCGCCGCCGCCGAGGAACGACGGTAATATACGTTTAGGCCACGCCCCTCAACTCGTACGACGGTAATATACACTCTGAGGCCACGCCCCTCAACTAGTGCGGTGCGGATGCGGGCACGGGCGAGGCAGTGGGCATACCGGTATCATAGCAGGGCGCTGGAGGCCTACTACAAAACCGTTTTGAGACTCACAATCGAATGAGGAAGCCGCGTCCTACTCTAACAACGTCATTCTTCGTTTGTTAGAGTAGAACGCGGCATTCCGATTCGTTCGATTAAGCATCAAACCGGTTTAGTGGTACGGACCCTGGTTACGTAGTTAGACGGTGCAGTCTAGCATCATCACGGAATCTTTGACAACACAACTGATATCTTGGTATTAATGTCGAGGTTTCCTTGCTGAGAAATATCTTTGTGATTGCAATTGGTTTAAGATTAGAGCTTTGTTGTTTTTCAGACTATTACAGCAGTAGACGTCAGCTGTACGAAGAGGATGGAATGACCAATCAGAGAAACAAACCACCGTAAGTATAAAATTTTTATAACTTTAAGTTTGCAAGTGTGACGTAACTCCTGCTACAAAACATCTTTATTGCCAGAACATTGTTGATACGTCTTATTAGCTACTTATGGTTCTACCATATCTACAAATACATTCGTAAATTATAATAAATACCCCACTTTTCGTTCCAGGAGCGAGCCGCGTCTGATCAGTTTTCAGAAGGAGGGGTCTGTGGGTCTGAGGTTGTGCGGGGGCAACAGATCGGGGGTGTTCGTGTCGGGGGTCCAGCCCACCAGCCCCGCGGCGCTACAGGGGTTACAGCCAGCTGATAAGATATTGAAGGTATGGGGTCAAATCTTGAGAGTAGAGGAAAACGTTGGGGGAGGCTTTTACAGAGCTGTGGGATTGGGGGACCATAAAACGGGTTAAAATACGAATACAAATCTGCCTTTGAAGGACTTGTTCAGTCTTTAGAATATTATCTCGAAGTTCTCAAGTTTCCTATTCCTGCTTAAGTCTAAACTGCATGTGTCTAAACTCTGAAGATTTTTCGATCGAACGCATTGGTATGCGCAATCAGGCCTATATTAGATTTTAGCTGTCGCGTTATATATTAAGTATAATTTACACAGAGCCAGTACTGGCTGCCAATAAGACTGGCAGCCAGTTTTGGCTTGGCATATGCCGCGTGTGAACAGTTTTTCAAACCAGACCAAACTGTTCACACGCGGCATATGCCAAGCCAATACTGGCTGCCAGTGATATTGGCAGCCAGTACTGGCTCTGTGTAAATTATACTTTACACCATAATTAAAAAAACTTCGATAGAGCGGCGCAAGATTGTAACGCTAATAGGTCATGCATGTAACCTTCTCTTTTGTGAGTATATCGATTGTGATCACTGACCTCCATTCTACCAGTACGCTGGACCAATGATACCCAGATGTATTTTGTGCCTATTTGAAGCGGAATCAGCTCCCCCAATATTCGGGAAGAGAACTACATCTGACGTAACTTGCAAATGGCCGCTCAATCGCTATTGGTTGTAGAAAGCACAGATAATAGTATACCTCCATGGTAGAAACTAGTATTAGTTCCAAGTACTCCCACTACTGCTATCAGCGCCAATATGGCGACATTCAAACATCATTTTTACGTCAAATTTAGTTACTATTCCTAATATCGGGGGAGCTGATTCCGCTTCAAATAGGCACAAAAATAGCTGTCATTTCAAAGGGTATCATTGGTCCAGCGTACTTGTATAATAGAGGTCAGTGATTGTGATACACTAAAATTGTTGTTTTGGCTTTTGCGAGTTTCTTACGCCGGTTCATTTAGCTAGTTTCCGAATCGGTGGCATGTCAATACGTCGGTATTAGGTACTGTTTTCTGGTTTATTTAGCTCAAAATTCAGAAATGAAACTTTTTAAATTACATTTCAGGTTAACGACATGGAAATGAAAGGCGTGACGAGGGAAGAAGCGGTTCTCTTTCTACTGAGTCTGCAGGACCGCATCGACCTCATAGTGCAGCACGCGCCGCACGAGTACTCCGCCGTCGCCAGTGGACAGACGCGTACGTAGCCGCCATCTTGTTATACCACGGCCGCACAAAATGGCGGCGCTGGGAAAAAACATTCCACAATATAAGCGAAATAGCAATAGAATATGGCTCCTAGTTAAACTGTTTTTAATGCTACAAAATGCCTTCCCTTCCCTTCCCTACCTAGGGTATACTCTATAGGGTAATAGGGGACTATTACCCTATTCCCTCTTAAAAGGCCGGCGACGCACTTGCAGCTCTTCTGATGCTGCGAGTGTCCATGGGCGACGGAAGTTGCTTTCCATCAGGTGACCCGTTTGCTCGTTTGCCCCCTTATTTCATAAAAAAAAAGATGGTTAACTGTAGTTGGCTAGTTATTATCAGAAGTTAACTGGTTAAATGAACCTATTGATTAGTTACCTAATTACTTACTTTGTTATAGAACAGAGAACGTAACATAGGGAAAACTACGGCACCGTGAAAGTCATCCTATTTTTGGCAGCATTTTTTGACGTGACAACGTCTTATAATTCGATGGAGCCGGCTGCACGCACGAAAAAACATGACTCATGCGGCGTTACCTCGCTCTGAGGCGTTCCATTTAAGGCTTGAAGTGCAAGCGAGAGCGCGGAACGAGCGACAAAGAGGCACGTTGTCACGTTCAACTATCGTCAGTAAACCGACTTTATAGACAACCGTTTTTTTTAAAGTGTATGAATACCAATGATGCTTTTAGTTCTAAATTGCCAAAAATTGGTTGTTTTACCTTTTTTTTTCGCAGCGGGCGACTCGTTCCACGTGAAGACCCACTTCCACTACACGGAGCCGACGGACGGCGAGATGCCGTTCCGCAGCGGCGACGTATTCCACGTCATCGACACGCTGCACCACGGCACTGTCGGCGCCTGGCACGTCTACAGGATAGGTGAGATGTCCGATGGCGGACTTATGTAATGAGGGTTTTTGATATTCCATTTGCCACCAGCACCCATAGCATGACTACAGTAGAGATGCGAAAGTATAGACAAATAGAAATACAAGGATGAGTAATGGAGCGGCTGCTGCTGCGGCGTGTGTGTAAACACGCTTAAGTATAATTTACACAGAGCCAGTACTGGCTGCCAGTCTTATTGGCAGCCAGTACTGGCTCTGTGTAAATTATACTTTAGGGTCTATCGTGTCAAACTGCTGTCATATGTCACGATAATATGTCTATTTGACACGATAGACCCTAAGGGTAGCCCTAAGGCTACATAGCGGCACCTAGTGGCAAATGGAATATCAAAAACCATCATTTGGTAGCTCTATGTCGAACCCAGGCAACAGATCACGAGTAACATTGAATTGACGTAGTCCGGCCAAATGACGTTGGTCACCTGCCTACTAAGTTTTGTGACAAATGACATATGAGTAGAGCCGCGGTCACAAGCGGTTTTCACTACAATAGATTATAGAACACTACAAGAGAAAAGAACGCAAACATGTACGTTCACGCTACGTACATGTACGCAAAATTGTACGCATGGGTACGTATTCGGGTCTGCCCGGATTCCCAAAAAACGCACTGTCCTTTTCTAACAATATATTTATTTCTAACATTTAATTATTAATATAAAATTGAGGTAACATTAGTTAATGCCCAACATAATTTTGAATAAGAAACTAATATAATCCTTTTTTTCTATATTTATTACAGGTCGGAACAATCAAGAGGTACAAAAAGGCACAATTCCAAACAAAGCGAGGGCGGAGGAGCTCGCCACGGCTCAGTTCAACGCGACCAAGAAGGAACTGTCTGGAGGTGACGGCAAGAACTACTTCTTCCGCAGAAGACGGTCTACCCATCGACGGACGAAGAGTTTAGGGAAGGTGAGTTCAAATATTCTATACTAGATTATGCCCGCAGCTCAGTTGCGCCAAAACTCGTTTATCGCGCCTGAACCGTACATTTTTCCGGGATAAAAAGTATCCTTTGTCCTTTCCCGGGACTCAAAGTAACTACATACCAAATTTCAGCAAAAAAAAAAAAAAAAAAGACAGACATACGTACTCGCAATTATAATATTAGTATGGAAGTACATATTATATGGATAGTATGGAAGTATGGATTCTTCATCCTGTTTCTATGCAAAAGACAGCAAAATGTTAATTAAAAAAAAAAGAACGTCAAAATATTGACATTACAACTTTTTAAATTGTGTGCTATCGTTGATGAACACTTCCACTGCTTCCACTCCTCGAGGCTTCCTATGATCGACGTCGACTATGCGTGCTCAATGCTCAATCGTAATGCTTATTATTTATGATCTATATAACCTGTGTTATGCTGTGTTTGATATAACCCGAGCATACAACGTTGGTCCATTGCATGAGTCATTTTCTCTGATAGTACCATCGAGGAAATTGATTCCTAGGCAGTTGACGGACCTACGTCATTTGGTCGGCGTATGTCAATTCAATGTTAGCTGTGATCGGTCGGATGGGTTTGACATAACGCGACCAAATTACTTAGGTCCGCCATCTGCCTAGGAATCAACTTCTCTGATAGTACAACATGGCTATAACTTTTCTGTTGACCCAGGAGCACTGGGACGAGGTGGTCCTGTCGGACAGCATCAGCAAGTTCCCCGCGTACGAGCGCGTGGTGCTGCGGCAGCCAGGCTTCGTGCGGCCGGTGGTGGTGCTGGGCGCGCTCGCCGACGTGGCGCGGGAGCGGCTGCCGGCGGAGCACCCGGACAAGTTCGCCTCGCCCAGTGAGTACAGCGCTCCAAGCATTGCCGCCATCTTGTAAAGTCATCCGCTATCCTGTAAAGTAGCTATGTCACACCTATCATGCTCGCATACGAGCGTAGGTAAAATGATATCCGGATACTCGGCTGCCGGTGGAGCACCCGGCACATCGGACATGTTCGCCTCGCCCAGTGAGTACAGCGCTACAAGGATTGCCGCTATCTTGTAATGTCACGTGATACCTGTTTCACACCCACATAATGCAAAATGATGACCGGATGCTCGAATGCTGACAGACCATCCAGACAAGTGCGGTAGAGCTTGTCTAATTTGAAATGACGCGCCCCACCACTTCAAAGTTGATATAAATGAAACATTTTTGTACTGTGAATACGAGGGAGGGGCGCGTCATTTTAAGTTAGACAAGCTCTACAAGGATACAGCCCGCCATATTCTTGTAATGTATCACGTGATACCTGTTTTATATTCACGCTCATATTATGCAAAATGACACTCGGATGATATCTCATGAGTCATGATATAGACAAGATGAGCAAAACAGCTGCCTCACAAGCGATTTACAAGATACGGTGTTAGTTTCTATTTTGGCCAACCATGAACCACCAAAAGATCCTTGTTCTTAAAAGCAGTCTTCTGCTAATCGTCTGCTAAATTGTAAAACAGGTTATCGTTATATGTATAGTAAATAGTACTAGAACTTAGTAAGCACTGTATTAAAAATATTTATCCCATACAGATTTACGTAGGGTCTGTGGGACCCCTACGTAACAAATGACGTATTTTTGTAAAGACGTAGCATTTTACCGCCTTGAATTATTATCCTCACTTCTTCTATATTGGTTTGTGAGTTGTTATTTTTATTTTATCTTTTTCAACAGAAATGGACAACACCCTCGAAGACAGCAAGTCCAAAGCCAGCGGCATCATCCGTTTATCCAGCATCCGCGGTGTGGTGGAGCGAGGTCTACACGCGATACTGGACATACCTCCCAACGCCGTAGATAGACTCAACTACGCGCAGTTCTACCCGATAGTCATCTTCCTCAAGGCGGATAATAAACACGTGATTAAACAGCTACGCAGTGGTCTGCCCAAGTAAGTATTTCCGGACCTATACGACCTGCAAACCTTCAAGAAAAGAGCGTATTCCCTCTTAAAAGGCCGGCAACGCACCTGCAGCTCTTCTGGTGTTGCGAGCGTCCATGGGCGACGGTAGTTGCTTACCATCAGGTGACCCGTTTGCTCGTTTGCCCCCTTATTTAATAAAAAAAAAAAGTAAAAAATTATTTCAAAGTTTTAAAAGAAGTTTTAAAATATCGGATAATGTAGATTCTAAAATGTTGATGGCAGTTTGTAGATTTTTTTAATTTATCTTATCTATGTACTTAGGACAATAACTAATCCGGAAGGTTCACATTTTAACCCATCAGTCGTGGCAAAACGAGACACAATAGCTTTTTCATTGTTATCGCGGCCGGATGTGGCCGCTTGGGGCTTCATGAATTAATAATAATTAGCCTGACCGCTTTGTAATAACTAATAGTATAATTGCAGAGGTGTAAGCTGTAACATAAAATACATTAAACTGCACACAAGTTTTTTATAATTATTTTATGCCATTTTTGCAAAAGCTACATATCATTTGACTTGTAAATGTGTAAATGGAATGTGAAAATGTACTCATATGTCTTCAAACGTGTTCATCATGTAACAAATCACTGTGTTTTCCTAATAAAGTAAAATAAACTAATAAAATATTATTATTCAAAGTTCCATATCACAGCTCCTTCACGTATGCTTCTCCAACCTTTCAGGACAGCTCACAAGTCGTCCAAGAAGCTTCTAGAACAGTGCCAGCAGATGGAGCGCGTGTGGGGCCACGTGTTCACGCACACGGTCACGCTCAGCGAGGCCAACCAGGGCACGTGGTTCAACAAGCTGTGCGACCTCATACAGCGGACCCAGCAGCTGCAGCTGTGGGTCTCGGAGACCAAGGTTAGTGATGTAACTTATAGGGTTAATTTTAGTCATGGACGTATAAAAAAAGGGTTTTAGTGATGTCGTAGGGTTAGAGTGTAAGCGCCAGGACACAACACTGCGTTGCAGCGTCGTATCGCGAAAACAACATCACACAGAAATATGATGCGGTCTCGCAACGTAAAAATTTCATCGGATATCGGATACGACATTGTACGATAAGACGCCCAACATTAAGGCGCAGCGCAGACGACAGACTATCCGTGACGCACATTTAAGTCTGTGGAAACAGAACCTATGCAATTATATGCAGTAACGCGGCGGACTTTTTGCGCGTCGTGTGCGTTACTGCATATAATTGCATAGGTTCTGTTTCCACAGACTTAAATGTGCGTCACGGATAGTCTGTCGGCTTCGCTGCACCTTAAGACGCTAACTAACCAAATTGCAACTATGCTTTCTGCATAGATTTTTACGATCCGCTGCCGCAATGCTGCCTGGCCCTTACGAGTATTGCCGTGCTCTGAGATATTTAACAATTACTTAACCATAATTTGAATAAGATTTTTACAAGGTAAGTGTGACAGAAAACGGATAAGTGTTATTAATTTTTGTCAAGTTCATAATTAAATAATTATAGTTAAGTGATCACTAAATGTCTCCGAGTGCGGTCGTTAGCTATTGTATAATTAGGGTTTAGTTGAAAATATGCTTATAAGGCCGTGTTTCCACCAGACAACTGTCGCGAGAAGTGTCTGTCGTCTGACAGTCTGTCTGACAGCAGCTTACAAGTGTAAACCCCGTAGCAAGTGCTGTAGCGACAATTTGTCAAGCGCTTCCTGCGAATAGTTGCGACAGCATGTCTAAACATGTCTGCGATGACTCGCGACAGATCTCGCTGCGGGTCACCGCAGATATACGGTCTAGTTTCGTATGGCATTTATCCGCGAGCTTCTCGCACGACATTTATTGCAGCAATAAATTGCAGGAATGAGTATGAAATGTAAAAAGAAACTCACGCAATACTTTCGCAAGTTTGCTTGCAGGTGGAAACACGCCCTTATATTGGTCGTGGTCCACAAGATCATATTGATTTATTTTTAAATAGTGGAATTTACCAAAAAAGCACTCTAGAGATATTTAATGACTTAACTTAAATTTTATCAAGAGTTAAACATAAAATATTATATGAAGCTTATGAAAAAAACTTCATTAAAGTTAAAAAAATCGTTAAATATCACTTAGTGCGGTCTTTAGCTACTTATTCTTTTAGAGAATTAGGATTTAGGATAGGAAATAGGAATGAAAACTTATCTATATTATATTATTATCAAACTAGTTACTATAGAAATTATTCTATCTAACCATCATGGTCTATTAATGGTCTATCAATTCTTTAATAAAATATTAATGCGCAATCTAACTTGGGAGTTGGGAGAATGTTAAATGTTGTCTATATACTACAGCTCTCGGTGTGCTTGGCTAAGCGGTGCGGTATCTATGTTAAGTAAATTATGTTTATGTGGATATAGATAAATAAAATCACCAATTTGTACTATCAGAGAAGTTGATTCATAGGGTCAATTCAGACCGCAACGCGACGAGGCGAGGCGAGGCGCGGCGCGGCATAAATTTGTATAGATTTGACAGATTTCAATTGCGTGAGACGTCTTGCGAATCTGTCAAATCCATATAAATTTAGAAATGCATATAAACCCAAGTAATTTGGCCGCGCTATGCCAAGCCTTGCCAACAGATCACAACTAACACTGACTTGACATAACCCAGCCAAAAGACGTAGGTCCGCTATCTACCTATGAGTCAATTTCTTTGATGTTACCATAAATCAATGACCAAAGATGTCAGTTTAGTTTGCATCTTACGTACAGCAAAAAAATTGTTGCTGCCTGTGCATTCTGCAGATTTCTGCTGTGTTTATTGCAGAAAACTATTTATCTATATTCATCGACTTACTGTTTAGAGTTGTTTTACCTCCAACCTGGGTACTTAGGCAACTTGAATTCGATAACATCAACAGCGGAGTTAAAAATCGAACATGGAATTTGACATACATCATCTTTTTTCGCTACGTCATACGTGAGTCGTAACATAGCGCGATGCCTTACGTCAAACTACAATTTTGATTTCTAACTTTGCTGTCCAAATTATCAAATGCAAGTTGACTTGTATGCCGTCGACATAAGACACTCATTTAAACTGCGAGGTAAAATAATTTTGAACGCACAATACAAAATCATTAACAGCAATATTTCTGTCTTGGCGTAGCACGTTGAAATGGTGTCGGACATATACTTTCCGGTCCCCCCATCCTACCCCTTCTACCCCATGTCCTACAACTACTACCCCCATAAACCCCACTCCGCCATCACGTCCCCATCACAGATCATCAAGCGCCCTGACCCCATGTTTGACGCTAACAGGAACCAAGTTATCCCATACTACTACTCAGAAACGCTAACACCTTGCATGCCTAATAACCTGTACAGTGTTCCTAACGCTAGACGATATACGTACGACGACAGATTCTACCATAGAAAGCTGGACCCTCGCTTGAATCGCCCAGACTATAAGTCAAATATCTCGACCTTCAGACCGTATAGCGTTCTCGAAACGAAATCTCCTTTACCAAGTATTCCTAGGCCGATCTCTGTGGTGCCCACAGATCAGTTCAGGCCAGCTTCCTTATTTTTCAAGGACGAAAAAAACGCAGTCCCCGATTGGAAGCGGCGGCTTTTGAATGAAAAGCCGACCTTGGATAAGCCAAGGCAGCCTTGTCGCATACCAAATTGCAAATGTAGCGAGAAGCCAAGCAAAATCACGAGGTTCAGTGAATCTCGTACACTGCCAAGCGTGAACAGGTCTTTGAGTTCCATGAAAAACTTGTCCTTGCCGACTTTAAAGTTGGACGAAATCGATAAAGATGATGATACATTAGCAGGCAGCGATAGCACTCTGACTAAGCCCATTTCTGAGCAAAATCTTGGCTACGTCTAGTCTTTGGATCATGGGAAACTTCACTCTGAAGCTTTTGTTAATCAGTGACTAACTTCAGAGGGATTTACTAACTTGTTTTGTTACATGCATGCCGCTTGTTATCTAGTATTTAACATGTATTTATTTAGCTTCCTATATTTTTAGCTATACCTTTTACCACTATTACTAGGTTTGTATATTTTGATTTTTATACCAAAGTTTTCGAATTAATTGTTTTTGTATAATTTGTAAAGATCACGTTGATTTCACGTTTGTTAATAATTCATAGTTGACGTTCAATAAGATTTTAAAACTCAAACTGTTTTACAAAGTTTCACTCATGTATATTACTATGCAGTATACGTCTGTCTCTCTCACATCCATACCGCGTGAGAGAGACAGCGCTATTGAACGTCAGCGCGTGTGAGCTAATCATTCACCGCTGTGTATCATTTCCCCCCGCCCCCCTCCTGTCAGAGGCCGGAGCCGTTGTCGGACGACTTCCTCTTCTCCATGTCGTCGGCCACGGAGAATCGACTGTCGTACGCGTCGAGTCCGGAGTCTGATCTCGAGGTCAGTCCGCCGCCCGCGCCGAGGCTCGTCAAGTCGTCGTCGGATCCGTCGATAGCGACGACACAAGACAACATGGATAGAGACGACGACATCGGACACATCGACGCTGTGCCCCCGCCGTACACGGTTTGTACCTGCTTTTCATAGTCGTGCTGAATCTTATAGCTATAGTAGTAAGTAGGGATTGCAAAAAACGGATTTTTAAAAAAATCCGGATTTTCGGATTTCTTCATCCTCAAATCCTGATTATCCGGATAATTCGGATTTTTTGTAATTTTTTAAATATTTTTGATAAACAACTTAAAATGTGAGTTATTTTCTTATTACTTCTTTATTTAACATTTATTTTAAAAGTGCAAAATAAAACGTCTTAAAAATTATTATTTTTCTTAAGTAAGCGATTTTCACATGGGTGTAAAAAAGAAAGAGATCAAAATAACAGTATCTGGTACTTTAAATATTATTATTTAGACTTGATCATTTTTGCGCCTGGCCGTCAGCCGCACATCATCAAATTATTTTCCAAGATCTGCAAGCCTCTAGTGGAACTTACAAAAAATAGGTCAAAGACATAAACAATGATCAATGAGGTGTCAAAAGTCGCAATAACATCGTCTCTGTGTTAATTTTAATTATAAATTAAAATACTTGAATAATTTGCATAAAAAGTGGATCAAAACAAACCATATAACCTGAATATTGTCAACAAGTGTTTGCAAGTAATTACCTGTGACGAGGACAAAACAGTGAGTAATTATCCAAAACTTACTTGGGACTAGTGTTTTGATACCAGTTTTGCTATAAAAACCACAGAATTACTCTGAAAATAGCAATACAAACCTACTGCATTCACATCCTCAAGCATCAAAACAAGAAAGTTAACTACAAGAGCAGATACACTTCATATTATGTAAAATAACAAAAAATATAACATAATTACATCCGTTGTCAAAATTTTGAATATTTAAATAATTAGATTAACGGATTAACTGCTACCTTACTGGATAAATATTTTTACAAATCCATAAAATTAATTCCAAGTACCGTGAATTAATGCAACTGATGACAAGTGACAACTGACAGTTGACAGGCGACAGCTGACATATGAAATACATTGACAAGTTACCTTAGATAATCACACCGACGGATACGAGGCCGAGGACAAAAAAAAACAGAACTTCAGGATAAAAAAAAGTAAAATTTTATAGAAAATGGACGATGAATATGTAACTCTTAGAAGACCTCTTAGAAGACGAAAATCAGACATGGATTTGTCAGAAATAGAATATCAGGACAACACTTTTACTTCATTTTTGGAACAATCGATTAGTAGCGTTCCTGATACCTCTTGTAACCATTATTCTAAAATTATTACGCTCAAAGAAAAAATTAATACCCTTGAAACTGAAAATCAGACCGCCCATGAAGAAATAATGAATCTGAATTTAGAATGCTCCAGCCTAAACCGTACTATAGAGGAAAAAATAAACAAATAGACTTCTTAAGAAACTTAACAACTTCTACTGTAAAAAGCACACCAAAAAAACTCTTTCAAAAATGCTTGACACCAATAAGTACTAGAATCACAAATATTGGAATGAAGCTACCGTTACATTCGTCAACATACAACCACTGCAGAAATTTGGATGAAACACCTAGATGTCGCCCCCGTCCACTGTTGGATGAACTTCAAAAAACAAAAATATCACCATTGGCAGGTTTAGCAACAATAATAAATCCAACATTAGATAACAAAACAGATAACGAGGAAATCGCAGTGGCTCCGCTAGATGGCGGATCGTGTACTCATAAGAAAAAAAATACTGATAGTTGGGGACCAACAAGTAAAAGGTCTAGCCACACAAATGCAATATGACCAAGAAAAAAGAAATAACAATATGTACGAAATACTTGGAATAGTTCTTTCTTTTGCAAATTGTAACAATATACTTCAGATTTGTAATAATTTAGTAGCAACATTGAACAAGAATGACATTGTTGTATTAGCATTAGGTAGTAATGATAAAAATCCCTTTTGTTTTTTGACAAACTTAAGCAATATTTTGTACGTATTTCGAAGGCAACGAGTATTAATATTGAAAACACAATATAACTATTTTTAAACGTGAATTTACTCAATAGCCAGATAGAATTAATTGTAAAAAATTATAAGAATTGTCTATTTAAAAAAAAATTAATAATCTTATGCACACAAATAGAAAAATGTTAATAAATAGAATTAGTTTCGTCCTAAACATCGAATTAGAATTATTACTTTTAAATACCAAAAATAAAACTATAGGTAATAAAATAGAGCCCTATATAAATAATAATGAAATAATAACACAAAACGATTTTCAACCGAAACAATTTCAACTTAGTTCCGATCAAAATTCATCGCAGAGCATGGGCGTAAATCACAAAAAAGGTACAATTCCCTACTATTTTTCAAAATCTAAAGTATTCGAACCAATTAAAGATAAAACGTTTTTTCTTGAAGAAAAAATACAAAAGTAGTAGTTTGACAATATTCCACCAAAAATTGCTGGTGCCATTAATAAATCTGAAGAAATCTTATTTGCATTGTCGGAGTTCACGCAGAAAAATATAGATATTGATGTATTACTTAAAATACCTGGTTATAAAATGACTTCTTCATACTCGAGATCCAAAAAAAGAGGTGGAACATGCATATTAACAAAAAATAGTATTGAGTGTAAAAGTTTATACAGAATTAAAGAATTGTCTAGTAATTTTAGTTTTGAAGTCTCGGGTATAGAAATTTTGTCGCCAAAAATCTTAATTTTATGCATATACCGAACGCCGTCTAGTAACCCTATTATTTTTATAGATAAATTGGAATTGCTTTTATCAAAAATAGCTGTAAGATTCAAAAAAATTATTTTATGCGGAGACTGGAACTTTGATACATTAAATCCTAATAAACATTGTCGAGACCTTATCAGCATGCTAAAAAATTACAATATAAAATTACACATTACAACACCGACAAGAAAAATGACATGCCTCGATCAGTTTGCCAGTAATATAAAATTTTGTACCGCAGACGTTCACCATCTTGCTCTATCAGACCACGAAACAGGCCAAGTACTTACAGTAAGAGTAAAAAATAAACATGAACTAGTCTCCTGGACGAAGTCTGTTAGAGATTTTAGCAATGACAACATAACAAAATTTTGTAACTGTTTATCATCATATACATTTTCTAATGTTTACAAAATGAGCAGCTTAAATGAGGCTTTTAAGGAATTCCATGATACATTAAAGTTATTCTTTGATTTATGTTTTCCATTAATAATATGCAAGCAAAACAATAAAAAGACAAATAAATTATGGCTTACTAAGGGATTAAGAAAATCATGCATTGTAAAAAGGAAATTGTATCTTAAATATAAAATGACAGGTGAAGACAATTATAAAAACTAACAATTACAAAAAATATTTAACTTATTATAAAATTCTTAAAAAATGTATTTATTAGTCAAGACAGCTACAAAATAAAAAATATATTAATAAGAATAAAAATAAATGTAAAGCAATTTGGGACATTATAAACAATAACATAAATGACATAAAATCTAATCATGACATAAATACAATTTCTTATAATGACAAAGTTCTTACGGCTTCTAATGACATTGCTAAAGCATTTAATAAATACTATACAGAATTAACGAATAAACAATTTAAATTTAAAATAAATGACATTGCTAAAACTTAACTACACAAATAGTAAATACAATTTTTCTTAGACCGACCGATGAACATGAGGTACTTCAAACAATAAACAGTCTTAATAACACTAATTCAGTAGGAATTAATAACTTAAATACAAAAATGATTAAAGCTTGTGCGAAACATATATGTCGTCCCTTAAGCTATATCATAAATCTATCTTTTGAAGAAGGTGAATTTCCCGAAATATTAAAAAAGTCCCGAATTATTAAATAGTAATATAGTCAAACCTCTATTTAAAAAAGGAGATATCACTGACATAAATAATTATAGACCGGTCACCTTGATTCCAGTCATATCTAAAATATTCGAAAAAAATATGATAAAAAGGCTTTACGAATTTGTCACTACAAATAATATACTCACTCCAGAACAATTCGGTTTTCGTAAAAATAGCAATACAACTTTAGCTTGTTTTAATCTTATAAAACACAACAGAAGCTATAAATGATAAAAAACCAGTAGCAGCGATATTCCTAGATATGTCTAAAGCTTTTGATTTCGTAGATCATAAGCTGCTACTATATAAGCTAGAAAAATACGGAATACGTGGCAAAGCCTTGGACTGGATAAAAAGTTATCTATCGGGACGAAAGCAATGTGTACAAATATCGAAAATTCAGAAAGGGAAAGAATCTACTACCAGGTCGGACTTTTTACCTAATAATTTCGGGGTCCCACAAGGTAGCATACTGGGTCCATTGCTCTTTTTAATTTGCATTAACGACCTTCCTAAAGTAACAGACCAAAATACAATTTTGTTTGCAGACGACACCACGGCTATAATTAAATGTAATAATATAAATTATTTTCAAAATGACATTCATAATACAATTAAAAAAATCATGACATGGCTTAATAATAATAATTTAAAAATTAATATCAATAAAACTAAAATAATACAATTTAGATATCATAGAACACGACCTATTGACTTGAATATTAACATTGACGGCACTGCTATAGAAGTAGTTAACTCTGCAAAATTTTTAGGAATCGTTGTAGATAGACACGGTAACTGGAAGGAACATATAAACCATGTATGCGATAAAATTGACAAGTTTATATACGCAATTAAAATATTACGTCTTAAAGTCTCGACCGAAGCAGTACGTTGTGCATACCACGGGTACGTTTCGTCTGTACTCTCATATGGGCTAATACTATGGGGAAGCTCCGTTGAAATTGATAAAGCGTTTAAAGTTCAGAATAAGTGTGTAAGGGCAATCTGTGGAGCTTCCCCATTAGATAGTTGCAAACCAATTTTTCAAAAATTACAGATTCTCCCTTTGGTATGCCTGTACATAAGAGACATTTGTGTTTTTGTTATGCAACATTCGCACTATTTTCCAAAAAATGCTGATGTCAACAATAGAAGTGCTACACCAAGATACGAATATAAACTATACATGCCACAGTGCCACATGGATGTATATAGGAAAAATGTGTACATTAAAGCCATCAATATTTTCAATAAATTACCAGATAATTTTAAATCATTAAATGCAAGTAACTTTAAAAGACAAATTACTAAATGGCTACTAAACAATTGTTTTTACACATTAAACGAATATATGACATTTAAAGAATAATAATGCAATGTACAATGTATAATATAATATTGTAATAAAATTAGTTAAATTTGACAATAATAATAATAATAATTTAATGTACATGTAATAAAATTAATTAAAATCTCTTATGACATACCTAAATAATAAAAAAAAACTGACTAAATATTTTCTATGTAATCTAATTATTATTATTGTATACTTACTTATTCAATTTAATATATATTTCTTCAATTGACAAATTATGTATTTAAAATTCCTTGTAAGATAATGATGTACTTATTAATTTTACATAAATTTAATTTAATTGCACGCCATTGTTATGGCAGAATGTTAGAACTATAAGTAGTTAATTATAAGACCTGTTTATGTACAACATTCTAGCAATAAAGACATTTGAATTTGAATTTGAACAGTACGAGATGTAGGGTCGTGGTAGACGAGCAAGGAATTCACTATGTCAACGAGTACCTGTACTTGGTCCAATGAGTTTCTTATGACATCAGAACGGCAGAAAAACTGGGGGGCTAAAATGGTCGTTTGGAGAATCATATTAGGAATCATAATATGATTAATTTTTTAGAAATTAGAAAATGGTCACTCTGCTTGCAATCATAATTCGTACTAATTTGACATTCAACAGTTTGACTGTTTTGACGATTCAGTTTCTGAATTGATTTTAGAGGAATTGATTTTAAAGGAATCAAGACGGCCAAGCTATAGTGGCATTAGGCTGGTCACGTTATCCGCGTACATCTAGGCTGGATATCGACTGAGTGGGTATCTAGGCCTAAGAAAAGATAGCTCTTTGCTCTAGAGGTATTTTTTTTCCTCCGAAGGCAGATCACTGTAATTCTGACGTTACGACGATCCTTGAGTACCGTCCTTAACCCAATGCTGCTCATAACGACGTGATTGGGATTGGCACCACAAATTTTCTCTTTAGTAAATTAAGAGAGTTTTTGCTATGTAGTAAAGAAGTAGAGTCAAGTAGAAGGTTAATAGGTGTGTCACAAAATCTGCAGGTCGTAATGCTATTAACACCAGCTATTCTGTAAAGGTGCTTGTTGAGCTTACATTGTCCAGTTAGGCTTCTGGCAAGGATTCTATTTTTTTTCTTACTAGCCAACTCGTCAGCGGTTACGTTACCAATGAGGAACCAACGATTGCGAAGATTTTAGCCCAGAACACGGTTATAAACCCCACTGGAGGCATATCAGCTAGGCTGGGACGCTGGAGCAAGATAAGTGAAAGCTTCGGCGGCGCTTTTGCCCAGTAGTTGTAGTATTATAAATTTACGATATCCCTTTATTTAATTAGACAGAATCACAAATCAAAATTGGTTACGTAAATAATTATAATTTATAATTATAACCTCAATGTAAACAAAAACAACATATTTTATAGAAAAAACATTGTGTTCAATACAAAAATGTTCTAAAATAATTGTAAATTTACTATCATTACATTTATATTATCATATAAGAAAACATAATAATATAGTAAAATGAGAGCTAGATAAAAAAATATAAAGTAATGTAATTACAGCCACCAAATAACTACACAATGGAATGTTAGACATACGAAATTCTGACTTTGGTACGTGTAGACCACGCAAAGTTGTGATATCGCCTTTAAACAAATGTGAATTTGTATGTCAGATATTACACGATACATTTAAATAGATTTTATATTGCGTAAAAGCTTTCTTTTCATTATTTAATCTACTATTCGAAAAAAACGAAATCCGGATTTTGAAAAATAAAAATCCGGATTTTTCAAAGGCCCGAAAAAATCCGGAATATCCGGATTTTTCGGATTTCGAAGTATCCGGATTGCAATCCCTAGTAGTAAGGTTTATTATAGCACCTAGAAGCAGCAATTGTTTTTGGAGCCTTTTTGCGGTAAGGTTGATTGTAATATTATAGTGCATTTATGAGGGCAATATTTTAAACCGTACTGTCAAATTATAAGGTCGAAATTACCTCAATCTGTGACTATATTGTTAAGTTCCATGGCATATTTCCCTTTCTATTGCATTTTAAATCTAATCACTAAAGCAGTAAGGTCGAAATTATCTGTGTCTTTATTGTTAAGGTCCAAATCATAATTCCCGGTACCAAAATGCTTATTGTTCTGTTTCGGGTAACCACTTCTTTTGTTAAAGTGTCTTTTTCATCAGCTTTACCATTATCATTTGTCTGTCCACACGTAAAGGACAATGTGGAGGGAATATTTGGTAACATATTATTGAATTTAATATTCAAAAGTTACAGAAAAATATAGTGTTTTATTATTACAGTGATAATTTTTTTTGTGTGTATGTAATTTCTTAGGACCCCTTCTCACTGGCGTTTGCAACGCAGCAGCTCACTGCTCAACGCTATTTAATGGTTGTATTTTTTTATTCTTCATCTTTAATTTTTTTTAACAGCAAAACGCGTACGACAGCAAGTATGGGTTCGCGAACGGCAACGGACAGACGAACGGCGGGCAGAATCTGCCGGCCGAGGCGCCGCCGTACCAGATGAGTCCCATGACACATTCGCCACCGCAGTCGCCGCTGTATGGAACTGGTAAGTGTTTCCATGAAGTACCATCGAGGAAATTGATTCCTATGCAGTTGATAGATCAACGTTATTTGGTCGAATATGTCAATTCAATGTTAATTGTGATCTGTCGGCTGTGTTTGACGTAACGCAACCAAACTACGTAGGTCCCCGATCTGCATAGGAATCGACTTCTCTGATAGTACATATAGTTTTATAACCCAATATTTCAAGTAAAACGGGTTTAGTATATTTCAGGCATTTTAGCTAACACTTATATCTGTATTAGTTTAACAGTTTTTCCTGAATTGAGTAATAAAAGATAACAGAGGCTTTCTCGTTCTTTGTATTTATGAAGCACAATGCTATGGCTAAAAAGTATGGTATGTGTGTCAAACATACATAATAATACAATACCTATTGAATTTATTTCTGCAGTACCTGAACTACCGCCGCGCGGAGGTAACGGCGGGACGCGCATGCCGGCGCCAGTGGGTGGAGTACCGCTGCCCGCGCCGCCCCGCCCCATGCAGCTGCGACACGCCACGCCCGTGAGTATACGCCTTTATGTCTAATGTCTATTGAACATATAAAGGTGAGACCGCACTAATCGATGCTTCAAGTTTCATACATAATACAACTGACGTTTGCTTGTCGCGTAGCGTCGCTACCATGTAGTGCGGCTTGGCTTTGTCCACATCTGTATCATTTTCGCGATCAGATCTCCGATCGCAAAATGATCGCGATCATCGGGGCGTATCATGATACGAAGTGTATCATGATCGCGATCATTTTGCGTCCACACTAGCGATCATGATACGCTTCGATGCTACGCGACGGAGATCTGATCGGAGATCTGATCGCGACAATGATACAGATGTGGACAAAGCCTTATTAGGGTCAATTCAGAACGCAACGCGACGCGTAGACGTATTTCTAAATTTGCAAGACGTCTCACGCAATTGAAATCTATCAATTCAGTACAAATTTAGCAATGCATCTACGCGTCGCGTTGCGGTCTGAATTGACCCTTAGTCCCTAACCCATACGATTCCATGCAAACAATTTTTGACCGTGAAGTGTAGTGTCACTCCGCTGCAGTGTAAAGTCGCAGTGCGGACCTTTATAGTGGTCAAGCGATAACAAGAGTTATAATAATTTATTTCAATACATATACGGGACTTAGGCTGGTATAAATAGTCAGTACTTAAGATGCGACCCGAATTCAAGACGCGGTTCGGCTCTGTGATTGGTCCAAATTTTGACAGCCAACCAATCACAGAGCCTGAACCGTGTCTTGAGACCGAGATGCATCTTGAGTACTGACTATTTATACCAGCCTTAAATACCTGAGAGCGCTCACAGACGAACGGCACGCGTCGACTGCCGTTGAAATTGCGTGCCGTTTGTCTGTAAGAAACTTATACCTAGCCTTAAATATTAAATTACCAATTCCAGAACCGACCCAGCGCGCAGGAGCGTCTGTTCGGTAACGGCGCGGCGGGCGACGAGGCGGGGACGTACGCGGCGCGCCCCGCGAGCATGCACCACAGCCAGCCCGGCTCGCTCGACCGACACAGACAGGTATTACAAACCATAGAATTATAACCTGTAGAAAAGACATTCCATACAATCGTCAGCGCGAAAATGTGTCACCCTCGAAATGAGTGAGCTCACTCATCTGAGTGTGCCATAGGACGCGGTGACAGACGGACGTGTTTAATGCATTGATTACGTAAAATATGCATTGTATCGTTTCTATATTCGTTTCCAATTTTTAATTTTACCGCGCATCGATTGGTCACTCGAACGAACGACGATTGTAGCCGATCGCATGCGAGGCACGACCCAGTGACGCTGACATGACGGAGCTGCAGTCGCAATCTTACCGTCGAACGAGACGCTTGCAAAAATCTCTTGTACCGAACATTTTCGTTAAGCTCGATTTACACGGGTGACTAACGGGGCGATTTTAGTCACCCGGCAAGTCATCAGACGAGTCGCCTGTCCAAGTCGAATCGCCACCCCATTTACACGGGTGACTAACGGGGCGATTTTAGTCACCCGGCAAGTCATCAGACGAGTCGCCTGTCCAAGTCGAATCGCCACCCCATTTACACGGGTGACTAACGGGGCGATTTTAGTCACCCGGCAAGTCATCAGACGAGTCGCCTGTCCAAGTCGAATCGCCACCCCATTTACACGGGTGACTAACGGGGCGATTTTAGTCACCCGGCAAGTCATCAGACGAGTCGCCTGTCCAAGTCGAATCGCCACCCCATTTACACGGGTGACTAACGGGGCGATTTTAGTCACCCGGCAAGTCATCAGACGAGTCGCCTGTCCAAGTCGAATCGCCACCCATTTACACGGGTGACTAACGGGGCGATTTTAGTCACCCGGCAAGTCATCAGACGAGTCGCCTGTCCAAGTCGAATCGCCACCCCATTTACACGGGTGACTAACGGGGCGATTTTAGTCACCCGGCAAGTCATCAGACGAGTCGCCTGTCCAAGTCGAATCGCCACCCCATTTACACGGGTGACTAACGGGGCGATTTTAGTCACCCGGCAAGTCACCAGTCGAATCGCCTGTCCAAGTCGAAATCGCCTGTGACTAGTTTATAATTATCGACACAATATGTCTAGTATATTGGCGAGTCAGTGCACTCGGCCAAGCACTCGGTATGTTTATCATCGACACCTACCGAGTAGAATAGCGAGACAGTACACTCGGCCAAGCACTCGGTATGTTTATCATCGACACAATACGTCTAGTATATTGGCGAGTCAGTGCACTCGGCCAAGCACTCGGTATGTTTATCATCGACACCTACCGAGTAGAGTGGCGAGACAGTACACTCGGTCAAGCACTCGGTGTGTTTATTATCGACACCTCCCGAGTAGAGTGGCGAGACAGTACACTCGGCCAAGCACTTGGTATGTTTATTATCGACACCTACCGAGTAGAGTGGCGAGACAGTACACTCGGCCAAGCACTCTGTATGTTTATCATCGACACCTACCGAGTAGAGTGGCGAGACAGTACACTCGGCCAAGCACTCGATATGTTTATTATAGACACCTACCGAGTAAAATAGCGTAACAGTACACTCGGTCAAGCACTCGGTATGTTTATCATGGACACCTACCGAGTAGAGTGGCGAGACAGTACACTCGGCCAAGCATTCGGTATGTTTATTATCGAAACCTACCGAGTAGAATAGCGAGACAGTACACTCGGCCAAGCACTCGTGCGACAAATTCTGCGTGAAAATGTCGCGTCTGCGCTCGCCACAGTAGTATTCGCAGTAAGCGATCGCTTGCGACTGAGCGTTTACACGGTCGATTTTAGTCACCAGCCGCATGCGATTTTAGTCACCAGACTTTGGGACTTGCGACTTTAGCCGCATGCGGCGTAGTCGACTTGCCATTTACACGGTCTATTTTCGAACGGGTGACTAAAATCGTGCGGCTTTAGTCACCCATGTAAATCGGCCATTATCGCGACTTCAACCAAGAACATACTTTGTGAACTGTGTGTGGACACTGAAATCTAGACTATATATATCGTGTGTGTGTGTGCCGGCCGGCTAGAAGATCTAGAAGATCTAGAAGATACCTTAGTGCCCAAGGTCCAGAAGCTCCTCCGAGCAGCTACCTACTTGACATCTACGCAGTATAAGCCCAGCAAATCTGGTAAGTGTTTTGTGTGTGTCGGATCGTTGTTGTATCGTTCGAGGAACAACTCCTTGTCCCAATGTGGAAAGCACTGGCTTACCGAATTAAATAACTTCAACCCAGGCCAGTATCGAAACATGCATTGAAGCGTAAAATGAGTGAAAGAGAAAGTAGTAGTTATATACTATTACTGTAAGACAAAAAGGACGACAATATTTTCTCGATACACATTTTGCATGCAAAAACATTGCTACAGTTTTGATGGCGTATGCCATATCCAGTATTGATATCGTTGATTACAACCTTATGCTAAGTACTCACATACGGTTTTGCTCGATAGTTTTACTCCAAATCGAGTAATAATTACTGTGTGGACCGCAAAACTCATAGCTCGAATGCTCGCATCGAGCCACTCGTATGGCGCATATTCACTGGTCGATGGGCCCGCATGCGGGGTGCGGCAGACTTCTAAAATGCATGCCACGTTCAATCAAAATGCGCCATTAGTTGTTATAGACTCCCCGTATGCTGTATACAGTATACCGCACGAGTTAACGACTAATGAAAATGCGCACGAAGGCTCGCATCGAGCCGACTCGATGGAATTAAATATATCGATTTAGAATAAAACTATCGAGCAATGCTGAATGTGTGGACGAAAGCCCGAGTCGCGGGTTTTGCTCGACGTTATTGCTCGATCGAGCCCGTACGTGAGTACTTAGCATTATAGAGAACCGCAGTGCAATTACGTTGGTTTTTGTTATGTTAAGATATTACTTCATTAGCCCATTTAGCGTAGCAAACTCAGAAATCTGTTCTTAAAAAAACTGACAAAGAAAAATGTAGTAAAATAGTCCTTAGAGCCAATCCACACGGCGCGTTGCGTCGATGCAGCGCTGCCGTTGCGTTGTCTTACATACAAATAACCACACATGACGGACAGCAGCCCCCGAGACAAAGCGGGAGGGGGTGTTGACGTTAATAAGACTTCTTCGTTATAACGCTGCGATGATGCAGCGCCCGTGTGGCCGGCTGTGCATCAAACGGTAGCGCTAACGCAACGCGCCGTGTGGAATGGCTCTTACCGTAAGGCAGTAACAACTAATGTTATCAAAGTTAAGAATATAAGTATCAAAGCACGATGCAAGCAAGAAAATAAAATATTTCATATTTTCCAGCAGCCAAATTCCTACGAGGGTGCGCCAACGTACGACTACAGTACAAACGTGCCCGCGTCACGCCTCCCTCCCAACGCGCCTGACGACCTCAAAGTAGCCCCGCCCACTATGTACGTATACCATGTCATTCTATTACTGTACAGTGCTCCCAAAGTGATAATGCGCATAGAAATTTTCGTCATTGTTCGGCAACGACCGTTTTTCCCGAGCGTCGAAAGACGATGCCACAAATGACAAAACCTTTTATTACAACAACAAACGGGAACACAATATATACAAAAATATTGTATATATTGTGTTCCTGCGCAACCAAGTTGCACGCAATATCAAGTACTCTCAGAAAAATTTAATCATAAGCAGATGACGGAGCTACATAATTTGGGGTATGTCAAGCTCAGCCGACAGAACACGAGTCACGACCATAGTTAATATACGTAGCGGAATAGAGCAACAATATCTCGAGCTGTCAAACGAAACCGAAATTGATTTACATCTGTGTTTAAAATACAGGGTGCAATTAAACCTTCCTGCCAAATTTTGATATATTGATGCTTGTTAAAAATAAAAATACACGTATTTTTTCTTTTATAGTCACTCAGTACTAAAATGTTGAGAAATAGCTTCCGAAAGTTATCCTAAAAAACACTACAATTATAGTCCACGCGGAACTAGTTGGCCGCGCCTTAGGTAGGGACGGGGGTGAGGGGGCGGGTTGCTTGCTGCTCGCAACGCACATGAGATTAGACAGTGACGACCAATCTCAAGATATCGTGAACAATAATATTATTTAATTATTGAAAAGAATAAATAAAAGACAATTGATCAGTTTTATATTCTAAATTATTGACATCGGCTTTCCGTTTTTTAAAAACGTATGCACTTTGATTATTATTTCCTTAGATTATCTTTTTATCGGCGGACTCATCTTGCTATTGCAATCTCTTGTGCTTTTTGTCTTAACTAGCCAGAACTGTCAAAATCAAGCGCCCCCGCCTCTCCGTCCCACCGCTCACATACCCAAGGCGCGGCCAACTAGTTCCGCGCGGACTATAATGGACACGACGCGTCGCCCGCGCGTGACGTGCCCCCGCGCGCGTGCCTCCCCCCGCGTTACCCCTATTCATTCCCCCGCGCCGCGAGTGACCATTCTGCAACGATTTTAAATGGGATAAAATATGTTAATGAAAAAAAATAACACCCAATTTTTTTTGGTTAAATGGACTCTCCTAATCAGCGGCGTGCACAAGATTTTGACACTGGTAATGCAGCGATATCGGTTCAGTAGTTTTGGTGTGAAAGCAAAACAGACAGACAAACGGACAAAAGAGATATTTTCGCATAAATTATAATAATAGTGTGGATATAAATTAAAAACTGTGTTTTCTAAACTATTAGTATAATTACGTTCTGTTATGAAGAAATAAAAAAACGCCATCTGTTGTCACACATTGGAACTACACACAATGTGAGTTTATTTCATCGATATTTCCATGGAAATATACCAATTACCATACAACATATTGTGCGCTAAGCTAAAATAAATAAAAACGCCATCTATTGTTACGTATTATAAATACAATGTGAATTTATTTTCATCGATATTTCCATGGAAATTAGATAATATATTTTTGCCTCATCAAAATGTAGCCTATGGCTCTCTCAGGCTCTAGACTAACTGTGTACAAAATTTTATTACATCGGTTCATTAGTTTTGGCGTGAAAGCGAGACAGACAGACAAAGATACTTTCGCATTTAATATTAAGTATATGATATAAAATACTTAATAAAATAATTAATTAGTATGAATATGGATAAATTTTAACATGAAACTTTCGGGTCGGGTTACTTACATTTCCTTTTTGTTTTGTTGCTGGTTTAATTGTTGTAACTCAGGTACACACCTACCTTTAGACACAAATCACAATTAGAATCTTTTCACTGAATGATAATTGTGAAAAGTTGTTATTTTTAATTTTTAATACACACACCTTTTTAACACAAACCTCAGTCAAATAACATTTTTAAAAAATCAAAAACGCACTTATTATAGAAAATCAGTAATAAACTGTTAAATGTACAAACTTCAAAATATTATGTTGAAATGAAAAATCTTAGAAAACCACTAATATACCTATTGGCGCAAACAAAAAAAATATTCTCATCACACGAAAAAGCAATGCCCAATGGCCTCCCAAAACAAAACATTTCTGCTATATAAACAATTATAATTTATAAACCTTACAAAACAAAAATGCATAATGTGCTGCATACGTGAATAATTACATTTCCGTCTATTATTTTTACTCGGATTATAGGAAACGAACATATTATTATTATCCGATTATTCCCGAACGCCGCGCCGCGCCGGTGCTCGCCTCAGCTACTGCGGCAGTAGTTCGCCTATAATATAGCATGTCTGTGTGCGTGTGCGAACTGTTCACGGACACAAAAATCTTTACGCACACATGACCCCAGAGCCTGCCACACGAGATGTGCTTGCCTTGACCTTGAGCCATGCCGTTCGCGCGTGTACCTAACTTAATGTTTAATTTCTCGCAAATTGATTGTTGCTATTTTTATAAATGTAGGCGTTTTAAATGCGTTAATTTTTTCTATTATATTTTTTACTATTAATATTTAATAATTAACGTCATGAGTCATCTAAAACGTACGAAAGTTAAATTAAAATATATGTGTATGGCAAGTCATGCATTATGTATGCACTGCATTTCTGCCTTCATGGTGTGCACGCCCATGCTCCTAATGATACCTAAACCCAGGAAAAAATTTGGCAGGAAGGTTTAATTGCACCCTGTATGTGTACGTATACACTTACACAAGCATCTTTCTATGAGATTAAATTGTCAACGTGCTGATAAGTGCCGACTGGACGTCAAAAAAAGAGTTCTGCTGTCATGTATCATTCGTCTCTTTTCACCACGCAGTGTTACTGATAGTGATATCTCGCTTGCTCAGGCCTTTGTTTCTCTATTCCGCTAGTAGTTGCGTGTGTACGGTGAATTATACGGCTATTAATGAACCAAAGATTTCCTTTGGTAGGATTGGTCCTTATGGTCCAAGGATGGATTTAAGATGTAGAGCCACCGCGATTTTTGATGTTAGTTTTTTTTTATTTTAGCAGCTTCTGCTCTGGAGGAAAATAGAGTCTCAATCTGTATACAGGCATTAATTATGGTACTATTCCAAGTTCGGTACCATATTCGGATGACTTAAGAATGCTAAATTCATTTTAGGACTCATATTTGCACGATAAAGATGTTAAACAACGTAAAAAGAAGAAGAAGAAGAAGCATTATTTAAACGCGATAATCTTAGTATGAGTCAGTAATTACTGGTCCGATTTGAAAAATTCTTTCAGTGTTAGATAGCCCATTTATTGAGGAAGGCTATAGGCTAAATTTTATTACGCTAAGACTAATATAAGCGAAGAAATAGAGGATTAAAAAGCATAAATAAAATTAAATTAAGAAATTTAAAAAAACCCCCGCCAAAAAACTTTAAGAAGTAAAGAAATAATATTTACTGACTTTAAGTTTAAATAATTCCTAAGAGTAAAGTAATATTTTAGTCCATAAATGTTGTCAAGGTGTGTCAGGGGACCGCCAAGTAAACTACCACAACATCGACTTTTGCATTTTGTATCGCCATAATAGTCGCTGATTCTCTCGATTCGGGTCGTTGTGAACTGACCCTTAAACTATAATGTTATGTGAAATCAAACATCTACATTAGCGGTCCCCCGACACACCTTGACTACATTTATGGACTAAAATATTACTTTACTCTTAGGAATTATTTAAACTTAAAGTCAGTAAATATTATTTCTTTACTTTTTAAAGTTTTTTGGCGGGGGTTTTTTTAAATTTCTTAATTTAATTTTATTTTATGCTTTTTAAGCTTGTGAAGAATAATTCCTATCAACTGGATTAATCCCAATGAATACCATCTATAAAATATGTCCTCTTGGATGACCTCCACTTTGGGTTCATACGGAGCTGGGCTCCTATAGAATCCAGGTGATGCTGCAGCAGCAGCATGCATATATTTACTGTTTATGTACGTCTTACTGGTTGTCGCAACTAAAATGAGCCCAAACACGAAACCTCTGCTCTAATTTGGTGAGGAGTTGGGTATCCTATTGATTACCAGGTGATACTGCACCACCAGGTCAACATTCCAATAATGTGTATATTATATTCAGAAGTGTCACGAATCAGAATGCAAAATATAAAACCCATCAAACGACTGCAAGTTGCTAATCGGCCTATCACGAACCAGATAAACCGTGATATTTCAGCAATGAGCAGGCTGATGATGATGAGCTATAGCTAAGAACACTCTCGGTCATGTCAGCTTTCAAACAAAAAAAACTAGATCAAAATCGGTCCACCCATTTGGATGCTACGATGCCACAGACAGACAGACCGACAGACAGACACGTCAAACTTATAACACCCCTCTTTTTGGTCGGGGGTTAAAAATGTGAAAAAACGGAGGAAATTATTTGAAAGGGCTTATTTCACGATTTTTTCAGCAATTTTTCTGTTATTTGGCACAGATAAAAAGTAGAAACGTGAAGAATCATTGGCTATTTATTGTGGACTAATTTGTCTGTGAAATATCTAATTTACGCAGGCGAAGTAGCACGGAACGTCTAGTAATATTATTAAGCTGTAGAGTTTGTTTTTTTGAACGCGCTAATCTCAGAAGCTACTCATCCGATTTAAAAGAATCTTTCAGTGTTTGATAGCCTATTTATCGAGGAAGGCTATAGCCTATATTTATCACGCTAAGACCAATAGGAGCAAAGATACAGAGGAATATGTGAAAATAAAGCTGAAGAGTTTATTCGTTAGTTTGTTTGTTTGAACGCGCTAATCTCAAGAACTACTGGTCCGATTTGAAAAAATCTTTCAGTGTTTGATAGCCTATTTATCGAGGAAGGCTATAAGCTATATTTTATCACGCTAAGGCCAATAAAAGCAAAGATACAGAGGAAAATGTAAAAAAACGGGGAAAATTATTTGAAAGGGCTAAACATCTCACAGACTACTGGAGCAATTTTTATGTTATTTGACACGAATATATAGTAGACTACGTGAGATATGGGTTATTAATTTGTGAAAAATATACGGTTTCCGTGAAATTTCAGATTTACGCGGACGAAGCCGCGCGGTACGTCTAGTATGTAGTATGTTTATTGCTCCATTCATCACCATGTCTTTGGCATGCAGAATAATGCGGCTATCAGCCTCCTTATATTAATTAAGCCCTGTCAACAGCGTTTTCGTTGGTTGAAAATCATATATTCTAAATTTTTTATTTTATTTTATTTTTACTATATTTTATCTAAATATTATTCAAAAACTGGCATTTAAACATTCGATTCAATCGAAAATGGTACCAAACTCGCCTATATACCTAAATCCCACGCAGTTATTGACCTCATACCTTGTTAAAGCTAAAAACCCCCCCCTCCCCCACCTGCATGAAATATTTAGGTGGCTCCACATCGTAAACCTATCTTAGGGATATAAAGATCAATCCTACCAAAGGAAATCTTTGGTTCAGCAAAAGCCGTATTCCTCGTTTTTTTGTCTTGTACGCACACGACTATAGGTATATTAACTTTATGATCACGACACAATGACATTGACATAACACAACTAAATAACGTACTAGACCCCTCATCGGAGTTCTGACTATGGATCGATTTGTTTGATAGCACATAATAAACAGAATTTCCAAGTAATATTATTTTTGACGTGAGAACGTCTTATAATTCGATGGGGCCTGCGCGCACGAAAAAACATGACGCAATATGCGGCGTTACCTCGCTCTGAGGCGTTCCATTTAAGGCTATGACGTTGTCACGTTCAACTATCGTCAGTACACCGCACAGAGCACCGTACAGTCGGGGAAAATTGTGCTAAGCAGAAATGTACAGTCGGGCAAATGAGTTGTTTAGCAGAAATGTACAGTCGGGGAAAATTGTGCTAAGCAGAAATGTACAGTCGGGGAATTGAGTTGTTTAGCAGAAATGTACAGTCGGGGAAAATTGTGCTAAGCAGAAATGTACAGTCGGGGAAATGAGTTGTTTAGCAGAAATGTACAGTCGGGGAAAATTGTGCTAAGCAGAAATGTACAGTCGGGGAAATGAGTTGTTTAGCAGAAATGTACAGTCGGGGAAAATTGTGCTAAGCAGAAATGTACAGTCGGGGAAATGAGTTGTTTAGCAGAAATGTACAGTCGGGGAAAATTGTGCTAAGCAGAAATGTACAGTCGGGAAAATGAGTTTTGACGTGACAACGTCTTATAATTCGATGGAGCCGGCTGCACGCACGAAAAAACATGACTCATGCGGCGTTACCTCGCTCTGAGGCGTTCCATTTAAGGCTTGAAGTGCAAGCGAGAGCGCGGAATAAGCGACAAAGAGGCACGTTATCACGTTCAACTATCGTCAGTAAACCGACTTTACAGACAACTGTTTTTTTCCGTAAGCCTAACACCAATGATGTTGCAGGAAAATGGACCCCCCTCCGCCCCCCAACCCGGTGCCGGCGAGTCCACAACGCAACTCCAACTCGCACGAACACAACTCGCTCGAGTATAGGACGCCGGAAAATACTTACAGGTGACTATAATATACGATTTTGTGTATAAAATTATGAGGCAAACGAGTAAACGGGCTATCTGATGAAAATCATAATTTAAATTATTTCAAGAAGTAAACTATTTAACATTAATTCATCTACAAGTCTTACTAACCAGTATCTCATTCTGTTCTAGACCATCAGACAATTACCGCATGCCGCAAAACCGTCCGCCCATGAACGGCAGCCCGCACGCACAGAACATGCATATGCACGCACAACCCCATCCACAAAACCACAACCCACCAAACCATAACCAACAGAACTCGTACAGCCAACCACCGAACCCACAAAACAGTCATAACCCACAAAACTCGTATAACCCACAAAACATGCAGAATTCCCATACACAAAACTCACACACGCAGAACTCGCATATGCAAAATTCACATACACAAAACTCACACATGCAAAACTCGCACACGCAGAATTCACATATGCAGAACTCACACACACAACCACATATGCAGAATCATACGCACGCTGCGCCTGCGCACGCTCGTGGCCCCTCCCTGCCCAGCGTGCCGACCAACGATCATTCCAAATATAGGTAACGTTAAGGCTTCTTACAGAAGAACGGCACTTGTTGACGGCAGTCGACGGCAGCCGCCAACTGTCGACGGCAGCCGTCGACAAGTGCCGTTCGTCTGTAAGCGCTCTAAGTACAATCGAAGAAAATTATAAATAGACAGATAATGCAGACCAAATTTTTGAAACCAAATGACACGACCAAATTACGCAGGTTCAGGCCTATGAATCTGGCTATATTTCATCATCATCAACCCGCCCAGTGCTGGAAAATTTGGGTTTACGTACTTCATGAAAGGTTGAAAAGTGAAAACTACGTTTAAATATTTTGTACTCATTAGATTTTTGAATCAGGGGTTGTTTTCCAATTTCTTAATGTAACATTATTTATTTATTTCCATATCTACTTTTTTCTACCATTACAGGCTTACCCCAATGCGATAGAAAAACACAAATAAAAACTAAACAATATTATTAGTGTCTAAACACACTAGGCTGAATTACGCCGGCGTAAATTCCGCCGCAAATGTCAAACGCATACAAATACGCGACGGAATAGTGTGTCGTCTCTCGCGTTCCGCCCGTATTTTGTATGAGTTTGAAACGCAGCGTAAACGCGGCGCAATTTACGCCGGCGTAATTCAGCCTAGTGTGTTTAGAGCCTTATTGTGTCTTATGGAGGCACTTCACATGGCTATTTGTATTTGCGTATTTGATGTATTCGCCAAACAATCACCATGTGTAGACGGTATGTTTGGCAAATATTGGCCTTATTTGCCTATTGGACAAACATGACCAATACCAAATACACATATCCGTACCTTTGTCGGTTTTTGACGCACATCAAAGGAGTCACATAGGCAAGTAAACAAAATCAAGTAAATTTTGTTATTTGACGTCCATGTGTGGTGGGTAAACAAAATCAAGTAAATTTTGTTATTTGACGTCCATTATACGTCAATAATTTTGCCAAATGCAACAAATAGCCAATAGCGAATACAAATAGCCATGTGAAGTGCCTCCATTATACCAAACAGTAACTTATTGATGTATGTTTCAGTGGGCGTACTAACTCTGCGTCGACGGCGGACTACAGCTCGCGGACGTACAAGCCGGTGCCGCCGCCCAAACCCAAACACTACCGCCCGCCAGACCAGCCCAGACCGGTCAGTTTATCCTAACTAATATTGTAAATTCGAAAGTATGTCTGTCTGACTGTATTTTTCATTTCTGTATTTCGCATTTGTACTTGTGGGTATATCAGTGGACGCCACAAAGGAAGATCTTCCGACCGAGCGAGGTGTTGAGCACACCAGTCAGGCCGGAGCCCACGTGATACATTTCAGCTGTCGTATATTATAATAATATACCGACGCGCTTAGAAAACTTTCATAGCGCGATGTAGGAATGTTAGGCTAATTGTGGGTACCTACTACCGCCACATACTTAAAAATATACAGGGTGTAACAAAACTAAGTGATAACAGTTAGGGTGTGTATGTTTTCCTTACATAGAGTTTACTGTGAAAGTAGCAGTGCTGAAAGAGATTTTTTTGTGATTTCTATGGACAAGCGTATTAGCGTCAGAGTTTTACCATACAAAAGTTTAAACAAGTTACTATTTCAACGCTGCTACTTACACAGTAAACTCCATACAGGAGTCTACACACCCTAAAGTATCACTTAGTTTTATTACACCTTGTAATTAAATTCTCGAGCTAAATAAAATAATTTGCACGCAGAACATGGACGCTGGCGGCGGGAGTGGTGCGGGCGCGCCGCAGTTCGCGCACGCACATTCCCACTCGCAGCCCGCGCCGCGCCCGCATCCACACTCCAACTACCATCAGGTAATAATAATATGACTAAATGTTAACGCTGTTATGTGATAACGTATAACACTGTTAAAATAACTGTTAAAATATACGTTTTCCCCACCATAGACGATTTTTTGCGCAACTTATTTGCGGCAAAAATCTAGCGATATATAAATTGCAACATTGTGTTTATCTGTGATTTCTTCACGCTGTGTCAATTTTGATAAACAAAGTTTCTGGTTCTATATTAATTTGATTTTTTAGGGTATGTACGCGGGTGGGGGTGGTGCAGGAGGCGGGGCGGGGGGCGGGGCGCTACAGTCGCCGCCGTACGCGGGCCCGCCGCACCACCGCGCGCTCAACCTGCCGCACAACCCACATATTATTGGTGAGTTTTCAAAACTTTTGCTATTGCTGTAAAGACATTATATACTAGATTTGTGGATATAATATGATAAAATTGCTGTGAAGTTTCTTTCAAAAAATAATTTCAAGAAGAAAATTTGTCTAACTGGCAAAGAAACATAACAGCTCACCCACCTATTACAAGCCGAGTCTTAGCAGACTTAGGGCTTGTTTCACCACTTCCTGAAGAAATGCCGGATGCCGGAAAAAATATCCACAACTTTTTTGACAGATTCTCCTGTCTGTCAGGTGGATAGCCTATCCGGCACTTATCAGGAAGTGGTGAAACAGGTCCCTTACTCTTTTATAGTTAATAGCGATTCCAATATTTCAAATGTTTCATATTCATATATCATTTTAGACTTGGCAGGTAGCAGGGAGCAGCGCGGCTCGGCTTTCGAGCTGTACCGCAAGCCGCAGCACATGCACAACATGAGGTAAGCCAGCACACACACACTTATCGCGCACAATCGAAACTTGAACCTTAGGACCATTCCAATAAGAGTCATAATTCGTTTTTGCATGTTCTCGAAGCTGAAGTCATATTTCGAGCCCCTATTTGCTCTAACATGCAAACACCGATCGCTTTACAACGACTAACATGTCTTGTCGGGCCACAGTATTAGTATGGTATTGTTTGTGGTTATAAAGTTTATAAATATATATTTGTAACATATATCTCTATGCCGGGTATATCGTGTAACTCAGAGTAGTTCCAACATTGGCAGTGCGTGTCTGCATTTTAGTGCAATCAACGATTTTTTAAGCATATTGATTTAAATCCCTATTAGCGTTGTAGCTTCGCTTTTGTATTTTTTACCTTATTCTTTTTCACAAGTATCCTTTTTATTTCAATATGCTTGTAAAATCGCTAAAAAATTCTTAAATTTAATAGACATTTCAGACTTTTCAATATTTAGTTTCGTAGACGTATTCTATTGTATCGTTTATCTATTGAATTATCTGAGGTGTCTCATGATACATCATTGTGTAACTAAGTGGGTCTGGTGTGGGTTTCCGCAGTTCCTCCGATGCCATGAACTCCAGTATGGAACCCGACGAATCGTTCTCGCCAAAAACTAAAAAGAAGCTCTCGAAAAAACCCTCCTTCATTAAAAACGCCGTCCTCGACCTGTTCCGCTCGAAAACGAAAAACTCCCAAAAAGTCTCGCGGCAGAAGTCACTGTGCGAAAGTGACCTGCAGCAGAGATACGAAAACCAAATGCCGATGCTGAGGCGAGAGAAGTCAGATCTGGGCGATCTGACCGTCCACATGAGAAACACTCAAATTCGAAACCAAATGTTGCAACGAAGCAACTCGTCCTCATGCGATAAGTCCGTCCTGAAACCGATCCTCAAGAGGCAGAGCTCCTTCTGCGACGACAGAAGCGGCTCCGTTTGTACGGTCAGAGACTACGACACCAAACCCATTGTGAAGAGCCTGCGAAGGCAGAGTTCCATGTGCGAGATGGAAACCGAACCCAAAGTTACCCCGCTCCTGCGAAGGCAGAACTCCCTCATAGAATATAATAGGAGGAATCCCGCGTACGGCCCGAACTCCAGCTTTAATTTGATTACCAAAATAGATCCTATTTACCAAAGACAGCAGCAGTTGAAGCACGAACCGTTTTACCCCACGCAACCGCTACCTCCTGAACCACTGTACCAAAGCAAAGAACATATAGTTTACGATCCCATACCCAAACCTAGAAGGACGTATGCATCTCTATACGATACCTCGAGTGAGAACCCGTACGCGACGCGATCCGAGATCTCCAATCAGAGTTTCGAAAGCAATTATAGCAATCGCGAAACTTTGCCAATGCCAGTGATGGAATCACCGTACGCATCGAGAGCAGAGTGTATACGAGACAATCCGTACGCTACCAGAAATGAGGTTACTGAAAATCCTTACGCTTCCAAACAGGAGATGGGCAAGAAGCTCGAATCTCTGTATAGTGAGTCTCCGTATTCCAGCAAAGAGCAAATGTTGCGAAACAGGATGACCGAAAGCCCGTATGCCACTAAGGAGGACATGCTTAGACAGAGATTTTCCGAGTCACCGTACAATACCAAGGAGGAGATGCTTAAACAGAGAATGGAGGGATTTTTCAGTAAAGAGCCAATTTATGGCAAAAGAACGTATGAACCACCTCCGAGCACCTCATGGTCCGAAAGCTCTTATTCTGTCAGGCCGGATAGAAGATTACATACACCCATAAGTTTTCCGGGACGAATATCCCCTATGAGTAAATGTATGAGCGAACCACCCTATGCAACTAGGTCAGAGATGTTAGGGAGATTGGGCCAAACCGAATCACCTTATGCAACACGAGCAGAGGTAAAATCTAGCTGTTCTGATAACAACTATAATATGCAAAATGAAATGACAGATAATATACCACACAAAAGGCCTACGTCCGCAGAGTGCACATATGTTACAAAACAGGAAATCCTGTCGCAAAAGGCTGCCCTGCTGATGAATAAAGATTCTTCATACGGCAAGTTAGAAGAAAAATTAGAAATAATAAGGCAGAGAAATCAGGCCAAGAAAGAGAAAATATATCAAACTAGATTGGAAGCGAACGAAAGTGATTCGATGAAAATGAGAGAACCTCTGTACGTTTCAAAGAGAGAACTCAAGGACAGTGTTATATACGAATCACACCAGGAGGCTAAAGACATACAACCGACGCTGAATTCCGACGGAAGTGCCAGAAGCAGTCCGTACGAACTCAGCGATGTAAATCATTTGTCGCGTAGAGAATCCCTCTACCAGACTAAAGCTGAAGCTCAGAACGGCGAGCTCGAACCGTTTCAAGAGATAGATTTTTCGAAACTAAGATTAACAGAATCACAGACTGACGCCGAAAAGGAAAAATCTAAAAATATCGAAAGTAGCATACTGAAAGGTGAACCGGTGTATGCGCCAAGATTGCACGGAAAGGCCGAGCACATTTCCAATGCTCTCAAAGTGACCACATCCCCCGTACCGTACGATTCTAGTACCTCTATGGAGACTCACTACGCATCGGAATGTAGCATGAACTTCGAGAATAAACCTCAGAGTACGCCATACACGTCGCAGGACTTGCTAGAAAAAACGAAACCGAATCGGACGGTGACGTTCTGCGAGCAAATATTGGAGAAAAGCGAAAACAGCAACGATAACTCGGAGAACACGAGCAAAAATGACTCTACAGTTGTCAACAACGAGTGCACGATAAAGAATGAGTCGGCGGAAGGTGAAAAAGTGGAGCCAGATGGTCCTCATACTACTTGGGGTATATTCGACAGCGAAGGGGGCATGTTGGAGGACAGACACTGGGGAGTGTCCCTGATCATCCCCCCGAAGGCCATAGCTCCAGGGATCAAACAGAAAATATATTTCACGGTATCGGACCCGCGGCTGAGCCAGCGAGTGGGGGGCCCGCCCATCGATATGGATAACGGTAAAGCTTTTTAATGGAGCACGCGTAGAGTAGACCGCACTTACTAACGAATGCAATGGAATCGGAGGGTTGAATCGGTATCGCATGTTCCGAGCATGTTACTAAGCAACTACGACTGCACATTTCTATACGTTACCACAACACAAATATTATGTATACTTAAACAGTTCCGTTTTTCGCGCGTGATATTCTGCTATCTAAAGTTATCTGAAAACACGCTTTTGTGCGCACGTTTAGTATGAAATCTGTATATGCACTTTTCCAATATATTGTGTTTTTTATATATTTGAATGACGTTATATTTGTGCAGTATCTGCCACACAGTTCGCTCCTACCTAACGATCGAGGAGCGGCGTCGGCGGTGGTGCTACCTACCGTTATCGTATGTCAGACAAATTATTTTGTGCACTTGTATATGTGTGCAAAACGTCTCAGAGTTGCTTAGTCGAAATTTCGGGGCATACGTCTGTTGCATTCTTGTGATTAAGACCGCACTAGGCATTAAAAACTGCAGCGAAGCGACGTGTCATGACGCGCGAAATATACTTTGTATGAAATTGTATCGGCTAAACCGCACTATGCGGCATTAGAACTACGCGATACGGCACTAAGGGTCAAATCAGACCACAACGCAACGCGTAGATGCATTTCTAAAGTATGGATTTGACAGGATTGCAAGACTTCTCACGCAATTGAAGTCTGTCAATTCAGTACAAATTTAGAAATGCATCTACATGTCGCATTGGGGTCTGAATTGACCCTTAAGTATCGCGACGCTCCACTGCACTGCAGTGTTTCTAGTGTGGTCTCACCTTTATTATTTAAGGTTTATCTAAGTCCGCTTGCTTGGTTACTGTTGTGCACGCCTGCTTGCTAACAAAACGCATTAATGTGTAGCGATTTGTGTTTGTGTGTTTGTATGTCTTTGGTTACATGGACGTTGCTGTTAAACAGCCTTATTTGATGTAAAAAAAAAAAAAAAATACCATCCCCAAATGTTAGACAGCTTGAAACCACTAAGTTTAATCCACCTAAAATTCTAATGCATAGAATTGAAAACTGATATACTACTTTTTATACTAAGAACAAAACATTTGAATGAGAACTAAGTGAATCCAGATTCGAACAAAACTGCTTACCAGCTTATATACGCGTATGCACTGCGTATTTTTTATGTTCGCACAAGAAAACTGTAAAGGCATCAAGTTTTTTTTTACACAAAATATACGTACAGGGCGCGGTCGGCAGAAATGTATTGCCCACCAATTGCTTTCTGATTAAAACTCTAGTAGTACGAAAAATAAAGTATATAGTTATACCTCTGTATTTAGTCAAGTTGCGCAAAATAGGTATACTTTTACACAGAACTTGACTATACAAGAACACAATCACGTTTTGTGGCAAGTAAAAGTAGACTTTATTCTGCGCGTTCTAGAGTTGAAAATATGAGAAAGCAAATGGTAGATGAAAGAGAATTTTTTGTTTAAAATTTTCGTACGGGGACTGAGGCTGGTAATGTAGATATAGTTTCAGCTTATTCCAATACTGAAAAGCACTTTATTTTGTATGTATTTATCACAACAAGCTGTTTAGAAAGTCGAACCAGTAGTGCATAAACCATGCAGGCTGTTCCGCAGCCGTATCACGTATTTTGCGAGAGCAATGCGATAGCAATTATTGCGCGATAATTGCTCCAAAATCGCGATTTTGTATCACGTATCAGCCAAAGCAATACGATTGCAATCGATCTCTATACATGACACCATTGTTTTTATACCCAGCAATCGCTCGCGCGATTATTGTTAGTGGATTGTTGATCGCTATTTTTACGTGATAGCCCTGCCGGAAAACTTTTTGACTGGAATTTATCTAAGCAAAAACGTTGTTGATTGGCTAACGTCAAATTAATATTTTGACGTTAACCAAGTAAAAGCTTTACGTAATAAAGATAATTTATTGTCAAAAAATACAATTGTGTTAAATTGGTATACAAAATTTGATGTGCTTTATTCATAAAATTATTTATTTCAGTTTTTACATTACTGGTTCGACTTATTAATTACATTTCTTACTATGAGGCTGTGAGATTCGGAATTGCTCGGGGGGAAAATTATGGAAAATCTCTGTACAAATAGAGCTGAAAATCCATCGTCAAATTAAAAATTTAATGGCCGCTCTCAAAGACATTAAATGTTACTTAATTTTAGTTTAGTGAGAGATTAAAAAAAATGGATAGAATTTAGTGTAAACTTAATTAAAAGTTAAGTTTTAAGCACCTGAGTAGGGCCTAACTGCCGCGCTTAGATACCAACATTAATTACTTAACTGTTATTAAATTAAGATTTGGACTTAAGCAATGATGGGACATTATCTGTCAAACTCTTAATTAAATTGTAATCATCATTAATGTCTTTAAGTACGGCCGTAAGACATTTGACTTGAAACTCTTTTCAACTCTATTATGCCGCCTGTACATGCTGAAAGAGTTACTTTTGATTTCTACGTTCATATGAAAAATGCGCCAGCATCATGAATTCGGTTCAAAATAATTAACAAAAACGTAACTCTTTCAACGCTGTTACTTTTACAAAGAACTACATACGAGTACAATGGACACACACACCCTTAAGTATTTTAGTTAACTTTTTCTTAGGCCCTGATTACACGTCTTGTAGAGCAGCGAGACAGTGCAAACAACTTGATTGGCCGAGAGCGCTGTCTCGCCACTGTACTCGGTAGGTGTAAAAATAGCCTTTGGTCAAGACTTTTCTTTTTATCGTTTATTTATCTAAGAATCACCGATCAAAACGTATGGAATTGACTTTTTTTACGAAGGCAAGTCACTGCGACCCTTGAAAATCTATTGTGACTCCTTCGCATTAGAGTACCGTCCCCAAGTCAATGCTGCTCATAATTTGAACGATATGGTTGGGGTTGGTGCCACATTCTGTGGAATTGACATAAGCATTCGTTTATTTGAAATCGACGTTAGACTCGTTTAACAATTCCATACATTTTGATCGACGATTCTATAAAGAAGCGATAAAGTCTTGGCTAAAGGGCAAGGCCTTTACACACAAGAGACATTGTCTAACACGATGCTTTCACCAGGTGAAGCCATGCTGTCCCCACTGGTAATGTGCGGGCCGCAGGGTCTGGTGTTCCTGAAGCCGGTGACTCTGCGCCTGCCGCACTGCGCCAACGCCGTGCCGTCCCTCGGCCTCACCATCAAGGCCACGGACACGGAGGCCCATCTGAGCACAGACTGGGACCAGATCCACCTCCCAGCCACTACGACCCTTAACACTGTTGCGGTTAAAGTCGACCATTTTTAGGTTCATTCCTTTTAAGAGGGTTCGTCCATGTATTAAGTGAAAGCTAAGCTAAGGCCTAATTTCATCAACGTCTGTTAGTGTTAATGGCTTGTTAAAATGTCATATTGTCTTCTCTTTCACTCATATGAAAACGAAAGAGGGAGCGTGATACTAATTCGACCATTAACTTTAACAGTCGTTGGTGAAATTGGGTCTGAGTGGGATATATTACTGCAACGTTAAGAGGAAGCACCAGCATATATACAGTAAACACAAAGTTTTGTTAATTGTTAGACGTATGACAACGTTTCTGTTAATATTCTTGTGTCAGAGTCTCCAGTCTCAAAGGAGAATATAATCACTATTGTCATAGACTAAAAATAAAACCGTCAATTAAAATAATAGGTGCGACAGAGACGCCACGTTCTGTTAAGACGCAACATGTCGGATTGTCGTCGGATTACTTACTGTATGTGCTAGTAGCTCCCTCTGCTCCGACATTTGTATTATATTTAATAGGATCCACTAATATACGCCACGAAGACTTCTAAATCAAGTATCTTATCTGACGTAATATGATGGGCTCTACGTAACGATAAAACTGCACAGTTCGGTCGCAGAAGAGTGTAGAAGACGCTTTAAAGTGTACCGTACTGATTTGACGGTCTAGTATGTTAAATGTTTTGACCGAACTGTGCAGTTAGATTGTTGTATCCAGTGTTTTCCACGATTAATGTAAAATTGTAAATATTTACCAAAGTAAACTAATTTGATGAATCAGTGGCTATTGATAGAGATTATGCTTCTTAGTGCCAACTTACCTGAATTAATGTATGTATGTAATTTATGAAAAAAACATAAAAATCTAAATTGGATCTATGTATATTTCTAATACTAAAATCGACTAAAATCTTATTAATATTTGACACAATTCCTTCAGGACCCGGCAAAAAGCTATGCGCAAAAAGTAGCTTCCCTTTTGGGGAAGTCGGTTAAAAAGAGATTTTTTATGGCAGCATTCTTTTTGTCAGGTTTCTGATTGGTTAACCCGATATACTAGTTTCAGATTGGTCGATATTTAAATAAGGGTTTTATAATCATGCGATTCGCGCCCGGTTCTTAGTGGTGCTAGTATTGACAATGGACTTGATATGAGTGATAGTGAAACAGAATTTATTTCAATAGTAAATGTACCTTTTTTGCCTTATACCAAGAATGTTTAAAGGAAATATTAGATGATTTTTCCAACTATGAGCAATAAGGGTTCCGTAGGGTATACAAAGGATATTGTTGTGGTATAGGGAACCCAAAAATGTATATTTTCTATGAAATGTCGAATCTCAGTATACCAATATAACACAGTGATTATGTTGATAACTTACCATAGTTTAGGCTAGTATGTACCACACGTATTAAGGCCCACACATACGGAGAGGCCGATCTGATCCGGTCGAACTATACAAGCCGGTCAGATCGGCCTGTGGTCCGATCGGCCTCTTCGTGTATAGAGCCCTTAACCGACTCCAAAAGGGGGCGGTTCCTGTAATCACTTGGATATGCACATTATTCGTTCTTAGGTTACTTGTTGTTAAGAAACGTTACTTAAGCGGGAGTCAAACGTACGTATAAGTATTAAGTAATCATTGTATATGTTATTGTTACAAATTCGATTTTACCTATGACACGACTATTAAAGTTTTATATCTATGTTGTGTTTGAATTTTCATATCTTATTCCAAACGAACAAGTGTAGCCGAATCCCTTTACTTCTCTAGTCCTTTACTCTTAACCTAGTGGGACGGAAGACCGACACGACCGGTGAGAGATCAGGCGCAGGACCGACTTTTTACATGCCCATCCGACGCATAGATCATCTTACTTGTCAGACAATCAGGTGATTAGTCTTATCCTACCCAAACTTGGAAATAATACGTTTCGCGGGAATTTAACCAACGACCTCCTAGTCAAGAGCCATGCTCTATGCCACTAGACCACGGAGGCGTAATAAAGTAAAAAACCATGTTGGATATTATGTTTTAGATTGCTCGTTTTCTATGAGAGGCCGACACGGCCTCTCATAGAAAACAAGAAATGGAACAGCAAGAAATGGAAAGGGCGTAAGCGACAAAATGGTTTTTGTCGCGTAATTTAAAAACCATAAAGGCATTAATATATTTCATATATGGGCAAATTATAGTGTATGCTTGAACTAATCTATGTACTTTTGGAAGCTTAAATCACGCTCCTCTGTTGGCAAAATTAGAATCCCTTTTTTACAGAGGTCTTTTTGATTGATTATTCTGTGTTATAAAAGAAAAGTTGACCAATCGTGTTATGCTATGTACCCATAGACATAATTCAAAAACAAAGACATGATGAATACTGACAATGAACTTTAATTTCTTAGCTTTAGTGATTGCTGAGAAAAATCGATATCGCTACAGCCAAATTATCAAGGCCTCGCCTTAAACTCATTCAACGTAGTTACACACAAGTATGCAAAATAGCCACAATAGGATTTGTCAATGGTTTCACATATTCTGACCTGAATGTTATTGTTGATGTAGAGATTTCCCATCAAGCATATCTTACATCTAACAACTGGCGCCCTAATATCGCGTGCGACATTGACTTAGCTGTACGAGTACTGTAGGGTCAAAGCAAATCGCAGGAAGATATTAAAGACGTGCGTTTGTCATTATCATAGAGTAATTCAATCTCGAGGTTACTAGTAGAGTATTAAAAAAATATCGCTTAAAGTTTATGATAAAGTCAGTAGTTACTTTCGGAGAAGTTGATTCATAGATAGCGGACCTAGTTAATTTGGTCGCGTTATGTCAAACACAGCCAAATAACGTAGGTTCGCCAAAAAAATAAGAAGTAGACCACGTGAAGGATCATAGGCTATCGATTTTAATCATTTTTTCAGTGGCTATATATTTTATACCCGTGCGACGCCGGGGCGGGTCGCTAGTATTCTATAAAGTATATTAATCAATTTCATCAATGGCTCTCGCATGTTAGATAAGACCGCTAGCCTGTTAATCGATGGATCGAGACGATTGATCGCAAAAGAACACAAATAGATATTAGAAATAACCGAAGAAAAGATAATAAAATGCCTAGCCGACCTTATATTCGTGCGCGTGAAAGTAAACTCCGAAAAAAACTCTATATCGCTCTTAGTGGTCTACTCTACATCAGTGCTTTATCATCAAAACACTTAAGAAAGTAAGACATATAGCTACTTATGTCTCTATCAGCAGTCCTAGCACGGCGACCAGTAGAAATGCGAAAGTATAGACAAACTGTGGACATAAACTTAAGGTGCCATTCCGATCTTTACCGCGGCTAATCGCGACCGTCAAAAATTCAATTAAAATGCCACTTTAAGACAGACTATAGTATATGTCATAAAGTAGGATATTATTTGAATTTTTAGGACTATAGCCTGTCATAAAGTGGCATTTTAATTGAATTTTTCGGAACGAAAAAAGATCGGAACGGCACCTTAAGTTTATCTTCACAGTCTGTGACTATAGTCTGTCATAAAGTGGCATTTTAATTGAATTTTTCGGAACGAAAAAAGATAGGAACGGCACCTTAAGTTTATCTCCACACTTTGTCTATACTTTCGCATTTTCACTGGTCGCCGTGCTAGGGCTACAGGTCAATAATCAATACCTATACGAATTTCTGAGTGCTCTACAAGCAAAAATCTGGGTCGGTATTCAAGATGTCGGTATAAGCTTGCTCAGAAATGCAATGAACCTTAGAGACAATCAGATTCCTTGCAAGTTTGACGTCACTATTGTGTGCGCCCGACTGAATCCAACATGTGAACTGAAGTGTGTGCGTGCCTTATAACTCGACATGTAGATTAACATTATTCGACATCATTTTGTACTAAATGCGGAATGTTGATTGTTCTGAACCGGTTTTGGTTTGGAAATCTTATCTAAAGTAATCTAGCTTAAATCATCATGACGCTGTAATGACTAATGACCCTAATATTCCGTCAATAATTGGTCGTCTCCTTAGATCTCTGAATGTTTGGTCTTGTTCTTCAAACTCGTCTAACTGGGACAATATCTTGTGGGACGAGCCGGACGACCAATGACCCCATTGTAAGTACCGTATCCTAAATTCTAGACTCTAGAGTCTAGACTCTTGAGGCTGGAACCCTAAACTAGAGAAGGCGTTATCTAAAACCTCAATTATCGAATGAATATTCTATTCTTTTCCTTCGAAAGACATTGAAAACATTTCCCAAAATTACGGTTGATGGCAGATCCGATTTAAACTACTTTTTTACCCTATTCCAAAATTTTAGGTTCAAAAGTAGGTAGATACTTAGTAATTACACTTTCTTCGACATGATATAAAAAATTTCTATCGTTCAATATAATTCTTCTTTAGGTAGTCATTAAATTTTTTAAGATCTAAAATATTAAATCAGTATTTTGTGCCTAGGTATGATTAAAATAAGTACATAAGCTAGATAATATATATAAATTTAAAAGTAATCACTTAGTGTCTCTAATTTTTTGCAGTTAAACATTATACAGAGAAAATAATAAGGTAAGTACTTCATAATTATTATAATTAGTAGTTTAGAGATAAATGTAAACCAACAACGTTTAAAGGGCTTCTGTGTGTATTGTGAAATACATACGCATATAAATTTATACGATATTCGGTCTGTCTGTCTGACTCTATTGAAAGTGTAAGATTGTGCTAAAAACCTTTAGTTCCAGGAAAGGACAGGAAAGTTTCACATCGGGAAAGTCCACGCGTTCCTCGAGTTTTCTGCGCAACGCAGTACTTATAATTTTTCATTAAAATTATAGATTCTACCTACCTAACTCCTGATATCTTTATTGAAAATGGAAATAAACGGTTATGTACCTATATTAGTTTCTCATAAACTTTTACAAAATGCTTATAATGTAGGTACAATCATCCACCAAACTATTTAATACTGAGTAAGAAAAAATATTGACTAACGGTCGCACCCAGAAACACATTTTAACGAGTACTTAAATTTAATCGTTAATAAAGAATTTTACACAAAATTGGAATATTACAAAAATATGGAGTTCACCTCTTAATCTTCATTAAAGGAAAGTTAAGTAATGGAGAAAACTCTCTTAGTGAGGCCGTAACTCTTCTGAATGTTCTACCAAATATATCAAGCCCATATCATTATGACATCACATATTATATAGAAATTACAGGCTAAATTACTAAAGGCACCGCTCACTATACCGACCTATGATCAAACAACGTGATCTCACAAAACGAATCCTGACGACAGATGTGATGCATGGCTTTTGGGATCATTTGCATGAGCTAACCAAATTGGAACGTGCATTTATAATTATGTTTGTAATTTGGAAATACTTATAATAATTTGGAAATATTGCAGTGGTGCCCAACTGGTATTGCTCCAAGGGCTATTTTGAAAATCCCGCTAAGACACGCGGGCACCACGAAGTTTAAGAACAAACATTTAAAAACACACTTTAAAAAAACATATACTTAACTAAATTACCTAGTTTATTATATCACTTATTTAAAGGAAACTAGATATTATATTTAATTTATGAGTTATGACCCATATTGTTCGCCTACATAACAGGCCGCGCGGGGCTACCGTGCCCGCGAGCTACCGGTTGGGCACCACTGCAATATTTTGTACAAGACGACGACCGCAACTCCGTTGTGTAGAAATTTGTTTTCACGGATAAAAAGTCTTGTCCATTCCCAGGACTCAAACAATTGCAAATCAAATTTCATCAAAATCCGTTCAGCGATTTTAGCGTAAAGAGGTAACAGACGGACAGACACGTCGTTTATAACACGATTAAGATCAGTATAATCAACCAATAAAATGCAAAGAATTAAAAAACCTATTAATTATTAAGTTACTCGGCTCATAATATTATAAACGCCTTGTTTATAAAATGGAGTACCAAAATTACCCTTGCTCTTCCATTTTGAGTTTTGGCATTAATGTTTTTTCATCGACTTTAATCCTTCGATCGGGGATTCTTGGAAATGCTATTGTATTTTATTGTTGTCGCGGTCACCGGTGCTCTTATGGGGCTTGATGGGTTGGGTTAATGGAGAATATGTAAATTCCTTTGAACGTTTGTATGTGTGTGTATGTGTGTATTAGGATCAATTCAGACCGCAACGCGAGGAGGCGAGGCGAGGCGCGGCGCGGCATAAATTTGTATGGATTTGACAGATTTCAATTGCGTGAGACGTCTTGCGAATCTGTCAAATCCATATAAATTTAGAAACGCATCTACGCGTCGCGTTGCGGTCTGAATCAACCCTATGGGAATTCGGAAAACTATTTTAATGCGCTGATATGTTTTTATCTCAATTTAATACTAACAACTAACACGTTACAAGTTAAAGATGATTTTGTCAATACGTTACAACGTAGGCAAGCTAATCCAAAACGACTATCGGCGGCCAGTCACATGTTTCAACATTGTATTATTCACGGGTTTAGTAAACAATTGAACAATACATTAATATGGTATCGATTTTTTATTCGATTCTCGCACGACTGACAATCGAGTCTATATGATCAATGGCACGAGACGGCACAATACCTATATAATTGACCTAAACTATGGGAAATATGTAGAATAGATTAGATCTTAAATTATTGTCCTTACTTTAGAGCTCCTTTGCTAGGATTTCAATATTTAATTTAAACTGGACAGGTTCAACGCTCATAGAAAATGTGCACGTACCTATATTCTTTAGGGAGATCGCAGACGGCACACTTTTTGTGTGATCGAGTCTGCGGCGCACATACATTCTGCATGGCGCGGCCATGCAGAATGTATGTGCGCCGCAGACTCTATCACACAAAAAGTGTGCCGTCTGCGATCTCCCTAAACATATACAAAGTTTTCTTTGTAAGTGTAACATAACGGTGCGTCCACATTTGTATCGTTTGGGCGATCAAGTATGCGTACATCGCGCCGTATCAAGTATGCGTATCATAGTGTGGACGCCTATTAGATCATTCTGCCGATCATGCGCGTATTTGATACGACACGTATTAGATACGCGGTAAATAGCGATCGGGGCGTATCATGATACGCGTATCATTTTGACACGCTTCGATGATACGCGACGGAGATCTGATCGGGGATCTGATCGCGCAAATGATACAAATGTGGACGCACCCTTATACGTAGTCTATACGGTATAGACTACATACTATATTATACTTACAAAGAAAACTTTATGTATGTTAAACTTTATGTCCATATCCATACTAACATCATGAAAGTTTGTCTGTCTGTCTGTGTTGTGCCTAAGCCGCAGAACCGATTTTGCTGCAATTTTGTATGGAGATACAAAACATAAGATACTTTTTATCTTTTTATCTATATAGAAAAATGTACGGATTACGATAAACGAATTTTGGCGCAACGAAGTTGCGGGCGTTATCTAGTTTTAATAATATCAAAGTAAATGAAAAGATGAACGTCAATTGAACACTATGCCAAATATATATTCTGTGACTATGCTTAATATTCAATAGTTTCGCAGTTCGCAATCTTGCTGATAAGCATGGTTATCTTTCAATGCTTTAATATGCAATGGTTATAATGCAATGGTTAATAAATAAATAAATAAATGCCTAATGGCCGACGTAGAGAAAGGTCTTTTGAAGGTAGAAACTCTAAACTAACTCTTTACAATTTTGTAACTACTCCACAAAACAGAACCCACCTTAGCGCGCCGACCAAAACAAACTTGGCAAACTTTTTTTAACCATATCTCAAAGATATTAAACAAATACGCAATAAGTCAATAGAAGTGATAATAATCTGTTAAAAAACAATACCAATATTATAATCTTTTGCCCCATGAAATACGAATAAAGTAAAATTGACCGGCGCGGTGTGAAAAGTTCGCACGTTTCACACTGTAGGTATAGAGCGATTAAAATTTTATCGATTGTTTGATGTTTGCACAATTTAATTATTGAATGGGATATTTAGCAGATATTTGACAAAAAAAAACTAATAAGTTTCACTTTATTTTACATACGAGCAAGTAACGCAAATATAGTATATTTTATTAATTATTTAGTCAACAATACAGTTCTAATTTTGTGGGATATTTTAGGACCCAAGGAAGCGAGGTGATTGGTCAAAATATGACCACTGACTTATAACTGCCGCCCACAGAGACAAAATTATTAAATAGTTAACTGTGATTAAATGAAGAGATTGAAAGATTTAATTAATGGCGCTCATATCAAAATCTACATTTTTATAAAGTAACTAGATGTTCCGCGCGGCTTCGTCCGCGTAATTTAGGAATTTCAAGGAAACTGTACATTTTTCCGAAAAAAATAGCCTTTGTCCATTCACGTGGTCTATTCTTCAAGAGTGCCAAATACCATAAAAATTGCTCCAGTAGTTAAGATAATAAGCAATTTCAAATAATTTTCCCTGTTTTTTTAAACATTGTATCCTCTATTTATTCGCTCCTATTAGTCTTAGAGTGATAAAATATAGCCTATAGCCTTCCTCGACAAATGGACTATCTAACGCTGAATGAAAGAATTTTTCAAATCGGACCAGTAGTTTCTGAGATTAGCGTGTTCAAACTAACAAACAAACAAACTCTTTCGCTTTATAAAATTATTATTGGTCACTGAGTGCGTCAGTTTGTTGTCAGCTAGACAGTTATGGACTCACAAGAGTGGAAAGCGGTGGAGGATTTCGCTCACGACATCATCTCCGCAAAAGAGGAGGCCGAGCGCATAAGGGAGAGGGAGGCGCTCGACCCTCGTCGCAGAAGCAGGCCAAGGCGAAGACGGGTCAATCGAAATGACCAAAGCGTCCCACCTTAACCAGGGAGCTCGGGGCGGCGCGGCGGTATGGGGATGCCGCCGCCCATTGCACCGAGTCCCCGAGAGGGTCGCGATGCGCTGCGTACTCTTCGCGCATCGCGACACCAAAGTGGCAGGCCTACACAAGCCCTGGAAGGGCCTCTGTTTGGCCACGGAACCTGTATGGGCTCGAGGAGGGCCTGCTGGTGACAAGCAGGCACGCGCACGCAGAGCCGCGGAAAGAAAGCTCACGCGTTCTCGCAATCCTGCGTGCGAAGAGTGGAAGAGTATAGACGGGTTTTAGTGGGTAGGGCTGCGGTCAATTCAACGAACCACAACCAAAAAAAAAAGCAGTTATGGACTCAGAAAACTTCTATCGCTCCATTCAGGATTCTGCAGGTCCTTATAGTCACTATTCTCTACATAGAGTTATTATAGAATTCGCGGTTTTTGTATGACCTTTCATAATAAGATAAGGTTTGTTTACATAAGTACGATAAGTACCAAAATGGGCTAACAGTTTGGTCAGTTGTCCAAAAAAGATTCACCTTGCGCGGACGTAGCTTTGTAGGGACCATCGCACACTACAGTCTCATGTTGATTTTAATTCTTTTATACTTTATAGTATCATCAAAAATAGTACCTACTGATACATGTTTTTTTTATGTATTTGGTTCATCTTTTAGATGTTTTAATATGCGCAGTAGTAAATTATGACGTTAACAAATTGTCTGAATTTTGTTTAATTAAAACGCGTTTGCCGTTAGTATGATAATATTTTAGAAAATAAGAAGTGTGATTTAAGAATGTGTACGGCGTAATAAATTTTACCCTTACCATCAAATAAAAGCATAATATGATTGATAAATAAAGTCGATTTGAAAATATGATTTTATATTTTTTAATTTGTACTGACGAAAACGCTTTTGCGGTACTTCCGATTTTTCCGATTTGGATGTGACGTTATCACACTAATAGTCTAGTATCTTTTATTTATCGCGCTCGTTTTATGTAAGGTTATAATTTGTACATATAATAAATAATAACAATAAGCCTAGAAATATTTGCAAAATATGTTTTCTTAAATAATTCAAATAAAACACCAGTTTTATATAATTATTGTCTCCATTTATTGTAGTTGGGAAATGAAATGGCCAAAAATTTTCTCCAAAAGTTTTCAACATTACAAAATATGATTTCTAAATTATTTTCAATAAGATAAAAAAAATATGACGTCACACTGTGGCGGACAGTGTTTTCGGCGCCATTTAAAAGGCATATTTTTCAATCAACATTTTTATGCGGGTTTCTGCACTGTTTAAAATATTAAAATATTAGTTTTTTTTGGTAAAAATTAATAATTAAAAAGCGATTAGGATAAATAATAAAAGTAGGTCAAGTAGCATAATTATTACCTCTATAATGTGTGTTGGTGCTCAGCTGCGAATTTCGTGGCGAGTCACGAAGCGCGGCTCACCTATGACATGTGGTAGGAAATCTCATATTATAATATCATTTGTGAGTTGTATTACCCCGGTTATATAACATTGACCATTGGCTAATCATTGTTTGGTTTATTAGATTTCGGACTATCAGCCATCAGGACACTTAGTATTGTATTCTATAATTTCGGTAGTATAAGTAGAAGTTGAAATGTATTATGGGGTTTAACATAACGCGTCGCTTAGAAACATGGCGCTAATTTTAGTACTGAGAATGCTCAATTAATACCTAATAAAAATTAGTAGTTTCCTTCTAATTTAATATCCTCTTTTAATAATAATTAATGGGAAAGATTGTCAGTCTGACAGTTCTGCACAGTTACCTCTGCAAGCTCCACTGAACCGATTAAGATTAAAATTGTATGGAAATATGTACTTTGATTACCGGGACAGGACATAGGATGGAAAGAAGTATAATGGTTATTGCTCAAAAAACCTACTTCTGCGCAACTAAGTTGCCGTCAACATACATTTATAATACCTTTGTTAATCCTCTAATAAGGATTAAGGATATACTTTGAATACAGTATATTACATACAGAAATACAGTCCTTTATTAGGATAATGGACTCCATACAAGCTAGTATTACTAAACACACATTTATAACTATGTTCACGTAGTCATTAAGACATTTTTCACTTGTCGCACATCTAGAGTTTATTCTAGACTTAGCTGTCACGACCTGAGCCCTTATAATAGACTATATGCAATTTACACTCACGATTACTTGCGTGTGAGTATGTTGATTTGAGTACAGTCATTGCATAATATTAGATCAATAATTTCAATCATGATATCTTTACTAACTCATACTAATACTTGCCTTACTAACTGCAACTGTCCACTCAGAGACCAATATTAAATACTTAAAATGTAATTGAATGAATACTTTGACACAAGCCCCAATACATTATCTTTGAAACTCTTCATTAAATTGAAGTTTAATCATCATTAAATGTATGTGAATGCGGCCGTTAAATTACAAATTAATTTGAAAGATCCAGCCAAAAAAAATATTCTGTTTCGGAAAAATGTTCGAGCGATAAACGAATTTATCCGCTACGGACAACATTTACTTTTGGATGTTATACCATCGAGAAAATTGATTCCTAGGCAGTTGACTCTTTTAGTTGACAAATCAAATTTTCTTTATAATATTAAACAGTGCTCCCAAAGTGATAATGCGCATAGAAATTTTCGTCATTGTTCGGCAACGATCGTTTTTCCCGAGCGTCGGAAGAAAACCTTTTAATGCGCATATCATGTCCAAATCATGTCATGCCATGACATGACATGATTTGGACATGCGCAATAAAAGGTTTTGTGGCGCATGTGCCAAAAATATAGACAATTAATATGATATTTACTTCTATTTCTTTCGCACAAGGTGCAAAATGCAAAAGCTTTATTTGGGGCTCTTACGTTTCATAGATTCGGGTGTTTCCGTGATTACGACAATTTGCGAAGATTTGCATGCGCATTATTAATTTGGGAGTACTGTATATTATCTTATCTTATAGATAAAAATGGATTTTCAAATGTGTTAGTCGCGCTAAAACTCGAAAACGGCTGAACGGATTGGGCTGATTTTAGTCTTAAAATATTCGTAGAAGTCCAGGGAAGGTTTTAAAGTGACACGAAGTTCACCGGGACAGCTAGTCTTATATATAAAAATGGATTTTCAAATGCGTTAGTTGCGCTAAAACTCGAAAACGGCTGAACGGATTGGGCTGATTTTAGTCTTAAAATATTCGTAGAAGTCCAGGGAAGGTTTTAAAGTGACACGAAGTTCACCGGGACAGCTAGTTTTATATGTATATAAAAATGGATTTCAAATGTGTTAGTCGCGCTAAAACTCGAAAACGGCTGAACGGATTGGGCTGATTTTAGTCTTTAAATATTCGTGGAAGTCCAGGGAAGGTTTTAAAGTGACCTGTGACACGAAGTTCACCGGGACAGCTAGTCTTATATATAAAATTCTCGTGTCACAATGTTAGTCCGCGAACTCCTCCGAAACGGCTTTACTGATTTTTACCAAATTTTATATGCATATTCAGTAGGTCTGAGAATCGGCTACTGGGTACTTTAAATATTGATAAGTGCATTTGTTGAATAAATAATAGTAAGTTATTACAACCTGAGACTGACGGCGACCATTGTTTGTGCGACGAGATAGCGATCGACGTTGCCATGGCGACATACTTATTTAGTCACTTCAATAAAATAATATGGGCGAAATACTTTATATTATGGCAAAGCAAAGTTTGCCGGGACAGCTAGTATTATTATACGAGCAATTTGTCATAATGTGTTCAGTGTCGTCGTCAATAAGTGATAGATTAGAACCTGGTTTAAAGTAGGTTCTAGTTCATCAGACCGCGAGCCAATTTACCTCTTGTCATTTTGACCTACTCTCTCTGAATGAACTAAATAGTAAAGGTTACACTTGTTATATCTTACGGCTTTATTATTAAAACATCAATCACTTATAATTATAATATGTAAGTCATATAATAACAAAGAATCACAGACAGGTTGTCCTGAGGCTAATTTGCATGTAATTGATGCCTCCATTATAAGTAATAAATTAATAAATATTTTGAGCTTTCTTCTTTCTATAATTACCTATTTGGCTAATGCTTACATATTTTGTTTATGGTCCAAACCAAAAAATCATCATGTAGGTACGATAGTAATTAATATGAATTACAAAAAAAATCTGCTTCGTGGTTTGAACTATAAATCATAAATGCTACTATGTGACAATATTGTGACTAGGTACTCGCAAAACGAAGTTATGCCATTTATTAAAAGTAATCTTTGTGTTTTTGAAGTGGTTCCATTTGTGCCAAATTTCCCTAAAACTGGTCCAGTAGTTGTGCAGCCTAGTTAGCGTTTCAATATTTACAAAGAGGTAAAATATAATACTCTCCATAAAATTTGTGTAAAATTGTTGATAACAATTGTACATTAAATAAAGTTACAACACCCTTAAACGACTTTTATTTCATCTAATTATTTTTTATTAACCATTACATATTAGGACTGTAATTAGTTCCCCAGTGACCACAGATTTGACACTGAACTTGTTTTTGTAAACAAAATAGCTCTCAGACTAATTTAAACAACAAAGAAACATTGTTTGTACGTTGAGTACGTTCCTACAATCTACATTATAATAATTACAAAGATAAGATTTAAAACGATTTGCTCAGGTCCTTAACTTTTGAGCAGGGCCGGATTGACCATAGCTATAATAGGGATGATGACAAGGTCAAAGATTAGCGAATTTTGTTAATAAAATAAAGAAATCACGGTAAAAAAATAAGTGTTCCCAAAATTTCAGCTCGATAGCATTTGTATTTTTTTTTGTTATGCGCCTTCAAAGTTGGATAATCAAGTCGATTTTTTTTTTAAATTAAATTTCTTAATATTTGATACCATTCGATAACTTATGCAATTAAAAGCAACTTTTGTTACGAAACCACTTTCATAAACGCAATATTTAATATATCTATCGAACAAAGCTCTCTCCCGATCCGTACAAACTACAAAAGAGTGATGTCAGTCTTTCGTAGCACTTTGTATGGGGCGTTTCGGGCAGGTATATTTTATGAGATGTTTGAATTGTCAAATCTTGGTGAATTTTTAAGCTATCAGAGTCATTCTTTCAACGATGGTTCTATTTTTTAAGGGTCTTTCAATTACCAATAAGAAAAAAAAATTGTCATCAAGCCTATTGTAGTAGGTGCTACGGGTAACGAACCCTGCGTCCAAGCATATGATCGTGGTCACCGATTGCCTCAGGGGGTCAAAATATTGTGCGTAGTAAAAGTAGCATTCGCGTATCATCAGGATATAGTTTTTTTTCTGGATTTGGTCCACTACTACATCTCCTGCCTAGAGAACTTGATTTGTAGAGAATAATAGGTAAGAATCAAATCAGGTGGCGCTGCACCAACATTGGCTACGGACACAGCGCAAGCTTACAAGCCCCATAAGATCACCGGTGATCGCGACAACAATACAATAACAATAGATTTCCAAGAATCCGCGATCGAAGGATTAATGTTTTGCATGAAGTCTATCTGATATGTAACATTAGCTGGACGCTTCGTCTAACAATACTAGGGGAATTTTGAATAATAGAGACTATTAAAAGCCAAAATGTAGTGCCACGACCTCGATGCTAGATCTGAACACGACACAGCTTAAGATTTCATTGGAAATCCTTGTTTAAAATCAGCTGGATCCATTTAACAATATTAGGCATAAAGGCGCCAATGCGCCAAAAGCTAGAAAGCAGATTCCGCCACTGTTTTAAATTTGCATTTCCTTGGAAATCCTTGTTTAAAATTCGCTCTGAATTTCGCATAAACAGTCTATCTGATGTTGCATCAGGTGGATGCTCCGTTTAACAATATTAGGGGAATTAACGAGCTCACATGCGCGGGGCAAAGTTGACGTTGCGCAGGCGCATGCAAGCGGTGAGGTAACGTGATGGAACGTCGTTATGTGGAACAAAAAGGATGTGTGGATGTCCTATTAATGCTCTGCTTGGGACATAATGACAAAGAGTTTTGAAGTCGAATGTTGAGTTTTCCGATCATTTGCCGGGTTTTCCGCTTAGGTCTGCGTTTCTTTGATATATTAATGTTTTTTTTATGATCCAATAGAATCGCTGCACTGGCAAGGTAAGGCAAATCAATCGATTCTATTGGTTCTAAAAACACATTTTTAAACGCAATAAAAATTTCGATGTTATATCATCAACCTACCTACTCATAGTTCTTTCTGATTGAGAATAATCTTGATCTGTGTGTTTATTGTGCACTTCCGATTAGGAACATTAGTTAAATCGCTTCTCGATCACTATAGCTTAGAATAATCTAATCCTTAGATTACATATTTAATTCTGATTGAGATAATATTAGAAAGTTTGTATTAACTTGCCTGAAATTAGACTATTTCGATAGGTTTGAATTTAGAAATACAGTTTTTTCTGGAATAATCCCCGTGCGATAAGCTATACGTTGTGGACAATACCTAGTCACTGATTTTCGCAGCATAATATTATCTCTGTCATACGAATTATAGGCTTTACCTATCGAATTCTCCGTCAAAGCCTTCATCGTTATAATGATAAATTGGTAACACGATCATTTGAAAATAGCTGTTAAATACGAGACGTTAAAGTTTGTTTTAAGTTAACACAGTGTTGAGGGTGTGTAAATTTACGCTTTACTCTTTATTGTTAGGTTCTAAGTTAGTAATTATATCTATTATGAATCAATTTTAATCAGGAGGAGATTTAAATCCTCCCAAGATCGCTTTAAAGGACACTTTAATAGCTAGTGGATATTTAAGTAGATACTTTAGGCAAACTAATAGTAGTGTAGAAGTAATAAGGAATAATATTATACAAATAGGTAGATATACAAATAAGCATACAACCAATCGTAGATTTAATAATTCCTAGTTTAGATCGACCCATGCTTTAGGACAGGGGTCACCAAATGGCGGACCGCGGTCGGCATCCGGACCACCGACCCATTGTGTGCGGACCAAACATGTTCGAAGATGATCTTCGTTCATCTTAGGACTTCAGCCTCTCCAGGATTTAATGTCAATATCTATAACTTGCACCAATATTTCACTCCAAACATCAGAGAAATTCATTCTTATCTCATCTCATTGATATCTAAATAAATACCTACCTTTGTAGTTTCCGTAATTACCTTTGTTTTATAAATTTTTTATAAAATGTGTGGACCGCGAAGTTCATTTCATGTTTTAAAACGGACCCCGAGCGAAACTAATTGGTGACCCCTATTTTAGGATATCTAAATCAAATTCAAATCAAATACCAAAGTTTAATAAACCTTAAAAATGGTCACGATTTGATGAGAACAGATACGGAATTGCGAAGACATCACGATCACATTGGTTTCTAAAATTTGATGGAGAGTGTTGCACAATCAAAGATATGAGTCTGAGAATCCAGTCTAGGGGGCCGATTCTCAAGTGCCGAAAGTGGTTTCCATCACTGACTGTCTCAGGCGCGAGCGACACTTCATGCATTCGAAACGATATATCGAGACTTGAGAATCAGTCGCCAGTGGTATGAAAAAAGCTTTCGAGAATAATAAATAGGTGCAAGTCAGACGCACAATGTCGTGCCTTTAAATAAAATGCTATGTAGTATGTATTGAGTTTTTTAGCTTACTTACTATGAAACTGAATATTTTTTAAGTCACAAAGAAGAGGATCTATTTACGTAATTAAAGTTAGGCCTTTCAGAACATATAATTTGTAGAGATGTGCCGACTAGTCGGAAAAGCCGACTATCCGGCCACTTTTGTAGTCGGCGACTAGTCGGCGAATAGTCGGCAAAAAGCGCCAACTAATCGGCTTGTTACTTTTTTGCTATTATTTAAATTACATTAAAGAAAAACCTTGATCATTATTTATTTAAAAGTGTTCATATCACACTCAATAAGTATTCATCATCATCATCATCATATCAGCCTGTATTCGTCCACTGCTGGACATAGGCCTCTCTCAATGAACGCCAAGATGACCGATCTCCTGCTACTCGCATCCAACATGGACCTGCAACTAAACGGAGATCGTCGTCCCACCTAGTTGGATGTCGACCTACACCCCGATTTCCCAGCCTTGGTCTCCACTCCAGAGTAAGTTTACTCCAGCGATCGTCTGTTGTTCGAGCTACGTGACCAGCCCAGTTCCACTTCTTCTCTGCACTATGTCGGTGACTTTAATTCTTTGACGAATGGTTTCATTTCTAAGCTTATCCGCCAAAGAAACTCCGAGCATAGCGCGCTCCATAGCACGCTGAGCAACGGAAAACTTACGAGCTAGCCCTGCTGTAAAATAAGTATACAAATATATAAAATACTAGCTGTCCCGGCAAACGTTGCTTTGCTATTATATAAAGTACTTACCTATTTCGCCCATGTTATTTTTTTGAAGTGACTAAATAAGTATGTTACCATAGCAACGCCTATCGCTATCCCGTCGCACAAACAACGGTCGCCCTCAGTCTCGAGTTGTAATAATTTACTATTATTTATTTAACAAATGCACTTATTAATATATAAAGTACCCAGTAGCCGATTCTCAGACCTACTGAATATGCATATAAAATTTGGTAAAAATCAGTAAAGCCGTTTCGGAGGAGTTCGTGGACTAGCATTGTGACACGAGAATTTTATATATAAGATATAAAATAAGTATCACGCATTTTAAAATTAAATGAAGTGTTTCAGAAATTACTTGCTAGTAGATAAATTATTTTTGTAAATATAATTTTAACAACAAATTAAGTACATGTACAAGGTGTGACAAAACTAAATGATATTTAGAATGTGTATGTGTACTTCCTTGTAGAGACTTCACTGTGAAAGTAGCAGCGCTGAAAGACCAAAAAATTTTTTCACTTTTGTATGGTGAAACTCGTGACGCTGGGGCGCTTGCCTATACAAAAGTGAAAAAAAATTTGGTCTTTCAGCGCTGCTACTTTCTCAGTGAACTATTTACAAGGAACACGTACACACCATAAAGTATTATCACTCAGTTTTGTTACACCCTTTATTATTAAATCGAGATTTCATGTAAGTACATGAAATATTTAACGAAAACGATCAACTGTATAAAACATTATTATTTTTAACAAAAAATGAAAACCGACTTTCAGAGTAAAAACAATGATAATTATTATAATGAACAAAAAAGTATGAAATAATTCTTACTCTTAATAGTGCCTTATGCAGAATACTCCTAAACCTCTGCTATTTCTGTACACAATCTTCATTATTTTGAAGTCGATACCAGCTAAGAATGGTGAGTTTATTGATATATATATATATATATATATATATATATATATATATATATATATATATATATATATATATATATATATATATATATATACTTATTCTGTGGGTGAGTTCTTAGACAAAATATTTTTAATTTTAAAGACTGGTACCGACTTCAAAATTATGAAGATTGTGTACAGAAATAGTAGAGGTTTAGGAGTATTCTGTATAAGGCACTATTAAGAGTAAGAATTATTTCATAGTTTTTTGTTCATTATAATAATTATTATTGTTTTTACTCTGGAAGTCGGTTTTCATTTTATGTTAAAAATAATAATTTCACTCTTTTTAGTAATTTAGGTAACTTATAAGGTTTTCTGTAAAAGTTTATGATATGAGAACCATAAAGTTAATATACCTAGCGCCCTCTCGGAATAGAGAATTGCATAAGCAACTCCAAGAATATACTCGTATCACTGTATAATATAAGCTTGGCGGTAATCAAGCAATGATAAAATTAATGTTCATGCGCCTATCTCTAGAGGCTCTAAAGTTCTGTTCAGTGACTTTCTTTCTATCACAACACTCCTGGAAAGTCATTAGGTCACTATAATTTTTCATATAATATTATGCTTAAACTACTTAGAACTACGTTAATATTTATAACTATTTATTTTGTCCCAATAATGAGGAGTTTCCTACATACGGACATACCTCATAATTCATAGATCTCATGATCAAATTGCTAACTTGGTAACCTGATCACCAAGTTTGAATCATTTACTTTGATATAAAAATACAATTTTTGAAATCGTTCGACAAATTAAGAGTTATGATTTAATGATTCATGGTGTGGTGACTGGTGGTAGTGGTGATGATGATGATGAATGTAACTTGCATAGTAGCATATGCTTTGAGTTCTTAAACCAAAGCCGAAACCCTCAAACTTGTATCTATAAGAAATCCGGAGTTCTCTTAGCACCTTCGGAACCAAGGTATATCTTAGTGAAACATTTTGCTTTTTGGTAGCATATGCTTAGGATACTTTTCATAAAATCGAAATCACCATATGTTTCCATATAAATTTAGAGGAGTTCCCTCGATCACTCATGGATCTTATCATCAGATCGAAATAATAAAATAATTTTCAAAATAGCTTAACTTTCTACAGAACAATGTTTAAAGACATCCGTGTTCCGTTTTGATCTAAAAATACTATGAAAAATACCTACCAATTATAATAGGGTCATAATGTGAAGGTGTATGGTGGAATGGTGGTGATAATGATGATGATGATTAATGTAATTAGCTTAGTAGTATATGCTTTCAGTTCTTAAAACAACGCCGAAACCCCCAAACTTGTATCTATAAGGAGTAAGGAGTTCTGTTCACCACCTTCGAACCATGGTATATCCTGGTGCAAAATCTTACTTTTTGGTAACATATGGCCTGGAGTACTTCATACGAGGGCTGCTATTTATGTATCCGGAATTAAAAAAAGAAACAAACATATAATTTAATATGGTTTTATTGCTTTTCAAAATATTCGCCGCGATGATCGACACACTTTTGCATACGCTGGAACCAATTTTCATAGCACTTTTTCCATTCTGATTGAGGTATCTCCAAAACGTGCATTTTGAACGCATCAACAGCCTCTTCGCGGCTCGAAAAACGTTGACCACGTAAGTTGTTCTTCGCGTATGGAAATAAAAAGAAATCGTAAGGTGCCAAATCAGGGCTGTACGGCGGATGACCAGTCAATTCGATCTTTTGACCCTCCAAAAACTGAGTTGTTTCAGCTGAGGTGTGACAGCTAGCATTGTCGTGATGTAATATGATTCTGCGTTGTCGGTTGTCCTTTCTTATTTCTTCAAAGACTTCTGGTAAACAAATGGTCGTATACCATTCAGAATTAACCGTTTTACTCTGATGGCACTGTAGCCACATGTCCATTAATTCCAAAAAAACAGGCGACCATTTGCTTCAAAGTACTTTTTGCACGAGTAACTTTTGTTGGTTTCGGCTCATCTTGGAACACCCACACCGTTGACTGTTGTTTAGTTTCGGGGTCATATGCATAGATCCAAGATTCATCACCTGTGTAGATATTATAAACGGCTTTTGACGTACGACGGTTGTATTTTTTTTATCATTTTTTTGCACCAATCGACACGAGCCCGTTTTTGATCGATTGTCAAGATGTGCGGAATCCAACGCGAACATATTTTTTTTACAGCCAAATGTTCGTGTAATATCTTATGTATGCTCGTCATACTTATGCCTAAGGACGCCTCTATCTCGCGATATGTAACATGACGATCACGCATTATTAGTTTCCGCACAGCATCTATATTTTGTGGGACAACAGCTGTTTTTGGGCGACCTTCTTTATTTTCATCCGTGAGCATAGACCGCCCACGATTAAACTGACTGTACCAGTGATAAACAGTGGTTTTTGATGGTGCTTCATCTCCAAAAGTTGAATAAAGCACTGTTGTTGATTTAGCCCACGCCGAAAATGTAGTAAATCATTGCACGAAAATGTTCACGCGTTAAATCCATGGCAAATGAAGACACGCAATTTTCAAAATGACGCCACAATGGAAAAATAATTGACAGTCACATGAAACAAAATGTATTCTTCAACCAAAGAGTTCTATTTTCAAATGTTGTAATTACTTTTTAAATATTGTTCTTGTAAGTGGCCAGTTCCGGATACATAAATAGCAGCCTATGTATGAAACCAAAAAAAAACATATGTTTCCATTTGAATTTTGAGGAGTTCCCTCGATTACTCATGGATCCCATCATCAGGTCACCACTTTTCTGAACATGGTACCAAATTGAAGTGAAACCTAATACAATAAAACAACAATTTTGAAAATCGGTTCACAAACGGCGGAGTAATCGTTGAACATACATAAAAAAAATATATCCACAGCCGAACGTGTAACCTCCTCGTTTTTTGGAAGTCGGTTAAAAATAAAGTAACGTACTCGAATTAAACACGTTTGCAGACGGCGTGTGCGACTAACCCGCGAAATAGCAGTAAAAGCGTTACGGAAACTTCTGAAACCATGATCGGCTTGCCGACTAGTCGGCCGATTAGTCGGCTTCTTTGCAGCCGACTAGTTGCCTAGTCGGCTAGTCGGCCAAAGTCATGATCGGCACATCTCTAATAGTTTGCCACCAACTTTTTGAAACTACCTACTTGGCCTAGCCAAGTTGCACAAATGCAGACGTCATAATTCAGAAATGAGAACATTGACAGGAACGTTGTCAAACTCCGAACAAAATTTTTGTTTAGGCTCAAAACATTGCAGTAATATATGCTATTAAACAGGACACACAGAATATAGAAACAATTAACACATAAACAAAAAGAAGCAATGGCCTTGAACAGAATTCGCTGTTTACGTGAAATTTTGGCGCAGTAACGCGATACCGTAACACAATATAGCGTTACGTTTGGAATAATATGGCCAGTATCAAATACTAAAATGTGCACTAAATTTCGTCATATCATATTCGTCATAATATGATCTACTAGATGTCCTTTCCCGGGGCTCAAAGTATCTCCATACCAAATTTCTGCAAAATTATTTAGAGGTTTGGGGTAATAGACAGACACACTTTCGCATTTATAATATTAGTATGGATATGGAAGATCACGATCAAGATAGTGATGGTGTGCGGCCAGGGTTTTTCTATTTTTTTTTTCATTTGTGAGTTATAATTACCCTGCTATCTATTTATTTTTTTAACTTGCAGGGTTGCCTGGAAGAGATCGCTTATAGCGATAAGGCCGCCCTTGCCCACATTAATGTTTAAGTTCTAAGTACTTTAAGTCTGATTGTATATGTATACCCATTTTTTATGTGAGCAATAAAGTGTTAATCTAGCTATCTATTTTTGTAAAATGAGGAATTTCCTGAAAATCTTTCCTGGACTGGCACTTGTAAGTGCATCATAAAAAATGATCTAGGAAATCTGTTAATTTATCCATAATAATATAATATCTGGCAGTTATTCTTTTCCGTTCCGTCTCTGATGTATAATAGGTCTCCTAATATAGATGTTTGCTATTTTATTTATTATCTGTTTGTAGGAATAAAGCAAAACATATCTTAAAAGCCCCATTTCTGCATAGCTATTGTCCTGTACAATCAAAATGAAACATAAAATTGCATCATAAAGTTTCGTATTCTGCATATCGCACTGTAATTAGGTCCATCAATAAAAGCTGAACCGAAAACGAGTGAATAGATTATCTTAAGTCATCGTGTATAATTCCATAAGCCACACGACCCAGATATTTCGCTTAAGTTCGCTTAACTTGAGCGCATCCCTTCGAGTGTGTAGCGACAGCATAAAAGCACGGACTGAGGATAACCGTTGCAGTCCGACTTTGCGCTAGTGCGGCATACGTACGGTGAGTGTTACAATTGTGGCAAAGTGTCAAGTGTGCGGATAAAAAAAATAAACGTCAAAAATATATATTTTAAATTTGGAACGGTTTCGAGATTATTCTGTGCGTAATAAAACAAAATTAATTAGAGTGCATAATTAAATTAGCCGTGAAAGTACATAATATATAATAATTATAATATATTAAGATTAAGTACCTTAATTACCGGTGGTAAAATGTAACGAAAGATTTTATATCGAACTTGTGGATAATTACAATGTTATAAATTCTGCAATTAATATATAAATATTCACAAATTACTTTCAAAAAAATATTTTCACCAAAAAAGCCTATACGAAATTTAAAATAAGAATTTTAAGCGATTTAAAATAATAATTAATTCGGAACAAAGGATGAGAATAACTTAAATTAAAGTAATTTTTGGTAGAGTTCCAATTAATGTTCAATTCTAATTCTTCACATTGAACTTTACTTGTTCATGAAACATAATCGGCATGGGTTTTTTAAAGAATGAAATAATGCGCGTTAGACTTTTGTGGTGATAAAAATATTCACAACTTAACATAAAACCTTCTCCTTTTTGGAAGTCAGTTAAAAATGATAGCACCATAATATTGTGTTGGATTGTTTCTGAAAACTGCATTAAAACCAGATTCTTAACTATTCGCGATTTTAATCGGTTGCGCATTTTAAATAATTTACTCAACATCTTCAATTGTTTTTATATAAAATTGTCGCAACATCGCCGAATATAGCAGTTCCTTATTAATCAGTTACAAAATGTTTTAAACGCTCAAATTATTATCATAGCTTTCAGTAATTCAATTGTAGAATTCAACATGTTAATAATTAAAGCTCCTTTTATCTATAAAGTCCAAACATTTATCCTAAATCTTAAAATATTTGGGAATCGAAACTAATATGAAAAAAGATGGACAAAAATTAACGTAATTTTTTCCTAATTATCTTTTTAGGACCTATCATAATGAAAAACTGGTCTTAAGGCCGTCCCCCGAGCAAACGACCTTGGCCATACATTTGCCGAGTTGCCGAGATCGCACCAAAACCATATTTTTTTACTTATCTTAGTGCAAAATTGACCTAAAAAAATTAAAACGTGGAATATCATGTAGTTTATGATATTGTCGATCTATTGGCGTGTGTTTCGAATAAAAGTAATTCGTAAATTCTAAGGAGATGCTGAAGCTGATATCATGAGTATAATAAACAAAAATAGAAAATTTAAAACGTGGAAAGGAATATTGAGATACTGAAGATGATTTCTGTATTTTTATTTTAACTCTGTAGCTTTCAAATTATGAGTTTATAAGGCTCTAAATACGGTAAATTACGGAATCTCCGTAGGGAAGGCCCTTAAAACAGAATGATTCTAGTTATGTAGTAATATGTGCTTTCAGTCTGTTCGTGTTTTATTGTCTTTAAAAGCTTATTACTTATTTTCCCTCTGCGTTGTACAATAACGGCAAATTAATTACTACAAATTATATACAAGCTTCCTCCTTTTTGGAGCCCTTTGTCTACCATATACCGTGTGTTACGTAAATGTTTGTATGGCTTGTAAAAACTCCGAAACCTATCATGGTCACAAACCAATGAATCAGAATTTTCCCAAACGATTGTGCCGCAATGAATGGGCAAAAAGTTGACCCTCTGTTATGTCAGTAGTCGGTACTTGAAAGTTAATCAGCATTACCTTATTGTTTAATTTCGATGGCTGCTTGTTAATCTATACACATAATAAAACTATAGAAATGAAAATTCTGTACATTAGAGATATTCAAAAAATAATAAGCGGGGGATGTTACTACATCGCTATAGAAGCCAAAAATGTGATTAGTTTTATGTCTGTCTGTCTGTCTGTCTGTATGTTTGTTCCACTATCACACGAAAACTACTGATCCGATTTGAATGCGGTTTTCGCAGATATATTTGTCTTCTTCCAACTTAACATCTGGTGTATAAAAAATTTTCCCCCCACCCCTCTAAAGGGACGAAAGAGGGGGTCAGATTTTGTATAAGACTTTTGCTTTAACACGAAAACTACTGATCCGATTTGCATACGGTTTTCGCAGATATATTTGTCTTCTTCTAACTCAAAGTCTGGTGTATAAAAATCACCCCTCCCCCCACCCCTCTAAGGGGAGCTAAGAGGAGTCAGATTTTGTATCAAACTTTTTACTTTTATGGACTTACTTCATATTATTAACTGTTTTTTCCAACTTAACATCTGGTGTATATAATTTTTCCCCCCACTCCTCTTCGGGGACAAAAGAGGGGGTAAGATTTTGTATCAACTGATGAAGTAGAAATACTTTAAATGGCAAAACAACGTTTGCCGGGACAGCTAGTTTGTAATAAAATCTGACAGATACTCTATAGATAGACTTTACTCTATCTGTCAAGTTAAGTTGTGGATAGCCTATACGGCACTTTTCAGGAAGTGGTGAAGCAGCCCCTTAGTCTAGCGACTCATGTCACCGCTGCTTTGTAGTGGCGTAGAACAAGAACTTTTTCAGCGCTGCTACTTTCACGGTGAACTCTATACGGGGGACTTCATACACACTTGAAAAGTTGTCAAACGCAACTCCGTTGCGACAAAATTCGTTTATCGCGCGGGAACCGTACATTTTTCCGGGATGAAAAGTATCCTATGTCCTTTTCCGGGACTCAGGGTATCTCCATACCAAACTTCAGCAAAATCGGCTTAGGAGTTTAAGCTTGTAAAGGTAACAGACAGACATAAACACTTTCGTATTTACAATATTAGTATGGATGTGTGTTTGACAAACGAGTTTTTTGTTAAAATGTTAAAACATGTGCGAAGAAAATGTCAGAATATAGTGTGTAAAAACCAGATCATCTACTTGATAGAGCACCTACCAGAATCGTTAATAAAGTTTAAAAATTGGGAGAGTCAAGTGGTGGCACGGGCTCACAGAAAACCGGCGTAAAATACTAGCGTTGTTTTATACAGAGTAAGGGCAAAGCCATATTGTTTCGTTTGCGTTGTATCGCGTTGTCTCGAAATGTATACAGGTAATAACACTTTAGGGTGTGTATAAGGTCCCCCGTATAGAGTTCACCGTGAAAGTAGCAGCGCTGAAAAAGTTCTTGTTCTACGCCACTACAAAGCAGCGGTGACATGAGTCGCTAGACTAAGGGGCTGCTTCACCACTTCCTGATAAGTGCCGTATAGGCTATCCACAACTTAACTTGACAGATAGAGTAAAGTCTATCTATAGAGTATCTGTCAGATTTTATTTCAATTTTTAGGGTTCCGTACCCAAAGGGTAAAAACGGGACCCTATTACTAAGACTTCGATGTCTGTCTGTCCGTCTGTCCGTCTGTCTGGCTGTAACTCAAGAACGGTAATAGCTGAAATTTTCACAGATTGTGTATATATTCTGTTGCCGCTATAACAACAAATACTAAAAACAAAATAAAATTAATATTGGGGGGCTCCCATACAACAAACGTGATTTTATTGGCCTTTTTTGCTCTATATCAATATTAGCAACAGGTAGGTACTTGAATTTTTCACACAATCCTTACTTTTATGTGTACTTTAATATTTAATAATATTAATATAAAATAAAAAATTAAGAGGGGCTCCCAGACAAAAAACACAAATTTTGGCCTAATTTTGCTCTATAATGGTACGGATACCCTTCGTGCGCGAGTCCGACTCGCACTTGGCCGATTATTGTCGGTTGCGGTCGCTTGCCTCAAAGATCGCAAGCCACCTTAAGTATAAAACAGTACGTTTTCTGTAATTGCTGTGCGAATTTTAGCCAGCGGCTAGTGTCCATAAAAAGAATGCTTTGTTAGAATTTATGTCCATTTATTATAGCAGATGAGTTATTGCATACCTCAACACAGCTATACCCAACCTACTGCCCGCAGGCACTTTATCAATGGCCCGCGTGAAGTTAAACCATTTTTAACTTCATTTCTACCGGCAAAATAATGTAGCCGTAGTGAAAGTCGTGAATTTTTTTTCACTTTTCAATCGCTAATTTTGAGGAACGTTATTTTTAACGCTAAATGGTTGCGGCCCGCGACACCAAGAACAAAACGTGTTTGTGGCCCGTATAAGAAAATATTGAGTACCACTGCTCTAACAAGTCCCTAACGACATAAAAAGGAATTTTGCATATAACGCAGCATACAATTATTATAACTATCATATAATTTACGGCATACAGCATATTGTATATGTGATTGAGGAGTCGTGATTATAGAGAATGTGCTAATGGCGCAACATCAGGTGAATTGCCGCTCGTTTTTGCTCACGAATACAAACATATTTCTAATAGTCTTTAAAAAAATGGGCTTATTCGACTCGTGAGCTTTTGTACTCGTATAATATTAATAACTATGTTAATTTATGAAATACTTAAAAACACTCTTTTGCATATTTTCTTTAAAAAACTCTAAGTTATTACTCATTGCATTTTAACAAATAGTGATTTTCTACCAACAATTTTGTTTGTTGAACAAAAATTTTTCTTCTAATTGAATTTTTTTTTTATTAAAAGTTCGTTACTAATTTCGTATAATACGTTTCATACAAAAGACTTCAACGCGTGCGAGTTGTTTCTGAGACAGTGCGAGTTATTGTCACTTTTCACCGTAAGCTAGTTAATAAATAACCGGCCAAGTGCGAGTCGGACTCACGCACGAAGGGTTCCGTACCGTTAGAGTACGTACGTATAGAGCAAAAATAGGCCAAAAATTGTGTTTTTGTATGGGAGACCCCTTAAATTTTTATTTTATTTTAATATTATTATTAATTATTATAGTACACATATAATTAAAAAGCTTTTGTGAAAATTTCAAGCGCCTACCTAATGTCATCATTGATACCGAGCAAAAAATGTTTTTAAAAATAACGTTTGTTGTATGGGAGCCCCCCTTAAATACTTATTTTTTTCTTTTAGTATTTGTTGTTATAGCGGCAACAGAAATACATAATCTGTGAAAATTTCAACTCTCTAGCTATTACGGTTCTAGAGTTACAGCCTGGAGACAGACGGACAGACGGACAGACATTGAAGTCTCAGTAATAGGGTCCCGTTTTTACCCTTTGGGTACGGAACCCTAAAAATATCTACGGGCTGTAACAAAACAAAGTGACTGATAATAATTTAGGACAGTGTTTTTGAACCTTTTTTATGATGCGACCCCCGAACCACAGATTACTAAATAGTTACTACGTAACCCGAACCACATAATATTACTAAATAGTTCCCTAACCCCAAATGTTTTGGTAAGAAAAAATATTTGGCGACACCATTTATAATATCCTTTTGACAAAACTTTGTTACTTAATATATCAATATTTTTAGTCTTTACTGTTTTTTATTGAAATACTTCTTTTGACCTCTGGTGACCTGACTACAGAAGTTTTGCGACCACCCAGAGGGTCGCAACCCACTTGTTGAAAAACATTACTTTAGGACTTTTATGTATCCCTTGTCCTCTGTGGTCTGCTTTTCATCAGGTGATTCTCCTGCTCATTGAAGGCTGTATATTGTTGCAGGTGTAGTACAAGGAGCGCGTTAAGCACCAACACCATGTTACGTCTGTCGGCGTTTTGCAGTGAGTATAAAAAAAAAAAATATTATTATATATTCCTAGCTTTGCGACAAAATTTGTCACCGTAAATTTTTCCGGGATGAAAGTATCAGTAGGTATGTCCTTTCCGGAGACTCAAAGTATATGTCCACGCCAAATTTCAGCAAGATCGGTTCAGCGGTTTGGGCGTGATGACAGACAGACAGATAGACAGACTCACTTCAACAAACAAACTGTTTTATTTGTCATACGAAACACATCAACGGGTGTATGCTTTGATGATAAATGCACCCGTTGATGTCTTTTGTATGACACGAACTCCGTTGCGCCAAAATTCGCTCATCGCGTGGGATCACCTTACATTTTTCGGAATAGAAAATGTCCTATGTCCTTTCCAGGGACTCCAAGTGTCTCCATACCCTACAACAAAATCGGCAAAGAGGTTTAGGCGTGAAGAGGTAATAGTCAGACTATTAGTATGGATGTGAAAATGTGTCTTCCTGACTTTCTGCCTGCCTGGTTATTACACTTAAATTGCTGAACCGTTTAAGATAAATTCTGGAGATACTCTCACCCTATTACTAATAAAAATATGTAGTTATTTGTATATTGTAGCTATTTTTTATCCTTGTCTATCAAGCGTATTTTACAGTGTAAAGGTGCTCCCAGACAAAAGTTATACAACGTTATAAAACATTGTGTAACACGATAACATTTTATAACATCAACAAAAATTAAACGTGTATTTTGTTATAAATTATTAAAAAATGTTATACAAAAATGTTATCTATCGTTATATAACTTCTGTCTGGGAGATAACAGACAAAGACAAAGGTGAAGTTCGGTATAGAAATACTTTAAAAGACAAGAAAGGACATAGGATAGTTTTACGAAAACATGTACGATTCCCACGCGATAAGAATTTCGATGCAAGGGGGTTGCGGGTGTCATCTAGTCTAAAAATAGCACTAATTGTTCGTATTGTACTATTTAAAACGTAGCAATATCCATCACTTTCTATTGCTATTGTTGGGCAAGTGGTTCCCAAGGCTCGGTCCTTGGGAACCACTTACCATCAGGTAATTAGCTTGTTAATCCAATTATCTGTAACATCATTCATCTGATAATAATATGCAACGTATATATTTCGTAAAGCTGATCGCACATTTGTCAGCACCGTACGCGCCGAACGCACCGCATAGTTCAGCCGGCCTAAGGCCGTGTTTCCACCTGCAAGCAAACTCGCTGAAGTGTTGCGTGAGTTTCTTGCAATATTGTTTACATTTCATATTATTGCTGCAATAAATGTCGTGCGAGAAGCTCGCGGATAAATGCCATACCAAACTAGACCGTATAACTGCGGTGACCCGCAGCGAGATCTGTCGCGAGTCCTCGCAGACATGTTTAAGCCGTATTTTCACTAGGGGACATGTCGCGGAGACAAGTCGTCCGACATTTACGTAGTTTGTCCCTGCAACACATAATTGCAGCTCGTTTGTCAAAATCTTGACAAAACTCGATAAAAATGTGTTGTCATGTTAGGGTTCGTAGAAAAAAAATAGCACTGATTAATCCTTCGATCGCGGATTCTTTGAAATCTATTGTTATTCTATTGTTGTCGCGGTCACCGGTGTCCATAAGGGGCTTGATGGGTTAAGAAAAAAAACACAATTAATTATCTCTAATTTTGACGACAGACCCATCATCACAATATTATGACATCATCGTATAGGTACGCCTAACCGTTTTGGACGTGCAAAGTTGCGGTAGGCAACACAATATAAAACGTTATTCTCATAACCAAGTGTCTCAATATAAGATATGATAGGTAAGAGTTCAGGCTCAGAGAAAACTTTTCACACTTATGGTCGCACTAACAAAGTTTAATAATTATTTAATTTAATTTTAAATTAATGTTTGATTAATAATTAAATTAAAGTTACATAATGATTAAATATTTATAACTGCGGCCATAACTTTACCAGCCTGCTAGAGTCCATTAAAGTTGTTTAACATATTTGTGGCGAGAATCGAACAAAAAAATCACAGTAGAAAGATTAGCCACTGGACCACGGTATTAACTTAATAGTGATGGGAACTAACGCTAGTTAAGTAAGTTTTAATGTTTGGATGTAATTCCTATTGTGAGCCAACCCTGATCTGAATTGATATAAACGTTGCTAAACGCTCTTTTGTGTACAATCTACTCTAATAAATGACGTATTGTGATTTGTACCTTATATTTTGTAATTTTAATACGTCAAAGGGCGTGGTAGCAGCCGGAAATTTTGTTACGAATTATTACAATGTCTTTGTAATAACTAATAATTATCTTATATATAAAATTCTCGTGTCACAATGTTAGTTAGCGTACTCCTCCGAAACGGCTTTACTGATTTTATATGCATATTCAGTGGGTCTGAGAATCGGCTACTGGGTACTTTTTATATGGATAGGTACATTTGTTGAATAAATAATAGTAAATTATTATTACAACTCGAGACTGACGGCGACCATTGTTTGTGCGACGGGATAGCGATGGATTTAGTCACTTCAATTTAAAAATAATATGGGCGAAATACTTTATATGGCAAAACAACCGGGACAGCTAGTAATTATTATAAAATAGGGAAAATATAAAACACAAATAAAACACAACACACACTCTTATGCCCCTTTGACTGCGCTTACAGAAGAGTAACGTTTTGTGAGTGTGTGTATGTTGGTTTATTTTGTTTACTCCAAAAAGTTGTAGATTCTATAGATATAACAGGAATAATAATTAATGCATCGATTAAACATTGATCTCGCTTCAGTCAGAACGCCAGCGATACACCAATCATTTATCGATGTAGAAACATTTTGTTGCAAAAATGCCATGCCCATGACTCTAATTCTATAAGACTCTAGATCTCTACGGTCAGAGGAGCTAATAAGTACAGAGTAGTAGAAGCGGGCTTCCCTGCTCCGTTGGCCCATTTCGTGCGCACGCGCAGTTTACATTGTTGTGAGTTACGACAACGTAGAAAGCGGACCCATTTATAAAAAGCCTTAATTATATTAAATAGGTAGTCGTCAATATTCCAGGTGAAAGATTCTCTGTGTTATCTAAGAATTAGGAATAACATTTAAAACATTATACAGAATGTAATGTAACAATGTAAAAAAATACCACTGATAGTATTAATTGCTGTGTACTGTGTATGTATGTTTTCTCTAAATAGAGTTCACTGTGTAAGTAGCAGTGCCGAAAGATTTTTTTTAATGTACCTACGGACAACTTCGTAAAATGAATAAGGGACTTATACTATGAATACTCGCGACCGTCAGCTGCGACTCCGTGGGTGGGGTGGGCAGTGGCAGCCTCCCAAAGATGAAGAAAAAAAAAAATTTTTCAGTCATTTCCTCTCATTTGAAAATTTATAAGAGTATTGTTAAAATACTCTAGTAAACAATTTAAAAAATCAGCTAGCTGTAAGTCAGTGGAAAAGTCGTCAGCTGATAAGTTTTAGTAGGTATAGATGCTGTTGCGTTACACCTTTCAAGGTACCAGCTGACAAACTTTCCACTGAGATACAGCAAGCTGACATTCATTTTTATTCATAGTAGCATATAAACGATCACCAGGTAAATTTTTAGCTGAGAGGAAATCATTGAAAATATAATATTTTTTTCATGTTCAAGGAGCCAGCTGGCGTATAATCCACCGTGTTATGGTCAGCTGACTATGTTTTTCTTTCAAAATACTACATAAACTATACTCTGATAAATTTTCAAATGAGAGGAAATTACTGAAATTTTTTTTTCTTCATGGGTGGGAAGGCTGCCACTGCCCAGTGCCCACCCCATCCAGGAGTCGCAGTTGACGGTCGCTAGTATTCATAGTATAAGTCTCTTATGCATTGTACAAAGTTTCGGGAAGAAATCATTGACCAAAAATTTACCTGGCTCCCGGGCCACTATTAAAAAATTTAAAAGATATGTGTATATAAGGAACACATACCGAAATTATTATTATCAACACCCATTTTGTTACATTCTGTATAATTGATTAATAGTCAATTGCTTAAAATTGTAAAGTTTGGTATCGAAATGCTGAAGGGAGGCGAATAAGATACATACGTAATCCGACTCGCATTTGGTCGATTTTTTATCTAACTTTGCTGTCGAAACTATCGAGCGCAATTGTCTAAGTACCCACGTTTCATTAACATAATGAGAATGCAAATGTAATTAATCTGATGTCCATTAGTGAGGCCTTGGAAATTTCCTGAAGATTGCGCCAATTGGGGCGCACTTTGACATGCTCCCACGCGATCATCTCCCGAACTATTGCGACACGATCATTATACATGTGATAGCCAATGATAATTCGTTTTGAATTGTCCATAGGCCGAGAGCTGGACGGAAAATGAGTCGGCGTTTCATTTATTTCACAACTACATGTTTTATTACCTACCAGGGCGACTTAATCGCTAAGCCCTTTAAATTAGAAAAAAAAAGAAAAAAAAAACAACTACATGTTTTCCGCAAAATCGTTTATCGCGGAGGAATAATGCATTTTTCTGGAACTCAATGAGCCTTCATACCAAATTTCATCGAATCAGTTCAACGTCTTAAGCGTTAAGAGGTTACAGCTAAACATACATACATAATATACTAATGTGTTAAAGTTTGTTCTCGTTTCTTACATTTGAAATCATAATAAAATAATTTGAGAAGGCATTAAAAACAGCTCGAAGAAACGAAGAAACGTAATGCATAGAAGAATGATAGGAAAAATATTATTTGACGATGCCAAACAATAACGTCTTCATAAGACATTAACAATATTACCTTTCTTTACAGTGCTACTGGCGGTAGCGGTCGCACAAACTGGCTACGACTACAGCAAGCCCGGCCAGCCCTTCCCCCCGGGCCCCTCCGCACCACGGCCGGGGTACACCACACCATACCCACAAAATGGTGACTACGCCCCAACCACAACAAACTATCCAACAGCAACCTACCCCTCGCAAAACCAGGGCTATCCCGCAAACAGACCCGACCAGGGGGACAGGGGACAGGGGCCAACCGGATCCGGAAACCATCCAGGATCATACCCTAACCAAGGACCCGCTGGACCTGCTGGACCGTCCTACCCTGGACAAGACAATCCATCGAACTATCCAGGACAATCGGGACCTACCAGCCCAACTGGGTACCCAGGACAGCCAGGACAGGACTACCAATCAGGTCCCGGCTTTCAGCCCAGCCCAGGCTTCGGACCCGGGTCTCCAGGATCTCCAGGCGGACCTGGATTCGCTCCAGGCGGTCCTGGTTCTCCGGGTGGACCTGGATTCGCTCCGGGCGGTCCCGGTTCTCCGGGTATACCTGGATTCGCTCCAGGTGGTCCCGGATCTCCAGGTGGACCTGGATTCACCCCTGGTGGTCCCGGATTCTTCCCAGGTGGAGGCTTCGATTCTGGGGCTTACGACGGCGGCGACTATTCCGCAATACCCGGGGAGCCTGATAGAGACTATCCCATCCTCTCTGTGATTCCAGAAACTTCGTTCAGATGCGAGGCTCAAGCGTATCCCGGTTATTACGCGGATGTCGAGACCCGCTGTCAAGTCTTCCACGTCTGCGCCAACAATCTCACCTACGACTTCTTGTGTCCAAACGGGACGATTTTCTCTCAAGAGGTCTTCGTATGCGTCTGGTGGAACCAATTTGACTGCAACTCCGCACCCAGCCTGTATGAACTCAACGCGAATCTCTACGACTATTCCATCACTGGAGCTCAGAACAATAACTACCAGCAGGGACCGCAGGGCTATCCAGGTGCAGGACCTCAGGGACCACAGGGACCATCAGGTTTTCCAGGCTTGGGTCCGCAAGGACCACAGGGACCATCAGGTTATCCAGGGGCAGGACCTCAGGGACCACAGGGACCGTCAGGTTACCCAGGTGCCGGTCCACAAAGACCACAGGGACCATCAGGATATCCAGAGGCAGGCCCTCAGGGACCATCTGGCTACCCAGGTGCTGGCCCTCAAGGTCCACAAGGACCATCTGGCTACCCAGGAGCTGGCCCACAAGGACCACAAGGACCATCAGGCTACCCGGGTTCAGGACCTCAGGGACCATCAGGTTACCCAGGCGCTGGACCACAAGGCCCATCCAGTTACCCGACTCCAATTCAGGGACCGTACCCGAGCCCAAAGCCTCAAGGATACCCTAGTTCCACACCAGGATACTCAGGTTCTGACCAGGGCCCAACAAGCTACCCAGGTTCGAGACCAGGGTCATCGAACTACCAATCGTCGAACCAAGGGTACCCGTTGCCAGGTAAACCCCCCGGTCCTAGCTTCCCCCCACGACAAGGACCGAATTACCAACAGCAACCCAACAGAGAATATTTGCCTCCGAAAAACTGATGTTCCCGCTACTAAAAGACTTTTAGGCTAGTTCGTCAAGCAGTCCCAAAAATGTCGCTCCAACGAATATTTTGTGATACCATATCTACGAATTTTTATACATACAAACTAAATCATATACTTATTTTAAATAATAGATATTACAAACTGTAGTCAGTAAAGATGTATAGAGGTGGGATAGGGGTGACGTCAAGAGGTGTACCAAACATTTAACGTGTCAAAAGTTGCTGTCCCTAAACAGCCTCTCTTCAGACACTTTCAACAGATAGTTTTGGGGTTTTCTTTTTAATTTTATATTCTTTACATTCTTAGAAACCAAATGTACAATGGAACTGTAAGACTAATCAGGGTAAGTTTGGACATAGGGTAAGTCCGGATAAAGGTCACAGCACACATATCAACTCGGAAAGGGATCGGCACCGTATCGCCTCGAGCCGTTCAATATTGTTTGTATGAATTTTATTTTTAGAAAATTAGTCAGTGATTTTTTTTTTGCCTGGCGTTACGGGCATATTATACGCCATACTGCACTGCAACTGCATTTATAGCACCGTACTGTAACTGTAGTTTAATTTAGCGTTAGCTTGAATTATCCGGACTTACCCTGTAACCGAACTTACCTTGATTTACTATATTTGGAAATGAGTGTCTACTAAAAGATTGAAGACAAAGAGAAATGGTTGATTCACCGCCATATTGCGGCCGTTACAATAATAAGACAGCATCTTAACAGCATAAGCCAGTATATGCCTACAAAATTTGCAATGCAATACGCACGACAAACGTTACTGTTGGTGCTTCTTATTAAATATTGTTATTTAGAAATCTTACCACCTTACTAATAAAAATATTTATATTCATTCATGGTTCGTCTGTGTGTCAGGTCACATGTGACGTTCCCAATGTGCCAGACGAAGACAAGCAGACTAGTATGTTTATGTAAATATATTTTTTATTAGTAAGGAAGATTAGGATACTCTTAAGTTAATAAATAAGGGAGGCTACATTTTTATCAAATCAATATTATTTTGAGAGAAAAGTGATAAAACAGGACAGTTGTTAAAAACACTCTAAGCTCTATATACTTATAAAAAGTAAGTAAGTATGTAGACTTTATGGAGATTTAAATTGGGTTGTAAAAATATTTTTATAGCATGGGTTCTGCCCATTTATGGCATATAGGTAGACCTTGTTTTTAAGATAAAGTATCTTGAAGTTAAGGTAACGAAACCGTTTAAACAGAATTGGTTCGATAAAAATGTTGTCGAGGGTATTCAAATTATATTTTTGAAAAATGTGATCTAAATGAAGTTACCAAAACTAGTGATTTTTTTCTCAAGAACGAAATTATCTCATTTTTAGCGTAGAATATAAAATGTATTATTAGTTGTATTATGTAAATATTTTTAACGAAATAAAGAATGCAATTCAAATGAAGACGTTGTAATTTATTTAAGGGAAAAGACCTAATGGCAGACACTTTAAGGAAACATGAAACATTTGAATGTTATAAAATATATATTTATGAAAATAAAGGATTGATAACTTCTTCCATGTCTTCAGTAACTCTTACAAAATAAAACTATTATAATTATTCTCTGACAAATCAATTAAAAATATATTATTGGTCTTTTTGTAAACTTAGTCATAAGTACTAATAGATGACATCACAAAAAACGAACATCACTAATAGTAGACACCAATATGAACTAATAGTTGACATAAAACATTACATTACATTTTTCCTGTTATTAGGTCTTTATTTGCCATTTTTCAAAAGATTTCATTTACTTCATCATAGTAACTACATGCATCAGAAATATTATCCACGTTGTCTCCAGATTCTATTCATTATTCTTCCATGCTGAAACTATCTTTCCTTTTATTTTTATTTTTCATATTTTTTTCCTAGCAAATTTATTTTCTGTCTTTAGTCTCATTGCTTCTTTTGCCTCTTCTTTTTTCTTTTTTCTTTTCTCAGCTCTCCTTTTTCTTCTTTTTACTGCAAAAAAACTAAAGCAATCGATTTTTAGATCAGTACAAGGTCTAATATTAGACACCATGTCCATTTTTAGGTGCAGCAGTTCTAAGTTCTTAGATTGTTAATAGAATTATATTTTCAGAGAATACTGATGATTTTTGCAGTAGAATAAAGTGTAGTACTTTATTAAGTACAAAATAACTTTAGTCTGTATTGCAAAACTCAAAGATGAGATCCATGTCATCTATTAGGTTTTTTACATTTTCAAGAACTAATAGTAGGCACCCTTTATATTGTTAGGGAAAATGGATAAAAAATCTTAAATAAACATTAATTAGTGTATACAACATGACCATTAATCCAATGAAATCAATATAAATTACAAAAAATCAAATAAATGTATTCAAAATTGCCGAGCGCGTGTTGACGCGGTCATATTATTTACGAAAACTGATCCCATTTTAAAATTTTGTTCCCGAAGGCGTCTCCAATATATTTTTTCAATTCAACAGATAGCTTGAGAAGCTTATAAAATTTACAATGGTGAGAAATAATTAGAGTAATTCTTATTTTTATGGTATTTTTGTCATAAGTGTCATCTATTACTTCAGTGTCTAGCATTAGGTCTTTTCCCTTAACGTGTTTTATAAACTACCACTGTCAAATTTATCAAACCAAAAAGTTAAAATGCAGAAAATTAAAAGTATTATGTACAATTTTTTATCTCTAATAATACATCTGAGAATTGTTTGCAGTGCAATGATATTATATAAAAAAACTTAAAGCAGATATGTTACTACCGCGCGCGTTGTGAAGCCTCAAATACGGGCCAATTGGCCCGTCTTTTATTTAGTCTGTCTCTTTTATGTAAATGGCATTTCGTATCTTTTGTTTCACTTATCTGTCAAATTTGACAATTGAATTTTAACATCGCGACATCTCTTATCGAGTAGCTGTAATAAAGCGTAGTTGCAGATCTAAACTGTACAAAAATAATAGACATTGAATTCATAAGCGATAGCGTTTAATGGTAGAGTTTTGCCCTGATATTTCAACAGACACTATAAATATCACACCCTGATGTAGTAATTTTTTTAATTTAATAAGTTATTAAAAACACTTTTTCAGTTATTTAGAAATTATGTTTCGCGTGACTACAATATTTTGCCAGGCTGTAGAGTTTATTAAGAGGGATCGCGGGTGCAGTAGAATTTAAATGAAGAAACTATTGCACTCACGCTTCACCCTGCGCCGGCACGTGTATTGTGATAGAGACAGATACAGTAAATCCGTAGTTCCCTGATTCCTCCTTCAAAATAGAGCCTATCTAATTTTTTTTTATATCTTCAGGAAGAGTGAGTCTATGCCTCTACGTTTTTATTAATTTATCTTAAAGATCTTTCAAATTTGTTTAATGGTCGGTGGATTGGCGGGGTACCTACGGGGCATACATTTTTTGCGATTTTTGAAGGGTCCTATTTTTTATTTATTAGTAGAAAAAATCAAACGTAGAGGCATAACTTTAAGGGGCCCGGTGACATCTAAATTCTCATACAAACGTAATACCAAAATCATTTTCTCATAAGAATTTCGATGGCACCCGGCCTCTTAACAGATCCCAATATTGTATAAAAAAAAATTGTCTAGAAGCATTGTCCAGGGAGTAAATTGGGGAATAACGTACGTTTGTATGGAAAAACAGTGCTATAGGTCTACGGCTAGAATCTGATGGCAATTTTTGACAGCCGATTTTCAAAAAATATCCTTGATCATTGGATAAATTTTTATATTTGCACGTTTCACACACAAAATAAGCCGCTAAAGGAATAAAAAAGGATGAAAATGTTTTATTCCTATTACCCCGATATTGCTAGACTCAATTTATTTTCCCACTTTTTGCCATCAGATTCTGGTAGACCTATAGCATACCCTCTTAGGATGTATTCAGACGTGCGCGTTTTCTGCGCGCGCGGATTCAGCGCGCGTCGCGTGTTGTCCCAAACGCTAAAGCAGTTTGAGGTTCCTATATGTTATCCTAGTCCTATACCTATATGTTATTGGGCTTGTTTGTTTCTATCGGTGTCGATGTATTTATATTGCTATTTTTGTTATAAATATCAATAATTAATATTGTTATTGTGAAGTTATAATTTTTATCATTATACTGGCTTAAGTGAACTAAAAGTATTTTGAAATAACTATGGCAGAAAGGGGTGTAGATAATATTGCCGGAACATCTGATTTTATATGATATTAATCTTTTTTCAGTTGAATAAACTCTTTTTGCGTATGGTTAGATACTCGTACTTAAGGAGTAAACTCCAGTCGTGCGTCGGAGCTGACACACTTTTTTTTGAGTTTTTATGGAAGTTTCCTCTCAATTTTAATGTTATATGACTACAAAAATAATGACATATGGTCATGTGGGTCAAGAGTGCGCAGCGTCTAAGTGTGCGCATTGTAAATATCTCGAAAAATATATGACGCTGAGGAACGGCAACCCCCCTCTTCGATAACCCACAGTACGCCCTGCGAAGCACTCGTGTCCCAGCGGCTGCGCGCGCGCCGTTTTGGACTGACATATAAATGAAGATTTTTGCTCAAATATTTACGATATTTTGTAAATTTTGATGCGTAATCTTTTGTAGTCATGTATTTTTTTTCTCAATAAGCTTTTTGCTATCGAGTGCAACATAATATCAAGTTTGTTATTTGCCAGTGTTTAGGATATTCTGATGATGCAGGAATTAACGATATTCGTATAACCCTGTTCCTATGCTTTGGGTTAAGTGTGCGCAGAAGCCTTTTCCCTTATGTGGCCATCAGTATTCTGAACCACCGACTGAAGATTGGATTGAATAAAGCCTTTGTGGAGTCTGGTGGCAAAAACAGTGCACCAGCTCCGCACACGGCACTTTTTTTTGTAGTACAATTTACATGTATGAGTCACAGTATGACGAAGTAACTAAATATTTCCAAGTGAAAAAACTGTTCTCATATTTTGATTTAAGACGATTTTGTTGATTAGTTTAAGTAACTATAAGTAGTTACAAATTAAAATTATAAAAGAATATTATTTATGTTCTAAATTATATATAATTTGTTGTTGCGTACACTTACCCCAAGTGCTGCGTACACATACCCCGATACTGGGGTAAAAGTGCGCAAATGGAAGGGTTATTGTTTTCTAAAGTTTCTTAAAATATAAGCTATTGAAAAATACTATTGTTGTGTTTAAGTTGGAGACAAATAAACAGTCTTACAAATGAACAAAGTTTTGTTTCATTGTACTAATAATATTTGAGTTTTTTAAAGCATCAAACTTTAAATGCGCACACTTGACCCACATGACTCTAATAATTAAACAGTAAACAAACGAAGTACACACATTTCTATTTTTGCTGTCACCGAGATGAAAAAAAAAACACCGAAATGTAAATTCAGCGAAATAGTATACAGCGTGATTGCAAAACAAGCATCCCGGATTAAAAAAAAAAACAATCGGTAATTTTATAAATTCGTATCAAAATATAATAAACTAGCTGACCCCCAGAACTTCGTTTCGCTATTCTAAGAAACTAAGAAAGTCGATCCATGCGTAGACCAAAAATGCAAAGCAGTCAGTCATTCGACAGTTCTCTCACCGGTGTCTGGTCGTGTCGATCAGCCGTTCCACCAGATGGGAGAGTGTGATGGCACACATTTGGATACCTTTCTAGCGTATTTGGAAGATCTCAATGTGATCGGTAGCCGGTCGTTCGACTTGGAAAATATTATCATACTCACGGTAGCCGTCGCCGCGCTGGTACGTCGGCGCGTTTATAAGTTTTAATCAAACTGCTCTAATTTGTAAACAATCCATTGAAATGTTACAATTTAAGGGCCGAATATTGCTTTTTTTAGAGGACGCAGTTTTATTTTTGGGACATAATATAGGGGTGGTCAATAGAAGCTTAACCTCAAGTTTGTGGGGCCGCCACTTGCCACCCTTGTTCTCCGGCTGCCATCTTGGAAAAAAGGGTGTCAATTTTTTTGCGGTAAAAAGTCATACAAACATATTTGTAGGCAAAATAATTTTCAACAAATTATGATATTACAACATTTTTGTAAGACGTATGGTTTCCGAGATATCGCGAAAATATAAAATATAAAAGTGTTGTCACCTCTTTTTTCAAGATGGCGACCGAGGAACAAGGGTGGCGTTCCTACAAACTTAGGGTTTGGCTTCTATTGACCACTCCTTCTTGTTCCGAAAATAAAATTGCGTCCTCTCAAAATTAATGCAAAGCTCATGTAACATTTTAATGGACTAAAAATATTTGTTCGATTGTTATAATAGTGAAAGGACAATAATTATTTTTTACATAATACTGCCAATGAACACTTTGACGTTTATTTAGGTAACGTTTAATAATAAGCAAAAAAAGCCTCACAGTTAGAAGTTGATTTAGAAATTAAATTTTTAACGAAATAAACTGTTAAAGTTTGACTTTTTTGTAGATTCTTCTACATAATATATTTTATAGTATAAATGCTATAAAATATATTATGTAGATATTTTATGTACCTATCATCAATACTTTTTGCAACGCAAGCGAAATTAATGTATTTTTATGGCAAATTGGCACTTTGGGTTAACTTTTGCAATCTTCGGAAGGATCTCTAACATTTTTCAGAATAAAATGTTAGAGCCTATAATATCCATCACAAAGGATGTAGCTATCCGTTAGTATTCAGCTATTGCACAGCTCTTATCGTGGTTTTAGGCAATTCCTAGAGCCAACTATTTTTAACCCATTCAAATAACCTGTTGCCTCCCGTAAGCTAGACGCTCACAAAAATAATATCATAGAGTGACGGCTGCTCATTTTGTAACTTAACACGTAATTTTGTCCGAATTAAGTGTTAAGTTAATATTCATTGTTAATTATTATTATTAAGTATTAGAATTTAATGAATAATATTCATTAAATTCTAATACAAACTAATAATAATTAACCATATACAAGATGTTTGTGTAAACACCGTTGTCCTTGAAACCATCAAATGAGCCCATCAAAATGAACAACTTTGTCTATGAGAACAATGCTGGGAATTAAAAAAAATCTGTCTTCATACTCATACAAATTGCCGATCCGGGCATCAGTATGGGTATGAAGACGGCATTTTTTTTAAGTTCCCAGCATTGTTCTCATAGAAAAAGTTGTTCATTTTGACGGGCTCATTTGACGGTTTCAAGGATAACGGTGTTCACACAAACACACTGTATAAAAACAACACAATAGACTCGTTCTGTTTTTGCTAATTCACTAATCAACAAAAGTCAATATTATAGGTAATCCTAATACACTATATGAGGTCACAAAGTCAGTCTCTGAGTTTCTTATTTATAAAATCACAGGTAAAATATGTCCTTATAAAATATTAAAAGTCAAATAAATGACAATATTGTGAATTCAAACATAAAGCATCAGCAGCATAGTTCTGTTTGATTCAGGAACAATTTTTATAATTTCGCAGATCCTGTATAAAACAACTTTAAAAATCACCGAGATGAAAAAAATATTCACCGATATGAAAACTATTGTCACCGAAGGTCACCGAAAGTCACCGAGTCACCATTTCCGTGATTTTTTTTCATATCGGTGATTTTTTTTTTCATTTCGGTGACCAAATAGGTCACCGAATTCACCGAAACGGAATCACCGATATGAAAATCTGCGACAAATCGTTGAATATTTTGACACCTATAATAATTATACCGATATCTATACTACATACTGATACATATTATTAAAAGTGTTTGTAAGAAAATAAATTAATACTTCTAGCTGGTTCAATAACATGATAAATGGAATCACGGAAATGTAGAGAAAAGTGTCGGGTGTCACCGAGACGATATACTTACGTTTTTAGCGGGAACACGCAGCGACGCAGCAAACCACCTCTATCTCCGAAGGCACAAGCATGACTGGCGCTTGAGTTGGAGAAGCGGCATTACGTTCAAAAGTACTTCTGGTCTCGACAATTCATGTTTCTTTTTTATTCACCGAATCAAGACAAAATGTTGGGACAGTTTTATTTCTCCCGCTATTTTGAAAGTATAACGATTGAGATTATGAAATTTGTATTGATTATACCTCTATTCTTTAAGAATCCAATAAAAGAATCCGTTTGTTTGTACCACTAATATTTTTTTCCTCGGCTGACGAAATCAGGACTAAAAAGGTCGTTGGGACAGTCACCGAGGGGCCTAATTTCCACCTTTAGAATTTTTTATTTTTATGTTCTAGTTATCGAATTAAAAACGTGTCTGTTGCCTCATATGGATAATCACACAAACTATGCGATTAAATTTTATTTAACCCTAAAAAGCCATTTCACACCCCCAATTTCACAGTAGCTGCGAAAAAAAAAGCGGTTGGGAAATTCACCCACAATGTTTTCTTACATTCTCTTCATTTTTCCATTTTTTGTACAAGTGTTTGAGTTCTGAATTCCTTAAAAGTAAACTGCGGGTGAATTTATGGATACCCTAGCAACCGAGTGGACGCTTCGGGGTGGCTGCGCGGCAGCTGTTCGGTGGCTGCGTGTTCACGGTGAAAAGACGGTTGCTGCGTGTACGCGGATTGTGCGCGTATAGTCATATGAACACGCCCTTAAGCTTTTGTGTAGAAACTGCTCAACATAGAATCGACACTCTCTTTATATAAGGACTTTAGCACTATCTCTACAACTTCTTACCAAATCCAGCAATAAATCATTTAACACGCAAAACTCATTGCAGTTCTCTTCTCGATGACCGCAAATCTATTAACAAAACACTCGAAGCGTCGCGCATCCATTACGCGGTTAGATGATATATAATTTAGGTGCGATTGGGCAACGGCAGTCCGCAGTGAACAATAATGACTTCACAATATCATTGACATACATTGACAAATGCTAATTATGGTGCTCCCACACCGCCGTTAGAAAATGTTTGTAAACATTTTTAACATAAAAACATTTCCTAACAAATGTTGTCAACTGTTACATTTTGTTAGGAACTGTTACATGTTATAAATGCTCCCACATTAAAAAATTTTTTACTAATGTTTACTAACATTTTATAACATTTAAATCTGGTATTGGGCGTTTTCACACTGCGACGATAACGACACGACACGATACCACAGAATAGATAAGGGCCACCGCACATATACAATTTCAAGTTGGCCGACTATCTATGATCAATGATGTTTTCCTAATTCTAATCTGTCACTTAGTATTGAATGCACCCAAAATATTCTCCTTTCTTTTCGCCTTCGTTTTATTAGTGCCACAATAAAAGCGTGCTTTTTACGCATTTTAACACGCACGTCTAGGCTAGCAACACCGTTACCAACTAAATCTAAAAGTCTGCGGCTGGCAGCGTACACGATGAAATTGTCCAATTAAATTGTGACACTACGCAATTTCGTTTGTATGATAGTCGGCCAACTTGAAATTGTATATTATGTGCGGTGGCCCTCTATTCTGTGGTATCGTGTCGTGTCGTGTCGTCGCAGTGTGAAAACGCCCATTTGGCTCACCTCACCGCATACTCCGCCGTCACCTATAAAATGTTTACAAACAAAAGGTAGCACATGTTTTATCTATCTATACTTATTATAAAACAAAGTCGCTTTTTTTCCCTCATGTCCCTTTGTTCCCTTTAATCTTTAAAACTACGCAACGGATTTTGATGATTCTTTCAGTGTTAGATAGCCCAGTCATCGAGGAAGGCTATACGCTATATTTTATCACGCTAAGACTAATAGGAGCGAAGAAATAGAGGAAAATGTGGAAAAAACGGGGAAAATTATTTGAAAGGGCTAACTTGAACGCGCTAATCTCAGGAACTACTGGTCCGATTTGAAAAATTATTTCAGTGTTAGATAGCCCATTTATTGAGGAAAGCTATAGGCTATATGTTATCACGCTAAGACTAATAGGAAAATGTGGAAAAAACGGGGGAAATTATTTGAAAGGGAACTACTGGAGCAATTTTTATGTTATTTGGCACAGATAAGAAGTAGACCACGTGAAGGATCATAGGCTATCGATTTTAATCATTTTTCAGTGGCTATATATTTTATACCCGTGCGGGTATTATACAAGGAACTTCGAGAAGACGAAAAGGAATTTGAAAAATATTTTCGAATGAAAATATTTCGCATCCGTCGCGCGGTCTCAAAGGGAATGAGTAATGACAGACACACTAGCCGCGCGGGCGGTGATCGTAGACTGCTCTGTCGCTGCGCGTAGGCTGTGCGGTGGCTGAGCGTACGCTGCGCGGTCGCTGCACGTTCGCTGCGCGTACGCGGTTTTTGTGGAAATATTTGAAAATAAGCTTTATGTAATTAGCATAGAACCTCAAACTGCTTTAACGTTTGGGAAAACACGCGACGAGCGCTGAATCCGCACGCGCAGAAAACGCGCACGTGTGAACACAGCCTAAGAAAAAAGAATAAATAAAAAGAAAACTAATAATATAAGATATTTTTTTATTTATTATTTTCGCTCATCAAAATGTAGTTACGTCCTTTACTCCTTTCTCAGGCTCTAGACCAGTGGTCCCAACCTTTTTAGAGCTGTTACCCCTATGGCCTGTTAGAGAAACTGATTTTAACCACCTCTGTTACCCCTTTAGAATAGCTATTTTACCCCCGCGGGGGTAATTACCCCCAGGTTGGGAACCACTGCTCTAGACTCTACAGTCTAGACTACCGATTGTAATGAAATTTTGTTCACAGTTAGTCTAGACTTCTAGAGTCTAGAGTCTAGACTATCTGTGTGCAAAATTTCATTACAAATAATTTACAATCGGTTTAGTAGTTTCGGCGTGAAAGGGAGACAGGCAGACAGACAGACAGAGATACTGAGATACTTTCGCAATTATAACATTAGTATGGAAGTATGGATAGAATACACTTGGCCTTTGGGATTGAAATCGGAAAAACTAATCATACAGGTCATAAAGCATTGAGATATAAGTACTACGTAATAATAATAATAATAGCTCCCACACCGGTTTCGGTGACGGTGGCCGGTTTCATTGAAACCAGGCCAGCTACGCAGGAGTAATTTTATAGTGCCCAAGTGTGTGCGCAGTACACAAGAGCACTCTCTATTCCTTTACTCTCATAACCCAGTGGGACGGACGACCGACACGACCGGCGAGAGATCAGGCGCAGGACCGACTTTTACATGCCCATCCGACGCATGGATCATCTTACTTGTCAGACAATCAGGTGATCAGCCTGCATTGTCCTAACCAAACTTGGAAATAACACGTACGTAATACGTAGTACTTATATCTCAATGTCATACAGGCTAGTTATATAGCACATAGGCGACTACAGGAGATAGGCTATTATAGAATGCATTATTCAGTGTAGATGCGCAGGTTTCGATAATAACATATTTAAATCCCGGAAGTGGGAAATTGGCGCTCCGCTCCGTGCGGACCGATTTAATATTTCGATCGAGGATTCTTGGAAATGCTATTGTATTCTATTATTGTCGCGATCACCGGTGCTCGTATGGGGATTGAATGATAAAATATTACTTACCGCCATGATCAGCGCAATGAGGTGAAATCCCATTTATATTAATTAATAAATGCATGTATAGAAATAAAATCTATTTAGTACCTATATAATATTTATCGACCTACAAAGTGTAACAAAACTAAGTGATAAAACTTTAGGGAGTGTATGGGTCCCCTATATGTATGGAGTTCGCTGTGAAAGTAGCAGCACTGAAAGAGGAACTTTTTTTAAACTCTTGTATGGAAGAAATCATGACGTTGTGTCGCTTGCCTATACAGAATACAGATCACAAAAAACAACATAGTACGCAGTATTATGTTTATTTCGTTATATTATATCTGTGAGATACGAAGCGGGTCGGCATTTGACCTGTTTAATGCTAACCGTGATTCTATATTATACAGACATTTCAGATACTACACCTACATAAGTGTCTATATAAACATATACATATAACATAAGTATTAAGTATACAAACATACTTTTTAGGATTCCGTACCCAAAGGGTAAAAAGGGCTTAGGTCTTATTAGGTGAGTCCATTTAACCAAAAAAAATTGGGTTCTATTTTTATTTAGTGATATATTTTTATCCCATTTAATATCGTACTGCAGAACGGTCACTCGCGGTGCGGGGGAATGAGCGGGGGTGACGCGGGGAGAGACGCGCGCGCGGGGGCACGTCACGCGCGGGCGACGCGTCGTGTCCAATAATTGTAGTGTTTTTAAGGATAACTTTCGGAAGCTATTTCTCAACACACTGCACACTGCACGATAACGACACGACACGATACCACAGAATAGAGGGCCACCGCACATATTATACAATTTCAAGTTGGCCGACTATCGTACAAACTGACTATCGTACTAATTCTAATATTCTGTCACTTAATATTGAATGCACCCAAAATATTCTCCTTTCTTTTCGATTTCGTTTTATTAGTGTCACAATAAAAGCGTGCTTTTTACGCATTTTAACACGCACGTCGCTAGGCTAGCAACACCGTTACCAACTAAATCTAAAAGTCTGCGGCTGGCAGCGTATACGATGAAGTTGTCCGATTAAATTGTGACACTACGCAATTTAGTTTGTACGATAGTCGGCCAACTTGAAATTGTATAATATGTGCGGTGGCCCTTATCTATTCTGTGGTATCGTGTCGTGTCGTTACCGTCGCAGTGTGAAAACACCCAATAGAGGCGCTGTAGGTGCGGCGGTTACTGCACAGGGGTTGGGTACGGATAGCAAAAAAAATTAAATTAACACACATACTTAAAATAACGTTAATTATATGCAAACTGTCGCCAGGACCACGGTGGTATCCAACCACGTAATCCTCTGAAAAAACTAAATATTATCTCAAAAAACATAGCTTTTTCTTAAAAAATATAACTATTTAAAAGTACGTATTTATAGTTATAATGTAACAATAATAATTTTAGTAATGTTCGTTATTTTTTTATTTACGTACACATTCTTTTGTCTTATTTAGTTATTCGTTATTTTACAGCTTTAATAATAGAATGTAAAAAAAAATCTGAGCTATTCTGGGTCTAAATTTTATAGAGATTGCTTAATTAAGCGCATTACGCATTCAATAATTGAAAGCGTTAAAGAACGCAACGCCAACTGTCATTTTTAATAACAAAGCTTTGGACGGTCCGAGGACTCAGAGGGCATGCGTCGCGGCCCGCGGGCATGCCTTAGTGTCTAAACACACTAGGCTGAATTTCGCCGGCGTAAATTCCGCCGCAAATGTCAAACGCCTACAAATATGCGACGGAATAGTGTGTCGTCTCTCGCGTTCCGCCCGTATTTTGTATGAGTTTGAAACGCGGCGTAAACGCGGCGGAATTTACGCTGGCGTAATTCAGCCTAGTGTGTTTAGAGCCTTACATGTACTATGTAAAGGACATGGGATACTTTTTATCAGGTTACCCGGGACTCAAAGTATCTCCATAGTCCATACCCAGCAAAATCGTTTCAGCGGATTGGGCTTGAAGAGGTAACAGATAGACATTAGACAGACTTACTTTCCCATTAATCTTAATATATAAAATTCTCGTGTTAGATAGCGTACTCCTCCGAAACAGCTTTACTGATTTTAACCAAATTTTATATGCATATTCAGTGGGTTTGAGAATCGGCTACTGGGTACTTTATATATTGATAAGTGCATTTGTTGAATAAATAAAAGTAAATTATTACAACTCGAGACTGACGGCGACCATTGTTTGTGCGACGGGAAGGGACGGGACGTTACCATGGTAACATAGTTATTTAGTCACTTCAATAAAATAATAATATGCTCGAAATCTATACTAATATTATAAATGCGAAAGTATCTCTGTCTGTCTGTCTCGCTTTCACGCCAAAACTACTGAACCGATTGTAATGAAATTTTGTACACAGATAGTCTAAAGCCTGAGAAAGGACATAGGCTACTTTTTAACCGGAAAAAAAACCGGGGTTGTAGGGGGGTGAAAATGCGTAAATTTGTTCAAATTAAGTTAGTTCCAAAAATTCATAATTGATGGCGTCGCTCGTCTCCTACATCGCGCTATCGCTTGCTCGCTTGAAATTGAAATTGAAATTGAAATTGAAATTGAAATTGAAATTGAAATTGAAATTGAAATTGAAATTGAAATTGAAATTGAAATTGAAATTGAAATTGAAATTGAAATTGAAATTGAAATTGAAATTGAAATTGAAAATGAAATTGAAATTGAAATTGAAATTGAAATTGAAATTGAAATTGAAATTGAAATTGAAATTGAAATTGAAATTGAAATTGAAAGTGAAAGTGAAAGTGAAAGTGAAAGTGAAATTGAAATTGAAATTGAAATTGAAACTGAAACTGAAACTGAAACTGAAACTGAAACTGAAACTGAAACTGAAACTGAAACTGAAACTGAAACTGAAACTGAAACTGACACTGAAACAGAAACAGAAACTGAAACTGAAACTGAAACTGAAACTGAAACTGAAACTGAAACTGAAACTGAAACTGAAACTGAAACTGAAACTGAAACTGAAATTTCGATTTCGGTCTCGGTTTCGGTGTCGGTTTCGGTTTCGGTTTCGGTTTCGGTTTCGGTCGACTGAAATTTCAATTTCAATTTCAATTTCAGTTTCAGTTTCAGTTTCAGTTTCAGTTTCAGTTTCAGTTTCAGTTTCAGTTTCAGTTTCTGTTTCTGTTTCTGTTTCTGTTTCTGTTTCAGTGTCAGTTTCAGTTTCAGTTTCAGTTTCAGTTTCAGTTTCCATTTCAATTTCAATTTCAATTTCAATTTCACTTTCACTTTCACTTTCACTTTCACTTTCACTTTCACTTTCAATTTCAATTTCAATTTCAATTTCAAGCGAGCAAGCGATAGCGCGATGTAGGAGACGAGCGACGCCATCAATTATGAATTTTTGGAACTAACTTAATTTGAACAAATTTACGCATTTTCACCCCCCTACAACCCCGGTTTTTTTTCCGGTTAAAAAGTAGCCTATGTCCTTTCTCAGGCTTTAGACTATCTGTGTACAAAATTTCATTACAATCGGTTCAGTAGTTTTGGCGTGAAAGCGAGACAGACAGACAGAGATACTTTCGCATTTATAATATTAGTATAGATTTCGAGCATATTATTATTTTATTGAAGTGACTAAATAACTATGTTACCATGGTAACGTCCCGTCCCTTCCCGTCGCACAAACAATGGTCGCCGTCAGTCTCGAGTTGTAATAATTTACTTTTATTTATTCAACAAATGCACTTATCAATATATAAAGTACCCAGTAGCCGATTCTCAAACCCACTGAATATGCATATAAAATTTGGTTAAAATCAGTAAAGCTGTTTCGGAGGAGTACGCTATCTAACACGAGAATTTTATATATTAAGATTAATGGGAAAGTAAGTCTGTCTAATGTCTATCTGTTACCTCTTCAAGCCCAATCCGCTGAAACGATTTTGCTGGGTATGGACTATGGAGATACTTTGAGTCCCGGGTAACCTGATAAAAAGTATCCCATGTCCTTTACATAGGATACTTTTTATCCCGGAAAAATGTACAACTCCCGCGCGATACACGAAATTTGGCGCAACGGAGTTGCGGGCTTTATGTAGTATACACTTATAAGTGATAATACTTTAGGGTGTGTACGTGTTCCTTGTAAAGAGTTGACTGTGAAAGTTGCAGCGCTAAAAGACCAATTTTTTTTCATTTATGTATGGGGAAACTCGTAACGTTGGGCCGCTTGCCCATACAAAAGTGAAAATAAAATAGTCTTTCAGCGCTGCAACTTTCATAGTGAACTCTCTACATTTAGGGTGTGTATGTGTTCCTTGTAGAGTCTGCAAGGAACACATACACAGTTACACACCCTAAAGTATTATCTTTATCACTTATTTTTGTTACACCTTGTATATCTATATTTTGTGTCATATCGTTGTTAATGCACTGGTTTGATGTTGAAACGGGTGTATTTTTGGATCAAAACTGAATTATGGCTCATCTTCTCTTGCACGTTATATTAATGCGAATGTCAGTTTGTTTGTTTGTCTGTCACTTATCTAGCTAACGTTTTGTAAACATTATAATATTATATTGTCATTAAACTACTATTATAAACTAGCTGATGTCGCCTGCCGGCTGCCACTCAGTTGCGCCAAAATTCTTATGCCGCGTGGGAAGCGTACATTTTTCCGGGATAAGAGGTAACAGAACTGTATTGACACACGGAAAACCCTCCCATAACCCTCATAACCCTCTTTTGTGCACAGTCGGATAAAAATAGGATATGATAAAGAAACGTTTACGCCTGGCAGAGCGCTGGGAAAACTTGCAGCGTTGCATCTGGCTATCAGACATTTTGGCAGTCGATCTGTGACAGAATAAACTTTGTATAGGGTAATGATGTCATCATTATTTTGACTTTCTGGACTCTTGAGTCTTGGTTAATGGCCACATTTTGACGAAAAAGAGGAGTTTGACGTAGGTTAGGAGATAGAGTTTGACATATCTGACTGTTGGTTTTTATCTATCCGTGGCATCGTAGCATCTAAATTCTAAACGGGTGGACCGATTTTGATCTAGTTTTCTTCTTTGAGAGTTGATAAATCCGAGATTTTTTAATTCTTAATTTGTACTTTAGATAATATTAAGTTTACAAACTTCAAACGTATTTTTTTTCCACTATACCAGAAATAGATCTCAGATAGGTTTATTGGTAATGGATATCACACTAAGGGCCTGTTTTACCACTTTCTGATAAGTGACAAATAGGCTATTCACCACTTAACTTGACAGATGAAGTATGGACTATGGAGAATCTGTCAAAAAAGTTGTGAATAGCCCATTAGTTTTGTCCACACTGCTGGGCCTTTTTTTGTTCATCAAGGGCATGCGTTATAGCGCAGTCAACAGCGAACGTGAGGCATGCCCGTGACGCGCGTTGAAATCGTAGCGCTCGCTATGACACTTTTCTTTCAACGCGGGTGGATTCTGACGCATTCAATTATTGAATATGTCAAACGAAAGTTGAATAAAAAGAAGATGACGAAAATTGAAGATGAAATTGCATGATGTGGACATAGCTATTCGGCACTTTATCAGAAAGTGGTGAAACAAGCCCTTAATCAGATTTAAACTAATTTTAAAGCCGCATTTAACCGACTTTGAGAGAATATTCGCCACAGCATGGGTATTTAGCGGAACAAGCCGTTACAAACTATAACTTGGAACGTAGCTGGCGAGCTTCCAGCATGACTGGTATTTACTACGGTTGTAAATTTTTTGCTACAAGTTACAACTGTTCTAGCTATATTTTAACTGACACAAGAGAGTAGGTGTTGTAAATTCTAATAAACAATAATATGACCTTGATTTTAAAATCTATGTTATGCGCATAACAAGTAGAACAATGGAAACTTTTTAACCTATAACATTAGACAGACGAACCACAATCTGGGAAAGGTATTTCCCGCGTGAGGTAAACGCGGAAAATGCGGGATAGATTTTAAATCTTGAAGCTCTGGGAAAAGTCGAAAAACTTCATTACAAACATTATATTTCATACTAGATATAGCCCAATTCTAACATTTTTTCAAAGCGAAAAATGAACCCACGACCTCAGAGTCAAGATCTACGCTCTAAAACAATAGACCACGTAGGGTTATCCTTTCCCTATCTGCATACTAAATTTCAACAAAATCCGTTCAGCGGTTACAGTGCGAATCATAATGCTGGGTTTCCATGCTTGCCAAAGCTTGGCAAGCATCCACAAGGCACAAGCGTCGACAAATCTCGCTTGGCATTTGGAAGTCGTTTACACGCTTGTGAATGCGTCAGTGTATTACGTACATCCAAGCAAGCGCCCTTTGATATGTGTCCAAAACCCGACACTACACTGGATCGGATATAAGCGTTTGTGGACGCTTGTATCCGATGTGTGCCGAGTGTGAGTTTTTTGTTTGACATTCGATCGTGAACGCGTTTGGCGTTTACTAAGATTTTGTATGGGAGTTGGGCTCACTCCCGTAAACATCGCTAGGCTGTACAAATCCCATACAAAATCTTAGTAAAACAAAAACTTACACTCGGGCCACCGGTGTAGTGTCACGCAAACCAAACCAGATACTCTCTTTACACGCATATTATGCTTGTGGACGCTGGCCAAGCCTTGGCAAGCATAGAAACGCAGTTTATCGCAAGATTCGCAAGGGAACCATATTATATTTCCGGGAACGAAATATTCTATGTATCCCGTTATTCCCCAGACTCGCAGCATACCAAATCTCATCTTAATCGGTTCAGCGGTTTAAGCGTAAAGAGATAACAGACAGACAGACACACTTTCGCATTTATAATATTAGTATGGATATCATATGTCAGTATGTTGTTGTATGTATGATGTATGTGGCTGTATGATGTTATGATCTATGATTTATTCAGGGATACGTCGCGGTGTCATACCTTCGGGCGACACGCGCCATATTAGATGGAGTCACCATAATGCACTGGTTTTTCAGGACGCGTGATTAAATTTAAAAAATCTAAAAGTCTAGAAATTAAGGAATTTCAGTAAGTAAATATAGTTAAGGAACTCTCACTCAGGATTTTATATAGAAAAATAATGTTTTTTTAAGCAAATGGGAAAATAACAGCAGTTTATGAACATTTTAGAAAGCAATATTCTGAAAAGCTTTATTATCAAAATAAAACTACTTATTTAATTACTACAAAACATTTTGTTTATAATAAATCAAGATTATCTGTTTAGATTTTCATGAACGTAGTTTGTATTACTATATTGTATTATATTTACCACATATGGATATATTTCTGAATCTGAAGCAAATCAATGTAACAATAATGCGCAGACTATTACTTGTAGAAATTAACTGTTATTGCTCACTTCAACTGTGCATACAGCGACCCAATTTTAGGAAGCCATCGCGAGTTCGCGACCCAATGTCCCCATTCGCGAGTCCCATTTTGTCTCCCTCTATCCTCCCGCATGGTCACCTCACACAAGACGTCATGAGTCACGACATAATGTTGCGTTTTCGTCTTTATGGCTCGGTGTATACCGAACTGCTGGAGGCTGGGGGACTATATTTTTAGACATGAGTGGATGAACCGGGTAACTAACATTTTACAACATAAGAGCAATTACAATTTTTATCCCTTATCATTCGAACTAACCTTGTAACTTACCTACTTCATCACCAGGCTAATATATCTGACTTTACATAGAATCCACATTTATTATATTCAAATAATAATTTCCTCGTTCCTAATTTTTCGTTTTTTGCATAAATGGAGGTTCCATTTACGCAAAAACCGTCGGTTTTGAAATTGTTACTTACCCGCTTCATTCATGACTTCTGTGCGACAAAATGTGGGATAAAATGATAAATGTATTTTAAGGCTGAACTATTGTGATTTTGATGATATTATAAAAACTGTTATTTTGATAGATGAATTTTCTCATATTGCTGTATTTGTTGCGAATTTCCTCTAAAATGGCATTACCGATTTTGATGAAAATTTGTGATTTTATGATTAAATTATTCCTTATATTTTATGATAGATATTATGTATAAATAAGATGCAAGTTTTCTTTTATTTTTCTACACAAGCATTAGTTAAAGACATCTGTTTTATCTAAATCTGCGTGTAAAAGCTAACTTACAAGCTCAATTTAACTTACCAAAGGTATTTTATAGGCTATATCTCACTACCCAAATATATTACCATAATTAGAAGTTTTTTTTTCAATTTTAGTTCCACACGAGCGAAATAGCGAAACCATAGGCGAAACTAACATAAATATTTCTTTACCAAGCCTACGGCAAATTATGTGGATTGCATATAAATTTAAACCTTAGTACCATAATAACAAAGAACATATTTGCATGAGGGTGGAATTTTACTCGTACGTTACCTAAATTGAAACTTAAATCAACCAAATAGGGTTCAATTTACGGTTTACCCGCGTGGGCGGGTCGCTAGTTTTGTTATATAAGTAATTTGTTTTGTTATAGTTTGCTAACTTACGTTTCCTGAACATTTTCTAACATGAAAATATTTTTAACGTTTTTTAACATTTGTGATTAAATATTTGCTAACAAATGTTTACTAACGTTATTACATTTTCTAACGGCGGTGTGGGAGCACCATTACACATTTGCATCATATTTACAAGATGCAATAAATTGAGCTGGGATCATCCCATGTACTTCTGAAAGCACAGCTTTAGATAATAACACGTCTACATTACTAACAATGGCTCTCGCGGCTCGCCTCTCGATATAGTAGTAGTGGTAAGCTTTGAATATTGTGCAAGTGAAAAAGCCATGTTAGTCGTTAGAAAATAGTTCTTCCCCCTTACTAGCAAAAATATACAAAGGATACGCTATAAAATTGTATTTCATTGTTTAAGACGACTCAGACGCTCGCTGAAAAAGTATCCTACCAAAAACATTTTCATGTAAAAATGTTGCCAAGATGAGAACATATTATTATACTTTGTGGTGTCAAAAAGTAGTGAGATCTCGTGAAGAGCCAAGTTTCTAACCTTACATACTCAGCCCCAAATCTAAAAACATAAATTTGACACTAAAGCGCGGCAAAATACTTGATAATCTATACTTATCTATACTTATTACTTATAATATTGTTACGGGTACGGACACACAGAGCTATCTAGCGTCGAACCGGCAAAACTAGGGGACACACTACACATAAATCCCCTACTCGAAACTAGATGGCGCTAGTTGGTACATGCGCGCACTTTCTAGAAAAGTCCAACCCTTGTTTACTTGTTTACGTGTTTACTTGTTTACGTGAATCGGGCAAGGAACTTTCTAGAACTCGATTCTCCCATATAAATAGACGCAGGTAGACTCATGATGGCAAATTACAAATGTGTGTTCAAACTTTGCACAAATAGGCAAATGTCAGTGCCACACTTGGCGAATTTGTAGGTATTTGCGTATTTGAACACATGTCTGACGCCAGCATTAGAGTGCGCGCACGATAACTTTGCGCGCGGCTGAAATCGAAACTAATTGTCGGGCCGCCATGTTTACATAATAATCGATACGCCTATTCCTATACATAATTTAAATAAGTAAAAAAGGATATTAAAGAAAAACTACCAATGTTACTTAAAAAATATTATTGGGATTACCCATTTTTTTAATGAATCCCTACGCTGGCAGCATTAAGTACGGTACCTGTCGGCTGTCGCGCGCAGTTATCATGCGCGCCATGGACGTATAAAAAAAGGCGGACGGAGTCCCACCATACACAAAACTGTGTCGTTCAGAGTCGGCCAGCTGGCTGTATGTACACGGTCCGCACGCACACATTCTTGCGCTAGTCCATACCATTTGACAGGCGTCAGAATGTGTGCGTGGCCGACTCAGAAGAAAAGTGAAGACACAGTTTTGTATATAACAAGACTCCGTCCGCCTTTTTTTCTACGTTCATGGTGAGCGCACTCTAGTTCCTTTTCTCGCCACGTTCATAAAAACCCTTGTCGAACTGTACTTGTTTTTGCTTGTTTCTTTTTTTGGTAGGCAGAGCTTAAAGGTAAAAGGCAGTACCTATAAATAATAATCATTAACTCAAGTAGCAGAGTTGGGCAAATAATTTTATACAAAACATACAAAAACAATATTGTAAGCTTACAAGCCCATCAGTTATAAAACAGTTTTTGAAATAGCCCAAGCGCTCATATTTATTTCAAAGCACTCTGAATATACATAATAATATATTGAAAGTCTGAACTCTGAAACGAGTCATACGACACGGCACTACCTATAATTTATCTTTAATCTGTGCGCCGGCCGCCGCACGCGCGACGGCTCGAGTTTTGAGTGAGGTGCCGGCTTGCGCGTCCCACTCACACTTGTGTGACATGTACTGCGCTCTCTCGCTCGCCTCAACCGCGACAATCATTTTGAAGCGGTACATGATAAAATGCTGAGCCGCTCTTACATTTTTCCGTCTTGTCCCGGACAATTGTAATGCCTCTTGTACACTGATCTCTACTATACAAGTACGCTGGATCGATGATACTCACTTTTTTTGTGCCTATTTGAAGCGGAATCAGCTCCCCCATTATCAGGGATAGGAACTAAATTTGACGTAACCATTGGTAACCATGTATGTATTTTAATTCTCTATGGCATAATCGTTTGAATTGTTTTCGTGTTTTTAAAGTGTTTTAAAAGGTTTTACGCGATTAAGTAATATATAAATAAGTGGTGGTAGTTCATAGTAAAACTATGAAAGAGTGTATGTTATGTAAAACGCGGTACAAAAAGGGATGTGGGGTTACATTTCACAAGTAAGTGATTTTAACAGCTAATTTCCACGATATTAAACTTTTATTGATAATATAGGCACTTAAAAATGTGGCACTAATCTTAATATACCGTATTCACCACATATTTACCTTTGTTTTACCGATTTTTGATAAAAAATAAAATTCAATAGTGCTGGAGTTTTCTGTCGATAAAACTTATCGATATCTATAATAATTGTATTGAAATCTCCGATAACCGATTTTTATTATGAAATACATATTATGCTCTTAAAATAATTGACAGGTTTCCGTCTGACGAAGGAAGACTGGAATTATGTTTGAAAAAAATTGAAAAGCCTGGTTGGCGTCCGAAAATTGCTACTACCGCTTTCCGTTACTATTTGAAGTGTACAAACGTTCTCTCTGAAAATACAAGGCGCAAAAACTACCATTTGATCGTGATTATGTTTGGAAAATTTATTTCAGCGTCTACTCTTTCTTGACAGACTGTAACTGTGTAACGGTAACTAATAAAATATAATGTTAAAGTATCGCACACATATTGTTATTATTTATAAATACCTTACCTACTCCACCCCAATAAAAAAATGTATTCAAACGTTCCATATTTATTTATGGATCGCATTATCCAATTAGTTAATTTCCCTCGCACTTCTGCAATCAGCGCCAAAATGGCGAAAATCAAATGAGATAAAGTAAATCGATAAAAATTGGCTTGCTAGATCCATAAATAAATAGGAAACTTTTATATTACTAGACGTTCCGCGCGGCTTCTCCCACGTGAATATCTAATGATCACAGACAAATTGGTCCACAAAAAATAGCCTATATAATCCTTCACGTTATACATTCCCCCGCTTTTTCCACATTTTCCTCTATTTCTTAGCTCCTATTAGTCTCAGCGTGATAAAATATATAAAATGGACTATCTAACACTGAAATCATTGTTCAAATTGGACCAGCAGTTTTGGACTGAGATTAGAGCGTTCAAACAAACAAACTCTTCCGCTTTATGATATTATATGATGAGATTAGTTAGGGTCTAATCACACAGAACTCTTATTTAGCTCTGTTCAGCTTTAATACGATACACTTTAGCACTACTTTAATAATATTAGAAATGAAATTAGAAAATACAATACTTACAACAAAGTTTTTGTTAGAAGCTTATCTTCAGTTTTGTTTTTAGTTTTTCGTAGTGCTGACTGGTAAAAATAAATGGATTATAGATAGGTACTGCTACTTCACGTTATTTACGTATGAATTCGTTGTTAATTTATTACGCCTATCTAAATTACGGAGAGGAAGTCTGTAATCTTTAATACAAATATGTAGCGTTTGTATTATTCAATTTAATATTTTTGTCCTAATGGTCGACATTATCTGAATCTGGAAACATTTCATCGATAATAGAAAAGACAGTTGTACATCACTAGTATTAGTTCCAAATACTCCCACTACTGCTATCAGCGCCAATATGGCGACATGATGGCGACTTTCAAACGTCATTTTTACGTCAAATTTAGTTCCTATCCCTGATAATGGGGGAGCTGATTCCGCTTCAAATAGGCACAAAAAATAGCTGTCATTTCAAAGGGTATCATCAGTTCAGCGTACTTGTATAATGGAGGCACTGATCTCAATTAAACACTGGATAGGCTATGCCATACAAAATGACAGCTATTTTTTGTGCCGATTTGAAGCGCCGCGGTGAGTGTATTGTGAACTAATTGTGACATAAAATGCAGCGGCCATTTGCAAAATTCTCATTATCAATGACATTTCTGAGGGATGTCAAAATTGATATCGATAATATCATAATATTCATTTATAGCGACATTATTTTTTGTACTTAAACGAACATATTATGTTATTCAATAATTAATAAATAATGTTTAACATAAAATACCATACACTATAGCACACAGACATATATCAAGATTAGATACCGCATGTGTATGTAGTTCGCGTTTTGTATTATTTTCCTAAAATTGTGTTAACTGAGTTTTTAATGCGTAATATTGGTAGGAAATTAACCATTAAATATTCATTATCGCGCAAAAGTGTAGGAAAGTGATGCAATATCCAGAAACGTGCTATTTTGTAAAATATGAGAACTTTATTAATTCGAGATAAAAATGTGCAAGGTGACAATATTTAAAATGTATTAAGCGTTCTCTGTGAAAATACAAAGAAAAAAATACACTTTTTAAGCGTAATTAGTTGATTACGTTTAGAAAATTTTCCCGCCTGTCATGACTTTCTTGACAGGCTATAATACAATACAACAAAGTTTTTGTTAGAAGCTCATCAGCTTCAGTTTTGTTTTTAGTTTTTCGTAGTGTTAACTGGTAAAAATAAGTGGATTATAGATAGGTACTGCTACTTCACGTTATCTACGTATGAAATCGTTGTTAATTTATTACGCCTATCTAAATTACCGAGAGGAAGTCTGTAATACAGATAGCGTAATATTTTTGTCCTATTTTTTTTACATTTGAATGAAACATGAAACATTTAATCGATAATAGAAAAGACAGTTGTACGTCACTAGTATTAGTTCCAAGTACACTCATCACTGCTGTCAGCGCCAATATGGCGACTTTCAAATAGGAACATTTTATTGATAGCGATCGCCGGTCCAGTGTATAATAGAGGTCAGTGAATGGAGGTCAGTGCTCTTCTAAGTCCTACCCAACACTATTATCATTTATCACCGTCAGCAGGTGGACGAAATTTCCGAACAAAAAAAAATTGGGTTCCAAATTTAAACGTAGCAACTAAAAGAAATCACATAATCTGTGCAAGGTCGACTGTGATTGGCTGATAAAAAAGACCATAGAGGATATAAACTACATGAGAAAAAAGACGAAGAAGAAGCTTAAAACTCAGAGTTCGATTTTCATTTTGTGAAAATTATTTTGTAGCAATTCGTACAAAAATTGTAAATTAAGTGGATTAATTATTGAAAAACGAAAGGTAAGCCATTGAAATATGGAAATATAACCGTAAATTGATAAATCGAAGCAAAACATAACTATGTCATACAATGTTCTAATACAAAGTATGTCGTAGTATTATTTGCATATTTGTACAATAATTTACAACTTAAACTATAATAATATTATGAAAAAGACAGATTATTATTTCATAGAAAATATTATAATGTATATCAGTATAGAGTTAATTTGGAAAATGTTGAAATGTGTATATTGTTTTATTGTAATCATACTGGTTGTTAACTATACTTAATAATTTATGTAAACTGTATGGAAATGTAGTAAATGAAAAATTTTTCATTAATTTCAGATTTTTAGGTCCCTATACTAGTTTGCAACATTTTAGTCTGCAAGCAATAGCTCTTAAGGAGATTTTAGGAGGAGAAGGAAGGTATGGGATTATGAGTGGTACGGCCACCAAGGACAAATCCTCTGATCAAGACGTGAGGTGGTATGCAGCTGGCCTGAGCCCACGCGATAGATTTCAGCTGTCGTATACAGGGCGTAACAAACATGATACTTAAGTGTGTATGTATAAAGGTGCACGTCCACTGGATCGGAATCGGAGCGTAGGTACGCAGCGGACGGATTTGTTGCTTTGTAAATATAGTATTGACTGCTGTGAACTGCACTAGAAGTACTGGAACGTCATTCTGCGGCCTGCGCCTGACAAATACCGATTCCGACCTGGTGGACGCACAGCTTTAATCCCCTCCCTATATAGAGTTTACTGTATAAGCCAATCAAGTAGTTAGTAGAGTAGCATAGTCAGCTATTCTATTATATTTATAAATAAAATACATAAAACTGTACTTTAATATTATAATATTGAATAATAGAAATCAACAAAAGCTTGTGGATTAAATCTGTTTTATTGTTTAATTTACCTTATTAGCCTATTTATTTAGCTTTGTACAATATTTTTTATTGAAATAAAACGTTTATTTGAGCTCATTTCTTTTTTATTTTATTTTTTTTAATTTTTGGTATGTTTAGAGTAAAAGGTTTTGCACTTAAAATTTTTAACTTCAGTTTCAAATTAAAATAATTACGGATGTTTATTTTTTTTCTTTTAAGTCCGACCTCTTGTTACGTAGTATACAGTTTACATCATAGATATCAGAAACAACAGGAGATAGGCTGCCGAGCGCACTTTGTTTGAGTCCTGATGTAAGCTACATTTACATTGACACCTTAATAATTACACAAATTACACCCACACATTGACAAATCCCTGACACTCACGCATTCAAGGCGGTGCTCTCATTGCTGCGCACACATTGCCATCTACTGTGTAAGTACGCGCCTCAGTCCAGAAAACACATTCAACAAATTTCACACCTACGCTAGTGATTGACTGTCGATAAATTTGTTATCGAGCAGTTACTTTGTTGCATATCGCGAACAATTTTAGCTTTAGGCCCCAATACAATAATTTTGAACAAGTTCTGTTCCATGACGACCGCAGTTGGTGGGCTGTTGGTAGCTCAAGCCGGGGGACGCGGGTTCGAATCCCGCCGAAGGAACAAATAGTTTTCTTAGTTCCTGGATCATGGATGTGTATTAAATATGTGTATCATATAATACAAATCTGAAATATATGTATAGTATAAAAGTATTACATATATTTCCGTTGTCTGGTACACGTAACACAGGTCCTTCAGGTACTTACCACGGGTCCAGACTTATTATAAAAATCTATAACATAAAATTATGGTCGACTATTGGTCGATAGCTGTAGTCTAATTTTATATTTTTATCGATATACACAAGCAGTTCGCCCATCCCTACACGCACACTACGGCAATTGCACACAAGCATAAAATGGCCACGCGCTGGCGAGCTAAGAAGCCATCTACCTATCCTTAATCTGTGCTGCAAATCCATAAAGGTGGGTTTACACCAAAAGAACATAGAGCAAGAACAGCACAAGAACATTCTTTCGTATTCGTTTAGTGTAAACTATAATTCGTTACAACATACTTTAGATCGTTTACACCAATCGAATCAACAAGAACATCAAGAATAAGAATTTTTGCTCTATAGATGAGAATCATATAGCTCCGTTTAGACCAAACGAGCGAATGCTCATTGCTCACTCGTCAACGATAAGTAGTTAATTTATTTTTAAAGTCATCAAAGGTTGGATCCCATAAACATCTTTTGTTATGGTATAATTCTATCATTTGTAAACATTTTTCATTACTCCAATCCATATTTACGAAATAACCTTTGATAAACTACCTAAAACCAGCCGCCAAAAAGTAAAAATATCAAGAACACTAGAATCCCTTTGAAGAGACCGCCTCGAAGAGCGAGCACGTCCGAACACGAAAGAACGCTCTAGGCAATTGCTCGAGCGCTCTTGCGTCGTTTACACCAAACGAGCGAGATTCTTAGAGCATTCTACCTATTTACCGCCGAACACGTGGCGAATACACTAGAACAACGAAAGAATGCTCGTTGTTAGTTTACATCAAAAGAGCTTTACTAGAATGAGCATTCGCTCGTTTGGTCTAAACGGAGCTTAACGGAACGATTTTTTCTACAGTGATAGCACTGTGCAGTGGTCGCAGTATATAACGGAACATAGCCTTTATCATTCATGATTCATGTCATTACTCATTAGTGTCATTTTGTCAATGTCAGTTTGGTTTTTGAGCGTAGTTGCTTTGTACTCGTATTCTGCTCTTACTCTTAGTTTTACTAAAAATTCCTAAAACTGTAAAAATATAATATTGTTAACATAAATACATTTATCCTTTCCGTGATGTGCGATAATCAGAGTGAAAAAGTGGCATTAGTGATTTTACGTATGACATGATGTAGTCCTGATGGTCTTGTGGTTTTATTTTGTGGTTGAATCATCTATTTTTGACTTCAAAGCCAACTTTAATGTACGTATCTTTATCTTATTTAACAACTTTTTCCAACCTTTATAATGATATATCCAATTTAGTAGTAGTAACACTAATAGTAAAAATGAAATGCATAATGTCAAGGTTCAAATCATCGTAACACTAGAACCATACTAGAACACGGAAGATCACCGTCTGTATTAGCTATGCTGTCCTAGTACAAACTACAATGAATTGAATTTCAAGTAATTTTTTCTGTTATTTTTACAAAAACTAGTTCTTATTTTCATTGAAATTGTTAACATTAGTAGTATCATTTTATGTACCAACAAAAGTTTTTCTATATGAAAAAAAAACATTAATCATTAAATTTCAAATTGTTTCAATGGTGTAAATTTTACAGTTTACACTTTATACCATTGAAACAAGAGCAATTTTCTCTTTGAGTTGTATTGTTTAATGATGTTATCATTGTTTCAATATAGCATTGTTTACTAGTGTGACCGACATAGTATAAATAGTGAAAGTAGCCTTTGTAGATGATAGCTATGTATGTAATGTTAATTCATGTTTTACTATTCAAATGCAAGTTTGACATGTGTTTTATTATGTAAATTACTATAACAGTTTCTTAAGCACAATGCATAAAAGTTACATAACATTAATCCTTCAATCATGGATTCTTGGAAATCTATTGTTGTTCTATTGTTGTCGCAGTCGCTGGTGTCCTTATGGGGGTTGATAGGTTAATACTACAATAATTTTCTTACAAGTACTGTCACCAACACTATTTAATTCATGAAGCCCCAAGTGGCCATCATCATTGTGTCTCGTTTTGCCACGACTGATGGGTTAATAATCTGTACATAAATGTTTAGGGTTCTTTAAATACAAAAATACAATTTTAGCTAGCCTAAATCCGGTTGCAAGTTATAAAAGAACCATCAGAGTATAGTGACACAAAATTTGTAAGAAAATGAGCTCTCGTCTGGTAAGCTCTGGCCTAGGACATAAAAAGATTTGATCTACAGGTATGTACTTATTTTGTTTCAGATGAAATGATAGGATCATAATATAAAATGAGTTGGCTGAAGAATACTTCGCAGCTGCTTGCTCGGCAGCTGACCAACACACTAGATCCTAAACACAGCTACGAGCCGCAGGCTTGTTACAGCTCCTTCTGTAAACACTGGCAACAGGCCAATGATATCATACAGAAATCACAGGTAAAGTATAAGGAAAAGCATTAAAATGAAACTCGTTTTATCACAGAGATTATATTTAATCATTGTAAAGAAACCTACACTTTATTTAAATAATATATTATTATTAAAACTTGTTTATATTGTGTTTATAATTGCTTATAATTCTACATTGATAATAGTAATTATGGTTTGTACCCCACATTGTAAGTATTAAAATATTTCTTAAAAATTCTGAAAAAAGCCTAAACAGGAAGAAAAAAAAGATAAAAGGCTAGAAAAACATGTCTGGTGCAATAAAGCAAAATTTTTCATTGCAGCCGCAACATTTACATGACGATGTGCTGGGAGTGGTCAACCATCTGGAACAACTCACCACACTCTTGGAGCTGGAGGCCCGGGCGAGGGAGATCAACCGCATGACCAGCCCCGCGTCCTGCCTCGAGTACCTGCTCAGTGAGAACCTGCTGGACAAACTGTACGAGTGGTCAATTTGTACGGGGAAGTAAGTATTGTCTATAATTTAAAATGTTATGTAACATGTATTACTGTTTGCAGTTCTTAAAGTGTCATAATTACGAGTTATTCTTTCAGTGCTATTATCATGTAAAAAATTTCATTTATTCTTCGGTACACTTTCTGTAGCTTGAAATGTGTGTACTTAAGTATTAAATCATTTGAACCGAGCTGGTGCATACAGTATTAAGTAAAATGAAAATTTTATATCTACAAGTGCATAATATGCATCAATTTTATATTTGATCATTTGATGTGTTCTCGGGTCACATTTTCGTATAAGGAATGCTATATTGTATAAGCTGAGTAGAGTGTACTGTTACATAGGACAGAATAGGAATGTCTTGTGACTTCGTGTGTGAATAGTCTGTAAATAAGTTGGAATGTGTCAATATTTTGTAATAATAATTGGGGTGGAACTGCCGTAATCAAAAACTAAGAGCTAGTTGCTCTTACAACTCACTAAGAGCTAGAAATGCACTTACAAGCATGTACATAATATGCTTTCGTTTACTGTAATAATAATTCTATAGCCTAGTTACCAAACAAGTAGATATTGGTCATTGACCTATCGCTAATCGCTATACTCCTTTTTCACCCGCGAACCAACGATTCCACCAGCACGCTATAGCCACGCGGTAGCTATATTTCTTTCGTGTTCTTATGTAGGTCTGAAATTATAGTACCTAAAGTAGAGCTGCATTTGAGTTTAAGGAAAAGGAACACTATGTAATATCTTTGATATTACGTAGTGTTCCTTTTCCTCTTTGTATGTTTAAACTAGGTTCCGTAGTAACTAGTATGCGTCAAATATCCCAGTACTCTGTACTTATCGCTTTTCCTTCCGCGCATGTTTTACGCGGCTTCCTATTTGCTATGATACCATCTCGATTCATGTTGTTATTATGGTGTTTGCACCACAGCCTTGTCAGCTGATTCCTTATAACATGGGTTTTGACCCATGTTATAAGGAATCAGCTGACAAGGCAATGACCCTAGCAGCTAAGACATTTTTTATTTCATTTAGTTATTGGTATAACTAAAAAAAAACTCAATCACCCAACAAGGGACAAAGTGAAAAAAATCCGTTACACTTTGTCCTCCATAGAAATAAACTTTTCAGTGGTAACCATGAATCATGATACTGTGTGCTCTTAATTTTAAGAGTGCGTGTGCATTGTTCATTTAAAATTTTCGAATATATATGCAACATTTGTCGCAATATATTGTAATTTGTAAGAAGTTGTGTAAAAAACTTTCCAGTTTCAAGGTGACTGATGAGATATATACAAGGTGTCTCAAAAGTAAGTTCACATTTGCTTATCTTATTACGCGAAAGCAACTATTCTGAGGGGCGCGGGGGGTATGTCAGTCGGTAGTCTGGCTCTTGGGAATTTAGTCGCTATGGAGCGTTTCTCTGGTGCGGACCGTGCGTTGTGCGTACGTGAGTTTTACAAAAACGGTAATTCGGCGACTGTAGCGCGTAGAAAATTCTGCAGTATTCGACATATTCGTCACTTAAATGATGCGCCTAGCACTCGACTCATTGCAAAATGGGTTGAGAAGTTTGAAGAGACTGGGTCAACTCTGGAGAAACCAAAATCTGGGCGGCCAAGAACATCAAGAACAGCCGAAAACGTGGACAGTCTATTCGAGATGATCCAAACCTCTCGATTCGGAAGCGTGCTGTTGCTTTAAATGTGCACAGATCTTCATTATGCCGCATTTTACACAAAGATTTAAAGCTGCACCCGTACAAAATTCAGTTAGTGCAAGAACTGAAGCCTCAAGATGCTGGTCAGAGGCTTGCCTTTGTAAATCAGATGATTGAGCGCTTTCCAACGTTCACCAACATCTTGTTTTCCGATGAAGCCCATTTTCACCTGAATGGGCATGTAAACAAGCAAAATTGTCGTTACTGGAGTGCAACCAACCCAAAACAAAAACATCAGAAACCGCTACATTCACCCAAAGTCACCGTATGGGCAGCGATGTCGGCGCGAGGAATTATCGGCCCTTACTTTTTTGAAGATGGAAGGGGACGCACACTCACAGTGAATTCAGAGCGTTATGTGGAGATGTTAGACGAGTTTTTCGTACCCCAACTGCAAAACTTTCCTGGTTACAACCAAAGAACATGGTTCCAGCAGGATGGAGCAACTGCACACACGTCCAACAGATCTCTGCCTCGAGTTCGAGAAATTTTTCCGAACAAATTAATCTCCAGGCGAGGTGACATAAATTGGCCTCCACGGAGTCCCGATTTAACGCCTATGGATTTTTTCCTGTGGGGTTATGTCAAATCAAAAGTTTACGCTAATAAACCGACTTCCCTGGCACAATTAAAAGAAAATATCCGTCATGAAATGGCAGCCAATACGGAGACTACCTGCCGAGCTGTCATAGGCAATTTTAGTGCCCGACTAAATGAATGCCGAGAGCGCAACGGTTTACATTTGGACGATGTTATTTTTAAAAAATAAATTCCCAAACAGTGTACTTCAATATAAAATAAACATTTTTTCAATAAAGCTAAGACTTTTCTTTTAAAAAAAGATTTAAATGTGAACTTTCTTTTGAGACACCTTGTACATTTTAAACTATTCTTATTTTATTATCAGTATAACTACATTTTTTAAATAAGTACTTTATGAATTCATAATACTTAATTGTACATAAATAATTTATGAGTATGCAAAGTGATAATTGTATGAGATCTGTTAAAATCCATACTTCCATACTTCCATACTAATATTATAAATGCGAAAGTGTGTCTGTCCGTCTGTCTGTCTGTCTGTCTGTTACCTCTTCACGCCCAAACCGCTGAACCGATTTTGCTGAAATTTGGCATGGGTATACTTTGAGCCCCGGGAAAGGACATAGGCTACTTTTTGTCCCGGAAAAATGTACGGTTCCAGCGCGATAAACGAGTTTTGACGCAACGGAGTTGCGGGGGTCATCTAGTAAAATATAATAATAACAGTAAGTACTTGTTTCAATGTAATATGAAATATCTAAGAAGAAATATGTTTTTTTAGATGTTTAGTCTCTAGTCCAGGGGTTCCCAATCTTTTTCCACCTGCGGCGCAATTACACGTCACAATATTTTGTCACGGCGCGGCGCCCTACTCTACCTAGCTATAAGAAAAAGATACATAAATAAACACCTTTAATGAATAATGATATTATGTATATAGTTAAGTTAAGCCTGTGGGTTAAGCAGGTAAATGATAATTAACAAAATATATTTAATCATCTATCTGCTTTACATAATGAATATTACAATTTAACTTTATAATATTTGTGGTTTCGGATAATGATGGAGGATCGACTCGCGGCGCCAATCTTGCCTTTCCACGGCGCACCAGGGTGCCGCGGCGCACACTTTGGGAGCCCCTCTCTACCGTAATACAATCATAATACTAAGAAGCTATTAAAACAGTATATTACGCTCTTCAGGGTATGCAATGAAATATAATAGCTTAAGACATTGATGTGGTATATCGGATCTCATACGTAGTTTGCTGCTCTTTACTTCCTGCAGTTTTAATCTTGAACAATGACGATAAAATAAATAGAAAGACGTCCTACGTCGTTAAATATTCTCTGTAGTCCAGTGGCTTAGAGCTTGGCTCTACTAGATAGAGGTCTGTGTTGGCTCTAGGCTTTGAGGCAGTGGAGACCTTACCCATTGCGAGGCCCTGCGCGGAAGGTCTTTACGAGGCCCTGGGTGGCAGGTCTTTGCGATTCCCTTCGTCTTACGACTTTTTCGTAAGGGGCGGGGCCCTGGGCGATTGCCCTGTTTGCCACCCTCTATAGGGCCGCCACTACTTGGAGGGCAAGTTTTCCCATAAGAATTGACCTAAACCATAGATTTAGAATCGTTTTGCTTACGTAAAATACTATCTATGGACAATGCCCAAACTACTATCCTATATCTATGCCAAATAGTGAAGCCAAACGAGCGTAGTTTGTGAGTTGTGAGTCGCAGAATTTCTGCCGCGTCTTTTCATACAAATTATGACTCACAAAATTACGCTCGTGTGAATTAAACAGGACTTTTGTATGAAACTGAATGCAGCAGACTTCTGCCGAACCGAAATTCTGCGACTAGTGAGTCGCAATTTCGCTCGTTTGGCTTCGCCCTAAAACGGTTAATATAAGGCCAATGTTTGATAAGCAGAATGATCATCGATTGGCTTTTTAATCCTTCGATCGGGGATTCTCGGAAATGCTATTGTATTCTATTGTTGTCGCGATCACCGCGGGTGCTCTTATGGAGCTTGAAGGATTAAAGGAGCCTTCTTCTGATCTCTTTCTTCTTCTTTCTCTACTTGTACGTTTCTACTTTCTTCTGAATTGTTATGGAATATCTTTCATAGATTTAGAAATATATCCTGCCACTTTGTCTACTCTACAAGGTGTAACAAAACTAAGTGATAATACTTTAGGGTGTGTATGTGCCCCTTGTATAGAATTACTGTGAAAGTAGCAGCGCTGAAAACTTTTTTTTGTGATTTTTATGAGCAAATGCCCCCCCGCGCTATGAATTTTTCCACACAAAGGTGAAAAAAAAATTAAGTTTAAGGCGAAGCCTTGATAATTTGGCTGTAGCGATATCGATTTTTCTCAGCAATGACTAAAGCTAAGAAATTAAAGTTCATTGTCGGTATTCATCATGTCTTTGTCTTTGAATTACTTACCCATAGCATAACACGATTGGTCAACTTTTATAACACAGAATAATCAATCAAAAAGGCCTCTGTAAAAAAGGGATTCCTATTTTGCCAACAGAGGAGAGTGATTTAAGCTTCCAAAATTTGTACATATATTGGTTCAAGCATACACTTTAATTTGCCCATAGCATAAATGAAATGTATTTATGGTTTTTAAATTACGCGACATAAACAAATTTGTCGCTTACGCCCTTTCCATTTTTTGACCGACTTCCAAAAAGGAGGAGCTAATATGTTCGGCTGTATGTATCTTTTTTTTTTGTATGTTCCTAGAGAATGTTATTATTCGACAAATTTACTATTCGAATAATTCGAATATTTTTCAAAAGTTTTCGAATAATTCGAATATTATTCGAATAATTCAAAAATTTTGAAAAATGCTGAAAACTCTGAATAAAAGTTACAAGAAGCTTCGTACAACCATGTACAACCTATTTTGTTAATATTATGAAGTAATCAATTCTTATTTTTACTTTAATCAACATAAATCTTTGTAAATGACATAGTTAATTTTTATTGTTAAACACTTTAAAAATGTATATTTTAAGGTTACAGTCTGGCAATAATAGAAAGGCTGTAAAGTGTAAACCGTTTTCGATCGTAGCACCTTTTACCTTTCTCATGTGATTATGCTTTGTCTTACTAGGCAGCAGTTGAGGTTAAATAATAATACGATATTCGACGTTATGATATCTGTTCATTACATAATACTAAGTCAGCTCACCTATCTTTTTGATATTTTCGATCCACATTCACCTAGTGGCTAGTTCACCTAGTCGGCTTCACCTGTGTCAACGTGGCTCGAAATTATAAAAATCGGCCAAGTGCGAGTTGGACTCGCGCACGAAGGGTTCCGTACCGTTAGAGAGCAAAAATAGGCCAAAATAGTATTTTTTGTATGGGAGCCCCCCTTAAATTTTTATTTTACTTTAATATTATTATTAATTATTGACGTAAACATACAATAAGGGCCTTCGTGAAAATATCATGTGCCTAACTGTTGCCATTACTGATATAGAGCAAAAAAGGCTGAAAAAATCACGTTTGTTGTATGGGAGCCACCCTTAAATATTAATTTTATTTTGTTTTTAGTATTTGTTGTTATAGCGGCAACCAAATTACATAATCTGTGAAAATTTCAGAAGTCTAGCTATAGCGGTTAGCCTGGAGACAGACAGACGGACGGACGGACAGACATCGAAGTCTTAGTAATAGGGTCCCGTTTTTACCCTTTGGGTACGGAACCCTAAAAAAGGGCCACTAGAAAACAAACATCACAACAAAGACAAAAATTTCAACGAAGCCCTGGGGGAGGGTGAAACAATCCTATAGCTGGTGATTTTATTAAAAAGCTATCACGGTAGACCATAAATTTGAGAAAGCTTGAAAGAAGTCTATGGATACAGATCGTGAGCGACCATTACTGACGATACTGAAATCCATGACTGAAAGTAGTTTATATCTTCATTTGCATGTCTTTAGGCACAATAACGTCTTAAACATGGTCAAAAATAGATTCAATTATATCATTAAAGATGTAGAATATTCATAAATAATATTATTTTTCTAAAATAAACTTAATTTGGTTCTTATTCCAAGTTAATTTTATGTTTAATAGCATTTTAAACAAAAATAAAAAATATTTTTACTATTCGTATTATTCGAAAAATAATTTGGCGAATATTCGAATAATAAAATCGTCGAATATTCGAATAAAATGAGTATTCGAATATGCGAATAACATACCCTATATGTTTCACGATTACTCAGCCGTTTGTGGTACGATTTTCAAAATTCTTTTTGTATTGTAAAGGGTTTAGCTCGAATTTGGTACCATGTTCACAAAAATGGTGATCTGATGATAGAATCCTTGAGGAATCGAGGGGACTCCTTCAAATTTCTATGGAAACATATAGTGATTTTGATTTTTTCTGAAGCATTCGAGGTAAATGCTACCAAAAAGTAAGACTTTGCACCAGGTTATACCCTGGATCCGAAGGTACCGAACAGAACTTTTGAATGCTTATAGGTAGAGGTTCGGGGATTTCGGCGTTGTTTAAACAACTGAAAGCATAAGCCAACACATCAATTTGATTGATTATCACCATCATAACCATAATTATACCATGGGTCATCACTCATCAGTCATCACACTATGACCCAATTATTGGTACTTTTCGTGATATTTTGCATCGAAGCAGATGTTTTTGATGATGATTTCGCTGTTTGTGGACCGATTTTCAAAATTCTCGTGTTATTGTATAGGATATAATCTTAATTTTGTATAACAATTACGAAAGTGGTGAGCTGATGATGGGATCTATGAGCAATCGAGGGAAATCCTTTAAATTTATCAAAACACTCATAGTGGTTAAAATGATGTTTCTAGTAAGTTAAACATATGTTAAGAATAAGAGAAATTTCATACGAGGGTGTTTCTTGGTCCAAAGGCACTGAACAGAACTAAACCTTTGAAGATAAAAGTTTGGAAATTGCAGCATCGCTTAGATAACTGCAAGCATTTACCACAATTTCGCTTACAGTAACATATTGTGAATAGTTAACATTCGTATTAGTTATATTTTACGCATAAAGCCTTATTTTGTAGATAACTAAAAAGAGTGAAATTATTATTTTTAAGAAAAAAATTAAAACCGACTTCCAAGGTAAAAACAATAGTAATATGAACTAAAAAGTATTAAATAATTTTTACTCTTTAATAGTGCCTTTTTCAGAATTCGTCTAAATCTCAACTATTTCTGTACATACTACAGTCTTCATTACTTTGAAGTCGGTACCAGTCCCAAAAGGTTCAGATATTTAGACTTTACTGAACTCACGATTAAATTAGCTGGTACCTACTTCAAAATAATGAAGACTGTAGTATGTACAGAAATAGTTGAGATTTCGACGAATTCTGAAAAAGGCACTATTAAAGAGTAAGAGTTATTTAATACTTTTTAGTTCATATTACTATTGTTTTTACCTTGGAAGTCGGTTTTAATTTTTTTCTTAAAAATAATAATTGCTGTTCCATTGTATCCAAAACATATCCAACACGGTTTTTAGGGTTCCGTACCCAAAGGGTAAAAACGGGACCCTATTACTAAGACTTCGATGTCTGTCCGTCTGTCCGTCTGTCTGTCACCACTCACCAGGCTGTAACTCAAGATCCGCTATAGCTAGACTTCTGAAATTTTCACAGATTGTGTATATCTGTTGCCGCCATAACAACAAATACTAAAAACAAAATAAATTAAATATTTAAGGGGGGCTCTCATACAACAAACGTGATATTTTTGCTATTTTTTGCTCTTAATCAATAACGGCAACACATAGGCAATTGAAATGCTCACAAAATACTTAATTGTATTTGTGCTTTAATAATTAATAATAAAATTTAAATAAATTAAATAATTAAGGGGGGCTCCCATACAAAAATACAATTTTTAGCCTATTTTTACTCTGTAGTGGTACGGATCCCTTCGTGCGCGAGTACAACTCGTACTTGGCCGATTTTATTTACTTTAACGTGTTTTAACTCGGCGTCACCTTAATTTAGTATTATCACTTAGTTTTGTTTCACTCACTAGGTACTCACTACTCGCTGTCTACAATTTCTTAGAGTGGGTTGCACGAACTAACTTTGACTTTAACTTTAACCGGAAATATTGACAGATGTCGTATGAGCATATGGGGTGTTTGGACGCCATATTTAACTTTAACTTTGACCACGCCTCTGGTGCAACCCAACCTTACACAGTATTCGATGTTAGTATGTTACCTATTATGCGACATCTATCATTAATTAGTCTCGTGTACATGATAACCCATATCCCCCTGTGGCATACGACCTCTGTAACCGTGACCAGAATGACTCATACGTACGTCTATAGGTTATTGATAGTAGAGCACGCCTTGTACGACTTGAGTGATGTTTGAACAAGACGGGACATAATTATTTATTAGTATGTAATATGTATCGACGAATCGCTCGACTAGAATATGGAATCGCTTAGCAGCAACGTTAAATCGCGCGCTCATGTGTAAATACGTATTTCAATCAATAAATTTTCATGACATTGGTACAAAGATACTACATAATTTATTTACCAAACACGGTCACAGTTAGTCATTCAACAGTCAACACTGTCCTAGGCGTAGACATTTATATATCAGTTTACTAGATGACGCCTGCAACGCCGTTTCGTCAAAATTCGTCGCGGGGGATCCGAACATTTTTTTTCGGGATAAAAAGTACTTATCATATAAGTATTTATATTATGTTCTTTCTCGAAAGTCTAAGAATCTCCATACAAAATTTCAAAAAAATCAAGTTGTTTGGTGAAGAGGTAACAGATAGACAGACACACTTTCGCATTTATAGTATTAGTGGTAGTTTCAGCAGTAGTTGCGCTTACTTCATGTCTTCGTCACTAGTGTAAAGACAAAATTTTGAGACTGACCGAGCAGAAATTTGACAATTAAATATGCCTTTATTAGCAGCATCGATTACGTATCGTGTAACGTAACTTATGAATAACTCCGAATGCTAAAGTATGGGTTTTTTCTCAATACAGAGAATATAAATAATTAAATACGCTAGTATACAGATTGGCAATCATTTAGAGTCAAGAGTATTTTATGCAGATACCTTTGTGCACCTTAAATCGTAATCATTTATAGCAGCGGAATACGAGTATTATAGTATTTATGATCTTGATTGAGAATAATACTAGACCCTTATGTGCTGGCCTATGGCTCAGAAGTAATTATCCTACAAAATTAACACCATAGACATCCATAAGCCTGGCATAGAAACCGGCCATCCCATGGAAACCTGGCATGCAAAAATATTACAATTCTCAAATCAATCGAATCAGTAAAATAGAAACTATCACGTTTTTATTATATAAACTGACAGTAATGTACATAATAGCATGCAAATGAGTGTTCCTCGTTACCATAACTAGTTCCTGTCGAAATGCGGGAACCGCTACAGCAAATTGGTTTGTCGTGAAAGATGCTATCATATTGTGAAAGTCGTCATGACTCCGACCCTGAGAAAATTAGATAATTATTAGATCATCGGAGAACGGCTTTTGTTTCAAGGCAATTCAATAGGAGAATATGCAATGTTTTTACGCTAAACTGCAGCCTTTCCCAAAGTGGGCGATAACGCCCCCTTGTTTGCGCTGAAGGTCTGAAGAGGGGCGGTGTGTGGGACCGAGAAAAAAAATGCGGGCGTTGTGTAGAGGCTTGGGGGTGATTTATTTCATCAGGATGCATTTTAAATTGAAACAATGGGGGCGCTAAAATATAATTGGTTCTTAAAGTGGGCGGTAGACAAAAAAAGTTTGGGAACCTCTGCGCTAGGGGCAGCACTAGCACAGACAGTAAACAAAAAGTTTTGTTCGACGTTTCTGTCGATATTCTGATTTATGATATGACGTATCTGATTTTAATATTACTGTATGTGCTAATAAAGCCATCTACTCCGACTTTGCATCTTCTCAAAGTGTGGGAAGTGGTTAAAAATTAGTTACTTAATATATCATTCCCTAAATAGTACAGCAATACTCAGCTAGCCCACTTATGAATAATTCGCATTCAATAACGATAAGGACTTATCAAATACTCTTATCGTCTCACGCTTTGCTAATAATGCAGGAGCTGTTATCGCGTCCATAATGATAATATGAACCTTTAATGAGCATAAACAAAACAGCTTTGTTGTTAATCAAATATTTTTGATAAAAAAAAATCTAAAAGCATTGATTCATTTTTCAGAATTTTCTTATTGAGTTTAAAAAACTGTTTTAAGTTGAGGCAGTGACACTACTTAGGTACTTTAATCAACCCATCAATCCCCAAGCGGCAGCCGGCTGCCGCATAACAATTGAAAATCTATTGTGCCTGCGATACCCACGATGGAGGTGCTACATGAAGAGTTTGACACAAAATTGGTTGGAGCTTATGACGTCATCGTAATCTTCATTAAATTAGAGTCAAGTTATAATTACAACTCTCTCAGAGCGGCCGTAAATAGTTAAGACTTATTTTGCAGACTTTTCTTACTAAGATATTAGGGGGCGTCCACAAATTACGTGAGGTATTTTTTTAATTTATTGACCCCCCCTCCCCCCTGGTGAGATTTCGTGAGATTTTATTCAAACCCCCCCCCCCCCTTCCCCCCCACAAATCTCACGTGAGATTTTTCAAAATGTGGGTTTCTTACGTAAACGTTTGGTTTGACAGTCAGTAGATTTTCTTTCGAACGAATTTGTGAATGATCTTAATCGTATAAAGATTACGGTTACGATTAAATCTTAAGCATACGTACCTAGTACCTACAATCTGGATGAAATGGAGCAAAATAGTATTATTTTGTTGAGAAAAAAATTACGTGAGATTTGCCGAGACCCCCCCTCTCCCCAACGTGAGATTAGATGAGATTTGACTCGACCCCCCCCCCCCCCCCCCCTTAACACCTCACGTAATTTGTGGACGCCCCCTTACTAGCTACCTTCTAATTAGAGATGTAAAGAGGCATTAAGAATCTTTGTGTCCTTGTTACAGATATGAAAATGCAGTTAAGTTGGAACAACTCAAGATATTTAGCAAGCTCATTAGCCATTACAGTTCTCAGGTAAATACTAGTTAAGCTTCTATACTAAGGAAAATATCCACACATGGTCTGCCAGTGTTTGTCAAGCGACTTTTAAACCCATCAGATAAAACAAAACATTTTATAACAGCTGCAAACACTGTATGCACAGAGTGGTCCTTTAATAAGTAAGGTGGTAAAAGTCTAAGGAAAAACATGATACGACCGCTGTAAACCTTAGAAACTGCTTATTACTAATTTACCTGGCCATTTAGCCAAGACTTTTTCGTTATCGCTTCTTATGTCAATTCCATACATTTTGATTGGCGATTCTACAGGGTGTAACAAAACTAACTGTTAATACTTTAGGGTGTGTATGTGTTCCTTGTTTAGAGTTCACTGTGAACGCAGCAGCGCTGAAAGACCATTTTTTTTCACTTTTGTATAGGCAAGCGCCCCAGCGTTACGAGTTTCCCCATACAAAAGTGAAAAAAAGATCTTTCAGCGCTGCTACTTTCACAGTGAACTCTCTACGAGGAACACTCTGTGCACCCCCTTTTAAGTATTGGAACGGAGTTCCTTATCGCACGTTGCGAAAGGGGGCTAGACCGAAAAAATTGTAACGATACTTTTTTATTATTAGTACCTGCATGGTAGGGACAGAGGGCGTTGATAGTATTCCAGTGTGCGTCAACCGATGGTGTTTTTTGAAAATAAACAGCGACGCGTTGTTAGTATTCCTGGGCGTCAATAGATGGCCTCACCCCCGTGTCTTAAATATTTGTGTTGCGAAGTAAATAATGATGAATAATTTAATTTCAGGTGATAGCAGCCGAGCCTTTCCTCCGACCCCTACTCAAACTACTCAGTGGCTTCAGAAATCTAAACCCACCCAACCTTGAAAGTAAGCCTTAATTTATCTACAACACTAAGGGCATGTTTCTCCACTTCCTGATAAGGTGCCGGATAGGCTATCCACAACTTATTTGACAGATGCTCCATACTCTATCTGTCAAATTAAGTTGTGGATAGCCTATCAGGAAGTGGTGAAGCAGGCCCTAATAAATTAATTAGATTAAACATTTATCAATCAATCAATCCGCCTGTAATGTCTGTACAATCGAAATACAAACACCTCTGGTAGCTTTGAAAATATTGATATTGAATAGGCTACTTGACCTTTATTCAATTTCATTGAACAAATGCATATTTTTAGTAGAACTTGGCCTAGGAAACCATATTTCACCCTTATCATCAAATAAAAGCTTATGATTGATAAATAAAGTCGATTTGAAAATATGATTTTATGAAAATAGGATTTGTACTGACGAAAACGCTTTTGCGGTACTTCCGATTTGGATGTGACGTCATCCTCATAGTAATTTAATATCTTTTATTTATCGCGCTCGTTATATGTAAGTTTATTTATACATAAATAATAAGAATAAGCCTAGAAAGATTAGTAAAATATATTTTCTTGAATAATTCACTTAAAACATCAGTTTTATATATTATCTCCATTTATTGTAGACGGGAAATGAAATGGCCAAAACTTTTCTCCAAAAGTTTTCAACATAACAAATGATTTGTAATTTCTTATTTTATTCTTTTATAATTTTTGGGCACTTTTAGAATCGTACATTTAGCACATAAAAAAATGTTCAATAAAGAGAGTTTAAAATACAAAGCGTATGACGTCACACTATGGCGGACAGTGTTTTCGGCGCCATTTATGAGGCATATTTTCAATAAACATTTTTATGGGTTTCTACTGTGTAAAATATTAAAATATTAGTTTTTTTTTTTGTGAAAATAAATGATGAAGAAGCGATTAGCATGAAGAAAAAAAGTAGGTCAAGTAGCCTATTGGTAAAAAAAACTGGTTGACCCACCGCCCACGCGCCTCGCATTTCGCTTTGTAGTACATCTATTTTGCATTAAAATGAAGCCTATGTCCTTCCGATTGAATCACTATTTAATGAATAAGTGATAGATGGCATCAAAATCCGTTCAGTTGTTTTAAAGAACTAAGCATACATAATAATTAATGACATACAGAAAGCGGCTATGTTATAGAGTAATGTTTATTTATTTAAAAAAAATCTAAATTTCCAGATCAGCTGGTGACCCTCCTGAACCAGCTATGTGTGGTGCTGATGCAGAACATGAAGTTCATTGACCTATTCTTCCTTATGGTACAAACCGCCAACGGCTCGCAAGCCGAGTAAGTCTTATTTTGCTATAGTCACTAGATGTATACCATACAAGTATTAGTAAAGTGTTTATTTGTTTGTGAATTTGTCTGTCTATAGCTGGGTATCCACTAGAGGCAGCCTCACCCTGAGCCTGCCGCGACACGCGGAAAGTTAATACGTCTCCACTTGAGCTCACGAAAATACCTTTAAGGGGCAAGCCTCGAACCGGAGCCGAAATTTCCTCAGTATTTCTTCTACCACGTGCATCATTTGCGGCCGCACATTTTGCCTCGAGAGTCGCGGCAGCCTCGACTCGAGACAACGTCTCCAATCTCCATAAGCGCAGCCTCAAGTCGAGGCGCCCGCTCGGCCCGAGGCTGCCTCTAGTGGATACCCAGCTTATCACTGTTTACCTTATGAAGATTCAAGATACTTTGTATCCTGGAAATGGACATGAAACAGGTGATGAAAACGTTGCGTATCCGCGGCGTGTCCGCGATTTACGCGCACGCTCCGCCCTAAATCTGCTCGCTAACCGATATTATTATAACCAAAGAGTCTTACGCCCGTATTCTTAGTCGTTTCCTCAAGATTTTCTCGAGCTGACTCAACCTTAATTCTATAAAATTATGTCACTTGTTCAACAAATTGAGTTTTTCTTGAACAAATGACAAAATTTTTGAGATGTGTGGTTGAGTCATGTGAATGAAATCAAGAGGGAACGACGGGTGATACAGGCTTTACAATTTACACTCGTATTATATTATAATAATTGTTATTTTCAGGTTTATAATAGGTCGTCTGCTGTTGGCGTGCGTGCACCGCTCGGGCGCGGCGGGCGCGGCGGCGCGCGACGCGCTGCTGCTGTGCGCCAAGATGTCCGCCCGCTGCGCGCCGCTCGCCCGCTGCCTCATCACAGGCGACGCCTGCCACATCCTGGCGCCAGGTGAGCTACAGGCTATACTCCACAATAGGTCGGCTGCTGCTGGCGTGCGTGCACCGCTCGGGCGTGGCGGCGCGCGACGCGCTGCTGCTGTGCGCCAAGATGTCCGCCCGCTGCGCGCCGCTCGCCCGCTGCCTCATCACCGGCGACGCCTGCCACATCCTGGCGCCAGGTGAGCTACAGGCTATACTTCACAATAGGTCGGCTGCTGCTGGCGTGCGTGCACCGCTCGGGCGCGGCGGGCGCGGTAGCGCGCGACGCGCTGCTGCTGTGCGCCAAGATGTCCGCCCGCTGCACGCCGCTCGCCCGCTGCCTCATCACCGGCGACGCCTGCCACATCCTGGCGCCTGGTGAGCTACAGGCTATACTTCACAATAGGTCGGCTGCTGCTGGCGTGCGTGCACCGCTCGGGCGCGGCGGCGCGCGACGCGCTGCTGCTGTGCGCCAAGATGTCCGCCCGCTGCGCGCCGCTCGCCCGCTGCCTCATCACTGGCGACGCCTGCCACATCCTGGCGCTAGGTGAGCTACAGACTACTTCATTTGGTCGGGTTATGTTTTTTTATGAAATAAAAAAACATAACCCGACCAAATGAAGTACGAGTAACGAGTAAGTCGGGGCAAACGAGCATACGGGTCACCTGATGGAAAGCAACAACCGTCGCCCATGGACACTCGCAACATAAGAATTGAAGGTTTGCAGGTCGTATTGGTCCGGAAATACTGCCGGTCATAACAGATTTTAGAGCTAATTTTGTAATTGCAAAATGTGCTCACACTTTTGTGCTCTTCAAGCAGCGAATATCTAGAATAAAGTGACTTATTAAATTGAATGTACGATTGCACGTACTTGCTGTACGCACAGTGCGTACGCGTTGCGTCACACTTTGCGTTTACATTTGCACAAGAATGTATTTATTGTGTAAAGTCATTGTTGTCACAGTGTGTAAGGTAATCAATGCTGCCAAATAACGTTCATGTCTCTATATTTTTCAGGTCTAAGCGGTCTGTACTCTGTGCTGCCGCGTACGCTGCCTGACGACGTGCACCGCCTGGCCCCGGACGACGTCAACCGCGTCCACAAGCTCACGCTGTTCGTCGACTCGCTAGAGTTCTGTAACGCTGTGGCTGAGGTTAGTATCTGAGCTATTTCGATTATAGACTCTAGTTAAGGTAATATAAAGTCCACTTTACGCTACCTGACGAAGTGCACCGCCTGTTTCCCGATGATGTCAATTGAGTCCACAAGCTCACGCTACTTGTCGACTCGCTTGGCTCGTAGAGTTCTGTAACGCTGTGGCTGTGCTTAGTACTCCTAAACTCATACGATTGTTTCCTGTACGGTCAGGTTTTGTGGAAAAGTAGACTTTATTTTGCGTGTGCTAGAGTCTAACACCCGTATACTAAGTCGTTTCCTTGATTTTAGAGAAGAGATTTCCTTCACTTGACTAAACCTCAATCCTCAAAATTTATATCAATTGTTCAACAAAACGTCGTCAGTTGACATTTTATTCTTCGCCTCAGATAAGTTCCTTTTAATGAAATTGTTTTACAAATTGTTGAACAAATTACATAACTTTTGATGACCAACCATAGAGTCGAGTAAAGGGAATTTCGAGGGAACGGCCAATAATATGGGCGCTAGACACACGAAATAAAGTCTTCTTTTTGACAAACGTTGACAATAGATGGAAACGATCACTTTTTTAAGAAACGCGATGTATTTTTGCGTTTTAGGAACGTTTAGTTGATTTGTAATATCGGAGAGTTTTTAAGCTAACAGAGTCATTATTTCATCGATGTTCTGTGCTGAGCTGGAAAACTTGGATTTGTCTATTAGTGGAGTTCCCAGAGCGTAAAAATCGTGCAAACCTCCGATTTTTGCAATAGTGGATGAAAATTGAAAAGAAAAAAAGGAATGTGTAGCTGATAACATAAATAATAAAGTTTACCTACTGAAAAGTTGTGCTTTTGATTTTTAAATTATTCTCTTCCACTTCAAGTAAACTCATAAACTGTAAAATTTTGAAGAAAATTTGCATATTTCTTTCTTTTAAATATATAGCAAAATAATAAAATATATCATTATTTTTTTGATTTGTATCGTTGCTTATATTCCAAAGAAAGAAAATAAGTTGATAAAATATATAATTTTGATTAAAAATTAATATTTTTGTATGTAATGTGTGTTTGTATGTAAATGGCGTTCCTATTTTTCTTTGGTTTTAAATAGGAACTTTAAAATTAATTTTTAGGCTTAAGAAAGCCTTCTATTTCTTAATGTGTATAACTTTTTAGCTCTTACTTTTCTGAAAATGTAGCACAAACTTTTCACGGACATTTCGAAGAAAATCTGTATTTTATTTCTTTTGGTTGGGTTTTTACAGAACAAAATTGATTTTTTAGTATTTTTTTCATTAATTATATTTGCTAAAACATACTTAAAGAAAAAAAATACAAATTAGGTTAAGAACTGATATTTTTTGTATTCAGGTAAGCATTTTCCAAGCATAGGTCGCAGCATGCGTCTTTAGTATGTATGTACGTGAGATTTGTAGCACCCAATTTTTTTTTCTGGCTTTAAGTAGGAGCTTTAAATATATTTCAAAGACTAGAAGTCAGTCAAAAAGTCTTTAATTTGTCGATGCATTTAATGTTTTAGCTCTCACTTAAATAAGTTCTCAACAAATATAGAAAAATATTTTCGGTCTATTTTACACATTTTTGGAGATATTTAAACGTTTTTAAGTACTTAAAAGTTATTATTTCTCTAAAAATTAAATACGCACAACAAGTAAGTTTAACACACTTCGTTACAACCCTTAAATCCACCCAAACCCTTTTATCTTGGTTACGACGAGCGTTAATCTCTAAAAACTTTGCAAAAACCTTATAGTTGTATTTAGCTTAGCAAAGCAAACTTTCTTTTTTAAGAATTGTGTATTTGGTTAATTTTCAACGTAAACAATCGGATAAGAGTCATTAAATAACAGGAACAAGAAAAAAATTTTTTTACTGGACCGGTTTTATATGGTGAAATATTAATTTTTAATTAAGTAACTAAAAAATTAAAAGCACAAAAAAATTTTTGGTAAACTTTGCAAGTTATAGTGTAAAAAAGAAAATGACACCTCAAAAACAAAAATCCATTCACTATTACAATTTTCGGAGGTTAAAACCTCTGGCGACTGCACTATATCTTACAATTTCGAATCAGGGGTTTTTTGAAAATTTCTTAATTGTTTTTTTTTATTTGAGGTCATTATTTTTTCCAGGTTTCCCACCCTTCCATCAAGAAGCATTTAATAGATCTGCTCTGCCAGGGGTTCTTGGTTCCGGTACTGGGCCCGGCGCTGCTGCAGGTAAGCGTCTTCACCGCATGCCCGTGTGCTTACTTACACATGTGAGGTGCTGGTTTTGAAGGCTTACCATCGAATGAAGTTGGGTTTTCATGCAATATATTTTTATGTTTCATAAAAAATTGCATTAAAAAAAAAAATCGTTTTTAGGGTTTTATAAACTATACTCCACTCGGGCTAGCTTGTCGCTTGCGGTCATTGACTCTCTGTCAAAAACTTGTCATTTTCCATATAAACTGCGATTGACAATGAAGTGTCAGATATTGCCAATCGTGGTTTTATATGGAAAATGACAAGTTTTTGATAGGAAGTCAATGACCGCTAGCGACAAGCTAGCCCGAGTGGAGTATAGTATTTGATGTTTTGAGTATAAAAATGTCCTCAAACAAAAATTTTCATAAAACATTTTTAGCTCAAATATATTATGTTATTCAATTTCAAGTTTAACATTGAGTAAACTACATAAATTATTATTATCATAATTTTGTGTAGCAAATATTCTTGTCAGAAAACTCTGTATTTTAATGACATACTAATTATTATATAATATACTTATTTAACCATCAAAACATTGTTATGTTTTACCATTTTGAATTTGGTACAATTCTGTTAGCAAAATATTAAATACTATGTGCAAGTTCCGAAATAAAACCTAGTATACTAATTAGTGCTCATGACGTCACGTATCCGACGCCAAATTGAACTAACAAGATAAACGTGACGTAAATGTAATATGTATTTGCAATAATGATATCTCAGCAAAGCCATATACGTGAATGCACTAGCGTAGGTATGTTTAGGAATAAATCAAAAGTATGGCGTCGAGTCATGACGTCATGCGCACTTGTTAGGACACTGGGCTATGTTTTGGAACTTATACAATCATACCTAGAACAACTGATCACGTTGTACTTACTGGTTTACTAGTTTACTAAATTTTATTTATTACTGAGTAAGGCAGCCCGAAAACACACGTTTGCCGTGTTCGTTTTCCATATTCGGAAATCCGAATGCATGGAATCAGTAAAAAATACCCACTGGCGCACACGTACGATTTTTTCCGAACCGAACCATTTTCACACGTACGTTCAAGTGTTAGGCGGCGCGTTCGCGCGTAAAAAAAACGAACGTTTGCGCTAGTCTCAAGGAATTCCACAGTAGGAAACCAAATACGAAAAACGTACAATACCCGGCAATAAATATTGCACATCGACCTTTGGAAAGAGACATTCGGCTAATTTCGGTTTCATAGAGCGTTATCTTTGTAGCACACACCTATTTGACATTATGTCAGTCGCTGTTCAAATTCAATAGAGTGCAGTCGCGTCCAGTTCAAAATATATATCTAGAGTTGTTAACACCCCTAAATTTGCTACAGCTGTAATTTTCCAAAAGAATTAAATAATACGTAAACATAATTTGAACACCCTTTTTTATTTTATTTTACCCGAACCTAAAGCCATAACTTATAGAAAATTTGGTGTATTTTATACAAAGAATAATAAAATTGTCAAAAGAAGCAAACCATAATTGTTTTAATAGCTCCTAATATATACCGGACTTTTTGTATTTCGTGCGTTAGAGATAACGCTCTACAAAACCGAAATTAGCCGACTGTCACTTTCCAAAGGTCGATGTGCAATATATTTTATCGCCGGGTACTGTATGTATGCGGCTGGCCTTAAAATATGTATTAAGTAATAGTAAGTATTTGCTGTCAGAATTGTAATGACACGCAAGTGTCCATACTGGTGTGCTTACGTGGCGCGGTTGGTACATGGTGGGTTGTGACATTGTAATATAAATCATAATACCATATACATAAATTCCTGTTTTGAATCATTTGCTTAAAGGGTGATTGCTTATTTAATAAAGTGTTAAGGCACATGCGATAATTACACTTGCACATTATTCTTAAAAAATTAAAAATGTATCTTTCTTTATTCCGAAGAGAAAAGTTAAGATATGTTCAGGATGATAATATTATGTAATACACACTTCATTCGATTAAATTTCAGCTATAAGATGTATCTTACATGGTACAGTATTACCTAATTCAATGTTAAAACTACCATTTTAATGGTTTCCGCAATATGATTTTTTAAAGCTTTTGCACCTTTGTGTTTTTATTTCTACTATTTTCCTTCTTGTCTTTAACAATTATAATGCACTGATGAACTTACTAAAACTTACTGCATTAACTATTAAAAACATAATACAAAATTTGTTAAGGCGAAGACAGCTGCCAATTCGTCATCTTTGTGCAGTTTTCTAGAGTCTAGACGTATGTATTTCATTGATTGGCACAAAAAAAATATATGTGATTTTTGATTATATTTGGAAAAGCTTGTCTAATTTAATTAATAAAATAATGTATCCTACTGGATGAAAAAAAAAAACCAAAGTCACATCTTTCAGGAACTGTAAACAGTTCTAATTAAAGTAATAACTAATAATACAATCTATGCTTTAAAAAATTGTTCTACTTTTACAAAAATCCAAAGATTGCCAGCTTTAATTTTCGGTTCTGACATCTAAATTTCCCATAATATTTATTTTTTCCTCTAATAAACTAAAAATGTATCCACACTACCGAGTGAACACTTCACATCTCTGTCTCTCTGGCATGAAAATCGACAGTGGTGCGAGAGTGATGCGAGATCAAGGTCATTGGCAGTTGTCAGCGCCTTAATAAAACACAAACAATATCAACATTCAATTCCGTTTAAGTGTTCCCTAATTTTATAATTTATACACAGATTGCAACATGTGAGATGCAAGATTTGATGTAAATTACAGAAATAGGCAGCTTACCTACATATTAGGCTATTGCATAGCTTTTATCGCGGGCTTTGAAGCACAGTGACCGAATCAAGAAATTCCGTAACGAAAATAAACCTAACACCCACCCCACTCACACAGCGGTGCGTCGTCTAACGTCGTTTCAGTTCAGCAGACTTCGGTACGGTGTTTGTGTGCGTGCGACTAGACGTATCCTTTACCGTAGTCCCCGAATGCCACACGTATTTTTAGGGTTCCATACCCAAAGGGTAAAAACGGGACCCTATTCATGAGACTTCGATGTCTGTCTGTCTAGCTAGAGTTCTGAAATTTTCACAGATTGTGTATTTCCGGTGCCGCTATAACAAGAAATACTAAAATAAAAATAAAATTAATATTTAAGGGGGGCTCCTATACAACAAACTTGATTTTTTTGGCCTTTTTTGCTCGTTATCAATAATTATAAGAAGTTGGCACTTGAAACTTTCACGAAGGCCTTATATATAATTGTACTTTAATAATTAATAATAATATTTGAATAAAATAAAAAATTAAGGGGGGCTCCCATACAAAAAACACAATTTTTGGCCTATTTTTGCTCTATAACGGTACGGAACCCTTCGTACGCGAGTCCAACTCGCACTTGGCCGATTATTTTATTCACCGTCCCCATGCTTTGTCCGTCTGAAAATCGCCTTAACTCAACACATTAACACACATATCGCATGTGTCCTACCACTTCGCTAATTATACAATAAAATACTAAAACTTAACCGTAAATCTAATCTGAACCCCCCAATAACCAACCGCGCCACGCACCGTAGACGAAAGCGGCACCGTTACAGAGCGGCGTCACGGAGCAAGCGGCCGCTACGGCATACCTCGAGCTGTTCTTACGCTGCTGCGGTCAAAGAGGCCTGCTGCGAACGTTCCTGCACTTTATATTCACGTACCAGTACGATGGGGTTAAGGTCTTCGATGTGCTGCTGGGAAGGTTGGAGGGGAACTCGCAGGTATGTTGTTTTTTTTTTTAGTTAAGTAAGAGATGTTATGATTGTTTTATTGCATTGTCATATGGAAACCAGGTATCTATAGTCCTAATTATTTCTTTATCCGCACATCTTTTTTTTTGTTTACCGGCTCTGGTAAAGTAGGCTTAATAAAGGAACCCATGTCAATGTAATCGTACCTTCGGTAAGAAAAATGCGTATTTCATAGATATTCTCAAAATATGAAGCCACATTATAACTTTATTTCTATAATTAACTTTAATATAACACGCAATATAACACATATAATTACTAAATGTACGCACGTACGCAAAAGTGCGGACACGCACGCAAATATGTACGCACACGCGCTGCTAACATAACTTTTTATATCGTATTTAATTAGTTATTCATTTTCAGTTATCCCTAGTAACTCTCTCGCTTATGGAGACCCTAATCGACCTCAACTGTGAAGACGTGATGATAGAATTAGTCTACAAATACCTCCTAAACGGGAACTACCTGATGTCTACATATAGAAATAAAATAGGCGATCCAGACTTGTATCGAGACGCGGCGGTAGCTTTCCTGAGCCTAAGGCCGAGGGTTTGCAAGAGACCACTAGAGAAAACCCAGCAATGGGTGGAAGAGTTGGCGCTGAGTGGAAGGAGAGTTTTGGATTTAAAGAGAGAGAGTGACAGGAGAGTTAATGGAGTACACGAAGATATCGCACTGAACAGTCTAGTCCAGGAAGTGAAGATTGATTATGGGGTGAGTTTTGATTGAGTTTGTTGAAAAGAGTGCCTGCATTACAAATTAGATACAGAGAAGTCGTGTTTTTATTAGATTGTTACATCAATGACTGTTTAGTAAGCTAAGTTGCTTTTTTAAAACTGATTCTGGATTGAGTTTAACCTTCACGAGGAGGAACGAGGAAAGATGATCTTATCTCTTTCTCACAGAGAAAAGAGTGTGATGTTATGTTTTGAAAATCGAAAGTCATTCCGCTTATATGTATATTGTTAATTTAAATAATATATTACGCGTATAAGTAATTTTCAAAAATATACAACAAATATATTTTTCTTTACAGAACCCAAACGAAAGCCTGTACGGCAACTACCACGCTTACCTCTGCGACGCGCGATTCCAGATAGTCTCTAGAACGATCGCCTGCGCGAATTGGACGTCCAAATACGACGCCATCCTTCCCAAACGAGAAACGAATAACAACAAGGAAACGAAAGAGATAGACATACACGCGCACACGAGTGCGAAAGAGCCGGATAGTCTCATATCGATATGCACCAGTGGCTACGATACTATCAAAACCAGTGAAGCGTCAGAAAAGGAGGCACATAGTCTCAACTCCTTGAATGAAGCGGAAAAGAACGGGATGGAAGATAAAGAGCACGATAGCTTGACGTCCATTAGCGACGAGTTCGACAGCTTTAGGTTCAGAGATGATGATGATGAGGGCTTCTGTGAGGATTCCTTCATGAAGAGCATAGCGAAGACACCGGAAGATAAGAGTTATGAGGAAGTGCATTACTTGAGCTGCAGAGTCAGTGCGGATACAATTATAGGTAAGAATTTTATGATAATGATATAATGAACCCTCTATTTTGCTTACAGACTTCGTTGGTTTTATTGGCGTCTATTGTGTCGAAGAAATAGTTTTTATAATTTATTTAAATAAATAACGACGCAAGCTACGATGCTATAAAGTTTAAATTCCGACGCGCAATGCTAAATTGAAGACGGATAAATTCACCTACAGATGCGCTCTCTTTCTATCGCATAACGCGTACCTTTTCTTACGAAATCAAGGTTTTCGCCTTTTAGAAAACAAAATAATATTTTTTAATTACCTACTATTGGTACGAGTAGCAAACCTTTTTAAAGTAATATCAAATTTTAGTAACCCAACCTATATATTTTTATAGTAGTTTTATATATTCGATTATAGTACAGGAAACTTTTACAATTTAAACATGGTAACTTGTGTTTATTTCTGTGTAGTTTGTATCTACTTTTTGTATTTTAAATACCTTATTCAAATACATATTTCATTGGCCTTTTTTAATTGTTCATTTTTATAAGATTTATATAACGATTTTGTCACAGCGGTTAAATCAGTATCATGAATTAAATTCCTCTAAGATTAGTATACAGTAGATACGCGACGAAAAATCTTGCGCGTGCGTCACCGCTCGCTTGTGAGTCCCTTATGATTTGCCACCCGCGGGTGGTACTTACAGTTCGATGCCTACACGCGCGAGTGGTATAGGCCTGCCTTTACTAATAAATCTCTACTAACCCAATGTTTTATCCAGTATCAAGCGCCTTCTTACGAGTAACATCCGATAAAAAAAGAGGGGTGTTATAAGTTTCTGTCTGTCCTTAGCATCGTAGCACAGAAACGGGTCTATGAACTTTGACCTTTTTTTTTAAATCAGACATGGTTGAAAGTGTTCTTAGCCATAATTCATCATCAGCTCACTCACTACTGATAAATTGAGTTTTTGATGTGACAACGTCTAATAACTCGATACTACGGGCTGCATGCACGAAAAAGATGACGTCATTGTCCCGATACCACTGACCTCTATAATACACTGGACAGGCGATCGCTATCAATAAAATGTTCCTATTTGAAAGTCGCCATATTGGCGCTGATTGTTATGTGAAAGCAGTAGTGAGTGTACTTGGAACTACTATTTTGCAAATGGCGGTTGTAATTTTCTATGTAATTAGTTCACAGTACGCTCACCGTGGCGCTTCAAATTGGCACAAGAAATAGCTGTCATTTTGTACGGCATAGCCAGTCCAGTGTATTATAGAGGTCAGTGCCCGTTACGCAAGCGAGAGAACGCATGATCGGCTCAATTCGTACTTGTCACGTCAAACTACTGCCCGTAAACCGACTTTACAGACCAATTTCTTTTTAATTTCTTAAGACCGGGCTGCCAAAAACATCAAAACACGCTAGCTCCGCCTACATACCCCGCTATCCTCCAATCGTGATATAATGATTCCATGAATCGTGCCCGCATGAATTGTACTTTAAGCCGCAGCTAGTAGTGAACAATATCGCGTAACAAGGGTTCCCGCATTATAGCACGAAAGCAAAGGTCGTAAGTCCCAAAACAGTTTTTTGATGATTACTTAAAAACTAAATACAATAGTATTTAGTAATTAGGTATATATATTAGTAATATATAGTAGTAGTATAATACAATAGTATTTAGTAATTAGTAATATTTCCTTTAGCTATGATTTTCCAAAGTGTATGATTGTAGTAGTGCAAGTTATTTAATGATAGTAACTGAATAAGTGTAACAGATATTTGTTGAAAAGCCCAGAAATATTCATAATTTCGAAAAATAAAACTATCGAGTCAAAATAAGTGAATCGTGTTTTCCGTTAGGCTAGTATCAGATAAAATATACAATGATTAAATAAATCTCAATTTCATTTAAGTCAATCGTCTTCCGGGATCGTAATAAGTACTTATTAGTAAACACAGCAAAATTTGACAGCTTGCTCTTAATGTTGAATGTAAATCTATACTAATATTATAAAGCAGAAGAGTTTGTTTGTTTGAACGCGCTAATCTCAGAAACTACTGGTCCGATTTGAAAAATTCTTTCAGTGTTAGATAGCCCATTTATCGAGGAAGGCTATAGGCTATATTTTATCACGTCAATACTAATGGGAGCGAAGAAATAGAGCAAAGTGTGGAAAAAACGTTGGGAAATTATTTAAAAGGGCTTATTTGAACGTAATGGAGCAATTTTTATGTTATTCGGCACATATGAAGAATAGATCACGTGGAAGGACATAGGTTTCTTTTTTTGCGGAAAAATGTACGGTTTCCGTGACATTCCTAAATTACGCGGGCGAAGCCGCGCGGAACATCTAGTGACATTATAGTTTTACAGGTCCCCTGCTATGCAGCCTTCTCAAGAAAACAGCGAACTGCCTCCAGTCGGAGCTGATCGTGAACTGTCGTGTCACGAGCATCATCAGCAAACTCGTGGCGTTCCCAACGCCGATTATCGCCGCGCTGCTGTGTCCCGGCTTCGTGCTGCAGCCGAATGTGCCTTCGTTGTTTCAGGTATTAGGCTTAAGGGTGTGTTTCCACTGAAGTGGAGCGGAGCGGAGTTTAGCGGTGCTCGAATTGACCAATCGTACTATTCCAGCGGAATGACAGCGAAGCGGAGCGAAGATTTCGAGCATGGTGATTGGTCAATTCGGCACCGCTAAGCTCCGCTCCGCGTCAGTGGCCTTATTATTATGCGTCCGCGCGACCGAGCATTTCGGCCGTTACAAGATCACTAGTAATTCTATGTATGGTTGTTTCAATAAATCGTTACAAATTGCTTGTGATCTCGTAGTGTAGCGGTCCAACCGTTTGATCGCGCGGACACATATAAATCGAATCTTACTTTAAGGCGCTATATTGAAAAAACTGTCCTTTTTGACGTAATACTATAGGACCCTCAGAAATGTTACAAATCTGGTAATGAGATATACATATCTTCATAGCCTTATCTAGGTTTGAGAAGAACTAGAAACACGATTAATGTATTTTGCCTCGATACATTTAATTTTCGAAATGACCTCTTAAAAGTACGAAATTTGAAGATTATTTTTAAACGAAAATAGATGTATTGTAGGAAATTCTAATGGGGATTGTCCATTTTTTTTTAATTTTGCTCATTACAAAAACATTTCGAGGAATAAGGTCAGTGATCGTTTTTCTGTATATAAACGAAAAAATACCCATTAGTTGCTTATATTTTTGAACAAATATGTTTAACCTTAGTTTGACCTTCAATGGCGTTAAATTAGCAATAAATTCGACCAAAATTACGTTTCGAACTTTTGGTAAGCTTCTCGTATCAGCTTTCACATAATGAGAACTTGCATTTGACGAACCAGCCATTATAAATAAGATTGAAAGGAAAAAAAACATACTGCAGAGGTCAATTGGCCGCCGATGATGACGTCAGAGCGAAACTTTAAAAATTTATTGAGATAAAACTAGCCAATGAATTTCAAAATTATTTAATTTATATTCTTAAAATACCCTATTTTAACGAAAAAAAATATAAAAAGTACATGTGATTTTTTTTGGACAATGCCTATTAGTAGACAGTAGACACCTTTGCAACTCAAAATCGTATAGAAGCATTTTGCTTAAATGCTCGTAGTTATTTTTTAAATAATTAAAATTACGTTTTGTCGCATGTTTTCCGAGCGAGCCGATAGCTTTTGGCCGCAGCGTATTCACGACTTTATAGTCATACAAATTAAGTATAAAATTGCCCTTGTGGTATAATTTATTTTCGATATATCGCCTTAAGTTAGGGTTACCGACCGTCCTGTTTTTAAACGAAGTTGGGGTCTTCAAAATAAGAAGTTAGCATAGCTCTTAAAATCATTAATCATTATTCAAAGCGATAACTCTTTGATATACCAAATTGCTTCGGGAACTCACCCGACGAGCACAACGTCGCAGAAAAATTACCTTACAGTTTTTTATTAACTGTAAACAAAATGTTTCAGATACTTAAAAAGCTGAAGGAGGAATTAGACGAACTAACGAACGGTCTGACGAACGCGGGCGAACTGATCGACAAGGCGCGCGTGTTCCTCGTGCAGAGGGAGATGGCGCTAGTGTCGCGCTCGCACAATGACGGTACGTGACTACTAGGAGTGAAAGAGACGCATATATTAACGATTTAAATATACATCCGCATGATTCTCGTGCAGAGGGAGATGGCGCTAGTGTCGCGCTCGCACAATGACGGTACGTGACTACTAGGAGTGAAAGAGACGCACATATTACCGACTAGATAACGCCCGCAACTCCGTTGCGCCCAAATTCGTTTATCGCGCGGGAACTGTAAATTAGGGTCACCATGATGGAAAGCAACTACCATCGCCCATGGACACTCGCAACATCAGAAGTGTTGCAGATGCGTTGCTGACCTTTAATATATAAGTATAAAAAAGTGGCTGCGACATACGGATTTTTTTCGTTTGCTCGCGGATGAAGTTATCCGAAAAAAAATCATCATTTTGATGACAAATGACGATTTGTGAACCGACTTTGTTTGTTTTTTTTTTTTTGTTAGAAAGACAATTGAAAAGGGATTATAGGAAAATAGTGTTTGAAGTGGGTTTATTTTTTTGTTGATAAAATTATTACTTGTGTTTACAGGCGCAGCTCAAAAGTCCAGTTCGCCGGCCCGCCCCAGCGACGAATCACCGTTCCGCCGTACGGAGTCCAAGCGGCGGAGTTTTTCCTCCAGTTTCTCTAACATGTTCGGCAAAAAGTCTAGTAAGTATTTTATTTATTTAAATATCAAAGTTATCTATAACAATTTGTAAATGTGAGACCGCACTAAGCGACACTACGCTGCAGAAAACAACGTAACTGCGATGCAAAATGTCAGATTTATACTAAACGAGTTTTTGCTCGCGGCTTCGCTCGCGTTAAGAAGTATTATTATATACAAACTTTCAACCCCTATTTTAACCCCTTGGGGTTGTAATTTATCAAAATCCTTTCTTAGTGGATGCCTACGTCATAAGATCTACCTGCATGCCAAATTTCAGCCCGATCCGTCCAGTGGTTTGGGCTGTCCGTTGTTAGATCACTATGTTAATCAGTCAGTCATCCCTTTGAGTTTCATATAATACTAGCGACTCGCCCCGGGGTATAAAATATATAGCCCCTGAAATAATGATTAAAATCAATAGCCTATGATCCTTCACGTGGTCTACTTCTTATCTGTGCCAAATAACATAAAAATTGCTCCAGTAGTTCGCGAGATAAGCGCTTTCAAATAATTTCCCCCGTTTTTTCCACATTCTCCTATTAGTCTAAGCGTGATAAAATATAGCCTATAGCCTTTTTTAATAAATGGACTATCTAACACTGAAATAATTTTTCAAATCGGACCAGTAGTTCCTGAGATTAGCGCGTTCAAGTTAACCCTTTCAAATAATTTTCTCCGTTTTTTCCACATTTTCCTCTATTTCTTCGCTCCTATTAGTCTTAGCGTGATAAAATATAGCCTATAGCCTTCCTCGATAAATGGGCTATTACAAGTCTTAGCGTGATAAAATTTTTTCCTGAGGGTAGGCGTAGCAAAAACATTATAATTGGACTCAGGATATTAAAATTAAAATAAAAAATACTTACAGCTCTTAAATCAGTTAATGTATAACAATAATTAAATAATTTGACCCTCCTTTGCTTGCCATAATATAAATTTCACATCACTTCAACGTTATTAGCACTTAACAACACAACTACATAACATAACCTACAAGAATGGATGTTTCATCGCAACTTGCTGCTGGTATGGAAGATTTGGCCAAGCTGTTCCAATCCCGTATGGACGCCTACGAACAGAGACTTCAAGATACTGCTGCCGCACCAACTCATCCAGACATCACCAGTTTGAGCAGTGAGTTTCAGAATTTTAAAACCTTTGTTTGGCAAACTCTTTCCAAACTAAAAGCGCAGGTTGATCTTCTATCCCTTGGACTAGACAGACATGAAACATTCCTTCTCAGAAAAATACTGCTGTTTCATGGGATCTCTGAAACAAATAACGAAAACCTGTTTAATGTTATCACCAACATTATAAAGGACAAAATGGATGTATCGGACTTCACCTGTAATGATCTCCAAACTTGTCACCGCCTCGGTTCCCCGAAAGCTAAAGCCCGTACCATCCTAGTTCGCTTCAGAGATCTCGAGCAGCGGCGTATGGTTTGGGACGCCAAGACTGCACTGAAGAGCAGTGGCATTGTATTGTCTGAGTTTCTGACTAAGTCTCGGCATCAGGTATTCATGACAGCCCGACAACACTTTGGTGTTCCTAACTGCTGGTCCACCGACGGTAAAATATCAATCATGCTGCCTGACAAGACTCGTCGAAAGGTTGAAAGTATGCAGGAGCTCAAGCCGTTACTGTCCACATTTACAGCTGTTAAAGACCCCAAGGCCGCTCATGCCACAATGGTAGATAAAAGTAGTGAGGTCTCAAAGCATACTACTATGGAGTGTAAGGACCCCAGCACAGCTGCTACTTCTTCACGCCGTACTAGAAGGAGATAGGTGGGAGCGCAAACGCAGTCCAATCGGCATTATCCTGTATTCTTTGTTTGTTTCTACTGTTGTATATATATAGTCTCCACTATTTTATTTTTATTCTAAGGTAGTAGTTTAATTTTAAATTATTCATTATTGTTGAGTGTAGTTGTAACATTTTTAATTTTAGTTTGCACTTTGCATGTCCATTGATATTTTCCTTTGTCAAATTGTCAAACTGACATCTGTCAGTGGTGACTGAATGTCAATGCCATTGTATAAGTTTTTTTTTTTTGTTTTTTGTCTTGTGCAGACAATAGTCAAAGCATTGTTGCTAGCGTACTTTTTTTTTTATATTCTCACATTATGGTGAGCTAGGATGGGCGAAATATGATAGGGTAGATTTATTTTATAATAGGAAATAGACTTGTTTGTGTTTTATATATTATATTCTTAATTTATATATTTATTATATTAGTATTTATTGATCTTATATATATTAGTAGTTTATGGATTTATTATATTCTGATAATGATATTATCAATGAGGACTTTCTTTCGTGCTCTTCTTCGTCTGACAGTTTTCATAGCCTAGATGGCGATAGGGGATCGACTTCTTGTTCTGCTCATGAACAGTTAACTACTTCCTTTTCCCGCTTTCCCAACAACCTCAACCTTGTCCATGTTAATGCTCAGAGCATACCTCGCCACTATCCAGATATCCTTGAAATGTTTAGCAGCTCCCCGGTAGATGCTATTTTAGTGTCGGAATCCTGGCTCAAACCTTCTCTGTCATCTACTGCTTATGCTCTTCCGGGGTATAAGCTCATTAGAAATGATCGTGTGGGTAAGAGTGGTGGTGGAGTGGCCATTTACTTGCGTAGTAACATTGCATGTAAAATTATCACTGCCTCGCCCAACCGGTACACGTGTTCAATTGAGTACTTGTGTGTTGAGATCACCTTAAATCATAAGAGGGTACTAATCTGTGCGGCTTACAGTCCATCCTTGCGTATCGATTACTTCAGTACTCTGGAGTCTCTGTTGGCCACGCATAGTCCAAATTACGATTGTACTTTAGTTGCAGGTGATTTCAACACATGTCTCATGAAAGCCGATTCACGTGCATTGAAACTCCGCTCCTTACTCTCATCCCTTAATCTAAGCATCCTTCCGCTCTCAGCTACCCACCATGCTCCCAATTCCAACCCTTCCCTCCTAGATCTTCTTATCACCTCCTCACCCGATCTCATTGAAACCCATGGCCAATTTCCATGTAACCTCTCACACCATGACCTAGTTTTCCTTTCCCTTAAGCTCAAACCACCACGTAAAAAACCCAAGTTCCTCATCCTACGTAGTTTTAAGGGTTTGGATCTGAAGGCTCTTAAGCATGACATATCTAATGCTGATTGGTCTCGTGTCCACTCGGCCTGGGATATCGATCTAAAAGTATCGGCATTTAGTGATATATTGACCCGGATATTTGACACTCATGCTCCATTTAGAAAAGTTAAAGTTAAACATGCACCGGCACCTTGGCTCACCCAGGAAATATTAAATATGATAGCTAAGCGTAACCGAGCTCTGTGTCAATACCGAAAAAGACCAACTGAGACAAATTTGGCCAAATATAAGTTCCTCCGAAACCATTGCAGTCGCCTGTGTAGAGATTCAAAAATACACCACATACATTCTACAATTGACCAAAGCAACCCCTCCCAACTCTGGAAATTCCTTTCGTCCCTTGGTATAGGAAAGTCTTCGGTTAGTTTAGATAGCACGGTAGATATCAACGCTCTTAACAACCATTTCTCTAAACCACCTGTACGCGTTGAACGAGATACCAAAGCGCGCACGATTTCCCATATCTCCTCTTTTCCTATCCCCTCCTGTACTCCATTTTCGTTCCAGCCTGTCACTGAGGATGATGTTAAGAAACATATCACAGCTATAACATCCACTGCTGTTGGGAATGATGACCTTAGTCCCCGCATGTTCTCCCTTTCAATTCCTGAACTCTTGCCAATTCTCACTCATATTTTTAATCACTCCTTGGCAACGAGTTCTTTTCCTTCGGCATGGAAACGTGCCAATGTAATTCCTTTACCTAAAGCCCCTAATCCCTCTTCCTTATCCCAATTTAGACCAATATCTATTTTGCCCTACCTCTCCAAAGTCCTTGAAAACATCGCCCATAAACAGCTTTCCCAATTCCTTACCTCTAATAATTTGCTCTCTTCCTTACAATCCGGTTTCCGTCCTGGTCACAGTACTGTTACAGCACTGCTAAAAGTTACTGACGATTTACGTCTTGCTATGGAGCAAAAATGTATAACTATCCTGGTACTTCTTGACTTTAGCAGTGCTTTTAATTCAGTTGACTTTGACATCTTCCTTTCGGTCCTTCGTTCCCTCAATATATCATCCGCAGTGATAGAATGGTTCGACTCCTATCTTCGGGGGCGCTCGCAGCGGGTCCGCTATGGCGAGGCTACCTCTGACTGGTGTGATCTCGATGCGGGGGTTCCACAGGGTGGTGTTCTTTCTCCTCTCCTTTTTTCAATTTTTATAAACACAGTCACCTTAATAATTTTGTCCTGTAACTTTCATCTCTACGCAGACGACTTGCAAATATATCGTCGTTCTCATGTCGATGATATTAGTACTGCGGTCAGGGACATCAATGCAGACCTACAACGAATAGCAGACTGGGCTAAATCGTTTGGACTCTTAGTCAATCCCAATAAATCACAGGCAATAATTGTCGGTAGCAGGTACATGACACAAAGACTAAATGATGTGCCCATAATTATATACAATGATACTCCGATTGCTTACACACGCTCTGCGAAGAACCTCGGAATAATCATTGATAGCAATCTGTCCTGGCAACCTCAAATCAATGAGGTAAGTAGAAAAATATTCCACTCGATACACATGCTTAAGCGTCTTCAGAACTTTTTGCCCTTAAAAACTAAAATTTCCCTAGTCCAGTCACTCATTCTCCCTATCCTTGATTATGCTGACTCCTGCTACCTAGATGTTACCGAAGAATTGCTGACAAAGTTAGAACGTTTGCAAAATCTTTGCATTCGTTTTGTCTTTGGTCTTAAAAAGTATGACCATGTCTCTGCTTTTCGGTTACAGCTTAGGTGGCTTCCGATTCGCCTTCGGCGAAATCTCCATATTCTCTCCCTCCTTTATAATATCCTTTACCTCTTACCTCGTAGAGCGTTTTAACTTTTCACGACCCTTAGACGTCCCTTGTAGACCTAATGTTAGAACAAACCTTTCCCTCCCTTCCCATCGCTCCAACTTCTTTTCCTACTCCTTTACTGTTCATGCAGTCAGATTGTGGAATTCCCTACCCCACGCCATCCGTGATAGTCCTACTATCGCTGTCTTTAAAAGACGATTGAAGGAGCACTACCTCAATACTGAATCCAACTATGATTATTAAATATACATATAGTATGTATTTATTTTAGTAAGTATTTATAAGTTTTTAGTATAGTATGTATTCTAATATTATAGTATGTTATTATTATTAGTTTAATGTAGTATTTTGTTGAACATTACAATAATAATTGTATTTTAACTGTACCTGTAAGTAGTTATAATTTCATATATATATATATATATATATATATATATATATATATATATATATATATATATATATATATTTCATTTCTGTTTATGCACGCCCTATCTGTTGTTTGTGATCAAATTTCTCTTCCTAGGGCTGCTGGAAGAAATTTCTTTAGAGATAAGCAGTACCTGTTGTGTCGTTTTTCTTCATAAGTATAATTTGTTAAATGTTTTTGTGTGCAATAAACTGTTAAATAAAAAATAAATAAAAAAATAAAATATAGCCTATAGCCTTCCTCGATAAATGGGCTATCTAACACTGAAAAATTCATCAAAATCCGTTGCGTAGTTTTAAAGATTAAAGGGAACAAAGGGACATGAGGGAAAAGAAGCGACTTTGTTTTATAATATGTATAGATATAGATGTTGTATGTGAAGTGCCGCGTCATACTACTTGCACTGGAGTGTAGTGTTGACTTGTACGATCTTAACTTAACAGTTCAGAGTATTTGTTGAGTTTCTGTAAGCAGCTACGTGAGAACTAAAATGTTTGATATTAGATAAACCTAAGATTATGTAGCTGTCTACAGAAACTCTTAAGGGAGTATGTATTTAACAAATAAATATTATTTCAGCATCTCCATCACCGCACAGTCCACAAAACGCGCAAAACTCCTCGTACCTGTCGCCAGCACAAAAGAGGCCCATATTCACACAGGAGGCCTACTGGAACCAATCCATAACGCTACGGTCCATTCTGAACGCGGTCTTACTAGAAGAGTGGCTGAAAGAGCTCTCGGCGCTATGCGAGGAACACGCACTAAGATTGTCATCGGAAAACTACGAGGACGATAATTTCGTACACACAGTGGCATTATGACTGACAGCCGCGGCCTCCGAGGGCAACACAAAAAGCAAAAACTCACTAGACACGTCCGTTTGAACCGTAGACTGAGAAACTACATATCTTTTGTCTCGCTCACACATTTTTCTAAACTTTTTAAAGATTCCCTAGCATTTGACAGATGACATGACAGCACTATCGTCCCAGTAAAATCCGCCAATTGGTTTTTTAGTCTATAATATTCCTGTAAATATTGATCTATATCTTTCTCTTTTCGATTTTATAACACCAGTATTGAATTCTAAAACTATGAGAGATCTAGTTACTAGCGCAGACACTTAGTACCTTAGTGAGTACCTAATTTTATACGACTAAATGTAGTTTGCAATAAAAACTGTAGATGCCATGAACGTAATTTTGAACTGTGATTATAATATTATGTTCAAAAATTGGAACATAATTTATTGAATTAAAATTTGATAATTAATATTTTTATAATCGATACGCCGGCGTTTAACAATACTAATTACGTAAGTAAAACAATTATATAAGATAATTTATCAATTAATTTTTATAAGAATATTTTAATGTCATTTACTTATATTTTAATTTTTGACTAAATTGGAAATTTAATTTGTTTTATAATTATATGCATTTTGTTATATCGTACAACGATTATTTTATTATTAATATCAAATACTTTTCACAAGGCTTTTTTTGTATTAATACTGAATATTATTGTTTTTATGGATTGTTTAAGTTTTCAAGCTCAGTGTAATTATAAAAATATAGAAGCCATGATCTTCAGTGACATGATCCCATTAGGACAATATCAATATTCGATACAGCATATATTAACCCAGTATTTTAAGGAACTGAAGACGCCATTTTAAAAAATAAGAGTTTTAAGATGGCGCAATGAACGTTCTATGATGGCGCCAGGTTTGGGCGCCAAACATGGGAGGATTTTAGACAATATTTGTATTGTTTGTCGAATTTGCCGAATCATGTACAAAACAATTATAAGTTAACAATTTTAATGTAAGTGTGTACATTGTAGTTGTTATCGCAACAAACTAATCGAAAAATACTTTTCCGTCCAAGCGATGTGAAGAGATATATATTTTTATATTATCAACGAACATGACATGTTTATTTATTTTCACCATGATATTCTTTAAATTGATATATCAACAAATGAAATTTAAATGTATTTATTTCATAATTTTCTGTAACGAACAAAATGTGGCAGGAGTTTCGAATTAGCTGGCGCTAAACAAGAACCGAGTTCGAACGGCCTGAAGTTAGTTACAGGGCCTTGCAGTGTTTTTTAGTCTTCAACAACTTATATGATACGTACTAACTTCAGACCCGTCTTGTTTAGCTAGCAAGAATAGATAAACGACTGTTTTGTGCAATAGAAGCTCTTGCCCGCAGAGTGGTTTGTCGAAACTTGTTATGATTGTTTGCACAATTTAGATGTAGAATGTTTTACAAATTTTTCATATACTTAATTATATTGAGAATACTATACTGCGTTTTATTTAACAAAGTTAAAAGTCTCTTGTCTCTGTGATTTCACACTTGCGCAAACTTTTGCGTACTACTCGACCAAGCCAACTAGACGACTGTCAAATCATGCTCTCTCGCACTTATGCATTGCTAGCGAAGCGCGTAAGTGCGAGAGAGCAAGCTTTGACATTCGTCTATTTGGCTTGGTTGAGTAGTAAGTGTGAAATCACAAGACAAGAAGACTTTTAGGATCAAATTACCACGTGAAGAATGCAATCATCAACAGAATATTAATTCCATATATTATTGTTGTAAGTAGTACGGCTGCATGGGAAATGTGAGGTATAGTGATACTACGAGAATCGAGAGGCAGATGAGAAATACACCGTGCACGTTTGTTCTAAAGCAAAGCTACGAAGAACTAATACAAGTTGCATGCCCCGGGAAAGGATAAATAACTGTTATGCCAAGTAATTACATGCGGTTTTGCTCGATAGTTTTACTCCAAATCGATAATTACTGTGTGGACCGCAAAACTCACAGCTCGAGGGCTCGCATCGAGCCCACAGCTCGAAGGCTCGCATCGAGCCGGCTCGATGGAATTAAATATATCGATTTAGAATAAAACTATAGAGCAATGCTGAATGTGTGGACGAAATCCCGAGCCGCGGGTTTTGCTTGACGTTAGTATAATTTACACAGAGCCAGTACTGGCTGCCAATAGGACTGGCAGCCAGTATTGGAGTAATTCTTCAAAAATGATTCTCCGCGTAACTTTCGTGGGTTCACTCATAAGTGAGTGTAATGTTACAAAACTAACTTACTATTATTTATTTATTATATTATTTATTTATTTATTATATTATTTATTTATTTATTATATTATTTCGTAACTTTCGTGGGCTCACTCATATAAGAGTTAAGTTACGCGGAGAATAATTTTTGAAGAATCATTTATTGGCTTGACATATGCCGCGTGTGAACAGTTTGGCCTGGCTTGAAAAACTGTTCACACGCGGTATATACCAAGTCAATACTGGCTGCCAGTCTTATTGGCAGCCAGTACTGGCTCTGTGTAAATTATACTTTATTGCTCGAAGCATTACAAGCACAGACAATAATTTATTACAAACATAAATAAACAAAATTAGACTAGTGTTAGCTGCGCCCCCTACCGAAGAAGACGAAGAAGATGCCAGATTGCCGCCACGCGATCGGGCTATATAAGCCGAACGCGCCCGTCGACTCGTCCATTTTTTCTCCTCACATTTCGCGCGCTCGTTACGTTCAAACTCTGTCCGTGTTGCCATTTTCTTTTGTAAATTTTGTAGTTTTAATAAATTCTTTTCTTTTGTGTTGATTAGTTTTAATTTTTCAAATATTTTTAATTGTAAATATAAAATCAGAAGTGGGATTCGGAGGCCCTAATACCGCCAAGTGTCATTTCTGATTTTGCGTACCTAGTTCAATAAAGTTCAAGTTTTTAGAATGTCAAGTGGTTCGCGTAAAAAACGTCAACGAGAGCGCACGCCTCCCCCTATAGGTATAGGTCATTTGGGCGCTACGATGGAAGCTATCCTCAGCCGGCTCACTGCGCTGGAGCAACGGCGCACGAGCCCCGAGGCGCCTCCCGATGCAGCGGCGCGCCCCATCGAGCAGGCGTCCGCACCGGCGCGCGGTCCCTGTACGAGCGCTGTCGTTGGCACCGAGGCCAGCTCGACGCCGCGGCCGACCGAGCCACGTGCGAGCTCCGTGGCACCGAGCGAGCTGTTCACATCGCCATGCTGCACGACCGCCACGCCTTCGTCGAGCCAGGACCCGACAACGGAGCGTCTCATCGAAGCGTTAAGAAGCTTAAATCCGGTGAGATCTACCCATTATTATGTGTCGGATTTCGATCCGAGTATTCACGATGTCAACGCGTGGTGTGACGAGGTTGACCGTGCACGTGCTCAAAATAATTGGGACGAAAAAGTGTTTAGCTCGCGTCGGTTCTTGTTTAAGGGGTGATGCACGTGCATGGCTGCGCGATTGGGGTTGTACAGATCGAAATTGGGTTAATTTTAAATCCGAATTAAAGGCCCTCTGTCCCCGACGAATTGACATTGCGAATATACTGTTTGATGTTATGTGTACCGAATCTGATGAATACTCCACATACGCGGACTATGCACGTAAATCCTTGTTACGTTTGCGTATTGTTAATGGTTTAAGCGACGACTTATTGTGTGCAATTATCGTACGTGGGATCAAAGATCCTCAAATTCGAGCCTCAGCTACGAACGCAAAGCTGACGCCCGAATCTATTGTGGAGTTTTTATCGACATATGTTATGCCGCTGAGTCGTTCAAGTAATAATTATAATAGTGCGCGCAATAGTCATCCTCGTTCCGGTACGCTTGTCCGCGATAAGAAAGATAGGAAGCGCAATGCAAGCTCGAGCGACAGCGCTAGGTTATTATTAAAATGTTACAACTGTAAACAATTTGGACATAAAAGTATTAATTGTAGCAAGCGTTTGAAATTATCTTCAGATTCCGATATCGCGACTAACGTGAATAATTCAAATCAAGACGCCCCCAGATCGTTTCTAGATAAACCCCATTGTAACTTTTGTAAAAAAATAGGTCATTCGGAGGAAGAATGTTTTACTAAACAAAGATCACTTTCACGTAATAAAGCGAACGTTAATTTTTGCCGCGAAATCGTAAACAAATATAACAATCAGGATGTTATTAGTGCGGTTTTGTGCGGAGTACCCACAGATGTTTTGATCGATAGTGGCTCGTGCATATCGCTTATCTCAAAAGATTTACTAAACCATTTTTCTTGCCGGCTGAATCGTTATACACAAATATTATACGGGTTGAACGGTACAGAAGTACGATCCGACTTTTATGTTACGTTACCAATCGAGTTCGATGAAGTTACTTTAGAGATTGATTTTCATGTAGTCCCCTCCGGTTGTTTAAGCACGCCGGTGCTAATCGGCACCGATGTGTTGAACCGGCCTGGAATCGCCTACGCGTCGCGTACGAATGTCGTACGGGTAATTTACAGCGTATTATGAGAGATAGCGGCTCTGTTAATAATGTAACGATTTTTAATATTGACGAAGCAAATAGTTTAAGCACCCCTTTGTGTGGTAAAGATAGGGAACGGTTAAACAATGTATTATGGAAATATTCAGACTTCTTTCTGAGTGGGACGGCTACTACAACGGTAAAAACTGGGCAGATGCATATTCGTCTTACGAGTGACGTGCCCGTTGATTACCGTCCTTATAAAATGTCCCACGATGAAAAGTTACGAGTACGGGCCATTGTTAGCGATCTTAAACAAAAAGGTATAATTCGCGAGTCTGAGTCCGCGTACTCGAGCCCAGTTCTTTTAGTAAAGAAAAAGAATGGCGAGGATAGAATGGTCGTTGATTACAGGGCACTAAATAACATCACGATAAAGGATAGATTCCCGCTTCCACTGATCGATGACCATATAGATAGACTCGGGAAGTGCAAATTGTTTACTGCGTTGGATATGGTGACAGGGTTTCATCAGATCAAGGTCAGTGAGGACTCTGTGGACAATACTGCGTTCGTGACGCCCGAAGGTCACTTTGAATATCTAAAAATGCCATACGGCCTTGCGAACGCACCCGTTGTCTATCAGAGAATTATTTCTAGTACCTTACGACCTTTCATTGAATCGGGACAAGTTTTAGCATACATTGACGATGTTTTGTTGCTTAGCAACACCATTGATGAAGGCCTGTCATTATTAGATGCCGTACTTAAATTATTAACTGAGTCCGGATTTTCAATTAATTTACGAAAGTGCTCGTTTTTGACCAATGAAGTAGAGTATCTTGGGAGGACTATAAGTAACGGTCAGGTAAGGCCGAGCACCCATAAGATTGAGGCCTTGACTAAGTCTCCTAAGCCTCAAAATGTAAAACAAGTTAGACAGTTTCTTGGCCTGGCCGGCTACTTTAGAAGGTACATCCCGGGATACGCTGCAAAAACTGCTCCTATAGCAATCTTGACCCGCAAGAATATAAAATTTCATTGGGGTGATGAACAAGAACGTGCTAGGCGCGAAATTATTGACCATCTCACTAGCGCACCCGTTCTGACAATATTCGACCCGAGTCTCGAGACCGAGGTTCACACCGATGCGAGCTCGTTAGGTTACGGCGCGGTTTTATTACAAACACACTCCGACGGCAGAAAGCATGCGGTAGCGTATTTTAGTAAAGTAACGACTGGCGCAGAACCAAGGTACCACTCTTACGAGTTGGAGACCCTCGCTGTTGTTAAAGCGTTACAACATTTCCGTCACTATTTGATTGGAAAGCATTTCAAAGTTATAACAGACTGTAATGCTTTAAAAATGACACAGCGTAAAAAGGATCTCCAACCTAGAGTGGCACGCTGGTGGATGTACCTCCAGGACTTCGATTTTGTCCTTGAGTATAGAAAGGGTGCAATGCTACCACACGCGGACTATCTCAGTCGTAATGCCGTGAATGTTGTCACTGCCAGAAAACCCCTTAATTGGGCACAATTAGCCCAATCCGCAGACGAGGAGACACTTTTATTAATAAATAAATTACAGGAGGGACTTTTAGACAGTTCGCGTTATGTTAGGAAGGACGACATTCTTTATTACAAGTATAGTCCGGTCGGCGAAGCTTCTCGACTACTTTGTTATGTCCCTAAAGCTTATCGACTAAGCTTACTACGCGCGTTCCACGACGAACACCAACATATCGGTACCGATAAAACTTTAGATCTGATTTTGAAACACTTTTGGTTTCCGGGCATACGTCAATTTGTAAGAAAATATATATCACATTGTATAATTTGTATTGCCCATAAAAAAGTGCCTCGTGCACCATCACAACCAATCGTATCATGGTCAAAGCCGTCCACTCCCTTTGAAACAGTACATACTGACGTACTTGGCCCTCTTCCCGAATCCAACGGGTATAAGTTTATTTTGATGTTAATCGATTCTTTTTCAAAATATTGTCTTCTTTATCCAATTTATAGGCAAGATAGTGCCGAACTTGTACGTGTCATAACTAACGCTATTTCAATTTTTGGCACACCACGTAACTTAGTATGTGACCGCGGACGGATGTTTGAGAGTAACGAGTTCGCTAGCTGGACATCAAACTTTGGCATAGAATTGCATTTTATCACCCCTGAAATGCATCAGTCTAACGGACAAATCGAGCGCTACTGTCGGACGGTCTTAAATATGATACGAGTAGAAGTCAATCACAGGTCTGAGTTATGGTCTGACGTGCTGTGGAAATTACAATTAGCACTTAATATAACAAAACAGAAGACAACACAGGCGTCCGCCCTCAACCTGTTGATTGGAACTGATTCTACCACGCCGGTCATACAGTCTCTCGTCAGGGACTTAGCCTCAACCGGTAGCAGCTCTAACCGTGAGGCTCGCCGCGAGCTGCGCCGCCAGCGCGCTGAGAACTTACTTACGCGAAATCAAGCGGCCCAAGACGCGCGAGTTAATCAAAATCGCTCGCCACCTAAGACATTTGCACTGAACGACTCGGTTTTCGTTATCAAACGTTCTCAATGTGCAGGGAAACTTGATAGTGGTATGCGGGGTCCATATCGCGTTATAAAAATCTTGCCTAATGGACGATACGAACTTAGGCTTATCGCTGGTTCGTACGGAAAAACTACTCAGGCCGCTGCCGAGTACATGGTTCCATGGCAAGGCGAGTGGACACCCGAGACTTGCTCAGCGTTTTTCGAGAGTAAGATTTTTATTATTATTATTTTTATTGTTAATTGTAATTTTTAGTTCAGACGCTTTGCCTGTTGAGATCTGTTTATTTATTTATTGTTCTTATCCTGGTCGAAAGTGTGAGCAAAGGTAAAGGGTTGACTTGCGAAAGAAAAGACCATCGTAAACCCTGAATCCCGCAAATGAAGGTATTTGGTTGACTCACAACGAGAAAAGACCATCGTAAACCCTGAATCCCGCAAATAAAGGTATTTGGTTGACTCACAACGAGAAAAGACCATCGTAAACCCTGAATCCCGCAAATAAAGGTATTTGGTTGACTCACAATGAGAAAAGACCATCGTAAACCCTGAATCTAGCAGGTAAAGGTATTGAGGTTGACTTGCATGCTGCAGCATAACAAGAAAAGACCTATATAAATCCTAGCCTGTCGTGTAAGTTCCACAGGGAACTAAGTGTAGACAGTGAGAACAATAAAATAAATTTTTAGTTTGCATCTCACAAGCATCGCTTTGACTGGTTCAACAACTGTTATTTATGTGGTTCGTGACCCGTAGACCAAGACCGAGAGGCTCAAATGTTTGTGTTTACTGTTACAGATGATGACCACGATGAGCCTCAACCTATAACGCCAGCCACCTCCGACGCTGGTCCCCCGGCCCCGGAGACACCGACCACACGGGTCATCGAAGTCACCGCCATTGTCGAGAGGGTCTCGTCCGAAGCCAGCGAGGACGCCGGCCCGTCAGGAGAGGCCGTGTTAGCTGCGACCGAAGAAGACGAAGAAGATGCCAGATTGCCGCCACGCGATCGGGCTATATAAGCCGAACGCGCCCGTCGACTCGTCCATTTTTTCTCCTCACATTTCGCGCGCTCGTTACGTTCAAACTCTGTCCGTGTTGCCATTTTCTTTTGTAAATTTTGTAGTTTTAATAAATTCTTTTCTTTTGTGTTGATTAGTTTTAATTTTTCAAATATTTTTAATTGTAAATATAAAACTAGTGATTGGACAGTACCAGTCATTTTTTGGAAACACAACCCATATGTATCTACCTAGTCAGTGATGCCAACCTGCAGATCATTTCAGATCGGTGGGGAACCAGTAGAAAATCTAGAAGTGTCTATCGTCGCGCTGTCTGGTGGAGATAAAAAAAAGAAAACTCCCCATTGGGTCGTCTTTTATTTAGTCTGTCTCTTTTATGTAAATGGCATTTCGTATCTTTTGTTTCACTTATCTGTCAAAGTTCAATTTTGAATTTGAAAATTGTACGGAAGAGATTTAAGCCGGAAAATAGTATGAACGTAAATTCTGTGCCTATAGGGCTGTTTTGTAAAAATAATAAGATGTCAAAGTGAATCGTTGTCAATGTCATTCATTTATTGTCAAAATGACAGTGACAGTTGACATTAGGAAAAAGAACAAAAATATTTCCACATTTCCCAAATTGCAGTATAATTTCGCATTTCCTAATATAAATACCGTGGCGTGTGACGAACGAAGCAATGCTTATTTAATGTATTTGTAGTACAAAATTATATCCAAGTGGTTGCCTGCAAAATGTCCTCATTTATAAATCATAGAAACGAAAGTACAGTGAGTGTAGTGGAAGCAAGTGCGAAAGATAACGTAACGTTTTATAAAATCGTAATAAAAGTGGGTTCAGTGCAGTGGAGCGTTCTGCATCGGTACAGTGATTTTGTGGATCTGAACGACAAGTTGGTGGCTGATCATGGGCTGGCCAAAGACCTGTTGCCACCGAAAAAAGTTATACGAAACAAAACACCAAAATTTGTGGAACAGAGGCGAGAAGCCTTGGATGTGTATTTAAAGAATGTTTTTAACTTTTTGAAGCTGTCGATGCCCACAGTTCTAGCCCACTTCCTGGATTTTCACCTGTATGACATATTTTTTATCCTGCAAGAGTTGGCTAAGAAATTATTTTTGGATGGGGACAAACTACTACAATGTGAAAAAACGCATAAGTTTATGCCTATAGAGGTTTGTACTATTTGTTCTCTATAACTGCCTTAAGTATACATTTTTTGAAAAACAAAAATTTTAAAAATTAATGAAGTATGAATAGAACTCAAGGGCAAAGTTATTGTGAGTCATCTTAGATTATGTACCTATAATCTAAGTGACTCATACTGTACTACATCCTATCTGTGGGGACTATGAACACAGTATTTAACATGTAATGTAATATGTACATGTACTTAATATAATTAAAAAACAGTTGTCTGTAAAGTCGGTTTACTGACGATAGTTGAACGTGACAACGTGCCTCTTTGTCGCTCGTTCCGCGCTCTCGCTTGCACTTGAAGCCTTAAATGGAACACCTCAGAGCGAGGTAACGCCGCATGAGTCATGTTTTTTCGTGCGTGCAGCCGGCTCCATCGAATTATAAGACGTTGTCACGTCAAAACTCATTTCCCCGACTGTACATTTCTGCTTAGCACAATTTTCCCCGACTGTACATTTCTGCTAAACAACTCATTTCCCCGACTGTACATTTCTGCTCAACAATTCATTTCCCCGACTGTACATTTCTGCTTAGCACAATTTTCCCTGACTGTACATTTCTGCTAAACAACTCATTTCCCCGACTGTACATTTCTGCTTAGCACAATTTTCCCCGACTGTACATTTCTGCTAAACAACTCATTTCCCCGACTGTACATTTCTGCTTAGCACAATTTTCCCCGACTGTACATATCTGCTAAGCAACTCATTTCCCCAACTGTACATTTCTGCTAAACAACTCATTTCCCCGACTGTACATTTCTGCTAAACAGCTCATTTCCCCGACTGTACATTTCTGCTAAACAACTCATTTCCCCGACTGTACATTTCTGCTTAGCACAATTTTCCCCGACTGTACATTTCTGCTAAACAACTCATTTCCCTGACTGTACATTTCTGTTTAGCACAATTTTCCCTGACTGTACATTTCTGCTAAATAACTCATTTCCACTGTACATTTCTGCTTAGCACAATTTTCCCCGACTGTACGGTGCTCTGTGCGGTGTACTGACGATAGTTGAACATGACAATGTCATAGCCTTAAATGGAACGCCTCAGAGCGAGGTAACGCCGCATATTGCGTCATGTTTTTTCGTGCGCGCAGTCGGCCATCGAATTATAAGACGTTCTCACGTCAAAAATTATATCATACAGTATATTACAGTACCTTTTGTATTGACAATATCACACAACCCTGTTATGTGTCCATGATAACAAACACTCACACAGACACAAGCCTTATCCGTGTGATGCTGCATTGTTTGCTAATTCAATTTACCTCAAAACATCCTAATGTGTATCCCTACCTGTAATATTGCTTTATGATTTGTGATCCTATAAAACCTTTCAGAGTATTCACTGATTTGTTTGTACATGATAAAACTGTATAAAAACAATTTTATTGCTAACTTCTTGCAAAGTTTGTACTCATTTCAGGTATTTATTATAATAAAAACATATTTTATCAGCTTATGAATCAGCTGATTAAACACAAGGTTGACAAAGACAAGTGTTTCACTGACCTTTTTTAATATGCAAAAAGTTGAAGGTTTTACAAAGAGACAAAATAATAATTTTAGCCTACTAACCTGCGAATAATAAAAAACTAAGGAAGAGTAACTCCGTCAAAAAACATGCTCCAAAATACTTGTCAAAAAAGTGTACCTTAGGTTCACTTTTCATACATTTGCAATATTTAGGTGACCTTGAGCGGTACAAAGGCTGACATTACATGACAGTTCGAATGGAGCCAAATTTAAAACTGTATTAGTATGGGAGTTACGTTTCCTGGTTTTATTATTCGTAGCTACTAACATTAATTAAATACCAAAATGCTTCCGCCTGTCCATCTATTACCTTTTCAAACCCAAACCGCTGACTGATTTTCCTCAAATTTAGTACAGTGATACTTTAAGACCTGGGAAAAAACATAGGATACTTTTTAATTTTTATCCTGGAAAAATACACACACTACAATTCTCGCGCGATAAGCGAATTCTGGCGCAGTGGAGTTGCGGGAATCATCTGTTACAAATTGTATTGATCAACCAAATAAAAATGCTAACATTTATAAAAACCGTGTTATCATTTCAGTTACATGCAATAAGTGAACGACTCAAAATGGCATGTCCACAAACTGAAACGCAGGATAAAATGTACGACTTCAGTCATGTACTGGATTTCTGCTCCCAAGTCCGATCACTGAGCATTGAAGGTAGCTACGAGAAGCTGGGCACAAGTAATATCATACCAAACAATCTGCAGTTTGATCTGATACCATTTAAGGCGTTGTTGGAGTTGAAAATAATGGGTGTGCCTATGAGTTGTATTACTAGTGTTGGTAAGTGTCTTTTTATTTTAAGGTTGGTAAGTCACCAGTGCTAGTGTCAAAATTTGTGCAATGAAGAGTAACTTTTTTTTTTAAACCAATTGAGTAAGCCATTTTGAAATTTGCATGGATGACCCAACCTTACCAGAGAAATAATTGTATATATAACCAATCTAAAAAATATTTTAGTGATTTATGTGTGTCAATAAAATCATACTTGATTTGTTTTGTAAACAACTATGGCCATTTGAAATATAAAAAGAAAGAAGTTTAATGAAAAAATTGACTGACATTTCGAAGGCGTTTGCGTGCGTGCGTGCGTGCGTGTGTGAGTGCGTGCATGCGTGCGTCTGCGGGCGTGCTTGTGTGCGTTCGTATGTGCGACCGGCGTGCATTCGAGCGTGAATGTGTCTGAAGCATCAATGTAACTCTTGTTTCCCAATTTGTTTTCGTATTAATAATGTCGTCTTCGAGATGAATAATATTTTAATATAATGTAATATCTTTCAGGAACATTGAGGGAGACTCTAGTTAGTTTGTCAGTATTAATAGCGTCTGTGGTCTCACTGAACGAGTTTCTCCTGGTGGATGTACTACACAAGGAACTGTCAAGTCTCGCTGATACTGTGGTAACAATGCCTTTGTATTTTGTTACAATTACTAAATAGCTGTGTATGTGTATTATGCGCTTTCGTCTTAAATTTTCGTCATTTTCTTTCATTCAACTTGAATGCGTCAACGAACGAAACGCCAACATTGTCATTTTTGAAGTTTTGGATACGGTCAGAGGGCATGCGTCGCGGGCATGCCTCACGTTCGCTGTTGACTGCGCTATAACGCATGCCCTTGATGAACAGAAAAAGGCACAGAGTGGACAAAGCTTATTACAACTTTATTATTTTGTTAAAAAGTACCACATGATATTGTCTTGCCTGCTTTGCCGTGCAAAAAAATACCATGGAAACTATACCTTCTGTCCTGACATAATTTTTTTATTTTTTATTTTATTTTGTAACAGTTCCACTGTCTATTCTATACTTATGAGTTATGACTTACTAGATAACGCCCGCAACTCCGTTGCGCCAAAACTCGTTTATCGCGCGCAACCGTACATTTTTCCGCGATAAGAAATATCCTATGTCCTTTCCCGGGACTCAAGGTATCTCCATGCCAAATTTCAGCAAAATCGGTTCAGCGGTTTAAGCGTGAAGAGGTAACAGACAGACAAACAGGGGGGGGGGGGGGGTGTAATTCTGTATTTGTCCCTCTCTGACGAAAAAAATGTATGGTACCGTTTTATAGTCACGTTAGTTATGCCCAACATCAAAATCAACAGAGTATAATACGAGTATGTATAAGCAAAATATTATTATTCCTATTTTTTATAATATTAGTAAAAGACTAGAATTTTTGTATGCAAAATTAACTACAGTATAATCATAATCACTTAGTTAAACTTCAGGCTCCTGGAATTTAAATTGCAAAATGTATTATAAATAGAAATCTCGAATCTAGATTACAAAAGAAAGCGTATAATTGCTTTGCCTTAATTAGAAACTTTAGCATTGTTAAGCATTCAACTTTCGACATTATACTTTCATGAGAATGAAATTAAGGTCAGTGTACAGTTTTTGTTTTGTATTAACCAGTTTTATTTTAATCCCCAAAAATAATTTTATGTATATATACCTACTTAAATAAAAGTTATCTTCTATATAAATTATAAATAAAATATAATATTAAATTTGGTTATTAGTCTCGCTAAAACTCGAGAACGACTGAATCGATTTGGCTAATTTCAGTCTGGAAATATTCGTGGAAGTCCAGGGAAGGTTTACTTTAGGAGGGAAGTGATAGAAAGTTTACCGGGTTATCTAGTACATGTAGTTAATAAATTAGTAGTTAATAAAATATTACACTGCCTGTTTTACCACTTTCTGATAAAGTGCCGAATAGTCTATTCACAACTTTTTTAACAGATTCTCCATACTTGATCTGTCAAGTTAAGTGGTGAATAGCCTATTCGGCACTTATAATTACCACAGTTATTAATTGCTTAATGGAAAAGTTCGAAAGTGGTACATCTGAAATACTAAGGGCCTGTTTCACCACTTCCTGATAAGTGCCGAATAGGCTATTCACCACTTAACTTGATAGGTGAAGTATGTAATTGAGGACGACCTCCGTGGCTCAGTGGTTGGGCTTGTTGGCAACGCTCATGCCTGGGGTCGCGGGTTCGAATACCGCCGACGGAACAAAAAGTTTTCAATGTTCCTGGGTCATGGATGTGTATTAAGTATGTATGTGTAGCATATAATAAAAATCTTAAATATATGTATAGTATAAAAGTATTAAATGCCTATATTTCCGTTGTCTGGTACCCGTAACACAAGTCCTTCAGGTACTTAGCACGGGGCCAGAGTCCAGACTGACGTGGTGTGATGCGTTCATAGATATTATTATTATGTAGAATCTGTCAAAAAAGTTGTGGATAGCCTATCCGGCACTTATCAGGAAGTGGTGAAACAGGCCCTTAGTAGATTAAAAAAGAATGATAGACTAATTTAAACGATTGCGAATTTGTAAAGGGCATATATACTATATTATAATTGGGAAGAGTTTGTTTGTTTGAACGCGCTAATCTCAGGAACTACTGGTCCAATTTGAAAAATTATTTCAGTGTTAGATAGCCTATTTATCGAGAAAGGCTATAGGCTATATTTTATCACGCTAAGACTAATAGGAGCGAAGAAATAGAAGAAAGTGTGGAAAAAACGGGGGAAATTATTTGAAAGGGCTTATTTGAACGCGCTAATCTCAGGAACTACTGGTCCGATTTGAAAAACTCTTTCAGTGTTAGATGGCCTATTTATCGAGAAAGGCTATAGGCTATATTTAATCACATTGTTGACATTGAGCAATTTTTATGTTATTTGGCACACACATGAAGAATAGACCACGTGAAAGGACATAGGTTTCTTTTTTTGCTGAAAAATGTACGGTTTCCGTGACAATTCTAAATTACGCGGGAACATCTAGTGGTCTATAATTATTATTAATCATAGTCATCCGTCAACTCCACTTTAGAAACAAGCAGTGGATTTGTCTGATTGCAGTAATTTTTATTAAGTACAAACAGGTCAATGTCCACAGCCAAATCGCAAGTATTTATAAACAATGCAATTAATTAATATGCAATTAAAGATTAATTAAAATGTAGGAAATTAAAAATGCCGCAATAGCTGTTATCAAAGTAATAAGTCAGAGGTCGAGCTTATCGGCGTAACTGGGTCATATTACTGTTAATTACTGGGTAACACATGTGCCTTATGTAATAATATTATTATAGTAAATAACGTGTTATGTTTAACTAGATGTTACTAGCAAATTCGTTATGCTGTTGGTTGGCTTATCGTGCGAGAACCTTAATTTTCACATTATTCAGGATAAAAACTCTAATTGTGAATCTACATTCCTAACCGACTTCCAAAAAGGAGGAGGTTTCTCAATTCGACCATATAATGAATAATAATGTAATAATATCTATGGACGCTTCACACCACGTCAGTCTGGTCCCGTGCTAAGTACCTGAAGGACTTGTGTTACGGGTACCAGACAACGGAAATATATTTAATACTTTTATACTATACATGTATGTATTTAAGATTTTTATTATATCATACACATTTAATACACATCCATGACCCAGGAACATTGAAAAACTTTTTGTTCCGTCGGCGGGACTCGAACCCGCGACCCCCGGCTTGAGCTGCCACACACTCTACCCATTGAGCCACAGGGGTCGTCAAATTTATTATATTATATTATTTTCTTAAATCTGATTGTATACAGTTCTTATAACAGGTTTTAAAAAAGATAGCTTAAAGTTTGTGTTCACAAGTTACAACATTCAAGTTTTATGCTCGTATTCTATGTGTTAGTTATTTTATTATTTTAATGTCTTCAAAGAGTCACGGGTTTTCCCCGATTGTAGCTGACGTAACTTTATAACTAGTTTTGTGCATTCTATCATGTGTTTATAATTTTATCGGTTTGTGTGACCAATCTCTATGCAAACTGTTTATTACTGCATAATATTTTACGCTCTCGGGTTATTCAAATTCATACAAACGCAATTGAAAGATTATTATTTAATTTAATTTATTACATTAGCAATGAGTCTATGTACGAAATGCTTTTGCCGTAATTTTTATGGCCTATTTTTTTCTTATTCTCATCTCAGGTTAATCATATCCCACGCGTAGCCAATCCAAAAATCCAATAGCCAAAACTGCGTCAATCGAGATTTTAAACTCGATTGACGCAGTTTTATATCAAATACCAAAAGTAGTTCACAAATTTTTGTATGTTACAATAAACTTACTACACTCGCGAACTGTGCCTCAAATTTGGCTCAATGTTTTCCAGATATGGAAGAAACTGTCCAGCATAGCGTTCGCGAGCAACAATATAAACAGCATCGACTGGGCTATCAAGCTGGTGCCCAAGCTGCAGCACCTCAACCTGTCGTCCAACAAGCTGGACGAGCTGTGCGACATCTCCAGCCTCCACCAGCTCCAAGTCCTCAACCTGTCCATGAACAGGTTCCAACTCTGTGAGAACTGGCACGCCAAAATAGGTAACATCGTCAAAATAGACCTATCGCAGAACAAAGTGGAGTCTCTACGAGGTTTCTCCAGGTTATACTCTTTGCAGAGTCTGGACTTGAGCTGCAATTTGGTTACCGATGTGGAGGAGGTGCAGCATATCTGTAACCTCCCGTGTCTAGAGTATCTCCGCTTGACGGCCAACCCAGTGGCATCATCCATAGACTATAGAGTGAAAGTCATAGAGCAATTCAACTCTAGAATGACAGAGATATATCTAGACAACGAGAAAGCGTCTGAAAAGGAATTGGATACGGCGCTAGTATTGCAGGCTCTGAGGATAGTGAAGGAAGGTAAGACGCCATCGTTCCTACAGACGAGCCAGACTAGCCACAATTTTAATAAAAGTTGACAGTAGTGTACATTGACGTATAACTGACATACAGAACCTACAAGGATGTTTTGACGCGTGGACGCAGAGCCTATATCCTTTTGGCCATATGTATATAAGTCTCAAAAGTGACATTTTATAATATGGAGATGTTCTGATTTTGAATGCGTCAAAACAGCCTTGAAAATCTGTTAAAAACTCTTTTGTGCGTGGCGCTATGTGTGGGTAATACATACACATGGGCATGTATGTATGAGGTCGTGAACTAACATCATTAGGTACTTACTAACATTATAAAAGCGAACGTGTGTCTATCTGTTACCTTCTCACGTTAAAATGGTTTAACCGATTTGGATTAAATTTGGTGTAGAGATACTTTAAAAGACGGGACAGGACTGTTTTGTTATAGAAAAATGGACGGTTCCCGCGCGATAAACGGATCGCGGTCGGTCATCTAGCACATAATAAAGCTGTATGCACACACCCACACATAACGTTGCGTGCAAAAATGAGCAATCTAGACAATATTTCTAGAAATAATGTAATTCAAATATTTTTTTTGTTGTGGTTTAATATTACCTTATTATTTTATTTTGTGACAATGAGTTTTTCATCTGTGATACTAACATGTTTACGATGTCAAAACTGTAAAAATAGAGTATTCTTCAAAACTCTTATTAGTAATATAAGAGTTTTAGGCGCTTTGCAGACGACGGGGCGGGGCGGGCCGGTCAATTTCGCCGCGAACGATAGCACAAAGGGAATCCTATATTACCAACGCACACGGCGGGCAAAAAGACCGCGTCGTAGGTGCCCGGCGGGCACTGGCGGCTGCCCGCCGTGGATCACACAAACCAGTTTATATGTAATACCAGTAGTAGTACCAGTTTACATACAGTACCGCAGACGGCGTGTGCTTTGTGTACGCGGCGCGGGCAGCCGCAGACATCGACGGGCGTTCGCGGCGAAATTGACCGGCCCGCCCCGCCCCGTCGTCTGCAAAGCGCCTTAATAATAACTCTTTAATTAAAAAAGTTCCTTTTATGATTAATATCATTGATTAATTATGATTTATAGTTTTATTCATTCTTTTTTTCGATTTAACAATCACATCGTTATACTCAAAAGTAATCTCCTTAAAATTCTTCCTAAATTGGTACGAAATAATTAGTGCTGAAAAAAGCCTCTATTTTCTTCTAGACAATAAAATACTTTCTCTTATTTAGGGCCTGTTTCACCACTTTCTGATAAAGTGCCGGATAGGCTAGTTATTTGACAGATTCTCCGTACTCTGGGCCTGTTTCACCACTTCCTGATAAAGTGCCGGATAGGCTATCCCACAACTTATTTGACAGATTCTCCATACTATATCAGTCAAGCTAAGTGGTGAATATTCAGAAATAATTGAAAAAAAATATCTTAATATGTATTCCCATTTAACTATTTAACTGTTGTATGTTGCTTTAGTTGCGTGTAAAATATAATATTTATCGTGTAAATAATTGAATATAGTATTTTTAATAACATATTGTCGTAAGAAAAAACATTAAAATATCATATTTCATAACATTTCTACGATAAAATCAATAATTTGAATTTGAGAATTTTTTATAAGTTCATATTTTTAATCTTATATTTTGTTATTTACTATTAAAAGATAATAATAATAATTGTTGCATTCCATTTATGATTAATATTAATGTTTTATAAAATGACATGTTACAGCTATTATGTAAGTAAGTAATAAGTTCATGGTCCTGTTTCACCACTTTCTGATAAGTGCCGGATAGGCTATCCACAAATTATCTGACAGATAGAGTATGGAATATATATCAGATAAGTTGTGGATAGGCTAACCGGCACTTATAAGAAAATACTGAAACGGGCCCTAAGAATTTCACAAAATTTTGCAATTTTAATAAAGAAACAGTTGAAATTTATGACAGCCCTAAAATCAAAATTTTAATTTAATGACAAAATACTTATATGATTTTATTTCCTTGTTTATACCTTAACGACATGTCATTGTATAATTAATTACATTTTATGTTATTCATTAATCATTATTAAAAGTTTGTTATTGTAGGACATTAATAGTATTGATTTTTAAAAGTATTAAATTGTGATTTAATGTAATCATATTTTGTTTCTGTTGAATAAATTGGTATTAACTGTGTTTGTTAAATTTTATTTATCTCGCTATAGCAATACACTATTTCATGCGCGAGCGGTCTGGTTTTGGCTTACGGCAAATAAATAGAAGCCTCCTTATAGAGGTGTCATAAGGGTTACTTTTTAGGGTTCTGTACCCAAAGGGTAAAATCGGGACCCTAATGCTTTGTTTGTTGTCGATTGTACGCAAGTGTTTTCAGTTGTGATATTTACGTTTTAATCGCGTGGTAAATATTAAAGTGTTATGAAATGGCGTCAAATAATATTGTTTTGAGTAGTGACAAAGTCTTTGATATATTTCTTGTTAGACCTGTTTTTAAGCCAAAAAAATCGAAAAGAAAAATTCAGCTCGAGAAAATTAAGCATCAGCACAGCATTTAATCAGTTTTTTTTTATCATTATCCATAAGTATATTATAAAATATGCGAAAGTGTGTTTGTCTGTCTGTCTGTTACCCCTTCACGACCAAACCGATTTTGCTGAAATTTTATTATGCATATACTCTGACTCCCGGGATAAGACATAATATGATACTTTTTATACTGGAAAAACGTACGGTTCTCGCGCAATAAACTAGTTTGGCACAACGGAGTTGCGTGCGTCACCTACTTTAAAAAAAAAATTGTCGATCAAATGCATCATGCATTTGTTTTACTGTCACATCCCTATTATTATATCTTTGTTGTGCTTGAACAGGTCTGGTAAACCTGGTATCTCTTTTTCTAAAAAAAGGCATCAAGTTTTTGTCCAATTCCCGGGCGAAGCTAGTTTCAAATAGGTCCACTAATGAACTTTAAACATGCAAAATTTCATTCATTCAATTCTGGCCTTGTTGATCCTGGGTCCATATTTTTATGAACGACTCTCACCAGACCATTATAACCTCGTTCGCATACGATGAAAACTTACAACCAGATCGAAAATACCTGGTATTCGCATGGTATTGTAGGTACAAAAAAACAGCCTCGCAGTTAAGAGCGGGCTGTGCAATTTTGCTGTGTTTTCTAATAAGTATTACGATCCCGGAAGACGATCGACTCAAATGAAATTGAGATTTATTTAATCATTGTATATTTATCTGATACTTAGCTAACGGAAAACACGATTCACTTATTTTGACTCGATAGTTTTATTTTTCGAAATTATGAATCTTTTTGGGCATTTCAACAAATATCTGTTACACTTATTGAGTTACTATAATTAAATAACTTGCACTACTACAATCACACACTTTATAAAATAACAGCTAAAGGAAATATTAGTATTGTATTTAGTTTTTAAGTAATCATCAAAAAACAGTTTTGGGACTTACGATCTTTACTTTCGTGCTATAATGCGGGAACCGTTGTTACGCGATCAATGATGAAAAACTCAAAGCAGATATGTTACTACCGCGCGCGTTGTGAAGATTCAAATACGGCCCAATTGGGTCGTCTGTTATTTAGTCTGCATCGAGCGCAGTCACGAACGCGCCGCGTCTTGTCTTACCTAAGTAAATAAATTGAAAATGACGTCGTGCGTGTTTCGAAAATGTACCAATTATGACTCAAAAGAAAACAAAACATATGGAATCTCTTACCACATGTCTTGATTGCAATAAATACCTCGATTATTTACATTTTAAATTATTTTTTCGAACAAACTGGAAAAAAATCGAATTTTCGAATCGAAGAATCGAAAAGAAAAAAAAAGAAAGAGACAGCGATACGATTCGACGTTTAAAAATATAACTGTCTCTTTTATGTTAATGGTTTTTCGTACCTTTTGTTTCACTTATCTGTCAAATTTGTCAATGTTTGCAATTTTGAATTTGAGAATTGTTCGGAAGAGATTTAAGCCGGAAAATAGTATGAACGTAACAGAATATCATTGTACACGATATTGTTCACTATTAGCTGCAGCCTAAAACACATTACCCGGGAGCACGATTCATGGAATTATTGTATCACGATTGGAGGATAGCGTTGTGTGTAGGCGGGGCTAGCGTTTTGACCGTAGGCCCTTAAGGTGCTAATAGCGAATACGCTCTCTTCTTGAAGGTCGTATTGGTCCGGAAATACTGCTGCAACTGGTGACAGTTCATTCCAGATTTTTACATAATATTATCATTGCGCAGTAATTATAATATACAGGGTGCAATTAAAACTTCCTGCCAAATTTTAATTTATTGATCCTTGTTAAAAATAAAAATACACGTATATTTTATTTTATAATCACTCAGTACTAAAATGTTGAGAAATAGCTTCCGAAAGTTATCCAAAAAAACACTACAATTAATGGACACGATGCGTCGGCCGCGCGTGACGTGCCCCCGCGCGCGCGCCTCGCCCCGCGTCACCCCCTCTGATTCCCCCGTGACCATTCTGCAACGATTTTAAATGGGATAAAATATGTCATTGAAAAAAAATAGCACTCAATTTTTTTTGTTAAATGGACTCTCCTAATGATATCTAAGCCCTGGAAAAAAATTGGCAGGAAGGTTGAATTGCACCCTGTATATATAATTTTAAGCCTTAGCTCTCCGAAGTAGCCTTTAGTCCCCTAAGCAGCCTTAGCTCTCCGAAGCAGCCTTAGCTCTCCGAAGCAGCCTTAGCTCTCCGAAGCAGCCTTAGCTCTCCGAAGCAGCCTTAGCTCTCCGAAGCAGCCTTAGCTCTCCGAAGCAGCCTTAGCTCTCCGAAGCAGCCTTAGCTCTCCGAAGCAGCCTTAGCTCTCCGAAGCAGCTGTTCTTTATTGTGTTCTAAGTTTTAACTATTCGCTTTGGACGATAAAGCTGAAGGATAAAATATGATACAAAAATAAAACAATTGATTATAAAAATAAGTTTATTAAGACCAACAAAATTCATCATTCATTCCACAAAACCAAAGATGGTGATGATAATATGTAAGTTTAAACATAAGTTAATTATAAGTTAGTTAAAATATATAATAAGGAAGTAAATAATAATTACAAATTACTAATCTTATAACAATAATAATTGTGAAAATATTAAATGCATAGAAAGAGTTTAAGGGTTTATGGCAGTAATTTATTAAAAGATATATTAAAATCAGATAGGGAAAAGATAGAGCACATGATTTAAAAATATTATAATTTGACTTTTATAATTTTGTTAAGTAATTTCAGATATGAAAACTGTATGATCCATGAATTATACTTAAGTTTGTCACTTAACATAATAATCGATATTGCAACTTTTAAGAAAAATCGAATAACAAAACCTAGAAAATAAGGGCGAAGCCAAACGAGCGTAATTTGTGAGTTGTGAGTCGCAGAATTTCGGTTCGGCAGAATTCTGCTGCGTTCAGTTTCATACAAAAGTCCTGTTTGATTCACACGAGCGTAATTTTGTGAGTCATGATTTGTATGAAAGGATATTTACGCGGCAGAAATTCTGCGACTCACAAGTCACAACTCACAAATTACGCACGTTTGGCTTCGCCCTAAGACACGTGACAAAAAGACGGAATATCTTTTTAGGACAGATAGCGTTATAAAGCACCTTACAATTTCACTTAGTACACAATATGTATTGTGTATAAGATATTATAAAGAAAATATATCTACCTACATAAACCATTAGGCGCAGCGCAGACGACAGACTATCCGTGACGCACTTTTTAGTCTGTGGAAAATAGAACCTATGCAATTATATGCAGTAACGCACACGACGCGCAAAAGGCCGCATATAATTGCATAGGTTTTATTTCCATAGACAAAAAGTGCGTCACGGTCTCACGGATAGTCTGTCGTCTGCGCTGCGCCTTATGTAGGCATTTCAATATAACAGCAAAGCATAGACATTTCACATTACATAAGTTTTAACCCATCAGTCGTGGCAAAACGAGACACAATAGCTTTTTCATTGTTATCGCGGCCGGATGTGGCCGCTTGGGGCTTCATTAATTAAACTTAACCAGAGAACTTCGTGTATGAACTATAAAGCTAAAGATAAAAAAAGCCTGGCCAAGAAAATGAAATGAATATTGAGGGCTTGTTCATTACATAAAGATGTGTTTTACTAAGGTAAGGGTTTTTAAACGGGAATAAAATACACCACGCATGTTGAATTTGAGAGTAGTAACACATTTCAATACAAAATATTACGCAAAGGTCGTAGCAGAGGGCACTACTACAGCACATACAGTAAAAAACAAAATCCGTCATGCCGCATACGTCATATCAGAATACTAACAGAAACTATGTCAAACGTCGAACAATACTTTTTGTTTACTGTCTATGCTGGTGCTGCATACAACACAACACGGTGCGGTGTAGCATTAGGGAGATCGCACACGTCACACTTTTTGTGTGATAGAGTCTGCGGCTTACATACAATCTGCATGGCGCGCGCCATCAGATTGTACGTAAGCCGCAGACTCGATCGCACGAAAAGTGTGACGTGTGCGATCTCCCTAAATAAAACTTAATTAAATACACAAGAAGATTTCAATGCAAAATGCCGCGTCGCTTCACCTCTCGGTTTAAGGTGAAACGGCAATACGCGACTCCAAGCGGCAGCGACATGACGCGACATTTCAAGTTCCAGTAAAATGACGTGTTATAAAATTAGAGTGGCTTTAGTGCGGTCTCAGTTTAAACTGACCTTTAGTTTTATAATTTTTTTAACATAGTGTCATTTGCTACATTCTGGGCCAGGTATATGACAAAAAATACATGATGTTATACCTATGACACTCACAAAAATAGCAATAAATACAAACACCAAACCCCATACAGTCTTTGTTTTGATTAATACTTTAATTATTGCGTGAAGCCTCCTAAACAAAACTATTAATTAAATGACTAAACTTATTCTAACTGACTCTGGTCACACTGGGAGAATATTTAAACGGGAATAAAACATAGGCTTACATGTATATTCGCCGCAAAAAAAAAGTTTAAACATGCGCCGTATTACAAATAAAATTAAAACTTATCACGCTAATGCAGCGGAGATTGAGAACTATGTAGATTAAACAATCAAATATTATATCAAAACAGTTAAAAATATTGTAAGTTAATTTTTTAGCTACCAAATTTATCCGTCAATATTAGAGCATTTCTCATAAACACTTCACTAAATGAATTAGATGTTATTAATATTAAATAATCTTTATTTTTTTCGAAGGCTAGAATTATTAAAATTATATTTGGCGATCTGAGATCTAACCTCTTAGTGTCTAAACACACTAGGCTGAATTACGCCGGCGTAATTTACGTGGCCGAAATTACGTTCAGCCGCTTACGTCTGATGCGACACACTATAAATTACGCGAAGAGCCGAAATTTCGCGGCGAAATTTCCGTTGCCGAACGCGCGCGTAAGTGAGTATTTAAAATTCTCAGATGTAATGTGTGCGTTAACGCTTTGGAGATAAGGTTGGATTTGCTATGTTCGGTTTTGATAATTCCGTCGCGTATAGTGTGTTGCTATACAAAACATTACCGCCGAATCGCTGCCGAACTTTACGCTCGACTCGGCTCGACGGAAATTCGGCTCACGACGGAATTTCGGCATAGTGTGTCGTCTGTCGCGTTCCGTCCATATTATGTATGGATTTGAAACGCGGCGTAAACGCGGCGGAATTTACGTCGGCGTAATTCAGCCTAGTGTGTTTAGTTAGACCCTAATACAGAATTTAACTCTCTCCCAAGCCAAATCCCATAACATTATGACTTACAAGCTCTAGTTCATACTTCATAGTATTTATCACCGTCATCAAAATATCATCATAGTAGAACATTATTATTGTAACAACTACGATTTAGTTTACAACATCAATATTCTTTCTTTAGCGTGTGGCCACAACACTGCTTTATTGCGTCGCGTCGTCGCAACGGAAACACAATAGAAGACGTGAGTGGAATTAAATTAAATTATAACATAGGGACAATTATTATTTATTACTCATTTTTTACCTTATAATTTGAACAAACCTTATAACTTCATCATCTGGCTAATATCGCCAGATAGGCTACACACACAAATTTTAACTGTTACTTCCTTGGGTTTTCCACTCACGAATACACAAAAGTGACAGCGTAGTGCTCCACCCTCCTGCTTCATCTCTTCTACTAGCAGATAAATTGATCCAAAGGCAGCTATGGCGGACCTACGTATGTAATTCGATCGAGTTACGTCAAACCCAGCTGACGTTTTGCGACGAACATTGGGACATAACACGATCCGAACTTAGGACCGTTATCGGCAGACTGCATATGAATCAATATCTTCGATGGTACTAACGTCGTCGTTGCGTCAAAACACCGCGTCTGACAAAACGCAACATTTATGGCATATAATAAAATATGCAAAACGTCACGGCGTGGATTGGCCTATATAGTATATACTTTTGGGGATACAAACAAATTTAAAAAGTCACTTCGTATCCCAAAAATATCACAAAAGTTACCTCAAAATAAACCTTAAATATTTTCCTTGTAGACCCAAGCATTATGATTGTCTTAAATTATTTCATTAACTGTTATTAATAACTAATTGTTCATACGATATGTCTTCACCAGTTTTCTCGTAGAGCGGCGCGCGCGCCTTTACTCCTGTAGCGGTAGGCCGCTCGTTGGGATCGTGATTCAACATCAACTTTAGCACTTCGGTCTGGAACAAAATATTTTATTCCTTAGCAAATCTATCTAATATATATAAATCTCCTGTCACGATGTTTGTCCGCGATGGATTCCTAAACTACTTAACCGATTTTAATGTTTTTTTTTAAATGTGTGCTTTTTTCCAACTTGAGAGATAGGATAGCTTAGATCTTTATATAATATATTATAGTCGCAATTTTATTTTATTGCAAATTATTTGTCTATAATTAATTGACAGTCACAATTATCTGTTAACTCCAAAAGATTCCAACAGATGTCGATACTTTTCGACTGGATTGAGTAAGTAACGGCTACTGGGTACTTTATATATTGATAGGTGCATTTGTTGAATAAATAATAGTAAATTATTACAACCTGAGACTGACGGCGACCATTGTTTGTGCGACGGGATAGCGATCGACGTTGCCATGGTAACATACATATTTAGTCACTTTAATAAAATAATATGGCAAATACAATATAATATATTATGGCAAAGCAACGTTTGCCGGGACAGCTAGTATATTATATAAAAGAAAGTGGTGTTAGTTACACTACTTATAACTCAAAAACGGATGAACCAATTTGGCTGAAAATTGGTGGAGAGATACTTTGAGTCCCGGAAAAGGACATAGGATACATTTTGTCCCGGAAAAATGTACGGTTACTGCACAATATACTTTTATGATTTGCGCGTTAACTACTCAATCGATTTTGATGAATTTTGGTATGGAGATACTTTGAGTCTCGGGAAAGGACAAGGGATACTTTTTATCCCGGAAAATGTACGGTTCCCGCACAATAGACTTTTATGATTTTCGCCTAAACTATTCTATTTTGAAAAAAATTGGTATGAAGATACTTTGAGTCTCGGGAAAGGACAAGGGATACTTTTTATCCCGGAAAATGTACGGTTCCCGCACAATAGACTTTTATGATTTTCGCCTAAACTATTCAATCTATTTTGAAAAAATTTGGTATGGAGATACTCTGAGTCTCGGGAAAGGATAAGGGATACTTTTTATCTTGGAAAATGTACGGTTCCCGCACAACAAACTTTTATGATTTTCGCCTAAACTATTCAATCGATTTTGATGAATCTTGGTATGGCGATGCTTTGAGTCTCGGGAAAGGGATACTTTTTGTCCCGTAAAATGTACGGTTCCCACACAATAAACTTTTATGATTTTCGCCTAAACTATTTAATCTATTATGATGAAATTTGGCATGGAGATACTAATTTTCATCTATCTATATATCAATATATATATAAAAATTAATCCACAAATAAATGAAACACCAACTTGCAACCTTTCGAGAAATTGTGCGATGGCCAAAGTGTTGCAGCAGAGCAAACTAATAGTTTGGGATGAGTGCACGATGGCACTCAAAAATAAACCCACTTTTTTATTAATTATGCCAATTCGAATTAAATAATAATCATCGTTAAGACCGGACAACGTCTATCGGGTCAGCTAGTAATTAAATAAGGATCTTTTCACATTTAGATGAAAGCCATAAAAACAGCCATAACAGCTAAAACTAACACTAGGTTAGTATGCGCTACACATGAATGACATTGACATGAAGGTGTGGGTGGTTTAAAACCGGAGACAGCAAAAGATGTCATGCTTTAGTTTTAATTTGGGCCAAAATCCAAATATCGAGAGTCCTTGCAGGTTGCACTCTGCACTCACTTCACTAACATCATCAGGACGTGTTTCATTCGTGCGTCCTTGCGGGCACGGATACGTTTTAGCGTGCGTGCATGCTTGCGACCGCGCGTGCAAACGTACCTCATCAGGGTGTGTCTCGGGGAAGTGCTTAGGAAAGGCGCCCACTCGAAGCCTAGTGAGGCAGGCGACGCGCTCGGCGTCGATGCACAACATATGAGTGTACGTTCGAATGTGCGTACGTGCGGTCGTGCTTGAGTGCGTACTTGCGTGCTTACCTCATCAGGATGCGTCTCGAGGTAGTTCTTAGGGAAAGCACCCGCTCGAAGTCTAGTGAGGCAAGCTACTCGCTCAGCTTCCGTGCCTATAACCTGTGAGTGTACGTACATACGTGCGTATATACGTGCGTGCGTACGTGCGTGTTAGCTTACCTCGTCGGGATGCGTCTCAGGGAAGTGCTTGGGGAAGGCACCATCTCTAAGTCTGGTGAGACAAGCTACACGCTCGGCGTCGGTGCCGAAAGGGCAGAGCAGCTCGAATAGCACCATGCCCAGCGAGTATATGTCCACTTTGAAGCTGTACGCGCGCCCGGCAAGCTGTTCCGGCGACATGTAGAGGTGCGTGCCTACAAAAAAGGAATTAAACGTTAAAGTCCGGTCACTAAATGAATGTGCCAAAAACAAAATGTGGAGGAATTGTTGATCAAAATAGTAGCTCATCTTCGGAATAAATTTTGTTTATTTTTTTTAGGAAAATACTTATACTACGATAAAATCTCTTTGTGTAGAAAAACAAAGTATTTTACTTATCAATTACTACAACAAAATTACATTTTAATTGACAATATATAGAAAACCCTAACTCAAATTATTCTAACTAACATAAATAAGGCTCTAAGTGCCATGCATTATGTTTTAAATAGAGATCTAAGTTCTAATGTTTGTTTCGATAAATTGGCACTTTGGACTTTTAAAGTTTTAGACACACAAAGACTAGTGACGTGATATTATATAAGTAAATAACCAAAAACAACAAAGTTACCAATTTTTTGAGTCAACATATTAAAACACCAAGTAAAAATGATGAAAGCAATAAAACATTATTCATACTATTCTATTTAAAATAGCTTCGTAACGCCTTTCTCTTCCCGAACCAGTAACAACAACAGGTGCTATGTCCACCATTTTCATAACATTGGCGGCACGCTGGCAGGGACGTAAACCCTTTTATATAACAATGTGCTATACGTCCCGCTCCTCCGCCTTTATTAAAAGATGTAAAAACCAAGCAAAAAACTATGCTAGTCACTTAATGCTTATTTTAGATTATTGGCGATGGCACATAGAATACATTTCCGGTAAAAATACGTTTCGAAAATTTTGACACTTACACCCTATTTTATTTCCGGTATTCAAATAGGAATAAATTTGATGGAAGGATTGTTGCGCGAGTAAAGACACGAAGTATTGAACTTGTATTTTTCTCTCGTGCATGTTTTTCGCCCTATTTTGTATATACAGGTCCACATAATCTTTTAACTTATGTTTTCCATTCATTTATCTTCCCACTTTACATGAACAGACTACAGTTCTTTTCTATCGACGCAAGGCTTTAAAGATTTAAGACTGTAAACACCAACGTAAGTTATTGTTACGCCGTGTTAAATATCATGCCTTCTTTTTCATTTACTCTATGAAAGAGGGAGATGAAGATATTTGTATGCAAATGTATGTACTATCAGAGAAGTTGATTCCTAGGAAGATGGCGGACCTATGTAATTTGGTCACTTTATGTTAAACGCATCCGACAGATCACGATTAACACTGAATTGAAATAATTCTACCAAATGAAGTTGGTCTGTCAACTGTCAATGAATCAATTTCTTCGATGGTACCTGCAACAATTCATAATTATACTCACCAACTCTACTAGTATGCCTAGTCCGTGGCGTGGACTCCGACTCATCTTGGAGGTTATCAGCCATGGCAGTCACCAGACCGAAGTCCCCCACTTTCACTCTGCCGTCCTGTGCGAAGAATATATTGCTGGGCTTCAGGTCTCGGTGTATCAGACCCTTTTTGTGTACGTACTCCACTGCTGACACTATCTGACTGAATAGTGTTTTTACCTGGAAATGGGGGGTTTTTCAATTAGACCGTATGATCTCTGATATCAACACATCATACTGATAAAAAACATGTGTAAAGGACAGGGATATGTTTTAGTATCTAACATACATACACCATCTTTATATTTTTACTATATCTCAGCTGAGTGAACTGACAGACAATATATTGACGTTTTGTACTTTATGGCGCATTTTCACTGGTCGATAGGGCCCGCATGCTGGGTGCGGGAGATCATGCCTCGACCAATCAAAATGCGCCATTAGTTGTCATAGACTCCCCGTATGCTGTATACCGCACGAGTTAACGACTAATGAAATTGCGCCCATAATGACCTAACACAAATACTTAACACTCGCACCTGCACTAATCAAAGTGGAGACAAGCCTTAATACTTTGAACCCTAATTTGTAACGTCCACGCCTTTCACGTCTATCTCTCATGACTCTCATACCTCTCATACCTACATAAAAATATATCTCATAATCAGCGTTGCAAAAATCTTAATGTAAAAAATAATGCACTATTCATTACTTTTTTTAATGGAAATTTAATTGGTATCCATTACTCAGTAAACGATTAATGTGTAATGTGTGGTCCTGCATTACACATTAAAAAAAGTAATGTGTAATGTGTGGTCCTCCATTACACATTAAAAAAAGTAATGTGTAATGTGTGGTCCTCCATTACACATTAAAAAAAGTAATGAGTAATGTGAATATTCACATTACTCATTACAAAAAAAAAGTAATGGAGTATCTTACATTGCCATTTTACAAAATAATGAGCCATTATCGGACCTTCATTGTCCATTAAATGTAAAGAATGAGTAATGTAAAATTTGTCCATTACATTACTATTAAAAGTATTGTAAGTATAGTGGAAGACATCTCATTATGTTAATAAAAAAATTATTAGGATGGTATAGTTAAGGAGGTTTTTTTTTTAATTTTGATGAGTATACAAAGAATTACCGAGTAAGGAAAAAAAAGTAAGGAAAGGAATAAGGGCGACAACTATTTTCATATTCAGGAGAACAGCGAGGGTACCGCACAAGTACCTTCGGGCAAGCAAACTTTCAAGACTTCACCAACATCACGGCTCATAACTCAGCCATCTTTAGTCCTGGACCCCCCGAGTGAGAGGCCAGGATCGTATAGAGGGGAAAAATCCAGAAAGAACAAGCCGAAGAACCCCATATCCAGGACAAACAGTTGCCGAGTTATAAGCACTCAAACTTTGACATTGACAGCTCGCAACTGTCAAACGTCGAACAAAAGCGGCCATAACTCCGCTCCCAATAGGCCTAGAGGAACGGGGTTTCTTCTAACATCAAAGGCAACAGCTCGGCTACCTTCTCCCCGAATTTGAACTAAATCAGAGACATCAAATTTTTTTCTCAATTTTGAGGCCAGGATCGAATAGAGGAAAAAAATCCAGGAAGAACAAGCCGAAGAACCCCATATCCAGGACAAATAGTTGCCGAGTTACAAGCATTCAAACTTTGACATTGACAGCTCGGCAACTGTCAAACGTCTTACTAAAGTAGCCATAACTCCGCTCCCAATAGGCCTAGAGGAACGGGGTTTCTTTTAACATCAAAGGCAACACCTCGGCTACCCCCTCTCCGAATTTGAACTAAATCAGAGACATCGATTTTTTTCTCAATTCTGAGGCCAGGATCGAAAAGAGGAGAAAAATCCAGGAAGAACAAGCCGAAGAACCCCATATCCAGTACAAGCAGTTGCCGAGTTACAAGCATTCAAACTTTGACATTGACAGCTCGGCAACTGTCAAACGTCTTACAAAAGTAGCCATAACTCCGCTCCTAATAGGCCTAGAGGAACGGGGTTTCTTCCAGCATCAAAGGCAATACCTCGGCTACGAGATACGTACGGCTACGTTTCACGAAAGTGATGTTGGTGAAGTCTTGAAAGTTTGCTTGCCCGAAGGTACTTGTGCAGTAGCCGGTACTTTCGTGGGGGAGTGTTTGGGGGTTTTTTGAAAAAATTACATACATACAGAGCAAGTCAAATAAAATCTTTTAAAAATAAGTACAGTAGGTACTCATTAATATTAAAAATTGTAATTTGTAATGTACATTTTTAAAATACACATTAAATAAAAAAATGAGTAATGTAAAGATGACACTTCTCTCATTACAAAATAAATGTAATGAGAATTTATTTTTATGCCATTAAAAAAAAAGTAATGAGTAATGGGAACTGACACCATTACTCAATACTAAAATTAATGAGTAGTGGAAATTTCTCATTACTCATTAATAAAAGTAATGAGTAGTGGAAATTTCACATTACTCATTACTAAAAGTAATGAGTAATGGAAATTTCTTATTACTTATTACTAGAAGTAATGAGTAATGAAACGTCAATGCATTAACTAAAGTAATGCATTATTTGCAACTCTGCTCATAATACATCTCACGCCTCTCATACATTTCATGACTCATAAGTAAGCCGCAAACGATCAAATTGTTTGACAAATTTTACGTGTTCGTCAAACAGTTTCATAGTGTACAGCTTTGTTTGAAGCGTTTGTCAAACAAACTACGTGTTTGAAATGTTTGAAGAAAATTTGCATTGGCGTAGCGTTTGACAAACGTGTTTGAACGTGTTCCGCTGTATTTGTCAAACAAGATCTCATGATCTCAAACCGATTCTAGCTAATTGTTTGACAAACGTGTTTGATGCACGTTTGATCGTCTGCGCTGCTATTTGATGAAAACGTAAATTACATCAAACATGTTTGTCAAACAAATTTGATCGTTTGCGGGGTACTTTACACATTTCATGACACTCATACATGTTATTCCTCTCAAACTACCTCTCATGCCTTTCACACATCTCATGACTCATACCTGCGGCCTGCGCATCTCCCACCGGTGGTTTTTCCTCAGCCAGTCGTGGAGACTGTCGCTCTGGCACAGCTGCATCTGTATGTACAGGTACATCTTGGAGCTGTTAGCCGGGAGACACATGTCGAGTGACCAGTGACGCTTGTGACCCTTCTGAAAAAAAAAATATTTTTAACCTTTTTACAACATCCCCGTAAATATCTACTAAATGAAACAAAGAAGTTATCACTCATAAACCTGTATTCCATCCATACTAATATTATAAATGCAAAAGTGTGTCTGTCTGTCTGTCTGTTACCTCTTCACGCCTAAACGGCTGAACCGATTGGGCTGAAATTTTATACAGAGATACTTTGAGTCCCGGGAAAGGACATAGGATACTTTTTATCCCGAAAAAATGTACGGTTCCCACGCGATTAACTAATTTTGGCACAACTGAGTTGCGGGCGTCATCTAGTTTCAAATAATACATTTGCCTTATATGGGCCTTTGAGTCGGTAGTCGGTATATAAACAAACAAACAGATCCATCCATTTTTCTCCATCATCCACGGGCCTCTGATGCCCGAAATAAATGATTTGATTTGATTTTCGTTTATTTATTTGCAATGTAGTAACGGTCTGTTGGGCGCACACGCAAATACGCAAGCGTGCACGCAAAGCGTACGTATACGCACTCTTCACCTTACGCGCAATAAAAACAAAACATGAAATAATAATATTCTCACCTTCTTACTTTTCTTACTGGAACTATCACTTTTCACGTAACTATCACTATGTTTGACCTTCTCCAGAATTTTGTTGGACAAATCTTTGGACTGTTCGTCCATAGTTTTCTGAAATACTATGAAGGAATCCTCGTTGTCGCCGCTAGCCATGTGTTTGGACAGCGTGTTAGGCGGAGTTATGTCACCTGGACTTTTTGTACTATCTATGGTTTGGGACTCAATCTTCGACGCTTTATCGTCAAACTCGATGACGAATGAGTCGTTGCAGCTCAGCGATCTGCAAATTTCAAAATAAATATTAAATTAGTATTTATTTATTTCGATTAAGATTATTATTCCCTACTTTAGCTACAATCTGCTTTTATAATATTTCGGAAAAAATAAGTCCATGCCAACTCTTACCCTTTCATTAGCTCATGTTATAAAGGTTACGAAGATATCATCTTATCCGAATGTTTTGCCTCTATTAATTTATTTGTTTTATATTTCAGTTAGACTTCATACAATTTATATAATTAAATTATATGAAGTCTAACTGCCGCACTCAGAGACGAATTTAATTACTTAATAACCTTATTTAATCCTTCGATCGCGGATTCTTGGAAATCTATTGTTATTCTATTGTTGTCGCGATCACCGGTGCTCTTATGGGGCTTCATAGGTTTCATTCATCATGTACTGAACTTAACTGTCTTACGGCTGCACTGACTACTGAGAAATTTAACGAAGATTAAACTTCAATGTAATCAAGAGTTTGACAGATAATGTATGGGGCTTATAGAGCAGCACGAGTCGGCGCATGAGTACCGGAAACTATTCCACCTCAATTTTTTTATGCGATCCTCTTCAAATTGCCCTCCTGATGATATAAATGCATGTTGCCATGGTGCAACCCGGTGCCATATTGTTTAAACAAACATTGTTTAAACAATTGCAAGGAATTGTTATTTTTTAACCGGACAATTTTCTTTTATATTCTTTATTGAAATACCAATAAAAAAGATCCTATGACTTTTCACGATAAAGTTAATATTTTTAAAGATATTAATTTTTAAAGGTTCGAAAAATCTCAAATTTGGGTACTTTGACCCATGAAAAATATATTAAAAAAGATAATAATGTCTAAGTTATATATTTTTTTAAATTCTCTATACAATAGTTAATAATATATTTAATAGAGATTTAAAAACAATTCATTGTTTATATCTTTTTTTATCTTAGCAAAAGTAGACAAAAAATTGTGTTTTTTGTATGGGAGCCCCCCTTAAACATTTACTTTATTTTAATTTTATTATTAATTATTAAAGTACAAATATAATTAAGGATTTTGTGAAATTTTCAAGTGCCTAGCTGTTACCATTATTGATTACGAGCAAAAAAGGCCAAAAAAATCACGTTTCTTGTATGGGAGCCCCCCTTTAATATTAACTTTATTTTATTTATAGTATTTGTTCTTATAGCGGCAACAGATATACACAATCTGTGAAAATTTCAGAAGTAGCTAGCTATAGCGGTTTTTGAGATACAGCCTGGAAACATACAGACAAACGGACAGACAGTATCTCAAAAACCGCTATAGCTAGACTTCTGAATTTCTCACAGATTGTGTATATCTGTTGCCGCTATAACAACAAATACTAAAAATAAAATAAAGTATAATATTTAAGGGGGCTCCCATACAAGAAACGTGATTTTTTGGCCTTTTTTGCTCGTAATCAATAATAGTAACAGCTAGGCACTTGAAAATTTCACAAAATCCTTAATTATATTTGTAATTTTATAATTAATAATAAAATTAAAATAAAGTAAATGTTTAAGGGGGGCTCCCATACAAAAAACACAATTTTTTGTCTACTCTTGCTAAGATAAAAAAAGATATAAGCTATGAAATTTTTTTAAATATCTACTAACGATATTATTAACTATTGTATAGACAATTTAAAAATATATATAACTTAGACATTATTATCTTTTTTAATATATTTTTCATCGGTCAAAAGTACCCAAATTTGAGATTTTTCGAACTTTTAAAAATTAATATCTTTAAAAATATTAACTTTATCGTGAAAAGTCATAGGACCTTTTTTATTGGTATTTCAATAAAGAATATTAAAAAAAATTGTCCGGTTAAAAAATAACAATTCCTTGCAATTGTTTAAACAATGTTTGTTTAAACAATATGGCACCGGGTTGCACCATGGCAACATGCATTTATATCATCAGGAGGGCAATTTGAAGAGGATCGCATAAAAAAATTGAGGTGGAATAGTTTCCGGTACTCATGCGCCGACTCGTGCTGCTCTATTATGTCAAAATCTTCATTTAATGACAATTAAGTAATTAATAGATACTCGTCTTTGAGTACGGCAGTAAAATAGAATAAGTAATAGTTTAATAAAAACAATATACACACCTAGATCTCTTCTTATCATATTCCAATACGTCCATGCACGGGTCTATGTCCTTGTGTAGGTCGAGCATGACGCTGGCGCTTGACTGCCGCGTGCGAGTGGGAGAGAAATACTCGTCGGGCAGCTCCGAAATGTCGCCCAACTTCCTGAAATACGTGGATATTTTAATTTACATACTATATACAAAAGATCTTCTATTTAAAATAATATTACTACATTTTTATAATATTGCCACTTTCTGATAAAGTGCCGAATAGGCTATTCAGAACTTTTTTGATAGATTCTTCATACTTCATCTGTCAAGTTAAGTGGGAGATCGCCTATTCGGCACTCCTATTCGACACTCATTATCAGGAAGTGGTGAAATAGGCCCTTAATTTCATTTTCCACTAGATAAAGGCCGCTACTTTATTGCGCCGAAATCGTTTATCGCGCGGGAACCGTACATTTTTCGGGATAAAATTATCTTATATCCTGGGACTCAAAGCATCTGCCCACCAATTTCATTACAATCGGTTCAGCGGTTAAAGCGTGCAGAGGTAGCAGACTGACTAATAAACAGACACAGTTTCACGTTTAAAATATTAGTAAGGACCACAGACATAGATCAAGATAGATACAGCATGTCGCTCCATTTGTATGAAAACGAGCTTGTCACTTTTTTCCTACCTACTGTGACGTACCGATGATAAAAAAAACGTGTCCATTATCTAAATTCTAAGCCAACGTTTCTATTTGAATTTCTACAGCTCAATAGGCTCTTTTAGGCATTTAGGCATTTTTAAAATTCCGATTGACGTCCGATTTCGATAGCAGACTAAAGAACAGACTTTCGAAATGCTCGTCTTTTGGAACGCGATATGGCACGAGATACCATACAAATGCGGTATCTATCTTGATCTATGTCTGTGGTAAGGACAAATAACCGTTCATTACTAAAATAATACACTCACTGCATCCAATGTTTGTCCCAAGTCTCCTGCCACTGCGGCGGTGGTTCTTCAATCCACGAGTTGAAGTACCTCACTATGTGCTCGTGTTCTAACGTCGCCAAAGCCAATACCTCGCGTAGGACGCGCTGACGTTTTGACTCCCTGGGAATGTGTGAATTATTGAGTGAGTAAGTGAGTGAATGAATGGAAAGTTTGAAAACGAATGAGTGAGTGAAAAAGAATCAAAAACCGATAATTTTATTTATAGTGATAAGGGGTTTTACATAGATCTGGTTTAAAAATAGAAACCTGCTTTAAAAAGACTGCAAATATTAATCAATGATTTTGTTGACATTGTGATGATTTTTAAAAGATTCAACATTCCAGGCTTACAAATAATTAATGAAAAGTACAGACAGGCATGATTAGGAATTGTTTTGAATAATTCTAGTGCATTAATGTTGAAAATAGAAATACTAATTTAAAATAACTTACGTTCTAGGCAGGGTGATTCTCTTAACAGCGTACAGACAATGATCAATTTTATTCTTCGCTTTGAACACCACACCGAAACCACCTTTACCCAAACACATCAACGGCTCAAAATCACTGTCAAACCGTCCCATATACTCCGTATTGTTGTTAACTGGCACCGGTCTTTCGTAATGTCTTTCCACTACAATATACTCTTGGTTAATCGGCAGAGGTGTACTCGGAGGAGGCTTAGTCGGGAAGAATCTCGGCCAAATCATCAGATTCATGACTAGAGCCGAGCTAACGGCTATGACTAGGACTTCCTTCCACCAAAACCATAGAGAATAGACGTGGACGTGCACATGGTTAAACTCTGTGGCGTCAAAATCGCTATTATTGGGTAGTATGTCTTCCACTTCTCCGTCCATTTGTATAGTTTCGTCGCACGTGTCTTGAAGGTATAAGAAGAATCCGCTGTTATCTAAAAAGAAAAATTCTCTTAGTCTTTTCATATGTCATTTTTAATGGTTTATTTGTAAATTAAATTCAATCTTATTACACCACATTTTCAGATGTAAAATATAAAAGTAATTAAAATATTACAAAACAAAATTTTCAAAAATAAAAATTACTAACTAAAATGACTTGATGTTGCATCCTAAATGACATTTCGCGGTCGTAAAAAATCGGCTAAGTACGAGTTGTACTCGTGCACGAAGGGTTCCGTACCACTACAGAGTAAAAATAAGCTAAAAATTGTATTTTTTGTATGGGAGCCCCTTAATTATTTAATTTATTTTAATCTTATTATTAATCATTAAAGTACAAAATACAAATTCAATTAAGTATTTTGCATAAAGTTAATATACCTAGCGGAATAGAGAAGGAAGGAAACAAGGGCTTGAGCAAGAGAGATGTCACTATCAGTAACACTGCGTGGGAAAAAGAGACGTGTGATACATGACAGCAGCACTCTTTTTTTTACGTCCAGTCGGCACGTGCCGCACGTTGACAATTTGATCTCATAGAATTCATGTTCAATCATGCTTGTGTAAGTGTATACGTACACATATTTTTCACACAGATAAAACCAATTTCGGTTTCGTTTGACAGCTCGAGATTGTTGCTCTATTCCGCTAGGTATATTAACTTGGGAGTGCCTCCGCTGCCGGCGCCGGTTGCCGAAATGGCTGCCGGCGCCGTTTTACGAAGTTTGCCGAAGTCACGCGATGTTTGCCGAATAGGCTGCCGGCGCCTTTACGGCAAACATCGCTTGTCAAACGACAGAATAATGATCAAAAATATCAGTCTTGAGCTAAAGGGCTATGAAAAGTACCAATAACAAAGTCATAATGAGAGGATGCATGTTTTAATGGTAGTCATGATGATGATGATTAATGTGATCTGCATAGTAGCACTAAGTAGGTACTTATATGCTTCTTTAAACAAAGCTGAAACTCTCAAACATGTATTCAGAGGAGTCCGAAGTTCTGTTCAACACCTTCGGGACCGTGGTATACCGTAGGTATATACTGTGTTGCAAAATCTTACTTTTTGGTAGCATTTGATCAAAATGCATCACAAAAAACTAAAATATCCACAGGCGAACATATAACTTCCACCTTTGGAAATCAGTTAAAAAGTCGAATATTTGAGGTTATAGGTATTTCTTTTTAAAAAAATTTAACCGGCACTGGAACCTAGCGCTTTACGCATTATCACCGGCTCCCATTTTGAGTGCCAGCGCCGGCAGCCGTTGTTTTATATCTCGGCTGCCGGCAGTATACTTACCGCCGGTTCTCATTACTGATATTTTTGGGAGCCGGCGCCGGCAGCGCGGAGTGCCTGCTGCTATTAACTTTATGGTATTTTGTGAACATTTCACTTGCCTATGTGTTACCGTTATTGATTAAGAGCAAAAAATAGCAAAAAAATCACGTTTGTTGTATGGAAGCCCCCCTTAAATATTTAATTTATTTTATTTTTAGTATTTGTTGTTATAGCGGCAACAGATATAGACAATCTGTGAAAATTTCAGAAGTCTAGCTATAACGGTTCTTGAGTTACAGCTTGGTGACAGAGAGACGGACAGACATCGAAGTCTTAGTAATAGGGTCCCGTTTTTACCCTTTGGGTACGGAACCCTAAAAAGACACATAGTAGGTCAGTGGCCTAATTTCCATTTAACTGCCGATAGACGTAGGTAGACAGATCACGACTTACTTGTCATCTGTCTGTACTTACATCAATTTCTCTAATAGTACCATCGAGGAAATTGAGTCAAAGGCAGTTGACAGACCAACGTCATTTGATCGGATCATGTCAATTTAATGTTATTACTTATTTGTGATTTGTCGTCTGGGTTTGACATAACGCGACCAAACTACATAGGTCTGCCGTGTGCCTATGAATCTACTTCTCTAATAGTACTAGGCCTGGAGATAGTGACACAAAATTCTTGGTGATTTGTGCCAGTATGGCGGTTTTACAGGGGTTTAATTACGTAAAGGCAAAAAGGAAAATGATGGTCATAGCGCTCATGTCATAGATTTTTGGAAATTATACGATACAATGTGACCATTATTATATTTGCCATACTTGTAGTAGACGGAAAAAGTGGCGCAATACTTGAAAAACCGTTTGAATTACGTATGAAATCTTAGGATTTTGAAAAAAATATTATTCACATTCGCTGCCTCCCACAGTTTTAGCACTCCCTAAAAAAAAAAATTACACCTTTGCAGTGGTATGGCGGCCATTAGGCGCTGTCGGAAAAGTATGGCAAGGTGATTTTCGTGAATGGCTACTCGACGATGATTAGCTATGCAAAAATTAGCCTGGTACAAATGGTTCAATTTTTTTATTAAAATTAACTTATTCGCGTCGGTATGGCGGGCTGTAAGCCGCACCCGACAAGTATGGCATTACACTTTCGCCTACTTATTTTTTTTTCGACTATCTGAAAATACAAGCATTTTTGTGGAACAAATCGTTCGACACTCGTTATTTATCCGACACGTTCGATTAACGCCCACGCGTTTGGGCTGCCAGTGCGAGCGCTATGACCATCATTTTCCTTTTTGCCTTTACGTAATTATACCCCTGTAAAACCGCCATACTGGCACAAATCACCAAGAATTTTGTGTCACTATCTCCAGGCCTATACAATAAAAAAAATACAAAATATGTAATTATTCCTTAAATTAACATCAAAATACCTTTAGCAGCCGCCGAGCCGTGCAGAGCGACCGCAGTCAACGTTTTCGGATCGGCGTCTTGTAGCGACAGGGCGGTTCCTTCGCTCGTTATGAGTGGGCGTGTCTGTTTCAGTTTCCATGGCAACGACTTTATAGATACCGACGATTCCAACTTCTTAGCGTATAGCTGGGACTCTTGGATGTAAAGCTGAAAATTTTAAAGGATTTAATAAAATAAAAATTGTTTTATTTCTGAATAAATTTGAAACAAATGTTCTCAGATGGTCTACAATCTACATGGTGCCTACCACCTCATATCACATGAAAATTGAAATATAATCGGATCTTTGTAAGTAACACGCACTCACAGAGCTTCAACTGTACTTCTTTGCTGTGTATGTTTGTGTTTTATACGTAAACTGTACGGCGAAAACGTATCTTGCGACAAATGGCTGGCGTTTGACAGCAGGTACTATCAGAGAAGTTGATTCATAGGCAGATGGGGGACCTACGTAATTTAGTCGCGTTAAATCATACCCATCCGACCAAACACAGTTAACATTGAATTGGCATAAGCCGACCACATGACGTGGGTCCGTCAATTGCCTATGAATCAATTTCTTCGATGTTACCCATTATTTATGAATTATTTTATTTGCTTAAAAGTTAACTAAATGGAGGCACTTTACATGGCTATTTGTATTTGCTATTGGCTATTTGTTGCATTTGGCAAAATTATTATTGACATATACACAAACAAGCAAATAAAGGCACTTACGGCCTTCCACTCATGGACGTCAAATACCAAACTTTTACTTGATTTTCTTTACTTGCCTATTTGACTCCTTTGATGTGCGTCAAAAACCGACAAAGGTACGGATACGTGTATTTGGTATTGGTCATATTTGTCAAATAAGCAAATAAGGCCAATATTAATTGTCAAACATACCGTCTACACATGGTGATTGTTTGGCGAATACTGATAATACGCAAATACAAATAGCCATGTGAAGTGCCTGCATAACATATCACATGACATAATAATAAATAAATAAATAATGTCATGGCATAATAAAGCTAAATGTCAAAATATATGTAATGTCAAATACTAACCTGTGTGTCATGCACGCCGAGATACAGCGAGGGGCCCGCTATCGCGTCAGGGGCGGGGTCAGACGCGCGCGCCGCCTCCCACAGCACGTCCATGTGCTGTAACACGCCCCCTTGTAGGCGCCACATGCCCGCCACTGGCGCGTCCAGCTGTTGATTATAGTTGTAAGTATAGATAGACAAAGAAAACATATTTGAGTGTTCCGATGTTCAAATATTGGCTAACTAATAAAGAAAAAAAATTAATATGTATTGATCGAGAAAGTGCGTCAAATCGACATTAATACCAACCAAACAGTACTTTAAAAACACACACATTAACAACTTTTTAAAATTTTTGGTAAAACCGTTTAATAATAACTGCACTTTAGGTTAGCGCAATCGAATCAAATTGCAAGTGTGAAACAAGCGTTTAAATTATCTATATCTTCTATACATATTATAAAACAAAGTCGCTTTTTTTCCCTCATGTCCCTTTGTTCCCTTTAATCTTTAAAACTACGCAACGGATTTTGATGATTCTTTCAGTGTTAGGTAGCCCATTTATCGAGAAAGGCTATAGGCTATATTTTATCACGCTGAGACTAATAGGAGCGAAGAAATAGAGGAAAATGTGGAAAAAACGGGGAAAATTATTTGAAAGGGCTAACTTGAACGCGCTAATCTCAAGAAGTACTAAGAAAAATTCTGTCAGTGTTAGATAACCCATTTATTGAGGAAGGCTATTGTGGACTTTATGATTTTTGTTGATATATATATATATATATCAACAACAAACAACAATGTCTCTAGTTTATACATTCACAACACGTGTTTGAGTTTCATACAAGTGCGAATTATATATGTGCTAATAAATTATATTCAGTAGTGATTTAAATTGAATATTTTGATTGATATTACTTACTATTTGTGAATATTAGTGAAAAAAATTGTGCTTATATACTTTTTCAAGTGCTCCAATATAATTGAGGTTAACTATCCGTATGTATTATTTATTGATATAAATTAAAATACTTTAATAATTAACACTAAATATTATTAAATTATTAATGTTAAGTACTTATTATTGGTTATTTAATATTCACAAAATAAAGAAATAAATTTAATAAAACATTTAATAAAAAGTTTGTGATAAAAATTAAAATTGAACATCAAATTATAATATTAATTTTTAATATTTGCTATTTAATGATGCCAAAGAAGTATAACTTCTCACGCGCGTACATAAGTACACTCACCCATTTTTTTTTTTTTGAAATACTCAATTACAAGGGACCGAATATGTGGCGATTTCACTTTAACAATATCTTATGCATGCACTTCACACGGCTATTTGTATTTGCGTATTTGATGTATTCGCCAAACAATCACCATGTGTAGACGGTATGTTTGACAAGTATTGGCCTTATTTGCCTATTTGACAAATATGACCAATACCAAATACACGTATCCGTACCTTTGTCGGTTTTTGACGCACATCAAAAGAGTCAAATAGGCAAGTACAGCCACAGACTAAAAGAGATACTACGGATAGTACAGCTGGACAAGGCTTTAAATGAACGTGGCGAAAAAAGGAACTAACGCTGCCAACATACAAAAACGTCATTTTTGACAGTTCTCCTTTACCAGCAGCGCCACCACCCACGTTCATTTAAAACCTTGTCGCACTGTAAACAAAATCAAGTAAAAGTTTGGTATTTGACGTCCATGTGTAGAAGGCCGTATTTGCCTTTATTTGCTTGTTTGTGTATACGTCAATAATTTTGCCAAATGCAACAAATAGCCAATAGCAAATTCAAATAGCCACATGAAGTGCCTGCATTAGAAATACGCTAAACTTTCAAAAATATGTTCGCCGCCCTTTTCATCGTTGTGTCCACAACAAAGGCTATATTTTATCACGCTGACTAATAGGATAATGTTGAAAAAACAGGAAAATTATTTGAAAGGGCTTATCTCGCGAACTACTGGAGAAATTTTTATGTTATTTGGCACAGATAAAAAGTAGACCACTTGAAGGATCATAGGCATAATATCATCGCCAATCATATCAATTTTAATCATTTTTTCAGTGGCTATATTACATTTTATACCCGTGCGACGCCGGGGAGGGTCGCTAGTCTTGTAATAAACTAAAAACAAAATGGCGTACCTTCTGCTGCCACATCAGGGCCTTGTCGGGTCCTCTCACTGCGACCACACCTTCTGGTAACGCGACCGCTATAGCCACAGCGCTCTGGGTCGGGTATGCGCCTGCGCACTCGCGCCGACTTAGCGCCATCTGGTGGTCGGACACGCTGAAGTTCCATCTGGAAACAAAAACAAATACTAGAAGATGACCGCAGCTTTGGTACGTCGGGCCTATTTTTTGGGACAAGAATTACGCGAGTTTCAAAATATCGCCTTACCAAATTTCATCAAAATTTAACAGGCAGAAAGATAGACCGACACACAATGCCAAACAATAAGTAGCTATGTTATTTCGAAATCCATAAGATTAAGTTGTTATTAAAGGAATCCATGTTGAATAATTTATTATTATTTATTAGTAAGTTCCAAATGTATTAAACTATATACTAGGACAGTGGACACCGCATTTTAACTCACTTTTCAGTCCCACTTCTAGGATCTAAAGCTCGCACAGTGTTGGAATGTCGTCGCAGCACCAGTATGTCTCTGCCAGCACTGGCTGTCTGCTGCTCGCTGTTGCAGCCGCTGGAGTTACACTCGTACACTATGAGTCCCGTACGCGCGTCTACACCCACCCATCGCGTTTCTCTGGCACCTGAAGCAATGGAATGTTATGTTTCAAAGCTACTTTGCTTTTTAAAAAGAGTGATCTTTAAGCGTCTCCCAGACAGACGCGGCCTGCGGTGGCGGTGGCGGTCAGTTGGATGGCTTGGCCGCGTGTGTCTGTGTCGTTCCTAGAACTCTCAAGTCATCCAACTGACCGCCACCGCCACCGCAGTCCGCGTCTGTCTGGGAGACGCTTAAAGTTGATTGCACATTTATCAGCACGCGCCGAACGAGCCGCATTTAAGAATTCGTTTTGCGAAATGATGTGAAACCTCGCCCCCGCACCGTACGCGGTACGCGCCGCATTTCGTGTACTATGCGGAGCGTTCGACGTGTACGGCGCGTACGGTGCTGACAAATGTGCGATCACGGGTTGCACTCCGGGAGTGCCGGCAGAAGTGAAAACTTGATTATTAACGTTGTGCATTTTTTTTACCCATTTTTTATGAAAATCGATTTTTTAAAAATCGATTTTTTTAATTCATCGAAACCCTTACAATCGATTAAAAAAAATTGTGTTCGATTAATCAATTTCGATGTTACAACACTACTCTCCAACCGTCTTACGGTTTTTCCAAGGTTTTTCGATCAGCACGAGAATCTGACGCGAGTTTCACAGTTTTTAGTTTTTACCCATCCCACAAAAGTGCTCAACGCCGCTAAAGAAGTTTTCACTTCAAAAAATCTGTTAAGTAAATCAATATAAATGAATTTTGAAATTAAAAACTAGGTTACATATTTGAATTATGTTATTCAAATATGTAATACACATTTGAATTATGTTATTCAAATATGTAGCCTAGTTTCTGTGAATACAAAACTCTTCATTTGTTGGGAATTAATAAAATTATTGATGCAACAACATGTTTTCTTTTTATACCTATTTTTATCAGGGTTAGTGAAGCGAGCCCTAGCATATTCCATAACCTGTACATTTTGTGGTACTCTTTACGGAAAAACTATGACGCCTATTGATTTGTGCTTTAACATAATAATTTTTATTTATATGTAGATGTGTCAGTCAAGGTCATCAGTCAGTCAAGGTTTTTTATATTTGTGTCAATATCAGTCAGTCAAGGTGTGACGACGCGAGCTCTCATAAAGCTCGGCATTTAACTAGTAAATAAACAATTTAAGACATAAATAAATTCAATTTACTTGCCAGCTATGACCATTTCATCGGAGTATTTGAAGGATGATGTCAGGAGTTGTTCAGCGTCAAACGGCAGAGGTTCAATGGAGTCCCCGCTTAGACTGTACAGAGTTCCTCGAAGGGATGGCACCAGCCTCACCCATTTTCCACCCGATGTGAGCTGCAAAAAAAAGTTTTGTATAGAAACTACTTTTCTTGACTCTTAAACCACTGTTCAATAATATAAGGTATATAAACTTCTTTTTTTATCATATGGACATTTAAAATCTTGTCCCGGGCACTACAGAATTAGACAAGTGGTTATTCGCTCTGAAAGTTTTGTATGAATCATCCACAATGGATGCAAAGCAAGGCGTTTTTTAAAAACTTTTCATGGACTATGGAGGTTACAAATACGTTTGACCAAGTTGATTTTTTATTATCTATACTAATATGTATTATAAAGCGGAAGAGTTTGTTTGGAGAGGAAAATGTGGAAAAAACGGGAGGGAAATTATTTGAAAGGGCTTATTTGAACGCGCTAATCTCAGGAACTACTGGTCAGAATTGAAAAATTATTTCAGTGTTAGATAGTCCATTTATCGAGGAAGGCTATAGGCTTTTATCACGCTATGACTAATAGGAGCGAAGAAATATAGGAAAATGTGGAAAAAACGGGGGAAATTATTTGAAAGGGCTTATCTCACGAACTACTTGAGCAATTTTTTTGTTATTTGGGTCAGATAAGAAGTAGACCACGTGAAGGATCATAGACTATTTTTGTGGACTAATTTGTCTGTGAAATATCTAATTTACGCGGGCGAAGCCGAAGTGGAAAATTATTTGAAAGGGCTTATTTGAACGCGCTAATCTCAGGAACTACTGGTCCAATTTCAAAAATTCTTTCAGTTTAGATAGCCCATTAAATTTATCGAGGAAGGCTATAGGCTATATTTTTTACGCTACAACTAATAGGAGCGAAGAAATAGAGGAAAGTGTAGAAAAAACGGGGGAAATTATATGAAAGGGCTAATTTGAATTCAAAAATCTCAGGAACTACTGGTCCGATTTAAAAAATTCTTTCAGTGTTAGATAGCCCATTTATCGAGGAAGGCTATATTTTATCATTCTAAGACTAATAGGAGCGAAGAAATAGAGGAAAATATGAAAAAAAACGGGGGAAATTATATGAAATTGCTTATTATCTTAAGAACTACTGGAGCAATTTTTATGTTATTTGGCAATCATGAAGAATAGACCATGTGAAGGGATATTACATTTTTTTGCGAAAAATGTATGGTTGCGTGAAACTTCTAAAGTACGCGGGCAAAGCCGCGCGGAACAGCTAGTTAAGTATAAATTTGATTTTACCTCAACATGATGCAGGTTGGATGATAGGAGTGGTTGTGTTTCAAAGTCCCAAGCTTTTTGGCCATTTTCTGTTGAAAATGCTGTGATTCGTCCATCTAAAGTGCTGACTATTACCAGGCTGAAAAAGAGCAATTCTATTTGAGTGCTTAACCCTTAACTGGTATCGGGGGTCAAAAATTACCCCAAGCGTTCGGATTTTTTACGATATCTTTGCTATTTAAACATGTACGCTCTTGTGCTTCTGTGTAATCTCGTTATGTCGGATGGTAAGGCGGGTGACGGAAGTGCATCGTTCTGCTGTTACTGGAAGCAGAGATACATACACTGCTGGGGTCAAAAATTACCCCCGATACCAGAAGTGTATGTATTTCTTCAATGGTACCTTCTTATAGTTTTTCATTATTTTTTCAATATATCGAGAATTTGAAACAAATGTAAGCTTTTACAAGATAAGTACTCCACATCTGATTCAGAAATCACCCAGAAGACTATGATAACAGTCTGCGACGTCAACCAGTTTACGATCGTAAGGAGTAAAGATCAGTCAGTTGTTCTAGAAAAACTATATTAGGTATAGATTAGGAATCCTACAATTCTTGCTGCTAGGAAGATGAAGCGAATATAGCAAATGCTTAATATATTATATGTAAAGAAAATTTTGCGAAAATCACTTATAAATAGTAAAATTTTATGAGCAGTTTTTGGTCTCTGGTTTAGCCCTGTTATTTTTTATTTTTAGTTGGTATCAAAAGAAGTTTTGTGTTTTATAATTTAAATTATATAAGAAGACAAGGTAAGAAGTTAAAACAAGATAGGTTTATGTTTCAATATGTTAAAGGACTCCTAAAGTAACAGTCGTCTAAATAAGATCAAAAACATGGACCTTTTTTATATAAGGAAAAATATATCATTCAATAATGTAATTGATCTTTAAAACTAAAATGTATTTAGGTAAAAAGATGTATTTCAATATACTTAACTAAATAATTTGAAAAAAAGATGTTTTGATATTTTTTTCATGCTTCATTGCAGTGGGGTCATTTTTTACCCCCGATACCAGTTACGTTGCCTTTTTTAACGATACCAGCTAAGAGTTAAGAAAAGTACATGTATCAACTATTTTAATAAGAGAAAGAATATATATAAAGTTAAGAGCTATCAGAGTTCTGTAAAAAGAAAAAAATATCTATTTAAAATATAGGACAAAAAATCATCTATAATCTAAATTACTTAAGGCTTAACTTGTCTACTGTATTGACTATCAGCTGATAACTAAGTCCACATCGTAATATATTTAAACAATATTTAAGTACACTTGATAAGTGATTGCTTTATCTAGATGACTAATATTTAAATGTGTGAGAAGAATTGTCTTGAATATAACCCAAAATTATCTCTCACTTGTTAGCAGTGCAAATGCAAGATGTTTTAACACTGTAGTCTGTATCATATAAAAGTTGTTGCATGCAGATGACATGGTTAAAAAAAATCATTTTAGCTATATTTTTGCTAGATGTAACAAACAACATATTAATAATTCTACAGCAGTGGTTCTTAACTGGTGGTCCGCGGACCACTGGTGGTTCCTGGAGTCATCCCAAGTGGTCCGCGAAGCCATCCTAATAATATTATGTGAGAATTCAGAAGCTAGTAAAGAATATGGACTATGCAGTCACATAAATCACATTTAATCTGTAACTTTTTGCCAAATAAAAAAAATAGTGCTAATTATAAAGTTGTCCTTGTTTTCTTTATCAAAAAACCCTTAGTTTAGGTAAACCAACCGGGTGGTCCCCGGCTACACAAATTTGGTAAAATGGTCCCTTATGACTAAAAGGTTTAGAACCACTGCTCTACAGAGACATACAAGAGTTATTTTCTATGGTAATGATTTCACCGAATTACCATGAAATATTTGATTAAGCCTGTACAACATTGTACATTTTTAGGCTACATAAAATGCATAATTATTCAAATAAAATTCAGTACTTGGTCAATATCAAGCCCAGATTACATGACTCAAGGCCAATTAAGATTAGATTATATTCACACATGTAATGTCTGTTTACAAATATATTGCTAATACGGACAGAGGGTTTTATTTTTCAAGAAGACAGTGTAATTCGACAAGTTAGAACTTGTCCTGTTCTGGGTTTTGAAACACAATTTCTTTATTGAATATGAGATATAATTTTACTTACTCGCTCAAATGTGAGTCCTCTTGCGTATGTGGGTTACAGAATGGTAATTTTTTGATAATATCATCGGCTCCAAGGCAGGACACAAAACAAGTTAGGAAAATAATAGTCGCGACATGAATCACTTGCCAACACCGAGTACGCATATTGAAAATAATAAATTATTATCGGGCATTGCAAAGCCCTAATTGTGGGCCCTATCTTTAGAAAATAAATTAAAAACTTGGGCTTACGCAAGTTTACGAATTACGAGTCCCTGAAAAATAGTAAACAACGAAATCCACTGCCGTAGTTCCACGTTATCTGTCAACTGTCATTTTAACTGTCACTGTGACCGGTGACGGCAAAACTGTCAATGACTCATGCACAGCCACAGATTAGTATAATATACCGTAAACTACCAGTCATTGGACAGCTAAGGATTTTTGTTACAGAAAAAGCTCTAATCAGTGGCGGATTTGCACTCTTGGCCGCTGTAGGCCCCAGGCCATGTGCCGCCCGTTTCTCAGCACCCATCATTATTAGTTACATAATTCATGAATTACTTTATTCCCATTTTTAGAGTTCCCTAATCAACAAGGAACCCTTATAGTTTCGGTCTGTCCGTCCGTTTGTCTGTCCGTCTGTACTCTGTCCGTCCGTCCGTCTGTATGTCCGCGGTTTTGCTCAGAGACTAAAGGGCATACAAAGCCGTAATTCGCCATGTATGCACATATTAATGACGCCGACAAAATGGAATATAATCTTAAAAAAAAAATTACGGTACCTTCACATCTGTGCGGGGGTGATTTTCGCGTCCACCCCACCGTATGGGGTGTCGTTGGATAGGTTTTTTAAACGGCTTAAAGGCTCCATAAGCTATTGTGTAGTAGTCGATCAACTAAAAAAAATTAAACGGCGAAGTATAAAGGAAATTTTCGTTCCAACGACACCCCACACGGTGTGATGGATGCGAAATAGAAAAATCATCCCCGCTTTATGTGTAGGGAATTACAGCTTTGTAGGTCCTATAGTCTCTGAGTAAAACCGCGATAGACAGACGGACAGACAGACAAATGGACGGACAGACCGAAACTATAAGGGTTCCTTGTTGACTACAGAACCCCAAAAACAGCCATCTGCCATCTAGGCTGTACAGTGTACAAAATCCCGCGCCAAATTTTAATAACCGAGAAGCCACCAGTACCACGCATTTTTACTGCACACAACTGAGACCTTGTAGTTAATGTTTTTCCGTCGATAGGCGATTCTTGGAAATCTTTTGTTATCGCGGCCCACTTGGGCCTTACGGGGGTTGATAGGTTAATTCCCAAAATTTTGTTTGTTAAAAAACAAAAAACATAATATAATGAAACTTGATTTCAGTGTCCAATCACTAATCAGTATAGTAAGTTCACCTCGGAATTCGAGATACTGAGCTGTAAGTCTGTAAATATTTGTATATTGGCACCCTAAATGTTGTCTCAAAACCTACATAATATGGTAGGGTGTGCGCAACTATTAAATTTCAAGGTCAAAAGGTCACAAAAATCGGTTTTTTGCACTTTTTTGTAAATATTTCATTTCCTATGGGTTTTTTGCTATTTGTATTTATTACCATAATGTAGAATACAAAATTCTCTACAACTTTTGTTCATAAAAAATTTTCATACGGTGAACCGTGTCCGATAAAGAGGGCGGAGAGCGCGCGGTCACAGTATCACTTCAGATTAACCAGTGCCTCCGGTCGAAAACGCGCCATATTCAATGTGTCGCGACACCGGTGTCCGATCCTTTAATGTCGTGATGTATGGCATATTTTACCAATAAATTGGCTCTCAAATTTTTTCTCTCTCTCACGGTTGTAAAATGGCAGCCATTTTAGCTTTTCTCGGGCTTTCACACTAATCTGACCAATACTTCTCATGTTCAATATCCTATGAATATAAAAAAGGTCTTATTTATTAGCTAAACTTATGGACTACGCTTACACAGGCAATACGTAATGAATTTTGAAAATTAAACAAAGAAAAACCAAAATTTAAGGAAAAAATGTTTTGTATTTTTTAATTAATGGCTTTTTGTGAATAATATAGTGCATTAAACTAGTTCTTTTTATTTTAAAAAAGAATCGAATTTTGTATTCTACATCATAGTAATAAATAGAAATAGCAAAAAACCCATAGGAAATGAAATATATTCACAAAAAAAGTGCAAAAACCGAGTTTTGTGGCCTTTTGACCTTGAAATTTAATCGTTGCGCACACACTACGATATGTAGGTTTTGAGACAAAATTTAGGGTGTCAATATACAAAAATTTACAGACTTACAGCTAGGTATCTTGAATTCCGAGGTTCTTACCTAATTTAAGCCTAAGTTGACTGGACCATTATATATATAGAGATTCAGATATTGAGACCTTAATCAACACTATCAAAATATAGCACCTGTACAGAATCGCGCCCATTGCCACTAGATACACACGGCAGTGGCACCCATTACAATTTAATTTTTTTGCACGATTTGCCGCCCTTTATATCTGGCCGCCCTAGGCCCGGGCCTACTGGGCCTTAGGGCAAATCCGCCACTGGCTCTAATACATTAAATACTTCGCATGAAATAGAAATAGATATCATATTTGTGTTCATAAATTATCTAACTTAAGATATGCAAACATAAAAATGCGATGGTTTTTCAGTTTATATTGATTTTTTGGTAAAAACTGAATGGTAAGTAAAACACAGTCATGGGACGGAATCACAGTAGATGGGACACCCAAAACCAGTAGTTGGACAAGCAAAGTTTGATTGAAATTTGGTTAAAATTGGTATTGTAAGTAGGAAACATTAAATAATTGTTGTTTTCACATAATATATTTTTTATTATTTATTGTAAAATAAGGTATTTTAATTAAATATTTAACAAAAAATGACTTCAATAAATTACATTCTTACCAATATTACATAGTACCTACTATTGTAACAACTAATATTATAACTTTATAAGTATGAAAGTCTGTTCATCTGTCTTTCAATTACTTCTTCACGCTCAAACCACTGAACGGATTTTGCAAAAATTTGGTATGGAGACACTGAGTCCCGGGAAAGGAAAAATAGTCCCGGGAAAATGTACGGTATGAGGTATCCACCCGATAAACGGACTTTGACGCAATGGAGTTACGGCCGCCATCTATTAATATTAAAGATGTGAAAAATGTCCGTCTCTTTATCTGTACGTCTGTATATTACATTGTTCAGGTAAAACGTAACTCAAATAGTTAGAGATTTCAGATTGTCCTCATCGAGCAAATCGGCATACTCAGACAATATTTCAATATGGAGCACAATGCATAGCAGCTCATTTGCCTGTCGCTGTGGCCGTACTCTACTTTCAGGAGGACATGTTCTTGAGCCTGGATTATACTGATGGGTAGCATAAATTGTATGGCATTTGTTTAACTTAATTCATTATACACAAAGTCGAGGGATTTCATGAAAATAATATATAAACTAAAGGCTTGCCATTTGCCTACTTCAGCGACAAAAATAATAGGAACGTACTACACAATCCAGGGATTTCCTAATCCACACATATATTATAAATGCGAAAGTGTGTCTGTCTGTCTGTCCGTCTGTCTGTCTGTCGGTCTGTTACCTCTTCACGCTCGAACCACTGAACCGATTTTGCTGAAATTTGGCATGCAGATACTTTGAGTCCCGAGAAAGGACATAGGATAGTTTTTGGAGTTTATTGGAGTTTACTCCTTAAGAATCGATTTTCATATATAAGGCACCCGATATGAGAAAAATCCGAGGGGTAAAACCTACTAACAAGTAACGAAAATGTGTCACGTTTTTGGTGCGCACCTTTATTGCGCAACTTTCTAATTTGGCTGTGAGTGTATTAAGACCATAAAGGTAATATACCTATCGGAATATTATATTATATTATTATATAATTATATTATTATATAATATTATATCCCGATAGGTATATTAACTTTATGATTAAGACGTACATATGGTATGCTGTATAGGCGACTATACCTATATACTATATGTTATTGGGCTTGTTTGTTTCTATCAGTGTCGATGTATTTATATTGCTATTTTTGTTATAAATATCAATAATTAATATTGTTATTGTGAAGTTATAATTTTTATCATTATACTGGCTAAAGTGAACTAAAAGTATTTTGAAATAAAAGTATTTTGAAATAACTATGGCAGAAAGGGGTGTAGATAATATTGCCGGAACATCTGATTTCATATGATATTAATCTTTTTTCAGTTGAATAAACTCTTTTTGCGTATGGTTAGATACTCGTACTTAAGGAGTAAGCTCCAGTCGTGCGTCGGAGCTGACACACTTTTTATCCCGGAAAAATGTATGGTTCCCGTGCGATAAACGAAATTTGGCGCAACGGAGTTGCGGGCATCATCTAGTAAAACATAAACAAAAAGGGTAGCTGATGTTGAAAATTCTTATTCCTCTATAAAACCGAAAAAAAATTAACGCGTTGTTTAAATATCAGCCTTTGTGTAACGCACCGTAGTATTTTACAAGGCCTCCAAATTGCGTTACGTTCCCTTATTCATTCCATACAACAACGATATCAATACTTACTTACAAAGTTATAATTATATGCCATACAATACAACTAACGGCAACAAGTATGTTTTTGAAGTATTCAGAAGTCACACTTCATTGAAGTATTCAGAAGACACAAGTCAGCTGCAAATTAACTTTCGTGTTGAATAATACTCTCATCTTTCGAATATTATATCAAATAGATCAGTATTATTTCATCTAATAACGTCCAATAACTGTTTTTCAGCACTTTTACAATACCAGTAGTAGGATAGGCCAAAAAAACCTTTAAATGAGATAAAAGGTTATTAAGAATGTACAAAAAATACTCAATAGATTGTTATTTATACAATAACACGTTTATAATAACAAATGTGTATCATATGTATCATAAAAAATATAATATAATGTGTATCATAAAAAATATTATTAAAAACTAGCATGTTTCTAAATTTTTTCTTTTCATTTGCAAAACCAAGGCGCACGTGATGACCATGACGACAAAAATATGTTTTATTTTGGTTTCACCGCAACCTGATAATAATCGGCCAAGTGCGAGTCGGACTCGCTCACGAAGGGTTCCGTACCATTATAGAGCAAAATTAGGCCAAAAATTGTGTTTTTTGTATGGGAACCCCCCTTAATTTTTTATTTTATTTTAATATTATTATTAAATATTAAAGTACACATATAACTAAGGATTTTGTGAAAAAGTTAAGTACCTACCTGTTGTCATTATTGATATAGAGCAAAAAAGGCCCAAAAAATCATGTATGTTGTATGGGAGCCCCCCTTAAATATTTACTTATTTTGTTTTTAGTATTTGTTGTTATAGCGGCAACAGATATACACATTCTGTGAAAATTTCAACTCTCTAGCTATTACCGTTCTCGAGTTACAGCCTGGTGACAGACAGACGGACAGACGGACAGACAACGAAGTCTTAGTAATAGGGTCCCGTTTTTACCCTTTGGGTACGGAACCCTAAAAAGTACTCTATTTTTATTGTAGCATGAATGCCCCTCAATATTCATTCCATTATTATTTACATCGTATAAAAACCACAAACTTTTATTTTTACGTTCAAAGTGTAAAGTGTCCCTCTACTGAAAAATTCTAATAACTCGTAATTTACCCTATAATTATGTGCACAGCCAGCACAGGACTCATGACTTCGACTTGACTTCGACTCGTCATAAAAAAAAATGTTGACGTTTGAAATTGAAACCGCGCGCTTTATGACCCGCGCAGTCAGGCGGTTTGAAAGTTGAAAAAAAACTTTTTGTTTTGTGTTTATTGTTATATGAGAATTGTTAATTTTCTTTCGGTAGAACAATATTGTAGGTATTTAAAGTGTTTGTGAAGAACTTTGTGCGTGCTTAGAATATAAAACAATATGGTAAGTGCGAAGTAGATTGGTTACTAATTGTTTTCTGATTTGTTGGTTATGTCGAAGCTTGAGCTCCTTCATCCTTGTGAGTATAGTATTCGTTGAGACTTGAGCTTGAGTAGAGATGATTGTTTTATATTAAATAATGGCTTTTCACTCCTAAAAGATCATAACTACACTAAGTGAACTGCTTTCATGTTTCATGTATTCAATGGTGTTTTGAGTTTACATTTTGATTAATTTTTGACGCCAACCGGTTTTAAATGATAGCTCTATACTCTATTGTGCCTCTGAGTCTGCGTCCAACTAACTTTGCCATATTTGGCAGACTATAATTGTATTTTAAACAATTTAAAAAACAAAATATATCTCAAGGATTCATATACTCAGGTACTTTCTTTCTCTATATTGTTAACTTCTAATATAATGTTAGTTAAACAACTATATAAAGTTTTCACATAAAGTATTATGCATTTACAGAGTTCTCCAATTCCCGATACCCCGTCTGACCGAGATGGGGCAAGATCTCGTATGACATCGCCAGCACGAGATTATGAGATGTTTGAAGATGAAAGTGCTATCCTGGGTGACAATGCCGAAGAGGAAGATGATGGGGAGGAGCTATTTAACGATAATATGGAGGCGTAAGTTATGATACATTTCAACTTGTAAATTTTTTTGCTTGAATTGTGTTGTTAGAATCCAGATAACCCCCAAAGGGTTTGTTTGCTAATATTCATAATATTATCATGGCCTCACCTATCTAGTGAGAGCCTCGCTTATAAATTACAGAGCTGCTTTAGTGTAAACAATTTTTTTTTTCAATGACAATAATACTACTTGTTTGGTGTAGACTGTAGAGTATAGTGCAATCTAACTGCGATAAAACTTGTCAAATAAATTCAAAAAGCAATAAGATTTTAATAATCCTTTAGATACTAATCACTTGATTTTGTTAACTATAATATCTTCTGAACTCTCTTCTAAAGTATTAATAACTTGTCTGGTAAAAAGAGATTTAATTGTTTATTTAAGAGATATAAATGAGCATTTAGTAAGCTCCAAAAGTACATTAAAAGTTCAGATAGTTTCTCATTCATTAAAAAATATTATTGTGTGTAAAAAATAAAAATCTACATTTCCTGCATAATTATTCAGGCATAAAAAATTTCTAGACCTACATTATTTGGTCAGTCATGTGATGTGCGATGTATTGGCTGGGCCATTGCAGTCGTGATAGTCAATTATCAAATAAATATGGTAATTTCATAAGTAAATAAATAATATAATTTTTGATTGGGCTATTACAATCATGTTAGTCAATAAGTGCGTAAATAAGGTAATTTCATAAGTAAATAATATATATTTCTATAATTCAGGGATTACCGACCTATGCCAGCATTGGATCGATATGATGCAGAAGATCTTGACGATGATGACTATGATGCTATGTCCATCGGTGACCGAGTTGCTGCGGAGAGAGAGTTACAGCGGAGGGACAGAGATGAAGGCAGAGTGAGAAGAGATGATAGAGATCTACTTTATGGTGAGTACTTTGTTCTACAATATTCAAATTCTTTATTAACCATACAATAATATACAATAGTATAAAAGCTAAGTAGCGTGCATCACGTCGTCTAATCCTATGCTAAGTAAAAACTTGTGTTATGGCAATCAGACAATGGATGCACGCCGAACAATTTTATCCAAATATATATTATTTACACATTCACACACACACAATCACACTTCCCTTTAACACATAATGTCTCTTTCGGCGACGTGATGCGCGCTTCGTTCGGGAGCCTCCCCTGGAACCTCCAGTAAACTACACCGGCGGGCCAGAACTCCACCTCGAAGATGGATAAAACTTGAGTCTCTCTCACCACAAAGGAACTGAAATTCACTTTGTGGCGAGAGTGCAGACGCTCCACCCTTAAGGTGTAGGTGGTCTTCTCGCGGATGTAGTTTACGACTTACGTATTAATTACTAAATGAGGTCCACACTTTGCTGCGCCAAAATACGTTTATTGAGAGAGAACCTTACATTTTTCTGGGATAAAAAGTATCATATGTCCTTTCCCGGGACTTAAAGTATCCCCATACCAAATTTCAGCAAAATCAGTTTATCAGTTTGGGCGTGAAGAGGTAACAGGCAGATAGACAGCTGACAGATACACTTTCGCATTTATAATATTAGTATGTATAATGTATATACTTGTAGAGTTGAGCCAGTGGTAACAATATTAATAAGTACTGGAAAAATACTGCTATAGACGCATACCTAGTATGCCTAGTACACAGTTTTATAAATATGATTAGAAAAGAAAGAAAAAATAACCCAACACAATGTTTGAAGATTTTTAAATGTAAAAGAATAATTTTATTGTCTTTTACATCTATTCTTACTATGTATGTGGAAGAATTTCTGTCTATCTGTCTGTAGTAGCTGTATTTTTCTCTGTATTTTTTAACCCCCGACAAAAAAGAGGGGTTATAAGTTTGACGTGTCTGTCTGTCTGTGTGTCTGTCTGTGGCATCGTAGCATCCAAACGGGTGGACCGATTTTGATCTAGTTTTTTTTGTTTGAAAGCTGACATGATCGAGAGTGTTCTTAGCTATAGTTCATCATCATCAGCCTGCTCAGTGCTGGAAAATCGCGGTTCATCAGGTTCGTGAAGGGCTGATTAACAACTTGCAGTCGTTTGGTGGGCTTTATATTTTGCATTCTAGTTCGTGACATTTATGAATATTATACACATGAATGGAAAGTTGACCTGGTGCTGCAGCATCACCTGGTAATCAATAGGAATTAGGATACCCAACTCCTCACCAACTTAGAGCAATGGCTTCGTGTTTGGGCTCATTTTAATTGCAACAACTAGTAAGATGTCGATACACTGTACATTTTTGCATGCTGCTGCTGCAGCATCACCACCTGGATTCGAGCCGTGCTCCATAATCCATATGAACCCAAAGTGAGGGTTTCATGTTTGGACTCATATTACGGACTCATATATTATTTGGATGGCCTTGTCCAAGAGGACATTCATAGATGGTATTCATCCTGTTGATAGGAATTATTCTGCACTTTAACCAACACAAGTTAAAAAAGCATGAAATAAAATTAAATTAAGAAATTTAAAAAACCCCCGCCAAACAACTTTAAAAAGTAATGAAATAATATTTACTGACTTTAAGTTTAAATAATTCCAAGTCTAAAGTGATATTTTAGTCCATAATTGTTGTCAAGGTGTGTCGGGGGACCGCTAATGTAGATGTATGATTTCACATAACATTATAGTTTAAGGGTCAGTTCACAGCAAAGTGTGAACCGAATCGAGGCAATTAGTGACTAAAGCGATACAAAATGCAAAAGTCGCTGTTGGCGGTCCCCCGACACACCGTAACAACAATTATGGACTAAAATATCACTTTAGACTTGGAATTATTTAAACTTACAGTCAGTAAATATTATTTCATTACTTTTTAAAGTTTTTGGCGGGGTTTTTTTTAAATTTATTAATTAAATTTTTTTCATTATTAATTAAAGAACAGATTTTGATAAAATGACATAGGATAGGTTTTGTCTCGAAATTTTTTATAGTTATGGCGTGATAAACCTTAGTCCACGTGGATAATATCGCGGGGAACACAAAAACCATAGTTCACTATGTATTTTGTGATTAGTATAAAAAAGTAATTTAAAAAGTGCAAAAAAAGTCGCCCCCGGGTGGGCTCGAACCACCAACCTTTCGGTTAACAGCCGAACGCGCTAGCCAATTGCGCCACGGAGGCGGTGCTCTTCCGCTCGAAATTACGCGTCTGTTGTTATGCTACGTACTCACATACGGTTTTGCTCGATCAAGCAATCGTAGCGTAAAAACCACGGCTCGGTCTTTCGTCCAAACATTCAGCATTGCTCGATAGTATTACTCCAAATCGAAGGAAATTATCGAGCCGGCACGATGCGAGCCTTCGAGCTGACTCGATGCGAGCCTTCGAGCTGTGAGTTTTGCGGTCCACACGGTAGTTTTTGCTCGATTTGGAGTAAAGCTATCGAGTAAAACTGTATGTGAGTACTTAGCAGGCGTACTTCATTAGCGTCTATTGGTTTAGCAATGTGATAAGATATTTAAAATAAAAAAAAAAACTTTTTTCCGTTTGATCAGACGAGTCATAGTATAAGGAGAAGTAAGTTATCTTCATACAAAGGCACCGCGCGCGGCTTGTATGTGTGCGCCATAGTATCAATGCGTCGCCGCACACACACTTATTAAAATCTCGGACCGTTTTCGGACCATACCAGTCGGGGCTAACACGCTTAGGTACGCTGCACGCCCGCGTCGCGCCACGCCGCGCCAAACGAATCAAAAATGTCCAATCATAATCGCAGGAGTAATAAATATTGCTGTGTGTTTGGGTGTTTTAATAGTAATGCAACAATTCCAGAATTGTCTTTGTTTAAATTACCAGTTGAACAGGAAAGGTAAGTACTACAGGTAAGTCACTTATTCTAGCATAGGTAATATAATTTTTACTTGATGATCAGATATCTACTTACTTCTTTTTTTATTGTTATTAGTTTTCTATCACACAAACTTTCCCACTAGAACATAGTATAAAATATAAGAGAATGTTTTAGGTAAGTACTTTTGATCAGTCAACTAATTTGCCGCTATTGCTTTGTTTACGTTTAGTAATGCCGATTTCTGTGTATTGTAGGTATATTAACTAACTACTTACAGTCAATTACTTATTTTAAATCGTTATTAAAAATAAGTAATTGACTAATTGTAAATCAGATATTAATTAATATACACATAAAGCAAAGTTCGAATCATAACAACAGATTTGTTTATAGTAGGTACCTATAAGATACAGGCGTTAGTTTTAATGTTGTTTTAAAGGGTATATTTATAATTTTATTTATACATCGGATTATATGCACGATCCAAGTGCCGAAATAGGTATGCATGCAAATATGCACGAAAATTGGCCAAAATATGGACAATCAAGAGTCACTTATTATTAAAAGTCGGAAGACCGCGACTGCCGCTGTTCATGCGGTTGCGAACGAAGCGCGGACAGCCGCTTGCTGCTCCCACATCACAACGCCGCCGCGCCGCGCCGCCGCGCCGCCGCCTAAAATTGACAACCCTAAGTTTAATTTACACAGAGCCAGTACTGGCTGCCAATAAGACTGGCAGCCAGTATTGGCTTGGTATATGCCGCGTGTGAACAGTTTTTCAAGCCAGGCCAAACTGTTCACACGCGGCATATACCAAGCCAATACTGGCTGCCAGTCTTATTGGCAGCCAGTACTGTCTTTGTGTAAATTATACTTAAGACAGTAGGTAATTAAATCGCGGATTGGGCCGGAGTTATCCTACTTCCCCTCTTTTTACTATGGACGAGTCCTTTTTGGTAGATCGCGATCATATTCACATGGTCATGTGATTGACACGTCATTAGCATTATGATAATATTATGATAATCTAAATATATAAAACTCAAAGGTGACTGACTGACGGTGATCTATCAACGCACAGCCCAAATTACTGGACGGATCGGGCTGAAATTTGGCACGCAGGTAGATGTTATGATGTAGGCATCCGCTAAGAAAGGATTTTGATCAATTCTACCCCCAAGGGGTTAAAATAGGGGATGAAAGTTTCTATATAATAATACTTCTTAACGCAAGCGAAGCCGCGGGCAATAGCTCGTTGATAATCAACTAGATTTTCGGTGCGGCTCCGCTCGCGTAAGGAATTTCGCGGGAACCGTACATTTTCCCGCAAAAAATTACCTATACTCTACAGTCCGCTCGTATAACATAAAAATCGGTCTTGTATTTGTGCGCAATCAAACAAAAAAACTCTTCATATTTATAATATTAGTACGACTTTCCTCGAGCTTTCTTAAACTTGTACGTAGCCTACACCACAGTTTTCTAACAATATTCTCGATCTTTCCAGACCAATCGGACGACGACGGCGACGCCCCCCGCGCTAAGCGTCGCCGGGCAGCCGAGAAGGCGGCGGCGGGAGAACAGACCGAAGAAGGGATAGAGAGTATAGAGAATCTAGAAGATACTAAAGGCTACAGCACCAAGGAGTGGGTGTCTATGCTGGGACCGAGGACGGAGATTGCCAATAGGTAATGGGTGTTGAATAACCTGCCGTGTAATGCAGTGGCTGATGGTTGCATGAAATTGATAGACAGTTATCTGGATATTTTGGTTTTTATGTCATGCAAATGTTATGTTGTGAAGTCACTCTTTGGCCCCTGCAGAATACCAGTGCAGCGGGCTTGCTTGCTGCGTATAGCTGAGCTGGGGCCAATTTTGGCATCACATAACATATACCTACTAATTACCTGTAATTATAATTTAATTTATGTAGCATAAGTCATTTTTGACCGACTTCCAAAAAGGAGGAGGTTTCGAATGTTCGGCTGTATGTATCTTTTTTTTTTTGTATGTTGGAACATACAAAAAATCGTGGACGATTACTCAGTCGTTTGTGGTCCGATTTTCAAAATTCTTTTTGTGTTGTATAGGGTTTAACTCGAATTTGGTACCATGTTCACAAAAGTGGTGATCTGATGATGGGATCCTTGAGGAATCGAGGGGACTTCTTGAAATTTGTATGGAAACATATAGTGATTTCGATTTTTTCTGAAGCATTCGAGGTAAATGCTACCAAAAAGTAAGACTTCGCACCAGGCTATACCCGGCACAGGTACCGAACAGAAGTTTTGAATGCTTATAGGTACAGGTTCGGGGATTTCGGCGTTGTTTAAACAACTGAAAGCATAAGCTAATACATCAATTTAATTAATCATCATCATCACAACCATCATTACACCATGGGTCATCACACTATGACCCAATTATTGGTACTTTTCGTGATATTTTGCATCGAAGCAGACGTTTTTGATAATGATTTCGCTGTTTGTGGACCGATTTTCAAAATTCTCGTGTTGTTGTATAGGATATAATCTTAATTTTGTATAACAATTACGAAAGTGGTGAGCTGATGATGGGATCTATGAGCAATCGAGGAAAATCCTTGAATTTTATCAAAACACTCATAGAGGTTAAAATGTTGTTTCTAGTAAGTTAAACATATGTTACGAATAAGAGAAATTTTATACGAAGGTGTCTCTTGGTCCAAAGGCACTGAACAGAACTCCTGAATCTTTAAAGATAAAAGTATGGAAATTGCAGCATCGCTTAGATAACTGCAAGCATTTACCACAATTTCGCTTACAGTGACATAATGTGAATAGTTAACATTCGTATTGGTTATTTACGCATAAAGCCTAATTTTGTAGATACTTAACTAAAAAGAGTAAAATTATTATTTTTAACAAAAAATTAGAACCGACTTCCAAGGTAAAAACAATAGTAATATGAACTAAAAAGTATTAAATAACTCTTACCCTTTAATAGTGCCTTTTTCAGAATTCGTCTAAATCTTAACTATTTCTGTACTGTATACTACAATCTTTATTACTTTGAAGTCGGTACCAGTCCCAAAAGTTTCAGATAATCTGACATTACTGAACTCACGATTAAATTAGCTGGTACCGACTTCAAAATAATGAAGACTGTAGTATGTACAGAAATAGTTGAGATTTAGACGAATTCTGAAAAAGGCACTATTAAAGGGTAAGAGTTATTTAATACTTTTTAGTTCATATTACTATTGTTTTTACCTTGGAAGTCGGTTTTAATTTTTTGTTAAAAATAATTATTTTATTTTTTATTTTCTGTTTTGTATATGTTGTGTGTTGTAAAAATAAACGTATTCTATCATTGAGATAATATACACTAGGAGAGAGCCTTATATCGGTGTATAAGCGTCAAAAGCGTGTAATGTTATGTCCGACTTACTCGGACATAACAAAGGAGTCGGTCTGCATATTTCATGTAATAAAAGTGTTAATAAAGGTTTTTAGTGAACATTTTATGCTAGATATTGTTGAGTTTTGTGGTTCCGCTAAATAATAAACCATAAAAATGGCCAAACAATGCCTCAAACATGTGGATTTAACATTAAATACGTAAGTTTTAAACAACGTTTTTTGGGCTTTTCAATCGGAATTTTTGTCAGCTAAAAAGATAATTTATAAGTTTAATAATCCCTTATTCGTGCTATATAAGGCATTAGTGCTAAAAATGTCACATCAATTAATAATTTGGCTACAAAAATTGCATAGCGTTTTACGTGTTTACGGATCCTCTATACTTGAACTATAATTTATCGATATCATGAACTCAATGACTTTCTTTTCTGGATTATAATGTGCTTCAAAATGATCGACAAATAGAAATATTCAAGAAAATACACGCACACTACTTGTATAAAAATAATCACAAAATGGCCACGCGATGACGGGCTAAGATTACATCTATACTATTCTATTCTATTCTATTCAACCATCAATCATGACTTTTGAGTAAACGTCAAAAGTAATGGCATTTCGTCAATCACGCGTCAGTCCGTCAGTCGTCCAGAATTATCTTGCGTGAAAACGTGTATTCTTTGTGAAGTTTTGCGTATGACTGACGATCAGTCGGAATGACTGTGTAATGTGAAATTAATTCCAAGACTCACCAGCAGAAAACGGCTCCAGGATGTATACGAAAGTCATGATTGATGTAATTGACTGACCAGGGCATGACCGTCTAAGGGTTCTTATGGCGCATTTTCATTAGTCGTTAACTCGTACGGTATACAGCATGCGGGGAGTCTATGACAACTAATTGACAACTAATGGCGCATTGTCATTGGTCGTGGCATGCGTTTCAGAAATCTCCCGCACCCCGCATGCGGGCCCTATCGACCAGTGAAAATGCGCCAATACAGACGAACGGTACGTGTCGGCGGCACGTGTCGGCGGCAGTCGACAGCAGCCGACGGCAGCCGTTGATAGTTTTTGACGCTTGCAGGGGGCCTACCACGACCTTTCCTAAAACTATCATGTTTCCAGAACACTTTGTTGTAAGATTACAATAATTTTACAGACTTTCATTCGTATCATGAGCTTCATAAAGTGTATGAAAATAATATTGTTTTATTCATACTTAGGGTCTAGGAATGAGATAGAACGAACTATTTCTTTCGAACAAGGTGCAAAATGCAAAAGCATTGTTCGGGACTCTTACGTTTCATATTATATTCGGTGTTTCCGTGATTACGACAATAAGCGAAGATTTTCATGTGTTTTATTAATTTGGGAGTACATACTGTACACGTTGTTCAAACTTAACAGGCAACTAAGTATATAAACAAACTTTGTTCGTGGCGTTGTCATGACATGGCATGTTTTGGACATGCGCAATAAAAGGTTTTGTAGCGCATGCGCCAAAAATTACGCCGGCGAACAAGGCCAATAGCTATGTCCACATTATGTTATTTCATCTTCAATTTTCCCCCCAATCTATCCCCAACCCGCGACCCGCGGACCGCATGCGGCCCGCCGGGACTTTAATAATAATAATAATTGTGGCCCGCATGATGTTAAAAAATTTTGAAATTCACGCCCACCGGCAAAATAACGTAAAGTCTACGTGATAGTCGTTAAATTTTTTTCACTTTAAAATCGTTAATTTTGAACAATGTTATTTTTTAACCCTAAAAAATTTTTGTTGCGGCCCGCGACACCAAGACCAAAACATGTTCGTGAATCGTGGCCCGCATGAAAAAAAGGTTGGGGACCACTGGTCTAATGGATGCCTTAAACTAACCCTGGGTTAAATAACATTATGTATTCTCTCTCATTGAATAGCAAGAATAACATAGTATTTTACCAAGTATTGAAGAGGTAGTAGACAAGAAGCTCTTATTTTGCTTTGAATTTGAGTTCTTATCTTGCTTTAGATATAAGTGAACACAGTTGGGATTTCGGAATTTCGGAATCTAGTGTAACAATTTCGGAATTTCGATGTAGTGTGACAATGTGGTGACAATCCTGTTTTGGTCCAAGCATGACATTTCGTTTTTGTGGAGCTAGTACAAATCTAGTGGGACTAGGCTCGACATAAACCGACCTAATAACATTGGACGGATGTAACCACTTAAAGGTGGAAAAAATTTGCCAGTGGGCACTGGGCTTGAAATTCAAAATGGGTTAACTTCACGCGGGCCACTAAAAATGTCTCGGCGGGCCTCAGGTTGAGTATAGCTGGCCTCAGTTTAAACTTCTCTGGTATGTTAGATATCGTATTAATTACTTATCAACGTTTCCAGGTTCAAAAACTTTCTCCGCACATACACCAACAGCAAGAACCAGTATGTCTACAAGGAGCGAATACGTCGTATGTGTGAACACAATCAGGCGTCGTTCCACGTCGAATTCGACGTGTTGGCTCGTCGGGAACAAGTGTTGGCTTACTTCCTCCCCGAAGCACCATTCCAAATGCTGCAAATCTTCGATGAAGTAGCCAAAGAGATCGTCCTACAAATATTCCCCAGTTACGAGCGAGTTACTTCAGAAATCCACGTTAGAATCTCAGATTTACCGTTGATTGAGGAGTTGAGAACGTTCCGGAAACTCCATTTGAATCAACTGGTGCGGACTATTGGTGTTATAACCGCTACCACTGGGGTGCTACCGCAGTTGTCCGTGGTGAAATATGACTGTAATAGGTGCGGATACATCCTGGGTCCGTTTGTACAGTCCCAGAATTCGGAGGTGAAACCAGGCTCGTGTCCCGAGTGTCAAAGCTCTGGGCCGTTTATGGTAAGTTAAATAATTTATACTGGTTACTATAGTTTGTGCGTTTTAAGATGATATGGGTGACACATTATGATTGACAATAGTAGGGAAGTTACCTTAGAATTTTAATCGATAATTTAAAAATATCGAATCACTTCGTAAAGGAATTGCAATCGAAATTATCGATTTCGTACTGACGTTTCAGAGTGGCGCTAGCGATTTAAGATGGCCGCCCTTTTTATCGATTTGATTTCGATTCAACAGTGTCAATCTCTATCGGCATAAGTTCCGTTTCATGCATCTGACACTTTTCAAATATTTTCGTATCAATAATTTCATACTCCTATTTCACTGTTAATATTTATAATTTTATATTAATAAGTTAGCATTTAGCAACTTTTCATTTTTATTCATTTACAGTTATAGGAAATATTTATTTTTGTAGATGGAATATAATTTATTACACATTTTTGTTTTTTTGTTTTCTTGTAAAAAAAATCCGTAGCAAGGAATATGAGAACTGTCACCCATATCATCTTATAACGCACAAACTATAAACCCTTTTTTTATTTATTATCATAAGATACACTTAAAGTTGTCTTTTAAATAAAATTAAATAGCTAGCAAATCGCGATTACATAATGAGATACAAATACTAACTACTTAATTTTATACCTATATTGCTCATTCTGTTCCACTACTATAATAATTAAGTTAAACTTGATGTATCAACATATTATCATAATCGACAAATGTGGCTCTACCGCGTATGAATTTTCCGCTAGAGGCTGAGGCGCTAGTGTCGCGCGAGGCCCAAACACCTATTTTTCGTTTAGTTTTTGTGGCAAAAATTATTATTTATCCAATTTACCTGTTGAATAGCGATCTCCTTCGTAAAATTATCCCAAAAAGTATTATTTAGCGATCAATGTAAATGCTTTGAGAGCGAAATTAAGAAAAGAAATAATAATCGTACTAAAAAATATTCGGTAAAAAAAAATTGCAAAAGTAAAGGAGATATTATTTAAATTTAATTAAATAAATAAATGGGATTCTAGATTATTATGAAGTCGACTTTAATAGCTATACTTCGGACCTTAGTCGACAGTTGCGCCATCTAGTGAGCAAAAAAACGGTAGCCCCCATTAATTCATATGCTGAAGGCGTACTTACACGACGTAATTTGGTTTATGTTACTGTTATATTGGCGGTGCTTGAGATGCCGATCATATTACGTTGGTCTACCATCTGCCTGTGAATCAATTTCTTTCAAAATGAACAATCTTAACCCTATTTTCAGGTGAACATGGAACAAACAGTGTACCGGAACTATCAGAAGGTGACGATACAGGAGTCCCCGGGCCGCATACCTGCAGGCAGGATCCCCCGCAGCAAGGAGTGCATCCTGCTCGCAGACCTGTGTGACAGATGCAAGCCGGGTGACGAAGTGGACTTGACGGGCATTTACACTAACAACTATGATGGTTCTCTGAATACTGAACAGGTAATATTGCGTTTCTTATGCCGGTTCTTCTCGCCGGGTTAGTTTCCGAACTATTAGTAGTAGATTTTCCAGAAAGCGTTATTTTGTAACCTATTAAGAGGACGACTAACCCAAAAAATCAAACATCGTCCTTCCCTCTTCACACTCACGTCCGTCTTTCATATGCCTAATGCCAGGTGAAAAAGGACGACGCGGATTCATCGCCAAATCAGTTTTTTCTTATTAACTCGATAAATATACAACATTTAAAAAATCCGCTAGGTCGGTTTCTCAATGATAGAATTTTATAGAATGTGTTAAAATATTAACTTAGTTCAATGCACGGTTATGGCAATAAATGAGAAATTCGTGAAAATTAGATGCATCTTTGTGATTTTTTTTATCGAGAAAATTTTAAGATATCGTGTTTTTGCTCAGATTGAATTCTTGGAAATATAATGTGGTATCTAATTTTAGAAAATGAAACAATTCGGGGCTTATTTTCAAGTATAAAAATGAATTATGAAATCGAAAATTTTGGGTTAGTCGCCCCTTAAACAAAACATACTACATTGTGCGCTCGACTATGACATAATTACTTCGCACTGTTACATACCCCAGCAATTTCGATACGAGGCATAATAGTGTGTCTATCTTTTTCTGTGTGTGTATGTTTTTCTGTGTTTGTGTGTATGTAGACTAACAGCTGTGGGTTTTGGTAAAGGACAACATTTATTAAGTGAGATTCTTAAAGTATGTTAGGCAAATGTTACACTTAATTTTATTTAATTTTCAGGGTTTCCCAGTATTTGCAACAGTGATCATAGCCAACTACATAGTTGTTAAGGACTGTAAGCACATAGTGGAATCACTCACAGACGAAGATATAGCCAACATTATAAAGCTATCGAAGGACCCGCAGATCGGAGAAAAGATCATACAGAGCATAGCCCCGTCTATATACGGACATGATTATATTAAGAGAGGCTTAGCGCTCGCTTTGTTTGGCGGTGAACCTAAAAATCCAGGTAAGTTTTTGTTTTTATGTTTTTGACGCCATTACTAAGAAAAGTTCCACACTGTGTACAGACGCTGTGCAATGTTATGTCCTTGGTATGAAAGAACAGTCGCTTAAATGGGCGATAAAATATATTAGTTATTCCTCAGTCAGAAAAAACTTTATAGCATGGTAAAGTATCAATGAATTAAAAGTTTTGTATAAAAATCCAAAGAATAATAATAATAGAAGTTAGGTATTTTTACCTAAATTCGTAATTAATTAATATCTTTTTTAGGAAAAATCCTCCGTTTAATCTTTTTTCACTGGACATATTCATGGAACGTATAGAAACAATGTATGAAATATCCAAAAAAATATCCCAGCACAAACACCAAATTTTAATAAAATATGTTTTTTTGGCTTGACTGAGACCGGAAAATTGCTCTGTCGTATTTTTTTACGGGAATGACATTTTATTGAAGTTTTATAGCCACAATATGAAAATCCAAAACATAAACCTTGTAACTATACTATTTTTAAAAGTTGCCCTTATACTAGCAGTGGAAAATTTCTCTGTCTGTTTTATTTATTGATTTAAGTACACTGTTAACTTTCTTTTCAACTACAAAAATATCCAAAAAAATCATCAAGCGTATTAAAAACTAAAAACATTTTACAATAGACAGATTTGAATATTGCAATCGGCAGCGAGCGGGGTGTATGCGCGGGGCGCGGGCGGGAGGTACAGGCCGTCCGACGCGTCGCCCGCCACCCCGCGCCAAAGCCCGCACGCTATTAATTCGTGTGTTCGATCGCGGATTCTTGGAAATCTATTGCAATTCTATTGTTATCGCGGTCACCGGTGTCCTTATGGGGCTTGATGAGTAAATGCTAGTTGTTGTTGTTTGCCATTTGTTTGCTTGCCGAATTAGAGCTTACAAAGCTGGTCCTATAGTCTCTGAGAAATACCGCGGACAGACGGACGGACGGACAGACCGAAACTATAAGGGTTCCTTGTTGACTACGGAACCCTTAAAAGTGCAGCATAAAAAAGAAACGACGGATTAATAGAGCATAATATGCTCGAAAAAGAAGAGTTACCCAATACACGTCTCTTGCAGAAAAGCATACATAAATGAAAAATTATTATAAAATCATATTTGAAAAAGAAAAAACTCGATCCCACCAAAAAAATTTTCATGTAAAAATGTTGCCAAGACGAGAACATAATATAGTTCGTGGTTTCAAAAAGTAGTGATTTCATATAGAGCTAAGTTTCTAGCTAACTTTACAGCCCTAAATCTAAAAACCTTTACCTTTTACACTTAAGTCGCGGCAAAATACTTGATATAATGTGTCAGCCTCACGAGAAGAATCTAAGGCCGTGTTTCCACTGACGCGAAGCGGAGCTAAGCGGTGCCGAATTGACCAATCACTATGCTCGAAATCTTCGCTCCGCTTCGCTGTCATTCCGCTGGAATAGCACGATTGGTCGATTCGGGCACCGCTAAGCTCCGCTCCGCTTCAGTGGAAACGCACCCTAAAAACTGTAGGTACACATTAATCAAAATCAGTGACCTGGCCATTTTTAGGGCTCCATAGCCAAATAGCAAAAAACGGAACCCTTATAGATTCGTCATGTTTGTCTGTCTGTCTGTCCGTCCGTATGTCACAGCCACTTTGCTCCGAAACTATAAGAGCTATACTATTGAAACTTGTTGAGTAGATGTAGGTAGTCTGTGAACCGCATTAAGATTTTGATACAGAAATGGAAAAATTATTAAAAATTTTAGGTGTCCCCATAAGTACAACTGAAACAATTTTTTTTTTCATTTAACCTATGCGTGTGGGGTAAAAATCATATTGAGGTTTCTCATATCATTTTTTTCTAACCCGAATAGTTTGAGGGAGAGAGTCTTCCAAAGTTGTAAAATGTGTGTATCCCCCCTCTAACTTCTAAAGTAAGCATGATAAGTCTAAAAAAAGTATAAGATGTACATTACTATAAAAACTACTAACGAAAATTTGTTTGAGCGAGATCTAGCAAGTAGTTTTTTTATGCGTCATAAATGGTAAACCTTAGTTTAACTTTCATTAAATCAACTGAAACATAAAAATAAATCAAAAAACTTATTAAATTTCATAAAAATAAACCTTATTGCTCGCACTTGGCCGATTTTTTATTACAGTTAATATAAAAGTTATTAAGTACAACAGAAAATAATAATATATTAAGTTCAGAGCCCATAGCATGACGAATTACGAAATGGCCAAGCCACACAATTTAACTAATGTGTAGAGTTTTTAGATTCTTCTCGTGTGGCTGACACATTATATAAGTATTTTGCCACAAATTAAGTGCAAAATGAAGGTTTTTAGATTTCGACGACTCGACACGCATTTCGCCCTAACACCGGAGCATCCTCAGGATGCCGCCACCGCCCAAATCACTGCCTTTTATACCCTATCGCGCCCCGCTACTACTACTATCCCCACTACCCCCACTACCCTCATCAGTACCCCCGAACATAATATTAATAAGCGGTGATGTACGAGGGCTGTTATTTATGTATCCGGAATTAAAAAAAGAAACAAACATATATCATTTAATATGGTTTTATTGCTTTTCAAAATATTCGCCGCGATGATCGACACACTTTTGCATACGCTGGAACCAATTTTCATAGCACTTTTTCCATTCTGATTGAGGTATCTCCAAAACGTGCATTTTGAACGCATCAACAGCCTCTTCGCGGCTCGAAAAACGTTGACCACGTAATTTGTTCTTCGCGTATGGAAATAAAAAGAAATCGTTAGGTGCCAAATCAGGGCTGTACGGCGGATGACCAGTCAATTCGATCTTTTGACCCTCCAAAAACTGAGTTGTTTCAGCTGAGGTGTGACAGCTAGCATTGTCGTGATGTAATATGATTCTGCGTTGTCGGTTGTCCTTTCTTATTTCTTCAAAGACTTCTGGTAAACAAATGGTCGTATACCATTCAGAATTTTCCGTTTTACGATTCTCTAATGGCACTGTAGCCACATGTCCATTAATTCCAAAAAAACAGGCGACCATTTGCTTCAAAGTACTTTTTGCACGAGTAACTTTTGTTGGTTTCGGCTCATCTTGGAACACCCACACCGTTGACTGTTGTTTAGTTTCGGGGTCATATGCATAGATCCAAGATTCATCACCTGTGTAGATATTATAAACGGCTTTTGACGTACCACGGTTGTATTTTTTTATCATTTTTTAGCACCAATCGACACGAGCCCGTTTTTAATCGATTGTCAAGCTGTGCGGAATCCAACGCGAACATATTTTTTTTACAGCCAAATGTTCGTGTAATATCTTATGTATGCTCGTCATACTTATGCCTAAAGGTGGGTTTACACCAAAAGAACATAGAGCAAGAACAGCACAAGAACATTCTTTCGTATTCGTTTAGTGTAAACTATAATTCGTTACAACATACTTTAGATCGTTTACACCAATCGAATCAACAAGAACATCAAGAATAAGAATTTTTGCTCTATAGATGAGAATCACATAGCTCCGTTTAGACCAAACGAGCGAATGCTCATTACTCATTCGTCAATGATAAGTAGTAGGGTTCACACTACACTCAAAGAGTATATAAACTACGTAACAACTACACTATGTCTGACTGTAATAGCGATATTGTGATTTCAAGTGCTGTATTTATTGTTATAACGCAATTAATGAAAAAGAAAAGAAGGAAAAGACGTTGGTGGGTGACGAATTTAATAAAAGAAGTATACTCGATAATTTAAAAAACCCGCCAAAAAGTAAAATATTTCAAGAACACTAGAATCCCTTTGAAGAGACCGCCTCGAAGAGCGAGCACGTCCGAACACGAAAGAACGCTCTAGGCAATTGCTCGAGCGCTCTTGCGTCGTTTACACCAAACGAGCGAGATTCTTAGAGCATTCTACCTATTTACCGCCGAACACGTGGCGAACACACTAGAACAACAAAAGAATGCTCGTTGTTAGTTTACATCAAAAGAGCTTTACTAGAATGAGCATTCGCTCGTTTGGTCTAAACGGAGCTTAAGGACGCCTCTATCTCGCGATATGTAACATGACGATCACGCATTATTAGTTCCCGCACAGCATCTATATTTTGTGGGACAACAGCTGTTTTTGGGCGACCTTCTTTATTTTCATCCGTGAGCATAGACCGCCCACGATTAAACTCACTGTACCAGTGATAAACACTGGTTTTTGATGGTGCTTCATCTCCAAAAGTTGCGGTGAGTTGAATAAAGCACTGTTGTTGATTTAGCCCACGCCGAAAATCGTAGTAAATCATTGCACGAAAATGTTCACGCGTTAAATCCATGGCAAATGAAGACACGCAATTTTCAAAATGACGCCACAATGGAAAAATAATTGACAGTCACATGAAACAAAATGTATTCTTCAACCAAAGAGTTCTATTTTCAAATGTTGTAATTACTTTTTAAATATTGTTCTTGTAAGTGGCCAGTTCCGGATACATAAATAGCAGCCGTCGTAGTCAAGCAAGTTTGGTCATTCAACAATGCAAGTATGTTATTTTTCTTTTCTTTTATGATCTCTAATTGTTCCAATATGCTCAGCCGAAAGCCTTTATCGCATTTATGTAAAATTTACAGGAATGGCCATCAGGCACTGTATGGATCAGGATGACCATTCCTATAAGCCGCGATAATAGTATGTTCTTTATACCGAGTCTCAAAGCTGCGTCCAGTTTCACTCTGTTTGACCCACGTAATTATACACTATCGCATTCAGGACAATCGATCTTATAGACACCGGACTGATATTTTTATCAATCCAGTCTTTATTATGATACAAACGATGTTTTAAAGTATTTTATTTTGTCCTGTACGACATGCATGGGTGCAGACCTCGACCAGTACCGTAAATAGCCTTTTTTGCGCCCTGCGCGAGCTTCATAACTGCGCCCTTGCTTTTTTTAGTTATTATAGGTATCCAGAGCAATGCTATGTATACCTAGGCCTATTTTATTTCATTCAGGGTGATAAAGTAAAAGTTGGTGTTAGTAGACCATTATTACAATAATAATTTTATGATATATTTTGGAAAAAAATATTTTTTTTTATTGTTTTGTCTAATTTAATAGACGTTTTAGATGTTACTGGCACGTAGGTATAATGTAGTGTTGGAATCGAGCACTAGGGGCGCAGCGGGAACTTATCCGGAGCAAACTGAAAAAAAAAATAGTCCTGCCTGGTCTGGCCATTCTTGAGCCCCCCAGAGTCTGCGATCTGTGCCTGGGCACCGGTGGCACCGCCCTATTTACGGCACTGGTGCAGACATATTATAGAGAAACTTATCTAGGTCTTGTTTTTATTTTTCAATATATTTTGTTAATAATTTTGGGACTAATATACATATACATATTTTAATAACTATAGATTCTCCGCCCGCGTAATTTAGGAATTTAGGAACATTTTCCGCAAAAAAAAGAAACCTATGTTTTACTTGGTCTATTCTTCATGACGTGTGCCAAATAACATAAAAATTGCTCCAGTAGTTTATTAAGAAAATAAGCAATTTTAAATAATTTCCTCCGTTTTTTTCACATGTTCCTCTATTTATTCGCTCCTATTAGTCTTAGCATGATAAAATATAGCCTATAACCTTCCTCAATAAATGGGATGAGAATGGGAAATAACACTGAAATAATTTTTCAAATTGGGCCAGTAGTTCTTTGTGCTAGTAATTTCCCCCGTTTTTTCCACACTTTCGTCTATTTCTTCGCTTCTATTAGTCTTAGCGTGATAAAATATATAATTCGCAATAAATGGGCTATTTAACACTGAAAGAATTTTTCAAATCGGACCAGTAGTTCCTGAGATTAGCGCGTTCAAATAAGCCCTTTCAAATAATTTCCACCCGTTTTTTCCACACTTTCCTCTAATTCTTCGCTCCTATTAGTACTAGCGTGATAAAATATAGCCTATAGCCTTCCTCAATAAATGGGCTATCTAACACCGAAAGATTTTTTCAAATCGGACCAGTAGTTCCAGAGATTAGCGCGCTCAAACAAACAAACAAACAAACAAACTTACAAACTCTTCCGCTTTATAATATTAGTATAGATTAGTATAGATGTAAGAGTGTGAACTCCCGTGTGAGCATTTTACTTCGTTTTTGAGAAAACTACTTTTAAATTGCTCATTTTTTAACTCCCTAAAAACGAATTTATTTTATTTAAATTAATTACGAGGGTTTGTAAACTTGCTATCTAGCTGATTGGATTAATCATTAAGAGACACAAATTTTGTACTTTATTTCATTACTACAACTCAAGTAGTTCTTGAGATTTTAATTTTTTTCAATATTTAGACTTTATTTTTTTTCTTCTTACCTATATGATTTCCGCAGTTGTTTTCCGTACTGTAAAATACTTTGGTATAGTCTTTACCATACAATATTTTTAGTTTTTGCGAATCTTGTTTATTACCAAAGATTTAAGAATTTCTTATTTTTTATTCGCGCCTATTAATTATTATACTCAATATGACATTATATCTTATAATTTTTAACTTTCTGGCATTATCCAAACCAAAGTAAACGAGGGTTCAAAAATACGACGAAACGTTGCCAGGTAGGTTAAAGGTAATTCCCTTCTTCGCTTGGCCCGCCTTGGCGGGGGCCCCCCGCCAAGGCGGGCAAAGTAGGGAAAAAAATTATTTTATTTTTATTATATTTATTATTAATAATGGATGTGGAAGTCCCCCTTAATTATTTATTTTATTTTTATTATATTTATTATTAATAATAAAAATAAAATAAATTAAGGGGGGGCTTCCATACAAAAAACACTATTTTTTCCCTACTTTCGCTCTATAACGGTCTGACTCGCACCAGCTGGCCAATTATTATTTTCTTTGTAGGTACGTAGACAACACAAAAGTAATCGAGATAGATTTATGTTCGCTTAAAATTAAAAGTTATAGGTACAAGTAAGTACCTACCTACATAACATAATGTAGAATAATACATTATTTATTATTAAATAAAGTACACATATAATATAATTAAGGATTTTGTGGAAATTTCAAGTGTCTACTGTCTACATGTAGCTATTATGGATCATGAGCCAAAAAGGCCAAAAAAAACCATGTTTGTTGTATGGGATTAAATATTAACTTTATTTTGTTTTTAGTATTTGTTGTCATAGCAGCACCAGAAATACATAATCTGTGAAAATTTCAGAAGTCTAGCTATAGCAGTTCTTGAGATACAGCCTGGTGACACACAGACAGACGGACAGACAGAATCGAAGTCTCAGTAATAGGGTCCCGTTTTTACCCTTTCGGTACGGAACCCTAAAAATGCAATAATTAATGTAAAATGTAAAGAATCACACACCGACCGCGACCTAGGTGCGGTGCGGGTCACGCGATCAAGGTCGTACTATATACTATACTAGCTGTCCCGGCAAACGTTGTTTTGCCATTTAAAATATTTCTACTTCATCAGTTGATACAAATTCTTACTTCTTTCTTTTGTCCCCTAAGAGGGGTGGGGCGAAAAATTGTATACACCAGATGTTAAGTTGGAAAAAACAGTTAATAATATGTCAAAGTAAGTCCATTAAAGAAAAAAGTTTGATACAAAATCTGACCCCCTCTTTGGTTCCCTTAGAGGGGTGGGGTGGGGGGATTTTTAGTCACCAAATGTTGAGTCGGAAGAAGACAAATATATCTGTGAAAACCCTTAAAAGCCTTATACAAAATCTGACCCCCTCTTTCGCCCCTTTAGAGGTGTGGGGGGAAATTTTTTTATACACCAGATGTTAAGTTGGAAGAAGGCAAATATATCTGTGAAAACCGCATTCAAATCGGATCAGTAGTTTTCGTGTGATAGTGGAACAAACATACAGACAGACAGACAGACAAAAAACTAACTACATTTTTGGCTTTTATAGCGATGAGTGACACCCCCCGCTTATTATTTTTTGAATATCTTTAATGTACAGAATTTTCATTTCTACAGTTTTATTATAATGTATAGATAGCGGTCGCCCGCGGCTCTGCCTGCGTGGATGTCGGTTACCGCTGCAAAAAGCCTACCCAGGAAAGACACGGTCAGCAAAATGATTCCCAGGTCAATTCACAGAAACATCGACGACGCAGTCATTTTCCGCAGGCTGCACAGATTGTCTTTCTGTGGATGTTAAAGTTGTTAATGATGAGAATATTTAAATGTAATTAATAATAAGTTTTCACCTCTGACGGTAGTCCCGGAGTGCAACCCGTTGTTTTAGGATAGATAACTAAAGCGATTATTGTAGAGCTTTTCTATAAACAACATTAATTGACGTTAAGTTATTTTCAGGTAACAAAATATACTGATGGCCGGGATCCCCGACTCGTGATAGAGCAAAACATTCTTTTCATAAATCTATTCCTACTTATTTGAATGTTTGGCCCTGGGATTTACATAATATTTATCGTTAGTGCAAAATAATTTTTTTACAGGAAATTGGAGCCTTTTGAAGGGTATAGGCAAATCAATAGGGATCATTGGTATTCTTGGTATATGAGCCAATTCACCAGCTGCAGGGCCGGTCATAATCTTCGCTACTGTGCACCCCCGCCTTGGTAGCGCCCACTTCGAAACGGGCGTAAATCGCAATTTTTAATTTCGCCATAACTTCTAAACCAAACGTCCAATTTTAATCATTCAAAAACCAAATATTATCTACATAAACTGTACTTAGTGATAAAATAATTCATTTTGATAAAGATTAATAGCGTGAGTAAAATAAATGCGTTTAAATGTAGTCCAAAAAAAATCAAGATTTTTAAATAAAATAATGGTTGTTGTCATAGATAGGTATAGTGTGTCGCGGACTTGACATAGATAGGTATAGTGTGTCGCGGACTTTTTTGTAGATATTTAAAAGATCTACATTTACTTAGAACATTGTATGGTTCTATCTTTTATAGTTTAGGCAGCGTACGCAAAATAAGTAAATTTTCTGGTTGATTTTTTTCACCTTGTGTCAGAAAAACCCAAATATCTTACGGAACCCTACATTTTCCGAAATAAAATGTAGCCTATGTTACTCGTAAATAATGTAACTTTCGAATGGTGAAAGAATTTTTTAAATCGGTCCAGTAGTTTTTGAGCCTATTCATTACAATTAAACAAACAAACAAAGTTTACCTCTTTATAATATTAGTATAGATGCACGATGACGCTAATCTGCACCTAACTAGTAAAGCAAGACGGTACATTATTGCGTAAACGCGGTATAGATTTAGCTTCGCTTCTAAAATTTCAGTGTTCTGGATGGTATTTCTTTTGGATATTTTGGATTTATGTGTATATTTGACTACATAACATAGTTAAGAAAAGAAATAACGCTAAGAAATTTTCCACACTAAGTTTTTTACAGATTTAAATAGTTTTTTATTGGTATGATTTTTTTTTTTGGATTTTTTTACTCGTAACACCAAATTACATTCTTAAGTCATATGAAAAAAAAAAACTGAGCAAATTTCCCTTGAAAATGAGGTCAGAAAAAAGAAAAATTATAAAAAAAGCAATACTTATGTTTGAAAAAAGTTTTGGATTTTTATAAAGTATAACATACTTGTATAAATAACTCATTTGGTAAAATAAATTTAGACTGAGAAATTACTCTGTTCAATATATAAACAGATTTGTACTTTTAGGTATAAATAACTGACTTCCTAGTGTTTTTTATTTTGGATTTTAATATGTAAGTATTGGCTCATACTATTCTATAACCCAGCAAAGTTTCATCGACTGAGGAATTAATGCATGGGTCCCCATACAAAGAATCGGTTCATTTCCTACACTAATAGTATTTATAATACGGGGTGTAAGAAAAATGAGTAACAATAATACTTAAGGATGGGTACGATTAGATAAAGAGAATTAGAAAAAAAAAAGTATTATACTGCTATAAGTTATTTCTTATACTTTGATTTCAGGTGATAAACACAAGTTGCGAGGAGATATCAATGTATTAATCTGTGGTGATCCCGGCACAGCCAAATCACAGTTTTTGAAGTATATTGAAAAGGTAAACTACATTATATACTAGTTACTACTACGAGTAATAATACGCGTCGTGGGCTTAGCAATTAATTATCAATCAGGAATGTATGTATTTAAAACTTATTAATCGGGACTTAACGCGACTTATTTAAATAATACTACGAGTACATACTTTTTCTCGACGTTTCGGCGGTGTTGCAAGAGTTGTCCAACTCGAGGGTAGTCGAAGATCAGACGGCCCGGTGCAAACGAAGACGTCGCGCTCCTGTAGTCCCCTCGTGACCACGGCCGTTGCAACACCGCCGAAACGTCGAGAAAAAGTATTTACTCGTAGTAGTGTTTAAATAAGTCGCGTTAAGTCCCGATTTATAAGTTTTAATTATAATGCAACGCGAAAGTTTAAAATGTATGTATTGTTACATAGTAATAGTAATAAGTAATCAATTAAAAAAATATGTGTGGCACTGCCGCGATACGGAGACTGCCGTGGTAAAGCCTTTGCATAGCATCTACACGCATATGTCTAGTCGCACGCGCACAAACACCGTGCCGAAGTCTGCCGAACTGAAACGACGTTAGACGATGCACGGCTTTTAAACCTGTAGGCCTACTACGAAACGGTTTTGAGACTCAAATAATCGGACGAGAATGCCGCGTCCTGCTCTAACAACGTCATTTCACGTTTGTTACAGTAGGATGCGTTCTCGTTCCATTGTTTGAGTCCTAAGACGGTTTCGTGGTACAAGCCCTGCACCGCTGTACCGGTCGGAGTGGGGGGTGTTAGGTTTATTTGCGTTACGGAATTTCTTGTTTCGGTCGCCGCGCTCAAATCCCGCGATAATAGCTATGCAATCGCTTAAAAACTAATAGCATTCGCAACATTATCAAGCTGAGGTTAGCAGGAAAAATTTGAGTTTCAAAAGTTCAAATTGTTCCTGCTAAGCCCATAGTTTCAGATAAACTCTTGTAAACTTGTTACTGTTTTTGGCGCCTCCGTGGTCTAGTGGTACAGAGCGCGGCTCTTGACCCGTAGGTCGTGGGTTTGATTCCCGCGTTGGAAACATGTTATTTCCAAGTTTGGTTAGGACAAACAGGCTGATCGCCTGATTGTCTGACAAATAACATGATCCATGCGTCGGATGGGCATGTAAAAAGTCGGTCCTGCGCCTGATCTCTCGCCAGTCGTGTCGGTCGTCCGTCCCATTGGGTTATGAGAGTAAAGGAATAGAGAGTGCTCTTGTGTACTGCGCACACACTTGGGCACTATAAATTTACTCCTACGTAGCTAGCCTGGTTTCAATGAAACCGGCCACCGTCACCGAAACCGGTGTGGGAGCTATTATTATTATTGTTACTGTTTATAGATTGCACCAAGAGCGGTATTCACAACTGGGCAGGGCGCCAGTGCGGTCGGTCTCACAGCTTACGTACGGAAAAATCCCACAACAAGGTAATAATTACATAATCCATACGTAATCCATACTAACATTTTAAAATAACAGTAAATATTTCTGTCTGTTACCTTGTCACACCAAAACAGTTGCACTGATTCTTCTCATGAAAAGTCAAACCACTTACATTTTTCTGAAAATACCGTTTTCTAGTTATGTAGGACATGAAACGGATCAAACAAGAAATTGTATTAATCTTGCATTAAAATAGTAATTCTAGTCCATACTAATATTATAAATGCGAAAGTGTGTCTGTCTGTCTGTCTGTCTGTCTGTCTGTCTGTTACCTTTTCAGGCTCAAACCGCTGAACCGATTTTGCTGAAATTTGGCATGAAGATACTTTGAATCCCGGGAAAGGACACAGGATACTTTTTGTATCGGAAAAATGTACGGTTCCCGCGCGATAAACGATGGCGCAACGGAGTTGCGGGCGTCATCTAGTGTATTCTATAAATAGTGTAATGTTCTCAAAAAATGTTGGGAGTTTCCTAAATATTTTTGAGTTCTACGACCGAAACAATTTTTTGTTCAGGGACTGGACGTTAGAAGCGGGCGCATTAGTACTAGCCGACCGCGGCGTGTGCATGATAGACGAGTTCGACAAGATGAACGACCAGGACCGCACGTCGATACACGAGGCCATGGAGCAGCAGTCGATATCGATATCCAAGGCCGGCATCGTCACGTCACTACACGCTAGGTAAGATATCGATATTGTCACATCTCTAAATAATACACGAGGCCATGGAGCAGCAGTCGATATCGATATCCAAGGCCGGCATCGTCACGTCACTACACGCTAGGTAAGATATCGATATTGTCACATCTCTAAATAATACACGAGGCCATGGAGCAGCAGTCGATATCGATATCCAAGGCCGGCATCGTCACGTCACTACACGCTAGGTAAGATATCGATATTGTCACATCTCTAAATAATACACGAGGCCATGGAGCAGCAGTCGATATCGATATCCAAGGCCGGCATCGTCACGTCACTACACGCTAGGTAAGATATCGATATTGTCACATCTCTAAATAATACACGAGGCCATGGAGCAGCAGTCGATATCGATATCCAAGGCCGGCATCGTCACGTCACTACACGCTAGGTAAGATATCGATATTGTCACATCTCTAAATAATACACGAGGCCATGGAGCAGCAGTCGATATCGATATCCAAGGCCGGCATCGTCACGTCACTACACGCTAGGTAAGATATCGATATTGTCACATCTCTAAATAATACACGAGGCCATGGAGCAGCAGTCGATATCGATATCCAAGGCCGGCATCGTCACGTCACTACACGCTAGGTAAGATATCGATATTGTCACATCTCTAAATAATACACGAGGCCATGGAGCAGCAGTCGATATCGATATCCAAGGCCGGCATCGTCAAGTCACTACACGCTAGGTAAGATATCGATATTGTCACATCTCTAAATAATACACGAGGCCATGGAGCAGCAGTCGATATCGATATCCAAGGCCGGCATCGTCACATCACTACACGCTAGGTAAGATATCGATATTGTCACATCTCTAAATAATACACGAGGCCATGGAGCAGCAGTCGATATCGATATCCAAGGCCGGCATCGTCACATCACTACACGCTAGGTAAGATATCGATATTGTCACATCTCTAAATAATAAACGAGGCCATGGAGCAGCAGTCGATATCGATATCCAAGGCCGGCATCGTCACATCACTACACGCTAGGTAAGATATCGATATTGTCACATCTCTAAATAATAAACGAGGCCATGGAGCAGCAGTCGATATCGATATCCAAGGCCGGCATCGTCACGTCGCTACACGCCAGGTGAGAGGAGATATCGATAAAATATATCGATAACTTTATTGTCACATCTCTAAATAATCTTTAAATTGTTAAGGTATAAACATAATTTGAATATCGTATCGGATGTCGTGTCGTATTCGTAGTTTACAGTTCCGATCCGATTTTGAGACAAGATCCGCTTGAAGTTAAGCACTCTTTTTTTTTTTATTAAATAAGGGGGCAAACAAGCAAACGGGTCACATGATGGTAAGCAACTACCGTCGCCCATGGACACTCGCAACATCAGAAGAGCTGCAGGTGCGTTGCCGGCCTTTTAAGAGGGAATACGCTCTTTTCTTGAAGGTTTGCAGGTCGTATAGGTCCGGAAATACTGCTGGTGACAGTTCGTTCCAGAGTTTTATAGTGCGCGGCAGAAAGTTACGCGAAAAACGCACTGTGGAAGGCTGCCACTCATCAAGGTGATGAGGATGGTATTTTTTTCGCGTGGGACGATGGCGAAAAGTTGCCGGTACTCCAGGGCATAAGAGAGTAATAAAATGTGTAGTACTTTACTGGGTGCAATGGTCTACCGTGGAACCAAAAAAGGGCACAATAGGTAGATTCGGTACATAAAAGTAGAATAACATCACATATACTTACTTTAATTTTTTCATACAATAAATTGAAGGTGTGCGCATTGTTGGAATCAGGTGATGTTTTTAGGAAAATAAATGTTATATCACTTTTATTTATTTTATGTAATCTAACCGCCCTTTTTCTCGAAAGTATGCATTTGCACCCGGTATAATATTATGCCAACGAGCTATGGAGCGCAGCATTTTAGGTGTTACAAGGATAGATCGTATCCAAAATACTACTCCGAGCCCCAAAACGAGGCTTATCGACGTGGGCAGAAAAGCGGCTGGCTTAAAATTGAACTGGGCAGGGCACGTCGCCCGCATGCACCCGGACAGATGGACGCGTCTATAGTCCGCGCGGAACTAGTTGGCCGCGCCTTAGGTAGGGACGGGGGTGAGGGGGCGGGTTGCTTGCTGCTCGCAACGCACATGAGATTAGACAGTGACGACCAATCTCGCGATATCGTGAACAATAATATTATTTAATTATTTTAAAGAATAAATTAAAGACATTAGACAATTGATCAGTTTTATATTCTAAACCCGCTATCCCCAACTCGCGGCCCGCCGGGACTTTATTTGTGGCCCGCGTGATGTTAAACAATTTTGAAATTCACGCCCACCGGCAAAATATCGTAAAGTCTAAGTGATAGTCGTTAAATTTTTTCAATTTTAAATCTTTAATTTTGAAGAAAGTTATTTTTTAACCCTAAAAATTTTTGTTGCGGCCCGCGAGTCGTGACATCAAGACCAAAACATGTTTGTGGCCCGCATGAAAAAAAGGTTGGGGACCACTGTTCTAAACTATTGACATCGGCTTTCCGTTTTTTAAAAAACGTATGTACTTTAAATATTATTTCCTTAGATTGTCTTTTTATCGGCGGACTCATCTTGCTATTGCAATCTCTTGTGTCACATACCTCAGGCGCGGCCAACTAGTTCCGCGCGGACTATAGTTACGAAGTGGCTACCGAACGGTCGGCGAAACAGGGGCAGACCCAAGAAAAGGTGGCGCGACGAGCTACACGCTGTAGATAAAGAGTGATCAAATACAGCGATGGATAGAGGCCTGTGGAAGGAAAGAGGGAAGGCCTTTGCCCAGCAGTGGGACACGACCGGCTATTAATAATAATAATATGTCACATAGTAATAGATAATATTATAATTAACGAGCTTTTGCCCGCGGCTTCGCTCGCGTTAAGAAGTATTATTATATACAAACTTTCATCTTCTTTTTGAACCCCTTGGGTTTGGTATTTATCAAAATCCTTTCTTAGCGGATGCCTACGTCATAACATCTACCTGCATGCCAAATTTCAGCCCTATCCGTCCTGAGGTTTGGGCTGTGCGTTGATAGATTACCATGTTAGTCAGTCACCTTTGAGTTTTATATATTTAGTTTATATGCCCAGCTGTCGACTACTAATGAACGTTGTATTTTTACAGGTGTTCAGTAATAGCGGCGGCGAATCCGATAGGCGGTCGGTACGACGCGTCGCTGACGTTCTCTGAGAATGTGAACTTATCGGAGCCGATATTGTCGCGATTCGACATACTGTGCGTCGTGCGCGATGAAGCGGATCCGATGAGAGACGCGCATCTCGCCAAGTTAGTATTAAATCCATAAAGTTAATATTCCTAGCGGAATAGAGGAACAATCTCGAGCTGCCAAACGAAACCGAAATTGATTTACATCTGTGTTTAAAAATATGTGTACGTATACACTTACACAGGCATCTTTCTATGAGATTAAATTGTCAGCGTGCCGATAAGTGCCGACTGGACGTCAAACAGATGAAAAAAATTGGTTCTGCTGTCATGTATCACACGTCTCTTTTTACCACGCAGTGTTACTGATAGTGACATCTCGCTTGCTCAGGCCTTTGTTTCTATATTCCGCTAGGTATATTAACTTTATGGTATTATAATATTATCTATATCTGCTGACTAAAGAAAGATGATCGAGCAAAAACTATACATGTTTTATCTTTGTCTATTATATTGGAAAAGGAGCTTATTAGACAAAGATAAACGTTGTTTAAATAACAATATTATGATGACATCTGTTACAGAGCTACAGTAGCTCAGTTGGTTAGTGTGTCGACGCTTAAGGCCGCTTTTCCACTGACGCGGAGCGGAGCTTAGCGGTGCCGAATTGACCAATCACCATGCTCGAAATCTTCGCTTCGCTGTTATTCCGCTGGAATAGCACGATTGGTCAATTCGGGCACCGCTAAGCTCCGCTCCGCTTCAATGGAAACGCACTGTTGTGAAGCCGCTTGTTGTAATAGGTGAACGTGAATGGAGGAAGTAGAAATACTTTTGTACACTAGAGCTGTGAGAGAATGACAACCAACAATCTATCTACTTCACGTCGACGACAATCAACTTTTTAATATTTCTAACCAGTCCAACCTTCGGTAAAAAGGTTCTAGACATACCCCCGGACGTTGAAAGGCTTGTCTTTCAACCACAGGCAGATACCGGCAATGGGCATATTCTGATAAAAGCCCTTTGGATAATTCCAGAAGATGTCCGTATATCCGCCACATGGACAATTTATCATGTCCAGGGTGAACACCAATAAGTCCCCCAAAATGAGGAGTTTATGCCGGAATAAAATCAAAGTAGTATCCTCATCGGTGACAGCCCCCCACTCAAGGAGTTGCAATTGTTTTAAAAACGTCGAGAGATCTCTGGACACTCCCGTAAAAGAAGTGCCATTATCTGAATATATATTATTAATAGGTTTACCCCTTCGCGAAATGAACCTTCGTAAAGCTAATAAATAGTACCTATTGCTCGTTAAATCACCAAAAAGCTCTAAATTAATTTACTTAGTACAAAAACAGATAAATATAGCGATATACGCTTTTATCAGTCTGCACCCACGTCCTTGGCGACTAGCACCCAGTTTCGATGGCAACATCTTTAACCATCCAAGAACTACGTTTGAATCTGTCCAGAAATATCCAGCACTAATCTCTACACGAAGAGACTTTATAACCTTCGCATATAAGCGAGCTCCTGTCAATGCATCGCATAATTCTAACCTTGGAATAGTAACTGGTTTAATAGGCGCTACGCGCCCCTTGGCCGTCAAAAGTCGGACATCAACTTCGCCTACATCATTGGTACCACGAACGTAAACACAAGCACCGTAAGCGCGTTCCGATGCATCCGTAAAAATGTGAAGCTCTAAATTAGTAGTAAAGATCGCCCATGACACGCCTCGGAACTCGAACATCATTCAATAGAGGGATATTTTTCGTTACATTACTCCAATATTTATGAATTTCTGGAGGTAAAGGTTCATCCCATGATAATTTTAGCAACCATAGCCTCTGCAACAATAAACAGTGCTTAGCACGAAAATATAATTCTACTAATTCGTTAGGACTTTGTTTAAATAGAATTCGTACACAAAATCTCCCATCCGCAAGACGAACCGTATTTTTAACGAAATGCTCTTCAATTTGAATTGAATTTCTTCTGCCTTTCCTCCGGCATATAATGAGGAGAAATCTACTTCTTCCGACTGCCAAACTCGGCTTAACTGAGTATGCACATCTTCAAAATTAAAATTACTAGAACAACAGCTGTTTACCTCACTGTTATAAATATCACGAGTCAGTAATGACACAAAGTGATTAACTGGTACCGAACCTGCGACTATCCACCCTAATCTAGTTTCATACAGTATCGGTTTGTCTTTGCCTAATTTAACTTTCTGCGATCCTAGTATCTCCCAGAATAAGTTGGCCCCGATCAGCATATCAATCCGTGAGGGCTCATAAGACCTAGGATCAGCCAAACATAAGCTGGAATATCGAAGTCATTAAAGTCGATATAGCGTTCTGGTACATTACTCGTGATGGATGGCAAAACGTGGCAACTAACACTAGTGGCAAAATTGCCATCTAGAGATTCAAGATTAATCATGCAAGTTTTGCTAGCGCGGGTAACCGCGTTACTAATACCTAGTATCGACTGATCGACATTCCTAGTTTGCAAGTTTAGTTTATCACAAAGATTTTCCGTAATTATGCACGATGTGCTACCGCTGTCTAACAGTGCACGAGCGACGTGCTCAACGTTATTAGCCGCGTACTGACCAAGTGAGCCGCCTCGTGCGGATGCCTCGGACATTTGCCGCGGCGCATGCCGCGCGAGGCGGCCGGCGTACGGCCGAGCCAGCTGACAGTGTTGCCAGATCAGGGAATTTCCCCCTAGATTTAGGGGGTTTTCGACCAAGATAGGGACAAAATAGAGGCAAAATATCGGGAAAATTGTGCTAAGCAGAAATGTACAGTCGGGGAAATGAGTTGTTTAGCAGAAATGTACAGTCGAGAAAAATTGTGCTAAGCAGAAATATACAGTCGGGGAAATGAGTTGTTTAGCAGAAATTTACAGTCGGGGTTTTCCCCGACTGTACTAAGCAGAAATTGTGCTAAGCAGAAATGTACAGTCGGGGAAATGAGTTGTTTAGCATAAAGGTACAGTCGGGGAAAATTGTGCTTAGCAGAAATGTACAGTCGGGGAAATGAGTTGTTTAGCAGAAATGTACAGTCGGGGAAATGAGTTCTTTAGCAGACGCGCTGATTAAGGCCGCGTTTCCACCTGCAAGACGACTGTCGCGAGAAGTGTCTGACAGTCTGTCTGACAGCAGCAGTTTTTTTTCGATTGTCGATATTTTTTAATCGATTGTAAGGGTTTCGATTAATTAATTAAAACGATCGTTTTTTTAATTATTTTTTTTAATTGATTTTTATAAAAAATGGGTTAAAAAAATAATGCACAACGTTATTAACGTATATATATCAAGTTTTCACTTCTGCCGGCACTCCCGGAGTGCAACCCGTCTTTTTTTTTCTCTCGACTTTTCCCTCCTATAAGACCCTAGTAAAGACTCAATTTTTTTTCTTTGATTCAGCTATTGGAAGGTTCATTTCCTGGCTTATTTCTCCATGCATCTCCCCTTACTCCCCTATTTGTGTAATCGGACATTGCGCATCCCAAAGTCGTCTATAATCACTATATAGTTGTATTAGTTTAAAACACTGTTCTTTATCCATGACGCAAAGTCCTAACACGCAACGAATAAGCAAGGCAAAACACTCCCGTCTTGAGTGAGCGCGGCAAACATACTGAGGCGCCTTTGAGCATCGACAAAAACCGACAACGCTTGGCTCGGGCCGCGGCACGCTCGGGCGAGGCAACGCATGCGTTTGCTTCGGGCGAGCCACGTCCTGACCGACCGAGCAACTGCCGCGCACAACTGCCGCGCGAGACGGCTCGCTTGGTCAGTACGCGGCTATTGCTGTCGCGCAGTCTAACCAAAGTCGTTAACAATAAGACCTCCTGTGGCGTGCCCTTCCCAGCAAGCGAGGCGAGCTGACACTCGTTGTCAGTGAGATTTGACGGCTATTTGAAGCATCGGAGGAAGACGGGGACGGGTTCAAAGGCTGCGGCGAAGTAGAGTCCTTACGACTATAATAAATATTCGCACGCGCCTGATGTTCGGCTAAATGTAGCAATGTATGATGCCGCCGTTTACAAACCTTACAAGCCGGTCTCCTCTTACATGAATTGGCTACATGTCCTTTATTAAAACAATTATAACATACCTTGTAACTTGGTATGGACATAAGTCTTTCTTCAATAGACATAGAAAGAAAACTCTCACAGTTACTGAACTTATGATCACCCTTACATTTGGGACATTCAACAGCCGACGGCTCTTCACCTTTATTACTCGCTACTGAGACCATCGACCTTACCTTATAATAGCACTACGGGAACAAACTAAATTATTATTATGTGACAGCTCTAAAGTTTCCACTAAGTCGGCGCGGTTGCGCAAAAACTCAAGAAATAAATCAAACTTAATGAAACTATTTTTATAAACAGTACCTTTATATTCCTCCCACTGACGGTACGTTTTACTGTCTAACTTTTGTGTGCCTCAAGTGCTCTAAGATTCTTATTTAACTGGTCAATTAAACGTTTAATAGCAGCAGAGGACTCTTTACCTAGACTCCTAGAGTATCAATATTAAATAATACCGCTACATGATTTTGAACTAGCAACCTTTTATTATCAAACCTCTCGCACAGCATCTCCCACGCGACACTATAATTCTCAGCTGAGAACTGAACCGAGCGAATGATGGTCGTAGCTAATCCCTCCAGAGTCGTTCGTAAATAATGAAATTTGTTGATATCGTCAATATCGTCATTGGAGTGGATCAGACTGGTAAAAGTGTCGCGATATTCGAGCCAATTCTCATATGACCCGCTGAACTTAGGAAGTTGAAGTATCGGCAATTTACCGAGCTTATGATTATTAGAATGCTTACCACTATTACTCACATCATCGTTCTTATTTAAATTGGTAAACTCTTCTAATAACCCCTGCGCGTGTGACAGGCACTTATAATACAGCGACTCAAAGCTGTCGCGCTCGGCGAGCTGGGCCGCCGCATCATCGGCGGCGCACTTCAGCTGAACCTGCACCTCATCGTACAGCTCATACAAAGATTCAACCTTACCGATACGCAGTTGCAACTCCCTGAATGTAGCGCTGTCGATGGGTTTGATCAATGCCGCTAAATAGTTCCAGAATGAAGTTAAACGGCCTTTGTAGCTACCTCTCCGCTTAATTAACTGCGTCTCACTCATTTTGGTGGACCTAAAACTTAACAAAATTGATTAAAAAATAGCCTACCTAAATACAAACAAACGGTTTCCTAATTATTTACAAATTACAAATTAATAACTAATAATCTTCGGTGAACTGAGGAGAAAACGCTGATATGAAGTTCAGGTTTCTCAATATGCTGCTGACAAGACCAGCATCCTCGCGCTGATGATGAGATATACGCCTTATCAATGATGCGCTGACGAAGAACGATACTCTCACTAATCCAGGGCTGATGAAGGATAATCTCGGTAACTCTTGTGGAATACGACGCTAAAACTATCTTCTTGCGTCTTCCAAAACTAGCGCTGAGGAGGAGTCAGGCGCGCGTGATCCACTTCGTAGACTATTATTGCAGGACCATGAATCTTATATAGGTCGCTGGCTCGTAGAAAGACCGTGAATATTATAGGTCGCTGAATCATTCTCTTTATCGAAGGACCATGTTGTGAAGCCGCTTGTTGTAATAGGTGAACGTGAATGGAGGAAGTAGAAATACTTTTGTACACTAGAGCATTATATTCAATACATAGAATTCAATAATTGTTGTGAGAGAATGACAACCAACAATCTATCTACTTCACGTCGACGACAATCAACTTTTTAATATTTCTAACCAGTCCGACCTTCGGTAAAAAGGTTCTAAACACGCACCCTAAATCAGAGGTCGCGGGTTCGAATCCCGCCCAGGGAACAAAAGCTTCCAATGTTCCTAGGTCATTTTTTGTATTCAGTATTATAGATAATATGCTTATAGCCTTTTAGTAGTATGGGGTGACCCTCATACTACTGGATAAAACTATCCATTTATATAAATGGACGCTGTTAGGCATTCGTGTACTATCCCACAAAAAAAATTATGTAGGTTCTTTAGATCATTTAGAACAAGTCTTTATTCAAAATTCAACAAAAAAAATTGTGGGTTAGGGTAGTCTTAACAGCGACCAAATATGTATTGATGTACTACTATTTTCATTATCTAGGTTCGTAGTGAGCTCGCACATAAAACATCACCCGACGCAGCGCGGCGCAGCCCTGGACGAAGACTCGAACGAAGATGTAGGGTTACCGCAGGATCTGCTGAAGAAATACATTGTATACGCTAAAGAAAATGTGCACCCTAAGCTACAGGTAGGTTTTATGCCCTTGGCAGCTATAAGGGTGTTTTTACTATGTAATATAGTATCCGTACTTTCATAATTCATACATAATATTCTGCCTTTCTGGCCGATTGTCAGTCCGTCTGTCTGTTACCTCTTCACGTCCAAACCGCTGAACCGACTTTGGTGAAATTTGATATGGAGATACCTAGAACCCCGGGATAGGACATAGGGTACTTTTTATCCCGGAAAAATGTATTTTGTCTGCGCCATAAACTAATTTTGGCGCAACAGTAAATTCTTACTGCCTAATTTATAAACTAAGATTAAGACAGGACTTAAGAATTCGTGTTGATTTTCTCTCTCTCATATGGATTTTCCAACGTTTAATCATAATGATGTCTTAATTTCAGCACATGATGGACCAATGTTAGTGATTATAATCAAAAGGGCATTTGCGTCTAAAATTACCCATGATTCGATTGTGTAATGTGTATGCTTATAAACAGCTTTGCAATCATGGTGGCGATCATAGCCCTTGAATGGGGAACAGTCAAGTTATTTTTTCTTTTTATTATTTTTATTTTAACCCATAAAGCCCCGTACGCGCATCGGTGATCGCGACAACAATAGAAATGCTATTGTGTCTCGTTTGTCTACGATCGAGGGATTAATTCTCATGTTAATGATTTGTAGAATATGGACCAAGACAAGGTGGCGAAGATGTACAGCCAGCTGCGACAGGAGTCCCTCGCCACGGGCAGCCTGCCCATCACCGTGCGGCATATTGAGTCAGGTAAAGGTCATAATATTATGTTATAGTATAGCCAAGGTCCGAAGCTTAGACGCTCCTGTAGGCCTACTACGAAACCGTTTTGAGACTCAAAAGCTATGTCCACATTATGCAATTTCATCTTCAATTTTCGTCATTTTCTTTTTATTCAACTTTCGTTTGGCATAATCAATAATTGAATGCGTCAAAATCCACCCGCGTTGAAAGAAAAGTGTCATAGCGAGCGCTACGATTTCAACGCGCGTCACGGGCATGCCTCACGTTCGCTGTTGACTGCGCTATAACGCACGCCCTTAATGAACAAAAAAAGGCACAGTGTGAACAAAGCTAACCAATCTGATGAGAATGCCGCGTCCTGCTCTAACCACGCCATTTCACGTTTGTTAGAGTAGGAATTAGGATGCAACATTCTCGTACGATTGTTTGAGTCTCAAAACCGTTTCGTGGACCGTAATACGGGCCCTGATTTTATTAGCCCCTAAAATACCCGCTCGGTACTGTTACAAGATACTAGTCAATTGATCTCGATTATTATTAATTATTATTATTTTATTTGTTTAAGTAAATGGCCAATTGCATGCGCATGCGATTGTATGAACCAGCTGAATCTTATTTGGTCAAAAATAACTGTTTATCATGGTTCCTGTTATTTATAATTATTATAGTAAGATATGAAATGCACATATAAATAAATATCTTAATAATGACGATAAAGTATTGTATGTAAGTTACATGCTTACCTAAAAGGTCTGACGACCTTCGGGAGCATAGTGTAGCGTGTAGAAACAGCATAAACTAATGGCAGTAAATAGAAAAATCAGTAGACTTTTTGCTCAAAATATCCATAAAAATAAACCATTACTTATTACAGTGATCCGCATGAGCGAGGCGCACGCGCGCATGCATCTCCGCTCGCAAGTGAACGAGGATGACGTGAACCTCGCCATCCGCACCATGCTCGAGAGCTTCGTCGACACGCAGAAGTACAGCGTGATGCGGGCCATGCGACAGGTGAGTTACACAAGGACCTGTGTTTGCACAATCATTTTATACTACCATACAACTCGGTCAAGTTAACTGCGTACCTGGCGGCCATACTATATACATGGCACAAGCGACGTGAATCTCGCCATTCGCACCATGCTCGAGAGCTTCGTCGACACGCAGAAGTACAGCGTGATGCGGGCCATGCCACAGGTGAGTTACACAAGGACCTGTGTTTGCCCAATCATTTTATATACTACCATACAACTCGGTCGAGTTAACTGCGTACCTGGCGGCCATACTATATACATGGCACACGCGACGTGAACCTCGCCATCCGCACCATGCTCGAGAACTTCGTCGACACGCAGAAGTACAGCGTGATGCGGGCCATGCGACAGGTGAGTTACACAAGGACCTGTGTTTGCACAATCATTTTATACTACCATACAACTCGGTCGAGTTAACTGCGTACCTAGCGGCCATACTATATACATGGCACACGCGACGTGAATCTCGCCATTCGCACCATGCTCGAAAGCTTCGTCGACACGCAGAAGTACAGCGTGATGCGGGCCATGCGACAGGTGAGTTACACAAGGACCTGTGTTTGCCCAATCATTTTATACTACCATACAACTCGGTCGAGTTAACTGCGTACCTAGCGGCCATACTATATACATGGCACACGCGACGTGAATCTCGCCATTCGCACCATGCTCGAAAGCTTCGTCGACACGCAGAAGTACAGCGTGATGCGGGCCATGCGACAGGTGAGTTACACAAGGACCTGTGTTTGCCCAATCATTTTATACTACCATACAACTCGGTCGAGTTAACTGCGTACCTGGCGGCCATACTATATACATGGCACACGCGACGTGAACCTCGCCATCCGCACCATGCTCGAGAGCTTCGTCAGAAGTACAGCGTGATGCGGGCCATGCTACAGGTGAGTTACACAAGGACCTGTGTTTGCACAATCATTTTATACTACCATAAATCCATACTTCTAATATATAAAATTCTCGTGTAGGCCTGAGAATAGGTTTTTATCTACTTTTTATATTGATACTAGAAATAATTTATAATATGGCAAAACAATGTTTGCCGGGTCAGCTAGTAATATTAGAAATGTCTGTTACCTCTTCACGCCCAAACCGCTAAACCGAATTTGCTGAAATTTGGTATGGAGATGCTTTTAAGTCCCGGGAAAGGACATAGGATACTTTTTATCCCGAAAAAAATGTACGGTTCCGGCGCGATAAACGAATTTTGGCTCAACGGAGTTGCGGGCGACATCTAGTAAAGTAATCATTATTATGCAATCTATAGTTATACAAAATGACGTAAATTTATATTCATAATTACAGTTAACATGAGTGGACGGACAGACGGACAAGGGAAATTATGTGGGTCATTTGTAGTTACTATGAAAAGCTAAAAATTAAACATTTGGAGTGACCATTATTCACATTTTGTTTGGGTTAAATTGGTTCCGAACTGAGTCAATCACAATAATTGTAATTTAAAAGCTTCTCTTCAAGGGATCCATGTGCTTGTTTATGAAATCAAATTCTTAACTTGAAGGATTTATTAACCCATCAGTTGTGGCAAAACGAGACACAATAGCTTTTTCATTGTTATCGCGGCCGGATGTGGCCGCTTGGGGCTTCATGAATTAAACAATCTTATCAATTAAATATAATTTTTACAGACATTCCAAAAGTACCTGTCATACAAGAGGGATCACAGCGAGCTGCTGTACTACATTCTCCGTCAACTCACCATGGACCAGCTAGCGTACATGCGTGGTCTGCACAACCACTCACAGTCCACGATAGAGATCTCCGAACGGGACCTCATCGAGCGAGCCAGGCAAATCAACATCACAGACCTCAAGCCCTTCTACGACAGCAGAATCTTCAAACTCAACAGCTTTACCTACGATGCTAAGAGGAAAATCATTGTGCATACCCTCCCCGAAGTGCCAACTGAGTCGTAATTGTTGAAAAAATGTTTTACATCATAATATTGTATATTTTTACAGTTTTTGGGTTGTCGGATTTTCCTTATTTCATGTCCACCTGATCTTGGTTCACCTTTCAAATGGTACTAAAGTGCTCCAAGGCTTTAAATGAATATGTCAATAGGCGCTGCTGGTAAAGAACTGTCAAAAATTACGTTTTTGTATGAAAACAGCGTTAGTTCCTTTTCTCGCCACGTTCATATAAAGCCTTGTCGAGCTGTAGAAATGTTACCCAGTAAATGACTTCTAATTGCCTGGTTTTTTTTTAATAAAGTGCTGACTTTTGGCAGTTTGTAGAAAAGCTGTTGCCATGTGTTATGAATAATTTCATAACACTTGTCTCATTTATGTAATTTTTGTATCACAGGGTGAAGCCAAACGAGCGTTGAGTCGCAGAATTTCTGTCACGTTAATTTATTTTTCATACTATCATCATCATGACTTAAAAAATTACGCTTGTGTGAATGAAGTAGGAATTTTCTGTGAAACTGAATGCAGCAGAATTTCTGCCAACCGAAATTCTGCTATTCACGACTCACAAATTGACGCTCGTTTGGCTTCACCCTTAATCCTTCGATCGCGGATTCTTGGAAATCTATTGTTCTCGTGGCCGCTTGGGAGTTGAAGGATTAATTGAATATTAAAATATCACAATTAAAATACTACAACTACTATTTCACTGGTTAAGTCCACCAGCAACGTCTAAGAAACTTAACCCATCAGTCGTGGCAAAACGAGACACAATAGCTTTTTCATTGTTATCGCGGCCGGATGTGGCCGCTTGGAGCTTCATGAATTAAAATGAATCAAGTGGTAAACTTAACCAAGTTTTCTTATTCTTAAAAAAATTTATCGGTCTTTAACTACAAATTGAGTACAAAAGATTTAAACACCTGTTGAACAGTTAATTTGAGAAAAATTCAGTACAAAATGGTCTCAAAACAACTGTTCAACAGATGTTTAAATCTTTTGTGGTAAGACCGAAAAAGTTTTGGTAGGGACCCAGTTATATCATGTGCACCCAACTTGGTAATTTCTTTTAAATATTATTAAATATGTACTTTGAAAATCAAAAGCATATTTATGTATAATCATTACAATTTTTGTTTTTATTTTGTGATTAAGAGGGCGACTAACCCCAAAAATCAAATATCGTCCTTCTCTCTTCACACTCACGCCCGTCTTTCATATGCCAGGTGAAAAAGGACGACGCGGATTCATCGCCAAATTAGTTTTTTCTCAATAACTCGATAAATATACATTTTAAAAATCCGCTAGGTCGGATTCTCAATGATAGAATTTTATACAATGTGTTAAAATATTAACTTAGTTCAATGCACGGTTATGGCAATACACGAAAAATTCGTGAAAATTAGATGCATCTTTGTGATTTTTTTCTATCGAGAAAATTTTTAGATATCGTGTTTTCGCTCAGATTGAATTTTTGGAAATATAATGTTGTATCTAATTTTAGAAAATGAAACAATTCAGGGCGTTTTTTCAAGTATAAAAATGAATTATAAAATTGAAAATTTAGGGTTAGTCGCCCACTTAACTGTGAAACACCCCACCTCGAGTATTACAATGTGCCTTAGAATAAGACAAGTACTGTTATTTAATTAAGTGATTAATTGTAACTGATAATAATTTTTAAATAAAACACAAAAATAATCATTTAGTATTTATTTTTAAAATATCTGTGACACTAACCTCCAATTTCATTTATTGAGAATAAATACACAAGGAATCATCTAATTTTATTTTTATTTTAGTCAAAATCGTACGAGGATTTGAAGAGTTAAAAATAATAAATTGACACCAACAGTAAATAAGATTCTGCTTTCTATCAAAAACACCCATTATGATACTATCTTTTATATTCTAACATGTTACAATAATTATAATAATTATTTCAGCCAAATTACCAATAAACAATATACCAGATTAATATTAATTTTTACAATTATACAATCAGTCACATGTTAAAAATTGTTTATTAGTAATTTTACAATAATAAGATATTACATTTACCAAAAAATACCATTTAAGAATAATTCTAGATATTATGACTTAAGCTATTTTAAATGACCAGCATTGAAATCATATAAAAATAAAAACCAAACCTACATAAAGTTTAAGAATTGAAATGAAAATTGAGCAATCAAAAATTAAAATTTACAAACTTATTATGTTGACTTAACTACACATGAAATATAAAAACAATCAACAAAGAATTTTAAATGTGTAGAGAAAAAAATCAAGATCTTTTAAACTTTAAATAGGTTTAGGTGCTTACAATAATTTAGCAGTCACTGCATGAGTCGGAGTCACTGCTGCTGTCGCTCTCACTGTCGCTGTCATCAGAGTCACTGCTGTCATCACTGCTTGATGATGAGCTACCACTGTCTGACGATGAGTCTGAAGAGCTGTCGTCAGAGCAGTCTGAGCAGTCAGACGATGCCTTCTTCTTCTTTGTGGGTATTTTGCATTTGCCATCACTAAAACAAAATAAGATTATTTTGAAAATTTTTAGAAAACCTTATGTGCCATTTAGAGTCAATACTGTGGGCCAGGAAAGTAGCAGGGAAGTGGGCAGCACGAAAATGTAAATAGTCACTCACCAGGGCCCCCACTACCATATGTGCAATGTGTGCAATGCACACGGGCGGCATCCTCTAGGGGCGCCAAATCGCTATTTTTAGGGGCGCCAAAACCGAGGACCCAAAAAATTTGCCTAAAGGGGAGCCAAAATCCTTTTTTTGCACACGGGCGCCAGTAGCCCTTACCATGGGCGCCGGGGGGGGGGGGTGCCAGGTGGTGCACTTGCACCCCTTGGGAATTTAGGGATCAACAGGAATTATTGAAATAAAAAGCATTTTGTAACCCTATTATCATGCCGTAAAAAGATAGTTCGTAATGTTTCGGCACTTAAATGTATTCTGTATTCAGTTGACATAAATAGACAGTCACTGTTGTTCGTAAAAAGTAAAAAGAAAAGAAAGAAAACTAAAATCTGCACCCCTTGGAAATTATTTCTGCCGGCGCCCATGGCCCTTACGGGGGCCCTGTCACTCACACTGCCACTTTGTAATGCTGCTGCCCAACGTGTCAAGTATGTAAAGAGCCAAGTGTAAATGCTTTATTGTGTACTGTTACTGCCGCAAAAGTATTCAGGGCAATATTGCTGGCAGTGGCTGAATACAAACTTCCCATTACAATAATTTATACATAATAATATATTGTAATAAGCTGTGCAGTAAAAGCAAATTCAGGAATAAGTAGAAATTTATCATACCACAGTATGAGGGTAGACTTACAAATAAAATTTAAATTTTAACTGTTGGATTTTTAAGCAAATAATAATTTTGTTACTAATCCTTTGATCGTGGAAAAACAAGACACAATAGCCTTTCCATTGTTATCGCGGCCCACTTGGGCTTTACGGGAGTTGAAGCATTGTAGTAAATTGAATATTACTTTCACTTTATTGAACTTGGTTAGAAAGTCATAGCAAATTTTGAATTTTTTACTGATTAGGTATGAAGTGGTAAAAATATTAAACTTAAAAATTAACCATATATTTTGAGCAATAGATTTACAACTTGGTCGAGTTAACTGTGCACCTTGTTCTGTGACGTCATTACGGTGCTGCTGTTTGCGAAAATTCCAGCGGGGTGCACAGTTAACTTGACCGTGTTGTAAATACTAAATATGTAGACAGTAGGTTGCAGATTTCATTTTAAAGGGGGTAAGAAAAGTGATGCTGAAAGGCAAGATACAAGCATACCTGCAGGAATTCTTTTCCTTTTCTTTCAGATTTTTCTTCATTATCTGAGAGCGGGAAGGACGCACGAGGATCTTGCGCTTTCCCGTGCATTCGTAGCTCCAATGGCCGTATTCAAGACACTTTTGACATCTTATACCTTGAGGAAAAGCAGCTGCTAATGCCGCGTGCCTGTAAAGAAGGAGCAGAAATAAGTAATTGCTAGTGCTTAATAGACGAGTACAGTAGGAAATAATATAATAAAAACAAACAACTTACTTCTTTCGTGCTGCTTGATGCCTGTTGTAGGTTCCCAAAGTCATCTTGGTCTAGCTTCTCCAAAGTCTTCAGCGATTAAATAACCGACCGACCTCAAACGCAGATGAGTTGCAATTAAAATTTAAACGTATGCAACGTTAATTTGACCAAAATTTTATAAAATACCTTCAAATTCACTTGTATTTCACAAATTTTTATTTATTTTGCACTGTCAGTGTCAAAATCACATTTTTTTTTTCTTCTTTTTTGGCAACTTGACACAAAGGATGTGTATGTTGTGCCACAGACAAGGTAAAAAGGTAAGGAATATGGCGGGAAAACCATATTCCTCCTATTATAATTTTCATCATCGTTTTCATGTATCGTCAGGTCTAAAGTCTAGTCAAAGTCTAAGTAAAAGTCAATACAGTCACAGGAGTCAAGTCGGTCGATTCAGTAAAGTGGTAGACGCTTTACTGAAACTTTCGATGGAGTTTTGGAGGGAACACAAAATAGCACGTTTCTGGATATTACATCACTTTCCTACACTTGTGCATGAACACGAATATCTAATGGTTAATATTCTACCAATTAAATATATATAATAATATTCTACCATTAAAAACCCAGCTAACACAATTTTAGGAAAATAATACAAAAGCACAACAGCACTCTTTCACATGCCCGCCAAAACTCAATCGCAACATTCTTTCTTTCTTTCTTTTTCTTCTTTTTTGGCAACTTGACACAAAGGATGTGTATGTTGTGCCACAGACAAGGTAAAAAGGTAAGGAATATGGCGGGAAAACCATATTCCTCCTATTATAATTTTCATCATCGTTTTCATGTATCGTCAGGTCTAAAGTCTAGTCAAAGTCTAAGTAAAAGTCAATACAGTCAAGGAGTCAAGTCGGTCGATTCAGTAAAGTGGTAGACGCTTTACTGAAACTTTTGATGGAGTTTTGGAGGGAACACAAAATAGCACGTTTCTGGATATTACATCACTTTCCTACACTTGTGCATGAACACGAATATCTAATGGTTAATATTCTACCAATATTACACACTAAAAACCCAGTTAACACAATTTTAGGAAAATAATATAAAAACACAATAGCACCCTTTTACATTCCCGGCAAAACTCTGCCATCGCAACATTCTCAACAATTTTCTAAACTTTCTTCTTCTTTTTGATAATGTCCTAAATTGTCGTTGGCCATGTTTACACGTCTTTACAAGTTTACACTGTGCTTATTGTTTAGTTAATATGGCTTTAGTCAGAGTCATAGACGTATAAAAAAAGGCGGACGGAGTCCCACCATACACAAAACTGTGTCGTTTAGAGTCGGCCAGCTGGCTGTATGTACACGAACACGGTCCGCTCGCACTTGCGCTGGTCCATACCATTTGACAGGCGTCAGAATGTGTGCGTGGCCGACTCTGAAGAAAAGTGAAGACACAGTTTTGTATATAACAAGACTCCGTCCGCCTTTTTTTCTACGTTCATGGTCAGAGTAGACAGAATTATAGTGCCTGTCCAGATTGGACTCGCTGTTATCACGATTTATTTATTCACGCAACAATCAAATACGTCCATTCGCAACGGACTCGTGCGTAGTTCTGAACGCTGCAATGGCACCCACCCAAGTATCTCGACTCGCGCGTTTTACGGGCGAGTCGAGACTCGAGACTTGAGAGTCCCGCTCATTGCAAGTGTTTTGCGCGCGTGTTAGAATTTAGAAAACGCGCGTAGGCATCTGGACTGGATGCGATAATATATCAGGCTACGAATAATAAAACCAGGAAACGTAACTCCCATACTAATACAGTTATAAATTTGGTTCCATTCGAACTGTCATGTAACGTCAGCCTTTGTACCGCTCAAGGTCACCTAAATATTGCAAATGTATGAAAAGTGAACCTAAGGTACACTTTTTTGACAAGTATTTTGGAGCATGTTTTTTGACGGAGTTACTCTTCCTTAGTTTTTTATTATTCGTAGATATCAGGCAAACCTAGCTATCTTGGGTACGCGCGTAAAACGCGCGAGTCGCTCACTCGCGCGTAAAACGCCTCATCGGACAGGCTCTAAAACGGTCCTGCTGCAGTCCGCCGTGCATATTATAACTACCATTACATAATATTCTGTACTCTGTACCTGTAGAGTGTAGACCAAAACTCTGTCTACGCTGTAGACATAAGTCGTGTTCGTTACTTTTTAAACTGCGCATGCGCGGCTTTTTTGTGTGTCAGTGTGAGTGTCATATTCAAAAATACCTTGTCATGTTCTAAAATACTTGTCAGATTTCTCTCTGATCTGACAGAAATTGATGGTATTTTAGAACATGACAAGGTATTTTAGAATATGACACTCACACTGACACACAAAAAAGCCGCGCATGCGCAGCTTAAAAACGTAACGAACACGACTATATTCTGAAATCTGAAGTCTGTTTAAGGATGTATATAACATTTATAAATTCAAAGATTTTGAGCTAAATTCGAAATATATAGTAGATCCTACATCGATTGATACCAAAAAATCAATACCTTACCGATAAGTTAAGTGAAATAATTAATTTTAAAATTTCCATGTTTCATACGTAATTTTTGCCGGAAGTATTACAATTTTTGAGAATTCGTCAAAATTGGGAACTTTGTATCAAAGATAAACGGCTAAAAAACTGCTTATCAATTTCTTTGTACGATTTGCGATTTTTTAAGCCCAAAAAAAAGTGGGTTCACCGGTAATTCTGAGGAAATATTTCAAATTGAAATTTATGAAAACTTTCCTTCGAAGGGTGTGACAAGGCTTTAAATCATAGGTAACAATATAATATATAACAGACTTTAAATGGCGCTGTCACAGATTAAGGATATAGGTAGATGGCTTCTTAGCTCGCCAGCGCGTGGCCATTTTATGCTTGTGTGCAACTGCCGTAGTGTGCGTGTAGGGATGGGCGATCTGCTTGTATATATCGATAAAAATATAAAATTAGACTACAGCTATCGACCAATAGTCGACCATAATTTTATGTTATAGATTTTTGAAGTGGAAACTTCTTTAGCGGCGTTGAGCACTTTTGTGGGAAGGGTAAAAACTGTGAAACTCGCTGTTTCTCTCGAAAAAAAAACTGTGAATCTGACGATTCTCATGCTGATCGAAAAACCAAGGAAAAAACGTAGGACGGTTGGAGAGTAGTGTTGTAACATCGAAATCGATAAATCGAACAATCGATTGTTTTTTTTCGATTGTCGATATTTTTTAATCGATTGTAAGGGTTTCGAATAATTAAAAAAATCGATTTTTTTAAAATCGATTTTCATAAAAAATGGGTTAAAAATTTAATTGATTGTAAGGGTTTCGATTAATTAATTAAAACGATCGTTTATTTTTATTTTATTTTTTATTAGACGACATCAAAAAAGGAGGTTATCAATAATTCGACCTGCATGTTCAATTTAGGATATAATATTATGATCATTATATGAAAATACTTATATAAATAAAATATTTAAGTATATAATTACACAAATAGTTAAAAATATTCATAATATGTATACTCCATAAGTCACGAAAGCTTGACCGGAGTGTAATATCAATAAAATCAACAATTTTTATAAAAAACAACAGAAGATCAAATGTACTTTATTATACTTAACTAATAAACAGCAAATTTGTAAAATAACAATTATTATGTATTACCGTGTCGAAGAAATAAAGACGTGTGTGACGTGAAGCATGTTTGGATACTTCATACTGGTGACGGGACACATAATAATATAATATTGGGTCCACTGTCCCAACACCAGTGGCCGATCTTTCAGTCAATAAAATATGCCATACATCATAATATATTATAAGGATTGGACACCGGTGTTAGGACACATTGTATAATATTACACACATATTAAAAATTAGAAATTAAGGGGCCGGGTGCCATCGAAATTCTCATACATACGTAATACCAAAATCATTTTCTCATACGAAAATATTTAACATGTTTGAGTTATTTTTCAGCTTAAAATAGTAATTACCTAGGTTCCTGCACAAAAATTTACTACAAAATATTTAAACACAAAAAAATATATAAATAAATAGTAAATTTACTACAAAATATTTCAATAGTAAAAATTTTTTTTTAGTTTAAATATTTTGTAGTAAATTTACTATTTATTTATATATTTTTTAGTATTTTACTGTATTTTTAGTGTTTAAATTTACTACAAAATAGTAGTAAATTTACTACAAAATATTTAAACAAAAAATATTTTTTAGTGTTTAATTATTTTGTAGTAAATTTTTGTTCAGGAACCTAGGTAATTACTATTTTAAGCTGAAAAATAGCTCAAACATGTTAAATATTTTCGTATGAGAAAATGATTTTGGTATTACATATGTATGAGAATTTCGATGGCACCCGGCCTCTTAAATGAAAAATATTCAAACAATGAAAACAGTTGACAACAGTTTTCTTAGCGGGGGGGTCTCCTGAAGGTGGTATTGATAAGGGGGGATTTTCCTCACTTAAACCATCCCTCCTCAGTCCTCACTCCATCTCACCACCAGAATACTCGGTTAAAATCTAAGCTTAAAAATAATATTATCTTCATTATAGGTCTCTCCGTATTGAACTCTTCTTTAGAAGCATTCCAAAAATCTAAAAAAAATAGTTACGTGTCATTAAATGTACTTAATACTATAAAATATATACATAATATATAATATTGTATACGGGGCAATATGCTTTATGTAAGTTTTCCATACTTAACCCATCAAGCCCCAAGCGGAACTCAAGTGCCGCATAACAACTGAATATCTATTGTGTCTGGTATCCGACGATCGAAGTATTAAAATTTTATTAAATGATTATGACTTTAGCCTCATTAAAATTTTACATTTTATTAAAAAAAGAGTAATGTCAGGATAAAATTTCAAAAAATATATCCAAGTAACGATTTGAGTACTTACAGGGGGGAGGTGTGAGAGTTGTTGATCATTTTACTCTCCGTTAGAACTTTTTTATTTCAATAAAATCATTATTTCAAATTTACGTTTGAAATGATAATCCCAATATTGTGATGCCTTCATGAGGATTAAAAACTTGCATGAAACTTGCATCTAAATATTTCTGTTCGTCGTCTATTTTGAAGCATTTTCAAATCCTGAAAAAAAATCATTTAGTCCATGACAATATTTTTATCGATAAACTATACTTCAAGTAAAGTGCATCCCCAAAAGTACACGTAAAAAGCTATGCAATATTTGTAGCCAAATTATTACTTGATGTGACATTTTTATCACTAATGACTTATATAGCATGATTGAGGGATTATTAAACTTATAAATTTTCTTTTTAGCTTAGAAAAATAGCGATTGATAAGCCCAAAAAACGTTGTTGAAAACTTACGCATGTTATGTTAAATCCACGTGTTTGAGGCATTCCTTGGCCGTTTTTATGGTTTATTATATAGCGGAACCACAAAACCGAACAAGATATTGCATTTAACGTTCACTAAACACTTTTATTAGCACTTTTTAAACATGAAATATTGCAGACCGACTCCTTTGTAATGTCCTATTAGGTAGGACATAACATTACAAACTTTTGACGTTTATACACCGATATGAGCTTTCTCTTTCACTCAACTTACTGCATCGTTAGTTAGAAAGAGTAACATGATCAACTGTCAAAATATAAGGCGCCCTCCAATAGTATGTACCTTCATGACTTTAACTTTAACTTTAACCGGAAAAATTTGACAGATGTCGTATGTGTTTGGACGCCATATTTAACTTTAACTTTAACCACGCCTCTGGTGCAACGCAACCTAAGGGGATAGCATAAAATGACCACGCGCTGGCGAGTTAAGAAGCCATCTACCCATTGAGATAATATACTCTAGGAGAGAGCCTTATATCGGTGTATAAGCGTCAAAAGCGTGTAATGTTATGTCCGACTTACTCGGACATAACAAAGGAGGCGGTCTGCATATTTCATGTAATAAAAGTGTTAATAAAGGTTTTTAGTGAACATTTTATGTTAGATATTGTTGAGTTTTGTGGTTCCGCTAAATAATAAACCATAAGAATGGCCAAAGAATGCCTCAAACACGTGGATTTAACATTAAATACGTAAGTTTTGAACAACGTTTTTTGGGCTTTTCAATCGGTATTTTTGTAAGCTAAAAAGATAATTTATAAGTTTAATAATCCCTTATTCGTGCTATTTAAGGCATTAGTGCTATAAATGTCACATCAATTAATAATTTGTCTACAAAAATTGCATAGCTTTTTACGTGTGTTTACGGATTCTCATTACTTGAACTATAGTTTATCGATATCATGAACTAAATGACTGTCTTTTCTGTATAATAATGTGCTTCGAAATGATCGACAAATAGAAATATTCAAGAAAATAAACGCATACTACTTGTATAAAATAAGCACAAAATGGCCACGCGATGACGGGCTAAGGTTACATCTATATATATATATCCTTAATCTGTGCATCTACCTATCCTTAATCTGTGGTCTTGACGAGCTCTAGGCCGCCATTTTCGGTATTAAAATTACATCTTTTTTTTTTTCAATAATAATTAAATATTGAATAGTTCTTTAAAAATCTATTATAAAAAATCATTATAATTAATAATAAGTGTCTGGGTGTTCAATTTTTTACATATTTAGAACTTTCATAATTCAATGGGATGTGTATTACATTTTTGACCTTATAATACATCCTAAAGCGCATCACAGACGGTGAAGATAATATAAAATATATATTATCTTAGAGCATATTTTAGAATATCGCTCACCATACAAATCCTATGAACCATCACACACGACGAAGTTAATTTATATTTTATATTTTGTATCTTAAGATACCGAGCGATATGGAAATATATATTTCGTATCTTAAGATGTTATCTTAAGATACGTTATCTTAAGATGCGAAATATATACATCTTTATGAATACAGGGTGTTTTTGTGTCGGGCAGCGGGCTCATCGGTGATCGGACGCACTAGTGGATGCAGTGTTGCCAGTGCTGTATGTTAGAAAGTTACATACTCTCAAGTCTCATTCGAAAAGTAACATTTTGAGGGAAAAAGTAACATTTCGGATAATTTTAAATAAAATTGACTTATAATTTATTGCTAGCTTAAAAAGCTCATGAATCGAAATGAATGTTTCTCTTGAATTTCTGAAATACTCCTGAAACTTCTTCGTTGACAGAATATATTGATAAAGGTTAAATTCGCCGCAGGTTTTTCTCTTTTTTATGTGAGGCTCTATCCAAATGTTTCTCCTTTTGGAATGTGCTACTGCAATCTGCATTTCACATTCTATATTAGAATCATCGTCTGAGGAGTTGTCTAACAAATCAAGAAGTAAGGCAGTATCAGTTATCACTCATAGTCAATCAGCCTGTATATAAAACTCTAACAAGGAATACGTGTGGCACCAACGCAGACTCGTAAGGAAATGAACAGATTTTTAATATTATCGTATCTTAGCCGTGTGTGATAGCTTAAGATACTATAATATTTTATATTTGGGCATCTTAAGATAAAATATTATATTATCTTCACCGTGTGTGATGCGCTTTATCGAAGGAACTAAAAAAAAAGATATAACATAGTATGTGCCTCATTGATGTACCTTCATGGATATAACCTAAAATTTTGACAGTGACATTTAGTTACGAAATGTTCAATCAAACATTTTGAATAAAGTTAAAATTTCCAATTATTGTACAATATTACAAATGATTTTCATAAGTCTGTAGGATGATCAAATTATAAACATGGCGAAGTATATAGCTCAAATAATTGTTTTGGGAGCCCAAGTGGTCGGGCGGGCTTTTACGAGGGCATTGAAGCAGGAGTTCGCTGCGTCGCAGGAGGCTGCTAAAAGAGCTGGTGGAGGCCAGGAAGGTGCTAAGCGAGCGGCGGCAAACGCGGCAACTGGACTTACGTTGGAGGAAGCTATGCAAATTTTAAATATAGAAAAATTAGACCCAGAAAAAGTTAGCAAAAATTATGAACATCTTTTCACAGCTAATGATAAGGCCAAAGGTGGATCATTTTATCTACAGTCCAAAATAGTGAGAGCAAAAGAAAGAATAGATACCGAAATAAAAGACAAAATACCTAAAGAAGATCAAAAGAAACCCAAAGATGAAACATGATTTGTTTTTTTTTGTAAACCTAGTAGTGAAACAAAGTCATCATAGAAAATATTATATTACGTAAAAATTGGACACAATAGTGACTAGTATACATCAGTCTTTAAAATATAAAACATTGATTATGTAAAGTTACATATAAAAGCAGTTACACATTTCTAGATCTATTTTTTAGCTTGATATGAAGATCAACATTTATATCTAACATGCGATACACATTATAATCTTGTGTTAGTGGCTATTTTTATTAATATTCATAAAACACTTTTGTTATTGTTGGCAATAAAATATTTTGTGCATACTTAGGCCTATTCATTTTGAGTTGTGTTATATAGAATTCATAAGTCTACTATAAGAATGTAGAAAATCATTTTAGACATAATAGATATTATAAGCAATTAAAGCAACTTTCAGTTTTTTTTCTTCAAGTCACCCTTCTTTGTCTAGAAGTCAGGTTTCAGATTTTTTAACAAGTTTATTTCTTCACTTGCTCTTTCAATTAGCTGAAACCAAAACTTTAACCAATCAACAATGATATTGAACCAATAAACTCTTATCAAAAAAGTCAGAAACTTGGGCATTAGTAATAATAATTACAATATAACCATACACTGAGTCCTAACGGAGAATCAAGATTTAGGAAGATTTTCAGGTTTGAAAAGATCAAAAGAAACAAAATGAAAATCTTATAAAAATGATACTTTTGTATAGATAATGATAATATCACATCTCTGAAATACAACATTTTTCCCAAACCATGTCTTAAATGCCAGTATCAGTCTTAGAATTTTGAGCTATTTGCTGATATCAAATTGGCAGCTTTTCAAACAACTTTTCCAATTCACATCTAATTAATCCATAAAAGTCATATATATTTTTAAAATAAAATATTTTTCAACTAATTTATCTTAAAAATGGTAAATAAAATATTTAAAAAAAAGTAAAATATTATCTGACTAGATAAAAACCCTTAAACACACATTGCTGGGTATAAATTGTATTCTTAATCCTAATATAGGTCTACCAGAATCTGATGGCAATTTTTGACAGCAGATTTTCAAAAAATATCCTTGATCATTGGATAAATTTTTATATTTGCATGTTTCACACACAAAATAAGCTGCTAAAGAAATAAAAAAGGATGAAAATGTTTTATTCCTATTACCCCGGTATTGCTAGAGTCATTTTATTTTCTCACTTTTTGTCATCAGATTCTGGTAGACCTATAGTTTACCTATTTTAGTTGATCTGTATATTTCAACTCTAAGCTTTTTGCTGTAAATTTCTAAAAGTGGCATCGAAAAAGTCATAAAAATTAAGGTTTCACATCCATTAGAACTACAACTTCGTATGGACTGCACTCGGACATTCCTAACAAATTGCAGAGCCAACCGTAAAAGCCTTTTTCAAAATCACAAACATCCTTCCACCAGTTGGTTCCGCTGAACGTGAGCTGGACTATTCCTGAATACAGCCCTAGTCCTAATGTGAAAATGACAATCAAAAATGGATATGATAGTATCACAATCGGTGCCAAAAGAGTTTTTTTGATGCAGTTGAGATCTTCCGTGACGTGCGTAAATATGTTGTACCAGGCCATAGTGCCCATGTAAAAAGAGTAAAATGCAGATAAAGAGGCAACAAATGGGATACATAGTAAAGTAAAAAGGAATACATGTGGCCCGTTGTACAATGAGCATTTAGACACATCCATTTTGTTATACTCATCTGCTACAATTGCAGCTTCAATAATTTCCAGCTCTTCTCTTGATATGTTAAGTTTCACATCCACATTTTGCCCCTTCTTTTTGCCCCTCTTTATTGTGCCCGTCATGGTCAAGTAGCCATTGCTTTCTGAGAATGAACATGCAGTAGACAGAGACTCCTCAGATTCTATACGTAAAGCACTTATTTCATTATCTGTTGCTTCACTTTCTGTAATGCCGGACACAATGTTAACACGCTTCTTCCTTTTTGCACTGTTTTTGAGGCTGTCTGTGAGCGTACCCATTTCGAAGCTGTTCTCTGATTGAGTCTGAGATAGGCTATTAGGTGTAGCACATGAACTTTCATTATTGTCTGAATTGAGCAGGCGTCCACTCTTTTGTATTTCCATGTCTTGGACTTCTTTTAAGTCCCCAATACTGGAACAAGCATCAGATGAATTTTCATAAATCGGAGACAAATCGATGATCTCCCGACTACCGTGGATATTCATTAAAGGCTGGTAGCCATTTTTTTGTGTGCTGGGCTTCTCTTTCTCATCTGGAATGTCTTCATCGTTGACATCATTAATGATGGGCAAATTTATTTTCATATTTGATTTTAGTCCTTCCATGGTGGAATGAATTGTTCCATTGGCGTGTTCAGAGACTGGTGATAGCCCATTTTTAGATTTTGCAGGCAACTCTCCATCTGCAGCTCCCTAAAATTAAAAACAAAATTTGTTTATGTAGAGACTGGTTTGTCAACAAAGACAATAAAATGCCATTCACCAAATTTATCTTCTATTTCAGTAAACTTTATTATCGAATAGCAATTTTAGGACTCACCTGAACAGTTATAATATGATCAACATGACCAGCTACAGGGTTCGCCTTTTTTCCATTTCTTTTCTTTGGTAGGATGAATAGTGGCTGGTCTACTTTGGCCATTACAGTAACTTATATTACTCTGCACTACGTTTTTATGTTAGAACTTAGATTTAACACAGTAAGAAAACAAAACTGGTCTGTTTAGCATTTGCAAAATACTTTCAGAAAAATCATACCTACCTACCAACAATCGATACGGTTTATAATTTTTTTCAAATGGCAACAGGCAATGTTTTTTCGCAAGCTGACGTAATGTATTGCCATATTGAAATTTAAAATTTCAGTTTCCAATCTGATTGTAAAAACTTAGTAAAAACAAATAAAATATCCTGATCTGTTCATGCGATGAGACATTTATCAATTTTATTTTGTTGCTCATAAAAATATCTGATTTTATTACAAAAATAATGGATTACTGGACACTGGACAGTGGACAGTACCAGTTTTAAGTTTTAACTTGTACAAGGAGATTTTTGAGAAAAAAAAAAACTATTGTCAATGTAATTTTCTTGCATTGAGTTTTTACAGTATACACTAGGAGAGAGCCTTATATCGGTGTATAAGCGTCAAAAGCGTGTAATATTATGTCCTACTTACTCGGACATAACAAGGAGTCGGTCTGCATATTTCATGTAATAAAAGTGTTAATAAAGGTTTTTAGTGAACATTTTATATTACATATTGTTGAGTTTTGTGGTTCCGCTAAATAATAAACCATAAGAATGGCCAAAGAATGCCTCAAACACATGGATTTAACATTAAATACGTAAGTTTTGAACAACGTTTTTTGGGCTTTTCAATCGGTATTTTTGTAAGCTAAAAAGATAATTTATAAGTATGATAATCCCTTATTCGTGCTATATAAGGCATTAGTCCTAAAAATGTCACATCAATTAATAATTTGTCTACAAAAATTGCATAGCTTTCAAGTGTATTTACGGATTCTCATTACTTGAACTATAGCTTATCGATATCATGAACTAAATGACTTTCTTTTCTGTATAATAATGTGCTTCCAAATGATCGACAAATAGAAATATTCAAGAAAATAAACGCGCACTACTTGTATGAAAATAAGCACAAAATGGCCACTCGATGACGGGCTAAGGTTACATGTATATATATATCCTTAATCTGTGTTTTCTTGCCATTTGAATTTTTAAGTGACGGTACTCGGTAGTGACAAGAACGACGAAGAAGAAGAATCAAGAAATCAAACACATTGGTAGTTGTTTTCATAACCAAATTATCAATTTTATGAATATAATAGTACAAAATTCAGCAAAATGTTGAAGGTAGGATCATGTATATAAGCTGTGTGTATGTATTTACATTGAGTTCTCGACATAACTTTAGATATACCGTGTTTTTAGGGCATGGTGAGTTTGGTTACCGGTGGAGCCTCAGGTCTTGGTAAAGCGACTGTGGAGAGACTGGTAAAGAATGGTGGGAAGGTAGTCATCCTTGATATTCAAGGTACAAGAGCCAAAGAGGTAGCGAAAGGTCTAGGGAGTGACGTTATGGTGTCAGTTGGATCTGTAAGTAAAATGACTATAATATCTTCAATTACGAAACCCTATTTTTTTCCCGAATGAAATTTAGCCTATGTTACTCGTGCATAATGTAGCTTTCGAATGGTGAAAGAATTTTGCAAATCAAAAACAAAATCAAAACATTCCTTTAAAATACATATTAGTGTAGATAATAATATAGATTTACTACCTGTCCCGGCAAACGTTTCTTTGCCATATTATAAAGTATAATATAGCCCATAAATCGCCCGTATTATTTTATTGAAGTGACTAAATAAGTAGGTTACCATGGCAACGTCGATCGCTATCCTGTCTCACAAACTTAATGGCCGCCGTCAGTCTCAGGTTGTAATAATTTACTATTATTTATTCAACAAATGCACTTATCAATATATAAAGTACCGAGTAGTTGATTCTCAGACCTACTGAATATGCATATAAAATTTGGTTAAAATCAGTAAAGCCGTTTCGGAGGAGTTCGCGGACTAACATTGTGACACGAGAATTTTATATATAAGATTTAGAAATAAATGTTGCCCGCAACTTCGTTTGCTACAGTTTGCTACAGAAAAAATATTTTTTTGTTCTTTCCTGGGAGTCAAAACGTATCCCTATGCCTATAGTTTCTCTCTTGTATGTCATCCTATAACAGAAAACTATCACTGTGAGATCCACTAGCGATAGTAAAATTTTAGATTTAAAGACCGTTGAAAAATCACTAAATAAAATTATGAAATTATTACACATTCACAATTTTACTTCTTTTTCTAGGTTACATCTGAAGATGATATAAAGAAAACATTAGAACTCACAAAGTCAAAGTTTGGTAAACTGGATGCTTTAGTTAATTGTGCAGGATATGCTCAGACTTACCAGGTTTACAATTTCAAGAAAGACAAAGAATGCACTGCAGAAGACTTTCAAAAATGTCTAGAGGTATATTTATGTATTTATTTGCTGAAAATAATAGACACAAATCTATAGGAGACCTGGGTTTTAGATGTTTAACTGGTCATACAATTGGGATGATGACAAGGTCAAAGATTAGCAAATTTTGTTTTTAAAATAAAGAAATAACGGTAAAAAATAAGTGTTTCCAAAATTTCAGCTTGATAGCTTTTGTATTTTTTTTGTTATGCGCCTTCAAAGTTGGATATTCAAGTCGATTTTTTTTTCAATAAAATTTCTTAATATTTGTATACCATTCGATAACTTATGTAATTTAAAGCAACTTTTGTTATGAAACTACTTTCATAAACGCAATAATTAATATAGCTACCGAACAAAAATCTTCCGCGATGCCTACAAACAACTCTAAGGTGACGTCATAATCGAGTAGCATTTTGTATGGAGCATTTCGGGCAGGTCCATTTTTTGAGATATTTGAATTGTCATATCTTGGTGAATTTTTAAGCTATCAGAGTCATTCTTTCACCAATGTTTCTATTTTTTAAAGGTCTTACCAATAAGAAAAAAAAAATAGTCATCATGCCAATTTGGATATTCATCTACATTCTACAGTGTTATGTTACATATTATTTGTTATATTTCAGATTAACACATTTGGCACATTCAATGTAATAAGGTTAGCCTGTGGTTTAATAGGCAAAAATACTCCAAATGATGACGGTCAGAGAGGTGTGATAATAAATACAGCATCCACAATAGCTTTTGAAGGTGATATCGGACAAGCAGCCATTGCTGCGTCTTCGGCTGGTATTGTAGGCATGACGTTGCCACTGTCGAGGGATTTAGCACCACAAGGCATCAGAGTGGTTACATTAGCACCAGGTTTGTTTTAATTTTTTTTTAGTACTACTACATACTGAGTATTTGCAGTGGCTAAAACAGTTTACTTATACAGTTTTTTCTAAAGTTCTTTAATAATATGTTTTATTTTTTTCAGGTATATTTGAAACACCACTAGTTACATATTTACCAGACAAAATGCTAGACTTTATAAAACGCATGACACCATTCCCGAGCAGGCTAGGCAAACCTGAAGAATATGCACAGCTCGTGACCAGCGTTATAGAGAACCCCATGCTAAATGGTACAGTTATAAGAATAGACGGTGCACAAAGATGGTTCCCATTATAGAATTACTAAGCTTTAATTATGTTAAGTTATTAAGACTGTATAAAATCAAATAGATAATTTAGATTGTTGGTTCGTTTTTATTTTGATCCTTAACAGTCAAATATATTATTAAAGGACGAAGTTAAATTTTAAGATGCATGCAGCCCAAGCAAAGTCACAGTCTGTCCGTCTGTAGGTCACCAGGCTGTATATCAGTAAGTGCGATAGTTGAAATGTTGATAAATAATTGTGTATTGCGGTTGCCGTCATAACAAAAATATTTAAAACATAATAATATTAAGATTACTAAGCTAAACTAAGGCTCTCAAACAACAAACGCGACTTTTTTGGCATATCGATATCAATAATACCAATAGGTAAGCACTTGAGATACTCACAGAATACTAAATTGAACTATTGTACCTACTTTAATAATAATTAAAAATAGAACAAATATTTAAGGGGAGCATCCTGTAAAAAACGCGATTTTTTGCTTACTTTTTATTTATACTATTTATCTATATAAATAAAAATAATATAATATCTATGGACGCTTCACACCACGTCAGTGGTCAGTCTGGCCTCCTGGTAAGTACCTGAAGGACTTGTGTTACGAGTACCAGACAACAGAAATATATTTAATACTTTTATACTATACATATATTTAAGATTTTTATTATATGATACACAGTCATATTTAATACACATCCATGACCCAGGAACTTTGAAAACTTTTTGTTCCGTCGGCGGGATTCGAACCCGCGACCCCCGGCTTGAGCTACCGACAGCCCACCCACTGAGCCACAGAGGTCGTCAAAAATGAATCCATACCTATTTCCTTTGGCCACGACATCACGCGTAAACGGCTGGACCGATATTGCTGAAATTTGGTATAGAGATACTTTGTGTCCCGGGAAAGAACATAGGGATACATTTTCTCCCTTTCGATTCCCATCGATTGAATAGTAATTGTGGATAAACTATTCAATCGATGTACGGGAACAACTATTTAAAACTAAAGTCCACGCGGACGAAGTCGCGGGCAACAGCTAGTAGAGATATAATATTATCTTGTCGTACGGAATCATCCGTGCGCGAGTCTGACTCACATTTGGCCGATTTTTACTCTGTCATCCCGGAACTTTCGTGCGTATCTACCCACGTTTAAAATATTCGAATTTCGATTTGCTCGTATTATTATTATTCCACAGAACGACAGTCGGCGGGCGCGCAGCGGGGGCTGTCAGATTTCCTGCAATACCTGTGGCATAAAATATAGATTTATAACTATGTTCTTTAATTAGCATTCGTTCCTACCGTATAATGTCTTGTCTACAATCTGAATTATCGTCATAAGTATTTAAAGAAGAGTCGTTTTAAAATCTTTTAAAACGATTTTTAGACAAAATGAAAATAGGTACAATACTACGTAAGTTATTCTACTGTACCTATATTATGTAGTAGCGTAGCTACCGCCTAGGGAATGCAATCCCGCAAGAGAATTTCAATTCCGGTATTTGCGGGATTGAACCATCACAATCCCGCTGGATCCCGGTATTTGCGGGATCCCGCTGGGTGGACTTAAACTTTTAAAATAAATCGTTATAATGACTACTTGATAGAGCCCGTTTTATTCTTAGAATCTTAAATAAAACAAACTTTGTCGGACACTTTTTTCAAGGGTTTATTAACACCTCCATACTTCAGACTTTATAAAAAAATTAAAGAAAAACATAATTTTTTTGGAAATGGCTTCGTAATAATAATAGTTAAAAAAAAACTAAAAAAACCAGCTAATTTATTTTCATCTTTTATAAAAAAATCGAAATATAGGTAAAAACTAAAAATCGTGCCCAAAGATTCCGAAACGGTTCCGGAAAAGCTCGCTTAGCATCCACGCTAGTTGGCTCAATGGGGATTGTCCATTTTTTTTTAATTTTGCTCATTACAAAAACATTTCGAGGAATAAGGTCAGTGATCGTTTTTCTGTATATAAACGAAAAAAATACCCATTAGTTACTTATATTTTTGAACAAATATGTTTAACCTTAGTTTGCCCCCAACGCAACATGCGTTAGCAAAAACGAATAGAAACTTTCCTTTTATAAAATTCACAAAATATGAGAAAAGTAAAAAGGTACCGTTTTCGAAGGGCCCACAAACAAATTTTACATGGGGCCCCGCTATGGTACGCTACGCTTCTGTCCTCTAATGTTGGTAATGTAGTTAATAGAGATTCTAATTTATGCTGTCTCCTTTTTGAATGTAATTTTGTAGACGTATGCGTCAATAGCGGTGATGTGTGATCTTGTAATTTATTCGTTTGTCACTCGTCGTACAAATTACAGACTAATCAAGCGTGTATTGTGTTAGATATGATTGTGTTTATAAAGCTACAAAAAATATGCTCTGGTTGTGATTAAGGGCTCCATTCCACCGCGGCGCACGGAGAGGCTACGCACGTGCGTCAAGCTTCGCTTTGTAAGAAAATATATGTGACTGTGTCCACTGCAACCCACGCACACGCTACACACGAATTGTGTCAAGTCAAAGAAATAAATCCATGCACGTCCACGCGTGTGCGTGGCGTGCGCAGCGGTGGAATGGAGCCTTAAAGGAGATCTTTTTGCAATGTACTTTTCCAGTTATTTAGTACATACTTAACGAAGTGAAATTTCCTTTAGCGGCTTTTGGTTTTATAAGTAAGTTTACTAGCGTCAGGAATAGGAATATCTGATCGAAAAATGAATTCCCCCACTGCTGTTTCACTTTCACTCTAGGAGTGAAAACTATTACTTTTTGTAAGTTCAAGGGTTTTAAAATTTTAACGTTTGTATTAATTAAAAACTATTGCGTAAAATGATTGCAAAAGTAAAGATGGGAACTCATTATTATGTAGGTACGTTATTATTATTTTATATAAATTACTAGCTGTCCCGGTGTACATCGTGTCACTTAAAAACCTTCTCTGGACTTCAAGGGTTATTTTAAAACTAAAATTAGCAGAATCGGTTCAGTCGTTATCGAGTTATAGCGTTACTAACACAATTGGAAATTCATTTTTGTATATAATATAGACTAGCTGTCCCGGTGAACTTCGTGCCACTTTAAAACCTTCCCTGGACTTCTACGAATATTTTAAGACTAAAATCAGCCCAATCTGTTCAGCCGTTTTCGAGTTTTAGCGCGACTAACACATTTAATAATCCATTTTTATATATAACATCTACTAAAATGTCCATAATTATTACAAGTCGTCCTAATGATTACCAAAAAATATTTCCACGAAAGCACCTTAAAAATGTGAGTTAATTCATACACATTCTTACATGGACAACAAGGGAGAGCCATTCGGACAATTCTCCGTCAAAAACTTAATGTGCTCTTAAATAGCGAGGCCATTTAAAGGGTAATTAGTAATTACACAATTAACAACGAATTTGACGAAACATGCTGTGTGGTTTAAAAGAAAATTTAAATAATGTGTCTGTCTTGTTTGTAGGAATGAAAGACAAAGATGATTATTACAGGTCGTACGTTTCATTTTTCTTACTATTTTCTGCTTATATTATTTTACAGTAGGACAGACAGCGCTCCATTCATTTCTCTAAGCCTATTTTCTGAAATAAAACCCAGTACAGTGTACACTGGCCAGTGGTCCAGATGTCATAATCATGTCATAATAATATTATTGTATTCGACGCCATAATATTGTACTTGTGTGCCATTGGTGAGAGTTGAGACAAGTGTGACAAATACGTACGAATACTTTTTTGGGGTGTCATTATATAATGGCGCACACTGGACCCAAAGTAAAATAAATGGGACATTAAGTTTTTTGGGTCGAAGGTCAACGGATCAGGCTGATTTTTTTTTCGTAGACAGCTGATGCAATTAAAAGTCACTTTTATAGATGTCGTTTTTTTCAAATATGCCGTATCTACAGAGATAAAAAATAATTAAAAAAAAATTGTATGGAGGAAATCATAATTTTGTCATTTTAATCCAAGATTCAAACGTATTCAAAAAAAATCATAGCACAGCTTATAGAGGGACTCTTGTCGTACATTTTTGTCATAGACACTCAACAGCAATTTTTGCGCCTTTTAGAGCTACAGGCACTTTAATTTTTTTTGTCAGCGGATGAGGCTGATTTTTTTTGTAGCATCTGATGCAATTACAAGTTACTTTTATAGATGTTGTTTTTTTCAAATATGCCTTATCTACAGAGAAAAAAAATGAATTATATTTTGTATGGACGAAATCATAATTTTGTAATTTTCTTCCAAGATTCAAACGTATTCAACATAAATCATAGCACAGCTTATAGAAGGACTCTTGTCGTACATTTTTGTCATGTTGCTCAACTGCGATTTTTGCGCCTTTTAGAGCTACAGCACAATAGACATAACTACCAGTAGTTCGACTGCAAAGAAACGGACAGGTTTCAATATCTGTCAAATTCGTCGGGTTTCTCTAGGATTATGAACGGAATGTGCCTCGCGCTGGCTGATATAATTTATTTGTAAATATTTAAAATAAAGATTTCAAAATTGGATTCTGACAATTTTAATCGCATGTGCCAAAACACAAACAAAAATACGACCAAAGAGGAACACGTCCAGTGAATATGTCATAGTTTTAAATTCGTAGGTAACAAGTCAACAACCCTAGCGACGATTTTCGTCATAATACGTCAAGTTTAAAAATTTCAACATCAGTTCTAAGTCGGCATACTTTATAATTATGTCTACTCTGGCTACAGGCACTTTATTTTTTTTTTGTCAGCGGATGAGGCTGATATTTTTTTGTAGCATCTGATGCAATTACAAGTTACTTTTATAGATGTTGTTTTTTTCAAATATGCCTTATCTACAGAGAAAAAAAATATAAATAATTTTTTGTATAGACGAAATCATAATTTTGTCACTTTTATTCCAAGATTCAAACGTATTCAAAATAAATCATTGCACAGTTTTGTCATAGACACTTAACTGCGATTTTTGTGCCTTTAGGAGCTACAGGTACTTTAATTTTTATTAGAGAACTTTTACTAGCGAACGCTTCGAAAACGCTAAATAATATATAGGCACATAGATTGCAATTCAAATTTTCCCTTCGTACTTTTACGGGCTTAGGACCGTCAAAATACAAACTTGTATGATTATATAGGTTTGTTTGTTTGTACATGTAAATTATTCCTTCGATCGTGGAAAAACGAGACACAATAAGGCTATTGTGAAAACCGATCATGAAAAACTCATATTACTTCAAGTAGTGGGGGTAATTAGACAATGAGTTATAAAAAAATGCTGGCAAAACGGATGACTCACGCAGTAATCCTTCGAGCCCCAAGTGGTCGCATGCGACCGCTTGGGGCTCGAAGGATTATTGCGTGAGTCATCCGTATTGCAAGCATTTTTTTATAACTCATTGTCTAATTAAAAAACAATAGAATGGCTTTCTATTGTTATTGCTGTCGCATGCGACCGCTTGGGGCTCGAAGCCCGGGCCTTTCTATTGTTATGCGACCGCGATAACAATAGTAAGGCTTCTATTGTTATCGCGGTCGAATGCGACCGCTTGGGGCTCGAAGGATTATTGCGCGAGTCATCCGTATTGCAAGAATTTTTTTATAACTTATTGTCTAATTACCCCCACTACTTGAAGTAATATGAGGCTTTCATGATCGGTTTTCACAATAGCCTTATTGTGTCTCGTTTTTCCACGATCGAAGGAATAATTTACATGTACGAACACGTTTTGAGATTTCCACTATTGTTAATACATTACCTATAATTATAATCATACAAGTTTGTATTTTGACGGTCCTAAGCCCGTAAAAGTACTCGGAAGGGAAAATTTGAATTGCAATCTATGTGCCTATTTATTATTAAGCGTTTTCGAAGCGTTCGCTAGCGCTGAATAACAAAACGGAGCACAAATTCCAAGTATAGAGGTAATTACCAATTAGGCAATGAGTCATTACCAAACAATGTTTGCAAACTGGATGAGTCATAAAATAATTTACCTGTACGTACATGTTTTGAGATTTCTACTTTAATTTGTTTAGTTTTAGTATATATAGGCTTTTTTATGAATAAGACATTAGAAAGAGTTACTTGTCAATAAAGAAAATATATTATTTGTCTATCCTTAACAATATTTATTAAAAACTATATGAAATACTCAGAAATGAATTATACAAAACAATAAAAATTAAAGTATCTGTAGCTCCTAAAGGCACAAAAATCGCAGTTAAGTGTCTATAACAAAACTGTGCAATGATTTATTTTGAATACGTTTGAATCTTGGAAGAAAATTACAAAATTATGATTTCGTCCATACAAAAAATAATTCATATTTTTTTTTCTCTGTAGATAAGGCATATTTGAAAAAAACAACATCTACAAAAGTAACTTGTAATTGCATCAGATGCTACAAAAAAAATCAGCCTCATCCACTGACAAAAAAAATTAAAGTGCCTGTAGCTCTAAAAGGCGCAAAAATCGCAGTTGAGTGTCTATGACAAAAATGTACGACAAGAGTCCCTCTATAAGCTGTGCTATGATTTATTTTGAATACGTTTGAATCTTGGATTAAAATGACAAAATTATGATTTCGTCCATACATTTTTTTTTAAATTATTTTTTATCTCTATAGATACGGCATATTTGAAAAAAACGACATCTATAAAAGTGACTTGTAATTGCATCAGCTGTCTACAAAAAAAAATCAGCCTGATCCGTTGACCTTCGATCCGAAAATTCTTAATGTCCCATTTATTTTACTTTGGGACCAGTGTGTGGCGCCCCAAAAAAGTAATATATCTAGTACTACGTCAATGCACTGGCGTCATATATTTCGGAGCGAGGCAACAGTACTATGACGTCGACTCGTAGTCTATTTCGGAACATACTCGACAAAGGGTATGTATGGTCTCGATTCTCGCGTTGGATGTGACGGTGTCGTCAATTTATTCATATTTCATAGGTACGAAATTCTACACAACGCTATGAAAAATGTAAATGTAATGTTGAATGAATGTACATGGGAAGCTGCATGGAAAGATCGACAGTAGTATATTATATCCATACACCAGCGGTTCTCCCTTTGAACTGATATTTCCAAACTCCTAAAATTAGGTAATTGACGTTTGTCAATACTATTTTGCTATTTTATAAGGCTTCGATTCGCAGTCTATCCGAACTAGATAGAAGCTGTATCAATATTGGATTCAAATAGCAGAATAAAGGCTCTCGTGCTTATTTATCTACAACAGTAAGGGTGGGTTGCACCAACTTACTATAACTGTAACTTCAACTTTAAAAATGTAAATTCTTTGGTTAAAGTTAAATATGGCGTCCACGGACGCCATAACCGCTCATACGTATATCTAAATTTTTCGTGAAAATTGTCTATGTTTTACAGTGTTAATTATATTTTTCGTGACGATTTTTACGGATAATAATTTTTTTTATACTGTCAATCCCGTTTCCTGTAGCTTGAATACGAAAATAAACGCAACAGACATCTGTGAATTTCTCCAGTCAAAGTTAAGGTTAAAGTTAAAGCTAATGGACGCCATATTTAACTATAACCATAACTTTAACCTTAACTTTAACTTTAACCACGCCTCTGGTGCAACCCACCCTAAATGGTTGGAACAGAATAAAATGAATAAATGAATTAATAAAATGAACTGCCTTATCGTCGGTGAATATTTGAATATTCATTTTGTATTATAACATTGAATATTCACATTCGAATGAGAAAAGGGTGGTTTGCCACATTGCTCGAAATGACGCAAGAATAAAATTTTATTTTATATTTTACTAGAATAAAAAGCAATTTGGTATAGCAAATACGTATATTAAACCTTAGCATATTTTTATTATATTATGTCAATAAGTAAAATAAACGAGACGCTACTTGGTTTCGGTGTAAACTAGCCTTTATTGGCAAAATATTAAGAATGTGTTTTTATCAGCTTATGAATTTTTATAACTTTAGATAGTAATTATTGATTTATTACGTACTAGATGACGCACGCAACTCCGTTTCGCCAAAATTCGTTTATCACGCGGGAAACGTACATTTATCCGGGTAAAAAGTTTTCTATATACTTCGCCAGGGACTCAGTACTTTGAGATATTTCTCGATACCAACATTTCACCAAAACCCGTTCAGCAGTTTAGGCGTGAAGACATAACAGAGAGACGGACACATTTTCGTATTTATAATATTAGTATGGATGTGTAAAGGTCAGTAATGTATACTTAAAAGTTACGATATTTATTGCAAAACCACTGGCACATAATAACTCTATGTGCAAAACTTGCTTTTTTACACATTTTATAGAGTTACGTTTCTATTTTATTTAGCAATTGTAATCATTATTCATTTCGCTTCGTGTTTCCCACGTTCAAAGTTGGCAAAAACTCAAGCCAGGTTTCTTAGCGAAAACACAACATTACATTTTACAGAACGACTACATAACTCCGTCGTTTCGGCCCAAAAAAATAAATAAAGAAGTCAAAAATAAAATATAATATAAAACACTGCAATATAAAGTTTTACCCATTTTTATTTTTAATAAAAATTAAATGAAAATGGGTAAAAATATACAAAACTGTAATAGCTATCAGGAATCAAAATGTAGGTAATATAAAATTATAGTGATCTTTCGATCGCGGATTCTTGGAAATCTATTGTTATTCTATTGTTGTCGCGATCACCGGTGATCTTATGGGGCTTGATAGGTTAATCCGAGGGAAGTTTTTTACAATACTTTTTGAAGTAGATAAATCCATTTTACAGTTTAAAAGGGCTGATTTTTGTTGTTTTGGCATGAAAACCCTTTGAGTTCCGGGAAGGGACACCATGCTTCCATGTTTTAAAGGTCGGCAACGCACCTGTAGCTCTTCTAATGTTACGAGTGTCCATCAGCAACGGTGATTGCTTTCTATCAGGTAACCCGTTTGCTCATTTGTCTCTTTATTTTATATAAAAATATCATGGTAAAACCACGTGAATTTAGGTGCAACAAAGTGTAGGTCCAATTATATAGCTTACGAAAGATTTACATAATAATAATCCACACTAATATTATAAATGCGAAAGTGTGTCTGTCTGTCTGTCTGTCTGTCTGTTACCTCTTCACGCCCAAACCGCTGAACCGATTTGGCTGAAATTTGGTATGGAGATGTCTTGAGTCCCGGGAAAGGACATAGTATACTTTTCGTCCCAGAAAATGCACGGTTCCTGCGCGATAAACGAGTTTTGGCGCGACGGAGTTGCGGGCGTCATCTAGTACCTAATTTTTAAATTAGGTACTAGATGACGCCGAGTACAGTATTTATACTGTACTCGGCGAAACATGGCGGTAGCGGTCATTGACTCCCTGTCAAAAACTTGTCATTTTCTATACGCAGCCGCGATTGACAACATCTGACACTTCATTGTCAATCGCGGCTTATATAGAATATGACAAGTTTTTGATAGGGAGTCAATGACCGCTACCGCTATGCTGTATACGCTTACTATACTGTACTCAGTATAGTAAGGCCGTATTTCCAGCTGCAAGACAACTGTCGCGAGAAGTGTCTGACAGTCTGTCTGACAGCAGCTTGCAAGTGTAAACCCCGTAGCAAGTGCTGTCGCGACAATTTGTCAAGCGCTTCCTGCGAGTAGTTGCGGCAGCATGTCTAAACACGTCTGCGAGGACTCGCGACAGATCTCGCTGCGCGTCTGCACCGCAGATATAAGGTCTAGTAACTAGTTTCGTATAGTATTATCCGCGAGCTTCGCGCACGACATTTATTGCAGCAATAAATTGCAGGAATTAGTATGAAATGTTTAAAACAATATTGCAAGAAACTCACGCAAGATTTCCGCGAGTTTGCTTGCAGGTGGAAACACGGCCTAAGCGTATTGCACCGTAGCAGCTCTACGAATTAGCTACGCCCCGTACAAAAGACATCAACGAGTATGCAGATTGTATTAATGCTTGTGTTCCTTTTAATGCCGATGTTCCTTTTAATGCTTGTTTTCCTTTTAATGCCTAATGGCCTTTTGATGCCAATATGATGGTCGACGTAGGTGGCTCGAGAGTCGTGATGTATGGTCGAACTGTTATGTGTGGAATGTTAAATTGTTCTTTAGGTTAAACAAAAATATTACCATATTAATGGAATATTATAAATGTGAAAGTGTGTCTGTCTGTCAGTTACCTCTTCACGCCCCAAACCGCTTAACCGATTTTGCTGAAATGTGGTATGGAGATACTTCGAGTCCCGGGATAGGACATAGAATACTTTATATTCCGGAAAATTTATGATGTTTTATTTAATTTATGATTACTGATACTGCGTGATAAATGAATTTTGGCGCAACGGAGTTGCGGGCGTCATCTAGTCTTTCGATAAATTCAGATTTAAATGCTGACAAAATATGGAAGACTAGATGATGCCCGCAACACTGTTGCGCCAAAATTAGTTTATCGCGCGGGAACCGTACATTTTTCCGGGATAAAAAGTATCCCAAGTCCTTCCTCGGAACTCAAAGTATCTCCATACCGAATTTCAGCAAAATCTGAACTGTGTCGTTAGAAAGTCTGTGGCCATTTTACACGACATTTTAGCTAGACAGACACACACAAAAATATTACATATTAGATGACGCCCGTAACCCCGTTGCGCCAAAATTTATTTATCGTGCGGAAACCGTACATTTTTCCGGGATGAAGGTATCCTATGTCCTTTCCCGGGTCTCCAAAGTATATCTGTACTAAATTTCAGCAAAATCGGTTTAGCAGCAGCGGTTTGGGCGTGAAGAGGTAACAGACAGACAGACAGACACACTTTCGCATTTATAACATTAGTATGGATTTACGATCTATTTTATTCTGAAACTATACCGTTTACACTCATAAGCAAATTCCTTTGCTGGCTTCGTTTTAATGTAACCAGTCACTGTCACCGAAACCGTTTGTGATCCCTGCTAAGATGTGATCGAACACTTGCGATACCTCTGGTATTGCGGATGTCGGGGAGTGATTACTATCTTTATAAGGTGTTATAATTGCCACCTAACAAGACGATTTGGTAATAACCGATGATTGCATACAAAATTATAGCACCGATTTTTATGAAACTTTTCGATTTAACTGACTTCCATGGAGTGTTACGAGGCGTCAAATCCTTTTAAATATCATACACGACATCTCAAATTTGAAGATATAAAAATATAAAGGAAGAATCTTTAATTATATTCAGGTATCCAACAATGTAGATTATTCTTTATAAAAAATCTGTAATCAATATATTATCATACATTTTGGGCTACAACTTATAAAGAACACACACACACAAACACACACATACACACACACACACACACACACACACACACGCACACACACACAAACACACAACATGTAAGAATAAAATGTGGTTGTACTAAAAGCTTCTCAACCATGACTTAAAAACCACCCTGTATATTAATCGCCCGTCATCAAGAAAAAAACGTTTTATTGTTTTTTCTCGTGATACTATTATAGCATCGATTTAGTGAATTAAGAGCAATTATATAATTAATTGGCTGGTTGTAATGAGACTTGTGTGTGTGTCTGTCCCGCGGTAATCGGCCGGGAATGTTTTAATTAGCTCACTGATTGCACACTGATTAGGGTTGCCACTAAACGACGACGGTAAATAAGACATTTTATTACAAAGTTTAGTTAAAATTTAAGGTATATTTATTTTAACTGTGTTGTGTGTATAAAATGTTGCTCTATATTATGTATTAAAGTTAGGTCAGTCGTCAAGACCCTCAAAGTAAGATTAAAAAAATATATATTTTTTTATTGGCAACGACTGCGATACGACTTATTTTGCATGTCGTTATTAGTAGAATCCTCGTTATTTTTATGCGTTGTCAGGAATTTCAGCTTTTTTGCAATATACAATCAATAAGATTTTTTGTGACAGCCCTACGCTAACGGGCGGGCGGTTGCTTTACGAGGTGTATAAGAGACGGTTGTAGGCTGAACTTATTTGTGCTACCAAAACTCGATGCACAGCCATTACAATTGATATCCTTACTAATATTGTGCGAAAGTGTGTTTGTTTGTTTGTAACCTCTTTATGCTTAAGTTGCTGAACTTTTTTAGATGCAGTTCGGTATGATGAGATTCATACATTGAGTGACGAGAAAGCATGTGCATTGTATAACAGTACTCCCAAATTCATAATGCGTATTGCAAATCTTCGCTAATTGTCGTAATCACGAAAACACCCGAATCTATGAAACAAGAGCCCCAAATAATGCACTTGCATTTTGCACCTTGTTCAAAGGAAACAGAAGTAAATATCATGTAGCCGGTGGCTGTCCGCTGGACCGTCAATAAGTGCTATACTAACCGGGAAGCCATCGCGACGTGGCCAGTGACGTTACCATGGTAACGTCCAAGCAACGTCAGGAGCCTCTACGTCGCCGCAAAGCGCTGTTTTTCTTAAAGTAAAGTTTAAAACAGCGATTTGCAGCGAGGTCTTCCGACGCTCGAGAAATACGACCGTTGCCAAAAAATTACGATGCGCATTATCACTTTGGGAGCACTGTACGGTTTATGTGCATTAAACGAATTTCAGCTTATCGAAGTTCTTATTATAATAGAAACTCTTATTATAATAGGTCAGTTTTGCTGTTTCATGTTGCTGTTGTAACATTATAAAGTATATATTGGGAAATTTTAGCTGTGGTAATAATAATAATATGTGACCCTCAAGGTAACTTGGCAAGACGTGTGATAAACGTCTGCACGTAGTTTTTTTTTTTCTTTTTTGGCAACTTGACACAAAGGATGTGTATGTTGTGCCACAGACAAGGTAAAAAGGTAAGGAATATGGCGGGAAAACCATATTCCTCCTATTATAATTTTCATCATCGTTTTCATGTATCGTCAGGTCTAAAGTCTAGTCAAAGTCTAAGTAAAAGTCAATACAGTCACAGGAGTCAAGTCGGTCGATTCAGTAAAGTGGTAGACGCTTTACTGAAACTTTCGATGGAGTTTTGGAGGGAACACAAAATAGCACGTTTCTGGATATTACATCACTTTCCTACACTTGTGCATAAACACGAATATCTAATGGTTAATATTCTACCAATATTACACATTAAAAACCCAGCTAACACAATTTTAGGGAAATAATACAAAAACACAACAGCACTCTTTCACATGCCCGCCAAAACTCCAAGCACGTAGTTTATGTTAACAAGAATATTATATTGTGTACTGTACAAACTTCCAAATTTAAAATTGAAAAATTGCACATTTGATAAAAATTGTTTTATTTGTCACGATTGCGATACGACTTTTTATGCATGTCGTGTCGTACGTTTTAACAAAATCCCTTGAACCTTACCATTCCTTGGAATTTTTATGCACTGCCTCCCGTGTGCTATACTCGTATTAATAATGATTCGCTCCACCTTCGATGAATAATGATTTTGTTAATTAACGTTAACGATTGATCATTGTTACATGTTACGGTAATTTTGGGAACAGTCATAAATTTAAGTAATCAACCAGCGAACTCAGATAAAAAAAAAACAAGATAGCGCACGGTCCTTTGTTTTTTTAATAAAAAAATGGGGCAAACGAGCAAACGGGTTACCTGATGGAAAGCAACTACCGTCGCCCGGACACTCGCAACATCAGAAGAGTTGCAAGTGCGTTGCTGGCCTTTTAGGGAAAGCGCTCTCTTCTTGAACTTTGAGGGTTTGCTATTTGTTACTAAGGGATTAATATATTAACACGAGCTTAAATACACAATACACATACATACACACACATCCAATCATCAAATTACGCTACATCTTTTTCTACGCCGTACCGGTGGTCTATCCTTCCGTCTTTTTCGTGACCACGTGTTCTGACGCGAGTCAGAATGGTTAGGTGGTTATGTTAGGTCAGTTGGGTTTGAAACACCCAAAAAATGCAACTACAGATGTTTTCTCCACGATATGCAACTACAGATGTTTTCTCCAAAATAATCTATAAAAATGAATCGCTAAATGTAAGCGCCAATCTCGAGAACCGCTGAACCGATTACGCTAATAATTTTTTTGTCGAGTTTTCTAATACATATTAGGGAAAGGTTATTGAGGAAAAATAAAAATAAAATAGGAAAAAAATAATTCTGATGACGTAACAAGTTTTGACAGTTTTAACTTCATAGATTTGATAGAACGATCGACGGGTCCGCTATACTGTACTCGGCGAAACATGGCGGTAGCGGTCATTGACTCCCTATCAAAAACTTGTCATTTTCTATAATCTATATAAACCGCGATTGACAGTGAAGTGTCAGATGTTGTAAATCACGGCTTTGTATAGAAAATGACAAGGTATTTGACAGGGAGTCAATGACCGCTACCGCCATGTTTCGCCGAGTACAATATAGTAAATAATAAAAATTGGCTCTCAGATTACCCCTTTTTCGTAGTCAGATATAAAGTAGCGCAGGTTTTCTCTCTACAATATATTTGCTAACTGGCTTCTGGGAAGTCTGCGCCTGCGCATGTCGGGAGGCTGCAATTTGCAGAACGTGTTGTTTTATCTGCAGTAATTCATAATTATTATCATTTATTAATAATCATGTAATCTTACACTTTCTCGGAATATACTGTGGTTATAAATGCTACCTGTGATTATAGTGCAAACTGCAAACATAAAAGATATTGATAGAACTACATAGTAGCGTATTTTATTATATTGTGTGTGTGCATTATTTTTAAAGTTTTTATATTACAAAACTACCAGATTGTCGTTCTACAAATATTTTACTGTTGAACAACATTTACATATTTTAAAAACAATGAAAATTCGTATTTTTTAATAATCGCAAAACGGAATTGATTGGAATATTGTACGTTTCTGCTTTAAGAGTACCCAATATTCTTTCATTTCCATGTATTTTACATTAAAATGGATGTTACTAGTTCTGAAACGCCTTATGTAAAATTGAAACAATAATTCAAACAAAACAAAAGTCACAGATTTTAAAATAAGAAATTACTCTATATTCTATATGTATTATGATTTATGTATAAGAAATGAGTGCGTACAATAGCTTTGTCCACACTGGGCCTCTTCTTATTCATCAAGGGCATGCGTTATAGCGCAGTCAACAGCGAACGTGAGGCATGCCCGTGACGCGCGTTGAAATCATAGCGCTCGCTATGACACTTTTCTTTCAACCCGGGTGGATTTTGACGCATTCAATTACTTATTGATTATGCCAAACGAAAGTTGAATAAAAAGAAGGTGACGAAAATTGAAGATGAAATTGCATAATGTGGACATAGCTGATCAGTGTGTGACGTCATCTAACACTTTTTGCATTCCTCGGTCGCGACCATCTCAATCTTATGGGAAAGTATTCCTGGTATGGCCGATAAGGAGCCACTTCCTCCGACATCCGTCTCGCTCACTCACGTAGTAGCTTACGTGCGTGACAGAGACGGACACAACGGAATGCCCTATACACATTTTATTCAGAGAAGTACGTACAGAGAAATTATATGTAAAAACCATCTCAAAATGATTTTACATTATCAACTATGATTACCATTATTATTAGCTTTCGACGTTCATGTGATTTGATAAGGCTGTTAAATATATTGCCTTATATAAGTCACATTTCTAAAATAACAAAATAAGTTATAACTATATGCAATTTAGCGTTATCTAACGATAAGAATCTATATTATCTATCTATACATCTATATCTATACTTATTATAAAACAAAGTCGCTTTTTTTTCCCTCATGTCCCTTTGTTCCCTTTAATCTTTAAAACTACGCAACGGATTTTGATGATTCTTTCAGTGTTAGATAGCCCAGTTATCGAGGAAGGCTATAGGCTATACTTTATCACGCTAAGACTAATAGGAGCGAAGAAATAGAGGAAAATGTGGAAAAAACGGGGAAAATTATTTGAAAGGGCTAACTTGAACGCGCTAATCTCAGGAATTACTGGTCCGATTTGAAAAATTCTTTCAGTGTTAGATAGCCCATTTATTGAGGAAGGCTATAGGCTATATTTTATCACGCTAAGACTAATAGGAGAATGTGGAAAAAAACGGGGGAAATTATTTGAAATCTTATCTCGCGAACTACTGGAGCAATTTTTATGTTATTTGGCACAGATAAGAAGTAGACCACGTGAAGGATCATAGGCAATCGACTTTAATCATTTTTTCTGTGGCTATATTATATTTTATACCCGTGCGATGCCGGGGCGGGTCGCTAGTATAATAATATGACTTTTAACACTATATTATAATACTGCGAGCCGTCTTCAAGATAATCATGATAGCGAAGCTGTCTATAACTTGGGGAAACGATCATCGCCAATCAAATACGAATTTACTCTACACTTTCATAATCGCTTGTATTGGCCCAATATCTTGGACCAATATGGACAATTTACACTCAATGCAGCCTGCAAGGTAAATTGTGTGACTGTAAAAATCGTACTTATTTTTCATGGACACAGTCGGGTTTTCCGATTTTTTTAATTAATTTCTTTTCATACAAAAAAATGAGAAAAATATTTGCGAAGCGATCGTCTTACAAATCGCAGACATGTTCGCAGGGGGTATATTACAATTTACATAATATCTAGTCGAAGTTATTATTCAGTTATACATACTTCAGTTATTTGTCTGTATTGTCGGTTTTCCGATTTTTTTAATTAACCTATCAAGCCCCGTACGAGCACCGGTGCTCGCGACAGCAATATAATACAATAGCATTTCCAAGAATCCCCGATCGAAGGATTAATTTCTTTTCATACCAAAAAATGAGAAAAATATTTGCGAAGCCATCGTCTTACAAATCGCAGACATGTTCGCAGGGGGTAACTAGTTTAATACGATATTATATAATTTACATAATATCGTATTAAACTACTTAAGTATGTCGAAGTTATTATATTACCTACTTCAGTTATTCGTCTTTATAACACGTTATAATATTATTAATTATATTTAAAAAAATCCTGCATATTATAAATCAAAATATTTAATTACGCAGTTTAGAGCCTATCTGGTTACGATATTTTGAAGATGATTAAATGTTACGAGTATTTCTAATAAATTATGGTAAAACAACCTATCATTGACACCTTTTTTACATTTAAATTCGAAAAATTATATGATTTATAATATTATATGAAATACAATACTTATAATATATAACTTATATAATATTGCCATTTTCCAGCTTAAATCTACGTTTTTTACCACCGAAAAAGCGCATTTTGAGCTATCTAGTTTGTTTATTTTTGCCTGCCGTTAAAACTTTAGGCTAAGGCCCAATTTCACCAACGACTGTTAAAGTTAATGCTCGAATTAGTATCAACTATCAAGTTACCTCTTTCGCTTTTCATACTTATGAAAGAGAAGACATAACATTTTAACAAGCCATTAAAACTAAAAGACGTTGGTGAAAGCAAACCTTAGATCTCTCGGGAACTAAACATTATTATTTACGCACGTTATCACAGCTGCTAATTTTTTAACAATATTTTTATGTAAGTATAAAAAATATGTAAGTCTGTGAGGTATCATCGGAGTTGGACATAAATGATATAATATTTTAATTTACGACTTCATTTAATGATAAATTAATAACTAATTACCAAATTTAAGAAGATTCGATATAATATTATGATCCATACTTTTTCTCTTTCTTAAATTAAAGTTAAATCAATAAACCCCTCTTAGTGTGGCCCCAATAATAATGTACTACATAGACTAATAATTACTAATTAGTAATTCCCCTAGTACGTTGAGGTCTAATTAGAAAACTTCGTGGTCGGCTGAAGGGAGTGAAAGTTATCAGCATAATCTACTCCGGTGCTTGGAAAGTGATCTATATCTAATTCAATCATGGATAACTGTTACAAATCTGTCGATGGCCTAAACTAGATAAAAAATATTTTTTATTTCCCAGAAGTTTGTTCCGCTGAAATCGTGATAAAAACTGTACTATGTTTTTCCCAGGACTCTCCATACCATAAGACATGTCTTTATACTTTATAAAAAATATCACTAGAATCGCCTCAGTGGTTAAGGTGTGAAGAGGTAACGAACAGACAGACAAATGACACACCTTTGCATTTATAAAATTAGTATGGATATGGATGTTTTCAAGTGTAGATCATAGAATAAATGAAAATGCAAAAAAAACTGACCCTAGACCATTATAAGTTACAACTATTCAATATCAGCTGTCTTTGACTGTCATATGATCTTTCCAATGTGCCAGGCAAAGACAAGGCCTTGTGGATGACAGGTATTATAGCCATGCAAATATTTTTTTAGGAAGGGGATATTGGTAAAACTAAGTCAGTCATTAATTTTCTTAACACCTCCATCGTGGGTATCGCAGACACAATAGATTTTCAATTGTTATGCGGCAGGCGGTAGCCGGCTGCCGCTTGGCTGAGGCTAACTTAAATAAATGAACTTAACAACAGATTTTATATCAAATTTAAAGTTTCTTTAGAATCTCGTTAATTAATAAATTGCTGTGTCCAGAAAATATGAGGTACCATAATATAAAAATGCTACTTAAGTATAACAAGAAAGTATGCGCCAACGCTACCGAAAAAAATATACATTGTCCCAAAAACAATCCTTTAGTTAGGAGACCTCTTTAACACGGCCGCTTTTTACCTGTATGACCGTAATTTTGATCTTTAATAATTCCCCAGTAAAGCCACTTCCAGTTCTCAAGAATGATACAACGCTGTCTGATATATGTTTGTCTCCCTCGGACGTACGGTAAAATGGATGTTAGAAAGGGAGGGGAGAGAAAAGCTCGAGTCGCGCTAGCGGGACATCGACCAGCAGCTTTTAGAAAAACGCAATTCTCATGGCAAGAAGTTGTAAGTCAAAAATGTTATTATTTGTTTTTTACAATTGTTGAATACATAGACTTTAAAAAAACCTAGAAAAAAACTCGGCTAATAATAATATACCAGGCTAAAATGCTGCGTCACAAAAAAGCTATAATTTTTTTACCATCTTTTTCATATAATTTTTAAAGGAATTTTCCAAGCAAATTGTTGCTAACCAATTTGTTGTACCTTTTCTTTTATTATGTAGTACTGAGCTTTAGTTATAATGTATCTCATCAAGTCAATCAATTTTTAAAACAATTTTCTTACAAACTTCATTTTTACCGTTCAGAATAAAAAAAATTAAATAAGCGAGTTACAACACTTGGCATTCAGGCTCCATGCCCCGTGGACATCGACAAAAACCGTGCAGCCTGCTTCTTTGTCTGTGTGTGTGAGCGTGCGTACACACACACACACATGCGCGCGCGCATACCGACAGCGCTCGCGCAGGAGAAACTGACTTTTGCATTCAAGAATCAGTAGAAAAGCTACTTCTAAGGTCATCAAACGTTATACGGGCTCGTTGGATTGTTATAACTTGTGTGCTTCCGTGTTTTCGTGTGTTTTTCGTGTGCTGTGCTGTGCAGTGATGTGTTTTTGTGTGTTCCGATGAAAATGTGGGAAAACATGATCTGTTTGAAGTCTGTACGGAAAAAGTGTGGTGTTTAGGTAAATATTACTCACAATTCTTTATATAAGTATAACAAAGGGTGTATTACAGCATTTTAAAGTAGTTATTTTCAAGTTTTAAGTGACATTTCTCAGAAATTCCATGCATGTAGCGATGCCTTATCTAGTGTCGCAATCATGTTATTGACATTTGGAACATAGTTTTATCTATATATGTATAAACTAAGGAGTACGAACACATTTCGATACACATTATGTATTTCATACAATCTCCAAGGAGTTTCATACAATATATGTTTGATTTAATCTCACCCAACTGGAAGGCTTTATGCCTATAATTAAATTGTTTGTAACAGCCCACCTGTGTTACGCTTGTGATCAAATTGAAAAGAGGCTCTACGGCTTTAGTACCTCCTCATAATGTTAATATGTATCTTTAGATACCAAGGTATAATCAAAATAACAAGGCGCTTTTCATACGCATTTCGTCATTTTATATGAAGTATTGTGCTGAGATTCGCCATTTCAACTTTATATTAGTTTTTACTTTTTACTTACCATTTATTTTTTTACTCAAAGATCAACCTTTTGACAAAAAGCTAGATTTCGCATTAAAGTCAATATTTTTTTGGTTATTTAGATATTTAGATAATTATCCAGTATCCACAGCTGATCAAAAAACCTCCTCAAAAACATGTATCCCTAATATAGAATTCACCGAGAGAGTGCAGCGCTGAATGAGTTAGGGTCAATTTAGACCGCAACGCGACGAGGCGTGGCGCGGCGCGGCGCGGCATAAATTTGTATGGATTTGACAGATTACAATTGCGTCAGACGTCTTGCGAATCTGTCAAATCCATATAAATTTTGGAACATGGGCGCCGGCAGAAATAATTCCCAAGGGGTGCAGATTTTAGTTTTCTTTCTTTTCTTTTCTTTTTACTTTTTACGAACAACAGTGACCGTCTATTTACGTCAACAGAATACATTTAGTGCCGAAACATTACGAACTATCTTTGTACGGCATGGTATTTTGGGTTACAAAATGCTTTTTATTTCAATCATTCCTGTTGATCCCGAGATTCCCAAGGGGTGCAAGTGCACCCCCTGGCACCCCCCTGCCGGCGCCCATGTTTTGGAATGCATCTACGCGTCGCGTTGCGGTCTGAATCCACACGTGCAATTTCGATAACAGTTCATATTTTACGCAAATTATTCTCGCCGGGTTAGTTCCCGAACCGGTGGTAGGTCAACACGGAGGCACTCTGAAAAGAAGATGTTCCCACTCAGCAATGAAACAATGTTTATTTTATTTTTTAATTTTAATATACACTCAAAAAGACAGGCTTCGTAGTCTGCTGCTGCTTAGTAGTTAATAGTCATAATAAACATCAATTATTCCCGTGGTGCTTTCTCTTTAGTTCTTTGACTTTTGGTCATTGCAATTTTGTTCTGTCTCCCGCTTTTTATGGGGAGAGAAAACTGTATACTTCCTACTTCAGACTCCTCCTATCTACTTCTGATTAAATTCATTGCGGGTCTCAAGACAGCTTTAGCATGTCCCTCGGGCTCCTTGAGATCATATCAAAGGGTTTTCGTGGTTGGATACCGCTTTCGACCCTGGCGACACAGGAGATACAGTGGTGGGAATGTGTGGTGGGCCAATGCCCGATTAAAAAAATAATGTATTTTTTAAATCGGGCTTTGGCCCAACACCCAACAAGTATGAGGCCTAAGAACCTCATAATCTAAGCAGATATTGAGCTTAGAGTGTGTTACAAAAACTGTTTCCATTGGAATGACAGACTAGCGTTACGAAAGCTGATACGCTGCTCCACCGTGCACATTTCATTGGTCTGCTGCTTTTTTGCTGTCGTTTTGCTATTAGGTCATTGTATACCGCTAAAAGATGAAAATTAAGCAGAGATGTGATGTCGCTTGTCTAGATCAAAGGTAGTAAGGGTGTTAACACACCCTGCGTAAACTCCTATTTTTATATAACTCCGTTGCGCTAAAATTAGCTTATCGCGTGGGAACTGTACATTTTTTTCGGGATAAAAAGTATCCTATGTCCTTTCCCGGGACTCAAAGTATCTCTGTACAAAATTCAGCCCAATCGGTTCAGCCGTTTAGGCGTGAAGAGGTAACAGACAGACAGACAGACACACTTTCGCATTTATAATATTAGTATGGATATAATATAAATAGAGTTTACGTTTATATCAAACTCTATAAAAGTACAATTAACGATTAAAATATCTTAAACAAATAAGACAGAGATGTCATATGTCTAGATTAAAGTTGGTGTGTGAAATATCAAACTCTATAAATGTAGAGATAAAGAATTCTGAATTTTCCATATAGGCTTGGACAAAACAGTGGTATTTTTTACGTATTTTTATTTAAAATTATAAAAAAACTAGCTGTCCCGGCAAACGTTGTTTAAATAATTTTTGGTATGAAAAAAAGATGTTGGCCGATTCTCAGACCTACTCAATATGCTCACAAAATTTCATGAGAATCGGTCAAGCCGTTTCGGAGGAGTACGGGAACGAACATTGTGACACGAGAATTTTATATATAAGATATTTTCTCTGCAAGTTTTTGAAAAGTGTCAAATCTGACGATATTTTAGTACTTACTTATTTGCGATTAGAAATAAAGTAGAAATATAGGTACCATCGAGGAAATTGATTCCTATGCAGTTGATAGACCAACGTTATTTGGTCGAATATATTGTCAATTCAATGTTAATTGTGATCTGTCGGCTGGGTTTCACGTAACGCGACCAAACTACGTAGGTCCCCGATCTGCATAGGAATCAACTTCTCAGATAGTACATGTCACTACTGTTATAACTTTTTCGCATTATAGCAGTGTTCTTCAAGTCTACAACTTCTTTAGAAATTGAAAATACAGAAAAATAAGGCTTTCACTATTGTTTTTCTATAATATAACTGCTAGGCCCCAAATGTGTGTCCAATTGCCTTTTTATCAATTCGCTTATAAATAGCGCCATTACTAAAACATGCGATATGTAGGGTACTAAAATGTTTTTATGTCGACGCTAATCTAAAGTTATCTATTTAAATTAAATTGTAAGAGGAAATGATCTCAAATCCAGTTAAAAGTTTGGGAATATTTCGATAACATGTTGAATAATTTAAATGTCGTTAAAATTTAGAGTAATTTTAAACATTCAACACAGGTGTACGAAAATTACTTGAATTTTAAAATAACCACGATCGATGGTTTGTTTAAACTAAGGGCCTGTTTCACGACTTCCTGATAAGTGCCGAATAGGCTATCTATTAACTTGACAGATGAAGTATGGAGAATCTGTCAAAAAAGTTGTGAATAGCCTATTCGGCACTTTATCACGAAGTGGTGAAACAGGCTCTTAATCTCATGATTCATGAATGACTAGACCGATTTTAATGTTTTGCCAGTTATAGTGTAGACAACGAGGAAGGACAAAGACTTCTTGTTGTGGTAAAATATACGGTTCTCGCAAAATACCATTTTTGACATGACATAGAAAATCCTTTTAACACTTAATTTTTGATTATAGAAAACATACGTCGTAGCTTTAATCCGAGTACTGAAATCTTTGTACTTATATGTATATTTGTATATCTACATAATATTACTTACTAATTTACTTCAAGCCCAAAGCACTGAACTGATTTTGCTGAATGGTATAGAATGAAATGAAAAGGTATGGTATGAAGATACTTTGAGTCTCAGGAAAGGACAAAGGATACTTTTATCTCAGAAAATGTATGGTTCCCGCGTGATACAGAAATTTTGACGCAACAGAGTTACGGGCGTCATCTAGTTAGGGTTCCGTACCCAAAGGGTAAAAACCGGACCCTATTACTGAGACTTCGATGTCTGTCCGTCTGTCCGTCTGTCCGCCTGTCCGTCTGTCTCCAGGCTGTAACTCAAGAATGGTAATAGATAGAGAGTTGAAATTTTCACAGATTATGTATTTCTGTTGCCGCTATAACAAAAAATACTAAAAACAAAATAAATTAAATATTTAGAATTTAAGGGGGGCTCCCATACAACAAACGTGATTTTTCAAACATTTTTTGCTCGGTATCAATGATGACAACAAGTAGGCACTTGAAATTTTCCCAAAAGCTTTAATTATATGTGTACTTTAATAATAAATAATAATATTTAAATAAAATTAAAATTTAAGGGGGGCCCCAATTCCTTTTTAGGCCTATTTTTGCTCTATAACGGTACGGAACCCTTCGTGCGCGAGTCCTACTCGCGCACGAAGGGTTCCGTACCCATTGGCCGATTATTTTTAATAAAGATTCAAACATACGTACGGTTATCCGAGTACCGAAATCTTTGTCTATATCTCTTTATATTTGCATTATGGCGCTATATTTTAAATAATTTATGGAAATCGACCATCACATTTACATCAAGGTTAATTGACCTCTCATCATCATCTTTTGTGACTTGTGAGCAGCTGGGCGATCCTGTCGGACCGCCTTTGTGTGTACAGTTAGATTTCTTTTAGTTTGTGGTTTTGTTTGTGAAATAAGTCTCTTTTATCGCAAATTCCAAGGATTGCGATCTCAATTTTTGCTCTTAGTTTACATGAAGAGTAAGTATTTAATATATTTATTTATTCTCTAATAAACGTCGCTACGGACGCGCGGAACAGAATTCTAAGATAAGCATAAAGGTACAATTCCGTGCATCGCGATCGATCGCGGCCGCGCACGACCTACGACTGTCGTCAGTCGCTCGCGACCATAGTCAGCGTATGAAAATGTATGGCACCGCAGCTTCCGAGGCCCGCGACTGACGCGCGCGGCCTACGACTGTCGTAAGCCGCGCGCGATCGTGTCTTGAAGTTATGACAGTCGCGATCGATCGCGATGCACGGAATTGTACCTTTAAGCATACATATTTTTCTACTAAAAATAGTCTATGTCCTATCTAGTAGTTCACTCATTTATGTGTCAAGTTTCATCAAAATCAACGCAGTAGTTTCGAAGCCTTTATTTTATAAAAAAAAAAAACAATAAGCCTTTATTTCCATATTAGGATGATACCAATTAAGCATAACAATCTCCAAACTAGGCAATAACAAAAACAAAACATTATCTTTATAACAAGGAGTTAACTCAAACACAAAACGACGTCTATAAATGACGTTAAACATAAAATATAATATGAAATTTAAAATAATCGAATGTAAACGGATCTGCTGGCTGCTACCGATGAAATTCAATTAACAGGTAATAAACGTGTAGCTTTCTTAACTTGTTAGAAAAGTGGAAATTGATACTAATGATATTATAATCACGGTCACATCCTTTCCGCCATGCCGTCTGTCAGTTTTGCGCCACTTGTAATAATTATTAGTCTGTGACATTAATTTGAAAGCTGATATGAAGGAAGGGCACACTCCCGACAGAATTGCCATAAATAAACAACGGGAAATCGGAATGATTTAGAAATATAGAGTAGGAGCGTGCGACGGCCAGACTTTCCTCATTTTATAAAAGCTACAAGTTTACATGTTTGTGACCTTTACAGAGGTGAGAACGACCAGCAACTATATGGAGTTTCGGTCGCGGTTCACCCTCAATCTTTCTTAAAGTATTAGACTTTTAGGGTGAAACTCCATATTTGCTGGTCGTTCTTTCCTCTGTAAAGGTCACAAACAGGTAAACTTTCAGCTTTCCTAAACTGAGGAAGGTCTGGCCATCGCAGGCTCTTATCTCTATTAGAATGAAGAATATTGAATGAAATGTAATTTTGTTATAATTCTATTTTATCTTACTTATGACAGTTTTAAGTTTATGTTAATTGGTACTGTATGATTACCTCTCCACGCCCAAACCGCTAAAACGATTTTGCTGAAATTTTGTATAGATATACTTTGATTCCCGGGAAAGGACATAGGATAGAGGCGAGTTTGCATGTTTGTAATACTGTGTTGCCTTAAAACTTGTTAGACTAAATTGTCTGCTAGACTTGAACTTCTGGAAATCACCTTAATGTGTACGAACTTCGGAATCGGAACGGTCTAGTATGAAGATAGTCTACTGCAACCACTTATACTGTGACAACTGGCCTTATCGATTATAAAAATACCCTCAATTGTATTGATATATTTTTTCTTTGTTTACGTTATGAATTGTTAATTTTATAATTTTAACAGATTGTAATCTATCTTGTAAGCTCGCTCGAAGTGATTTGTAATGTTTACTACTTACACTGTTTGTATCTCTTTACTTTATTGTCTTTCTCATGTAAGTGAATTTATGTAAATTCTTATGAGAATAAATGTCTTAAAACCTTAAACCTAAACCTACTTTTCATCCCGGAAAAATATACGGTTACCGCGCGATAAATGAATTTTGGCGCAACGGGGTTGCGGGCGTCATCTAGTATGTAATATTTTTGTGTGTGTCTGTCTAGCTAAAATGTCGTGTAAAATGGCCACAGACTTTCTAACGACACAGTTCAGAACAGGTATGCGTCTAATGAGGCGTTCGTAAAAACTCGTCCTAAAGACCGTTCGGGGCTATTATACGTGTTACAGGACCTTAAAGCAGACAACATAAGGATCATTTTTGTAACACCAGTATAACTCTGTCGTACAGCGAACAATTTCATCCGATAATGGACGCGAATGATACGGTTACTTAATTTAAACGTTAATGTCGCTTATTAAATAATTTTAAGAGTATTTAAGTGTTAATATTAAAGCCTAACGCTTAATCCTTTGATATTATATTGCAAAGTTGAGTGCAACTCCTTTGAGCTAAAATTCGTTTATCGTGCGGCAACCGTTGTTTTTTTTGGGATAAAAGTATACGTCCTTTCCCAGGACCCAAAGCATCTCCATACCAAATTTCAGCAAAATCGGTTTAGCGGTTCGGGCGTGAAGAGGTAACAGACAGACAGACAAAAATACACACTTTTGCATTTATAATATTGTAAGTATGGATGTTGAAATATGGATAATAATAATATGGATTTTGAAATTTTAAACTAGCAAATCCTTGTCTTCCGACGATCAGTATACTTATAGTAGTTTTTGAGTTCAGCTTTAACAAACACACTCATAAAGTTTTCCCTCTTAAAAATTAAAATAAAATTAAACACTCAACTTAACTGATCTTGGGAATCTAAATTAATCAGAAGAAGGCAGAGGAAGTTCAAATTGAGTGCCAAATGCTAATATAAGAAAATGTTATAACACGAAATTGAAAAGTAAATCTTGTTGGTATCATATTTGAAATCCTGAATAACTTTAAGCACCGACTTTATTAACTTTAATCAAAATTGTTCTAAGTTATTATTACTTATTTCTAGTTGCTAACTTATATTGACCAATTTGAGGTTGAAAATTTACATAACTTATGTAGTTGTTTTATGGCACAGCTATAATGATTTAAAGTAGTATTAGAGAAATAGTTTTATAGGCGATAAAATATATGTACGTTATTTGGTCGGCTTATGCCAGTTCAGTCTAGTCAGGCTGAACTTAAGGGCCTGTCCACATCTCCACGTCACGACGTTGTCAACGTGAAACGGTGCGGTAACGTTGCACGGTACGCTGACGTGACGTTTACGTTAAAAAGTCAGACGTTATTTGGTCAGATTTTATCATGATTTATGCCTGAGATAGTCTGACCAATTAAGTAGGCACAACCATTTGCCTAGATGACAATTTCTCTGACAGTACTTGAACTATTTTAAACAACCTCCTTTACTTGCAAAAATATTATTAACTTTGGTCTCTGTGTATACAAACGTTTTTATATTGACAAAACATTATAATATGATTAACGTCTGAATAAAGACTGTGATCTTTTTTATAAGTAAAAGGGTTAGACAATGAAGTAAATTGCCGAAAACACCAGTTCATTACGTTCCTTTGATAAAACCTTTAAAGGTAACCGTAGTATTTGTACAGACGTGTAGCAACAATAGATTTTTATAAGAGAAGTTTATATGAACGAAGGTAAAACGGTCCTAATGTCGCTTCTATTGAGCCTATTATTATTATAAAAGCCTACAGGGATTGTATTGTTATAACTAGATATAGGATGCACTAAAATAGCCAAGATATCTATACATATAATAAAACTGTAGAAATGAAGATTCTGTACATTAAAGATATTCAAAAAATAATAAGTGGAGGGTGTCACTACATCGCTATAGAAGCCAAAAATGTGGTCAGTTTTTTGTTTGTCTGTCTGTCTGTCTGTCTATCTGTCTGTATGTTTGTTCCACTATCACACGAAAACTACTGATCCGATTTGAATGCGGTTTTCACAGATATATTTGTCTTCTTCCAACTTAACATCTGGTGTTTAAAAATTTTTCCCCCCCACCCCTCTAAAGGGACGAAAGAGGGGGTCAGATTTTGTATAAGACTTTTGCTTTAACACGAAAACTACTGATCCGATTTGCATACGGTTTTCGCAGATATATTTGCCTTCTTCCAACTCAACATCTGGTGTATAAAAATCACACCCCCACCCCTCTAAGGGGATCAAAGAGGGGGTCAGATTTTGTATCAAACTTTTTTCTTTTAATGGACTTACTTCATATTATTAACTGTTTTTCCAACTGAACATCTGTTGTTACATAAAATTTTTCCCCCCACCCCTCTTAGGGGACAAAAGAGGGGTAAGATTTTGTATCAAATGATGAAGTAGAAATACTTTAAATGGCAAAACAACGTTTGCCGGGACAACTAGTGCGCAGTAAAACTGAATAAAAGCACCGAAAATTTCACTATAAAGATCTAAACTGTGTGTATAATTATTTTTAAGTAGTTTTTAAAAGCGTATGCTATCCCACTGCTAGGCAAAGGCCTCCCCCAAAGTCTTCCACTTCTCCCGATCAAACGCAACCGTCGGCCAGTCTGCTTCGCGTTTGTCTAGCTCATCGCACCTTTTAGCAGTTAATCAATATTAATTTACCTTTCTCTGATACGTTAGGAAAGTCGCCTGAGGGTCAATACTCAATTCAGACCGCAACGCCACGCGTAGACGCATTTCTAAATTTGTATGGATTTGACAGATTTGCAAGACGTCTCATGCAATTGAAGATTGTTAATTTAGTTTAAATTTAGAAATGTTTTTACGCGTCGCGTTGCGGTTGAATTGACCCTAAGTGTCCAAACACACTAGGCCGAAGTTACGCGGCGTAAATTCCGCATGATTACGCCCGCAATGTATTTTAAATTACCGATGACACACTATTCCGTCGCGTTCCATCCTTATTTTGTATGCGTTTGATATTGCGGACGTAATCATGCGGAATTTACGCCGCGTAAATTCGGCCTATTGTGTTTAGACACCAGACATTGCGACAGAACAGAGACATAACAATTATTTACTATACCTGTTACATACAGTAAATACCTTTTTATAAGTAAAGATAAGAAACCACTGCAGAATCAAGTATCGGTGTATTCTAAACAGCTTTGTATTAGAAATTAGTTCTGCAATGGCCCCACTAGTGAAAGTCACTAGGGGCCTGCACTTCTTTACACATTAAGTCGCTTTTTATGTACACTCCCATGTATTGTAGTCTAATGTATGTAATAGGCAAGGTAAATACAAAACTAGACGTCACCCGTGTAAGGAGTTCCGTGGGAATCGTACATTTTCCTGCAAAAAATAGCGTATAATATATCCTTCCCCGTGAACCGTGGTGTAATTTATAACTGTAAAAATCGGTCTAGTCGTTCGTGAAATTAGTGCTTTCAAACAAACTCTTAAGCTTTATTAAATAACTAGCTATTGCCAGCGGCTTCGCTCGCGTTAAGAAGTATTATTATATACAAACTTTCATCCCCAATTTTATCCTCTTAGGGGTGGAATTTATCAAAATCCTTTCTTAGCGGATGCCTACGTTATAACATCTACCTGCATGCCAAATTGGCCAACAATGGCCAAATCGTACCAGGTGGGCGGTGGCGTCCCGATATGCCATTAGTAGCAAAAATTCCCTAATATTTTAAGACATCGAAAACCATTAGAAATGTTCTGTCTATAAATAGCCACAAAAAAAGATCACTATATTTTAGTTTCGTTATGTTCTGACAGCCGGCGATCATTCGCATTCGTTCTATTTTTGGGTAATACTCTAGGAAAAATTGAAATAATTTGAAACGAGATCGCCGAATATACACTTGTAGGCTACACCGCAGTCGGGAAAAAGGTAGTTCTTAAGTCTAACCTCAAAATAATTGTAAACGTTATTAATTATTATAAAAAATCGTGGCTATTTAGACATAAATCTCAAACGGAATTATGTTTAGAGCATAAGAACAACCAAATCTAACTATAGTTTATTTTGGGACATCAAAAATAAAAGTCAAGTCCAGCTCCTATACAAATTTGGCCATGATTCTTTCAGCTCGATCCATCCAGTGGTTTGGGCTGTGCGTTCTATCACTATGTCAGTCAGTCAGTCACCTTTGAATTATATTTAGATAGATAACCGATGTCCCGAGGTATTTTACAAAGCATGTTAAAATGATTTGGCTCTCGTTTCTCCAAAAACAAATCAATTATGTAATTATTTATCTTACAATAAGAGGTTCCTTTACTTCAATTTGAAAGCAAAATGATAAAATGGCGGAATTCAACAAAAAATTAGCATTCAGATCGCGTGAAACCCACATTCGTGGGAACGATTGGAATCGATTTTTTATTCGAGTCCGATTTCGATTCTTAATTCGATAAGTTCTAGATGATAGAGAGTGATCGTGTCAAAATGTTGCTTTTAAAAGGAATTGCGATTGTGATAGCAATAACCGATATTCTGTGCGTCTGTCTGTCATTTTTTTTGTTCGGCAATCGGCCCGAACGATCTTCAAGAAGACCGGCCAAGGCTGGAGTTGGTAACTTTTGGCGTGCTCTCTGAAAACTGTTTGATACACCTAACTTATACTCGTAGTAGAAGTAAAGTTTGCACAACAATTGGTCCTAAAAGTGCAACATCATAATAACTACTACGTGGCCTTTTCACGATAAGTGTACAAGTTGGCTTTCCACCAGTATAAGTAACTACGAACATGTTATGTAGAGCGACGGCTCTCGTCTGTGCGATATACATGCAATTCCTTAATCTTGGTTATCCATCATAGCCTAAAGTAGAGTGGGGACTTAACAACAACTTCCTTAATTCAAGATTTGCTCTTTCCATCTGTCATGTGTTTTTTACAACATCCAAAGAAAGACAAGCAGACCTTACTCGTTGTACAAAATTTTTATAAGAGGATAGATAACAAGGATTAAAGCGCAACTTCAATGTTAAAGTAAATTGGCGTTTAACTGCGCCAAATCTTATTCCTTATGCATAATAAAACCTCCAAAAAAGTCAAAATATTTGAGAGCTTGTTGGACGTGTATGTGAGTCACCGTTTCGTTGCCACCATTAGGCACTTAGTGTAGTTTATGTCGACATACCTACATAAAAAAAGTTATAAAGAGTGAAGGCTGTTAACAGTTTAATACAGCAGAGTTTGAATCCTCTGCTGAGATGAGTCTAAACACAACTCAGTAGAAGATTCAAATACTTTGGGGAATGTTACACATAAGGTAATTATTGTGATACATATTTGGATCGTCATCCAGTACAATTTTAATTAATTATCGAGTGTGTACTGTATAGCATCGTATAATTTTCTATCGCAAATTGTATTTATTTGATAATATCACGATAAATAGGCTCGCCACCTAACATTCAACATAGGTTAAACTTAAAAGTGTTTATATGTTTCAGGGAAATATTTTGGTAAAATATTAAAGTGTCACAAGTTATCTACGTGTTGGGCCTTAAAGTATAAATTACTTTTATATCAAAACTGTTTTCATGATTTATATTTATAATTTGTACATGACTGACAAAGCACTTTTATGCACATTACATTGCAATTTAAGTAAAAGGATTAAGCAATTTTATTAATATGGCTCTTACAGTGCAACGATCGTACAAGATAAACCTATATGTAAAATATTAGCGACATTTTTATGCGTGCTGTCAAGGATATTTGAGCTTTACAATTCTTGAACCTTACCACCGTAGTATTAAGATGGAAATTTGATAAACTTTATTGTCGGCGACTGTACATAAACTCAAGATTTGAGATCTGATCGTCAGTCGAAGATCGCATGTTCAGATATGTTATGATATCGAAACGAGTTACATAGGGTTGACAAAAAAGTTTTTAAAATCAAAGTAGAGATTGATGTAGGGCTACCAACAGCAAAATTTATTTAAAGAAATTAGAAAAACATAGAAAATACAAGAAAATTGTTAAAATGAATGCTTCATTTTAAAATTGTGATTTCTCTGAATAGTAAATTAAGTTCCTATAGTTCTGTAAAATCTATATCTATTCGGCATTCCTTTGCTGAAGAAACAATATTCATGCTTTTCGAATACGATTGCTTATTCCAGATCATTAACATCCATCTAGACTCAAAAGTAAAAATAAAATGTGGCACCTATACTCTACACATAGAGCGATGGACACAAAACCTAATATTTTTATGTCTCACTTATTTAAGTGAGACATAAAAATATTAGGCTACAGATTTCTGTAGCCATTCAGAAATATTGTCGTTATACTTTGAGAGGCGATAAAACTAATAATAAAAAAGCATTAAGTTTATGGACATAAAGCTTTTAAGATTTGTCTTCAATTACCTCTAAGCAACATCTCGATAATAAAAAGTTACAGAGACTAAAATGATTCACTCTTCTTTTCTACATTAGACAGTATATCCATACTAATATTATAAAGGCGAAAGTGTGTCTGTCTGTCCGTCTGTCTGTCTGTCTGTTACCTCTTCACGCCCAAACCGCTGAACCGATTTTGCTGAAATTCGGTATGGAGATACTTTGAGTCCCGAGGAAGGACATAGGATACTTTTTGTTCCGAAAAAACGTATGGTTCCCGCGCGATAAACGAATTTTGGCGCAACGGAGTTGCGGGCGTCATCTAGTTATTAAATATTTAGTATCCGTACTAATATGTACGAATTTCATCAAAATCGGTTCAGTGGTTTAAGCCTAAGTACCTCTTCATGCTTAGACCGCTGAGTCGTTTTTGATGAAAGGTATGGGATACTTTGAGTTCCGGGATTTATAGGATACTTTTTATCATGAAAAAATGTGCGATTACCGCGCGATAAACTACTTTTGACACAACGGAGTTGCGGGCGTCATCGAATATATATTGCTAAATATTCTAGAAATCAAATCTTATTAATAATAGATTAAAATGAAATAAACGCACTGCATTCTACATAATTTTGTCTCGTTATGATAATCACTTACTAACAGTTTGCGTGCGGTGTATCCTTATGTTTTGCATACCATTTGCAAACAAGCAAGACTGTGTTAGGCATACATTAGGAGGATTCCAGCAATAAAGCCTATTCCTGTGCATTTTTGCGTGAGAAACAGTCGAGAGTTTGCAGTCTGCAAAGAACATAGTACATCTATATCTTATATATAAAAAAGGATTTTCAAATGTGTTAGTCGCGCTAAATCTCGAAAACGGCTAAACGGATTGGGCTGATTTTAGTCTTAAAATATTCGTAGAAGTCCAGGGAAGGTTTTAAAATGACACGAAGTTCACCGGGACAGCTATTCTTATATATAAAATTGGATTTCAAATGTGTTAGTCGCGCTAAAACTCGAAAACGGCTGAACGAATTGGGCTGATTTTAGTCTTAAAATGTTCGTAGAAGTCCAGGGAAGGTTTTAAAGTGACACAAAGTTCACCGGGACAGCTAGTCACTGATAAAAGAATGTAAAATATTTTTTTCTGCATGGAGAAAAATAAACATATTATACCGGATATTTCTGTCTCTCTTTATCATTGAAATTAAAATATTTTTTTTGGAATGGGCAAGAAGTCGGAACGTCAGAATTCTAATTTACCTTCATCTCTTTCTAACACGCAGTAAAAATGTATGTTCAAGTTTTCAATTCTGCCGACTCTCCCAGAGATCTGCTGTTTTTTTAATTATTATGTTATGGGCCTGTTTCACCACTTCCTGATAAATGCTGTATCCAGCACTTAACTTGACATATTGTAAGGAAAATCTGTAAAAAAAGTTGTGGATAGCCTATCCGGCACTTTATTAGGAAGTGGTAAACGGGCCCTGGGTTATTTCTGGTTTCTGCAAGTCTCAACTCACAGCAGAAACGAAATATTTTAGGAAACCTACGTTTTTGTGAAAGTTAGAAAACATTTCGATAACCGGAGATGACACGATGAAATCCTAGACGACATCGCGTGGGCGCGCATAAATAATACAATTTATTGCGAATTCCATTAACAAAATAATAAAATTACAGTACTTTATGGAACTCCGAAGCGCCCGAGGTGCAAAGACATCAGGTAATGCTGCACGATGACCAGTAATGACCACATATTACTGGTCTTAGACCGTATTATGCTCCTGGCGCTTATAAACTTTTGCCCGCTATTATATAAATTTCCCTTTTTTATGCGCCCGGGGAAATAAGCTCACTAGATATCGAATATAAAATGATAATAAATTGATCGAATGTATTCTTCTTGATCGATGTAAAGATATGTATATCAGAATACTTAAGGGGGCGACTAACCCTAAATTGTCAACTTCAAAATTCATTTTTATATTTGAAAATAAGCCCCGAATTGTTTCATTTTCTAAACATAGATATTATACTACATTATATTTTCGAGGATTTGACCTAGCGAAAACACGACATCTTAAAACTTTCGCTATAGAAAAAAATCACAAAGATGCATCTAATTTTCACGAATTTTTCATATATTGCCATTCTAACCGTGCATTAAACTAAGTTAACATTTTAACACATTGTATAAAATTTTATCATTGAGAATCGGACCTAGCGGATTTTTTAAATGTTATATATTTAATATTTATCTAGTTATTGAGAAAAAACTAATTTGGCGTTGTCGTTTTTCACCAGCCTGCCTAGCATACGCCAACGAGATATCTCACTCTCGAGATAATAATTAAAAACTACTCGTCTCATAATGTCAAAATCTCGACATTATCTCGACAAAACTCTATAAAAATCTGTTATTTCGATGATAGATCTACGCGAGAAAAAATGATTGTCATGCTAGGGTCAATAGAGATGAAGATACAAACTATCAAACATCGAGAAACATGTAGAGTGAGATATCTCGTTGGCGTATGCTAGGCAGGTGGCATATGAAAGACGGCCGTGAGTGTGAAGAGAGAAAACAATGTTTGAGTTTTTGCGTTAGTCGCCCTCTTAAGTGTTATTTAAGGTTGGAGGTTCTCAAGCTAATGTCCTTGTGTTAGGGGTCAAAAGTGTATTTTTATAAAACTTTAATTTTCTCAGTATGCAGAATAAATGCCAATTTCAAAGAGGCCTAAAGCAATGACCGCCAGTGCAATCTTATCCCATTTTGACTATAGTAAAGGCAGAGTAGACAGAATTTTGACTATAGTAAAGGCAGAGTAGACAGAATTTTGACTATAGTAAAGGCAGAGTAGACAGAATTTTGACTATAGTAAAGGCAGAGTAGACAGAATTTTGACTATAGTAAAGGTGTGGTAAAGGTGTACTGTATTTATAAGCCGGACTTTTTATTGTAATAAAATAAGTCGTAAAACATGGAATGTGATATAATTTAAAGTTTATTTAAACACGCCTTAATGGATTTATTCGTGAAACTTATAATTTTGTTTAAACTGGTTTTAGAAAAAAACTGAGCGACACATTCGAGAGATCCTCGAATTGATTAAAGACATGCATGACTGTGTTTTATTTACTTATTTAAAAACCTGTCTGATTATCACGTTTAGGCATAAGAAATTTATAATACGTATGAATTTTTTGCAAGAGACTAAAATGAACTGCTGCTACAATCTTGTGGCACTTGGCCAACATTGTCATAACTCATGAGAGACGAGTGTGAGTTTCTCAATATTGGACACAACCGTCGCGTTGTCTATACAAGGTGTAACAAACTAAGTGATAACACTTTATGGTGTGTATGACGTGCCCCTTATATAGAGTTCATAGTGAAAGTAGCAGCGCTGCAAGAGCTCATTTTTTGTGATTTGTATTGGCAAGCGCCCCCGCATCTTGAATTTTTCCATACAAAGGTGAAAAAAAAGTTACTCTTTCAGCGCTGCCTCTTTCACAGCGAACTCTATAAGGGGACTCATCCACACTCAAAAGTGTTATCACTAATCACTATATTTTGTTAACCTTGTATAGTGAGTTAGTGACACTTTACAAGGTGGGGGGTATAGGTACAACAATATGGCGGCTTTCAGAGTAATGACTTAAAGCAGGCAGGGTCTCTACAAAAATATACTCCTTAAAATATTCAGCCAGCATTCTCATATTCGAATATAAAGTCCATGCAAATTCGAAAATCAAGCCGCCTGCAACTATCACATAAAGTTGCCATATTGAAAAATTAATATTTATGCAACTGCAGCCAGTTGCGTGCTGGTAACATTTCAATATGCCTGGGGTGAATGCAAATTTTCTATGTACTACAAGCGTATCAATTTTGTACATGGAAATTACTAGACGTTTCATGTTTAATGTACTAATGATATGAAATGTATTCCTTTTGATTGTGAAGCAAGTCTACAAGGATGGTTTGACAAATAGAACTAACGATGCCATCTTGTTCTCAAACACTGCTTTACAGCCAGACGCTGTAATATGCCAAATATAATTGTGGCTGTCAGACAGAGAGAGAAATAGACAGTCTTCACCATAAAGTTAATATACCTAGCGGAATAGAGAAATAAAGGCCTGAGCAAGCGAGATGTCACTACATGACAGCAGAACTTTTTTTTGACGTCCAGTCGGTACTTATCGGCACGTTGACAATTTAATCTCTAAGAAAGATGCTTGTGTAAGTGTATACGTACTATGGAGCTATGGAGTGTAGATGGAGGAGAACTATCTCTGTATGTAAAAAGTGTCCGCTGAAATGCGTTAAATTAGGGTGGCGCTACAGTAGCAACAGGGTAAATTTTAAATCATTTAGCAGCTTTTATTTCAGCTATTTTAGGTTATATTTTTCAAAATATATTGGTATTATTTATTTTGTTATTTATTTTATTTATTTATTATTTATTTATTAAGTATTTCGTCACCAACGGCTACATTCATTCCATACCCTTTGCTGCAGCTAGCGCCACTTTCAACTGTTATTTACTGCGTGCAGCTGGACACTTTTTCAAATATCCCCCATATAAGATAGTACTCCTCCACCTACACTCCATAATACGTACACATATTTTTAACACAGGTGTAAATCAATTTCGGTTTCGTTTGACAGCTCGAGATTGTTGCTCTATTCCGCTAGGTATAATACTTTATGGTCTGCACACACGGTACCGCCCGTTACTCCGTTGCGCCGAAATTATTTTGTCATGCGGGAACCGTACATTTTACTGTAATACCAACTATCCTGTGTCCCAGGTCTTAAAGTATCTCTGTTATTTTTTTTAGAAAAATCGGTTCAGCGGGTGTGTAGAGGTAACTGACAGTCGTTTATCACACGCGAACCGTACATTCAAAAGACAATAAAAACTGTCCTGTGTCCTTCCCGGGCCCTAAAGCATCTCTACCAAATTTCAGAACAATCAGCGGGCTTGAAGAGGCAACAGACCGACAGACAGACAAACTTTCACATTTAAAATATCAGTATGGCTCCAATAACGGAAATTTTTGACATAGAAAGCATTACAGTGTTAAAGCGAGCAGCCAGGAAGCCAACTTCTGACGTTTATGGTAGATCACGATTGAGATTTTGCATACCCATATACACTGGTTATCATGCAACGTTCGTGCAGCGCACTAGTGAGGAGCTTAGAGTTTATCGATAAGTCGATTTTTATCGATTACCCCGACCGTATATTATTGTTCAACGATTGGCGGTGCCCATATATTTTATCGATCGATTTCAGCTAAGATTGCGCGTGCGCATTTCTAATGTTGTTTATGTTTCCTTGCACATGAGTCTACGAAGAAATATTAGTGATAATATCTACATAATATATTTTACTTTTCAATTATATTTATCTGCCTTCAAGGTTTTTAATAATGCTTTATTTTCAGCGGCTACTGCTTGGACATTATACATAATTATATTATGAGCTTAACCTATGTAAAACTAAATCTTAATCGCAACTTCACATCACATTCACATCGCAACAAGAACCATAACTACATTGCCTGGGATCATAGTATCACCATAGCCCTCATTAAAAATCTTTAAGGAGGCTTAGGCGTATAGCGTAATAGAAGGGACTGACACCATTTCGCTTTTATTTAAAATATATGGATTGTAACGTAATTGAATATTTTCGTCCACGTTATTGTGTTACATTAATATATACATTAATATAAATACATTAAAACTGCATGAGACATGAATTAATAATATCTTTCTTATTTACCTATATTTACGTTTTTATCGATACGGTGGAAATTATCGATAAGTCTATAATTTATTGCGTTCCTCGTCCCAACCCTATAATTTAAGTTCTATGGGAACGGTTGGTATGATTTAACCCCAGTAATACTCCCGCTTATTAAGATCAACGAATATTTAATTTCCCCTGTAAATCGTTCTCAAATCAAAGGATGTATTTGCATAATTGTATATTATTGAACATTTACATTTAAATGCACTGTAATTGGGGTTTAATTCTGAGATGGGGTTAACATTTTTATTATTTTCATCTTGATCACTCACACCACGTGGTCTTTTGCTAAAAACTGAATTCTTTACTGTGGTGGATTTTAAGCTTGGTCACAGGCTACATATTATTAGTATTACTCATGTAAGGCTTAGTTACTTGTACTAATATGTATTCTGTGGCTTGGTCTGAAGTGGCTGAATATTTCAGTAGACACTCAGAATATTTATGATCACTTTATACTTTTTTTATTTAATTAAAGTTAAGTAATGATTAAACAGACAGATGGGCACGTCTAGTCACGGAGTGGCTACCGAACGGTCGGCGAAACAGGGGCAGACCCAAGAAAAGGTGGCGCCATGAACTAGGCGCTGTCGATAAAGAGTGGCAAAATACAGCAAAGAATAAAGACATGTGGAAGGAAAGAGGGTAGGCCTTTGCCCAGCAGTGGGACACGACCGGCTATTAATAATAATAATGATGATTAAATGTCTCAGAGTACGGCCGTGAGAAACAGCGCTTGCGATGAAGGCACAAAAACTTGTGGCTGGCTCTTGGATTATAAGAATTACACTATCAGGGAAGTTGATTCATGGGCAGATGGTGGACCTACGAATTTTTGTCGCGTTTTATCAAATCCAGCTGACGGATGACGACTTACATTAAGTTGACATAATCCGACCAAATGATGTAGGCCCGTCAACTGCGTATGAATCAATTTCTTCGATGGTACAATTCTACTTATTTCCAATTCTAGCTTAGCTATCGAAATTATCGGAAACGAATTGTCTAAGATAAAAGTTGTGAATAAATAAAGATATCCCAGAAGTTATTGAAGAATAAAAGTGCTCCCCCGAAGCCTACTTGTGAATAATTTAACACCATCTGTATTCGTAGCGCAGATCTCGGAAGTGTAACGGAATTGTGGGGTTCAAAAGCTATGTCCACTTTCGTCTTCAATTTTCGTCATCTTCTTTCTTTCAACTTTCGTTTTGAAGTATTCAATAATTGAATGCGTCAAAGAACGCAACGCCAACTGTAATTTTTAATAACAAAGCGAAAGTTTTTGACGGTTTTTGTTTTTGCGTCGCGGGCATGCCTCACGTTCGCTGTTGACTGCGCTATAACGAACAGTTAAAGGCACAGTGTGGACAAAGCTAAATATCCACTTATTTTTGTGGATACTGCAAATTGAGAAAACCTTTGTATGCTACAATAATTTGGGACACTGCAAAGTTATATTTGAATAGTATAAAAGTGGCATTGTACAAAATATTATGTGCAGTTATGATGTTTTTATCCTGGAAAGAGCGTTTAAATTTGAAGTAGGTCTCGGCGTAATAATATTAAAATTATTTTATTAAATAAAAAAATAAGGGCACAGGAGATAATATTATTTCACCTTTTGACAATATAAAATTGGGATACATAACAACTATAATAAAACAAACTTCCCGACCAACCAAACGAATAACCGTGCCCTGAAGTAAGAATTTTAATGATATTAGAAGTTAGTCGTCTCATGTATGTATTATATTTACATACCTGCCACTGGCGGGTCGGGTTTCTGTTGTGATAGCAATCAAATGTGTGAAAATGTATGGAATTTGACACTCCGTCACGCCTGGCCACGTGTGAACCGTATATAAAATATATGGTTGCCTCAAAATGGCGGGTTTTTTTAATTTACTTTGTATGATAATTGATAATAGTATTTAAGGGGCCGGGTACCCTCGAAATTCTCATACATACGTAATTCCAAAATCATTTTCTCATACGAAAATATTTAACATGTTTAAGTTGTTTTTTAGTTTAAAATAGTAATTATCTAGGTTCCTGCACAAAAATTTACTTCAAAATATTTAAACATTAATTTTTTTTTTGTTTTTAATTTTTTTTTACTAAATTTAGTACTTAATATTTAAACACTAAAAAATATATAAATAAATAGTAAATTTACTACAAAATATTTAAATACTAAAAAATATTTTTTAGAGTTTAAATATTTTGTAGTAAATTAACAATTTATTTATATATTTTTTAGTGTTTTACTCTATTTTTTAGTGTTTAAATATTTAGTAGTAAATTTACTAAAAAAAATTTAAAGCAAAAAAAAAAAATGTGTTTAAATATTTTGAAGTAAATTTTTGTGCATGAACCTAGGTAATTACTATTATAAACTGAAAAACAACTCAAACATGTTAAATATTTTCGTATGAGAAAATGATTTTGGAATTACGTATGTATGAGAAATTCCAAGTGTACCCGGCCTCTTAACCCTTTCTGATTAGAAGTATAAATATAATAAAACAATAAAAGTGATATTGTTCTAGTCTTTTTAATAAATTAAATGCGTAATTTCATAACGTAAGAAATATTACAAGTTTTAAAATAAATCTACTTTTTTGAGGTGTTTGTCAAAAGCTTCAAACGCATTAGGCTTAGGCCAAACCTACGCGACCACGCGACTGCGAAGCGGGAGCGTCAATACAAAACACACATTTGACAAGTTGTCAAATGTGTGTTTTGTATTGACGCTCCCGCTTCGCAGTCGCGTGGTCGCGTAGGTTTGTTCAAACCTTTAATCCTTCGATCGCGTATTCTTGGAAATCTTGTTATTCTATTGTTGTCGCGATCACCGGTGCTCTTATGGGGCTTGAAGGATTAAAATATAACTTAAAGCTAAAAGCTCTTTACTTAGACTTTACCGTGCGAAATAGTAAAACTACAAATTCCTAACTCTATTTAATAACAATTAATTAAATTAAGACTGTGTTTACCCGTTTCAGCCATAAAAGTAATGTTATGTTTTTTGCAGAAGGCTCTACTCTCTAGACACCATGCCGAGTAAAGCTGACTTTACGACGACAATTTTATATAAATTATTATTATTGAACAATAAATATTGACTTATTAGCTATTACTGTCACGATTATAATTGAAATACTGCCACTGGTAAGAATTATTATTATACTTTACACATTCTGGGAATCGACATTTTAGTGAGCAAAAACTTTTAAAGATAAGAGTATGGAAATGCTTGTAATTTTTTTTTCTTTTTCTTCTTTTTTGGCAACTTGACACAAAGGATGTGTATGTTGTGCCACAGACAAGGTAAAAAGGTAAGGAATATGGCGGGAAAACCATATTCCTCCTATTATAATTTTCATCATCGTTTTCATGTATCGTCAGGTCTAAAGTCTAGTCAAAGTCTAAGTAAAAGTCAATACAGTCACAGGAGTCAAGTCGGTCGATTCAGTAAAGTGGTAGACGCTTTACTGAAACTTTCGATGGAGTTTTGGAGGGAACATAAAATAGCACGTTTCTGGATATTACATCACTTTCCTACACTTGTGCATGAACACGAATATCTAATGGTTAATATTCTACCAATATTACACATTAAAAACCCAGCTAACAAAATTTTAGGAAAATAATACAAAAACACAACAGCACTCTTTCACATGCCCGCCAAAACTCCCTGCTTGTAATTTAATTTAAAACTTAATTTAAGGTTGTGCCTTTTAAATAGTTTTATTTTTATATATTTAACTCTTTATTGTACACAAAAAAATACATAAAGATATAATTAACACGGAAAGACGACACAAAGTTTTTCTGTATGGCCTTTCAGAAGACCAGCGCAAAATATAACTTATAGCGACTGGCAGGGGTTCGTATGTAGGCGACATTCTCCGAAAAACCATAAAGAATATCTATGATATTATAGGTATACAAAAGACGTGGCCACCCACAGTCGTGATATTCTATACGCTACATATTTGTCATACGACATACATATTAATTTTTTGGTCTTCTAATTTATTACCACATAAAAATTTATATAAAATTTGTAAACAGTAGCCGACATAATATATTTTACTATACATTTGTAATCAATAAAATATAGTATAGTATAAAATAGATGAGAGTTTAAAGATGCATGTATATTGTATAAGTGTCTAACAAAAGTATCTAACAAAAGTTATAAGTGTCTAACAAAAGTATCTAACAAAAGTTATAAGTGTCTAACAAAAATCCATGTATCATTTGTAGTTTCAAAACCTATACTTACAGATTATTCAGAGTTATTCTACCTTATAATGATCAATATGTCCAGGCCATAAGAATCAATATCATAGAAACTTCTGGGCGAAATCCATACTAATATTGTAAATGCCAAAGTGTGTGTGTCTGTTTGTTACCTCTTCACGACCAAAACGCTGAACCAATTTAGTTGATGCATAGAAATTATTTAAGTCTCGGGAGTAGGTTAAAGTAAAGGAAAAATGTACGGTTCCTGCGCAACAAACGAATTTTGGCGCAACGGGGTTGCGGCCGTCATCTAGTAACTTATCGTTCTATGGTAACTGGGTACGGCTATACCTTATACGGTCAGAACTGGACCATTGCGCAAACGGTTACGTTACAGTTACTGCGTTAGGAAATAGTATTGTTCCTAGATCTAGATTCTAGATCTAGTCTGTTATGTCACTGCTTTACTTGTACAGCTAAAATACGTTTTATCCCATTATGGACAATTACAGACGGATACGAATGTATAGAAGAGCGTAAATGACGAAGCCTTTACGTTGGCAAAATTTCCCATACAAACAAAAAAATTGCTCTTTCACAGTAAACTCTATATAAGGGACACACTCACTTAATTTTTTACACTCTGTATAGCTTTACCATAGGCTTTACACAGATTTCCAAGGTAAACACAAAAAAATTCTCGAAATGGAATAAAACTAAGCATGCTTTTGTTTAGCCTTAACAAAGTTTTCTTTTCACGAGAAAAAAACTTCAAATATATTTTAGTAGTTATACTCATAAAGGGTAATAAACAAAATTCTGCTAACTGGTAGAGATCAGCTCAGGACTGGTAGCAGTAGATAATATCTGCGTTTGGGATAACATACTGCTATACAAACTACTGTCACGTTACTTGTTAATGTGCCAAGTTTCGTGAGGTTGTTCAAAATGCATGAATAATCCTGACGACCTCTGTGGCTCAGTTGGTGGGCTGTTGGTCTCAAGCCGGGGGTCGCGGGTTCGAATCCCGCCGACGGAACGAAAAGTTTTTCAAAGTTCCTGGGTCATGGATGTGTATTAAATATTATGTGTATCATATTATAAAAATCTTAAATATATATTGTATAGTATAAAAGTATTAAATATGTCGGAGGAAGTCTTGAGTCTAGTTGTTTTGTGGTTGCTGAATTTTAGAGGAAGTCATGAATAGTCATTAGTGTAGTTATTTTTATGATTCCTAAATGTCAGAGGAAGTCATGAGTAGTCATGAGTTTAGTTGTTTTCTGATTGTTTGAAGTGTTGATTCTTCACGATTATAATCCCTTAAAAATGATTGTAAAATTCAGTGATTATTGTAAAATTCTTAACTAAATTTAATTTACTTTGTCATATTTTTACTAGCTCTAAATATCTTGGTTTGAATGAAATTGTAATTATTTGATTAAGGACCAATCAGAGCAGAGGGCGTGTGCGCCTTGAGTGGGGTCGAGGCGCCATCTTTACTTTAGAGGGGTTGACAGTCTGGGGAGCACATTCGAGTGTGAGCAGTCGATCGAGTTGGATCGTGGCTAGTTCTGGTGTTGTGCTAACTAAAGTAAGATTGGTGCCCCGAACTCACTGCTCGTTTGGAAATTTGTGTAACGATTCAAGAATAAAGTAAATTGTGTGAAAGTGCTATAATAGCGTTGTGCAATTGTTTATAATAAATAATTTGTGATTACAAGTGACAATTATTGTGTTTGTGCCCGCATTTACCCAAAATGACGCCCACTAGAATTCCTAACGCTGGCGGCAGAGATGACCAGGACAATGATTCTCCGACATCAGAAGTGGGATCGGTGCAGGCACAAAATATAAGCGAACCAACGGAAGCAACTGACGGATGGCGAGCCTTGTTTGAAGCGCAACAAACCAGCATGAGGCTACTTGTAGAGGCGCTAACTAACCCACCGAACTTGGAAGATAGGAACATAACTCTTCCTGAATTTCGACTTGAAGATGCAGACACTGACGCCCGGGCATGGCTGGCAACAGCTGACATTTGTTTGGCGAATCAAAACCTGCAGGGAAGTAAACTAATTCTAGTACTTAGTAAGGCTATGAAAGGTTCAGCAGCAAATTGGCTTTCTCAAATAGCTTTTCCTAGTATGAAATGGGTAGATTTTAGAGAAATTTTTCTTTCTCGTTTTGATACACTCGATACATGTGCCGCAACAGTTCTAAAAATGCTTACTGGCAAGCCTCATGAAGGTGAATGCCTTGCCGCATATGCAAGCCGCTTATTCACTCAACTCACGACGCGTTGGGCTAATTTGGGCAAAGAAGAAATGATAGTATCATTAATACTAGGACACATGGGGCAAATTGAGCCACGTTTACATCGATGCATTTTTTCCGAGGAAATTACTACCCGCATTAAAATGCAACGTGAATTTACGGCTTATTCATATCGCAAGCGCAGTTATCAAGAGACAGGGAAGACCGCTACGAGTTCAATGCCAGAGATTAAACGGCCTAAGTTTAGTTCTATTTCAACAAAATGTTATTCTTGTGGAAAACTTGGTCATAAATCTTTTGAATGTTCCAGCCGACCATGTGACAAGCAACCAACGGCTACGATTCCTGAACGCTCTAACACGGCCGTCGCGACGCGGCCACTTGTAACCTGCTTTAGATGTGGTGTTGAGGGTCATGTAGCTTCACGATGCATTAAGACCTCTGCAAATGCTAACGTACAGCCAGCCACTGCATCTGGCGTTGTTAAACGAGTGGACGTATGTGGTGTGAAACCTGTCACCGGGACACTTACGCAATTTGGTGAGCAGTTTTCATTTTGCTTTGATTCCGGCGCTGATTGCTCTTTAATTAAAGAAAGCGTCTCTCGCAAGCTTGTTGGTACACTGCAGCATGCAATTGTTACTCTTATTGGAGTAGGCAAATCTAGTATTTTATGTGACTTACAAATTTTATGTAAAGTTAATCTTAGTGGACACAACATTCAAATTTTGTTTCACATTATTCCCGACGACTGTCTTAATAATGATATTTTGATTGGACGCGATTTGTTAGCCTTAGGATTGTCAGTGCACATAACCAGTGATAAGCTTACCATAGTCGAGCAACCTTTAGTTAACATTTGTAGTATAGGCAACACGGTGTCAGACTTTCAGAGCGTGGGTACCGATATCCCTGATAACTTTAAGCCCCAACTATTAGAACTTCTTAGCGTCTTTCGACACTCATTTGTTAAAGGTATACCTACAAGTAGAGTTAAGACAGGTGAACTAGAAATTAATTTGGTATGTCCTAGCAAAATTGTGCAAAGAAGACCTTATCGTTTGAGTCCCGAAGAGCGAACAGTAGTGCGTGATATGTGTACTGAACTTTTATCTGCTGGAGTTATTAGACCAAGCAAGTCACCCTTCTCCAGTCCCATACTTTTAGTAAAAAAGCGCGATGGCACGGATAGAATGTGTGTAGATTACCGAGAGTTAAACTCTAACACAATTCCCGACCGGTACCCTTTACCTTTAATTAGTGATCAAGTCCAAAGGTTGTCAGGTGCCCAATTTTACACTTGTCTCGATATGGCTAGCGGTTTTTACCAAATTCCAATAAACGAGGAGTCAAATTCAATAGAAAAAACAGCTTTTATTACCCCAGACGCTAATTACGAGTTCACTGTGATGCCATTCGGTCTTCGAAATGCTCCTTCGGTATATCAGAGAGCTATTAATACAGCTTTAGGCGATTTAGCACATTCTTACGCAATTGCTTACATGGATGATTTAGTTATACCCGCGAATAGTGTAGAGCAGGGCCTAGAGCGGTTACGAGTTGTACTTAAAACTCTTAGTGATGCTGGATTCTCCTTTAATATGAAGAAATGTGTATTTTTAAAGAAACAGGTTCAATTTTTAGGATATGAAATATCAGAGGGTGAAATTAGGCCTAACCCTCGCAAAATAATGGCGTTGTCTAACTCTTTGCCACCGCAGACCATTACTCAGCTCAGACAATTCCTAGGCTTAGCATCGTACTTTAGGCAGTTTGTTAATAATTTTTCATTAAAAATGGCACCTCTTTACCGTTTGTTGGCAAATAATAATTCTAAAATAATTTGGACTTCGGAATACGAAAGAATTAGACAGGATATAATATCTGTATTAACTTCATCTCCAGTATTAATGCTTTTTGACCCTAAATTACCTATAGAATTGCACACGGACGCCAGCAGTGAGGGCTACGGGGCAATTCTCTTCCAAATGTCTTGTAAGAAACTACACCCGGTGGAATATTATAGTAAGCGCACGACTCCTGCGGAATCCCGATATCACTCTCATGTGTTAGAGACGTTAGCAGTTGTTAACTCGGTTAAACATTTTCGGCATTATCTTTATGGTAGAACTTTCACGGTAGTTACTGACTGCAATTCTTTAAAGGCTTCCAGAGCTAAAACGGACTTAACTCCTAGAGTTCACAGGTGGTGGGCTTTCCTTCAAGCTTTTGACTTTGACATATAATACAGGGAAGGTAAAAGAATGGCCCACGTAGACTTTTTCTCTAGGAATCATTTGCCTGAGGCTGATGGCACTGTCATAAATAAATCGACTAGAGAAGGTAGAGCAAGTTTGATAGAGGAAAAGCGCGTTAACATAACCGAATTATCTTCAAACTGGTTACAAGCGGAACAACGTCGGGATCCTGAATATAAGGAAATTATAAGTAAACTCGAAAATGATGATTTAGACTTACAGAGTTGTCAAATCTATGAATTACGTTCTAATGTGCTCTATAGAAAAATTCAAAGAAACAATCGTAACCTTTGGTTACCAATTGTACCTAGAGCTTTTCGTTGGTCGGTTATAAATCACATTCACGAGTCCATTTTTCACTTAGGATGGGATAAAACATTAGAAAAAGCTTATCAGCATTATTGGTTCCCTAACATGTCAAAATATGTCCGAAAATTTGTTGACAACTGCATAACGTGTAAGGTACCAAGTACGTGTTACTCCGGCATTCCACAAGTATTAACACTGATAGTGCTATAAGCGCTCTTAAGGCGTCTATATCTCTTTTTGGAACTCCCACGCGTGTTATTGCTGACCAAGGCAGGTGTTTTGCAAACAAAAATTTTAAAGACTTTTGCTCTAATCACAATATCCAGCTACATCTAATAGCGACTGGCTCTTGTCGCGCCAATGGCCAAGTGGAACGGATTATGAGCACGCTTAAAAACATGTTAACCGTCGTAGAAGTAAGCCCAAATAGGTCCTGGCAAGACGCGTTAGATGATGTTCAGCTGTCTTTAAATAGCACGATTAATAGAACAACTAAGGCAAGCCCACTGGAATTGTTGATAGGTAGAGTAGCTAGACCTTTAAATTTGTTAACAGTTGACGATCGTGAGATTGAAGTTAATTTGGAAGAGGTTAGAGAACAAGCTAATAGACTAATGAGGGATAATGCGTATCTTGATAAAGAGCGGTTTGATAAAAATAAGGCGAAAGTCACATCATTTTCTGTAGGAGATTACGTTTTAATAGAGAATCACGAACGGAATCAAACAAAATTAGATCCTAAATTTAAGGGTATGAGGTCATTGAAATACTAGACGGTGACAGGTATCTTCTCAAAAGTTTGAATTGTAGTCGTACGTACAAGTACGCGAGAGACCGCTTACGTCCACTCCCCCAATCATATGTGCCTACTGAATTGGATCCTTGTGTGTCAGAGGATGGTGAGTACATACATTATGTGATCGAGTGAATAAGTGAATGTTTTAGTGGCTGTAGAAGGGCGAGGTGGCCAAAGGGCGAGGTGGCCATATTTTAAGGGCGAGGTGGCCATTTAAGGGCAAGGTGGCCATATTTTAAGGGCGAGGTGGCCATTTAAGGGCGAGGTGGCCATTGCAGGGCGAGGTGGCCCAAGAATTATGGCGAGGTGGCCTAATTCTTCTAGGTCAGGAACGGCCGAGCACATACTAAAGACATTATTGCATTGTTTTTTTTTTTTCTCTTTACAGATACTGATGATGCACGGCCTTCAACATCACACGAGGACGTGTGATACGTCAGGACGGCCGTGTCGGAGGAAGTCTTGAGTCTAGTTGTTTTGTGGTTGCTGAATTTTAGAGGAAGTCATGAATAGTCATTAGTGTAGTTATTTTTATGATTCCTAAATGTCAGAGGAAGTCATGAGTAGTCATGAGTTTAGTTGTTTTCTGATTGTTTGAAGTGTTGATTCTTCACGATTATAATCCCTTAAAAATGATTGTAAAATTCAGTGATTATTGTAAAATTCTTAACTAAATTTAATTTACTTTGTCATATTTTTACTAGCTCTAAATATCTTGGTTTGAATGAAATTGTAATTATTTGATTAAGGACCAATCAGAGCAGAGGGCGTGTGCGCCTTGAGTGGGGTCGAGGCGCCATCTTTACTTTAGAGGGGTTGACAGTCTGGGGAGCACATTCGAGTGTGAGCAGTCGATCGAGTTGGATCGTGGCTAGTTCTGGTGTTGTGCTAACTAAAGTAAGATTGGTGCCCCGAACTCACTGCTCGTTTGGAAATTTGTGTAACGATTCAAGAATAAAGTAAATTGTGTGAAAGTGCTATAATAGCGTTGTGCAATTGTTTATAATAAATAATTTGTGATTACAAGTGACAATTATTGTGTTTGTGCCCGCATTTACCCAAAATGACGCCCACTAGAATTCCTAACGCTGGCGGCAGAGATGACCAGGACAATGATTCTCCGACAAATATATTTCCGTTGTCTGGTACCCGTAACACAAGTCCTTAAAGCCGGGTCCAGACGAGTGTAACGTGTAATGTAAGATTACGTGTAATTAAGCGTCAACAGTGTGGACGGCACACGAACTCAAAGCGAATTGTCCAAACGAGCCTTTGTGCTCGCGCGTAAACCGACAGCCGATGGATAAACCCCGAGCGTTACATGTAATGCTCGTAGTGCCGTCCACACGTAGAATTCGTGTTACATTACACAGTGAATTACATTACATGTTACACCCGTCTGGACCCGGCTTAAGGTACTTAGCACGAGGCCAGACAGATGTGGTGTGATGCGTCCGTATATATTTTTATATTATTATAATCCTCAGAATAATCTTATATGTGCCATCGAAGAAATTTATTCATTCGCAGGTGATCCTACATCACATGGTCGGGTTAATTTAATGTTTTTAGAAGGTTTTTTTCGGTGTGAAGTGACCTCAACTGTAGATTTTTTGTCATTATAAAGGAAAAGACCTAATGGCAGACACTTTAAGGAAAAAGGATTAATAACTTCTTCCGTGTCTTCAGTAACTCTTACAAAATAAAACTATTATAATTATTCTCTGACAAATCAATAAAATAAAATATTATTGGTCTTTTTGTAAACTTAGTCAAATGAGCTAATAGATGACATCACAAAAAACGAACATCGCTAATAGTAGACACCAATATGAACTATATATAATATTTGACATAGAACATTAAATTACATTTTACATTTTTCATATAATTAGGTCTTTATTTGCCGTTTTTCAAAAGATTTCAATTACTTCATCATAATAACTACATGCATCAGAAATATTATCCATGTTGTCTCCAGATTCTATGAGATCCATTCTTCTTCCATGCTGAAACTATCTTTCCTTTTATTTTTATTTTTTATATTTTTTTTCTAGCAAATTTATTTTCAGTCTTTAGTCTCTATGCTTCTCTTGCCTCTTCTTTACTCTTCTTATTTTTCTCAGCTCTCCTTTTTCTTCTTTATACTGCTAAAAAACTAAAGCAATCGATTTTTAGATCACTACAGGGTCTAATATTAGACACCATGTACATTTTTAGGTACAGTAGTTCTAAGTTGTTAGTTTGTTAATAGAATTATATTTTTTGCAGTAGAATAAACTACAAAATAACTTTAGTATGTATTGCAAAACTAAAAGATGAGATCCATGTCATCTATTAGGTTTTTTACGTTTTCAAGAACTAATAGTAGACACCCTTTATATTGTTAGGGAAAATAGATAAAAAATCATAAATTAACATTAATTAGTGTATACATTATACAACATGACCATTAATCCAATGAAATCAATAGAAATTACAAAAAAATCAAACAAATGTATTCAAAACTTACGTGCCAAATTTCGCCTTCCTTAATTTATTTGCTAAGATATTGCCGAGCGCGTGTTGACGCGGTCACATTATTTACGAAAACTGATCCCATTTTAAAATTTTGTTCCCGAAGGCGTCCCTAATATATTTTTTCACATCAACAGATAGCTTAAGAAGCTTATAAAATTTACAGCGTTGAGAAATAATTAGAGTAATTCTTATTTTTATGGTATTTTTGTCGTAAATGTCATCTATTAGTTCAGTGTCTAGCATTAGGTCTTTTCCCTTATACTAATATCAAACAAACAAAGAAAGAAACAAATCTTTATTTCCCTCAAGTAGTACACGTTATCTTAAATAAACAAACACTGCTCCCCACACTAGGATTCCCTGTGTCGTGACGTTCCCTTTTACATATCCTAAATGTAAAAGTCTGTATGTCTTACCGTTTCCTTTTTACACTAAATTCACTAAACTTATTGACAAAATTTGGCATGAACATACTTTGAACCTCGAGAAGGGATAATTTTTATTGTTATAATGTAGGTACATTTACATCCACCATCGAGTTTGATAAGATATTCGCCACATTTCCTGTAATTCTCTAAAATAGTGCGGTTAATTTTGTTCCTTCAAACGCTCTCGATTTAGTGCAGTCGTAAAGAGAAGATGCTAACTTTACGAGCCGCAAAGTATCAAAGAGCGAGACGATGACACTGCAATTTTATATCTAAGACCCTGTCTACAGAGCGCATATTTGCTCGCGCGCCCGTCTAGATGCGAGTCGGGACCTTAAACATCGTTTAGAAAATCATCATCGGCAGAAAACTCTGAACGATGCCTTGCGGTGCGTTATGTCAAATCCTTTAGGCTTCGGCCAATCCTACGCGTCAGTAACGCGGGATGCGGGACGGAAGCGTCTGCAACGCGAAAGGTGTGCACACCTGCGCGACTACACGCGACGGTGCGAAACCGCGCGAACGTCCCGCGTTGCAGAAGCTCCCACTTCGCAGTCGCTTTGGTACCGTTGGTTTGGCCGAAGCTTTAAATTTTTGATTTCTGAGAATTCTGACTTCACTGTCAAAATGCAGGTTCATTAAGGGTCAATTCAGACCGCAACGCGACGTGTAGATACATTTCTAAATTTGTATGGATTTGGCAGTTTTGAAAGACGTCTCAAGCAAATAAAATCTGTCAATTCAGTACAAATTTAGTAATGCATCTACGCGTCGCGTTGCGGTCTGAATTGACCCTAAGATTTAAGAGAATAGTTTCAGTAAGCCAAGTGCGTAGCGAACTAGCTACTATAAGAGCGTAGAGCTGAATAGTTGCAAAACGCGCGCACATAGTTCAAACTAGTTTGTCATAATATACTTTTCAGGTTTTGGGCACGTCTTCGCAAGTAGTAGTACAGGAAATGCGCGGATAAGTATCTCTTTTCTGACATCTGCAGTTTGTAGTTTTTATTATAAGTAGATTTGACACATCTTCGCTCGTAAACTCGCATCTCATCTGTGGTCCCAGCCTTAAGTCATAAAATACCAGTAGTACGTTGTAAAGAAAATTTTACATACTTGCACTTTTATTGGCTGACTTGACTGATAGCACAAGTAGCGACGTCTCTGGACTAAAAGCTTCAGTTTGTACAATAGACTATGACAAAAACTATACCCAAACGTAATATTAGTAATATATCCAAACCCAGGTTGTGACTTCTGAGGCTAGTTATTTTCCAGTCGGAAGATCTAGCCTGTGTATTGGATAAGCTTTGTCTATACTGGGCCTTTTTTTGTTCATCAAGGGCATGCGTTATAGCACAGTCAACAGCGAACGTGAGGCATGCCCGTGACGCGCGTTGAAATCGTAGCGCTCGCTATGAAACTTTTCTTTCAACGCGGGTGAATTTTGACGCATTCAATGTTGAATATTATGCCAAACGAAAGCTGAATAAAAAGAAGATGACGAAAATTGAAGATGAAATTGCATAATGTGGACATAGCTATAGGGTTTTTGATGATGATCATCGTAATTGTATATGAGGTAGGCAAGTGAAGCCGATAGGAATAGTTTTAGTTTAAGCTTATTCTGTACCTCAGATACCTAAAGTCATAACTCATAGTGTGAAAATTTAAATAAAATAATTACAAGCGTATTAAAAAAAGTGTATTGTACGATCTGTGCCTGCTTTTAATGAAAACACAATCTTCACATTCTTCGCCCTGCATTGCAATATAAAAAAATATTTTAATTCTTTTTTAAATCAATTCACAAAAATTTCTTTCATTAAATCACAATGAAGGCTTTAATAAAAATGCTATTAACACTCGGTTTGATTGATGTTCAATTCTCCAAATTGGTATCCTTTGAGTGATGAGATACGCGAGTGATTAGTTGTGAATTGGGGTGTGTTGCCTTGTACCGTGCCAAAGGCTTGATCTTCATATTATAATTTGAAGTTTGAACTAACTGGATGAACATGAACAAGTTACTATCTATTTGAAACAAGCAATTATTAAACAAAGAAGGACCTATACTGCTAACTGCCCCACTGCTGGGTTAAGGCCTCCCCCAAGTTTTTCTATTCATCTCGCTCTAACACTATAGGCCAACCAGGTTTTTAATTATTATTAATCCTTCGATCGCGATTTCGACCGACCGAGATCGATCGAGATCGACGATTCTTGGAAATGCTATTCTATTCTATTGTTGTCGCGATCACCGGTGCTCTTATGGGGCTTGAAGCATTAAAGAATAAAAAAACATATGGGAATCGGACTCGCGCACGAATGGTACCATAAAATTATATTTTATGTACGTGAGTCCTAATAAATACTTGAATAAATATTATTTTTTGGTTTAGTAAAGCAACAGAAATAAACAATAATTTGTATCTTATGGGTCAATTCATCGAAGCGAATTGAAGCACGTCGAAGCGTCAAATTCGCAAGAAGTCGAACGAGTGCGCGCGAATTCGCCCGAATGCCAGACAGTGATGACGCGTAGATTCGCTTGAGGGCGCATGGATGCGCGAGAATGCGCGCGCACCAAAAAGCGTTGGTCAAGCAAATTCGCGCGAGTGCGCGCGCCTTTTTAAATTCTCAGTAGTAATATATGCGGTAGTGGTTTGGAGTTAAGGTTGAATTTGGTATGTTCAGTTTTGATAATTCGCTTCGATGTGCTCCGACTCTGCGTTAGTATAAATTGACCCATACATTCTATCGTGAAATACAGTCTGGTGGGAGACGGTGCTACTGACTGTCTGTCTGGTTGTACTGTGCCACTAAATGACGCCCGCAACCCCGTTGCGCCTGTCGTTTGTCGCGCGAGAACCGTACGTTTTTCCGGGATAAAAAGTATCCTGTCTTTTCCCGGGACTCAAAATATCTCCATACCCAACAAAATCATTTCAACGGTTTGGGCTGTTTGTCTATCTGTCTGTTACCTCTCCACAGAGATAACAGACAGACAGACAGACACACTTTGATGTAGAGTACGCGGTGAACGGTAGAGTACGTGATTTGTGCGTTCTATTAAGGTATCTATTTCATGAATTTGATTTAACTCAGTTTAACAACTTAGTTGAGTGACTCTACTGTTCAGTCTACTGTAATGGTAGTACATGTCACGATCGTAATCATAGATTATTGTTATTTTAACAAACATTCCTCCTCTTAACGATGTCAAGCATCATTCTAGTACTTGGAATAAGCACCTTAATTCAACGAAATAGAGTTGAAATTTGAGTATTTCAAATGTACCGTTGCACATATTATGTTCCACGAGTTTGCTCAGCTCTCGAAAACGAAACTTGTAGGAGTGTTAAGAATTTGTTTAGGCACACGCTGACGATGTATAGCCAGGGCTTAAGCCAGGGATTTTATGGTGAATGTTCATCATTAACACCACCATAATATGCTGCTTCAGCACGAATGAGGTAAGCCACATCAAGGTGAATAGGCTCTTACTAAAAAAAAGTGCCGTGAAATGACGCTTTAATATGGTGTTTATGCGTTGACTGGTTTCTATGGGTTTTTAAATAGAAGTTTCTCTATTCATCTGCTATAGATGCCAATCAAAAGATATGATATAATATACCTAATAATAATAATAATAACAATAACAATAGTATCTACTATCTATGGAGTATGGACGCTTCACACCTCGTCAGTCTGGCCCCGTGCTAAGTTCCTGAAGGCCTTGTTTTACGGGTACCAGACAACGTAAATATTATATTTAATACTTTTATACTATATATATAATTCAAGTTTTTTTTATATCATACACATATTTAATACACACCTATGACCTAGGAACATTGAAAACTTTTTGTTCCGTCGGCGGGATTCGAACCCGCGACCTTCGGCTTGAGCTGCCACACACTTTTAACCATTGAGCCACAGAGGTCGTCGTATTAAAGGCTATAGCCAATTAACAACAACACAAAATCCTGTCAAGAAATCTCAGAAACCGGGCATATATAATATTGTCGTCTCGTGTCTTTTGCTCATACACTTTACCTATTATGATAGCCCACTTTGTAACCACAAATACTAGATAATGACGTCACCGTCTAAGATTGTACTAAGTCTATTATTCGTTAACAGTTGCATTAACTCCACGTCACGGTTCGCAAGTATTTATTAGTAAGTATCTGACTGACTATTTATTAGCGGTTAGTTTCTGACTAACTATGATATATGGCGAGGCCACGCGTAGGCTTGGTGAATGTTGGCGCCGAATCATACTCAGGTATGCCAATTTGACTAACAAATTTTGTGTGCACAAATGCGCCATGCGGCATAGATTTGAAAGAATCATTACCTTTGTACAATGTAAGGAGTTGGCTGCCGAATATTCGATTAAAAGTCCCGGGAAAGGACGAAAATATTATGAATCTTTATTGTACGTATATTGTGTAAACGAACATCTTATGCACATCCATACTTCCATCCATACTGTCTGTTACCTCTTCACGCCCAAACCACTGAACTGATTTGGCTGAAACTTGGCAAGGAGATACTTTGAGTCCTGGGAAAGGACATAGGTTACTTTTTATCCCGAAAAAATGCACGGTTTCCGCGCGATAAACGAATTTTGGCGCAACGGAGTTGCGGGCGTCAAGTGTCAACTAGCAATATAAAAATATGTGTCATGTAAATTGTAATGGTTTTCGATTGTGCATATTTTGCGAAAATTCGACGTTTTAAGTGCATATCTAAGTGCATATCAGATGTCAAAGAATTGCCAACATTCTGATTGCATTCGCCGTCAGACATGAGACAGCCATGTAGGGATATTAGAAAGCCAGCCATTGCAAATTAATATACTTGCAGACAGCTGATGTGTTGATCAACTAGTTTATTGACCTGTATATTAGACTTTGTTGATCTAGCAGTCTATCTTTAATCAACTTCCTAAAAAGGAAATCTATGTTTGACTGTATTTAAAAATACACAGTATATTTTGTGTTATCTGACATGTGCGTCGTCTAGTAAATATAATTATTTTGCATTCGATTTCTTTACTGGTACCATCGAGGAAATTGATTCCTAGGCAGTTGACAGACCTACGTCATGTGGTCGGCTTATGTCAATTCAATGTAAGCTGTGATCGGTCGGTTGGGTTTGACTTAACGCGACCAAATTACTAAGGTCCGCCATCAGCCTAGGAATCAACTTGTCTGATAGTACATATCTTAGTTATTCCTTTCATCAAAATAGATTCAGTTATCAAAGCGTGAAAAGGTAACAATCAGACACTTTTGCGTTTATGATATTAGTTAAAGGATAAAAAATACTTATAGCTTTATAAAATCCATACTTCCATACTAATATTATAAATGCGAAAGTCTGTCTGTCTGTCTGTCTGTCTGTCTGTCTGTTACCTCTTCACGCCTAAACGGCTGAACCGATTGGGCTGAAATTTGGTACAGAGATACTTTGAGTCCCGGGAAAGGGCATAGGATACTTTTTATCCCGAAAAATGTACGGTTCCGCCGCGATAAACGAATTTTGGCGCAACAGAGTTGCGGGCGTCATCTAGTATATACTATAAACCTATAAATAATTTAATAACAATTTCCTAGGGAAGTAGGGATACTTCCCTAGGAAAGCCACACCCTGGCAGCGGAAGACTTGTAAAGCTTCTACTCACGGCTGTACTTGTTCTTATAATATTTTCTTATAAAATGTTAACTTATTTTCTTTCCTAGGACTCAAAGTATCTGCATACTAAATTTAATAGATTAATGGAACTGAAAAACCGCTTAGCGGTTGAAGCGTGAAGAGGTAACGGACAGACACATTATCGCATTCATAATATTAGTATGGATAAAGGGGGTACCATATTATTTCTATATGTTAGCTCGTGAAATAAAATGTCATTCCCAGCTTCGTCTTATCCCAGGTTCCATTGTGATGAACGCTCCGAGGCGGGCGGGAAATTAAAACTTGAGATATATCTTCAGAATCGGAAGTGTTTACCGTTCTTTATTAACGAAGTGTTTACCTACTTGAAAGATTACTTGAAATATATTTGTGTATTTTTAATGTTATGTTTTTATCATGAATAATTTTTCCTAATGCATATTATATATTGTGAATTTGTGACTCTCCCAAAATTTCATGCTGATACGACTATTGTGATCCCACTTAATTAATGTTTTAATCGTTATATAAAACGGTGATAAAATTTTATTATAGGCTTGTTAATTAAGTTAAAGCGTATACTCATTTAAGGTGGGGCCACATTTAGAATAAAGAACGACAATGGGCCTGCTAAAGATATTAGTATGGTTTTAACATATTAGGGTCCTAAATCGCGCTTTCAATGTGTATTGTGTAGCAACTATACTGTACAATGCGAAACATGGCGGTAGCGGTCATTGACTTCCTGTCAAGAACTTGTCATAATATTATAAACCGCGATTGACAATGAAGTGTCAGATGTAGTCAATCGCGGCTTTGTATAGAAAATGACAAGTTTTTAACAGGGAGTCAATGACCGCTACTGCCATGTTTCGCCGAGTACAGTATAGCAATTCTTATTCCAATCTCGATTGCACTGACGCATTGATTTACATTTTTGATACAACATTATACACAATTACATGACGTCCGCAACTCTGTTGCGTCAAAGAATCATATATTTTTAGGAATAAAAATGATCCTATTATGTCCTTTTCTGGGACATAACAAAGTATCTCTATACCAAACACCAACATCGGTTCGGCAGTATGGCGTCAAGAGGGTTACAGACAGACTTACACACTTTTACACTTATATAATATTAGTATGGATATACGTAAAACGGCAAAAACGTGAAAATCAAACGAGATTAGAATTACAAGGATTGTACTATTAGGGAGATCGCACACGACAGACTTTTGTGCGATCAAAGTCTGCGGCTTCCATACATTCCGCATGGCGCGCGCCATCAGATTGTATGGAAGCCGCAGACTTTGATCGCACAAAAGTCTGTCGTGTGCGATCTCCCTTATGGAATTTTAATAGGAGCATGAATGGGGTTTTTGGGGAGAAAAATGTACGATCGAGGAAATTGATTCCTAAGCAGTTGATAGACCAACATCATATTTTGGTCGCATCGTGTTAATTGTGAGTTGTGACCTGTCCGCTGGATTTGACGCCAGAAATAAAAAAACAAATAAAAAAATCAATTTTATTCTGTAAAAATCTAACCAAAAGAAATAAAATACAGATTTTCTTCGAAATATCCGTGAAAAGTTTGTTCTACATTTTCAGAAAATTTAATAAAGTAAGAGCTAAAAAGTTATAAACATTAAGAAATAGAAGGCTTTGTTAAGCCTAAAAAATAATTTCAAACTTCCTATTTAAAACCAAAGAAAAATAGGAACGCCATTAACCTGGCGAGGCACACAACAAGCACATTCGGAGGTATGCTCATCTACATACAAAAATATTAATTTTAAATCTAAATTACATATTTTTTCAACTTATTTTCTTTTTTTGGAGTATAAGCAACGATACAAATCAAAAAAATAATAATATATTTTATTATTTTGCTATATATTTATTAGAAAGAAATATGCAAATTTTCTTCAAAATTTTACAGTTTATGAGTTTACTTGAAGTGGAAGAGAATAATTTAAAAATCAAAAGCACAACTTTTCAATAGATAAACTTTATTATTTATGTTATCAGCTACACATTCCTTTTTTTCTTTTCAAATTTCATCCACTATTGCAAAAATCGGAGGTTTGCACGATTTTTACGCTCTGGGAACTCCACTAACCCCATGGAAATGATTTCTGCCGGCGCTCATGGCCACAACGCGTTGCGGCGCGCGTCGTAATGCAAAACATCATTTGAAAATGAATGTAGTTTTTTGCAATGCGACGTAGTGTTAAAACCTTGCCGGCTTTAGATCTTATTTTATTGGAGAAATCATTTAACTAAGTGTACAGCTAAACCTATAAGGTACTAATTCTAAAATTCAAAATAACACGTAAATGAAAATGGTTTACTGAAGTAAAGTGGAGGCCATATTTTTTCCGAACGTGTCGTAATCGAATCGAACCCACAAGAACAAACAAACATTGATTATATCTAAATATTTTCTCCAAACAAATCGGTATTTTGTTTGCTCAATCTCATGAGTAACGGAAATCGAATGGATTTATTTAAATTTATTTATTGACATAAATAATGAGACTCATTCACCTACGCAAACTTGAATCCGTTCGCATTTTTTCACATTTTATTCACACGTTTTCTAAATTTTTCAGGGTTCCGTACCCAAAGGGTGAAAAGACTTACTGTTTGCCCGTTCGTCTGTCTGTCACTAGACCTTATCTCAAGAACCACATCTAGACGCTAGACAGTTCAAATTTTCACAAAATATTATGTATTTCTGTAGCCGCTGTAACAAGCAACAAATAGAAATGCCATACAGAAAAGCACCTTTTTGGCCTTTTTATAAGTAAAATACTAAGGTATCAATAATTGTTAACCTAGTCAACGGCACGGAATCCTTCGTGCGCAAGTCCGACTCGCACTTAGCCAGTTTTAAATCGAATAAGGAATTGCTTTTTGTAAGTAAGAAATATGCTTTGAAAGTTTTAAAGCTTTTTAACTTTGCAAGTTGCTGGTGGGCAGGAACAGCTTGTAATTTATCATGAAACTAGACGTTACCTTGTCCTGTACAATTAGTTCTTTTTCTAGACTATTTTATGTTCATTCCCGTGACTCTAACTGTGACACTAAGTGAGAGGATTTTGTATGTAGAGCCTAAATTTTTTTAATAAAATATTTTTAAGATTTAGCGAGACTATCAAAATTGGAAATTCATTTTTCTCACCTCCGGGCGGGCGGAAAACGTCAACTTTCTTCCTGCTGCGCTTACCGATGTTGCCGTTTCCCGCCTCCATCGATGAGAAAAATAGGTTACACAGTACGCACCATGGCCAGTAAATAAGAAAGCCTCAGATCACAATATGTTTGTTGACCTCGTGATCTGAGACATTTCTTATTTTTCTGCCCTAGGTGCGTAATGTACTATTTATTTAGATGTATATAGATAATAAATTATGTATATATCGATAAATAAAGAGGAGTGTGCGAGTATGGATTTGCTGAAGTGTTACTGTAATGACAAATGATTCATCTGATTCATTAATAACATTATTAATATCAATTCAAATGTTAACATTGGCAGACCCAATTGGTCGACTAAGGCGCAGCGCAGACGACAGACTATCCGTGACGCACTTTTTAGTTTGTGGGAAATAGAACCTATGCAATTATATGCAGTAACGCACACGTGACACGACGCGCAAAAAGTCCGCAATATAATTGCATAGGTTCTATTTCCACAGACAAAAAGTGCGTCACGGATAGTCTGTCGTCCGCGCTGTGCCTAAATGTGTCCACGTTTATGAATAAACTCTGAAAGTACTTAGCGCTTTCAAACACTGAAGATCTGGAGGCTATGATACTTTCAATTAACAGTAATATAGTTTCTTAGTCACTTACTTAGACTTTACAGTCTAGTTTATGTCTGAGTGTGAGCGAGTAATAGCTACGCAACTGTCACGGCTAGTTACCCAAATGTCTGGACGTAGACCTAAGTTTCTGAACTAGTCTGTGGTGCAAAGGAGGTAGAGTTATAACTTTTGAGAAAAGAGATAGAGTTATGTTCAAAAGAGATAGAGTTCTTTCTTTACAACTTAGGTAAACTCAAAGAATATACCAGCTTAAATCAAGAAATATATTTTGTTGAAGGCACATCTCAATCAAGGAACATTTATTATTTTATCCTTATGAATTCTGCTTTAACTACAGGTATTAGGTTGAGATAGACGTAATAAGGTAGAGGTTTTCGGAAAAGTTTATCGTTTTACATTTGGAAAATAAAAACAACAAAATCTTTTATCATGCCTGCTTTTGTTTCTACTAAAAATAATAATTTAACATAGAAAGTTTTTATGATTCGATAATTGGCTGCCAAATGGTAGTCAATTTTGTATTACTTTCACTTTCATTTCTAAGTTTATCCAAGTCTCGTTTGATTGCGTTATTATGATTTTTTACAGCTCTAAAGGATAGTTGACTTGAGTGTTCGATATAAATTTCAGCTTAATACCTCCACTCGTTTATAAGAAAATGGTCTTGACTCTTGACAGACAGACGAATTCATCCAGACACATTTCGGGCAGGCACTTCAAATTAAGTTAAAATTTAGTTGACTACTTATCAACTTAATACGTGTAAACCAGCCATAAGTGTCATGGCGCTCGCGATGCGTTATGTCAAAACCCATACATTTTTGACATAATATAACTTCACTATCCAAACTGGCGAATGCACTAAGCACTCAGTAGTCAGTGGCGCTGTAAGGGTCAATTCAGACCGCAACGCGACGAGGCGAGGCGCAGCGCGGCATTTGTATGGATTTGACAGATTTCAATTGCGTGAGACGTCTTGCGAATCTGTCAAATCCATACAAATTTAGAAATGCATCTGACGCGTCGCGTTGCGGTCTGAATCAACTATAATACGTCTATTAAAAACAATCCAGGACAAAGTGAAAGAATATGACAATGACAAAAATCATTATCATCATATCATGTGAGCATCCTAAATGTGAAAGTGTATGTGTTTGTCTGTCGTTACTCTATCTGTTACCTCTTTACGCTTATACGGTTGAACCGATTTAAGTGGCACATGGTATGGAGATGGGAAAGGACATAGGATACTTTTATACTTGAAAAAATTGAATTTCGACGCAACAGAGTTGTGGGCGTCATAGTAATATATAGCCTCTAATATTAATCTAAGCTAAATTCCAACAAGACACATCTAGTTGTTTATGTGAATGTATTGTAGCGATTTGCGTGGGCGCTAGAAAGCCTCGCCTTTATGCCTCAGGTAATAAAGCTCAGAATGTGACAATCTACATTCAATAAATAGTATAAGTGTCAAGGGTACTTAGTGAAATGGATGGCTGTATTTAAGAAATACAACGCCGAAGATTTACTGGCATTTGCATATCTTGCGTCTACACATGCCTTGGATACTTTGTAAACCGACCTCCAAATAAATTATGTATTATTTTTGCAAACTATAAAAGATTAAATACAAGATTTAAACTTGTTAGTTTCTAAAATTTTCAACTGTTTTATAAATATGGCTATGCAGTAAAACTTATTCTAGCCATAAGAATGTTTCGAAAATGTAACTATTGAAACGTAAAATTATAAAAAAAACATAATATTTTTTTATAATGGCTGCATCTGAATAATATAGAAACTCATATTTTTAAGACTTTCAAGTAATTTTACTAGTATCCATCCAGTAAGTATGGATATTTATCCATATCTTACTACTGTTATAAAATATGCAAGAGTTTCTCTATCTGTTTGTTACCTATTCACGCCCAAACTGCTAAACAGATTTGGCTGTAATTTAGTATGGACATACTCTGAGTCTCGGTACAGGGCATAGGATACTTTTTATCCCGGAAAAATGTACGGTCCACGCGCGATAATCGAATCTTGGCACAACGAAGTTACGGGATTATTAAGTCAGAAGAGTGATGGCCAAAGTCTGTATGAAGAGCGTTGCAAAAACAAAGTTCATTGACCTCGGTGATTAGAAAATAGATTTATTATCATCGGGTCCGGAGATCGATGATGGAGTCCATCACCTTTGAGTCGCCGCCGTCACCCACGTGCAACCATCACCATTTATAATCCAGATGTAATTTATATAGAGCCTGCTAGGGTTACCACTCGCTATATAATAATAGTTCCCACACCGGTTTCGGTGACGGTGGCCGGTTTCATTGAAACCAGGCCAGCTACGCAGGAGTAATTTTATAGTGCCCAAGTGTGTGCGCAGTACACAAGAGCACTCTCTATTCCTTTACTCTCATAACCCAGTGGGACGGACGAACGACACGACTGGCGAGAGATCAGGCGCAGGACCGACTTTTTACATGCCCATCCGACGCATGGATCATCTTACTTGTCAGACAATCAGGTGATGAGCCTACATTGTCCTAACCAAACTTGGAAATATTATGTTTCCAACGCGGGAATCGAACCCACGACCTCCGAGTCAAGAGCCGCGCTCTGTACCACTAGACCACGGTGGCGTTAAACTCGCTAAATACCGAATTACCAAATATTGGGGTCTATGCCAGGTTTTACTTTCAGGGAGATTTACCAATCTCCCTGAAACGCAGACTCGTCGACATGTGTATTTTGCCCGTCCTAACTTACGGTGCTCAGACCTGGTCATTGACCGAGTCGCAACGGTCCCAGCTCGGGGTTTGTCAAAGAGCGATGGAGCGCAGCATATTAGGGGTCAGACTAGCCGACCGAATAAGAAATAGTACACTGCGCTCCAAAACTGGTATTGCAGACGTCGGCATAAAAACTGCCAAGCTAAAATGGGACTGGGCGGGCCATACAAGCCGTATGCATCCTGACCGCTGGGCAAAGATCACCACAGAATGGGTACCAAATGATGGACGACGCCGCCGTGGCCGGCCTCGAAAAAGATGGCGCGATGAGTTAGACAAATACGAGCCAGGTTGGCCTACGGCTGCGTTGAATCGAGAGAACTGGAAGACTTTGGGGGAGGCCTTTGCCCAGCAGTGGGACAGCATAGGCTCTTAAAAAAAAAAGCCAGGTTTTGCCGGATAGTTTGATTTTCACCAACCAGTCCCACATACCTCGGGGTGCTTCAGCTCAACTGAGGCACATCCCCAACCTGGGGCACCTATAAAGGGTTTTCCCTGGGTATAAAGAAAGGTTTTGCCGATCAGTTTCTCTACCGCGCGCCGAAAATCCTGGCTCAGTATCATTTTATATGTGCCCGGCAGTCCCACTGTTTGCACTTTTTTTACCCCGTTGTACATATTAGGACCAACATTGGGCCAACTTGCAGAGTACGCGGAATATCGCTCCCAACTTATAACCAAGTAGGTCCCCACATGTTGCCCCAATGCCCTGGCTTAAGGTGACGCGGACGCCTTGATAATTTGGCTCCAGTGATATCGATTTTTCTCAACAATGACTAAAGCTAAGAAATTAAAGTTCTTGACAGTATTTACCATGTCTTAAATCTTTTATCACCCATAGCATAACACGATTGGTCAACTTTTATAACACAGAATAATTAATCAAAAATACCTCTATAAAAACAGGGATTCTAATTTTGCCAACAGAGGAGAGTGATTTAAGCTTCCAAAATTTGTACATAGATTAGTTCAAGCATAAACTATAATTTGCCCATAGCTTATATGAAATTTATTTATGGTTTTTAAATTACGCGACAAAAACTATTTTGTCGCTTACGCCCTTTCCATTTCTTGCTTTTCCATTTCTATGAGAGGCCAGCCCGGCTTGTCATAGAAAACAAGCGATCTAAAACATATCCAAAACGATTTTTTACTTTAACGCGGCGTCGTTTTTTACCCGACTACGGCGAAGCAAAAAGGAGGGTTATGATTTTAGCCTGTATGTAAGTATGTATGTATGTGGGTATGGATGTTTGTCTGTTCCCTCGTAACTTTAAAACTACTTATCGTATTTTTACTTTAATACGTTGGCCCAATGTGTACACAAACTTTAGGTATTATGGCTGAAGTAGTACAACCCTAGCTCGTTGTGGACTTAAAATCATACATAGTGGCAAATACTATATAAATCAAACAAAACTCGTTGCAGCGTGTTTTGGGTTGATGACCGAATGTCGCTAGGAAGAGGATAAAATCCGCAAGTCTCTTTCTGTGGACTAAGACTGGATTCATATGCATCCGCGCTACCTGGCGGTGTAATAGACCCTAAAGGATAGGTTACATAGTGCGAACAGCTGAAGTGACAGTAGGCAGCTACTGTGCCTGTGTACTTGCACGAGAGCAGCTCGACTCGCCTCCCTTGGTCACACCATGCATGCTGTTGACAGCTGTTGACGTCGCATTAGATAGGAAATGTCCTAACTCCCAAGACATAGCTTAGTCAATTTGTTTCTATGGTGAGGGAAGGCGAGTGGCGAGTGAAAACAAAAAAATGTTGTAGTAACTCGCACCCAAGCAACTGTGCGTCATAATGCCTGAGTTAAGGATAGGTTACACAGTGCGAGCAGCTGAAGTGACAGCAGGCAGCTACTGCGCCTATGTACTCGCACGAAAGTAGCTCGACTCGCCTCCCTGGGTCACACCATGCAAGCTGCTGACGTTGCAGTAGGCAGGTGCTGCCCCGATGACTTTGCCAAGTCGAGTTGTATCTGTGTTGGGGGAAGGCGAGTGGCGAGTGAAAACAAAAAATGTTGTATAACTCGCACCCGAGCAACTGACCCACTCGCACATGTAAGTAGCTCGTATGATGCGGTCACACGGTGCAAGTAGCCGCACCTCATTAAGTGACTAGGCCATCTCGCATGTCAGTTCGCACCGTGTAGCTCAGGCATTATACAATGCCGGATAAAATTATAAAATCTGACATTTCATAAAGCTAGATAATAGATATTATGTTTCATATTTCGCATAAATTCGTTTATAATACCTCTACACTTTTCACTTGCTATTGATTGATTTCTAGGCAGTTGACAGACCAACATCATTTGGTCGGATCATGTCAATTCAACGTTATTTGTGATCTGTCGGCTGGGTATGACGCCACGCGACCAAACTACGTAGGTCCCCCATCTGCCTAGGAATCAACTTCTCTGATAGTCTGACCGTACATTTTTCTGGGAAAATCAAGTTTATAAATAGAATAAAAGTGGGAACGAGTATGGATAAGAAGAAATAAAAGTTCTAAAATCGAAATTCGTCGAAGAGGATCTTTAGAGACACTTAAATTCGCAAATAGAAAAGTGCAAGACCAACGAATCGAGAAAGCGAAGTTTTAACAGAGTTTATGGCGTAGCGTAAAATTTTACACCCATTTTATATATTTTTAACTTTAAGCTCAAAGAAAAATATAATATAACTAGCTGTCCCGGTGAACTTTGTGTCACTTAAAACCTTCCCTGGACTTCAAGGATTATTTTAAGACTAAAATTTGCAGAATCGGTTCAGCCATTATCGAGTTTTAGCGTTACTAACACAATTGGGAATCCATTTTTATATATAGTTATATAGATAACTAGATGACCCGGTGAACTTCGTTTCACTTAACAACAATAATATTATGTATTTCACTATTTTTACTAATTATGTCAGTTTACAACAAATAGGACGACCAGTTTTGATATGAATATTCGTCAGATTTGATTTTTTTTTCGATAAGAAATAAACTGTACGAAAGTTTACGAAACCAATCGTAACAGATATAAATTATGTTACTAATGAGCATACCGCATGAGCATAAACAAATTATTAATCTATACATATTATAAAACAAAGTCGCTTTTTTCCCTCATGTCCCTTTGTTCCCTTTAATCTTTAAAACTACGCAACGGATTTTGATGATTCTTTCAGTGTAAGATAGCCCATTTATCGAGGAAGGTTATAGGCTCTATTTTATCACGCTAAGACTAATAGGAGCGAAGAAATAGAGGAAATTGTGGAAAAAACGGGGAAAATTATTTGAAAGGGCTAACTTGAACGCGCTAATCTCAGGAACTATTGGTCCGATTTGAAAAATTCTTTCAGTGTTAGATAGCCCATTTATTGAGGAAGGCTATAGGCTATATTTTACCACGCTAAGACTAATAGGAGAATGTGGAAAAAACGGGGGAAATTATTTGAAAGTGTTTATCTCGCGAATTACTGGAGCAATATTTATGTTATTTGGCACAGATAAGAAGTAGAACGCATGAAGGATCGTGATAGGCTATCGATTTTAAAAATTTTTTCAGTGGCTATCTATTTTATACCCGTGCGACGCCGGGGTGGGTCGCTAGTTATTACATAAACATGCCTTTCACAGGTAAAATTATGGAAATTGCGTAAGAATTCCTATTTCCACGTTATTCTTAGAACGAAATAAACATTTTTTTCCTTTTTATAATGAAAAAATGTGTTAAATGACGTAAGATGGAAATGAGCATTAATTACTATCCATCAATATGTCATTTAATTTCTTAATTCAATGATTCAATACCCATTCCGATAAGCATTAAGTGAAATGATAAATCAATGCTTTTATTAGAATAAAAATTAAAACACGTCTCTATGGAAATCAGATAATATTTAATATATAATGTAGATTTAAGGCTGTTATATATAGATTGAAATAGGTTTCTAGATTCTATACCGTCTAATATTAACAGTTTTGTCTTCACTCCACTGAACCGATTTTCCTGAAATTTGTTAAGGAGAAACTTTGAGTTTCAAGAAAGGTTATTCGATAGATTTTATCACAGAAATATGTACTATTTTTCTGTACAGTTCTCGCGCGATTAAATTCAAATTAGCTAATTTATAAGCAACTAGATGACGCCCGCAACTCCGTTGCGCCAAAATTCATTTATCGCGCGGATACCGTACATTTTTCCAGCATAAAAAGTGAATACTGTGTCCTTCCCTGGGACACTAAGTATCTTCCTACCTTTCAGCATGATCGATTTAGCGGTTTTAGCGTGAAGAGGTAACAGATAGGCAGTCATACTCTCGCATTTATAATATTAGTGGATGTATTCAAATTATCGCAAGCCACAGTTATAGCGGTTATCTATATCTATACATATTATAAAACAAAGTCGCATTTTTTCCCTCATGTCCCTTTGTTCCCTTTAATTTTTAAAACTACGCAACGGATTTTGATGATTCTTTCAATGTTAGATAGCCCATTTATCGAGGAAGGTTATAGGCTATATTTTATCACGCTAAGACTAATAGGAGCGAAGAAATAGATAAAAATGTGGAAAAACGGGGAAAATTATTTGAAAGGGCTAACTTGAACGCGCAGCGCGCTAATCTCAGGAGCTACTGGTCCGATTTGAAAAATTCTTTCAGTGTTAGATACATTCCATTTATAGAGGAAGGCTATATGCTATATTTTATCACGCTAATACTAATAGGAGAATGTGGAAAAAACGGGGGAAATTATTTGAAAGGGCTATTATCTCGCGAACTACTTGCAATATTATGTTATTTGGCACAGATAAGAAGTAGACCACTTGAAGGATCATAGGCTATCGATTTTAATAATTTTTTCAGTGGCTACATATTTTATACCCGTGCGACGCCAGGGCGGGTCGCTAGTAACTTATATGTTTTACTTTATTATTATTTTAAACATTTTTCCTAGGCGCTTTTAAAAATGTAGACACGGTGTATTATTTAATTAGTTAAGGATAATATTAATTATCACAATTACACATCAATTATAGTAAGTTATGCGTGAGAACCTCGTAGGTGGTGGACGAGAAATGTAATTAAAATTCTTATAAATTGTGCTCCGAGTTGTGACATTTTAAAATGTTTTTCCGTTAATGAATGGACGTGGAACAGACATAAATTCATTAAATTAATGTTTTTATTAATCAGTCGAAATGTTTTTATTGGATTCTTAAATATTAAGCTTAAAATAGTAATAACTTTAAGATAATATTCTTAAAGGTAGATAATATTTTAGTATCTATCTATATAAAAATGGATTTTCAAATGTGTTAGTCGCGCTAAAACTCGAAAACGGCTGAACGGATTGGGCTGATTTTAGTCTTAAAATATTCGTAGAAGTCCAGGGAAGGTTTTAAAGGGACACGAAGTTCACCGGGACAGCTAGTTGGTAAATAATAATCTGAAACCGGATCGAAACAACATTGAAACTGTATTATTGTAAGTCCTGTAAGACGTTTAGCGGCTTCACAATATAGACAGGCGACAGCTTGTGTATGAAGACATCTTGTTCTTTGAATAATACATTATAAATTACTGCCTCCCTCTGCTAAGGCGAAGCTCACACTTTTTTTACTCAAATATAAGTCTGTGACATTCATTAGTTATTACTTATTAAATTATGTAGTAAGTTGGGTGTTTAAGAAATAAATGACCGCAAAGGGACAAATAGTTGCTAGTACTTAAATATTTATAGTATTTAAGTACTGTCGACGCAAACATATTTTTTCTTTTCTTCCTTATTTAAACATATTATGAAAATATTTTTTATTATAAATTTGTACGGGATATCGTATTTAAAACATAGTTATTTCGCAATTGTCAAAAGAGGGTGCACATCCTTCTTTACCTAATTACCAGGTCTAGCGTTTCTAATGTCTATGCAATTATCCCACAATGGGGGATACATCAGAGCGGATTGTCGTCGGGATCATAATCACCGACCACAGATATATAAATCATCGTAATAATAGATCTGCCATTCAAGTTATTTTCAATGAAACGTCCGCGTCCCACGGGCCACGATACATTCTAGCGTTCAATAAGCAATAAATATCTAGTATGACGCTGAATCTAAACTCTAAATAATATTTATCAACAGTGAAATACTTACGATGGTCGAAAATTGAAAAATAAATAGGAAATTGTCGATTATAATAATTTTATAATATTATGTAGGTCTGTTAAGAAAATCAAAAATCATTGGGTTTAACATCACTTCATTTCTAACCGAGAGATTATACTGTCGTTATTGAAAAATTAAACTAAAAAAAAAATTGGATTCCGTTTTAAATTAAGTAGGTACATACTGTTAGAGAACTGTATTTTGGTTAGATAAACATCTTACAACCATTTTTACTTCAAGTATTTATTTTTTTATTTATAAAATTGGAGCCGTCTATGGGCTGTTCGCCCATATCCTTTTATTGTTATTTTATTATTTATATTTTTCGCACCAAGGATATTTGATATAATATTATTAATTTTAATTAATTGCAGTCCATCACGCCATGGACTTTTTTTTTTTAAATATATATAATATATATAATAGAATAGATTATATATAATATAATATATACATATAATAAATAAATATAATAAATTACATAATTATAATATTAATGTTTTGAACGGTGTGGCGGCCAGTAGATCCTACATTTTTCGATTTCCTTAGATTTTATGCTGCTCCACCCTTTGCCTTTAGATGTTGCGACATTGGCTTGGTGGAGAGGGGTCACTCAAGCTGGGTGGAGTTTCTAGGGTGTTAAAGGGATATCGTTCTGTGTCTAATCTACCAGATGTCAGCCAGTGGAATCGGTACTTCAAGTATTAACCACCCTCTCCTTGCTTTTAAGTTTAAAACTATCCCAATGCTTGTAGGTTCGATTCTTATATTGAGATTTACAAAAATGTTCTTTCTAAGTTCGGTTACAGCGAAGCCATTATAAGTGCTTAGTATTTTCCAGCTTACTATGAAAAACCCTCACAGTATTAGGTCTTAAACATAGGATTCCTAAAGAAGCTCACTGAATTCCGCAGCTAAATTCCTGATTGTGGGTTGTATCGACAGTTGACAGTAACGGTAAAACTAGTCACATTGGTGATCATAGTGTATAATTCTACATTCTCATTATAATAGGCATACAAGTATGTGTGTCAAATCAGCATCTTAATCGAAATGTTCTATTTAGACCAGCGGTTCTTAACCGTTGGTTCGCGGACCACTGGTGGTCCCTGGAGGCGTTCCAAGTGGTCCGCGAAGCCAACCTAATAATATCTGAGAATTCAGAAGTTAGTAAAGAGTATGCACTATGCAGTCACAAAAATCACATAAAATCTAAAATCTGTAACTTTTAGATTTTTGTCAAATGCAAAAATGAATGCCAATTATAAAGTTGTTTTCTTTATCAAACGACCCTTATTTTAGAATTTACGTAAACCAACCGGGTCGTCCCCGGCTAGACATACGTTTGGTAAAACATGAGTGATGATTAAAAGGTTAAGAACCACTGATTTAGACGAACTTGTTTTTGATTGAATGTAAAACATAGTATGAGAGAAATTCATAAATTGATGGTATGCTTACCATTTACGTTGTTTGACAATGAAATTTAGGTTATGCTAAGACAATGTACCATCGGGAAATTGATTCTAATGCAGATGGTTGGCCTACGTTATTTGGTCAGGTTTGTCAAGTTTATAATAGTCTTGAATGTCCTGTCGGCTGGGTTTGATATTACCCGACAAAATTATGTAAATCCACAGAAAAAGCTACGACAGAAATTATTTTACTAAATCTATTTTAACCTCTGGTATAGCTTATTATGCGTTTCTTAAATACACAGCTGATTACTGAATAGGCTCTAGGCCCAAAAGGTTAAGGTGACACCGCGTTAAAGTAAAAAACCGTGTTGGATATGTTTTAGATTGCTTGTTTTCTATGAGAGACCAGCCCGGCCTCTCATAGAAAACAAGAAAGGGAACAGCAAGAAATGGAAAGGGCGTAAGCGACAAAATGGTTTTTGTCGCGTAATTTAAAAACCATAAATATATTTCATATAAGCTATGGGCAGATTAAAGTGTATGCTTGAACCAATCTATGTACAAATTTTGGAAGCTCAAATTACTCTCCTCTGTTGGCAAAATTAGAATCCTTTTTTTACAGAGGTCTTTTTGATTGATTATTCTGTGTTATAAAAGTTGACCAATCGTGCTATGCTATGGGTAATTCAAAGACAAAGACATGATGAATACTGACAATGAACTTTAATTTCTTAGCTTTAGTCATTGCTAGGAAAAATCAATATCGCTACAGCCAAATAGCTTCTTACAGACGAACGGCACTTGTCGACGGCACGTGTCGACGGTAGTTGACGGCAGTCGCTGGATTTTTTTCATTGATTTTTTTTACACTTGTCGTGTGTAAAAAAAGCTTGCCTTTAAACGCTGTAAGTCTTATTTTACCAGTTTTTCAAAAGCCCTATTTTTCTTTTCCAGGAGACCATGTCAAGTTGCTCCGGGCCGGGCATATGCGGCGGGGCGCGGCGCCGCCCCCCGCCCCCGCCGGAGCCCCTCACAGCAGACCTCAGCGAGCTCAGCCTAGACCAGGGCTACCACACGCTAGCTGACTGTGGCCCGCCGCGCCGGAGACGGGACAACAGCCTCAGCGACGCGCTGTGGATCAAGATACTGTCGTATTTGGAGGTAATTTGAACCATGAAGCTATTGTAGCAGGGTTGAAATTAGGTGTAATGGTAGCGAGCTCAGCCTGGACCAGGGCTACCACACGCTAGCTGACTGCGGCCCGCCGCGCCGGAGACGGGACAACAGCCTTAGCGACGCGCTGTGGATCAAGATACTGTCGTATTTGGAGGTAATTTGAACCCTAATACTTTTGCAATAGGGTTGAAACTACTATTAGCGAGCTCAGCCTGGACCAGGGCTACCACACGCTAGCTGACTGCGGCCCGCCGCGCCGGAGACGAGACAACAGTCTCAGCGACGCGCTGTGGATCAAGATACTGTCGTATTTGGAGGTAATTTGAACCCTAATACTTTTGCAATAGGGTTGAAACTACTATTAGCGAGCTCAGCCTGGACCAGGGCTACCACACGCTAGCTGACTGCGGCCCGCCGCGCCGGAGACGGGACAACAGCCTTAGCGACGCGCTGTGGATCCAGATACTGTCGTATTTGGAGGTAATTTGAACCCTAATACTTTTGCAATAGGGTTGAAACTACTATTAGCGAGCTCAGCCTGGACCAGGGCTACCACACGCTAGCTGACTGCGGCCCGCCGCGCCGGAGACGAGACAACAGTCTCAGCGACGCACTGTGGATCAAGATACTGTCGTATTTGGAGGTAATTTGAACCCTAATACTTTTGCAATAGGGTTGAAACTACTATTAGCGAGCTCAGCCTGGACCAGGGCTACCACACGCCAGTTGACTGCGGCCCGCCGCGCCGGAGACGAGACAACAGTCTCAGCGACGCGCTGTGGATCAAGATACTGTCGTATTTGGAGGTAATTTGAACCCTAATACGAAAGTTATAGAGTTAAAATTATTTATGCTAGTAGCGAGCTCATCTTAAACTAGTATTACCATTTACTGACAGCGGGGTACTCTACTAAGTCGTAGCATACTTCAAATTCAAAATTTGCTGCTATAGTTTTGAAGCTAATTGGTTTTTTTTTAGTGATTTGATCGTAATCACTCCATCTGGTACATTCTAGTTACCAGAAATAAAATTAACACATCCATACTTAATATTATAAATGCGAAAGTGTGTCTGTCTGTTACCTCTTCACGCCCGAACCGCTGAAACGATTTTGCTGGGTATGGGGATACATTGAGTCTCGGGAAAGGACATAGAATACTTTTTATCCCGGAAAAATGTACAGTTCCCGCGCGATAAACGAATTTTGGCGCAACGAAGTTGCGGGCGTAATCTAGCTATGCCATATTTGCAACGCTTCAAGACTGCAATCATGTCCGTTTTACGCGTAGCCAATCAGCCTTCAACTTCAACCAAAACATACCACCTTCCAGGTATCAGACCTATGTCGCATGTCGCGCGTCTGTCGTCGCTGGTCGCGGTTCGTGTCGCGTCTCGTCGCCCGTCCGGAGCCGTGGCGGCGCGTCCGCTCTGCCGGACCGTTGGACGTCGCGGCACGATGTGCGCACGCACGAGCTGGGCCCTTCGCCAGCGCGGTACGAGAGTGGCGGACTAAGGCTAGTCCGGTGAGTGTTTGCTTTAAATTTTGGTATCATAAAGATATGAGTATAAATGAAAGAATAGGATATGTTACTGCAATGTTATCACAGGCAGCTAAAGGCGCTGGTTGGCAGCGGACGACATAAAGCAACCGCAGATGACGTGTCGTCGCGACACTACTGGTTTCTATATATTTCTATGAAATACCCTCCGCAGCGAGCGACACAAAGCTAGCGGCACTATTTACAGCAATACATAGAATTTAGAAACCAGTAGTGTCGCGACGACACGTCGTCTGCTGCCGCTTCATGTAGCCGGCTTCCAACCTGTACCTTAACAAAAAGTTTTGTTCGACGTTTGATAACGTTTCTGTCAATATTCTGATATTATGACGTATGCATCATGTCGGATTTGATCGGATTACTGTAGCTTTATCCACACTATGCCTTTTTTTGTTCATCAAGGGCATGCGTCATAGCTCAGTCAACAGCGTACGTGAGGCATGCCTGTGACGCATGCGCTCTGACCGATCCAAAACTTTCGCTTAGTTCTATTTTTTATGGAATTTCTTATGCTCAAATAAGCCGCACATATTCCACCCAGTAAAACGTTCTCGTCGCACATGTTACAAAGCTGACAGACACTGCAACTGAACAAAAATGACAATGTTGGCGTTGCGTTCGTTAACGCATTCAATTATTGAAAACGAAAGTTGAATTCAAAGAAGATGACGAAATTTGAAGACGAAAGCGCATAGTGTGGACATAACTTATGTGCTAGTAGCGCTCTCTGCTCCGACCTTTGCGTAATATTCGTCATTCAAAAAACCCCAAAAATTTCTTGCAGTAGGTAGATCGGTACTACGGAAATTTTAAAAGCTTTTTTAAATCCCTCAGCAGCTTACTCACGTTAGTGAGCTGACAATGATTATTATCTATTGCTAAGAATATTCTTAATCATGTCAGCTTTCAAACAAGCAAAACTAGATCAAAATCCATCCGCTTGGATGCTGCAATACCACGAAAAGACACAAAGACAGACAGACTTATAACATTCCCCTTTTTCGTTGGGGGTAAAAATTACCTTTCTCTAACAAATTACCCAATAAAACCCTGTTGTGGTAAATGTCGCTGTTTGTCCCAGATATCGCCTGCTATGTATCATGTTAACGTCCATTTGGATAATAATGTTATGGTGTCATTTCTTTTCTTTTTATTACATACATTATTGTGCCATTTATTTTATGGTTAACCACGTATGGGGGCCAAATGGACATTGGACAGGCTATTCACCTGTAAGCTATTTCAATTTCAATACAGCTTCGATATAGTTTTGATGCAGTTTTCGTACGATTGAACTAAAAGATCATATTCTCTGGTCAAACGAGTAGATACAGATAGTCGGTCGTTTGAAATTTGATTAGAGCGACCACATAGGTACTTGCAATTTCAAGTTGGCCAACTAAATCGCATAGTATACCAATAGCTATAGCGACTTTCGAGAGCTTGTACATTTTTCCAACTAAATTGTACAACTAAATAATTGGACACCAATCGTACTACGAAACTGTTTTGAGACTTAAACAATCGAATGAGAATGCCGCGTCCTTCTCTAACAACGTCATTTCACGTTTGTTAGAGTAGGACGCGTCATTCTCGTACGATTAATTCATGAAGCCCCAAGCGGCCACATCCGGCCGCCATAACAATGAAAAAGCTATTGTGTCTCGTTTTGCCACGACTGATGGGTTAATGTTTGAGTTTCAAAACGGTTTCGTGGTACGGCCCCAGAACCGCGATTCCCTTAATAACCTTCAATTAAAAAGTTGTCCAATTAAATTGTGAAACTACGCAATTTAGTTGATTTTCTGATAATATAATGATGATGTATCATAATGATGACAATAATATTTCCAGGTGTCAATAGTCGGAGCGCAGCTACTAGCGGCGACTTTCCGCAACATAACGCACCTGGCGCTCACCGGGTGCAGCGCGTTGGACTCCCGATCCCTAGCGCCCCTAGTCACTGACCTGGTCGACATACGACATATAGATTTAACTGGTAAGTTTCGGTGACTAGCTGGTTTAATTAAAACAAGAGCCCCTAGCCAAGACGTTTCCTTTATAGCCTCTTTATAGAATCACCGATCAGAATGTATGGAGTTAAGACATAATATGAGTCGAATGTCGACTTTATATTATCGGACGCTTATGTCAATTCCAAACATTTTTGATCGGCGATTTTATAAAGAAGCGATGAAGAAATCGCCTTGGCGGGCTCAGGCCAGTTTCACAATGTCCTGTGTTAGACAAATCCAAGACACTCTCAGTTCAACGGCTGATGGTAATCCGCAGGTGGTTTTAGTGTGTCAGCTGGCGATTATCGTCGGCGAATCCCAGATCCTCCCGCATGGTCGTGCAGTCTTTATAGGCAAAAAGGCAGTGCTTGCCATTCACAGATAACAGATATTTTAATTTAACTTTCGTACTTTTTAAATGACTCATGACGTTAATTTTTTAATAATAATAGTAAAAAATATAGTAAAAAAATAAATAATACACATTTAAAACGCCTCAATTTATAAAATAGCAACATGTAATCAGGTACACGCGCGAACGGGTTCACGAGAGGTCAAGATAGGCTCAGTGTTGAGGTGCCTGCCTTGCGCGTATGTGTGAGTGTGTCCGTGCACAGCCGAAAACGCACACAACCATGAATATCGAATGTGATTATTGGACTGCAAGCTCTGCGGAAGACCCCAGCAGTGTTGCCAACTATGGGGATATTCCACTTTTAGTAGGGAAAAATTAAATATATAGTGCGTATTTTAGGGAGTAAAAATATTATATTATATTCATGGGCGTGAAATTTTTTAAGCAAAAATGTATATTTATTTGGTTTTTATTACTGTTTTTATATAAATAATGACATCATGAGTGACGTTTTTGCCGCAAACAATAATTGCGGTCGGCTGAAGTAGTATTTTCAGCGTTTTGATCTCTCAGTGGAAAGTACCCCAAGCAATAAATAATATATTTAAATAATAGTTGGGGAGTTCTGGTTGAAATTCAATGGCATCACTGGCGCCGCGGCCGGCGCGGGCGCCCGCGCCATCCATGCCGACGGCGATCGGAACTACTCGTGAATAGTCGTGAGCAATCGGATATAATCCGAGTAAAATGAATAGACGCAAATCTAACTAATTACGTATAATATGTACATTATGCATTTTTGTTTTGTGAGGTTTATAATATTTGTTTACATTTTACATAGCTGAAACTTTTTGTGTTTTGGGAGGCCATTTGCTTTTTTCATGTGATCGAGCACTGTTAGTACTATATTTTATTATTATTTTTGGTTTTATAGTTTTCTAAGAATATTTTAGATTTTAATATTTGAAAGTTTGTATAATATTTAACAGTTTAACATTAATAATTGCGTACATTCATAAGTATCACTCACTTGGATAAGATAATTTGTGGTGGCCAAAATTTTGCATTTATTTACATCGGATTATGGATCGGATCTCAAGTAACCGGAACCTTGATTATGTGAAAAGACAAAAGTTAAGCTGATTAGGTGAGTACTTAAAATATACTAGATATAAAAATGAAAAAGTTGTAAAAGAAAAAGTTTTTGTTTTGTTTTGTTTCATGCCAAAACTAATGAACCGATTGTAATAAAATTTTGTACACAGTTAGTCTAGAGCCTGAGAGAGCCATAGGCTACATTTTGATGAGGCAAAAATATATTATCTAATTTCCATGGAAATATCGATGAAAATAAATTCACATTGTATTTCTAATACGTAACAATATATGGCGTTTTTATTTATTTTAGCTTAGCGCACAATATTATGTTGTATGGTAATTGGTATATTTCCATGGGTTTCGATGAAATAAACTCTCATTGTAGTTCCAACACGTGACAACAGATGGCGTTTTTTTTATTTCTTCATAACAACGTAATTATACTAATAGTTTAGAAAACATACTTTTTAATTTATATCCACACTATTATTATAATTTATGCGAAAATATCTCTTTTTGTCCGTTTGTCTGTCTGTTTTGCTTTCACACCAAAACTACTGAACCGATATCGCTGCATTACCAGTGTCAAAATCTTGTGCACGCCGTTGTCCTCCCGGAATGTTTCATCTTAACTGATGCTCATCCCCAAACCGGAGCGCAGAGCGTTGCTCTTGCGTTGTCAAAAAGGAAAAAAGGCCAGCTATGCAGATAGTTACCCAAGTGTATGCGCAGTACAAAAGAGCACTATCACTTCCTTTACTCTCATAACGAAGTGGGACGGACGACCGACACGACTGGCGAGAGATCAGGCGCAGGACCGACTTTTTACATGCCCATCCGACGCATAGATCATCTTACTTGTCAGACTATTAGGTGACCTTGCGTGGCTCTAACCAAATTTGGAAAAAAAAGATTTTTTCAACGTGAGAATCGAACCCACGACCTCCTAGTCAAGAGCCACGCTCTAAGCCACTGCACCACAGAGGCTCAAAATCAGTTAGACCATAAAATAGTTATGGCGTCGAGACGTAGCGGTCCGATATAATTATTAATTATTCATAGTTGACAATTTTCTTTATGACTGAAATTACGTTTTTAACGTCTTACGGTAATCATAACTAATAAGTAATAACTAATAATATAAATGCGTGTCTAACTGTTTCCTCTTCACACTTTAAAAGCTGCTGAATATGATTAAATCATACAGCGAATAGACTTTAGTAGAACCATGGTAGAACTCTAGCTTAAGGGCATTCCCTACGGAGATTCCGTAATTTACCGTATTTAAAGCCTAATAAACTTATAATCTGAAAGCTACAAAGTTATAATAAAAATACATCAATAATCTACAGTATATCAACATTCCTTTCCCCGTTTAAAATTTTCTATTTTTGTTTATTATACTCATGATATCAGTTTCCAAAGTAATACCAATTTATAAAAAATTCAAGCAAACATTCAGCATCTCCTTAGGATTTACAAATTACTTTTATTTGAAATTCACGCCAATAGATCGACAATACCATAAACTACATATTCCCCGTTTAAATTTTTTTTAGGATAATTTTGAGCTAAGATAAGTAAAAAAATAGGGTTTTGGCGGGATCTCGGCAACGCGGCAAATGTATGGCCAAGGTCGTTTGCTCGGGGGACGGCCTTAATAGGTACTTGAAGTAGTTCAATATTCATTGACCCAAGTCATATAATTGTCATGCAGCTGCCCAGTGCCCGTTTCCAATTTCCTCTTTGACCATTCGCAATCGATTATACTACTCAATCTCGAACACAATAATATAGCAGAGTAATAAAGTACTTTTTAAGGCTGGCTACAAAAAAACGGCTAAATAGCGGCGCTGACATGACGCGCTGTCATTTACTGTATAGTACCGTGGTCCCCAACCTTTTTTTCATCCGGCCACAAACATGTCTTGGTCTTGGTGTCACGGGCTGCAACAAAAATTTTTTAGGGTTTAAAGATAACGTTCTTCAAAATTAAAGTCTACAAGCGGAAAAAATTTCACGTCTTTCACGCGACGACTTTACATTATTTTACCGGTGCCGCGGTGGGCGTGAATTTCAAAGTGGTTTAACATCACGCGGGCAACAAATAAAGTCCCGGCGGGCCGCGGGTTGGGGATAGCTGGTATAGTACATTTGATTGTCATCTCGCGGTGTAGCGGACAAACCGCGCGTTCGGGCGGGCGTATATAAATTGTGCCTAACTCACAACGGTGTAGTAAAAATAATGGGATGGAATTTTCTTTGAGTGTCCCCAATTTACCGTGGAATGCGGAACTGAATTTTTCAGCAAAATAAAAGGCCAGGCCAGGCTTAATCTGTTTTTAGAAACGTGTGCGTTTTTCGCGTAACTTTCTGCCGCGCACTGTAAAACTCTAGAACAACCTGTCACCAGCGGTATTTCGGCAGACCTATACGACCCATAAACCTTCAAAAAGAGAGCGTATTCCCTCTTAAAAGGCCGGCAACGCAACTGCAGCTCCTCTTGTGTTGCTTTCCATCAGGTGACCCGTTTGCTCGTTTGCCCCCTTCACCACTACTGTCCAGTTGTTACTGACATTTTTTACAGGAGTTCTATTCACTGTAGGTTTTGATTGGCTAGCGTCTAAAATAACCAATCAATAAAGCTAGTGAAAAAATAAACCACTGTCAAAAATACTTACAAACCGGATATTGAAGATAGACATCCATTTTCCATACTAATATTCGCAACACGCCCAAACCGCTGAACCGATTTTTCTGAAATTTGGTATGGAGATACTTTGAGACCCGGGAAAGGACATACGATACTTTTGGTCCCGGAAAAATGTACGGTTCCCGAGCGATAAACGAATTTTGGCGCAACGCCGCAACGCTGTGCCGGTCGGAGTTAAGTGTGTTAGGTTTTCTTCGTTACGGAATTTCTTGGTTCGGCCGCGCTTAAAACCCGCGATAAAAGCTATGCAAAAGCTTAAAATTTTTAACTGTTAGTTGTGTCCTGGATAATGATATCTATACTTTTTGAGTTAACAAAGGTATCAATTGTAAAGTTGTACCAATTTAACCTTGCAGTTAAAATTAACTGAATTATTAACACGCCTAGTTTTACAGTTTTAACTGGTAATTAAACTAGGGTTTGTGCTATGGGACACGTAACATCATAACAAAATTTAAATTAAGTACCCACCTACCCTTTGTGATTATTTAAATTAATGTTCATCTAAACTCACCTAAATGACTGATTAATTTTGTTGTTTAAAACAAGTTATTGCTGCGGAAAACCATTTTATTTGTGGCCACCACGTACTTGGCCAGTTTGTAATAGCTTCCTACGAAAACAGAGGGGTTATAAGTTTGACGTGTCTGTCTATTTGACTGACTGTGTCGACCGCGTGTGATACCGACCACATCGCGACCACTAGCGAACTAGTGAGTAGTGGCCGACCACATCGCAAACACAACGTTGCGTCGATGCAATGACAGTGCACGCACGCCGCCCGCCCTCTCGCAAGGATAGCAATAATAAAGTTTCCTCTTCGAATTTCATGAGTTTAGTCAACACGTGTTTCCGCTATAAAAGCCGGAGTCAAACTACCAGTATGTATGCACACGATAGATGTAATCACATTGCAACTACTGGCGACAACGCAACCACATCGACATTTTGTCGGTACCATAAGTCACAACGCAACTACAAAAAGCTGCAGCGACACCATTCACACGTAACCACTGGGCACTGCTTGATGGCTTTTTGTCGTTGCGACGTGGTGTGGTTGTGGTACGTGTGGGTTGGCCCTAAGAGTGTGTGTTTGTCTGTGTCATCCCAACGAATGGACTGCATCCAAAGCTATCATCTTCGAGAGTGTTCCTAGCAATAGTTCATCATTGTCAGCTCGCTCACTGCTGGAAAAATTAATTTTTTTTTAATATATAAAAAGCTATTGCATAGCTATATAGCAGGGCTTAAACGTGGTGAGTGGCGACCAAATCAAATTCCGTAACGAATATAAACTTAACACGCAAAGTCTAACGTTGTTTCAGTTAGGCAGATTTCAGCACGGTGTTTGCGTGCGTGCAACTAGACGTGTACGAATTACAATTGCATAAGTTGATAAAAATGCCAAGCAATAGCTTTACCGCGGCAATCTCCGAGTGTGACACGTATTTTATATAATAACTTAATTCAATTATTTCATTAGCTTTCGGAAGCACTGTGCTCGTACTTGGTAGAAGGTTAGGGTTGCCAACCTAAATTTTAAAAAACCATATTTGAACTTACAATAATAACTGTATTTTAAAAAGATAAAACCGACTTCAAAATTGTACGTAATTGAGAATTAAAACTCCCTATCTCCAAAACTACTAACCGATTTTGATGAAACTTGCACTATCCCCGAAGTTGAACAATACATAGTACAACAAAAAAAGAATTACTGAAATCGGACTTGTAGTTCCGGAGATATGCGAACACAAACATAAAAACATATATACATACATACATACGTCATACACTTTTGAAATTTGGCACATTTGTTCAGACGCTGATATAGACTAACATATTATACAAAAACTGGGCAGTTCTGGAAATATTACATACATACGCGTCGAATTGATAACCTCCTTTTTTTGAAGTTGGTTAAAAACCAGGACAATTTCGCCCAAAAACAGGACACAAGACTAGCAATAGTAGAATAGTAGAATAGTAGAATAATAATTATCTAGTGACAAAAGACACTTAGGGCTAGGAAATTAAAATAATAATGTCTTTCAATCAATCTATACTAATATTATAAAGAGGTAAACTTTGTTTGTTTGTTTGTTTCATTGTAATGAATAGGCTCAAAAACTACTGGACCGATTTAAAAAATTCTTTCACCATTCGAAAGCTACATTATTTACGAGTAACATAGGCTACATTTTATTTCGGAAAATGTAGGGTTCCGTAAGATATTTGGGTTTTTCTAACACAAGGTGAAAAAAATCAACCAGAAAATTTACTTATTTTGCGTACGCTGCCTAAACTATAAAAGATAGAACCATACAATGTTCTAAGTAAATGTAGATCTTTTAAATATCTACAAAAAATCCGCGACACACTATACCTAACTATGTTAAGTGAGGTACAACAACCATTATTTTATTTAAAAATCTTGATTTTTTTTACTACATTTAAACGCATTTATTTTACTCATGCTATTAATCTTTATCAAAATGAATTATTTCATCACTAAGTGCAGTTTATGTAGATAATGTTTGGTCTTTAATTGATTAAAATTGGACGTTTGGTTTAGAAGTTATGGCGAAATTAAAAATTGCGATTTACGCCCGTTTCGAAGTGGGCACTACCAAGGCGGGGGTGCACAGTAGCGAAGATTATGACCGGCCCTGCAGCTGGTGAATTGGCTCATATACCAAGAATACCAATGATCCCTACTGATTTGCCTATACCCTTCAAAAGGCTCCAATTTCCTGTAAAAAAATATTTTGCACTAACGATAAATATTATGTAAATCCCAGGGCCAAACATTCAAATTAGTAGGAATAGATTTATGAAAAGAATGCTTTGCTCTATCACGAGTCGGGGATCCCGACCATCAGTATATTTTGTTACCTGAAAATAACTTAACGTCAATTAATGTTGTTTATAGAAAAGCTCTACAATAATCGCTTTAGCTATCTATCCTAAAACAACGGGTTGCACTCCGGGACTACCGTCAGAGGTGAAAACTTATTATTAAATATTTAAATATTCTCATCATTAACAACTTTAACATCCACAGAAAGACAATCTGTGCAGCCTGCGGAAAATGAGTGCGACGTCGATGTTTCTGTGAATTGACCTGGGAATCATTTTGCTGACCGTGTCTTTCCTGGGTAGGCTTTTTGCAGCGGTAACCGACATCCACGCGGGCGGAGCCGCGGGCGACTGCTATCTATACATTATAATAAAACTGTAGAAATGAAAATTCTGTACATTAAAGATATTCAAAAAATAATAAGCGGGGGGTGTCACTACATCGCTATAGAAGCCAAAAATGTAGTTAGTTTTTTGTCTGTCTGTCTGTATGTTTGTTCCACTATCACACGAAAACTACTGATCCGATTTGAATGCGGTTTTCGCAGATATCTTTGCCTTCTTTCAACTTAGCATCTGGTGTATAAAAATTTTTCCCCCCACACCTCTAAAGGGACGAAAGAGGGGGTCAGATTTTGTATATGACTTTTGCTTTAACACGAAAACTACTGATCCGATTTGCATACGGTTTTCACAGATATATTTGTCTTCTTCCGACTCAACATTTGGTGACTAAAAATCCCCCCACCCCACCCCTCTAAGGGAACCAAAGAGGGGGTCAGATTTTGTATCAAACTTTTTTCTTTAATGGACTTACTTTGACATATTATTAACTGTTTTTTCCAACTTAACATCTGGTGTATACAATTTTTCGCCCCACCCCTCTTAGGGGACAAAAGAGAGGGTAAGAATTTGTATCAACTGATGAAGTAGAAATATTTTAAATGGCAAAACAACGTTTGCCGGGACAGCTAGTAAAAAAATATAGTTAAAACTATTTAATATTTATCATATTATACAACAAACAATTTTGTTAACAACAAAATTTTAAACTTGGATGATTTGTATCTAAAAACTATCCAGAACGTCCCAGGACACTAAGAAAACTAGGACATGTCCTGGGAAAACAGGACGGTTGGCAACCATAGTAGATACCTTAATTACAGTAAAATTACAATTTCAAACATAATGTTATATAATTTATTCATTAAGTTTGGAAGGCAGCTCAATTGCAAATTATTATAATTAGTTCATTTGTTTCGTAAATACAGCTTTATTTATGAAATACGAGTGTTCTATAGCATTTATTTGTTTCTAATTATCATTTGTATACAACCGATTAAGTTAAAATAAATACATAGAAGTCATTAAGTAGATGAACCCTCGGTACAGGCGAATGTGTGTCTGTCTGTCTGTCTGTTACCTCTTCACATCCAAACCGCTGAACCGAATTTGCTGAAATTTGGTATGGAGATATTGTGAGTCCCGGGAAAGGACATAGAAACTTTTTAATCCGGAAAAATGTGCGGTTCCCGTGTTCAATGGAGTTGCGGGCGTCATTTAGTATGAAGCGACTTTTTGCTACTTAGCGAAAAAGTTAAATTGACTTCTGTAGGCGTTGCCTTTGACGAAATAATTAGTTGGCTTTACTTTTAAATTTTCACAAACAAACTGGGAGTGAACAAGATTTTTCAGTATCTCTTTACAAATTATTGTTCATTAAAAAACTTGGCTGTTTCGTGTTAACTTCAAAGGCTTAATTCGACTTTTATTACTGACAAAAATTCTTTTGAGAAAAAGTTATAATGATATTCTATAATTACAACACCCCTCTTTTTTGTCGGGGGTTAAAAAGTGGCGAAGTCGCACGATCCAGGTCAAAACTACCCACTCCCTTGGGTGCTAAGGTTATGTGAGACAATGAGAATAACTGGCCTTGAGATGATTAAAATATATTGATCACTAGAATATGACACACCACTTTGCTTTGTAACGATTAAGTTTTGGTTATTCGGTATCATAAATCTTCTTAAATGTTAATTTTGGAGTATAATTAATATATATATACTAGAATATGACACACCACTTTGCTTTGTAACGATTAAGTTTTGGTTATTCGGTATCATAAATCTTCTTAAATGTTAATTTTGGAGTATAATATATATATATATATATATATATATATATATATATATAATTAATATATATATAAAATATATATATATATATATAAAATATATATATATATATATTAATTATATATATATATATATATATATATATATATATATATATATATATATATATATATATATATATATATATATATATATATATATTATACTCCAAAATTAACATTTAAGAAGATTTATGATACCGAATAACCAAAACTTAATCGTTACAAAGCAAAGTTACAAAGAATCTCGGAATCGGCTCCGATTTTCATGAAATTTTGTATATAGGGGGTTTCGGGGGCGATAAATCGATCTAGCTAGGAATCATTTTCATAAAATGTCATTTTAGGTGTGTTTTTTGAATTTTTTTGAATACCGAGCGAAGCTCGGTCCTATAGCTAGTTGTAATAATACTGCATGGATAAATGATCCCAGTAAGTTATTTTTACAGATGATCTTACTCAGTTAAAACACAATTACAAGTAACAGCATAAAAGCTGCTCATAAGAGCTAAAAATTGGAAACTTTCGTCCCATCGGCGGGATTCAAACCCGCGACCTTCAGTTTGAGCGTCAACGCCCAACCAATATAGCCACAGCCTGCATAGTCGTATTGTAAAGATACAAGTAGGTACTAGCGACACTTTTCATATAAATACATAGAAACCAGTAGTGTCGCGACGACACGTCATCTGCCGCCGCTTCATGTCGCGGTCGCCCGCTGCCAACCAGCACCTTAAAACTGACGATCGTATTGCTCCAACTGGACTGGCAGGACAGGGTTAACAGGGTGTTTTAATATGGACTGGCAGGACTATTTAAAGATGGCGTACATGTTACAGGGTGTTCCAACGTGGACTGGCCGGAGTGGTCGATGCTGGAGGGTCGGCTAGCATCACGGAAGCCGCCGGTGGAGTACATCGACCTAACGGACTGTGCAGCGGTCACCGACGCCGGGCTCTGCTCCCTGCTGCACACCTGCCCCGCCCTCCAGTACCTGTACCTGAGGAGGTGTACTCTAGTCACAGGTACTACTGAAATTTTTGTGCGTTAAGTCACAGGTATTAGTGTCAACCCACACGTACCACAACCACACGACATCGCAACGACAAAATGTCGTCGAACAGTGGTTACGTGTGAATGGTGTCGCTGCAGCATTTTGTGGTTGCGTTGTGGTACCGACAAAATGCCGACGTGGTTGCGTTGTCGCCAGTGGTTGCGATGTGGTTACGTACGAAAGTCAATGAAACAGAGGGGGGGAAGAGCGCGGGTGGTGTGCGCGCACTGTCGTTGCATCGACGCAACTATAATTCAATAAAGTTGTGGTTGCGATGTGGTTGCGACGTGATTGCGATGTGGTCGGCCGTGGTTGCGTCTGACAAGTTATCTGACAAGTGGTCGACAACGACTGCAAAATTTGGTACGTGTGAATGGCCCAGTTCATTTACAATACGAAATATACTCCCGACCACGTGGTGTGATTGTGGTGTGATTGTGGTTGTCGTGTGGTTGTGGTACGTGTGGGTTGGCCCCTTTTGTGCGTGTAGTCACAGGTATTAGTGACACTTTTGTGTGTAAAGTCACAGGTTAAAATCACTGGATATTGATGGCACTAAAATAAGTATTCCTTGCTGCACACCTGTCCCGCCCTGCAATATCTCTACCTGAGGAGGTGTACCCTAGTCACATGTATAATTGCTGACACTGTAGGGTGCTGACTCTTTTAGTGTTTAAACACACTATGCCGAATTTCCGCGGCAGAAATTCGGCCTAGTGTGTTTAGACACTTATACTTAACTCGCAGTCACAGGTACAAGTTACTGTCATTTTGTTAACCACTTGAACCTTTGACAAAAAGGGGTGTTATGTGTTTGACGTGTCTGTCTGGCTGCCTGTCTGTTTGAGTGTATGTGTCCGTGGCATCGTAGCGACCAAACGGGTGGACCGATTTGGATCTAGATTTTTTTTGAAAGCGGACACGACTGAAGCTGTCGTAGGAATACTTCATCGTTATCAGCCCGCTCAACGCTAGAAATTTTGGGTTGATCTTGTTTATTTTATTGGGACTTTACGTACAAAAACAACCATTGTATTCTCATAATTCGTCAAACACTGTTTTTTTTTGGGTTTTGACCAATATGAATTGAAGACGTGAGTGGAAGAATCGAACAAGTAACATTTTGTAACATACTCATTTTTTCCCTAATTATTTTAATAAAACTTGTAACTTATCTACTCCATAACCTAGCATATATATCTGGCTACGCATATAATCCATAGTTTCTCTATTTCAAATAATTTTTCCGGCCCTAAAGCCTCAATTTAAGCGAAAAAACGGGAAGTTTTTTCATGTTACTTACCTTATACATCCACTCACGTCTTGAATTCAGGACACGTGTTTTACATTGATTTTGATTACTTTTTTATTATATTTTAATTAATATTCATGAATCATGTTCCAACTTCCATACATAGTTAAGTTAAATGTGGACAATATAATATAATTATATATTATAATTATAATTATATAATACAATAATATTTTGTGCATAACTGTACTTATTATTATGTGAGTACAATGACGCACAAAATTATAAAAGTCAACAGCTCACAGCTTTTTCACAAATTTCGTGCACATTGTATGTGCCTCATAAAAATTGCGTAACAAATCAAGCGAAATACAATTTTTCGTCTCCAAAACATCAATGAATACAGTACAAAGGATTTTCCGGGTTCCAGGGACGATTATTCGGCCACCCTCCTCGGGCCATGTACAGTCGTGATTGATTGATTATATTGCGTGACGTGCAATACCTAAACTAAGTACAGTCGCGTTTGTTTTTTCAAGTGTGTCAATTTGTAGTATTGGGAAAGCCTTTTTCTTGTTAGGCTTACGGGTCCAATATTAGTTGTATTTTCTACGGACGTGCGTTGGTTGGGATGTCCATCTTTCTATTTTTGATTTCGGTTATTGCCGTTGCAAAGTATACTTGTTTGTTTACTATATAACAATGTTATGTGCGTTACATCGTAATGTAATCATTATAGAACGATAGCTTATGAAGAAAGGTGATTCTGGTAATTTAAGTATTTGTGTATTTAGTTTAATATGTATCCTCACAACGGCTAAAGTATTAGTCCGATTCGATTTTAAGAAATGATTAGTCCACATTTTACTGTAAATATATTGTTAAGTTAGTCGAACTAGTTAAAGTACCAATTTGTGAGCATTAAAGAGTTATCTATCTATCTATCTATCTATCTATCTATCTAGGAAAGTAATGATGCCGCAGGTGATATAGCCTATCCTTTTTCAAAACTTGTTTTGACTTAGTTAATTTTTAGCGCCAAGAAGAGCCGTGTTATAGGTTTGACGAGTGTGTCTGCAGTCTGTCTGTCTCTCAGTGGTATATATTCTGTCCGTGGCATGGTAGCATCCAAAGGACTAGACCGATTTTGATCTAGTGTTTTCGTTTGCACTAGCTGACATGATCGAGAGTGTTATTAGCATATTAAACAGCTCATTTAATGCTGTAAAATTACTGTTTTACCGTAACTAAAAATAAGGGTATTTATGAAATATAAAAGTTTGGAAGCAAGTTTAAGTGATTTCATCGGTTCAATATTTTTAATACTGATTCTCGACACTTTAATAAGTTTCGAATCGGGGGTTGTTTTTAAACTTCGTAATTTAACATTGTAAACTTAAAGATGCTCCCAGACAGAAGTTATATAACGTTATATAACATTTTGTATAACATTTTGTAACAAATTATAACAAAAGACACGTTTATTTTTGACATGTTGTAGCGTATGTTACACGATGTTATAAAATGTTATCGTGTTACACAATGTTTTATCACGTTATGTGTATAACTTCTGTCTGGGAGCACCATATCACTTGTTTTGACTTAGTTACTTTTCCATAGTATGATATTTCGATGGTGAACAATTAAGATTGTCCACAGATGCGGGTGTAAGATGGATACCGTCGTACTGCGCGCTCAAGGAGCTCAGCGTGTCCGATTGCACCGGCGTCACCGACTTTGGTCTGTACGAGCTTGCCAAACTCGGACCTGCCCTGCGATACCTGTCCGTCGCTAAGTGTTCACAGGTACTTCATATTTTTACTCGAATCGTTGATGCAAAAGCGTCAATCTACATAGTATGTAACAGCATAAGGGTTATACCAAATGCGACAATACAGAGAAAAGAAGCGACGTGACATAGTGGGAGGATGGAGTCAAAAATAATATAAGTTTTACGGGTGGGTTGCACCAGAGGCGTGGTTAAAGTTATGGTTATAGTTAAGACTAACTTATCTTTTTACCACAGAAATTGACAGATGTTTGTTGCGCTACTGTTGCGTTTATTTTTAAAGCTACAGGTAATGGGATTGAGAGTATAAAAAATTGAATTATCCGTAAAAGTCGACAGGAAAAATATAATACTGTGAAACATAGAAAATTTTCACGAAAAAATTTAGATATAAGTATGAGCGGTCATAACCGCTTTTTTAACCATAGTTAAATATGGCGTCGGACGCCATATTTAACGGTAACCAAAGATTTGACATTTTGCACTGTAGTTAAAGTTATAGTTAAATTTACAGTTATAGTTAAAGTAAGTTGGTGCAACCCTGCACCCTATGTGACTCTGCTCTGCGTAAATACTCTGCATAAATATCTTTCCTATTAACCTATCAAGCCCCATAAGATCACCGGTGACCGCGACAACAATAGAATAACAATAGATTTCCAAGAATCCACGATCGAAGTATTAAGAACGTTTAACAGATTATTTTCTAAATACATAATATAGATTGTTTAAATTGAGTTTTCCAAACTGTGCCTGATGAAACCCTAGGGCGTGACTGTACCCAGGGCAATGTAAATAAATTAGAGCTACGTAGACATAATATTGTATGGGAATTAAATCCCTACAGCATCACAGTAAAATGAGTTTGAAAAGTATAAATCCCGCTGGCGCGCGGGTGGGCGCGAGCTTAGAGAAAATTAAAATCTGAATAATTTTCGTCCCTTTCCATATCTTCTTCTAGTTTCCTCTAAATATAACAAATTTCATGATGCCCAGATGACTGGTTAATATTAAACAAATAATTTAACTTGTCTCGGTAGCAACTTCAAATGCAAGTCAATTTGACCAACAACTTCACAGTTCTAAACTTAACTACTTACACACGCTCGTACGCTTAAACGGTTGTTAATTGTTCTAATGATAGACTCACTACTAGTAGTAATTCACTACGTTAGGTGTACAGTTAGAATTAGACAGGAATATATTAAAATCTTATATCTTTAAATGAGCAATTCTTGTATATATATAATTGGAATCTCGGAATCGGCTCCAACGATTTTCATGAAATTTAGTATATTGGGGGTTTCGGGGGCGGTAAGTCGATCTAGCTAGGAATCATTTTTAGAAAATATCATTTTATTCGTGTTTTATCGAATACCGAGCAAAGCTCGGTCAAATTGCTAGTAATATATTATACACAATAATCATATGAGAAACCGTAAGTACATTTTTTCGGGATAAAAAGTATCCTATGTCCTTTTCCGGGACTCAGTATCTGTATCTCTATACCAAATTTCAGCAAAATCAGTTTAGCGGACAGGCAAACAGACACTTTTGCAGTTATAATATTTGTATGGAAGTATGGATGAAAAGTGCAAAAGTCGAAAAAGTTATCATAGAACTGTACAGTAAAGCGGGGCTGGTTTTCCTAGTGTTTTAGGGTCTATTCAGACTACAACGCGACGCGGCGAGGCGAGGCGCGGCGAGGGCGGAATAAATTTATATGGATTTGACAGATTTCACTTGCGCGAGGCGACATGCCAATCTGTCAATTCACTACAAATTTAGAAATGCATCTACGTGTTGGGTTGCGGTCTGCATCAACCCTCGCTCAAAATACATTGTGAAAGTATAGCTGTTTGTCTGTCTACTATTATGGAAATATTTTGGAAGATAGTAGAGGACATAGAATAGCTGTTGCGGACAGGATAGCGGATGAATGTACGGTTTCTGTGAGATAAACGGGCACATCTAGTTGTGGACGTCATCTAGTTGTAAATAACGCCAAACTGCGAGCATTAACAATGCCGAATGATAAGGGCGACACCGCACTAAGCGATATTACGCTGCAGCGGAGCGACAACGCGACACTTCACGTTTCATAGCACTGACGCTGCCATGTAGTGTGGCTTGGCTCGATAGTCGATACTATACAATAAATAGTATTTGGCAGTGATATATTCAGTTAAACCTAATTCTGGCTCCCCCATCTACAGGTTTTTTTCGCTACTTCTTTCTGCTATTAAATTGCAACACCATTGTATATTTTGTTATTTTTCTTTTTACTTAACTAGGTGTCAGACTCGGGTATCAGCACGCTGGCGCGGCGCTGCTACAAGCTGCGGTACCTCAACGCGCGCGGCTGCGGCGCGGTCGGCGACGACGGCGCGGAGGCGATCGCGCGCGGCTGCTCGCGACTCCGCGCGCTCGACCTCGGTGCTACAGATGTGTCGGAGACTGGGTTGCAGGTGAGTTATATCTCCAGCAGATCTACAACTATGAGATACTAAGAACAGGCAGCCTAAGACTGCCACTGGCAAGTCTTGTCTGATAAAATATAAAGTTTATAAATATAAAATTTTTTTAAAACTTAGCAAAGGGCCTGGTGTGTTGTGTGTTGGTGTAAGAGCCCGTCCACATGGGCGCTGCGTCATCGCAGCGTTATAACGAAGCAGTCAACACCCCCCCTTGGGGCTGACGGACAGCAGTCCGTCCGTCATGCGTGCGTTGCGTTGCGACGAAGCAGCGCGCTGTATGAACACCTTGGTTAAATGTAACAACGCGATGGCAGCGCAGCGTCGGCGCAACGCGCCTTGTGGACTGCCTCTTAAGCGACGAGCTATCATTATTATGCTATTTTTTATTTTCAGATTCTAGCCAGATGCTGTCCCAATTTGAAGAAGTTGGCCTTGCGAGGGTGCGAGCTGATTGGTGACGACGGCCTTGAAGCCGTGGCCTACTACTGTCGAGGCCTGACTCAACTCAACATACAGGACTCCCCAGTCACAGTCAGAGGGTACAGAGCCGTGAAGAAGTACTGCAAGAGATGCGTCATAGAACATACTAACCCTGGGTTTTGTTAGAAAGAGATAACAAGATTGGATTTCAATAAGAGTCAGTGAAACGGAACATGGAGGGAAAAGAGTCCTTCAGAGTGTGTGAGACAAAAGATTTTTAAAGCGGAAAAGGGAGATAGCTCAGATTTAAATGGACACTAAAGAGTGGATTTTGAGGTGCATATAGTTAAGTCATTTTTATACACATTAACAAACATTTTGTATATTTTAACAAATTTTGTAAATAATCATACATTTCAGACATACAAAGAAACCTCTATACACAAGGACATAATATACTATAAAGATCAGAGGTGAAAGGGCAAGATGTCTTCGCTATGACGTTTTTGGAGAGCTATTTGTATGATATATGAATATATTATGACTTTTCGTTTCATATGTTACACCTTTATGGCGCCTTGGAGGCGCTTTGTAAATATATTGTACAGATTTGGAAAGGATATTTATATGGAAATTGTATTTATTTACAATTTTTACAAGAATTTTATGAAACAACAAAATTTATTTTCAAACAAAAATGTAAATTGAAATTTTATATTAACGAGTGTGTATAAAACACTTGTATTAATATTACGGTGCTATAGAATAATTTTTTGCATCAGAATATGTAAAAAAAAAACATACAATATGTTGGAAGCACGGCAAAATCTTTTCAATGGAGGATATGTTTAGGTTTTTTTTGTATTTATTGTACATTTTCATATCGATATTAGTTTAGGAAGATTTAATAATTAGAATTATTGTAACAATTCCTCTAACTTTGACATAGATTATACAATTTTAACTATATTAACTATATACAGACATTGGTACTTGAAAATATTTTAAAAGTTTTAAGACTATCGCTCATGTTTAAACCATGTTTCATGGCGAAACCACTAAATAATCGTTCATATTATTTTGGTTACGCGTTAAGTCACGTTGACATGAAACGACATGATTTTGACAAGCGCAATAAAAGAAAACGACTATTTCTCTTATTTCTAATATCTGTGGTCACAACTATTTCTGACCGACACGTCCATCTAATAAAATGATGACAGCAGCATTAATTTCCATAACTGTACAGCAATAAACATAAACGTTTTAACTACATCTCGTTGTTTTACGATACAAGAGGAGGCAATTTGTCGGTTTCCAAACATTTACGGTTTACCACCTAATAAACTAAGGAAATGAAATGACGACGTGAGTTGAAGAACACGATAACTAACATTTTATAACATACGGACTTTTACTCATTTTTGCCCCTTATATTTTGAACAAACCGTGTAACTTATCAACTTCATCACCTGGCTAAATATGGCTACACATAAAATGCACAGTTTTTTTATTCCAAATCATTTTTCCGATACTAAAGCCTCTATTTATGCAAAAAACGGCAAATTTTTTACTGTTAGTTATTGTGTTCTTCCACTCATGTCTTCAAACGTTTATGACTCGGTGCCATAAAATTCAGTTTCATAAAAAGTCCAAAATATTTGTGAAAATTGTATATTTTATAAATATGTATAGGATTTGTATGATATGAATAAATTAATTATTATAGTTATGTTGTTTTTATTTACTAAGTAGTTATTTTGCAAAAGGTAATTGGGATTCTTCAAACAAAACGTGTCTCATCTATATCTATACATATTATAAAACAAAGTCACTTTTTTTCCCTCATGTCCCTTTGTTCCCTTTAATCTTTAAAACTACGCAACGGATTTTGATGATTCTTTCAGTGTTAGATAGCTTATTTATCGAGGAAGGTTATAGGCTATATTTTATTACGCTAAGATTAAAAGAAGCGAAGAAATAGAGGAAAATGTGGAAAAAACGGGGAAAATTATTTGAAAGGGCCAACTTGAACGCGCTAATCTCAGGAATTACTGGTCCGATTTGAAAAATTATTTCAGTTTTAGGTAGCCCATTTATTGAGGAAGGCTACTTGGACTTTGTGATCGATGCAAGAAGCAGCGATAAGTGGATTCCAATCGACATTCGCAGCATCTGATTTAAGCTTATCGATGTCCATACGAGAAAAGCAACGTTTATGAATAATCTTTGGTTTTATTTTAGGGGGCTTTAAAAAATAACTAAGAAAGATAAGTCGTGCAATGAAAAACCAGGGGCATGATATTGTCCGTGAGAATGAACCAGTGAAAGGTTTGATGTTAAAATTAGGACTTGGACTTTGTGATCGATGCAAGAAGCAGCGATAAGTGGATTCCAATCGACATTCGCAGCATCTGATTTAAGCTTATCGATGTCCATACGAGAAAAGCAACGTTTATGAATAATCTTTGGTTTTATTTTAGGGGGCTTTAAAAAATACCTAAGAAAGATAAGTCGTGCAATGAAAAACCAGGGGCATGATATTGTCCGTGAGAATGAACCAGTGAAAGGTTTGATGTTAAAATTAGGTCCAACCAGGTATCATCGCCATTGATGTTATGGTGTGTGGCTTGCAAAGGTAACTGTTGCAAACTAGTTGACTCCAGAATGTGTAGTAATCTGCGTGCGCGCGAAGAAGATGCGTCAAGTAAAAGACGATGGGCAAAAATGTATGGAACCTGGGACCATCCACCAATGGCATTGAAATATGTGTCATCGGAAAGGTCTCTTAAATTGGAACAACAATTGCTAAGACACATTTGTTATTAGAGCTGTCCGTTCCGAGTTATGAGACTTGTAAGTTCAGATATAAAGGTAACATTTACCCACGGCTAGCTTACTTGATTACCCAAGCTATTTTATTAGCTTCTATTCTCTGAAATCCTACCCTCCTTTTATTTAAGCACTTGATTTTTACATAATTGTAGAGGATGTTTGTTGCATCCACTTTGTGGCGTATAATATTATGGTTTTGTGCGTGTGTGAAAGTGATTTAAAATAGCAGCAGCTATTTAAAAATTGGCGAACATGTAAAGAAGCACTCTATTAAAATATTTTTGCCGCAGCAGCTTTAAATCTCGTTTAAAGCGGCCGTTTACCACTTCCACTACCTAGCGACATACTGTTACAGCTCGAGCTTCACTTGCCTGGCCCTGTTCTGCAGTAAGCTGTATCTCTAGATGGTGTTTCTTTATAAATAAGGGGGCAAACGAGCAAACGGATCACCTAATGGAAAGCAACTTCCGTCGCCCATGGACAACATCAGAAGGTGCTGCAGGTGCGTTTCCGGACTTTTAAGAGAGAATAGGGTAATAGGGTAAGGAAGGGAATAGGGGAGGGATGGGAAGGGAATAGGGTAGGCGATTGGGCCTCCGGTAAACTCACTCACTCGGCGAAACACAGCGCAAGCACTGTTTTACGCCGGTTTTCTGTGAGTCCGTGGTCGAGCCATGGCTCTCCCATGTAAAACGAAAGCTTCGGTGGTGTACGGAGGTACGAACCATTCATAACCGCAAGCTTCGGTAGACTCCAACCCATCCCCAAACCCACGGTCCAAGAAAAACGCGTCATATTCTTGAATTAAAACATGCAATGTGTTTTCATGGTCATTCATGATGTCTTGAATTATTTGCGTGTCAGTTTTCATGTCAGCAAGTGTGTTTCTAAAGTTAAGAATATATTTTTCTTAAGTGATAAAAAGTCTCAGTACTCCAAATGGACAGTTGTTACAGCAAAGTGGTCATAGTGATTGTTGTTCCTATTGAGGGGACCTGTCCAGTGATATGTACCTTTTCGCTATTGGAGGGTGGTCCCAATCTGCCCAGTGTCCTTTGTATTGAAGTCGCCCATAATAATGTGGTGTTTATAATCAGCACTCAACGACTCCAAAACGGATTCTAATTGGCTAAAGTAATCGATGGAAGGAGGGCAATATACAACTCCAAGAACAGCTTTCGTTCCCCTAATGCAGACCTCTAGAAACAGAAATTCAGCGGATTCGGAATAATTTGGAGGCGAGCTAGCAATTATTTTATATGAGAGGTCACTCCGTAGGTAGATACCTCCGTAGGTAGACAACTTTTTAAGTTAGAACCTACGTTAGAATATTTTAACTCACTTCCATAATTACGTAGGTAAATAGCATAATTTAAAAATTATTCTTGAGTTTTCCTTTATTATATTATCTTAAAATTCCTTCCAGTCCCGAAACTTTCAAAGAAAAGGACAAACAGAAAACCCAACTATATTTCAGCGAAATATTAAGGTAAGTAACTAACGGTTCAATAGAAATGTGAGAAAGCGAGTGATTTTCCCTTAAAAGGTCCCTTAATATAGGGAAACTGTTTCGTTTTCCCGCAACATGAAAACGGTACAGGTTAAGAGTCCGTATACAAAATTTTGCCGATGAATATGAAATTGCAAAGGTTCGCTACAGAAATATTATTAGGTTTTTTCCCCTTATTAGACTTAAAAAATATATATTAATTATTAGATTTAAAATATATTTAAGCGCGGAAAGCCGACTCGAGCCTTGCGGCGACTAATATAATGTGAGATTTAGGTTGTTTTGAATCGTGTTTTTTGGCACAATTTGTTTTTTTTTCTTTTTTCTCGAATTGGATAGAATTTTATCTATAGATCATTTCTGTCGTTTTCTTTTTATGAATTGCAGCTCCAAGTTGCCGAAATTAACAGCAATTCTTTGCCCATTTTCTCTAAAATTTTGCCGAGTTACATATTTTTTTACTCAACTATTTCATATTGAAGTGGTAAAAAGTAATTCCAACATTGTATAGACGACTTTCTCAACAGTACATTGTATATTTTTCATACCGTTAAGACGTCAATACAATCCATAAACAGGTGATATTCTAAACCTTTTACAGCAAAAATCACAAAACTGTCCCTAGTTTGAGTTGGATTATTTAAAAATACTTTAAAAAAAATCTAGCTCCAACATTAGATTATAATTGAAATGATCTTACATGTTGTGCATTAAAACTTATAGAAATACTGTATTTTAACTGTTAAATCACGTCTGTAAAATCAGCGAAATCGGCAAATTTCGTATACGGACTCTTAAGTAATAAAAATATTCTGAAATTATACTTTTATAAGTTAACTTGAATGTATGTGGTATTTTCTTCTATTAATATACATATAAAATTCTCGTGTCGCAGTGTTTTTGTCGGTTGCGGTCGCTTGTTTGCGGCAAAGATCGGAATGCCACCTTCAGTCCACATTTAGATCTCAACTATCAACGAGTACCTAACTAGGTTTTTGTAGGGCAATAATATTAAATTATTCCCACATAAACTCAATATTCTTTCAGCATGTAACTTTTGTCGCAAAACATATTATCTAGAAATAACTTTCTATTTTCCTGAAACTTCCAAGCCTAAAAGTCGGTAATCAAATTACTACTTCCAAATCGAAGTCACCCAGGCATCAATGCGTGAACTAATTTCATACAAAAGTAACCTTTTCATTGGAGATCAGTAAAAGGAGTGGATTATCTTAATTAAATTCGGGGATCAAGTCGCATTTGAAATTTCTGGAGATCAGTTTCATCTAGATTAATTTCTTACTATTTGTTTGTACCCGACTTAGGTATCTACTTATTAGTTTATACAGGGTCAAGGGTGTAACAAAACTAAGTGATAATACATTAGGGTGACGTATATCTCGACGTATATCTATATGAGGAACACATACTTTTCTCATAAAGAGGTCTTACTACAATAATTTAACGTCGTATACAGGGTGTATACGCAGTAATATTAATGTAGTAAAAGGTGAAGACTTTTTTAGCGCCGCGCTGCTACTTTCACAGTGGCCTCTTTATGGGAAAAGTAAGGTGAAGATTTTTCCTAAATTATACAATGAGTTTTGAACAGACTCGAAACATTATAAAGAATAATAATAAGGGCGTTTTTAGAAGTAACTAGATGACGCCCGCAACTCCGTTGCGCCAAAATTCGGTTATCGCGCAGGAACCTAACATTTTTCCGGGATAAAAAGTATCCTATGTCCTTTCCCGGGACTCAAAGTATCTCCATGCCAAATTTCAGCCAAATCGGTTCAGCGGTTTGAGCGTGAAGAGGTAACAGACAGACAGACAAACAGACAGACAGACAGACAGACAGACAGACAGACAGACAGACACACTTTCGCATTTATAATATTAGTATGGATAATAAGGCCGTCAATCCAAATAGTCTGTATACAAGCTATAGTCGTTCAATAAAACCACATATTAGATTAAAATACAGCGAAAAGTAAATTGGATGAGTACAAAAAAGACCGAAACTTATTAAATTCTAATTTGAAACCGTAATCATAGTTATTTTTGTTTCAAACAGCTATTTTCGTACTTATTCGGTTTTCTTGCAGTTCAGTTGTGATCTCGAAAACGCTATTTATACACTGAATACTGATGTTTGTGTGTCAGACAAGACACTGATATGTGTGTGTCTGTCAGACAAAGCACTTGACAGTTGACGTGTGGAGTGCGTGGAAAACAAGCGACTTATCTGCTTTATCTAGGAGTTATCTTTATTCTCGCAACGCTACTGTTCAGTGAGATGGCATTGTATCAACAATATTGCGACTTACGGTTTACAGTTTACTCGTATGTTTATAGTGAGTCATACCCGCAAATGACAAAATTGACAGATATATAATCTGTCAATTTTAACATCCCTGCACCTGCGGAGCCGAATTTAAAGTTATGCTAATTCTATCGTCTATCGATTGGATATTCTCGGAAATGCCATTGTATTCTATAATGTTGACGCGATCACCGGTGCTCGTACGGGGCTTGATGGGTTAATAAACTAATTAAGTATTCAAAAATTATACTAATTTTGTCGCTGTGCGTTCTTTTCCCTAGTTAGATCACTGTCTTATAATTAGGGACACTTAATTATTATCAACTAGCGACCCGCCTCGGCGTCGCACGGGTATAAAATATATAGCCACTGAAAAAATTATTAAAATCGATAGCCTATGATCCTTCACGTGGTCTACTTCTTATCTGTGCCAAATCTTATATATACAAATCTCCTGTCACGATGTTTGTCCGCGATGGATTCCTAAACTACTTAACCGATTTTAATGTTTTTTTTTAATGTGTGCTTTTTTCCAACTTGAGAGATAGGATAGCTTAGATCTTTAATTATAGTCGCAATTTTATTTTATTGCAAATTATTTGTCTATAAAGAGCGACCATTGTTTATGCGACGCGGGTCACGGGATAGCGATGGACGTTGCCATGGTGACATACTTATTTAGTCACTAATTCAATAAAATAATACGGGCGATATACTTTATATAATATGGCAAAGAAACGTTTGCCGGGACAGCTAGTAACATACAGGGTGTCAAAAGACCGCTTCCGATAACTTCGTGGGGTTATTATAGGGCATGAGATATATCCATTGGTGCAAGTAATTTTCTGTAAATCGCCAGTTTTTAAAATAGTCAAAATTTTCAACACGCAATTTATAACGCTGATGTAAATGCACGATAGTATCGCACGCCAGTGGAGCCCCGGGCCGAGTCAGCCCCCACACGCCGCCCGGCCCGCGCCGAGTCCCGCGCGCGCGGCCCTGCGCTAGACAAAACAGCTGATCGTGGTGTGCCCTAGCCCGTAGGTAGTGAATAAACCACCAATATTGTAATGATTATTAATTAACATAATGTTAGAATTTATTAATTACCGTTTCTTAGGTTATTAGTTTATTACTCAAAAATACTCAGTTTTTACTTCCGGCCAAAAAGGAAAAGAAATCATAATTCACATCCGAATCAGGTTGTAAAAATACAATACGCAGTTACTTACAACTATCTATGGAAAAAATACTTGATAACATGTTCACTGACCTGTGATCAGCTGTCTGCTTTTATCAAATGCAGTTCGAGCTGTGCTCCATCTAACTCAATGTAGATTGCAGAGTTTTTCAACACGAAAAAAAAGTAAACAGGAGACATTCCAATTCTTTAAACACCTTTTACTGCACTGCTTAAACCGCACTATCGTCTATCGACGACGACGCGATGTTCACCCCCGTTCCATAAAGGTTTACGAGTATTAAAAGTTCATTCACATTTCATCGCACATTCATCGGACACGTATCATGTCACGGCCCGTTATTAATTAAATAGTTACAAACATAGAAAAAATAGTTAACAATACACAAAACAAGCAATATGACCAGAACATCCGTAAAATTACAAAACTTAAACAAAAACGTCACAGTTCACAGCGCGGCGCGTGTTTACAGCCGACTTAACAAAATTGAATAAAAAACTTTGTAAAATAATAGGGATGTATCCCTGTGCATATTTTGAGTTATCGCTAGTTTTTATCGATAAATCATATTGTTTTATATACGAGTACGTTTTGATTTGTAGTCAAACTAAAAATAAGCAAATACCTACTCAATGTTAAGAATAGCGACAATAATTATAAGTTATTTAATTAATTAGGTACTTCTTATCAATCACTTTATCACGGTAATGTCGGTATCGAAATTGTTGAATGCAACTTGACTATGTATCCCGATAAAAACTTTCTGAATTTATAACCTCTTAATAGAGTTAATTTTAAAAATGAGAATAGTAGATCTAGTAAATAATAGTTATAATTTTTATTATTTAATGGTAATTTAAATATCGACTACATCGTTTTGAATTTATAGGGTACAACACTTAGATTGTCCTTGAAATGGATAAGCGACACGTGCGTGCATTGTGATAACTAAATGTGTAAAATGTAAATTAATTAACTATTATTTCTTATTTGTTTGCGATAAAAAAATAAGACGTGTCGTGTAAGATATCGTGTAAAAAGAGATGTGTTGTTATTGGTGGTGTTATTGATTGGTGATATGGACTATTTTCAAAATGCATAGAGAGCACATTCAAAAATCAGAATTCAACATTTTTCACGTAAGTACGAGTAATCAATTGCTAGTTTTTTTCAGTAGTAGTAGATAAAAAGCGATAATTGCAGATCTAGGTACTGTCCATCCACAATCATCGTTCTGCATAACACGGAAAATGTGTTATTATTTTTTTGTTTAAACTTTGTGTTGTGTTAGATTTCATGTAAGAAACATGTTGTTGTTGGTGGTATTATTGCTTAGTGCTAAAGAATACTTACAAAATGCATAGAGTCTCGAGAAATAAGAACACTTTACGAAATTAACATTTTACACGTAAGTTTATTACCATAGTTTTACGTACGGAAGTTTTCATGCATCGTCTGTAATTTCGATAGAAAGCCTGACTCCTGAGATTGCGGAAGACGGTGCATCTGCATATCACACAATATCGGTTTTGTTCCTTACGAATATCTTTTTAACTAATCGATAAATAAGTTGTTACTCATGCTCAGAAAGTTACTTACAGTTTTGTACATGAGTTAGGATTAAAGTTTTAACCCATTCAGGCCCATACGAGTACCGGTGATCGAGACAACTCTAGAATACAATAGCATTTCCAAGAATCAGCGATCAAAGGATTAAATTAGCCTAGGTAAGAGATCATAGGTCAAAGTTCTGAGTTACTTGAGAGAGTTGAATGACATGATTCTTGATAGGTTGGAAAGAGCATAAGGTTAATAACTGCCGCGACCGTACAGTATGGTCGTTTACGACCTTATGTTATTAAGCGCGCTACATTTGATATCAATGACTCGCGTCTTTTACATTACGTATCGGGATAAAAAAAATAAAAGTAAAAAAAATATTTTTTGTAAATGGTTTATCGTTTTGTCTAAAGGTTATTTATTATAAAAAATATATTAAAAATTTTTTTTTTTGAAAAAAAAAAAATTAAAAAAAAAATACATTTTTGTAATCAGAAAATGTAGTATAATAATACCCCAAAGTTATCAGAAGTGGTCTTTTTACACCCTGTATAAAATTGCTCCAGTAGTTCGCGAGATAAGCCCTTTCAAATAATTTCCCCCGTTTTTTCCACATTCTCCTATCAGTCTTAGCGTGATAAAATATAGCCTTATAGCCTTCCTCGATAAATGGGCTATCTAACACTGAAAGAATCATCAAGTTGTGTAGTTTTAAAGATTAAAGGGAACAAAGGGACATGAGGGATAAAAGCCACTTTGTTTTATAATAAGTATAGATTCTAAAGCTATACAAAATGAATACGTAGATAAATAACAATAATACAATCACACACAGCACTGACACTGAGCTGACGAACTGCTGGTAATATCCCAAAAACAATATTAAGGTTATAATAATAACGATAAAATAAAATTTTACTTCCTCCCAAACGTTCAAACCAAATTGGTAAGTTTTAGAGATGTGCCGATAAGGACTTTGGCCGACTAGACGACTAGCCGATTAGTCGGCTGCAAAGAAGCCAACTAGTCGGCCAAGCCGATCATGGTTTCGGAAGTTTCTGTAACACTTTTTTTACTGCTGATTTGCGGGTAAGTCACACGTGACACGCCGCCTGCGAAGGTGTCGGATCATGTTATGTTTACTTCGCGTACGTTACTTTTTTTATGATACCTACAATTAATGGTTTTGAGGAAATGTTTCATTTGATGAGGAAATATACATGCAATCTTGATCTAATAATACATACCTAATTTGTTGTTAAAAACTATCTAAGGTAATATTAGAACAATATTTCTTTACTAGCATGTAATTTCTGAAACACTTCATTTAATTTTAAAATGTGTAAGACTTACAAAGTGTGATATGAATACATTATAAATAATCTAGGTTTTTCTATAATGTTATAGCAAAAATTAAAAAAGTAATAAGCCGGATAGTCGGCGCTTTTTGCCGACTATTCGTCGACTAGGCACATCGCTAGTAATTTTACTAATTTTGTAATAATAATAAGCGCACATATTATGCCATATCTATTACAATTACATTATAAAACACGTTAGAAGAATGACAGTTGAAGCGTCCCTAAACATTCCTCAAAATTTTTTTCATACTAAACGCGTTATCTGTATAAAATTATAAATAATCTTAGATATAAACTCTAGCTATACTTTTTTAAATAATCTAAAAACTAAGTTTTCAATTTATAGCTTTTAGTATCGCTAAAACTCGAGAACGGCGTTTTAGTTTGAGAATCGGGTTATCTAATTTTGATGAAAAATTTCTCAAACTAAATCCATTTACAGCATCAAAAACGTATGAAGAATAATTATTGAAATCATTAAACAAATAAAGTCACGGACAAAATCAAGGTACTTACTCGGCCGAACCACTTTTAGATAATAGGGGGTTTTAATGAAATCTCTTATCGGTGGATATATTAATTTACTTAATATAATTGAGTGATACGTTATCGCAAGATAGATGTTTTTTGTAGTTCTAGTAGTGAGTTTTCGGCTGTGGAAAACGGCCGTTTTCAGTTTTCCTTTCAGTGTATACCGTGACTCGCTGGAGGCGAGACGTGAACTCTGCGTGACGTGAATTTAAGTGTTACGTGTTTACGTGATTGTGTGATTGGATTTGTTACGTTTCGGTACGTATATTAGATAAATAAGGAATTATAATAAGCGTTTACTTAAGTGTTATCTTTGAGATTTTGAGTTTTTTTATCTATTAGAGAAAGTAAGATTATGTTTTTCTACTTCCTGAATTCTTAACATTTGGACTGTTTATAAACCATGTTATTATTATTCTTTACTAGCTGTCCCGGTGAACTTCGTGTCACTTTAAAACCTTCCCTGGACTTCTACGAATATTTTAAGACTAAAATCAGCCCAATCCGTTCAGCCGTTTTCGAGTTTTAGCGCGATTAACACATTTGAAAATCCATTTTTATATATAAGACTAGCTGTCCCGGTGAACTTCGTGTCACTTTAAAACCTTCCCTGGACTTCTACGAATATTTTAAGACTAAAATCAGCCCAATCCGTTCAACCGTTTTCGAGTTTTAGCGCGACTAACACATTCGAAAATCCATTTTTATATATATATATATATATATATATATATATATATATATATATATATATATATATATATATATATATAGATTAAGATTTTAACAAATACACTAAATAGGTCTATATAAAGCGAAAAAATACACTACCAAACTAATCGAAACTGATGTTTTCATTGAGTTTTAAAAAAATATTTCGCAGAGCGGGTAGCAAAAACAAAATTAATTACTTTCTACCTTCAATAGAATTTCGGTAAAAATTTCGTACGGGAATTTAAAAATTAATTCAGTTTATGAATTATCTCCTTTCACAACCGTTAAATTTAAAATGATCGTTTACTCAAAACGATCATTTTATTACTTATTCGAAGAGACTTTTCTTTTGAACATTTAAAATTTAATAATGCAACTTTTTATGATTGTTTATTGTATTGGCAATGATATGATAAACTTATTGTATAAATAGTTTCAAAAGTGGAGTCTGTTTATTATATTATTTGTAACATTTTAATTAGTTTATTAAATGTTTTATTTTCTCTTCTTTGCTTTTATACATCGGGCTATAAGATTAGTTTAAAGCTTGTCTAACTTAAAATGACGCGCCCCTCCCTCGTATTCACAGTACAAAAATGTTTCATTTATATCAACTTTGAAGTGGTGGGGCGCGTCATTTCAAATTAGACAAGCTCTACCTAGCTGCGTTAGAAGTATGACTCTTAATTAATTAGCCTATCAACCCCCATAAGGACACCGGCGACCGCGACAACAATAGAATAACAATAGATTTCCAAGAATCCGCGATCGAAGGATTGCACTTCATTGTTAGTGATTAAAGTTTAAAAATATCTACAGGTTTATCAATGGATAAAATTTAATTGTATGAAAGAAACCAAACACGAACCTGACGTATTTTCTACTGCTTTGGCCCACGCATTAGTCATATAGTTACGCCGATTTTCTTTGAGAACATATTATTGTCTATTCGGCCAGGCTCAGGTCAAATCTTGGCCTGTACTCGAGTAACACGTCAAACTGCCGCACTCACAGATGAATATTAATTACTCGACTGTAATTAGATGAAGATTTTGACGTAAACTGTAACATTATCTGTCAAACCCTTCATGAAATTTAAGTTTAATCATCATTAAATGCCTTTAAATGCGGCCGCTATACGATAAGCATGTCTAATAGCTTTGTCCACATTATGCAATTTCATCTTCAATTTTCATCATCTTCTTTTGATTCAACTTTCGTTTGACATATTCAATAATTGAATGCGTCAAAATCCACCCGCGTTGAAAGAAAAGTGTCATAGCGAGCGCTACGATTTCAACGCGCGTCACGGGCATGCCTCACGTTCGCTGTTGACTGCGCTATAACGCAAGCCCTTGATGAACAATAAAAAGGCCCAGTGTGGACAAAGCTTATTCTTCTGCGAACAAAAAATTCAACATGTTACGTACATGGCTGTTGAATAATTTATTTTGTACTGCCTCTTACAACAATGCGGAAAGCTCTTCGTGTAATCAAGAAAAAACTGACCATTCCTTTAATCTGTTTTCGTCACAAATCTCTTTTGTTCCTATTTTCGTACTTCCGTTTTAGGATATCATAATATTGTTTTTGTCCAGCGTGTAAAATTCGTGAGCTATACAGACTGATAAGAATATTTTCGGGTTAGGATTAAAATGCCTTGTAGTCTCTGAGGCAAAGCAGCTATTTCGGTCTAAGATCTTTATTTCCTGTTAATACATTTTGTCAGGTAAATGAAAATAATAAAAGAAAAGAAAATTTTAAAATATCGACAGTGCGGGTAGATTTTAAACTTTTACTGTTTCGTTACAATATGCTGTATAGTGTGTAAGCTCCCTTAAAACCTCCGTTACTCCATGAAAAATGTTACTTGAACCTGTGTTGTAGCCCGGCTACAACACAGGTAACTGGTAACATTTTTCAACATACAACTACAACTTGTATATTGTAGGTCTTTTAATCACCTTTTAGCAACCACTTATTGACTACAGCTGTCTTCATCAATCCATGACCTCGAACATGTGTCTTTGTGTTGTATTCTGTTACAGCCCCGGATCTTCAATTTTTTTAAGGCGGGGCAAAAACTGAAAAATGCCGCCCCGCCTCCTACCTACTTATGTTTATTTTCACCTTTATCATCCATATAATTTCAGCTATCAATATGTAGGATATATATTTAACCGGGTAGGGTTTAAAATTAAAATAAATATTCATATGCAGGCGAACGGGAGCCGGGCGCGTATTTTGAACTATGCCTACGCGCCTCGCGAATAATGTTCTCCGCGCTCATGGTATCGGTCAAGTTGATATGACCATGAAATTGCTGTACTTGTGCCATTATTTATTCCGTGGTCAAAGTTAAATAATTTACGATGAGTTGTCCATTGGTCCGTGAAGTGTGAATTTCGCCGCCCCCTGAATTTGCCGCCCGGGGCACAGGCCCCGGCTTGCCCCCCCCTAGATCCGGGGCTGTTTTGTTATAATATAGATATACTCACACATGGGGCGTTCTGATCGCTTCAGAATTCCTCCTGTGTGACTGATCGCTCGAATGCATAATGCGAAAGCAGAATGACCGCCCTCTGTTTGATAGGCCCCGACGTCGTTTGAAACTTTGAACTCGACAGAATTTATGTGAAGTCAAAGTAACGAACTTATTAGATTCAATTTTAACCTTGACCGCACTAGGCTAAGCCTAACTGCACTGCAACGCCGTGACGCGACTTCACATTCCATAGTACTCGGGTGCCGCGTCACGAAGTTTTGCTGCCGCGTAGTGCACTTTCATACAATTTCACATACTTAGAATATTTTACCGTGACATAAAACGCGCTTTAGATTTTAATTTTCGTTTACTCCACGGCTATCACTCTTTGCGAGTTTAACACATGCGTCAAATTGTTTGAAGGCACAACAAAGTTTTGTTGGTAAGAATCGGGAAAAATTTTCGCCAGTTTCCTGAAAACATGTTTATAAATATTAAAAACCAGGATAATTTCCTGAAAACATTCTCTTATCCCATCAATCCCCAAGCGGTACCCGGCTGTCGCATAACAATTAAAAATCTATTGTGTCTGCGATTCCCACGATCGAAATAATAAAATTTTAAATTATATTACACACGGTGCTGCTCGCTAGTTTTATGCTGGAACTTGGCTTGACACGCTACCGCGTGTCTAGATTATGTTTGACACGACGAAGTTATAAACATACCTATTCAATTACAATTACCAGGTAGCTATGCCCATTCGGTTAAGAGTAAAAACTGGAAATTAACCAATAAAATTCCTTTTTTTTTCAGGAAAAAATGCTAATATTTCTTATTTACTATACTTATTTAAATACTTATTATATGACCCGGTGAATTAAGTATCACTTCTATCCTAATATTTAAAACCATCCCGAACTTCTACGAATATTTCAGGACTAAAATTGGCCAAATCGGTTCAGCCGTTCTCGACTTTTAGCGAGACTAACGTCACTTAAAACACCTTCTTATTTTATTTATATAGGTTAATACTAGTAGCAAGTAAAGATAAATATTAATTTCTTGTAGTAATTCAGTTTTAAGTGGCTACAAAGCTATGAAATTGGTGCGAAGTTTTCGACACCACATAATCTGCCTTTAGGCATGTTAATGTGTGCTTCTTAGAACAATGTTTAAATAATTACTGTTACTCAAACATTAATTTTAGATGTTATTCAGCTTGATTGGTACAAAATATTAATCATAAAATATAATATCCACTAACATTATAAATGCGAAAAAATGTCTGCCTGCCCAAGTAGCACACTTCAGACACCTTAAATCTATTTATGCTTTAGAAGTACTAATCATGGCTTATTTATAGACATAATAGACATTGGCATTCTATACAATATGGTTTTGAATAAGAACTAAGTTTCTAATAGAAAAAAATATCTAGTGTTCCTTGCTTTAAAACCTTTATTAGTTCATTACACTGATATAAGAGCAAATTGAATTGTTATGGACTATATCTGCTAGTTCATTTATTCTATAGACTTATTATCACAAATACTTTTTAAGAATTGAAATTATTTGTAGAAAATTTACTCTTAAAGTAATCAAAAAGGTTTTAAGATGGACTTGTTAGGCACTATTTTAAGTCTATACTTAATAGAATCAATGACAAGATACTCAATAGTGTATACTCTAGTGCAAGTCCAGTTTCCTCCTTCATTAGGAAACTTAGTCTTTAAGTATTTTATTTTAAGAGTATTAAGTATATAAAGGACAGCGTTCTGCAAGCATGAAGAAATCATTTGGAGAAACAGTGGAAAAGTATAAAAAGGTGCCTTTAGACAGTCACATCAACTTTCTTTGCCCTCAAAGTCATCAGTGATCAGACTAATCACTTCAGCTCGAATCGACATATTATTATTTTCATCAAGCTGCGAAGAAGAAGAATTGACACCGTCTCGAAAATCGATTCTTGATGAAAACCATGATGAACTACAGACTGACAATGAAAGTGAAAGTGACGATTCTGGCGATGAAGAGTTGCGTTTAATTTGCTTGCTTTAAAAATACGTAGCATAAGCTATCTAATAATTTTATACACATAGTAAAATATTGCGAATATTTTTGACAATAATATTGTAAGTATCGATTTTCGAGACGGTGCCAATTCTTCTTCTTCGCAGCTTGATTAAAATAATATGTCGATTCGTTGATGCCAATAAGTTTGGAGCGTTCCACGCCAAGCGGACAGGAAAAAAAAGTCGATGTCTCCGATTTTAATAATCTTATATCTTTAAACGAGCAATTCTTATATTAGTGGAGTTCCCAGAGCGTAAAAATCGTGCAAACCTCCGATTTTTGCAATAGTGGATGAAAATTGAAAAGAAAAAAAGGAATGTGTAGGTGATAACATAAATAATAAAGTTTACCTATTGAAAAGTTGTGCTTTTGATTTTTAAATTATTCTATTCCACTTCAAGTAAACTCATAAACTGTAAAATTTTGAAGAAAATTTGCATATTTCTTTCTATTAAATACATAGCAATATAATAAAATATATCATTATTTTTTTGATTTGTATCATTGCTTATATTCCAAAGAAAGAAAATAAGTTGAAAAAATATATAATTTATATTTCAAATTAATATTTTTGTATGTAGATGAGCATACCTCCAAATGTGCTTGTTGTGTGCCTCGCCAGGTAAATGGCGTTCCAATTTTTTCTTTGGTTTTAAATAGGAAGTTTAAAATTATTTTTTAGGCTTAACAAAGCCTTCTGTTTCTTAATGTGTATAACTTTTTAGCTCTTATTTTATTAAATTTTCTGAAAATGTAGCACAAACTTTTCACGGATATTTCGAAGAAAATCTGTATTTTATTTCTTTTGGTTTGGTTTTTACAGAATAAGATGTATTTTTTTTTTTTCATTAATTATATTTGCTAAAACATACTTAAAGGAAAAAAATACAAATTTTCCAAACATAGGTCGCAGCGTGCGTCTTTAGTATGTACGTTAGATTTGTAGCACCCAATTTTTTTTCTGGCTTTGGGTAGGAAGCTTAAATATATTTCAAAGACTAGAAAGAGTCTTTCATTTGTCGATGCATTTAATGTTTTAGCTCTCACTTAAATAAATTCTCAACAAATATAGAAAAAGATTTTCGGTATATTTTACACATTTTTGGAGATATTTAAACGTTTTTAAGTACTTAAAAGTTATCATTTCTCTAAAAATTAAATACGCACAACAAGTAAGTTTAACACACTTTTCGGTACAACCCTTAAATCTACCCAAACCCTTTTATCTTGGTTACGACGAGCGTTAATCTCTAAAAACTTTGCAAAAACCTTATAGTTGTATTTAGCTCAGCAAAGCAAACTTTCTTTTTTAAAAATTGTGTATTTGGTTAATTTTCAACGTAAACAATCGGATAAGAGTCATTAAATAACAGGAACAAGAAAAAATTTTTTTTCTGGACCGGTTTTATATGGTGAAATATTAATTTTTAATTAAGTAACTAAAAAATTAAAAGCACAAAAAAATTTTTGGTAAACTTTGCAAGTTATAGTGTAAAAAAGAAAACGACACCTCAAAAACAAAAATCCATTCACTATTACAATTTTCGGAGGTTAAAACCTCTGGCGACTGCAGTATATATATATATATATATATATATATATATATATATATATATATAAAATTGGAATCTCGGAATCGGCTCCAACGATTTTCATGAAATTTAGTAAATAGGGGGTTTCGGGGGCGATAAATCGATCTAGCTAGGAATCATTTTTAGAAAATGTCATTTTATTCGTGTTTTATCGAATACCGAGCAAAGCTCGGTCAAATAGCTAGTATTTAATAAAATATAAAACCTATAAAACCTTTAACAATTTTTTTTGATTACTAACAAGCTAATTTTTTGTGAGTAGCTTCATTTTGATAAGACAAACAACTTTTTATTTGCGAAAAATCTTGAAAGTGGTAGCTAACAGAGATGAAAAGGATTTCATACTTTGATTAGATTAGCACTAGAACAATTTTTTTTTATTACTAACAAGCAAATTTTTTGTAAGTAGCTTCATTTTGATAAGACTAACAACTTTTTATCTGTGAAAAATGTTGAAAGTGGTAGCTAACAGAGATAGAAAGGATTTCATACTTTGATTTGATGGTCCTAAAATATGGATTGTTCTATTTGTAGGACAATGTTACTCTTAAATCATATACAAGTGATATATGTATAACTATAGTATATAGTAACCTACCAATATACAAAAAATCAGCTGGTTAGGGTTCCGTTTTAGGGTACCGTAGTCAACCAAGTTTTGTTGAATACAGAACCCTAAAACGGAACACTCTTTGAGAAAATGAAGAAAATTTATATATATATATATATATATATATATATATATATATATATATATATATATATATATATATATATATATATATATATATATATATATATATATATTAGGGTGTCCCAAAAAAAATAAAGTTGTTTTTTTATAACGCATACCCTCTTATTTTGTTCGAATAATGTCAAAACTACCGTATATAAAATTTCATGTCATTTGAAACACGGCAACCCGTGCCGACTTACATCGAAACATGTGGGTACTTGTTTACTAGGCGCGCGGCAGCGATCGTACCGATATTCATGTTATTACTTGTTTGTTTAATCAGTGAACGCATTATTTTCGTACAATCAAGATGTCGGTCGAGTTACGCAGTTCAAAAAAGGATATTTTTTTAATAGGGAACGTAAAACACCAAATTACTGGTTCAAAACTTCCCTCAAATGGACAAATACTCGCAGTTCTATTCTACAATATTCGTGAAGTGAATTTAAGTGTAAGTGAAAGTGCGAATCTGGCTATTCGCGAGTGCATTATTTATTGGGAAAAGGCACGAATTCCAACCAAATCTTTTCCTAACTGCGTTAAGAAACTAGTGAATTTGTACCAAGTTTGGAGGGATTTGCAAAAGAATGCTAATAAGACGCAAAATGTATTTCAGCAGCGTAGACAGGAGTTTGTTACAAATTTAGACAACTTATTTGATATTGCACATGCCGATGCGCTGCAATTAATTAAGATTGACGAAGATAGGATCTTCTTACAACGACAGAGAGAACCAGGTCGGCCTGGTCACTTAGCTGGAGTAGACAAAAAACTGGCTGAAAAGGAAGAAAAGGCGCGCGTTAGAAGCATCGAAGAGCAAAAACGGCGTGATAAACACTATTCAATTCTGGCGCCTTCAACTTCATCTTATATTTCTCAAGAAGATTCATCATCTGATTCTGAAAAAAACAGTTCACAAGAAATTTTTCATGCACCCGTTGAGAGCTCACGATCCGAGTCTAATATTTCTGTAAGGAAAAGTTTCATAACTCCAAAACTGGTTGCTGCATTAGATCGGTGTCAGATAAGTATGAGGAATTCTGTTTACATTATAGAAGCAACTATTGACGCTCTTGGGCATAACATTGACGAATTTCCAATTAGTAAGTCGACCATTCAAAGAATTCGTACGGAAAAGCGAACGGAGCGCGCAGAAGCAATTAAAGCTGATTTCCAGAACAAAGTACCAGATACTGTAACTGTTCATTGGGACGGAAAGCTTTTACCCGCTTTAGATTCACGAGAATGTAAAGAAGAACGACTTCCAATACTTATTTCATATGATGATAAAGAAAAACTTCTTGCTGTGCCTAAATTGGACAACTCTTCAGGTCGTGAACAAGCAGAAGCGGTTTGGAATGCTCTGTTGGACTGGAATCTTGAGGACAAAGTGCAGATGCTCTGTTGTGATACTACTGCTTCAAACACAGGTCGAATTAATGGCGCCTGTGTGCTCCTGGAACAGAAATTAAACAGAGAAATGCTCATATTTGCTTGTCGGCATCATGTTTATGAATTAGTATTGAAAGGCGTATTTGAAGCTAAAATCAACCAAGTTACGACGAGCCCTGACATCCCATTGTTCAAAAAATTCCGAGAAAACTGGAAAAACATAAATTCTGAGAGAATAGAGAGTCACAAAGAAAAGCTATCATGCCTGAGTGATGCAAAGATTAAGGAACTGCTAAAGTTTTACCGGAGAGAATTAACTAAAGATATTCTTAGAGATGACTATCGCGAATTAATAGAGCTTTCAATAAAATTTCTTGACGGTGATACAGAAAATAAATTTAAAATCCGGCCTCCAGGCGCTATGCACCAAGCTAGGTGGATAGCAAGAGCTATTTACTCTCTCAAAATATCATTTCTAAGCTCGCAGTGCAGAATAGCAAAAAAGGAAAAAGAAGCCCTCCTCGACGTCTGTCTATTCATCGTCACATATTATGTCAAACCTTGGTTGCAATGTATTTTGGCAGTGAAAGCTCCTTACCAAGACCTCTGCTTTTTAAAAGCCATGAAGGCCTACGAAGCAGTTGACAAAAGCATCTCAAAGGCAGCTTTACAGAAGTTCTGTCAGCACCTGTGGTATTTGACCGATGAGGTGACTATTTTGTCTCTTTTTGATGATGATGTAGACCAAGAAACTAAAACTAAAATGGTTGCTAACTTATCCAACACAATTCCATCAGCTCATGGTAAGCGCTACATGCCATCAAAACAAGAACTCTGTGGCCCACTTTACGAGAAAAGCCTCGAAGACTTTATTTCTGTCAAGAGCAAATCTTTGTTTATTCGCCTAAAACTTGATGACAGCTTTCTTAACGAGTCTCCCTCTTTGTGGTCAAATAATTCTTCGTTCCAACAGGCTAAAATGAAAGTACAGACCTTAAGAGCAGTAAATGATACCGCCGAAAGAGCAGTCAAGTTAATGCAAGACTTTCATGGCTTGGTCACTGTCGAAGAGGAACAAAAGCAATTTCTACTACGTTGCGTACAAGAACACAGGCAAATGTATCCGGACTGTTAAAAGCAAACATTGAAAAAAATTGTTTATTATGAGAATAATACAAGTTACTGATAAAAATTTGTTTTATTAACTGAATTAAAATTAAGTTCTTAAATTCTCCTATATTTCTCCATACTAACTTTCAGGTTCAAACTTTGGTGCTAAGTCGGCACGGGTTATCATCATCCGATTGCAATAATATTTCATATTTAAGCCTTAAGGGTCAAATCGAAAAAATATAGCGGGTATGCGTACCCAAATTCACAAAAAAAAAATTCGCCCTTATAGCTTGGGACACCCTAATATATATATATATATATATATATATATATATATATATATATATATATATATATATATATATATATATATATATATATATATATATATATATATATATATATATATAAGTAAGTAAGTAGTAAAATTATTTAAATATATAATTTTTTAATCTTTAATCGGCTTTGTATTTGCTATTGGCAATAGCCAACAAATATGATGCATTTGGAAAAATTATTGACGAATACTCAAACAAGCAAGTAAAGGCAAATACGGCCTTCCACACATGGACGTCAAATACCAAACTTTTACTCGATTTTCTTTACTTGCCTATTTGACTTTTTTGATGTGCGTCAAAAACCGACAAAGGTACGGATATTATGTGTATTTGGTATTGGTCATATTTGTCAAATAGGCAAATAAGGCTAATATTTGTCAAACATACCGTCAACACATGGTTATTGTTTGGCGAATACATCAAATACGCAAATAAAAATAGCCATGTGAAGTGCATCCATAATAGTCATTATAATGTGACAAAAATATTTGGCACGCGTATTAATAACACGTAAAGGTATAAAAAAACTCGATCTTATTAATCAGTCGATCTCATAATCGATTATTATTAAAATCGGAGACACCGACTTTTTTTTAATATAAAACAGGAAGGCCACCAGAAATATTGGTTCTCTATGGTATTGCACTGAAAAATCACCAAAACGCGAACAAAACACCTTCTTCTTATGCCAGTCTGCTATTTACTCTGGTAGATAATTACGAGAAAAAATAGTTTACAAACATTTCTTTCTATAGATTACGATAGGATGGTCTTGAGAACAATTAAACTATTGAAAGATTATTTTTTCTTGTGAAAGTGCAAGTTGACTTGTCATGCTCTTAAAATTACCTTTAGCTCAATTTTAGGAGTAAATCTTCTAATCAATGCTTACTTATAGATAATTTAATCTAGAGGCCATTTTTATTAATAGAATACGACGGTAATCGTCATTTTGGTAAAAATAAAAAAAAAATAGTTATAATAAAATACGCGATTTATTTATTTGTAAACATAAAAACACTTGAATAAATGATAATTTTATCAAAATACATTATTTAGTTATTTATTTTCACAAAATATGTTAAAAAATATGCAGCAATAATATTTTTTATTGAAAAAAATATTATTTAAATTTACGAATTTATATATGGGCCTATGCCCATCATTTTTTTAAGACTATTTCATCGACTTTCACGATAAAATAAATTCGGCACGGAATTTGAGCCCTCCGTTCGCGCGAACCATAAAAAGTTAGTTATAAGTTCTTATTTAATTTCATTTCGCCATTAAGGCGGGCATAAACCCCAATTTGTTATTCCGTGACTCCCAGTTTACCTAGTTCCAATATAACGAAATGTAAAAAAACATGAGATATAAAGCACGATATTGAAAAGACTTTAAACCATAAACCTTTTTATAAAACGTAATACTTTATCTGTATCTGTATCTGTAATTTACAAACTCACCTCCGAAAAAAATCGAATTCATCGAAATATAAGTATTAACTAGGATAATTATACATTTTATTTGAATAAATTGTTAGTAAATCTATACTAAAATATCTTTAACCGAACAATTTTGTTTTTTAATATTTATTTCCAAAGATATTTAAAAAAAACATGAAAAATAGAGAAGATTCGCCCGTAGTAACTACAGTTTTATGCTAAGTTAAAATGAATCTTATTGCGATGCGTCAAGACGCAAAGACCAAGGGTCTTTGGTTGTGTGCAAGGTTATCGTTTTGGATTGAGATTGATCCCTGCCTTAAAGCTTTGACTTAAAATACTTTAAACTACGGTGTGCCAATAGAAAATAGGAAATGCTTTTTAAAAGAAGAAAGTAACTCTTGTTGATGTTTTTATTTAGTTGATTTTGATTATTAGTGGTTTTAAAAATATTCACCACTAGAACATCAGTAGAGTAATGGTGTTATCTTAATGTTGGCTACAAAACCTAATTCCTTTCTTATGTGCCTCTTATTATGTTCTTATAATAGTTTTGTAAATATTCCCTATAGATAAATATAAATTGCTCTTATCGTTATCTAATGATTCTTATGCTGCTCTTGTCATTATAGTGTAGATAGGTGCCCATTTTTACTGAACTCGGTATATAGGATATCTTCAGGATATCTTCAGGGATTATTGACTCTTATGTAAGAATACTAAGTTTAATTCTATAAAATAACTAAAAGTGCTGCACTAGATACATTTGTGCTGCTTGGGTGTTACCCCTATCTATCTACTATGTAACAGCTACCTATACTATGAAGATATTTTTAAGTGAAAGGACAATAAAGTTTTCTCACAGAAAATGCACAGTTTCACGAGAGAAACGAATTTCCGATCAATCAAAGTATCGGGTACCATTCAGTTCATAAATAAACAGGTTATCTCCTCTAATCTACTCCAAATCGGAATTTAATCAAAACATGTTTATAGGCGGTTGACAAAAAGCAATTTCGTTTGACAAATATTTGTAGAATACCCCCGTAGATTTATTTTGAATAGCGAGATTAAGGCCGGCTTAGTTTATTCTGTATCGGCCACAGAACATTCACGATTTATACATTTTAATCATCGTTTAAATGTAAATTAAACTAACAACAATTTTCTATTTTGATAACGTTTTAAAGTGGTTTATGTCGATTCAACTCGGTTCAAATTTGGATTGAAAATAAAAATTGTTTTAGTGCTATCCCAAATTAAAAAAGAAAATGCCGGCAACGCACCAGCACCTCTTCTGATGTTGCGAGTGTCCATGGGCGACGGTAGTTTCTTTCCATCAGGTGACCCGTTTGCTTGTTTGCCCCATATTTTATAAAAAAGAAGAAAAAAGAATAGAACTTTCATTCCATTGTTCTGGGGTATTCAAAAATCTACTAAATTGGATTAAACAGAACCAATATACAAATATTTTTTATATACACGGCAAATAGAAATAGGTGTGTTGTGACTTGTGGCCTTTACACAATAATAATCTAAAGTGTGTTAGGATTTCGGAATTTCCAGCCTGTCGCAATAAGGCTATAGGAGTGACAACTCAAGCGATGAGCTCGCTCAAGTTGTATCTATAAGCTTGGTTAAGACTTAAGTTGTATGCTCGCGTAACTTGTAAGCGTGGTTAAGCTCAGGATCGGTCTTAGAGGTTGAAAGATCCGAGATTTTCCCATCATAAAATATGCTGACGGCAGCCCTCAGTTGGTGGGTTAGTAAAGTTACATTCGATAATAATTCATCGGCGAAGTTGGAAATCAAAAAAGTGTGGGATTTGACGTGACGCATCGCTAAGGGAAATAAATGACGCCTTATGTCAAATCCCATAATATAATATTATTAACATCATTTTCGAAAGATAAAAGACAATTACGGGTGAAAAGTTAACAGTACATTTTTGCCGCGCGGGTGAAAGAGAGCAGGACTTAGGTTCAACTCTCCCTCCGTTTTACGAATTTTCTTTTAGGTCATACGTTATAAGCTTTACTAGCGACCCGCCCCGGCGTCGCACGGGTATAAAATATGTAGCGACTGAAAAAATGATTAAAATCGATAGCCTATGATCCTTCACGTGGTCTACTTCTTATCTGTACCAAATAACATAAAAATTACTCCAATAGCTCGCGAGATAAGCCCTTTTAAATAATTTCCCCCGTTTTTCCACATTCTCCTATTAGCCTTAGCGTGATAAAATATAGCCTATAGCCTTCCTCAATAAATGGGCTATCTAACACTGAAATAATTTTTCAAATCAGACGAGTAGTTCCCGAGATTAGCGCGTTCAAGTTAGCCCTTTCAAATAATTTTCCCCGTTTTTTCCACATTTTCCTCTATTTCTTCACTCCTATTAGTCTTAGCGCGATAAAATATAGCCTATAGCCTTCCTCGATAAATGGGCTATCTAACACTGAAAGAATCATTAAAACCCGTTGCGTAGTTTTAAAGATTAAAGCGTCTCCCAGACAGACGCGGCCTGCGGTGGCGGTGGCGGTGGCGGTCAGTTGGATGACTTGAGAGTTCTAGGAATGACACAGACACACGCGGCCACGCGACCAAGTCATCCAACTGACCGCCACCGCCACCGCCATCGCAGGCCGCGTCTGTCTGGGAGACGCTTAAAAGGAACAAAGGGACATGAGGGAAAAAAGCGACTTATCTTATATATAAAATTCTCGTGTCACAATGCTAGTCCGCGAATTCCTCCGAAACGGCTTTACTGATTTTAACCAAATTTTATATGCATATTCAGTGGGTCTGAGAATCGGCTACTGGGTACTTTATATATTGATAAGTGCATTTGTTGAATAAATAATAGTAAATTATTACAACCTGAGACTGATGGCGGCCATTAAGTTTGTGCGACGGGATAGCGATCGACGTTGCCATGGTGACATACTTATTTAGTCACTTCAATAAAATAATATGGCAAATATATTATGCATAGAGGAAATTATTACACGGGGCAATATTATGGCAAAGCAACGTTTGCCGGGACAGCTAGTTATATTATAATAGTTATGTACACATTTAACTATATTTAAAAAAAATTATTCATCCTAAAATGTTTTGACTCAAAACATTTTTAATCCCAGAAAATCGACATCTTTCCTGAGATAAACAGTTGTTCTGATATTCTAAATCTGATATAAATTATACGGAGATGCAATAAAAGTTGTACATTTTATGCACCAAACTCGCCAGAGGAATATTAAACAATATTATTCCCTACACGTACAAAAATAATATCTAGTTATATTTGTGATTAGATTTAGATATTGAGCAAAGAATAAACAAGTACTCTACACATTATTATCTAGAACTAGCTGTCCCGGCAAACGTTGTTTTGCCATTTAAAGTATTTCTACTTCATCAGTTGAAACAAAATCTTACCCCCTCTTTTGTCCCCTAAGAGGGGTGGGGGGAAAAATTTTATACACCAGATGTTAAGTTGGAAAAACAGTTAATAATATGAAGTAAGTCCATTAAAGAAAAAAGTTTGATACAAAATCTGACCCCCTTTTTGGTCCCCTTAGAGGGGTGGGGAAGGGGGGGGGGGAGGGGGATTGAGGTGGAAGAAGGCAAATATATCTGCGAAAACCGTATGCAAATCGGATCAGTAGTTTTCGTGTTAAAGCAAAAGTCTTATACAAAATCTGACCCCCTCTTTCGTCTCTTTAGAGGGGTGGGGGGAAAAAATTTATACACCAGATATTAAGTTGGAAGAAGATAAATATATCTGTGAAAACTGCATTAAAATCGGATCAGTAGTTTTCGTGTTAAAGCAAAAGTCTTATACAAAATCTGACCCCCTCTTTCGTCCCTTTAGAGGGGTGGGGAGAAAAATTTTTATACACCAGAGAAGAAGACAAATATATCTGCGAAAACCGCATTTAAATCGGATCAGTAGTTTTCGTGTGATAGTGGAACAAACATACAGACAGACAGACAGACAGACAGACAAAAAAACTGACCACATTTTTGGCTTCTATAGCGATGTAGTGACACCCTCCGCTTATTATTTTTTGAATATCTTTAATGTACAGAACCTTCATTTCTACAGTTTTATTATATGTATAGATGTGCTTCGTCATCGAGTTATGAAATATAATTTCATATTATTTTGGTAGAATTACTTAATTTTCAAAACGATTTATACGACTTATATGCATTTGTTATTTTAGCGTAATGCCGAATGAGAATGATGTTAAATAAAAAAAAATATATACAAGTACAAATCAATGTAAGTAATTAAATAATTGTTCATTGCAACCAATTTATTTTAGCCATTTTAATGACAAAATTGCCTATTCAAATAATTTAGTTTTTAAATTAACGTAGTTTTACTGGCATCAAGATTTTTATGTTACGTATAATTATACATAATACTAGCTGTCCCGGTGAACTTCGTGTCACTTTAAAACCTTCCCTGGACTTCTACGAATATTTTAAGACTAAAATCAGCCCAATCCGTTCAGCCGTTTTCGAGTTTTAGCGTGACTAACACATTTGAAAATCCATTTATATATATATATATATATAATATATATATATATATATATATATATATATATATATATATATATATATATATATATATATATATATATATATATATATATATATATATATATATATATATATATATATATTATAATATTTAATATTTTAATATAATAATAAATTTATATATAATATAATATTTGATGGCCTATCCCAAGTTTAGAAATTGTAGGTGGAGCCATTTATTTCAAAAGAACGTTAAACTTGCATTTAACTACGTGTTTTGAAGATGTTCGCCAAGATATACACATCACAGGAGTAATATATCTTTTATATGATCAATATATCTGTAGCTCTGTGATATATGACTCATATGTCTAGCTTGAAAATATTATTGGTCTTCGCAAGTTCGACATAATATGATAGCTGATAGTATATTTAAAACAGACATAACATAAGAGGTACTAGCTGTCCCGGCAAACGTTGTTTTGCCATATAAATGGCGCTGTATGTGAAAAATTTCTCTTGAAGTTTTTTCTGTTTTTTTTTCTATAAACATCACGGAGCCTTTCCAACGAATGCAAAACCGTGGAAATCGGTTCGTGCGTTCTGGAGTTATAGCGTCAGGAAGGAAAACCCGACTTATTTTTATTTATTAGAATAAAGTTGGAACGATATGACGCTTGCGACTCCGTTGCAACTCGTTTATCACGCGGGAACCGTACATTTTTCCGGAAAAAGTATCCTATGTCCTTTTCCGAGTCTTAAAGTATATCTTCATACTTTAAAATTTTGTAACTTTCGCTAAAACACGAGAACCGCTTTATCGATTTGGCTAATTTTAGTGTTGACGGCCATTCTCCGGAGAGCAAAATGTCATAGTGCTTATGTCATAGTAGCTTTATGCATGGAAAGTATTAGCCCGATCAGTTTAAAATTGACAAAGTTTCATAGCCCTTTGGGGGTAGAATTGATAAAAAAACTTTCTTAGCGGATACCTACGTCATAACATCTACCTGCATGCCAAATTTTAGCCTGATCCGTCCAGTGGTTTGGGCTGTGCGTTGATACATCACTACGTCAGTTAGTCCCTTTGTGATATGTATAATATTTAGATATCTATATGCTGAGTATTCATAAAATTATATATATTTTTTGATGGGAATGACCAGAGAAGAAATTGGAGAAAAGAAGGCTTGTTCCTTGGAAATGTCTAGTAAAAATTTGAAATTACCCAGTTTTATATCAGAAATCAAAGGAAAAAGTGAAAGAAAGGTATACTTAATAAAAGAAAATACTGCTTATCAGCGAAATTCCAACAAAACGGCAGAAGAAAACTCAAAAAAGAAATGAGTTAAACTTTAGAGCTTACAAAAGACAAAAAGAAAATAAAAAAATGGAAAAAAATCGTAAGTGTTCATAAATATAGATGAACTTGTAAAATTACGAGAAAACAAAAATGAGTAAATTTTGAGCTTTAAAAGCTGTAAGCTACATTTGAGTTGCTATTCTGTCCAAAGAGATTTAGAATATAATTATTTTTAGGTTCATCGTACCTGGATCTTAATAAATATCTACCGATTAAAACAATGTTTGTTGTTATTTTCTCATTTTTCAGATTTTATTTGAAAGTGTCTATTTTTTACTATTGGCAGGTTATGGTTGCATAGGACATCGTTAATTCTACCCCTGTTGTGACAATTATACATGTGCAACTTATTAATCAGTGTTTTTGTATGATGTTTTAAAGAATTACCGTTACATAAAATTTTACATTTGTCTAATTACCGTACCCATAAAAATTTTAAGTCTTATTATCTAAAAAACTATAATGAACTGTACCACGCTATTTTTATAATTGTATTGGTATCTTTAATTACTTTCATATTTTAATGAGTTTAAGTCAAATCAACGAAGAAAAAAAATGGTAACGGTAATTAGGCAAATAATGCCAAACCGGAGAATGGCCGTTGAAATATACGTGGAAGTCGAGAGAGGGTTTATATCAGGAGGAAAGGATACGAAATTTACCGAAATTCATTTGGAGTATGAATATTTGGCATTTTGTATTTGCCAATAAATCTGAGTATTACTGATAATTTTGGATTATATTTATGAGTTATGACACACAAAACACTAAAAATAGATACGATACGTATTAAAACGCAGATAAGACAAGATTAAAACAATCTTTACATTTTTGTAAAATGAAAAACCAATACGATAACACATAATATACTGTAAAGATATTACGTTGCCAAGTAGATGTAGGTACTATCTGAGTTAATTCATAGGAAGGTGGCAGACCTACGTAATTTGGTTGAGTTATGTCAAGCCCAGCCGATAAATCACCACGAAAATTGAGTTGACATAATCCGACCAAATGACGTAAGGACCGCTATCTGCCTATGAATCCATTTCTTCGATGGCTGATAGCAGATCTACGTTATTTGTGAGTCATTTTAAGTCAATGTGAAGTTGTGCTAAAACATCCTTTAAAGCTATACTCGTACTTATTATAGGTCTACCAGAATTTAATGGCAAAAAGTGCAAAAGTAATTTGACTCTTGCAATACCGGGGTTATTTTTATATAATTGGAATAAAACATTTTGATCCTTTTTAACCCCCGACCAAAAAGAGGGGTGTTATAAGTTTGACGTGTCTGTCTGTCGGTCTGTCTGTCTGTGGCATCGTAGCATCTAAACGGGTGGACCGATTTTAATTTAGTTTTTTTTGTTTGAAAGCTGACATGACTGAGAGTGTTCTTAGCTATAGTTCATCATCATCAGCCTGCTCATTACTGAAATATCACGGTTTATCTGGTTCGTGATAGGCCGATTAGCAACTTGCAGTCGTTTGATGGGTTTTATATTTTGCATTCTGGTTCGTGACACTTATGAATATAATACACATTATTGGAATGTTGACCTGGTGAATCAATAGGATACCCAACTCCTCACCAACTTAGAGCAGAGGTTTCGTGTTTGGGCTCATTTTAATTGCGACAGCTAGTAAGACGTAGATAAACAGTAAATATTTGCATGCTACTGCTACAGCATCATCTGGATTCTATAGGAGCCGAGCTCCGTATGAACCCAAAGTGGAGGTTATAATATTATATTTGGGCTCATATTGACGGCCTCATGCAAGAGGACATATTATATAGATGGCAATGGATGGGATATGATCCACTTGATATGAATTATTCTGCACAAGTTTAAAAAGCATAAAATTAAATTAAATTAAGAAATTTAAAAAAACCCCCGCCAAAAAACTTTAAAAAGTAATGAAATAATATTTACTGACTTTAAGTTTAAAAAATTCCTAAGAGTAAAATAATATTTTAGTCCATAAATGTTGTCAAGGTGTGTCGGGGGACCGCTAATGTAGATGTTTGATTTCACATAACAATTTATAGTTTAAGGGTCAGATCACAACGACCCGAATCGAGAGAATCAGCGACTATTTTACAAAAGTCGCTGTTGTGGTAGTTTACTTGGCGGTCCCCCGACACACCGTGACAACATTTATGGACTTAAATATTACTTTACTCTTAGGAATTATTTAAACTTAAAGTCAGTAAATATTATTTCATTACTTTTTAAAGTTTTTTGGCGGGGGTTTCTTAGAAATTTCTTAATTTAATTTATTTCCTTATAGCGGCTGATTCTGTGTGTGAAACATGCGAATATATTTTATCCAATGATCAAGGATATTTTTTGGAAATGTGCTGTCAAAATTTGCCATCAGATTCTGGTAGACCGTAGCTTTTGAGTATTTAGCTATGGCTGAGCCGAATAGGATCATGTGTATTGACACATTGCAACGTGACGAGGCCATACATTTTAAATGAGCTATTCAAAATTTGAATTAGCGCAACTCCTTGCCGTAGTATTCCCTTTTTTTGGTGGAAGTCCGGTCCTTTTTAGGTAAACCGGCTGGTCGTGAAGGGTGTCCTGTTTTAGACAGGTTCACTCAACGGTTGGTGGCAAACCTCATGTAGTTTTAGTTGGTCGACTGCCCCTTAAGTTTTGAATTTATCAATTTTAAATTCATTTCATAAGGCATGCATCGCTTCGTTACGTTGAAATGTTAATCTACCCTAAGAGCAATGGCCAACCCATAATAAACTGGTTAACTGGAGAATATTGTATTGCGAATTTTCCGGTTCGTGACGGTATGGCGGTTATGTGGTTATGTGGAACGTGACGTAGTTGGAATATCTATGTCCTTATTTAACGAGGATTAGAACAAACCGGGATTAAACTAAGATACTATTTAACGTTATTAATACTCGTAAAACAAAGATCAAACTAAGATTAAAAAAAAAATGAGGAATAATACGCAAAAGTTTGTGCAAAGGAATAGTCCGACAAAAATCAGATATGTTGCACACGTCATATCAAATATTGACAGAAACTTTGTCAAACGTTGAACAAAACTTTTTGTTTACTGTCTGTGCTGGTGCTGCCCTCTAGTATCAAAACATTGCAGTAATATATCCTAAATGCAAAAAAGTTACAGCATAATTGATTCACCATTTTCCAGCCACTAGAATAAAATGGGCTCTTTTCGAACTTAAAGTTTCTCTGAACTAGTCAGACAAGCGACAGGTGTTACCTTCTTTTTGTTCTAAGCTTTAACCCAGTTTTAACTTTTAGTTCTTTAGTTGCAGTTTGTGCTGAGCCGTGTGACCATTGCTTTGGTAAAATAAAGTATTTTGCACTTGAAATTGTATAAATGTATGTAGTCCAAAAGTTGTATTTTTGTATAGCTGATTTAAATTATTCTTATCCAGTAATTATTCCGTGCATGCCAGTGCTGTATTGGATTACTGGATCGGAAAAATGTAAACCGGCCATAATATTGTTATATCACAACTATCTATAAGAAATGAATATTAAAGATAAAGATACATTCGATATCTAACAGGTTTTTCCTAGTCTCCATCACTGGAAATCCCAAGTCATAATGTTTTATTGATGCCCTGAAATCTAGATGTTGCTTACAACTTGGTACATATATTTTGCCCACAACTTTGTTCGAGCATTTAACAAAGTAACAAAACAAAATAATACTACTATAATAATACTTTAGATTTTATGGGTGTGTATGTGTCCCTCGTGTAGAGTTCACTGTAAAAGTAGCAGCGCTGAAAGAGTTCAGGAGAGAATACAGGGAAGTATAATTTTAAGATTAACTCGTCTAATGTGGGCGAGCTTTTTCATAACTGAATGGACTAACGAGAATAACTTTTTAATTTATACATACTGTATTAAAAGAGAAGATTCATTCCACTGCAAAATGCGTATTGATACGGCATCAGCTGGTAATATTTTTTGTCAATATGAATATTAGGTATTTATGGATTTTTAATACTTTTTATAGTTTGAGTTTCACGATTAATTAAGTTGGTTAAGTATATATTTTCATGTCTACGTGTGTTAACAAAGATTATGGAATCGCTTTCGATGTCTGTGGATGGTTTCATTAAGGCCAGGCCAGCTAAGCACTAGTGATTTTATAGGGTCATGCTGGGGCCACACTAACAAGAAATGTCATTAATTATTATTAATGGCATTTCTTGTTATATAATATATGCTATAACACGATATGGCATTATCACAATAATTAATGTCATTTCTCATTAGTGTGGCCCAGGCACCAGAATATGTGCGCGGTACATAATAAGTAATCTATATCTATCTATACATCTATACATATTATAAAACAAAGTCGCTTTTTTTTCCCTCATGTCCCTTTGTTACCTTTTATCTTTAAAACTACGCAACGGATTTTGATGATTCTTTCAGTGTTAGATAGCCCATTTATCGAGGAAGGTTATAGGCTATATTTTATCACGCTAAGACTAATAGGAGCGAAGAAATAGTGGAAAATGTGGAAAAAACGGGGAAAATTATTTGAAAGGGCTAACTTGAACGCGCTAATCTCAGGAACTACTGGTCCGGGGGGGGGGGGGGGGGGAGGATTCTGTATTTGTCCCGCTCTGACAAAAAAAATAAATGGTCACGTTACGGATAACCGACACGACTGGCGAAAGTTAAGGCGAACGACAGACTTTTTGCATGCCCCAAAAACACATGGATCAACTTTCTTATCAGAAAATCAGGATCAGCCTGCATGTGTAAACAAATGTAATAATAATAAATCTATGGAGGAACAAAATTTGGAAACAATATTTTTTGAACACGGGAATCGAATCCACGACCTTCGAGTAAAGCTCGTATGCTCTAAACTAGTCGAAACCACTGGACCACGAAACATCAAGTGCTTCAAAATATTATTTATTATGAATGCCTTAAGTTAAGTATTTAAGGGACTAAAGGCACGTTAATTAAGTTAGAGATAAACTACGATAACATGGCGCGCCCCTCCAAATTACTGTTTCAATGTGTGTAGTCACATCCTAATGAAAGAGTTTTTATTAATTTTATGTAGTAAGTATTCAACCAATCAACCAGTACTCGTAATATTTCACTTAATGTCACTTAATACCTAGATTTGTTGGTCAACTAATCATAACTAGCCGACCGCTCAAGACAACGCACTTCAAACGTTTTGACAACGCACTTCAATCGTTTTGAATTTTGGAGGGGCGCTCCAGGTTATCGTAGTTTATCTCTACAAACCTCATTTAGTAATTTTCAGAACTAAACGCTTAATTACAAAACTGAAAAAGGTCTGAATACTTTAAGTACAGTTTTTATTGTGATAGAGTTTATAATATAGTAACAATAAATCTGCTACATAATTATTAATTAATTATGTAGCAGATTTATTGTTACTGCAAAATATAATATGTATATTGTATGCATATGCCAAAAGAGGTGGAAGAGAGACAAATATTTGACATTGACATGGACTTTCTGCAACTTTTCGCCATCGCCCACGCGAAAAATATACCATCCTCATCACCTTGATGAGTGGCAGTCTTCCACAGTGCGTTTTTCGCGTAACTTTCTGTCGCGCACTGTAAAACTGGAATGAACTGTCACCAGCAGTATTTCCGGACCTATACGACCTGCTACAAGAAAAGAGCGTATCCTTCTTAAAAGGCCAGCAACGCACCTGCAGCTCTCCTGATGTTGCGAGTGTCCATGGGCGACGGTAGTTGCTTTTCATCAGGCGACATCATTTGCCCCCCTTATTTCATAAAAAAATATTTTTTAACACCATACTGTAACTTTCTGATTCTCGCGGCAATCGACCGTGACAGATAAAAATCCAAATAAAAACCTAGGTAGTTTAATTTTCTACCGATGTTAGTCCAAAGACTTCTATTTAGTTTAAACTAGATGACACCCGCAACTCCGTTGCGTCAAAATTTGTTTATCGCGCTGGAACCGTACATTTTTCCGGGATAAAAAGTATCCTATGTCCTTTCACAGGACTCAATGTATCTCCATGCCAAATTTCAGCAAAATCGGTTCAGCGGTTTATGCGTGAAGAGGTAACAGATAGACAGACAGACAGACACACTTTCGCATTTATAATATTAAGTATGGATAGAAGTCTTTGTCTTAGTCTAGCGACCCATGCTGCCGCTGCTTTGTAGTGGCGTAGAGCAAAATGAAACTTATCGCCAAGTTCATAAAGTTGCATTTTATTTGAATTTTTGCCGGTCGCAGTTGCTTACGGCAAGGTTCGGAAAGGCAACTTTGGCGATACACTATGTCAAATAATTGCAAGTAATTTTTAATGTCTAGTTGAAGCTATCGAATGAGCCTATGTACTTAGTATATACAGGGTGTAACAAAACTAAGTGATAATACTTTAGGGTGTGTATGGGTCCCCTATATAGAGTTGACTGTGAAAGTAGCAGCTCTGAAAGAGTACCTTTTTTCACCTTTGTATGAGAAAATTCATGGCGCGAGGGCGCTTGTCCATACAAATCACAAAAAATGCTCTTTCAGTGCTGCTACTTTTACAGTGAAATCTATGTCAGGGACACATAGTACACACCAAAAAGTATTATCAGTTAGTTTTGTTACACCTTGTATATACTAGAACAGTTTTTATTTTCGAAATAAAAACTGTTCTAGTACTACGGTTATTTTTATTTCAATTTCGTCTTATTTATCTATTTTAATCTGTTAATCTATTATCATGTCAGCTATTATCTCGACAGTATCGAACAAAGGCGCATTTGGATTGATAAACTCCGCGACGTCACAATATTTTGGCGGATAACCCAACCGCTCATCTCTTTAGAAGCTTAGAAGCAGGCATTCTTAAAGTGTGGTCCCTGGAGCCCTGGGGCTCTGCGAAGGCGTTGTAGAGACTTGGGACCGCGATCTATAAATTTACTGTAGAGCAGCCATTCTCGAACTGTACTCCGCGGAGCCTTGGGGCTCAACATAGCACAACACAGCTCACATACAATCTTAAGATTTATGTCTCAAGAGATATCATTAGATTCGATAAAGAACTTTATTTTAACAAGATTATAAACAATCTAGTTGCATTCTAGATGTTGTATAATAACCAATAGTACGGTCCCCAATACCAAAAAAGTCAACTTCCGTTCAACTCATCTCCGCCACGAATTATTGGTATGTACTTATTAGGCATATTTTCCTGAACACGAAAAGTGCGGTAGTCACTTCCTAAGTGTGTGGAGGGGCCATCTTTGTGACGTCATAGCTAATGACGTCACAAAGATGGCCGCCGGGCCTATTCTATTCTGCGGATTATTTAATATCTACTGACCTGATTTACTTAAGTAGGGTGTCAAATGAAAGGTTATTAAATAAACTTCATTTTATTCCGTAGAACTATCAATGTGAATTAAGTACCAAGGGAAATATTTTGGAAAAACAAAATTTCAAAAAAATATTTTTCTTTCTTATGTATATAACTTGGTAACCGTCAGGATAATGGAAATATAGGTTATTATAAAATATTTGGCTACTTTTATCAGCTTTCTAACGAAATTTAAATCATGACAATAAAGCAATAAACAACGGAACTGCAGCCGTTTGAATCAGCATCTGTAGCGCTGAACCCATAGCGGTAGCTAAGCTACTGGGCTGGTTTTTGGTGAATTTTGAACAAAAAACATGAACGTTAGTAATAAAAATATTATGTAAAAATATGCTGGTACTTATTCATAGGTTGTACTTACAGTTTTTTTATTGTGACATGCATAATAATAGGTTATAGGTAGGTATGTGTTGTACTAAAGTTACTGATAAAATTATTAAAAAATATTCAAAAAAATAGTATCAAATTAATGTCCTAAATATGATCTTCTGAATAATTATACCGATTATAACATTTGTAACCGAAATGACACATCCACAACGGGATGAACGGGAACCAGCTTTACATTGACATGATATTACAAGTTCGAGATCTTTCAATGAGATAATATACGGATGAAATAACTGGCAGTCAATAAATGATTGGTATCCTCGATCTTTCAGCCACAGTTCAAAGCCTATGGGTTCAGGAAGCGTGGGCTTTGCTACTTGGGCGTTCTGCCAACGTAACGTCAGGTAGTTCGATCTTAGCGCATGCTGTCGAAAGGCTTGTCGATGTCGGCGGTAACTTATCAAGTTCTTTGATGTTCTGGAACATTGCTGCTCTTAAGTTGCCTAGGTTATCTAGTTCTTTGAATCCGCAGTCTTGTTTTTATACATAAGAGTGACAAATCTTTCAGCGTTACAAAATCCTTCTTCTGTAAGCTGAGCTAACACCAAAATTTGAATGGAGTTGATAATGTTATTGGAATATCGGCCAGCTTGATTTTTTTGTGTGACCTGACAACGTAGTGGAAAACCCAGTTAGGGTGTGATAAGCCAGCAATGATTTTCTCTCATCGGTTGTTTGTTTTTTGGTAGTGCCAGATTTCATCCACACACCACTTGGTAGTTTCTCAGAGAAGTGCATAACGAGTGCACTACAGTTTCGCGACAATTCACTATTACCCGTATAAAGCCCGAATAAATATTTACAATCAATCACATGTAGTATGAAACGGGTATCACTTTGGGTATCAGCTTCTTCTTGAGTATATCTCAAATGATCCACGTTTCTTTGTATATTAGAACTACATAATATCATGTTCTTCGTCCGAATATCCACCTGAAGTAAAAAGTTTCTGTATCGTGTGAAGTTTTGATGCTTAAATAGTAACTTCTTTTGAGAAAACAACATGAAACACTTTTGGACCAAGAGCCTGCGACGGCCAGACTTTCCCCCTTTTAGAAAAGCTGAAAGTTTATATGTTTGTGACCATTAAAGAGGTAAAAACGACCAGCAGCTATGGAGTTCGGTCGCGGTTACTTAAGGAGGTTTCCAGTTCTGAAGGGCAACTTGATCTTCGAGAAAGAGTAAAGCTCAATTTTTTAGCTTATATTCTTCGCGGTAAGTGGAGAAATCTCGTCTTCCAGTGCCGGACATTTTTGACAGGTCCCACTGCCAGACACTCGACTTAACGTCTTATACTTTAAGAAAGTTTCTCCGATTTCCTATTAAAATAAATTGTTTTTCAAGCTTTAAAACTTGACACAACTTTAAAAGTTACCGCCGACACGACTAGCCTTTCGACAGCATGCGTTATGATGGAACGTAACGCCCACGTAGCAAAGCCCACGCTTCCTGAACCCATAGGCTTTGAACTGTGACTGAAAGATCGAGGATACCAATCATTTATTGATTGCCAGTTATTTCATCCGTAAATTCAATCTCATTGAAAGATCTCGAACTTGTAATATCAAATCATTTGTAAAGCTGGTTCCCGTTCATCCCGTTGTGGATGTGTCATGTCGGTTACAAATGTTATAATCTGTATAATTATTCAGAAGATCATATTTAGGACATTAATTTGATACAATTTTTTTAAATATTTTTTAATAATTTTATCTGTAACTTTAGTACAACACATACCTACCTATAACCTATTATTATGCATGTCACATTAAAAAACTGTAAGAACAACCTATGAATAAGTACCAGCATACTTTTACATAATATTTTTATTACTAACGTTCATGTTTTTTATTCAAAATTCACCAAAAACCAGTCCAGTAGCTTAGCTACCGCTATGGGTTCAGCGCTACCGAGGCTGATTCAAACGGCTGCAGTTCCGTTGTTTATTGCTTTATTGTAATGATTTAAAGTTCGTTAGAAAGCTGATAAAAGTAGCCAAATATTTTATAATAACTTATATTTCTATTATCCTGACGGTTACCCAGTTATATACATAAGAAAGAATTTTTTTTTTGAACTATTTGTTTTTCCGAAATATTTCCCTTGGTACTTAATTCACATTGATAGTTCTAAAGAATAAAATGAAGCTTATTTAATAACCTTTTGTTTGACACCCTATTTAAGTAAATCGGTTCAGTAGATATTAAATAATCCGCAGAATAGAATAGGCCCGGCGGCCATCTTTGTGACGTCATTAGCTATGACGTCACAAAGATGTGACGTCATAGCTAATATAAAATTATCCGCAGAATAGAATACCTCCATACACTTAGGAAGTGACTACCGCTTTTTTCGTGTTCAAGAAAATATGCATAATAAGTACATACCAATAATTCGTATGGCGGAGATGAGTTGAACGAAAATCGTTATTTGAAGACTTTTTTGCAAATGGGTCTTCTACTACAAGTACTAAAATTGGTTTCTAGATTGTAATAACCAAAATAATATTCTGAACATTTAAAGCAGTCAATAATTAACGTTGCTACCAATTTCCAATAACAATTTAGAAGTTACAAAAGTCCAATTAAAATATCAGAAGGTGACGAAAACTGTTCAAATACTTTATTTTATAGGATTTAATTTGATTTAACAAACCTCACATTGAAGTTCACTTACTATTTAAACGTTGAATATTCACAAATAGATGATGCCCGCAACTCCGTTGCGCCAAAATTCGTTTATCGCGCGGGAACCGTACATTTTTCCGGCATAAAAAGTATCCTATATCCTTTCTCGGGACTCAAAGTATCTCCATGCCAAATTTCAGCAAAATCGGTTCAGCAGTTTATGCGTGAAGAGGTAACAGATAGACAGACAGACAGACAGACAGACAGACACACTTTCGCATTTATAATATTAGTATGGATTATAATTTTAAAGTTTACTGCCTGAAAAGCCTAAAATTAAGACCTTTAGATTTACTGTATTTTAATGAAAATTAAAAAGTTATAGGTATATTTTACCCTAATTTCAGCTGTATTTTATATTAAGTTGTGTGTAACAAAACTAAGCGATAATTCTTTAAGGTGCTCCCTCACCGGGAGCATTCCGCTTGTAATGTAACGTTACACAGTCGAGCATTACATCAGAGATGGAGGAGATCCCAGCATTACAATGCGCACCTTGTAATAATACAGTGTGTAATATTTTGATACAGCTTGTAACATCAACAAGCTATAATGGAATGTAATGTTAAATTACACGCGAATGCTCGTCAGTCAGGGAGGTAGTATTGTAATGTAATGCTCAAAGTCGAATATTTAACATTAAAGATTCGACTTTGAGCATTACATGAACATGAGCATTACATTACACGTGAATACTCGCGGTGAGAGAGCACCTTTAGGGTGTGTATAATACATATTATGTAGAGTTCCACTTTAAATTATTATCTTTTAGTTTTATTACACCATTTATAAAGTGGACTATGATCAAAGTGATATTACATATCAAACAAAGCCTTTTGCGCAAATTAATTTTTCTGAGAAACCTCTAGTTACGAGTGTTAAAACATAATTATTTGACGACCTCTGTGGCTCAGTTGGTGGTATTGGTAGCTCAAGCCGGCGGTCGCGGGTTCGAATCCCGCCGACGGAACAAAAGTTTTCAAAGCTCCTGGGTCTTGGATGTGTGTTAAATATATGTATCATATAATAAAAATCTTAAATATATGTATAGTAAGTATAAAAGTATTAAATATTATGTTGTCTGGTACCCATAACACAAGTCCTTCAGGTACTTACCACGGGGCCAGACTGACGTGGTGTGAAACGTCCATAGATATTATTATTATTACAAAAAAATAATAATTATGAAATATCACTTTCTTTCTTTTTATTTTTTAATACATTTTTCATAGCACGTTATTTTCACATTTAAATCTCAGAAATAACTGAATTAAGTGGCAGAAAAATTTAATGGAGGCTGATTTCTCAGCACGACAAAGGGAGAAATTTATTTCTCCCGAAAACCCTTGGCTATAAACTGAGGAATATAAAATACGAGGTAAAGGACGATTTATTTTCGTAGGGCTTTCCCTTCCAACTATTTCAGGTACCGCAATGGGAATAAAAAAGTCGGTGACTTCTGCTATGTACTATCAGACAAGTTGATTCCTAGCCAGATGGCGGACCTTAGTAATTTGTATTAGTAGTCAACCGACCGATCACAGCTTACATTAAATTGACATAAGCCAACCAGCTGACGTGGGTCCGTCAACTGCCTAGGAATCAATTTCCTCGATGGTACATAAAGTAGTCCCTGAATAAAAATATGTATGCCACGGTGACACGGTTCCATAAAGCTTTCATAGGTGGTAAAAATCCGACCTTTGCTGTAAGCGACCGAAGAAAATTCAAATAAAATGACATTTTATGACCATTGCTATAGGATTCATTTTGCTCTACGCCATCTACAAAGCAGCGGCCAGCGGCAGCATGAGCCGCTAGACCATTGTCAGTAGAAAATGATACTTATACAGTAGGTCCTAAGTGGCATTTTATTTGAATTTTTGTCAATCGCAGTCGCTGATCGGAAAGCCAACTTTAGGTTAGGTTTGCGGTTAACCTAAAAACTCAGGTTAAGTTTGACCATGAGCTACCTAACCTGGTTAGCGGATAGCCTAGCCTACCTTACACATTGATGGAAGATTCGACAGGTTACATCAGCGTTTCTCAAACTTTTTTGCTGGCGCAACCCTTTTAAAAAGCAACATTTTGACGGACCCCAAAAATAAAAACTGATTTGGATTCTAGACACTTTGTAGATACTATTTGAGGATCTTGAGAAAAAAATAAAGAAAAAAAGTGGGCTCTACACTTTGTCAATGGCTGGTTAAGATATTTAGGTGAGGTTAGCGGCTTACCAAAAATACTTTTTACTATGTCTAAATTAACCCAATTGAGCACGTTTTCATTTAATTTTATGTCAGGAAACTCTTTAAAAGGTTCGAAATAGGTGTTATCCGACCACTTAGCTTTTAAGACGGTCTTACACGAGAATCACTTTTAATCTCAGTTATAATCGAGAAGGAACATTTCGTGATATTTTCGCTAAAATCCACTGCGCGAATAAACTTTTACTAAAATCTCTCTTTGATGTTTGAGTTCATTTCCTTGACACGGCGGTTTTGACATCTACCTTATTTCATTAGGACGACATTAATTACATTTTATACTCATCTTCCATTTGCAGTATAATGCTGGCTTCTCACGGCGCGTGATATCACGAGCCGCACCGTACCCAGCTGATTTGCCGCCCGAGCCAACAAGCGAATCCGCGCTACTCGTTCTAAACGGCGGGTAATATCACGAGACGCTCGAACCGCGCTGAAAAGCACCTTTGAAGTTACCGACTTCAATCGGATCGGACGCGCCTGCTCAAGCCAGCCCGCGCCATCTCGAGCCACCCCCTTAACACGGCGCGTGGCTCGAGCTTGCGAGGCGCGGCTCGTGATATTACGCGCCGTGAGAAGCCAGCTTAAGGCTGTGCGATGCTTAACGATTTATTTATACAGCAGCGCGGTCGAGCTGTCATTTACATACATTTGATTGTCATCTTGCGGTGTAGCCACCAAACCGCCGCATATAAATCCATCCTATAACTCATAACCCAGTGGGACAGAAGACCGACACGACTGGCGAGACTTTTTACATGCCCATCCGACGCATGGATCATCTTACTTGTCAGACAATCAGGTGATCAGCCTGCATTGTCCTAACCAAACTTGGAAATAACATATTGTTTCCAACGCGGGAATCAAACCCACGACCTCCGAGTGAGTCAAGAGCTACGCTCCTAACCACTGGACCATGGGGGCGTTATTAATTCTTTATATGAATACTAGTTGATGCCCTTACTGCCCACAGCTCGTACATTTTTTCAGGATAAAAAGTAAGATATTTCATTTTTCGAGACTCAAAGTATACCAAATCCAAATAGCAAAATAGGTTCAGTGGTTTGGGCGTGAAGAGGCAACAGACAGACAGACACACTTGCAGGAGTCTGTTGAAGAGGTTGTTTTTTGGAGCAGTGTTTCTATGTGCTAAATTAATAAAACTCTTTTGCCACTGAACATCATTAAATGCGTTAAGAATTAATGTCTACCGAATAACAACCGAATAATAAAATAAAAACCCATAAAATATTAAATAACCTTTATTTATTTATATATTTTTTATATATTAAGCCAGAAATCATAAACATGAAGTCAAAAGCTAATAAAATAATATTATTATATAAAAACCTGATACGAGTGTACCCATTTCCCAGTAGGCTTTCATCTGAAGGAGGAAAATGCCATGAAATTGTCTCGTATAGGCGTCGTATAAGTATAATAAAATTATAAGCGACTTATATCAGAAAATGTAAGCGTCTTTACTACTCGTATGTATGCCATACAAGCATTTATTTGTTTTTGTATGAAATACCGTTATGGTTATTAATGATATTAAGTACAAATATTAACGGTTATCGAGAAAACTTTATTTAAAACTAGATGACGCCCGCAACTCCGTTGCGCCTAAATTCGTTTATCGCGCGGGAACCGTACATTTATCCGGGATAAAAAGTATCCTATGTCCTTTCCCGGGACTCAAAGTGTCTACATACCAAACAGCAAAATCGGTTCAGCGGTTTGAGCGTGAAGAGGTAACAGACAGACAGACAAACAGACAGACAGACACACTTTCGTGTTTATAATATTAGTATGGATATTAGTACGGATGTAGTTTTTTAAGGTACCTATAAAAGGAACCGCTGGGGAAATATCAGTGGCTGCACTTTTGTATAGCCAATTTTTGGCTTCGTATTGAAGTTTGTTTAGGCCGGCAACGCACCTGCAACTCTTCTGATGTTGCGAGTGTCCATATGTAATGGTAGTTGCTTTCCTTCAGGTGACGCGTTTGCTCATTTGCCTCCTAATTTTATAAAAAAAAGCACTATTCATAATATTATTCCATGTCTATATAAATTGTAAAGACACGCCTCGTAATTTGAATTGCCATAGTTAATTAATCACATTTAATTTAAAACTAATTATATTTCAGGTAACTTATTAAAATGCTCATAAATCGTTTTTTAGCCGTCTCTATTTAAAAATATTTCTAGTCTAAAAGAAATTCATGATGAAACGAGTCGAATGAATGTTGAGACTTTAATCAAAAAGAATTGGAGTGTTTAATAAAGATGAAAATTGGATTTTATTGAAGCGTATGTCGAGAGTACTTATTGCCGAGACAATTAAAATTGTCAGGCGAAGCCATTTTAAATTAGATTTAGCTCTTTTTTTTTAACGGGCTTTGGTCCACCATACATTCCCACCACTGTATCTCCTGTGTCACCAGGATCGACAGCGGTATCCAACCACGAAAACCCTTTGATATGATCTCAGGGAGCCCGAGGGACATGCTAAAGCTGTCTTGGGACCCACAACGAATTTCGAATCGGAATGAGATATAGGGGAGTAGGAAGTATGTACAGTTTTCCCTCCCCATAAAAAGCGGGAGACAGCACAAAGTTACAATGACCGAAAGTCAAAGAACTAAATGGAAAGCACCACGGGAATAATTAATGTTATTTATGACTACTAAGCTAGATCTAAGTTAATGTTGGAATTTGTTGTGTTACACTGTTTCCAGTAATAATTATGACAAAAACGCTTAAAGGCACGGAAGTTCCTTGCGCTGTCCACGAGATCATCGTAATATGGGACTCCAGATTTACAAAGTATGTTGTTAAGCATTATAGATCTTTCGTTCTGCCAGAGGTTACACTCCCAGAGAACATGATGGGCGGTTTGTTTGAACATGTTGCCTTCAGTCGAGCACTCGCAAGTCGCACATGAGTCATTCTACTAATTTAATTATTGATTATTATATTTAGCCCGCTTTCTTCCACAGCTCCGCCTGCGTTAGTACTTAGTAGTGTATGCCGCGGGACCTTCCTCGGTCCTTCCTCGCGGTTTACTCTATATCGCTAAATTACACCAAAATCGTTTTTGTACTTTCGAGTTTCGGAGCCATTTCGATGCAAATTAATATCAAGCTCTTGCCTTTTATAATAACAGGCACAGAATTTGTTTTTACTTTATTTCTTAACTAAGAGACAGTTAACATTATAATTGGATATGGAAATATGAATTATGAAAATACTATTTCATGCCGGAAAAAAGCACAGTTTTTTGCCATTCCTTTTAAATAAAAGCGATTGTTTAATGTTAGATAATTTAGGAAATTCCAAGAAAAACTTGAAAGAAAGTACCATTTTCTTTATCTATTTCAGCGAGTTCTAACTTACGGAGAAACTGTAAAGAAAACTATTCACGTTTGATAAGAACCCTACGAATTCATGGGCCCTTTTTGGATATTACAAGGTCATAACCCATAACACACAATAAAATTATATTCCATTCTTATGAAACCCTTCCCGTGAAGCTAGAACGTTACGTATTTAAAAAGATTCATCCGTTCTTGAAAATATGATTTGAATTTTTGAAACGAGAAAGAAAACTTACTAACTACTTCCATATCCATACTTCCATACTAATATTATAAATACGAAAGTGTGTCTGTCTGTCTGTTACCTCTTCACGTCCGAACCGCTGAACCGATTTTTCTGAAATTTGGCATGGTGATACTTCGAGTCCCGGGAAAGGACATAGGATACTTTTTATCCCGGAAAAGTGTACGGTTCCCGCGCGATAAATATATTTTGGTGCAACAGAGTTGCGGGCTTCATCTAGCCATTTAATAAGATTCATTCATTTTTGAAAATATAATTTTGAATATTTGAAACAAGGATGAGAATTTTGGACTCGCTTTATGTAATTTTAAAGTTTAGATATGTACTAGAAAATGGGTTTCTGAAACTTATTTTAACTGGACTTAGCCTTTGGAATGGAGCTCGTTATAATATATAAATCTCCTGTCACGATGTTTGTCCGCGGTGGATTCCTAAACTACTTAACCGATTTTAATGTTTTTTTAAAATGTGTGCTTTTTTCCAACTTGAGAGATAGGAGAGCTTAGATCTTTATATAATATATTATAGTCGCAATTTTATTTTATTGCAAATTATTTGTCTATAATTAATTGACAGTCACAATTATCTGTTAACTCCAAAAGATTCCAACAGATGTCGATACTTTTCGACTGGATTGAGTAAGTAACGGCTACTGGGTACTTTATATATTGATAGGTGCATTTGTTGAATAAATAATAGTAAATTATTACAACCTGAGACTGACGGCGACCATTGTACGAGTATGTGCGACGGGATAGCGATCGACGTTGCCATGGTAACATACATATTTAGTCACTTCAATAAAATAATATGGCAAATACATCATATATTATGGCAAAGCAACGTTTGCCGGGACAGCTAGTAATATATAAATTAAAATATTATTGTAAGCGTCAGTTCCAAAAGCAACTCATGCAATTCGTCCATTCGTAAAATGTGAACGTGTTTTCAATTTGGGTAATAACGAAACCGCAAAAGCCGCATGCGATATTATATTTAGTAGTAGTTAATAATAATTATATTTTACTATTTTAGTAATTAATGTAACTGAAGCTAATTAATTAACCCATCAGTCGTGGCAAAACGAGACACAATAGCTTTTTCATTGTTATCGCGGCCAGATGTGGCCGCTTGGGGCTTCATGAATTAACTACATGGGCTACGAATCTATGTATGTAATTAATCTAAAATTAGTCTCGCTATAACTCGAGAACGGCTGAACCGATTTCGTTGATTTTTGTCTTGAAATATTCGTAGAAGTCCAGGGAAGGTTTAAACGGTGATACGAAGCTCACGGGTCATCTAGTAATAAATACTATGGAAGAGTAACTAAGTAAAAAATACAACTCGCACAATTTTCGTAGCTTTACATGTTTATTTATCAGAAACACATATTTAATATACTAGTTCTATATTATTTATGCAGTCAGAATATTATGTTCAATACTACTTAAATTAAGTTTGGAAGAACAAGGGGTATCTACACTGTCAAAACTTGGTCAGAATATTGTCTCCTGTCGTGTTTAGTTGCCTCTTGTGACAGGTTTTTAAGTGGTAGAGAGTGCGGCTCTTGACTCGGAGGTCGTGGGTTTGAAACATGTTACTTCCAAGTTTGGTTAGGATAATGCAGGCTGATCACCTGATTGTCTGACAAGTAAGATGATCCACGCGTCGGATGGGCATGTAAAAGTCGGTCCTGCGCCTGATCTCTCGCCAGTCGTGTCGGTCTTCCGTCCGACTAGGTTATGAGAGTAAAGGAATAGATTGTGCTCCTGTATACTGCGTATACACTTGGGCACTTTAAAATTACGCCTGCGTAGCTGGCCTGGTTTCAATGAAACCGGCCACCGTCACCGAAACCGGTGTGGGAGCTATTACTAACTATACGAGTAATACATACTTACTCAGAGCTCGCTCTTCGAAAAATATCATTTCATTTTGTAGAAAAGAGCACATGAAATAGTAAAATATTTTTGTGAAACACAAAATACTTGTTTCATACGTTACGAAAAAACATTGTTTACGTGCAAGGAGTGTCAAAAGGTCAATGTTATCAACTTATCATAATCAGCTGCCTGCTATTAACCATCCATACTAATATTATAAATGTGAAAGTCTATCTGTCTGTCTGTTACCTCTCCACGCCTAAACCGCTGAATTGATTATATTGGATACTTTTTATACCTGAAAAATTAACGGTTCCCGCCCGAACGAATTTTGGCGCAACAAAGTTACGGGCGTCCTCTAGTAATATATATTTTGTATCAACACAGAATACACAATAGTACCTTACGGTGCAGAAGTCTCACTCCCGAGCTTAGGTATGATAAACGCAAGCGTCCGGTCATCGGACTAGTCTCAATAGGCTGGCACTCGCTCGACTTGTCGCATACGCAGCGCACACATCCGCGAAACAAAAGTAATAGTACCCGGCCCCGCGCCGCCGCGCCGCTCGCTTGACAGCCCTGGCAGATTGAATCGAGACGGCAGACAGTTATTGTACTATGAACTCTAAACGCTATGCAAAAGGTTGAAATTAGGTTGTTTTCCAGAATAGTAGGTAAATATCTCGGCGATTCCGCGCCGTTTGTATGGAAGTGAGAGTAGTGAGACAGGCCCTGGTATCAATTTAATAAGCAGTATAACCGAAAATGGTACCTACTTCTTTCAGGAGTTGGTGAAATTAACGCAGGGGTGCTAGGTACGTCGTTTTGTGCCTAGTTTGCCTACCTGTGAGTTTTCAAGAGTCCTGTCAGGTCGGCTTACCATCAGTCCGACCGAAACGATCGACCTTCCCGTGTATAGAGGCCTTAAGGCGACCATTACACGGTAGGTTTTGCTGTCAGTTTTACCACAGTCATGGCTGTGAGTGATGAATAACCTGCTGTGTAATGCAGTGACTGATGGTTGCATGAAATTGATTGACAGTTATGTGGATATTTTGGTTTTATGTCATGCAACCATCAATCATGACTTTTGAGTGAACATTTAATGGAATTTCGTCAATCACGCGTCAGTCAGCGCACGGCCAGCGATGGATTCGGATTTCGGACACGGTACACTCCAAAGAGGCAGCGCACCTTTCATTCGAAAATAATTAGCATAAGTCTTTATCCTCTTCCCAATCACGTATAATATTTCAGCCAAAAAGTTTATATGGGCATAGAAAACCCTTTTTAATAGCCATTTAGCCAATCTTTTACCCAAACTTTTCTTCTTTTTTTCTTTTTTTTTATCAAACTCGCTACCAAAATTCCAATACAGGCGTTTCTTTTATATAATATTCATAATTATCTTGCGTGAATACGAGTATTACTTGTGGAGTTTTGCGTATTAAAGATGATCAGTCGGAATGACTGTGTAATGTGGAATTAATTCCGACATCCACCAACAGTCAAATGAAAGTCATGATTGATGGAATTGACTGACCAGGGCATGAGCGTCTAATGGATGCCTAAAGAATCACTGATGGCTGACGCCTGACACAGATGAAAATATGACGCGTAACCACAGAACAATAAAAACAGCTAGCGTGATATTCTGCTATTTTACATATTATTTTCACAATTTATATGGTGGAATGAACCAGATTATATAAATTGTTCAAATATGTAAATAAACACTCTTGAATTTCAGACTCAACAAAATTTCAATTACACTCGTAATTACATACATTACGGAATATTACATTTTGCTCATATTACATTGACGATTTTAATTCGAGAATTTACGGTGTCGAATATTTCCAGGAAAGGTGTGTAGAGGGTAATGAGGGACAAAATCTATTTAGTCTTAAATTGTGTAGTTTGGAGGTGTGATACGAATGAGTGATAAATTATAATACTGTGTTTATGTCCCTTACATTATACATAGAGTTTACTGTGAAAGTAGCAGCGCCAAAAGAGTAAATTGTGATTACTGATTAGTGATTAGTATCTAAAGCAAGCGTCCCGTAAAGAGAGTTCGCTGTGAAAGTAGGAGCGCTGTATCTAAGACAAATGTTGGGACATTTTTCGTACTAATTTAGAAGTTAGTAATTTAGTAAGTAATGACTAGATAAAGATGGCAGTAGTAAAAGCAATTTCATTGTAACTTCAACGTAGAAACTTATTAAACTTGGAACCTAGGACTTGGTACTTAGTATCAGGTAGTAATTGAACTTGGAACACCTATTCAATAGAGATTTGATTGCACCTAGAGCTTAGTGCTTGGGGAGATTTGAATATAAATAGCGTTTAAAGGCAAATGAAGCTGAATCTAAGCTGTTAGGGTTGGCAAGCGAGTAAAGCTGTAATAGTATCAAATATATCAAAAATACTATCCGTGGTCTAGTGGTTAGAGCGCGGCTCTTGACTCGGAGGTCGTGGGTTCGATTCCCGCGTTGGAAGCATGATATTTCCAAGTTTGGCTAGGACATTGCAGGCTGATCACCTGATTGTCTGACAAGTAAGATGGTCCATGCGTCGGATGGGCATGTAAAAAGTCGGTCCTGCGCCTGATCTCTCGCCAGTCGTGTCGGTCTGCCGTCCTACTGGGTTATGAGAGTAAAGGAATAGAGAGTGCTCTTGTGTACTGCGCACACACTTGGGCACTATAAAATTACTCCTGCGTAGCTGGCCTGGTTTCAATAAAACCGTCACCGAAACCGGTGTGGGAGCTATTATTAATAGTATCAAAGATTTGAAGTCATGTACGATGAAGTTACTTACTAGTTATACTTGACAAAAAAAACTTTAAAGAAAAAAAAAAACGTTTGGTACTCTGCCGCGGTAAATCTATTGCATAGCATTTTTATCAACTTATGTAATTAAAATTCACATACGTCTAGTCGCACGCACACAAACACCGTGCCAAAATCTGCTGAACTGAAACGACGTAAGACGGCAACGCCGCACCGACGTTGCCGTACCGGCACGGCGTGGGCAATGTTAGGTTTATTTTCATAACGGAATTTCTTGATTCTGTCGCTGCGCTTAATGCCCGCGATAAAAGCTATACAATAACTTAAAAATGGATTACACTCCAATAATTCCTAAGGAGGTTAGTACTCACGACGGTTATTACTCATATTATGTGTTTGTTTAATTCTATAATTGTTGTAATGTTACAAAATTGTAGCAAGCTAATAATTTTCAAGATTGAACAACCCTATTGTTAACTTCAGTTATAGCTGTTGAATAATTCAGCTGGCAATCTGTAACGCCAGATTACAAGGAAACATCAATTTCGCAGCATGCTCGACGTTTGTAGAACCAATGGAACATCTTAAGGTGACGCTGCATTAAAGTAAAAAAAACCGTGTTGGATGTGTTTTAGATTGCTTGTTTCCTATGAAAGGCCGGCCCAGCCTCTCATAGAAAACAAGCAATGGAACAGCAAAAAATGGAAAGGGCGTAGCGACAAAATGGTTTTTGTCGCGTAATTTAAAAATCATAAATACATTTCATATAAGCTATGGGCAAAGTAGAGTGTATGCTTGAACCAATCTATGTACAAATTTTGGAAGCTTAAATCATTCTCCTCTGTTGGCAAAAAAGGAATCCCTTTTTTTACAGAGGTCTTTTTGATTGATTATTCTGTGTTATAAAAGTGGTCAAATCGTGTTAGTGTAAGTACTCACATACGGTTTTGCTCGATCGAGCAATCACGTAGAGTAAAAACCAATGCTCGGGCTTTCGTCCACACATTCAGCATTGCTCGATAGTTTTACTCCAGTGCGAAGGAAATTAGGCTCTACGAATAATAAAAACTAGTGTCAAAAAAATTGTCAAGCCGGCTCGATTCGAGCCTTCAAACTGGCTCGATGCTTCGAGCTGTGAGTTTTGCGGTCCACACAGTGGTTTTTGCTCGATTTCGAGTAAAACTATCGAGCAAAACTGTATGTGAGTACTTAGCATTATGCTATGAGTAATTCAAAGACAAAGACATGATGAATACTGACAATGAACTTTAATTTCTTAGGTTTAGTCATTGCTGAGAAAAATCGATATTGCTACAGCCAAATTATCAAGGCGTCGCCTTAAAGGAGAATAATCACTTATAATAACCACAAGAGCTTCAAAATTATCGGGTATTTCCCGATAGGTTCGTTGCAAACAAATGAAGGATTCAAGTTTTTCAGGTTAAAAAATCACGAGCGCGAAGCGCGAGTGATTTTTCCTGAAAAACTTGACGACTTTATTTGTTTGCAGGGAACCTTGAGGGAAATGCCAGATAATTTTGAAGCTCGTGTGGTATTCTGGGGATTATTTTTCCGTCCCAAATGTCGGCCAATAGAATTGCACCATGAGACGAAATGTACAGTTACCAATAAGAATTTGTACCTTCCTTATAGTCTTCTCCATCCATTTTCTTCATATTGTAAGCGTAATCTTTCATAATGTTTGCCAATTGCGCTTCACTCGTTTCAGCACTCAATGTGTATTCCCTCTCAGTACAAAAAGTAGTAAATTGGTTCCAAACTGTTTTTTTTGCCTTCTCCGTATTAATGGGAACATTTCCTTTGACTTTTTTATCGATGGTGGACAGAGAACAAACTCCAAATCGACTCATTTTCATGCAAAATCTCCAATTTTCACAGTTGAATTCAACCTGTCAGTTTGACGTGTGGTTAATTTGACTGGATCATGTTTTGTTTTTTATATATAGCAACGACCAGAGAAAATTTTCAAAAAATTATCAGTATAATACCATGTAGGTTGTACCACGTGACGTCGAATGGTGCAATTCTATTGGTCGATATTTGGGTCGGAAAAATAATCAAAATAATTATGAGGTACTAAATGCATGGATGTATAAAAAAAGGCGGACAGAGTCTCGCCATACACAACACTGTAATATCCTCAGAGTCAGCCAGGCTGACTGCATGTACACGGTCCGCACGCACACATTCTTACGCTAATCCGGCCATTTGACAGGCGGAAGAATGTGTGCGTGGCCTACTCTGAAGACACAGTGCAGCTGTGTATAATAATAAGACTCCGTCCGCCTTTTTTTTACGTCCATGCTTAAATATAGGTTTTTTTGTGAGAAGAATACTAATAATTATTATTAGTATTCTTCTCACATAGTCAGGGAGATCTAGAACAATTTTTTTTTGATTACTATCAAGCTAATTTTTTATCTGCGAAAAATCTTGAAATTGGTAGCTAACAGAGATAAAAAGGATTTCATACTTTGATTTGATGGTCCTAAAATATGGATTGTTCTATTTGTGGGGCAATGTTACTCTTAAATTATATAACTATTAACCTACCAAAATACAAAAAATCAGCTGGTCAGGGTTCCGTTTTAGGGTTCTGTAATCAACAAAACTTGATTGACTACGGTACCGTAAAACGGAACCCTAACCAGCTGATTTTTATAGCTGAGCTTAATCAGCTGGTTAGCCTAACCAGGCTAATCAGCCTAATCAGCGTGAGCCTAACTATTGCTGATTTTTAGCAAAAAAAATAGCTTGATAGTAATAAAAAAAATTGTTCTAAGGCTCCCGTACTATTAAGCTTGAAGCTCAGCAAAAAAAATGTAACTGTCAAAATTTTTGTAAACATAATGTACTTACACCTGTCGCAAGATACCTTATCATCCTGCCGAACAGTTCAAAAATATGTGAACCTCCTTCAAATTCCGCCACCGTACGATGTGAAATGTGTCTCAATTTCGTGAGCGAAGTTATTTTCCGGGAAATACTGATATTGCATCAAAGCGATGCTCGAGACTCCGAGCTTTGTCTAAATCAGGGATGGCAAACCTTTTCGTATTAATGTGCCCCTTTTCTGAAGAAATCATCAGATAAGTTATAAACGTGCCATTCAATATTTTTTTGATTGGGTATTTCAAAATTCGCCTAATTTGGTGCTATGCAGAGGAGGATTTATAAACTTTCATTGTTGGTTAAAATAATTTCGATACTAGTTTTGGGACCAGTGGTGTGTAGACCAGGGGGGTGAGCCAAGATATTTTCTTTATCGCTTCTTTATAGAATCGCCGATCAAAATGTATGGAATTGACATGACGAGTCGAACGTCAACGTCACATTAACGAACGCTTATGTCAATTCCATACATTTTGGTTGGCGATTCTTATGCTAAGTACTCACATACGGTTTCGCTCGATAGTTTTACTCCAAATCGAGTAATAATTACTGTGTGGACCGCAAAACTGACAGCTCGAAGGCTCGCGTCGAGCCACTCGAAGGCTCGCATCGAGCCAGCTGGACGGAATTAAATGTATCAATTTTGAGTAAAACTATCAAGCAATGCTGAATGTGTGGACGAAAGTCCGAGCCGCGGGTTTTGCTTGACATTATTGCTCAATTGAGCAAAACCGTATGTGAGTACTCAGCATTAGATAGCGAAGCGATAACGAAAAAGTTTTGGCTAAATAGCCAGTGCTCTTTTTATGTCGCTTGCCGCTGGTAGCGCGCGTGCCATTGGTTCGCCATCCCTGGTCTAGATATTGCATTTTACAGTGCGTTAAATTAGTTTTTCCTTCTTCTGTAGTTGCAGTTTTCTGCCAGTATTTAAATTAACATTTTCATCATTATACTATCTTAGATACTGCCGCTAGATTTTACCCGCAACTTCGTTTGTGCAGTGATTCGTTTACGACCACTGGAACCGTACGTTTTATCTTATTAAAAGTTATCTTGTGCACTTTTTCTTGAAATGTTTATTTTACGTGATGGAAGCTATGTTATTTCCTCTCTTGGCACTAGTACCCGGGGAGCTCTAGAACAATTTTTTGATTACTATTTATTATCAAGCTAATTTTTTGTGCGTAGCTTCACTTTGATAAGACGAACAACATTTTTATTTGCAAAAAATCTTGAAAGTGGTAGCTAACAGAGATAGAAAGGATTTCATACTTTTGATGGTCCTAAAATATGGATTGTTCTCTTTGTAGGACACTGTTACTCTTAAATAACCTATCAATATACAAAAAATCAGCTCGTTAGGGTTCCGTTATAGGGTACTGTAATCAACAAAACTTGGTTGACTACTGAACCCTAAAACTTTCGCCAATTTCAGAGCAATATAATATAACTATACCTTGTCTATCGTTAACTCTATATATAACTGGGCATAACAAGAAAACGTAATATATCATTACACAGCTATTCCAGACGGCAGAGTAAAAATAACTACACCTGTAATAACGTTTTCAACGCCGAGCTATTAGTGCAGTCGCCAGAGGTTTTAACCTCCGAAAATTGTAATAGTGAATGGATTTTTGTTTTTGAGGTGTCATTTTCTTTTTTACACTATAACTTGCAAAGTTTACCAAAAATTTTTTTGTGCTTTTAATTTTTTAGTTACTTAATTAAAAATTAATATTTCACCATATAAAACCGGTCCAGAAAAAAAAAATTTTTCTTGTTCCTGTTATTTAATGACTCTTATCCGATTGTTTACGTTGAAAATTAACCAAATACACAATTTTTAAAAAAGAAAGTTGGCTTTGCTAAGCTAATTACAACTATAAGGTTTTTGCAAAGTTCTTAGAGATTATAACGCTCGTCGTAACCAAGATAAAAGGGTTTGGGTGGATTTAAGGGTTGTAACGAAAAGTGTCTTAAACTTACTTGTTGTGAGTATTTAATTTTTAGGGAAATGATAACTTTTACGTACTTAAAAACGTTTAAATATCTCCAAAAATGTGTAAAATAGACCGAAAATATTTTTCTATATTTGTTGAGAATTTGTTTAAGTGAGAGCTAAAACATTAAATGCATCGACAAATGAAAGACTTTTTCTAGTCTTTGAAATATATTTAAACTTCCTACTTAAATCCAGAAAAAAAATTGGGTGGTACAAATCTCACGTACATACTAAAGACGCATGCTGCGACCTATGTTTGAAAAATACTTACTTGAATACAAAAAATATCAGTTCTTAACCTAATTTGTATTTTTTTTTCTTTAAGTATGTTTTAGCATATATATTTAATGAAAAAAAAAAATTATTCTGTAAAAATCTAACCAAAAGAAATAAAATACAGATTTTTTTCGAAATATCCGTTAAAAGTTTGTGCTACATTTTCAGAAAATTTAATAAAGTAAGAGCTAAAAAGTTATACACATTAAGAAATAGAAGGCTTTGTTAAGCTTAAAAAAAAAGCCTAAAAAATTATTTTAAACTTCCTATTTAAAACCAAAGAAAAATAGGAACGCCATTTACCTGGCGAGGCACACAATAAGCACATTTGGAGGTATGCTCATCTACATACAAAAATATTAATTGTAAATCTAAATTATATATTTTTTCAACTTATTTTCTTTCTTTGGAATACAAGCAACGATACAAATCAAAAAAATAATAATATATTTTATTATTTTGCTATACAGGGTGCAATTAAACCTTCCTGCCAAATTTTTTCCAGGGCTTTGGTATCATTAGGAGAGTCCATTAAAGCAACATAAATTGGGGTTTTTTTTTAATGACATAATATTTTATCCCATTTAAAATCGTTGCAGAATGGTCGCCAGCGGCGCGAGGCGGCGCGGGAGAATGAGAGGGGCTGACGCGGGGGGAAGGCGCGCGCGCGGGGGCTCGTCACGCGCGGGCGACGCGTCGTGTCCATTAATTGTAGTGTTTTTTAGGATAACTTTCGGAAACTTTTTCTCAACATTTAAGTACTGAGTGATAATAAAAGAAAAAATACGTGTATTTTAATTTTAAGCAAGGATCATTATGTCAAAATTTGGCAGGCAGGTTTAATTGCACCCTGTATATTTAAAAGAAAGAAATATGCAAATTTTCTTCAAAATTTTACAGTTTATGAGTTTACTTGAAGTGGAAGAAAATAATTTAAAAATCAAAAGCACAACTTTTCAATAGGTAAACTTTATTATTTATGTTATCAGTTATCAGCTACACATTCCTTTTTTTCTTTTCAATTTTCATCCACTATTGCAAAAATCGGAGTTTTGCACGATTTTTACGCTCTGAGAACTCCACTATATAGTCTGGCTGTTTACCATGATTTAAATTCGCTAACTATTTCGTACGTCAAATAGTTTTTGGAATGAAATAATATAATATCTATTATAATAAATAAATAAATAAAAATAAAATAAAAAAGCCTTTTATTTCTTGTTAAATTACAATTACAATTTGCTCGATCAAATTACAATATTCTAAATTCTAATTATTACGTTCAAATTATTATCAGAATTTAAAAATAAACAAAGTTGTGACGTAAGTCGAGTCAAAAAATATTAATTAATGTCATGTAGTTTGATACTTTTTATATACAAAATTTAGTCAGTTAGTGAGCAAGAACCCCTTCTCAGGTGAAGGCCTCCTCCAGAGAATGCCATACATTTCTGTCACCCGCTAATTCTATCCAATCCGGTCCGGCTATGTTCGTGATGTCGTCCGCCCATCTTGCTTGTGGTCTGCCTCTTTTCCTGTAGCCTGCTGGTCCTGGCCAAACAGTTGTCCGTATGGTCCATCTGTCATCGGCCATTCTGGCTACATGACCTGCCCATTGCCATTTTAATTTTTGGGCGTGCTTGACGGCATCAGTAATTTCAGTCTTCTCTCGTATGGCTTTGTGAGGTATTTTTTGTAATTTTCTTATCTTCATCATGCTTCTTTCCATACCTCTTTGACTGGTCTTGATTTTGTTTTTTGCCTTATGAGTGAACTTCCAAGTTTGGCATGCATATGTCAAGGAAGGTAAGATGCAGGAATTCATTATTTTCTTTTTTAGTTTAACGGGAAAGTTACCTTTCAATACTTCTTTGTAGCTCCAAAATTTATTCCACGTTTTTTGAGCTCTTCTGCCTATTTCTTGCTGGTTGTTGTCGGAGCTGAATGAAATTTGTTTGCCAAGATATATATAACTGTTCACATATTCTAACGAGACATCTTCAAGTTTTACAGGTTTCTGTATGCTGTTTGTCATTACTTTAGTTTTTGATAGGTTTATTTCAAGGCCGACCTCCAAGCTTGCTTTATGTAGAGCAGATATCATGCATTGTAATTCTTTATAATTGTCGCTGAAAAGAACTATGTCGTCAGCGAATCATCTTTGTGACAGATACTTTCCCTTTATATTAATTCCCATATGTTGCCAATTTAGATTGCTTATGACTGACTCTAGCACAGCTATAAAAAGGCGGGGCGAGACGGGGTCACCTTGACGAACTCCCCTTTTGATTTTTATAGGAGAGCCTACTTCTTCCAAGTGAACTCTACTTTGGCTCTTCTCATACGAGGGCTGCTATTTATGTATCCGGAATTAAAAAAAGAAACAAACATATATCATTTAATATGGTTTTATTGCTTTTCAAAATATTCGCCGCGATGATCGACACACTTTTGCATACGCTGGAACCAATTTTCATAGCACTTTTTCCATTCTGATTGAGGTATCTCCAAAACTTGCATTTTGAACGCATCAACAGCCTCTTCGCGGCTCGAAAAACGTTGACCACGTAATTTGTTCTTCGCGTATGGAAATAAAAAGAAATCGTTAGGTGCCAAATCAGGGCTGTACGGCGGATGACCAGTCAATTCGATCTTTTGACCCTCCAAAAACTGAGTTGTTTCAGCTGAGGTGTGACAGCTAGCATTGTCGTAATGTAATATGATTCTGCGTTGTCGGTTGTCCTTTCTTATTTCTTCAAAGACTTCTGGTAAACAAATGGTCGTATACCATTCAGAATTAACCGTTTTACGATTCTCTAATGGCACTGTAGCCACATGTCCATTAATTCCAAAAAAACAGGCGACCATTTGCTTCAAAGTACTTTTTGCACGAGTAACTTTTGTTGGTTTCGGCTCATCTTGGAACACCCACACCGTTGACTGTTGTTTAGTTTCGGGGTCATATGCATAGATCCAAGATTCATCACCTGTGTAGATATTATAAGCGGCTTTTGACGTACCACGGTTGTATTTTTTTATCATTTTATTGCACCAATCGACACGAGCCCGTTTTTGATCGATTGTCAAGTTGTGCGGAATCCAACGCGAACATATTTTTTTTACAGCCAAATGTTCGTGTAATATCTTATGTATGCTCATCATACTTATTTATGCCTAAGGATGCCTCTATCTCGCGATATGTAACATGACGATCACGCATTATTAGTTCCCGCACAGCATCTATATTTTGTGGGACAACAGCTGTTTTTGGGCGACCTTCTTTATTTTCATCCGTGAGCATAGACCGCCCACGATTAAACTCACTGTACCAGTGATAAACAGTGGTTTTTGATGGTGCTTCATCTCCAAAAGTTGCGGTGAGTTGAATAAAGCACTGTTGTTGATTTAGCCCACGCCGAAAATCGTAGTAAATCATTGCACGAAAATGTTCACGCGTTAAATCCATGGCAAATGAAGACACGCAATTCTCAAAATGACGCCACAATGGAAAAATAATTGACAGTCACATGAAACAAAATGTATTCTTCAACCAAAGAGTTCTATTTTCAAATGTTGTAATTACTTTTTAAATATTGTTCTTGTAAGTGGCGAGTTCCGGATACATAAATAGCAGTCTATGTATAGGTGTTTTAGTACGTTTATATATCTTTGATTGACATTTTGGTCGTGTAGAGTTCTCCAAATAGCAGAGTGAGATATTGTGTCAAATGCTTTTTGATAGTCAATAAAAGCCATGTAGAGCGGTCTTTGGAATTCTTGAAACTTCTCTATTATTTGTTCCAGTGTGTGAATATGGTCTGTTAGTACTAAAGCCTCTTCTAAAACCAGCTTGCTCTATGGGTTGTTTGTTGTCAAGAGTTTTTCTAATTTTTTTCTCTAAGATTGAAGAAAATATTTTGTATAGCGTAGGCAGTAGGCTTATTGGTCGGTAGTTAGAGATATCCTTTGGGTCACCTATTTTTTTTTAAATCTATTATAGTCTTATATATTTTTATTTAAATTTTACTAACCCGTGTCCCGTGCCAATATTTTAAATACCCTGGTACCTCTTCATGCCTAAGCCATTTTAGATGAAATTTGGTATAGAAAAAATTGAGTCCCGAGAAAGGACAAGGATACTTTTTAACCCGGAAAAATGTACGGTTCCCGCGCGATAAGCGAGTAACGACTTTAAGTGCAACGGAGAATTGCGGCCTGCAAAATATTTAGTTTCATACGACAGTTCTTCTCGCCGAGTTACCGTTTGTTTGTAACCAATGGGCATTGTCCAAAAAAAATCACACGTACTTTTTATATTTTTTTTTTCGTTAAAATAGGGTATTTTAAGAATATAAATTAAATAATTTTGAAATTCATTGGCTAGTTTTTTCTCAATAAATTTTTAAAGTTTTGCTCTGACGTCATCATCGGCGGCCAAATGACCTCTGCAGTATGTTTTTTTCCTTTCAATCTTATTTATAATGGCTGGTTCGTCAAATGCAAGTTCTCATTATGTGAAAGCTGATACGAGAAGCTTACCAAAAGTTCGAAACGTAATGTTGGTCGAATTTATTGCTAATTTAACGCCATTGAAGGTCAAACTAAGGTAAAACATATTTGTTCAAAAATGTAAGTAACTAATGGGTATTTTTTTCGTTTATATACAGAAAAACGATCATTGACCTTATTCCTCGAAATGTTTTTGTAATGAGCAAAATTAAAAAAAAATGGACAATCCCCATTCGGAATTAAAACATTTTGCCTAAATCCTTAGGTAAATATGAATATTTATTATTTACCTGAGGAGGCTAAGATCAAACTTGGAACGGTGTCTGTGATGGGGTGAAAATTCTTGCCATGAGAAAACTATGCAATGCAACACAGTGATATTTACTTCAGAAGCAAGTAAAAACAAGACTGACAGATAGACATAACAAGTGTAATACTTTACAATATTTTCAGTAGCCTCTAATCGCAGTTTTGGCTTCGGTCACCTTGGGATAAAAGAGTAATTTTTGAGTCAAAAATTAATTTCCTAGAAAACAAGCATCAAAATCGAAGAACCCACCTATCGAAATGATGCTAGTTCCAAATATAAATTATATATTTTTAATTCAATACCTTACAGGTACCCACTTAAATGATAACATTATTTATATACTATCGAAATGCGCAACTAAGAAGAACTAAATAGAATAATATAATTTTATAGAGATTGGAATACTAAGGTTTCGCCTTGAGGTTGTTAAACTAATACGTATTCTGTGCTTTAGGCAAAAATCTTTAGACCCTAATTTTCTACCAATCTGTTTAGTTAAAATTACGTTATGATGATTGATTGTTGACTCCTGTTGTTGGTTTTGGCAGTTCGTTAAGCTAATAATAGCGGGCGCCGAGTCGGCTGTCCGTCCTGAAACAATAATTGCTATTACTGTAACTGCAAAAATAAAATAATTATGGCTGTTTGTAAGGCAGTCTTTGCCCGTAATTTTTTTTTGAAATCAGCTGGGTATTACATTGCGGAAATACGTAGCAGGTTATATTATTATTTTTAGCAATATCCTGCGAAATGAAGTACGCGTAGGCATCTTTATTGCTTCAAATTAGTTCAGTTTAGGTATTAGTTATGTAAAATATTAACAAAATATAAAATTAAAACTAATTTTATATATATACTCTACTGTGTTATATCATGTATGTCACCAATGTATTATGTCGTACTATATGACGCCCGCAAATCCGTTGCGCCAAAATTTCGTTTATTGCGCAGGAACCGTACATTTTTCTTATCCTATGTCCTTACCCCGGACTCAAAGTATCTCCATACCAAATTTCAGCCAAATCGGTTCAGCGGTTTGGGCGTGAAGAGGTAACAGACAGACAGACACACTTTCGCATTTATAATATTAAAGTATGGATTAAAACAAAATGTAATGAAATCCTTTTATTTTTCAACATAAATCATTGTGAGTGTCTGGTAAAATGGATTAACTTTAATAAGTTGTCACAAGTCGGTCCCTAGGGCTTAGGCTTTAATGAAGTCTAGACTAAAATGTCGGTCTGGCCACCTGCTAAATACATTTCAAAATACAGAGGAATAAAAACTAACGGCTGCAATGATGATGATGATTAATTTTTTGTATGATGCTTATGTCAAAATCTCCAAACTTACAGTCAATAATAAGTAATTAATTTTCGTCTCTAAACGGCAGTAATATATGCTTTGATTTCTAAAAATGTCACAATGTTTATAAGATAGCTAGGGCTATAAGTACTTGCTTAAAAATGACCTCTTAAAAATGTTATTCATTCTAAATGCGAAAGTAGGTAAGTATGTCTGAAAAGTTTCAATGACGTGAAGAGGTGATTAGGGCTTCACGCGAGAGCGAGATTTTTCTCGTCTCGTCTCGTTCTCGTCTTGCTATTACGAGACGAGAACGAGACGAGACGTTTTGGAAAATATTCTCGGCAATAACGAGACCACATACAGGGCAACCCGAGAGTCTCGTTTTGGGTCTCGTTAATTTTTTTTAATGAAGTTTTTATTGGAAAAATCAGAAAAGGTCTACTTAGAAAACAGTATATTTTACAAAATAAATATCTGGTAACCATCCAAACTGCATTTTATCATATAAACACGCTAATCATAAAATAATCCTTATTCTCTTTATTATATTATAGAAATAAATCATTATTTACAACTGGTAACGAGACGAGACCGAGACTTGAACGAGACTCAATTTTTTTGAGGATTGACGAGATCGAGACGAGATTTTTGTTACTCTCGCTTACTCTCGTCTCGTGTGAAGCCCTAGAGGTGATCCTCTTACAATTAAGTCGTTAAAGTTTTTCTATAAATAAATAAATAATAATGAAATCTTCTATAAATCCATACTTATCCATACTTCCATACTATACTTACTAATATTATAAATGCGAAAGTGTCTGTCTATCTGTCTGTCTGTCTGTCTGTCTGTCCGTCTGTCTGTCTGTCTGTCTGTCTGTCTGTCTGTCTCTCTGTCTGTCTGTTACCTCTTCACGGCCAAACCGCTGAACCGATTTAGCTGAAATTTGGCATGGAGATACCTTGAGTCCCGGGAAAGGACATAGGATAGTTTTTATCCCGGAAAAAAGTACGGTTCCCGCGCGATAAACTAATTTTGGCGCAACGGAGTTGCGGGCATCATCTAGTTCTTCTATAAAATCTATGGGCGCTTCACACCACGTCAGTCTGGCCCCGTGCTAAGTACCTGAAGGACTTGTGATACAGGTACCAGACAACCGAAATATATTTAATACTTTATAGTACTTTATACTATACACATATTTAAGATTTTTATTATATCATACACAACCAGACCCGGGAACATTGAAAACTGTTTGTTCCGTTGGCGAGATTCGAACCTGCGACCCCCGGCTTGAGCTGCCACACACTCAACCAATTGAGCCACAGAGGTCGTCACTATGGGTATAAAGAGCAAAACACATAGGATGTATAGATAAATACATAGTTTTCATCTTGCACAATAATTTTTGCGCAAATATTATTATACAGTGTGTTTGTGTAAACACCGTTATCCTTGAAACCATGAAATGAGCACGTCAAAATGAACAACTTTTTCTATGATAACAATGCTGGGAACTCAAAAAAAAAAAAAAAATAATGCCGTCTTCGTACCCATACGGATGCCCGGATCGGCAATTTGTATGGGTATGAAGACAGATTTTTGAAGTGAAAACTTCTTTAGCGGCGTTGAGCACTTTTGTGGGATGGGTAAAAACTGTGAAACTCGCGTCAAATTCTCGTGCTGATCGAAAAACCTTGGAAAAACCGTAAGACGGTTGGAGAGTAGTGTTTTGTGTCGAACTCGAACTCGAACTCGAATTGATTGTAAGGGTTTCGATTAATTAAAAAAATCGATTTTTTAAAAATCGATTTTCATAAAAAATGGGTTAAAAATTTAATCGATTGTAAGGGTTTCGATTAAAAAAATGCACAACGTTAATAATCAAGTTTTCACTTCTGCCGGCACTCCCGGAGTGCAACCCGTCTTTTTTTTTAACGGTGTTTACACAAACATCTTGTATGATATTGTAATTTTTGAACGTTTTAAAATATATTTTATATTATTTAGATTAGATGTAAAATATACAGGGAAAAGGTGGTAATGTGGCCCCCTGTACATATATTGTGGCCCCCCTCAATATTTAATGTTTTAACAACGCTATCCAGTATAATTTTGGTGGAACGGGATGCTCGCGGCATGCCACTAATTTAGCACCGTACAAATCCAACAGAGGCTGTCAAGTTCGATTGTCATTCGATCAAGTTAAACTTGCGACCTGCGAAACTTTTAAGTGTGTGTGATTTTATTTCGATAGCTGTTAAGAAACAGAAATATTTGGCTTTTGTGTTCAAACATCGGATACATCAAACTGTTCTCCTACGGAATTTAAAAGGTAAATATAAAATTATACATTTAATAAATATTTTTTGTACGTTTGTTTAAATATTAGCAATGATTGTAATTTGACCCCCCTCACATTGCATTGGTCGTAATGTTGTTCCAATGACAGAGCTGGAGAGCCATGGGTACAGTATCAAATTTTTGACTAATGGGCTATGTAGCCTGTGGAGGCTCCAAAGGTGACTATTACATTTGTGATTTTTGCCGTTAAGTTTCACTTGTGCAATACATTTAATGTGATATCCCCGGGGGGCCACATTACCATCACTTGATCTCAAAATACGAAATGTGATTGATTAAGAATAATTAAAACTTTCGATTATCCTGCACGAGTTTTATATTTTATTCCCTAATAAGACATGTTTAAACAAATAAATAAGAAGTCACATTATGTATTTTTTAGGTTTCTGACTCCTATATTTTTTAAATAATGCTTGATAAACAAAGTGGGGGGCCACATTACCACCTTCTCCTATATGTATTTAAAATTTGGGTAAAAAGCCACTATATTTTTTTATTTGAATTAAAAAGATCCGTTTGGGTTGAAAAGAAAATAACATCATTGCCAAAACCACAATAAAGTCATTATGCTAAGCTGCAAAAAAACCAGATATCATCACTTTAAATAAGTTATAGGCTGTAACCTTGGGCTAATGTTAGGAATTACGACAAAAGTTTAGTTCGAATATTATTTGGTCAAACACTTTGGCCAGTGTCCAACACATCGAACGGCAGAAGAATTTTTACGACGAATGCAAAAGAACAAAACTTAATACTCGTATTTATTATGAAAGAAAGCTGAAATGTTATGATGAGGTCAAAGAAACGTTATTTTAGTACATAATGTATTGTGTATTATTATACTATTATTTTCTCCAAGTTATGCAGGCTCTTAGCAAAAATATTTTTTTATGTATTACTAGTAGTGTGTTTTCGCGGGTTCTGGATCACGATTCTGGGTCCACCCCTCCCCCCGCTCGCGGCTCGCAAACTTTCTCGATCACTTTTTGTCGGTTCGAGCGGCGACATCGCCTAAAAAAAAAAGAGTTTGGTGTCAAAATATAGGTTTTCGGCCATTCCCGATCGATATATGCGATCCGTTTCTGCGTATTTGCACTAGTTTCAAAGTGAGATTTTGTGTTTAACCCTCATTATCTACTATCACCACGCTCCATTGTTCCTTCATAATTACAATCGCTACTTATTGCATTGTTATGCTCGCCTCAGTGTCCTATTGTTCGTAATGACTACCTGGGCTTATCGCTTACGTCACCTCACTTTCTTACAAGATTTTAAATAAGTAAATAAAACTTGATCAATTTTTCATTACATTTCTTTTATTTAATTTAAACATGTAATAATAATAACTCCCATAGTAGTATGTTTTCGTGCATTGTGAATCACTATTCATATAATGGCGCATTTTCATTGGTCGATAGGGCCCGCATGCAGGGTGCGGGAGATTTCTGAAACGCATGCCACGACCAATGACAATGCGCCATTAGTTGTCAATTAGTTGTCATAGACTCCCCGCATGCTGTATACCGTACGAGTTAACGACTAATGAAAATGCGCCCTTATATAGTTCCCCTCAGTATCTAATGAATATTGACAATGCATTCCTGCTAATAACATTTTGTTGTGTCGCAATCCTCGTAAACAATATTCCAAAGTCTTTTTTTAACAATATAATTAAAGCTAAGGTTAAAATAAAACTTTGGTTTACTTTCAATCAAATTATTTATGTCGTATTACATACCACAGTCCATAAAACAAGATTCAAACATTTTATTCAAAAACATATCATTTTTAAGTGTGTCACTGCCAAATTCAGTCTGAAACTCTGACAATGACAGACGACGTGATGTCACTTTCTACTTTGTGCTGTTGTGTATTATTGTATGAGTGTAATAAAGAATTTGTATGATTTGTAATTTGTATAATAAAACTTGATAAATTTTTCATTACATTTATTTTATTTCATTTAAACATGTATTGAACATACTGTACAATATTATATCATTACACAAAGTGTTGCTACTAAATAGCTTTTGAAACTCTACTAAACTTTCCCCATTGAACTTATAATACAAGGACATACATTTTGTAATCTCCACGTGTTAAAATCCAACCTCCTACAGTTCCACCCCATAAAAGCCTTGTGATATCGCATAGGAGCGCGCCTGCAGGAATCAAAGTATTGACAAATGTCATTTTTATTTATGTCCATGGCTATCTAGTGGGGTCCATGTGTAACATAGTATCAGGATCCAAGTTGCTAATAAATGTATGTAGGGGTTTGAACATAATTATTATATTATAAAGGCAGACGATTCGCAGCATATACAATAATATTATCTTCTAAAGTCTAAGCCTTAACAAATTCTTCTCAAATAATTACGGATCTCTATTGTGTTCATACTGTATTATCACAGAACCAAACTGGTATATGAATCTTGTATAATAATAATATGTCACATATCCGTATAATGTATGCTTTATGTATTTACTAACTATTACATATGAAATAATGAATGAATCAATAAAAGAAACATAACTTACGTACAATATTTTATTTCATAATATCTACACGCTATTAGGTAAACACGCACACATACACACGTTACACATTATAACTCAAATATATCATACATGTGACTTTTCTTAGCTTCTATAGTCTACAGTTACATTACGGTTTTTATCTAGTTTTCTATAACATTATCAAACTCTGCAAATACAATACAGTTAATCGTTTGAGAGAGACTAGAATCAATTGATATCACATTTCCTTCATTAAGGAAATATATACCAGTACCGGAAAATAATGTATGAGAGACTGAAGTGAACATATTAGATACCATTGAAGGATGGTTGTAGAGTTTTTGAAGGCACGTGTTGTCCATCTATGTATAAACAATATGAATTCATACCATAATTTTCAAAATTGAAAGGATTCTTACTAATGATTAAATGCTGCATTATTTACAAATCCTATGATAAATCTTTTGAGTACTTGCCCCAAGAATATTATCAAGTGTTTTTTTTTCTCATTAGTGGAAAGTCGTACCTAATATCATAAACGTTATTCACAATTATTGAGTCATCCTAAACATCCTTTTAATGGTAAAGCATACAATAGATACACTTTCACATTCTTTACTGATTATTCCTGTGTCGTTAAAAGAATATGATAACGTTAGATAAGACTGTAAAACCTCATATTATCATTTTTAAATTAAAAAATGTATACTCAATACCTAATATTTATTAAGTTTTCCTTTAACAAAAAAACACATTATAATTCTATAACTTATTATATTCTTAATCGTATAGCATATATTATGTTCCTTTATTATAGAGTACAATGATATATTTTCTTAATCCTTATAGTTACCTAGATACATATTTTACATTTATCATCTTTGAATTCTTTCAACGTTGGCCCTCAACCACATACTGAAAGCTACCACCTCAACCCCGCTGCAATGACAACTTCTCTTAGATGTCTTGGAGAAGTTGGTATGACGATGGCAGTTTGACAGTTTTGAATTATTCCAGTCCAACTCTGCCATCACCTTTTCCACTTTGGGGCACCCAAACATTTCAATGTTTACATGTCTGAAGCCCAACGTTGATAGCAATTTTTTTTCAACTATGCCCCCTTTATACGCCCATAAGTATTGTTTGTTTGGATCGAGGGAGTGTAAATGCTCCACTAAAATTTCTTGGGTTATGTCTCCATCGGAATTTCTGAACGCCATTCCATGAACATGGCGTTCACAGAATGCAATTTCCTTACTTTTCCCCAGATGGAGAAACCATAACGGTAATTTAATATAGTGCAGGTACATCACCTCTTTCCAAATATCATAAATACCAACCTCTGAAGTATATGTCACTCTTAAGGGGGAAGCCATCGATGTCTATTACATACCTAATGTCAATATCCATGTTATCATTAATATTATTTCTCGACATTATAGCGCGCACACACACTATTACTACTTTAACAGTCTTTTTAAAACAAAAAAAATTATACAATAATTGTCTTTTACACTTGTTTGTTATCTATATGTCCGCACAGTCTATTGTTTTTGCATATGTCACACAGTCTATACCGTTAACACCAATGGCACAAAATACGAAGTTTAACAGTTCACTTGTCAACTTGCCCGTAGGTGATATGGTGTGAGCGAAATACTCTGCCGGCACTTCACCCAACAACCGTAACCACTCTTCGTGATCGATGTTTACACACCCCGCTGTATCCTCGAGATGCTCTGCGATATCATCCCAAATTTGAATCAACGTGTAAATGCTATCATCACTCAGTTCACTCCTTTCGTACTCACTGGTGAGCAGTATATGTACGTCTTCACGCAATTTACGTAATGGGATAGGTCGCGTCCACAGCTTCAACAACCTGTAGGTTGATAAACATTTTATCCATTCCCTCTTACATCCGGCATACATTGTTTCTATTATCGACATCATATTTAAGGGTAGTTGGAATTTACACTGCAATACAAAAAACATGATCACATGGAAAAGTTAATTGTCCATGTATTACCCTCTCGACCCCTGTTAATTATGCTTACACCCTGATTAAGTATTGCCAAAATATCTTCATCTATGTCGTTATATCTCGATGGTAATGCTACAACGTATCCATTGTCGAGATGTACCACTGTATGCAATGTATCAGCATGAATCTTTAATGGAAATTTGAAAGCTCCAATGATTTTATAAGGGATGTTTATCTCAAGATCCTCCAATTTTTTCCATGTCTTATTATAATTGTTTAATTTTTTCAGAGCTTCCCCCATTGATATTTTTAAACTAAAACACTTTTTATACTCACAATATTCAAAAACTTCTAGCGGAAATATTAATTACTGTATTGCTCACGAGTGTGGTACTGGTTAAATGTGATTTCAAACAGAACGCTTAGGACTATTTACAGGTAAAAAAGCTCTTAGATAAATTTTCTCTATTGTTCCCCACTACCACCTGATAATATATGTATACGACAGAAACCACTTCCTGTGATAATATTTTATTAATAATTATATTTTTAACGGTATTTAGTGATCATATTCACAATCTGTGCCCATATTCACAATCTGTGCCCATATTCACAATCTGTGCCCCTTTTTTATTCACATTCAGACTTCCCGTAATGTCCTGAAAATATATGCATAGGTAATACTAAAAGTTCTACTAGGTGCACAAGATTTAGCGACGAAACCGGAATTTTATAGTTTATCGATTTTTCAGAAAATTTTTTGACTGTCCAGCTACATAAAATCAAAATGTTTAACAAAAACAATTTATTCACGATTTTGTATTTTAGATATTTCAAAAATTTTAATGTATGATTTCCACTACAATTATATATGATAAATAAATTTTAAAATAATATAAAACTGTTGTATACAGATTACAGATACTGATAGCTTAATATATATCAAATATACACACAAAATGTATATAATGATATTAAGCAGGATCTTCATAAATTTTTTTGATACATCTGATTATCTTTCTGATAATAATAGGTATGGCTAAAAATCTTGTGTTCGTATGTGATTTGTCATTATAACGTGAAACTGTATTTTTAAGCTCAATATGATTAATTTGTTTTCTTGTTATTAACTGTAAAACGTAAGTACGTTTGTTATGAGATAATTTTATACTAATAAAGAACGTTGTTATGAGATAATTTTATATTAATGATTTTTTTTCTTTTGTAAACTAGATTGTAAGACTATGTTTCGAGTAGCCATACTTTTAGATTATACTTTTATATGTATAATATTGTACTGAATGTTTAATTTTTAAAGTTTCATTGTATTACAACATTGTAAAATATAAAATTTCTATCAAGATTTTCTTAAAAACATAAAGTTTTAATTTATGTTACTCATATGAGTTTCAATAAAAATTTGAATATAATATATTTCAAATTTATTAAAGCTTTTTTCATTATTTTCAAAAACTTTATAGAAAATTATAAAACTTTTTTTTAATTCAATATATTTCAAATTTATTAAAGCTTGTTTCATTATTTTCAAAAACCTTTTAGAAAATTACAAAACGTGGTTTTAAAAAAAAAAAATTTCAAATTTATTAAAGCTTTTTTCATTATTTTCAAAAACTTTTTAGAAAATTATAAAATTATAAAACGTTTTTTTAAATTTAATATAATATTTCAAATTTATTAAAGCATATTTCATTATTTCAAAAACCTTTTAGAAAATTACGAAACGTGGTTTTTTTTAAAAAAAATTTCAAATTTATTAAAGCTTTTTTCATTATTTTCAAAAACTTTTTAGAAAATTATAAAATTATAAAACGTTTTTTTAAATTTAATATAATATTTCAAATTTATTAAAGCATATTTCATTATTTCAAAAACCTTTAAGAAAATTACAAAACGTGTTATTTTTTTTAAATACATTTCAAATGTATTAAAAGCTTATTTCATTATTTCAAAAACCTTTAAGAAATTTACAAAACGTGTTTTTTTTCATAAAATATATTTCAAATTTATTAAAGCTGGTTTCATTATTTTCAAAAACCTTTTAGAAAATTATAAAACGTGTTTTTTTAATACAATATATTTCAAATTTATTAATGCTTGTTTCATTATTTTCATAAACTTTTTAGAAAATTATAAAAAGTTTTTTTTTATTTAAAATATTTCGAATTTATTAAAGCTTGTTTCATTATTTTCAAAAACCTTTTAGAGAATTATAAAATGTGTTTTTTAATTTTATAAAAATATTCAGTTATGCTCAATGTTGAAATTCAAAACAATCAAACATAGAATTTTCACTCAAAAAATAAATTAAACATGTTTATCATAATCTCTAAATATATCAAACTTTATAAGTCACATAAAATCAATTTGTAGAAACCAAAATATATTAAAGGTCTTTTGAAATCTTGAGATGACGAAGAAATAAATTGCATTTGTGACTATATTCATAACGTTCTACAATTTAAAGTACCACTCAAAGAAAAGGAGAAAAAAAAAATATAACAAATATAAACATATTCTTCGAAAATTAGTGCGAAAAGGGACAAGTAAATTAAGAAAAAAGGGGCGCATTTTTACCCCGTAAGAATGGATTTTTATAATTTTCTAAAAAGTTTATGAAAATAATGAAACAAGCATTAATAAATTTGAAATATATTGTATTAAAAAAACACGTTTTATGATTTTCTAAAAGGTTTTTGAAAATAATGAAACAAGCTTTAATAAATTTGAAATATATTTTATGAAAAAAAAACACGTTTTGTAAATTTATTAAAGGTTTTTGAAATAATGAAATAAGCTTTAATAAATTTGAAATAAATTAAAAAAAAATAACACGTTTTGTAATTTTCTAAAAGGTTTTTGAAATAATGAAATATGCTTTAATAAATTTGAAATATATATTAAATTTAAAAAAAAACGTTTTATAATTTTATAATTTTCTAAAAAGTTTTTGAAAATAATGAAAAAAGCTTTAATAAATTTGAAATATATTATATTCAAATTTTTATTGAAACTCATATGAGTAACATAAATTAAAACTTTATGTTTTTAAGAAAATCTTGATAGAAATTTTATATTTTACAATGTTGTAATACAATGAAACTTTAAAAATTAAACATTCAGTACAATATTATACATATAAAAGTATAATCTAAAAGTATGGCTACTCGAAACATAGTCTTACAATCTAGTTTACAAAAGAAAAAAAATCATTAATATAAAATTATCTCATAACAACGTTCTTTATTAGTATAAAATTATCTCATAACAAACGTACTTACGTTTTACAGTTAATAACAAGAAAACAAATTAATCATATTGAGCTTAAAAATACAGTTTCACGTTATAATGACAAATCACATACGAACACAAGATTTTTAGCCATACCTATTATTATCAGAAAGATAATCAGATGTATCAAAAAAATTTATGAAGATCCTGCTTAATATCATTATATACATTTTGTGTGTATATTTGATATATATTAAGCTATCAGTATCTGTAATCTGTATACAACAGTTTTATATTATTTTAAAATTTATTTATCATATATAATTGTAGTGGAAATCATACATTAAAATTTTTGAAATATCTAAAATACAAAATCGTGAATAAATTGTTTTTGTTAAACATTTTGATTTTATGTAGCTGGACAGTCAAAAAATTTTCTGAAAAATCGATAAACTATAAAATTCCGGTTTCGTCGCTAAATCTTGTGCACCTAGTAGAACTTTTAGTATTACCTATGCATATATTTTCAGGACATTACGGGAAGTCTGAATGTGAATAAAAAAGGGGCACAGATTGTGAATATGGGCACAGATTGTGAATATGGGCACAGATTGTGAATATGATCACTAAATACCGTTAAAAATATAATTATTAATAAAATATTATCACAGGAAGTGGTTTCTGTCGTATACATATATTATCAGGTGGTAGTGGGGAACAATAGAGAAAATTTATCTAAGAGCTTTTTTACCTGTAAATAGTCCTAAGCGTTCTGTTTGAAATCACATTTAACCAGTACCACACTCGTGAGCAATACAGTAATTAATATTTCCGCTAGAAGTTTTTGAATATTGTGAGTATAAAAAGTGTTTTAGTTTAAAAATATCAATGGGGGAAGCTCTGAAAAAATTAAACAATTATAATAAGACATGGAAAAAATTGGAGGATCTTGAGATAAACATCCCTTATAAAATCATTGGAGCTTTCAAATTTCCATTAAAGATTCATGCTGATACATTGCATACAGTGGTACATCTCGACAATGGATACGTTGTAGCATTACCATCGAGATATAACGACATAGATGAAGATATTTTGGCAATACTTAATCAGGGTGTAAGCATAATTAACAGGGGTCGAGAGGGTAATACATGGACAATTAACTTTTCCATGTGATCATGTTTTTTGTATTGCAGTGTAAATTCCAACTACCCTTAAATATGATGTCGATAATAGAAACAATGTATGCCAGATGTAAGAGGGAATGGATAAAATGTTTATCAACCTACAGGTTGTTGAAGCTGTGGACGCGACCTATCCCATTACGTAAATTGCGTGAAGACGTACATATACTGCTCACCAGTGAGTACGAAAGGAGTGAACTGAGTGATGATAGCATTTACACGTTGATTCAAATTTGGGATGATATCGCAGAGCATCTCGAGGATACAGCGGGGTGTGTAAACATCGATCACGAAGAGTGGTTACGGTTGTTGGGTGAAGTGCCGGCAGAGTATTTCGCTCACACCATATCATCTACGGGCAAGTTGACAAGTGAACTGTTAAACTTCGTATTTTGTGCCATTGGTGTTAACGGTATAGACTGTGTGACATATGCAAAAACAATAGACTGTGCGGACATATAGATAACAAACAAGTGTAAAAGACAATTATTGTATAATTTTTTTTGTTTTAAAAAGACTGTTAAAGTAGTAATAGTGTGTGTGCGCGCTATAATGTCGAGAAATAATATTAATGATAACATGGATATTGACATTAGGTATGTAATAGACATCGATGGCTTCCCCCTTAAGAGTGACATATACTTCAGAGGTTGGTATTTATGATATTTGGAAAGAGGTGATGTACCTGCACTATATTAAATTACCGTTATGGTTTCTCCATCTGGGGAAAAGTAAGGAAATTGCATTCTGTGAACGCCATGTTCATGGAATGGCGTTCAGAAATTCCGATGGAGACATAACCCAAGAAATTTTAGTGGAGCATTTACACTCCCTCGATCCAAATAAACAATACTTATGGGCGTATAAAGGGGGGGCACAGTTGAAGAAAAATTGCTATCAACGTTGGGCTTCAGACATGTAAACATTGAAATGTTTGGGTGCCCCAAAGTGGAAAAGGTGATGGCAGAGTTGGACTGGAATAATTCAAAACTGTCAAACTGCCATCGTCATACCAACTTCTCCAAGACATCTAAGAGAAGTTGTCATTGCAGCGGGGTTGAGGTGGTAGCTTTCAGTATGTGGTTGAGGGCCAACGTTGATAGAATTCAAAGATGATAAATGTAAAATATGTATCTAGGTAACTATAAGGATTAAGAAAATATATCATTGTACTCTATAATAAAGGAACATAATATATGCTATACGATTAAGAATATAATAAGTTATAGAATTATAATGTGTTTTTTTGTTAAAGGAAAACTTAATAAATATTAGGTATTGAGTATACATTTTTTAATTTAAAAATGATAATATGAGGTTTTACAGTCTTATCTAACGTTATCATATTCTTTTAACGACACAGGAATAATCAGTAAAGAATGTGAAAGTGTATCTATTGTATGCTTTACCATTAAAAGGATGTTTAGGATGACTCAATAATTGTGAATAACGTTTATGATATTAGGTACGACTTTCCACTAATGAGAAAAAAAAACGCTTGATAATATTCTTGGGGCAAGTACTCAAAAGATTTATCATAGGATTTGTAAATAACGCAGCATTTAATCATTAGTAAGAATCCTTTCAATTTTGAAAATTATGGTATGAATTCATATTGTTTATACATAGATGGACAACACGTGCCTTCAAAAACTCTACAACCATCCTTCAATGGTATCTAATATGTTCACTTCAGTCTCTCATACATTATTTTCCGATACTGGTATACATTTCCTTAATGAAGGAAGTGTGATATCAATTGATTCTAGTCTCTCTCAAACGATTAACTGTATTGTATTTGCAGAGTTTGATAATGTTATAGAAAACTAGATAAAAACCGTAATGTAACTGTAGACTATAGAAGCTAAGAAAAGTCACATGTATGATATATTTGAGTTATAATGTGTAACGTGTGTATGTGTGCGTGTTTACCTAATAGCGTGTAGATATTATGAAATAAAATATTGTACGTAAGTTATGTTTCTTTTATTGATTCATTCATTATTTCATATGTAATAGTTAGTAAATACATAAAGCATACATTATACGGATATGTGACATATTATTATTATACAAGATTCATATACCAGTTTGGTTCTGTGATAATACAGTATGAACACAATAGAGATCCGTAATTATTTGAGAAGAATTTGTGAAGGTTTAGACTTTAGAAGATAATATTATTGTATATGCTGCGAATCGTCTGCCTATATAATATAATAATTATGTTCAAACCCCTACATACATTTATTAGCAACTTGGATCCTGATAATATGTTACACATGGACCCCACTAGATAGCCATGGACATAAATAAAAATGACATTTGTCAATACTTTGATTCCTGCAGGCGCGCTCCTATGCGATATCACAAGGCTTTTATGGGGTGGAACTGTAGGAGGTTGGATTTTAACACGTGGAGATTACAAAATGTATGTCCTTGTATTATAAGTTCAATGGGGAAAGTTTAGTAGAGTTTCAAAAGCTATTTAGTAACAACACTTTGTGTAATGATATAATATTGTACAGTATGTTCAATACATGTTTTAATGAAATAAAATAAATGTAATGAAAAATTTATCAAGTTTTATTATACAAATTACAAATTATACAAATTCTTTATTACACTCATACAATAATACACAACAGCACAAAGTAGACAGTGACATCACGTCGTCTGTCATTGTCAGAGTTTCAGACTGAATTTGGCAGTGACACACTTAAAAATGATATGTTTTTGAATAAAATGTTTGAATCTTGTTTTATGAACTGTGGTATGTAATACGAAATAAATAATTTGATTGAAAGTAAACCAAAGTTTTATTTTAACCTTAGCTTTAATTATATTGTTAAAAAAAAAAAGACTTTGGAATATTGTTTACGAGGATTGCGACACAACAAAATGTTATTAGCAGGAATGCATTGTCAATATTCATTAGATACTGAGGGGAACTATATAAGGGCGCATTTTCATTAGTCGTTAACTCGTACGGTATACAGCATGCGGGGAGTCTATGACAACTAATTGACAACTAATGGCGCATTGTCATTGGTCGTGGCATGCGTTTAAGAAATCTCCCGCACCCCGCATGAGGGCCCTATCACCCAGTGACAATGCGCCATTATATGAATAGTGATTCACAATGCACGAAAACATACTACTATGGGAGTTATTATTATTACATCTTTAAATTAAATAAAAGAAATGTAATGAAAAATTGATCAAGTTTTATTTACTTATTTAAAATCTTGTAAGAAAGTGAGGTGACGTAAGCGATAAGCCCAGGTAGTCATTACGAACAATAGGACACTGAGGCGAGCATAACAATGCAATAAGTAGCGATTGTAATTATGAAGGAACAATGGAGCGTGGTGATAGTAGATAATGAGGGTTAAACACAAAAGCTCACTTTGAAACTAGTGCAAATACGCAGAAACGGATCGCATATATCGATCGGGAATGGCCGAAAACCTATATTTTGACACCAAACTCTTTTTTTTTTAGGCGATGTCGCCGCTCGAACCGACAAAAAGTGATCGAGAAAGTTTGCGAGCCGCGAGCGGGGGGAGGGGTGGACCCAGAATCGTGATCCAGAACCCGCGAAAACACACTACTATTACTTTTTACTTCGAAAAGTAATAAACAATGGGTAGCGTTCCCGGAGCTCTGGGCGTTGGCATATTTTGTAAAAATAAAACACCGCCGCGCCTATGTAACCTCTCTTCGTCTTATGGTATTTCTGATCAGTAGCCCTAGCATGGCTAACAGTAGAAATGCGAAAGAATAGACAAATTGTGGACATAAACTTAAGGTGCTGTTCCGATCTTTACCGTGGGTAATGGCGGACCCACAAAAATTCAATTAAATTGCCACTTCAAGACAGACAGACAGATATCATAAAGTAGGATATTATTTGAATTTTTAGGACTACAGTCTGTCATAAAGTAGCATTCATTGAATTTATTGGAACGAAAAAGGATCGGAAAGGCACCTTAAGTTTATGTCCACAGTTTGTCTATACTTTCGCATTTCTACTGGTGGCCATGCTAGGACTACAGGTGAGCTGGTGTGCTGACGTGAATTTACACACAATATCACAAAAATATGCACAACATCGCAAAGTTTTCACTTAAAAAGGTACTCCAAAATATTCTGTTCTAGATTACCTTAAAATGAAAACTTAGTCTAGTTTCTGACTTAGTATTCAAAGGAGGTTAACAGCGTACGTATTGACAGAGCGACGACCATTTTACTGGAAAATGGAACAAAATGGAACCGTTATTGCATTTACTCTACAATTGGAAAACACGAGAAACACTCGAGTGCTGAAAGGTGTTTCCGAATGGTGGAAAATGTACGAAAATAGCGTTGAGGGTTAAATAAAAAAATTGCGGTGAGGGTTAAATATTATACAAGGTGTAATAAACTAAGTGATAATACTGTTAGGGTGTGTATGGGTCCCCTATATTGCCTGAGAAAGTAGCAGTTTGAAAGTAGTAGCGCTGAAGGAGCTAAATTTTTTTCTGATATGTATGGGCAAGCGCTCCCGCGTAAGGAATTTTTACTTACTCTGTCAGCGCTGCTACTTTCACAGGTTACGCAATATAGGGGACCCATTCACACCCTAAAGTATTATCTCTTAGTTTTGCTACACCCTGTAAAATGTTGTTAAGGGATAAATAATATACTAGCTTTATCCTGCTGCGTCGCCCTCGTAATAATTAGTCCATGTCATTACAATATATAGAATACATTTTATTTTTTGATATAAGTACTTACAAGTTATAACGTTGGCAAAAAATGTATTCTTGTTTATTTTGTGTTAGTGCAAAATTAATATACGAGTAGATTAATAAGCAGAATATTATATGGATATCCTAGCTTGGTTAATTATTAAAGCCTCTCGAGGAATACATATTCAAGAAATACCGCGTAATTTGGGGGCTGTAATTGTCCCTTTTTCCTGAAGTGTATTTACCTACATTAAACGTGTCCCTGCATCGTGGAATGGGTAATATGGGTACTGATCACAGTCCGTGACGACCTCTGTGGCTCAATTGGTTGAGTGTGTGCAGCTCAAGCCGGGGGTCGCAGGTTCGAATCCCGCCGACGGAACAAAAAGTTTTCAATGTTTCCGGGTATGGATGTGTATTAAATATGTGTATGATATAATAAAAATCTTAAATATATTATGTATAGTATAAAAGTATTAAATATATTCCCGTTGTCTGGTACCCGTAACACAAGTCCTTCAGGTACTTAGCACGGGGCCAGACTGACGTGGTGTGAAGCGTCCATAGAGATATTATTATAATTATGCGAAAGAGTGTCTGTCTGTCTTTCTGTTACCTCTTCACGCTTAAACCGCTTTACTGATTTTGATGAAATTTGGTATGGAGATACCTTGAGACCCGAGGAAGGGCATATTACATTTTTACTACGGAAAAAGTTACGGTTCCCACGCGATAAATGAATTTCTGCGCAACGGAGTTGTGGGCGTCATCTAGTACTTTAATAATCAATTATTAATGAATGAGTTCATCGATGAGATTTAAACTTAAATACATAACTTCTGTTATCATTTCAGAGAATGTAACATGAAACGTTATTCATATAAAATGTTATGAGGTTGCGGCCATGGCGGAAAATACTCTAAATCAATAAAATCTTAGCCAATGTTGTATATTACGTTATTTTATTGTTTTGTGCACACGTTTGATTTGATTTGATCTCATAAAATAATCAATTGTTTATTATCTGACAAAAGAAAAAACAATAAAGATTTTATTCTGTACTTCCATTAGTGACTGATCATCCGTTTTTAACTGACCTCCAAAAAGAGACAGAGAACTCTGTTCCGCGTTTTTTACTTTGTGAATAATCCCACTCTCATCTTTGGAATACATACATATTTAAAGACCTTAAACAAGAATAAGCGTCCATCTAAACGCGTCGTTTAGCGACTGCACCTCGAGATAACAGCACTACTGCAGCGCCGCTATTCCTTCGATCGGGGATTCCTGGAAATGCTATTGTATTCTATTGTTGTCGCGATCACCGGTGCTCTTATGGGGCTTGAAGGATTAAATAAATCGCTACATACATTTACTTGTAATCTCGCGGTGTATACGCTAAACCGCGCGTTTTGACGGACACATATTTTTTTTATTTATATCAGGCATCGTGCCCCTTATATCGAACCTAAAGACATCTTAAGGGGCAACTAACCCGAAATTTTTTATTTTAATTATCATTTTTATACTTGAAAATAAGCCCCGAATTGTTTCATTTTATTAATACTACATATTAGATACTACATTATATTTCCAAGAATTCGATCCGAGCAAAAACACGATATTTTAAAATATTCTCGATAGAAAAAAATCATAAAGATGCATCTAATTTTCACGAATTTTTCATTTATTGCCATAACCGTGCATTGTACTAAGTTAATATTTTAACATATTGTATAAAATTCTATCATTGACAAACCGACCTAGCGGATTTTTAAAATGTTGTATAGTTATTATTTATCGAGTTAATGAGAAAAAACTAATTTGGCGATGAGTCCGCGTTGTCCTTTTTCACCTGGCATATGAAAGACGGGCTGTGAGTGTGAAGACAGAAGGACGATGTTTGATTTTTTGGGTTAGTCGCCCTCTTAAATAGGTCACGTAATGTCGATAATGACGTATCAAAATCGTTGCCTCCTTTGAAGAAACCCATAAAATCGGCAGACATCGGAAGCGAAACGTAAAAGCTTTTAATACCTGATGTTTTAGTAGAGCCGTACTAAAAGGATGATAGGTCACATCACTAGGGATACGAGAAGGACAAAACATGTAAGCTTTACTGTAAGCTCAGCCGTGAGCTATTGTGTTTTGTGAAACATCAAAGGCGAAAACCCCATAAGAGTAAAAGGTTATCCATTTCGACATTTCCTAAGGTTCTGATCAGTTTGATGTCTCCGTGGTCCAGTGGTTTAGAGCGGCTCTTGTCCGTGGGTTCAATTCCTGTTGAAAGTATTGTTTACTAGTTTGGTTAGGCAGGCAGGCTGATCACCTGATTGTCTGAAAAGTAAGATGATCCTTGCGTCGGATGGCCGTCGTCGTTCTCGCGAGTCGTGTCCCTCTCATTGGGTAATGGGTTACGAACGTGACGGAAGAGAGATCCTTCTTGTGTACGCCGTGCACGTTTGATCACTCTAAAATGTATAAAGGTGTACCCATGTGTTTTAGTACAGTGTTCCGCAAAGGGTGTGACGCGGCACACTGGTGTACTGTAACCCTGTAGTTGGTGTGCCTCAAAAATGTCAACGTACCTACATATTTCTAGCTTATAAGAACCAAAAAAGGCAACATCTCAGGACCATCGACGAACGGAATGCGAATTGGGAACCGGGGGTGCTCTGTTATTTTGATAACACGCTGATTTTTTTGAGCTATACCTCCAAAAATTTTCATTTTTCTAGATGTACTTACTGTCAGAGAAGTTGATTCCTAGGCAGATGGGGGGCCTATGTAGTTTGGTCGCGATACGTCAAACCCAGCCGACAGATCACAATTATCTTTGAATTGACAGGATTCGACCAAATGACGTTGGTCTGTCAACTGCTTAGGAATCAATTTCCTCGATGGTACCTTGAACACAAAAAAGTTTACGGAAGTCGGAACACTGTTCTAGTATGCGCTATGCATAGCGTTCTGACAAGATTACTGAGACCCTTTTCCCTCGAATGTCATTCCAATAGCCGATTCCGCCCATACCCCTTTGTATTGTTTATTTTATAATTAAGGGCTAATTGTTGTTGTTGCTAATGATGAATTGATGTCACAAATCATATTATTAAGACATATTATGGTATTGAATTGTAGTAAATAATTGTAGCTCTTAAATATTGTACTTCAACTAAATATTATGTGTAAAGAATTAACAAAATTAAAGGACAAGATCCAACGTCCGTACAATTTTGGGCTAATTTTAAAAGTGCCGGCCGACGCAAATCAACCAATGATTTAAATAGAACATAATCTAAGGAACAATTTTTATTATTACAACAAAGTTCTAAATCAAGTCTCCGAGTTGTTATTCAAGGTCAAACTTTTTTATAACATATGTAATAAAACTTATTTTATTAATTAAAAGCAATAAGTAATCGATCCCAACGTCCCTATTCGAGTCACAGAACAGATTAGAAGCCAAATACCTACAAATGATTTGGAAAAATTCAAAGAAAGGGGGATACTCTACGTGCTTGGGGTACGCACGGCATTTGCCTAGTATTCCAAGTAAGCAATGAGCTGTGCCCTGCAAGCCCCAAGCACGTAGAGATTCCCTCTTCCTTTGAATTTTTCCAAATCACTTGTAGGCTTCTAATCTGTTCTATGACTCGGATAAGGACGTTGGGATCGATTACTTATTGCTTTTAATTAATAAAATAAGTTTTATTACATATGTTATAAAAAAAGTTTGACCTTGAATAACAACTCGGAGACTTGACTTAGAACTTTGGTGTCATAATAAAAATTATTCCTTAGATTATGTTCTATTTAAATAATGGGTTTATTTGCGTTGGCCGGCACTTTTAAAATTAGCCCAATTTGGACCTTATCCTTTAACTTTTATTTTCAAAATATTTTCACGTCGAGATGTATCCCACAAAACATGAGCGCTATTTCACATTGTACCATCTTATTGTCATTACCATGTTTTTGCAAATAAACATTATTATTATTATAAACAAGGTCTTTATTCACGGACGAGACACGTAAAATATGTCCTGTATTTTGAAGTATAAGCATCGGGCTCTTGAGACATAGAATTAGTTCTGAATATTCGAAGTCCAAGACATCGAAGAAAAGAATCCCGCTAGGGACTTCTCTCCGAAAAATAAGACCTATCCTGTTTTTATGGATTACAATGAAAATTATTTGTAGCATTGAATTATTAACTTTGAAAATTAAATTATTTTGTACCTAAGTTTCTGTACATATTGCTATTGCATATATGATTTTCTTGTGAATAGTGTACCTAATTATCTCAATATTGTTTAAGACTTTACTATATAAAACTTTGAGATTACTTATTTTTAGGGACAAACGCCCGATTACGTACTATCGATGTTTGTCTGTTTCCAAGCTATATCTCAAGTTGTAATCAACTTTCAATAATTTGCAGTCTGATTCCTGATAATATATTATATTTAAAAATTTTGTGTTGGCGGTTCTTCTAAATTTAATTTTTATTCTCTATTACTAATCATAAATAAGCTTTAGACAATAATCTCTGAACTGTCTTTTGAAGTTGCTACAGAAGCTCTTTAAGTATAAAAAGTATCATAAATTCTCCTAAATGTACAAAGGTACTCACGGGTTAAAATCGACTAAGTGTTAAAATTAATGATCACGACTAGCGTGTTAAATCCTACTTCCACGTACACCTGAATTCTGTCCCTAAAGTCATACATTTTCTCCTTAACTTAAAGTGGAATGTAAGCTTATTGGGACCTTTAGGAATTGCATATCATACTATTTCTTCTGTAATAGTAACGTCGTCGTTCAAGCAATCGTAACAAATTGCAGTAAAATCAAGCTATCTATAATTTATTTCCTTATGCTATTGAACGATGAGTAATACAATATTTTTTTGGCAAGTTTTTCCGAATTATTTTGTCTTTAATCCTTCGATCGGGGATTCTCGGAAATGCTTTTGTATTCTATTGTCGCGTTTTCGCGATCACCGGTGCTCGTACGGGGCTTGATGGGTTAAGGGTTAGTTATGATAGCAACGTAACGAGGATAATATGCAATGTAATGCATTTTTAAGCAAGCTAATTAAAATTGAACTTTATTCACTATACAAATAAGAATATTACAACTTATTACTATACTAGCGACCCGCCCCGGCGTCGCACGGGTATAAAATAATATATAGCCAGTAGCCACTGAAAAAAATAATTAAAATCGATAGCCTATGATCCTTCACGTGGTCTATTTCTTATCTGTGCCAAATAACATAAAAATTGCTCCAGTAGTTCGCAAGATAAGCCCTTTCAAATAATTTCCCTCGATTTTGCACATTCTCCTATTAGTCTTAGCGTGATAAAATATAGCCTATAGCCTTCCTCAATAAATGGGCTATCTAACACTGAAATAATTTAATAATTTTTCAAATCGGACCAGTAGTTCCTGAGATTAGCGCGTTCAAGTTAGCCCTTTCAAATAATTTTCCCCGTTTTTTCCATATTTTCCTCTATTTCTTCGCTCCTATTAGTCTTGGCGTGATAAAATATAGCCTATAGCCTTCCTCGATAAATGAGCTATCTAACACTGAAATAATCATCAAAATCTGTTGCGTAGTTTTAAAGATTAAAGGGAACAAAGGGACATGAGGGACAAAAAAGCGACTTTGTTTTATAATATGTATCTAGATACATGGAAAGTACAAATTAATCGCTTGCGGTTGCATTGCGATCTGAATTGACTCAGTGTCTAAACACACTAGGCCGAAGTTACGCGGCGTAAATTCCGCATGATTACGCCCGCAATGTAGTATTTTAAGTTGCTGACGACACACTATTCCGTCGCGTTGTGTCCGTATTTTGTATGTGTTTGACATTGTGGACGTAATTTACGCCGCGTAACTTCGGCCTAGTGTGCTTAGACACTTAGGCTGCCTGTTCCAGTTTAAAAAAAATGCATCGCATTGCTTCGTCACGCTGCAGTGTCAGCTGACTCTTATCTGTTGCGTTTCTTTTGACTTTTACTTCAAAAAGCATACAATACTAACATCGCATAACTCCAAAAACTGCAGATACCAGCACCCTACCAATTAAATAAAAAATCGTATTTTATTAATTCGTAGTCAACAACCATATAAAAGGTTCAATCAAAACTGTGCGATTGAAAAAAGTCATTTTATGAAGCCTGTCAGTGAAATATCAAGGTTCAATGGACCATCGTATTAACTTCTCGTATCAAATTGATACTAACGACCATGCTATTATCTCTGACAGGTTTTAACGGCCCATCATATTTAACGGTTTGCATAAAAAGAGTTTTAAATTAAATTGAATTTTTAGCTCTACACTTTAATCTTAAACCCTTTAATAATGACCTATTAAAAACGCCTCCGTGGTCTAGTGGTATAGAGCGCGGCTCTTGGCTCGGAGGTCGTGGGTTCGATTCCCGCGTTGGAAACATATTTTATTTCCAAGTTTGGTTAGGACAATGCAGGCTGATCACCTGATTGTCTGACAAGTAAGATGATCCATGCGTCGAATGGGCATGTAAAAAGTCGGTCCTGCGCCTGATCTCTCGCCAGTCGTGTCAGTCTTCCGTCCCACTGGGTTATGAGAGTAAAGGAATAGAGAGTGGTCTTGTGTACTGCGCACACACTTGGGCACTATAAAATGACTCCTGTGTACCTGGCCTGGTTTCAATGAAACCGGCCACCGTCACCGAAACCGGTGTGGGAGCTATTATTATTATTATATACTTATTATCAACAAGTATGAAAAAATACGTGTGGCACTCGGGGACTGCCGCGGTAAAGCTAATGCATAGCAATTTTTATCAACTTATGCAATTATAATTCGCATACGCACGCACACAAACACCGTGCTGAAGTTTGGCAACGCCGCATCGCTGTGCCGGGTGTTTCGTTATGGAATTTCTTGATTCGGTTGTATCACTAAAAGCCAACGATAAAAATTATGCAATATTAAAATAAATAATAGTTAAAAAAAAAACACGCTTTTTATAGAAAACCAAACTAAAAAATTGAAAAGTGTGTGTGTGTGTGTGTGTGTGTGTGTGTGTGATATGTATGTGTGTGTGATTATTTATTTTCACACGGAACCACACAGAACAATAAAAACAGTGCGGAACCACTTACATCTATACTTATAAAATTACATGTCCTGACTGACTGACTGACTGATTCATCATCGCTGAGCAAAAACTGTTAAAGTTACAGCCACGAAATTTGGTGAGTAGGGTTGTTTTATATAAGTAGACACCCATTAATGAAGGAATTTTGAAAATTTTACCCCGAAGGGGGTGAAATAGGGGTTGAAAGTTTGAATGAAAGTCCGTCATTTCTTGAGTTTATGAAACTTTATTTTTGGGTTACTAATTAAAAATGAATGAATACGTATTGAAGCGTTTTTGGAAATTCTATCCCCAAGGGGGTGAAAATGGGGTTGAAAGTTTTAATGAAAGTCCATTATTTCTTAAGTTAGAAACATGAAATTTTATGTCTGGGCTACTGATTAAAAATGATTGGATACGTGTTTAATCGTTTTTGGAAATTCTACCCCCAAGGGGGTGAAATAGGGGTTGAAAGTTTAAATGAAAGTCCGTCATTTCTTAAGTTTAAAACATGAAAGTTTATTTTTGGACTGCTGATTAAAAATGAATGGATAGGTATTTAAGCGTTTTTGAAAATTCTACCCCCAAGGGTGTGAAATTGGGGTTGAAAGTTTAAATGAAAGTCCGTCATTTCTTGAGGAAACATGAAAGTTTATTGACGTTTGCGTTTGAGGTTTGCTTAAATAGGGTCCCGTTTTTACCCTTTGTATAAGGAACCACCACAAGGGGAAAACTATCCATCTTTGTTATTAATTATTATACTATGTTAACGCGGACGAAGTCGCGGGCAACAGCTAGTATTATTTTATCAAATTAGTGTATTAATGGTAAAAATTGGTCCTCGATAAATCTACAAAGTTTGAACGAAATCTGGCCGTTTAAAGTGGGTCAAAATCGCGCCCAAAGAAGTCGGTTACAAACAAACATACAAACATACAAATTGAAAAATGGAATAATTATATCAGATTAGTATAATATTGTCATCGGTCCTCGATAAATCTACAAAGTTTGAACGAAATCTGGCCGTTTAAAGTGGGTCAAAATCGCGCCCAAAGAAGTCGGTTACAAACAAACATACAGGTGAAGCTAATAAAAAGCGTAAAAAAAACATTTTTTTCACAATGCCATCCAATTTGACACCTAGAATATATTAAGATACATCGTAAGCGATGTATCTTTCAATTCCCTCTATTTCATTTTTTTTAATGTGTCCGAAGCCTTAAAATAACAGAGTCTGCAATTATTAGGTACTGTAATAATGTCTGAACCGATCCTACGAGTACACCGAGCCTAGTCCACTGGGAGTCGTCTCATCTTCCACGATCATTCTTTGTTTATTTTAAATTTATATTAAGGCTCATTTTTCTAGAGATAATAGCTTGTGACATTTTTATCACGGCGAGCGAAGCGAGCCCTAGTATATCCCGGCACAACTTGAACATTTTGTGGTACACTTTATGGAAAAACTATCACGCCTATTGATTTGTACTTTAACATAGTAATTTTTATTTATATTATGTAGATGTGCTATCATCAGTCAGTTAAGGTTTGACGACGCGAGCCCTCACAAAGCTCGGCTTTTAGCTAGTTTAATAAAAATAATAACTACAGATACTAGGTTAGCTTAGGGTTTTGTAATCCACATTATAATATTGCGAAAGTGTATCTGTTAAAAAATAATAATTTGGTCTAAAACTCTAGACAGCCTTCATATTGAACGTTAGGCTGGATTTAATATTTATATGCGTACGCGCGGTTATACTAGGTCACAAGCAACGCTATTATAATATTATTATACTAGCTAAAAGCCGAGCTTTGTGAGGGTTTGTGTCGTCATACCTTGACTGACTGATTGATAACACATCTACATAATATAAATAAAAAATATTATGTTAAAGCACAGATCAATTGGCGATAATCAGTTAATTGTATAGTTTTCCCGTAAAGTGTACCACAAAATGTAAATGTTGTGGAATATACTAGGGCTCACTTCGCTCGCTCTGGTTACAGCGCGTTTGCAACGCTAAAATTTGTATACAATATCATAAATCTATAAAATCTATAAAAGTTTGTTTGTTTGTTTGAACGCGCTAATTTCAGGTACTACTGGTCTGATTTGAAAAATTATTTCAGTGTTAGATAGCCCATTTATAGAGGAAGGCTATAAGGCTATATTTTATCACGCTAAGACTAGCAGGAGCGAAGAAATATAGGAAAATGTGGAAAAACGGGGGAAATTATTTGAAAGGGCTTATCTGACGAACTACTGGAGCAATTTTTCTGTTATTTGGGTCAGATAAGAAGTAGACCACGTGAAGGATCATAGGCTATTTTTTGTGGACTAATTTGTCTGTGAAATATCTAATTTACGCGGGCGAAGCCGCGCGGAACGTCTAGTTTATATATCTATACTTATAAAATTACATGTCCTGACTGACTGACTGATTCATCATCGCTGAGCAAAAACTGTTAAAGTTACAGCCACGAAATTTGGTAAGTAGGGTTGTTTTATCAAGTAGACACCCACTAAGGAAGGAATTTTGAAAATTTCACCCCGAAGGGTGTGAAATAGGGGTTGAAATTCTGAATGAAAGTCCGTCATTTCTTAAGTTAGGAACATGAAACTTTATTTTTGGGTTACTGATTAAAAATGATTGGATACGTATTTAAGCGTTTTCGGAAATTCTACCCCCAAGGGGGTGAAATTGGGGTTGAAAGTTTCAATGGAAGTCCGTTATTTCTTGAGTTACGAGTAGAAAAATGAAATTTTAGCCTAGCCATTACATATTATTGCTTGTGATCTCGCGGACCGCAGTGTAGTGGCACAGAATATATACCTTTATTTAGTAGTACCAAGTATTGGCCAAACTGCTCATTCGCGCAACGAAATCCAGCCTCAGTAATCAGTATAACTATATCCTTGGCTTAAACCACTTTGAACCATTATATATACGAAATTTGGAATTCACAGAATGTTATAATCCAGGCTTTCAGCTGTGTATCAAAGTCTGTACTAATCCTCAGCTAAACTAAGCTATAACAAACTATTAGCTACGAGTGCCAACCAATTTAGGTACTAATATGATATTCATAGTCTCCTTAGTAATATTGAGCTTATGAATAAAGTTTAAAGGAACCTATCAGACAGAGAGCATTCAAGCTTACACATCTGGGTGCCTAGTGAGTTTTTGTTTGACATTCGATCGTGAACGCGTTTGGCGTTTACTAAGATTTTGTATGGGATTACCTACTCACTGGGCTGGGCTCACTCCCGTGAGCATCGCTAGGTGGCGCTGTACAAATCCCTTACAAAATCATAGTAAACGCCAAACGCGTTCACGATCGAATGTCAAACAAAAAACTCACACTCGGCACTTACATAAGGGGCGTTTAGACCACGTCAGAATTGCTCCTGTGTGACTGATCGCTCGAACGTAGAATGCAGAACGCTTGAACGCGTGACTTGCTGGATATTATGTACTAAATATCTTGCCTTCGCCTTCCAAGTTTTAAGAGATTTCACAAACAAAACTCACAAAAGATTCAAAATTTAAACAATAAGTATAGGCAGGGCTCAACCTTGAAGGAGGATCACCGAAGAATACCCACTAAACTCCAACGGTGACGCGTGTTGTTGGGCCACTAGACCCTACTGAGGCGAAAACTACAGCGGCTGACTGGGCATCTGCTCTACAGCAGAATCATCCGCGCGGCAATATACAGGGTGCAATTAAACCTTCATGCCAAATTTTGATATTATATTGATAATTGTTAAAAAAAAATCTATTTTTTCTTTTATAATTAAAATTAAAATGTTGAGAAATAGCTCCCGAAAGTTATCCTAAGAACACTACAATTAATGGACACGACTGACGACACATCGCCCGCGCGTGACGTGCCCCCGCGTCACCCCCGTTCATTCCCCCACGCCGCGAGTGACCGTTCTGCAACGATTTTAAATGGGATAAAATATGTCATTAAAAAAAATAACACCCATTTTTTTTTGGTTAAATGGACTCTCCTAATGATACCTAAGCCCTGGAAAAAAATTGGCAGGAAGGTTTAATTGCACCCTGTATTGACTTCAATTCCCTAGCGATCTTATAACTTTGCGCGACCTATAACAAGTTATCTATTATTTTCGCCTTCCACGCTTTTAAGAGAATCCACAAATTCGCAGACGATTCAAAGCACTTACATTACACCAAGAAGTATTTTATCTCCACGCATTCACGTTCGGGCTTACAAAGTAGTTTGTTTCAAATACAGAAAATACGTACAATAAAAGGAAAATCCTACCACTTCAAACATCGGTACGTGTGAAGACGCAATTCTGATCTGAAATGTTCACAAAATCGCGTTATTTCTATAGACCCGTCGTAATCACCATAGACGGAAGAATGTTAGATATGCTATTATGATAACGTTTATTTTTAGTAAATTAAAATTTCTATGTTTGTAATTGTATATTTCTAGGTAAGCATTAAACTCCCTATGAAAGTGTGGCACGCGGTGTCTTCATAGATTTAGTTTTAGTTTTTTCATTTAAGGTGACGCCGCGTTAAAGTGAAAAACCGTGTTGGATATGTTTTAGATTGCTTGTTAATTGTCTCATAGAAAACAATAGAAAACAGTAATAATCGGCCAAGTGCGAGTTGAACTCGCCCACGAAGGGTTCCGTACCGTTATAGAGCAAAAATAGGCCAAAATTGTGTTCTTTGTATGGCAGCCCCCCTTAAATTTTTATTTTATTTGAATATTAATAATAATTATTAAAGAAGACATACAATAAAGGCCTTTGTGAAAATATCATGTGCCTACCTGTTGCCATTACTGATATCTAAGAGCAAAAAAGGCCGAAAAATCACGTTTGTTGTCCATACAACAAACGTGATTTTTCGGCCTTTTTTGTTGTTGTTGTTGTTGGGTGGCTCCCATGAGCCACCCTTTAATATTAATTTTATTTTATTTTTAGTATTTGTTGTTATAGCAACCAAAATACACAATCTGTAAAAATTTCAGAAGTCTAGCTATAGCGGTTCTTGAATTACAGCCTGGAGACAGACAGACGGACAGACGGACGGACGGACAGACATCGAAGTCTTAGTAATAGGGTCCCGTTTTTACCCTTTGGGTACGGAACCCTAAAAAATGGAAAGGGCGTAGCGACAAAATGGTTTTTGTCGCGTAATTTAAAAACCATAAATACATTTCATATAAGCTATGGGCAAATTAAAGTGTATGCTTGAACCAATCTATGTACAAATTTTGGAAGCTTAAATCACTCTCCTCTGTTGGAAAAATAGGAATCCCTTTTTTTACAGAGGTCTTTTTGATTGATTATTCTGTGTTATAAAAGTTGACCAATCGTGTTATGCAAAGGGTAATTCAAAGACAAAGACATGATGAATGCTAACAATGAACTTTAATTTCTTAGCTTTAGTCATTGCTTTGAAAAATCAATATCGCTATGCAGCGAAATTATCAAGGCGTCGCCTTAAAGGCGTATTTAACCTGACCGAGCTTACTATACGCGTACGGCGTACCTACATGGTACCATCACGATCGGTAAGAACTTCTTACCTATTTGGCTACCACTAATGGAGTGAATTATAATATTTTTCTACGATTTTTTGAAGTTAGTATACAATGAGTTAAAAACACATAGAAAAATATTATTTAAAAAAACACTACATTAATATTATTGCCATGTCTATCAAAAACTTGTATCTTTGGTCTACCAGCTCAATACTCGCCGTGTGTCTGATTTTTATTACATTTTCTCGAAACATCATGTGGCCAATTTTAGGGTGGTACTGTATATAAAGAATCAAGAAATTTCTATCATTTCATACTTATTTAAGAAAAAACTTGTCCGATTCTCTTTTGGTAGGCAACACGTAGGACTTTCTGAAAATATTTGATTCCTTATTCAGAAACTAGCTGTCCCGGCAAACGTTGTTTTGTCATTTAAAGTATTTCTACTTCGTCAGTTGATACAAAATCTTACCCCCTCTTTTGTCCCCTAAGAGGGGTGAAGGGATAATTTTTATACACCAGATGCTAAGTTGGAAAAACAGTTAATACTATGAAGTAAGTCCATTAAAGAAAAAAATTTGATATAAAATCTGACCCCCTCTTTGGTCTCCTTGAGGGGTGGGGGGGGGATGATTTTTATACACCAGATGTTGAGTTGGAAGAAGGCAAATATATCTGCGAAAACCGCATTCAAATCGGATCAGTAGTTTTCGTGTGATGGTGGAATAAACATACAGACAGACAGACAGACAGACAGACAGACAGACAAAAAAACTGACCACATTTTTGGCTTCTATAGCGATGTAGTGACACCCTCCGCTTATTATTTTTTGAATATCTTTAATGTACAGAATCTTCATTTCTACAGTTTTATTATATGTATAGATTAAATAATTTTAATTTTATTTTTTCAAACTGTCTTTTATGAAATAGTGAAAGACGTAGGAGGAAAACGCGGGGCTAAGATTTTATTAAGATTTCAAATGTTCGATATTATATTCCATACAAAGAGTTCATACAAAATAGCTATCTTTGTAACGAGCATATCCTTTGTCAATAACCTTTTCGCATCGAAATAATATAATACAGTATGGAACGATAAGTCTTATACATTTGACAGCTTAAATAGATGGCACCAGTTACTTTCATAAACACAAAGAACTATGCGATTGCATCGCTGCTAAAAAACGCAGAGAATGCTGTGCCGGAAGCTACTGTTAATTTCAGTATCCAAATTCGATGTAAAAATGTAGGGAATGGCATGTCTAAGTCAATAAGGAATTACAAATCGCTAATTAATGACAAAAACATTAACAAAATATACAGTAATTGATCAAACATGCATTCTAATTTCGCCACAGACTGAAAAGTGGATACCTGATGAGTGATGAGTGATGATGGATGACCCAGCTATGGCTGGCCTCGAAAAAGATGAACTTGGCAAATACAAGCTAGGATGGCCTGCGGTGGCATTAGAGTGAGATGAATGAAAAACTTGGGGGAGGCCTTTGCCCAGCAGTGGGACAATATAAGGTCTTAAAAACCTTCCACAGTTAATTTTCACTTTAGATATAGCAAATCTACCCATACAAACTAGAAACAAAATACTGCGTAAATGAAATAGAAGCTAGAAGCACTATGATCCACCTTATCGCCGGCCAGCGTCCTCACGATAACAAACACTCCAGTATTAATAAGTTATCAGGTGATAACATTTATTTATAGTTCACGTGATGGGGCAGATTCGGATTAGTCACGGTATTGGCGGTAGGCCTTATCGTTTTAGTAGGGGCTCCCCTACTAACTATTGCACTCAGAGACAAAATATGAGGATTAAACTTCAATATAATGAAGACTTTGACAGATAATGCATGGGGCTTATGTCATAGTCTTCATTTAAGGCCATCCCCCGAGTAAACGACCTTGACCATACAGTTGCCGCGTCGCCGAGATCGCACCAAAACCCTATTTTTTTTACTTACATTAGTTCAAAATTGACCCAAAAAAAATTTAAAACGTGGAATATGTAGTTTATGATATTGTCGATCTATTGGCGTGTGTTTCAAATAACAGTAATTTGTAAATACTAAGGAGATGCTGAATGTATGCTTGAATATAAATAAATCGGTTTTACTTTGGAAGCTGATATTATTAGTATAATAAACAAAAATAGAAAATTTGAAACGTGGAAAGGAATGTTGATATGCTGAAGATTATTGCTGTATTTTTATTATAACTTTGTAGCTTTCAAATTATGAGTTTATAAGCCCCTAAATACGGCAAATTACGGAATCTCCGTAGGGAACGCCCTTAATTACAGTAAGAGTCCCCGCAGACTGCATATTTTTAATCGGCCGATAGTTTACTAAGGCTCTTGATCAGTATGAAGCTGTATGGAAGTGCGCATATTACAACAATACCGAGTCAGTCGACAGTTAAATTTGATGGGCTATACGATTGCCTTCAAACTTAACCATCGGCAAACTGTTGGCAGATGCTAAATCAGTACGACCTTCTTCCACGTTCGCACATGACGCCGATTGTTTGGTCGGCCGACTAGGCAGAAATCCGAATCATGTTTTTCCATTCAAAAATCTATCGCTGTGAATGGAACCTTGCCAGAGCAATTGGCCGACTGTTGTCTAGTCTGCGTACTCATCAGCAACCAAACTGTTTAGTGGGCGTAGTGTGCTCGCTAACAGCCCAACCCGAACAAACTATTGGCCGATTAAAAGTCTGCAGTCTGCGGGGACTTTCGTCTATGAGTGCGGCAGTAAAAATATAGGCAAACGGGGATTTCACAACATTCTTGAGCATGTCAGACTAAGCTAGTATAGGCTTCTCACATGCAACTAGTTATCATGGTATACGAGTAGAATCAATTCTTGTGTTTTTAAAACCCAGAAAGGTTTAAAAAATGAAAAATTCGAAAATTGAATTGCCCGTTTCCTGGTTTTAAGGCTACCTAATCACCAATTTTTAGCCATATCATTTCAGCTGTTTTAGACTTACAAACAACTAGCACCAATTTCTTTTATATATACACATATTTGAACGTTGACTTTATCAGCACAATTTATGAACTGTTGTTAAGGTAAGCCGATAGAAGGGGAATCCCGATTTGATATTTCTAATAATCCCAGCCTCATCAAAGGTTTTTCCCCCGAGAATCATAAAACTCCTGTGGTATTGATGAAATTCTTAAGAATTTTCCGATCAAACTGAAATTATAATAATGAATAAAATATGAGTCGCTTTGACGCGACGAAAAGCAGATGAGTTCTGACAGCTTGTTCTGTATTTACAAAATATTTTATTTGTTATAAAAAATACATTCATACTAAGTACAATAAATCAACAAATTTGTTCTGTCTCCTCAATCTCTGAACAGATTTTTATGAAATTTGGTAAGAATCTTGTAGTATACGATACGAGAATTTAAATACAAAAAAAAAAAAAAAAACTGAAAATCCTGAAAACGCCGATAAAGTGAGAAATACACTTTCTTATTAAGAATCTTAGTAAGAATATTGGTCAGCTTTTTTCCGTATTACGATTTTTCGATCAGGTTTACTACCTTTCTACCCATACTAAAGAAAATGCACTACTAATTAAGATTTCACTTCGTAAAAACATATTAGCGGCATTAATAATATTGACGACGCGTGTAAGGAATTAAAAGACCTTTTGTCCTCAAACATCCATTATGTTTTATTAATTAGACTGTTTATAGAGCTGATGGAGAGCTTAATACTCCTAATAGAATAATAAATTAATTAGTAGTGTGTCAGGACACGGCTTAAGAATGCCCCTAGATGTATGAGTCAAATAAAAAAAATATTATTAATACGTCTAACTAGTGAAATCATAATATTATTAGTTTCAATATAATATTAGTTAGTAATCGCGAAAGCTATATTTAGGTGAACTGACGGACAGACAGCGTAAAATTTTTATATTCCTTGCAGTAACCACGTGTTGCGTTTGTTGCCAATCGATACACTAAGCATATTTTGTTTATGTGCTTATCTTCTGCGGTCTGAAGTGAAGTCATATCTATTCTTCATTCAGTAAATAGCGTAACGGACTCAACTCACACGCACAATCCTGAATCACGCTATTGAAGTTTTTCTGTAAGTCGGAGTTTCTACAAGGTGCTGTCATTCGTCATCATCATCATATCCACCTCTATTCGTCCACTGCTGGACATACTGACAACGCCAAGATGACCAATCTCCTGCTACAACGGCTAAGATGACAATCCCTTCTTACGCGGTCTCGCGGTTCGCGGTTGAGAACCTCTGAAGTAAAATACCACAACGTATTATAATTTAAACAAAAACCATATCATGGGACCAAAAGAAAAAATAATCATCAAAATCGGTTTACAAACGTCGATGAAGTAATCCGCGAACAAACATAAAAAATGACATAAGTATTACGATCAAATTGAGTAACCTCCACCTTTTTTAGGTCGGTTGAATTTTTTTTTCCGAATGAGCATTTTGTAAGTATTCGATTTTTTTAACTTCTTAAGGTAAGTATTTATGAAATGTATCGTTAAACCATATCAGTGCTTCATAGGTTCATACTACAGAAGTGATGACCCACGAGAGCAAACAGCAATCGAAGTGTGATAACTCAAAAAACGTATGTTTTTGTTTTAGAATTTTATCGCGGTAATATTTCACGGCGGTCCGTGAGCGGTTGTGGCTGTCTGTTTGTTTGTAATCAATAATGTTTTACGTTCCTCCGATGCCTCGCGTCACTCTGAATAATGGAAATAGGTCAGTTAAATTCAGATTTAGACGGTAACTAGTTGAGCTTTTTATTTGTGTACAATTGTCGCTTAAGCCGGGATTTTCCAATTTGGTTCTTTAGTTTTAAATAATCCTCTTTGCAGCTGGTTGAAATGTCAACATCCTTAGTTTTGTATTCATCTGTTTATTTGAATTTATCTCTATAAAATTAAATGCTTTTAGTTTTATTAATAAGAAGGAGTAAACTTAAAATATTGTAACAAGAAAATATGCTAGAGAAAACTAACTTTTCACTCGGAAGGAAAATTTATACCTTACCATCAGTTGTAAAGTAAACTGACCTTACCTTATATCTAAAATTCTTTCATTTATAATTACATATTTATAAATGTTTAGTTGTGAGCACTTAAATAGAGTAACAGCAAGGTGAGTTTAAAAAAAATCGGTTGTCTGTAAAGTCGGTTTACTGACGATAGTTGAACGTGACAACGTCATAGCCTTAACCCCTCAGTTCCGGGAAAAATCTATGCAAAAAAGTTGGCAGGTCAATGTGCAAAAAAAATGGCGCTCGGCCTACCCTCTTTGTAAAATTAATGTAATATGAAATATCCTTACATACAATCCATATTTTATGTTTGTGTGAACTACATTATAATATATATTAAATTTTCTATCTATCAAGCCATCATAATATAGTATTTAGTCCGATGTGATATTAGTTTCTCAATTATAAACTTTCGAAACTATAATTAGTGACTTGTTCAGAAGAAATAAACGAATACTTTATTCTTATCTCAATGATAAACTCCTATACTAACTATTTTTGTAAACAAATCGACGAATGATGTTGAGATGTATAAAAACAAACTACTGGAAATAGGACACTCCTCTGCAAAGAAAAAATAGTCCGCAAGCAAACATCGACCTTAGTGCTATACAAATAAATTTCAAAATGGCCGCGGCCGGCAGAAAGCCCTTAAACATATTGTGTCAAATGTTTATCGGTTCCCTGCCGGTCTGTGTGCTTAATAGGGCAATAAATCATTTCGTACAATAGTGACTAGTAGTTCTACAAGCTTTTAACGTAATTTATTTACAAACATAATAAGCAAATCGCTTCCGAATCTCTATAAATAGAAACAAACTTTTTCGAGTGAAACCTAAAGTTATTTCGATGTATTTCTTTCAAATGATTGTCTAAAAATATTTATAATGAGTAAAATAAACTATTCGCAATACAAAACGCTACATACATTCGTGAAATCCAGTAAAATCTTCGAACAAAGCACAAGTCATACCTTGACACGTAGGAAATAGAGCACAATTTTGAATAGCCGAAATAATACTAATAGCTCACAGATTGTTTATTTATTTTTCATTCAGAGTGTGGTCAATGTATCAAAGGTCATAACTAACCAAACTTCTTCACACAAAAGTATTCCCTAAGTCATCGAAATACGTAATATAATCGAAACAAAGAGCGCGGCCCAGGTGGGCCTTACGGTTGTTGAGAGACTTGAGAGGATAAATGGAACGCCTCAGAGCGATCAGCGAGGTAACGCCGCATATTGCGTCATGTTTTTTCGTGCGCGCAGCCCATATCGAATTATAAGACGTTATCACGTCAATAGACCCGCTATCAATCATTGTCGAACCTCTATCGAAATGGTTTTCCCACAACGTTCAAATACCGCACGGAAATCACACCATAAATAAATAAATTATTTTGTGGTACACAATAATTCTAATTTGGCGGTATAACAAGTATAATTTTATGTTGATGGAGGTATGAGAAATGATTTAATACGAAAGCATATTATTATGTCCGTTCATTCCGCTTAACCGATTTGAATGAACCGATTTCAATGAAATTTGGTACAGATGTAATTCGAGTTACGGTACGCGGCTGTTACATTTCCGCGTAGTATACCCATTTCTTGACAATCTTTGCGATAAGACAGCTTCAACAAGAAATATTGCCAGTAAAACTAAGCTATTAACAGAATTGCTTGAAACAACATCTACTAAAATTATTTCATTTTTGTGAAATGTTTGCTTACGTCACTTTGCCTTTAGGAGGACTTTGTGTTATATTTTCATGAAATCGTTACTTATATCACTTTGCTTTTAGAACTCAGATGTACACGTGTACGAGGTATTTTGTGCGACAAAACATTTGCAGTTCAATAGTAGCTTTAACAAGACTGATTTCGACGGCCGTCTAGAAATGGAACACAATAAAACTGTCACAGTTTTATAACTGAAAATGCGCATAAAAATAAATTGGTTCTCGATTCCGTACAATTTACTAATAAGACTATACTTTAGTTGCTATTTTATGAAAATATCTTGATTTATATTTCAACTAAAAGATGACTTCGTTGCGCCAAAATTAGTTTATCGCGCTGGAACGGTACTTTTTTCGGGATAAAAACTATCCTTTGTCCTTTCCCAGGACTCAAGGATTATTACCTATTTCGAAAAGAGTGCCAAAAAGTTAAAAAAAAATTGTTTAACGAAGGTTAATATTTTTAGTAGTAAGTACAGAAGTTTAGATATACATAGATTAGCTTTATCCCAACGTTCCCTTAAATAATATAAAGTTCAATGCTAGTTTTATATACGCTCTGTTCAAAGCAAAATCTAACTACCGAAACCCTTTGTTACAGTTAACTAAATCCGTATAACTTTAAGAGTAACCCTTGCCCGTATTTGTATAACGTAGTACGTGTTTTGGTTTATAGTAGCTGTCACTTGCAATATAATCTAAAGTTAATACTGATGCCTCCTTAGTCCAGTGGCTTGGAGCGTGGCTTTTGACTCGGTGGTCGATGGTCGTGGGTTCGATTTCCACATTGGAAACATGTTATTTCCAAGTTTGGTTAGTACAATGCAGGTTACTTAATTTTTAATTAAAAAAAATTAATAACTATTTATGATAGAAGCAGAAGCAAATAGTTTTATTAAACCATTTATATTATACATATCATTCCAATTATTTAGTCTCGTGTTATACATTTTCATAGACAATTTTTTTAATTGTTGGTCACCCAGAATGAACATATTGTCATGTTTTTTCGAACTACCCACATTTCTTTGTTTTCGAATGTCTTTTGGACTTGACGCTGTCATCTGTGACGTTTGACATAACGTTGTATTGATATTATTTCGCTCGCGCTCATGTTTGTGTTTGTTTTAGATTATTCAACAGTTAATCTACTAAATTAGATTCCGTTGTACCTTGTTGTTTCACCAGACCTACAATAATAGAGCAAAGTCAACTCAGCCACTCTGACATTGGCAACTCACTGAGGCCGCCATAATTAAAGAACAAGAAGAAGGACATTCAAGATTATTTTCAGTGTTATGCGTTCTAAGTTTTTGCAGTAAACAAACGTCTCCGTGATATTGTGACAATGGGGAGTTCAAACGTGTTGTTATCAAAGACTTTCGTATTTTCTTAGCTATTGGTGTACAATAATATGATTTCTTCGGAGTTGGTGATATGCGTGTGGTGTCTTCTGATAATCTTTTAAAGACAGATGTAGTTTTGCTTTTAGATTCTAACTCTTGTTTTAAAGAAGTAACTTCTAGATTAAGATGTGCAATTTCTTCGTGAGCGCTGGTAAGTTCGATTTGCAATTTTTCAATTTGAGACTTTAAATAAATAATTTCTGAATCTGTTTCAAGGTCGATGGGTTGGCTAGACGGTGAAATATTTATTAGTGATTCATCGTCTGACATCATAGCGATATTAGTCTCTGAATTAGCCTTTAAATTTTTTCTACAGAATGTAATATTTTCCATTATGGTACACTCGAGGAAGTTGATTCCTATGCAGGTAGCGGGTCAGCCCAATTTCGCGATTATGTTGGTCGGGAAAAAGAAAAGGACAGAATCGTATTTCTATACTTCCGTCCTAGTCGTTTTGTGTTTGCCAAAATATCAACACAGCGATCTCCTTAGCAACGATAAGTTTATTGGTCGCTATCTGTCGGCTAATCGATTATACTCGTATGACACGACATAATCTTATTTTATTGGTCACTTTACTTTTACCATATACCGAGAAATATAAACATACGCCGGCTACTTAGCAACCGCCTTAGCAACGAAAGTTTTTACGTTTTGAAGGTTTAGACAGGATTATTAATTTAAGTTTTGCAAATATGGTTCTGAATTTTTTAGGTTCTCAACATGTTCTGAATTATTGGTGTGAACATTTATTTCCCCTATCTGAACTTAATATTATGCACTTCAAACGTGGCTTATCTAAGCATTTATGTGCTTCAAATCATCAACTAACCTAACTGTTCAAAATGTGCTATAAGAACAATGAAGTCAAACACAGGTTATAATTAAGCAGATCAACCCAGTCTATATCAACAGTACACCCTCATTCTACAATCTTCGTTGATGGTCATGGTAAGAGTCGGAACACTAACGTAACGTTTTGTCTTCAAATTCGTTTCGTGTTGCTGATCGTTTTAAGATCCCAAAGATTTTTTAAATGACCAGAATTGTAAATTATTAAGTACTGTTTTACTGTGAAATAAAATATTGTCACTTTTTACTTGTGTTGTGATTTTTGTTAAAATATGTTCTTGTAGATTAGAAAGATGCTGATCTTTAAAGCGTTTTTACGTTAAGCAGTAGATAAAAATGGGTAGGTAGTAAGTTGCTTTGGAATAATAACATTCTTAGATTAATCATTGTGGCCTGTGGGTGGGAGTTTTGGCCTGTGGGTTTAGTTTCATATCATAATTATACGGATTCCGATAGGCTTTAAGGGAATACATTTTACAGTCTCTTATTTATAGAAATACCTAAATTACTTAAATTGCGACAATTTAAATTAAATTTTAGCCTAAAACTCCGATTTCATTTTGTCCTATTTTGGATTGTCACAATTTAAGTAACATTAGGTATAAATTGTCTTTTCCATTGTTATGGTCCAAAAATGCCATTAAAGCAAGGAAGGAGCAGTTCAAATCGCATCACTTCGTTTTGTGTTTTTGCCTTGGAATTTCTATGAAAATGATCTTTAAGACGAGGTGAATAAGGTATGACCCTAATGACCACGTGTTACGGATCATTATTTGGTAGAACAACGAACTGAGTCAAGGACACGATATTACTAATTTAGTGTCAATTATTTCAAATTTTAAAATGAAAAATATCAAACAAGAAACAATGATTTCGAATGTAAGGACGAAGCCGGAGTCCCTCGAAATATTTACAAACGAGTGTCTATTCTAAAAGGTAATATTATTTTAGGTCGACTACTTAAAGAGCTTCACTTAAGTTTTAACGGCCTCTCTAGTGTCCGGAAAACATCTAAATTCTAAGCTAACTAAAAGTTTCGAAGCTCTAAGTGAAGTATTCTGATACTTAATAATTATAAAAATGCGTAGTTTCTGAATCGGCCGAAAGTCTTGTCACTACTGGGCGCAGTGTAGCTTATTAGGTGCCATAAACGTATTTTTCAGATCTCGTGAACCTTATGCTGGCTTCTCACGGCGCGTAATTTGAACGAGCGAGCACGAGCCAATAGGTGAGTTCGCGCTACCCGTTCTCACGGCGCGTAATATCACGAGCCGCACCGAGCCACGTCTTTGAAGTTATCGACATAAATCGGATCGGACGCGCCTGCTCGAGCCAGCCCGCGTCACCTTGAGCCACCCCCTACACCCGGCGAGTGGCTAGAGCTGGCGCGGCGCGGCGCGTGATATTACGTACCGAGAGAAGTCAGCATTAGACTGCTGATAGAGTCGTTCCATCGGGGCAATCACGTCAAAATATTTATAATAAGTAGATAAGACCTTTCCTTACTTCAATAATACCTATACCATGTCAGTTGACAAAATAGACATAATATTATAATTCTGTCTACTCTGCATCAAAATGTATCAATAAGCCTGTTCTGCAACGCGAGGTTGCCAGATTTACAGAGGAACGTCACATGTACCGTGCGGAGAGGCAACAGCGCGCTGCTCGCGAATTTTTTGAAACAATAATAATTTATTGCAAGTACGGATAGTCTCGATTCAATGTGTAAAGGTTACATTTTGTTACATTACACGCAAAGGCTCCCTCACCGGGAGCGTTTGCGTGTAATGTAACATATTTATAGATTCGCATGGGCGTAGCCAGGATTTTACAATTATAGGAGGGCAAATTAAGAAAATCCTAAACTTCGAATTCTAATTAAAACCGACTTCCAAGTGAAAACAATAACATTACTTATTCAAATAAATAGTATATTAAATAATTCTTACACTTTAGTACTCTAATATTTCGTACTTTTAATACTCTTAACTAATAATTCGTACTCTTTAGTCTCAACTATTTCTATAATATACACTCTTCATTACATAGAGAAATATAAGACAGTACTTCATTATTTTGAAGTCGGTCGGTACCAGCTCAGAATCGTGAATTCTATGATAAAATATATTTAATTTTTGGGACTGGTACCGACTATCAATCTTTTTAAAGCCTTATATTTTATAAGGCTTTCTGTATAAAGACTGTGTTCTGCGTAGTGATGATGATGATGGATGTAATTTGCATAGTAGGTAAGTACCTAGTATAAATTATTTCAGTTATTAAAACAGCGCCCCAACCCCCATACTTGTATCTTTAATTATATAAACGAACTTGTGTCTAAGGTGGAGAATTCACTGGAGAAGGTCTACGAATGGGGTGGACGTAACTTGGTCCAATTCAACCCCCCAAGACACAAGTCTGCGCGTTCACCACTAAAAAGTCACCAATGGTCGTTTAGAGGGCACATCTTTAACCATCTCCCCTAGCATTGAAATAATTGGCGTTAACATATCGAGCGAAGTCCAGTTTCGATACCATCTCGAGGGTAAGGCCAAGTTAGCCTCGAAGAAGCTTGGTGTTCTGAACAGAGCGAGACAGTTCTTCAGTCCGTACCAGCGCCTACAACTCTACAAGGCGCAGGTTCGGCCTCATATGGAATATTGTTCTCATCTCTGGGCATGGGCGTCAAAATACCAACTGCTCCCTCTGGATCGTATCCAACGAAGAGCCGCTCGAATTGTTGACTGCCATAGTGTTTCAAACAGCTTGAACCCCCCTGGAATTACGCCGAGATGTAGCTTCACTCTGCATCCTCTATCGGCTGTATCACGGGGAGTGCTCTGAGGAATTGTTCGGAATCATACCACCTGCAACTTTTCGCCATCGTCCCACGCGAAAAATATACCATCCTCATCACCTTGATGAGTGGCAGTCTTCCACCGTGCGTTTCTCGCGTAACTTTCTGCCGCGCACTGTAAAACTCTGGTACAAACTGTCACCAGCAGTATTTCCGGACCTACACGACCTACAAACCTTTAAGAAAAGAGCGTATTCCCATTTCCCTGTTAAAAGGCCGGCAACGCACCTGCAGCTCTTCTGATGATGCGAGTGTCCATGGGCGACGGTAGTTGCTTTCCATCAGGTGATCCGTTTGCTCGTTTGCCCCCGTTTTATTTCATAAAAAAAATTGAATCCGGAGTTCTCTTAGTATTTTCGGAACCATCTAGCATACCTTGGTGCAAAATTTTACTTTTTGGTAGCATATAATATATGCTTAGGATACTTCTCATAAAGCCAAAATCGCCCTCTTGTGCTTTCATAAATTTTTGAGAAGTTACCTCGATTACTCATGAAATTAACTTTAATACGTGGTAATAAAGGTTGACCGTATTGACCACATCTTAAAGATCATTTTCACAGATACTCCGAGGCGTACTTAGGTGACATACAGGCGAAAAAGATCGTCGAGCCATAAGTCCGCGTACTTCTACGCACGTCTGTCACTCCTTTTACACCCCTTTTAGGGTTCTGTAATTAACAAGACGTCCTCGTTGACTATGGAACCCTAAAACATCTAACCAGCAGATTTTTTTGTATACTGAAAGGTATACAAAAAACTAGCTACTATAGTTATATAATTTAACAATAACATTTTCCTACAAATAGAACAATCATATTTTAGGACCATCAAATCGAAATACTTATTAACTTTCGAGAATTTTTGCACAGGAAATTGTTGTTCGTCTAATCAAAAAAAAAAGAAGCTACTCACTAATCACTATGCTACTCACAAAAAATTTTCTTGATAGCAATCAATATCCTAGGCCCTAGGGAATCTGACTATTCATTTTTACGTTTAAACTTACTATTCATTTTTATGTTTTGCGTAATGTAATAAAAACGCTCTAGAATTATAGATCAACATCTTTCTAATCTACAAGAAACCATAAAAATCAGAACACACTTGTATAATATCATGATAATATTTTATTTGAGCGTTAAAACAATATCGAAAAACGTAAAACTTATAAAATCATTATGAACTCTTAGGTATTCTTCTTGAGGTATTATTATGAACTCTGGGTTGTTATAATAATCAGCAATGAGAATATAATTCAAAAACATAACTTAAGTTTTACTTAATCCTTCGGGGTAGCCTTTTCCAACTAACCAACTCATGATAATATTGATTGACGAAGATATTGGGAGTAGAATTAGGTTGGCCAGTTTGATCTGCTCAACGATTTGCTATTAATAAGTCCATTGTTTTGTTGCACATATTGGATGGGTTATAATGTTTTAATAAACACATTTTATATAATATTAAGTATATATAGTACTTAATAATTTTTTCAAAGATTGTTCGGATGAGAGAAATAAAATAGTATATTACTTATTTAAATCACTTCCCAATATTTGCAAAACATTTTTGAAGATGACCGTGTCAAAAACTTCAAAATGTAAATACTTTCGTTGCTAAGGCGGTCGCTAAGTAGATTATATTTTGTCAAAAGCAATGCGACCAATAAAATACGATTCTATCGTGAACGAGCATAGCCGACAGATAGCGACCAATAAACCTATCGTTGCCAAGGAGATCGCAATGTTGATATTTTGGTAAACACAAAATGACCAAGATGGAAATATAGAAATACGATTCTGTCCTGTTCTTTTTCTCGACCAACACTGACCACTGACCAGTTTAAGTTGACCCGCGACATGCATAGGAATCAACTTCCTCGAGTGTACAAGATAGAAGTTAGTTATTGTTTCTGTTGATATCTGCTAGATGGAGCTAGTTGTCGCAAACTGTTTTACCAAAATCAGCTGTTACAAAATTTGAAATCTAGCTGAATCATTTTCGTATTTCTTGTTATACAATATAAATTTTGTTGAAAAAGTCACTTCTTCTGTTCATTCAGATTGAAGGGCGGTTAAAGATATTATAATATCTGCATGTTATATTCACTTGTATAAAATTTAGGTCTAACAATCCACTCAACCACTAGTCTTGGTCTTTTTTCAATTGAAATGTTGAATTTATCCCTTCATAAACTGTGTTGAGTGTTTTACTCTATAATTATCGACTTTTACTCTCAATAAATTATAAAATAGAATAGAAGAACTTAGTCTTCACTCTTCAGACAATATTATATTATTATTTATTACTATAATATGTTTTCCAACGTAGTTACTACGTTGAAAACTCTCATGTGTTTGCGAATGTTACCACACTAATTATAGACTATCAAGTTTACTATATTTATAAATAAAATGAATTTTAAGCTGCAGCTTTCAAACTTAGATCGCTATTGATATCGAAACTAGTTTTACATTTCACAAATAGTGAAAGTGCACGACATTCTAGTTCCTGAATACAAAATATTTCGTTCCGCGACGTCTAAGTCCTATTCGTAGTGGAACGGTTTGTAACTGAAACGTATTTCTTGTATAAAACGTGTTGTGCAACTCCGTATAAGTTGTCCCGAAGTAATAGTATTTTAAAAAGATAAAACTGACTTCAATTTTTTTTATAAAATAAGGGGGCAAACGAGCAAACGGGTCACCTGATGGAAAGCAAATACCGTCGCCCATGGACACTCGCAACATCAGAAGTGCTGCAGGTGCGTTGCCGGCCTATTACGAGGGAATACGCTCTCTTCTTGAAGGTTTGCAGGTCGTTTAGGTCCGGAAATACTGCTGGTGACAGTTCGTTCCAGAGTTTTACAGTGCGCGGCAGAAAGTTACGCGAGAAACGCACCGTGGAAGACTGCCACTCATCAAGGTGATGAGGATGGCATATTTTTGCGTGGGACGATGGCGAAAAGTTGCAGGTGGTATGATTCCGAACAATTCCTTAGGGCACTCCCCGTGATACAAAATAGTGATACAAAATTGTACGTAATTGAGAATTAGGTTGGGATTGGGAAAAGGTGGTAATGTGGCCCCTGCATATATATTGGTCCCCTTCAATATTTTAATGTTTTAACAACGCTATCCAGTATAATTTTGGTGGAAGGGGATGCTCGTGGCATGCTACTAATTTAGCACCGTACAAATCCAACAGAGGCTGTCAAGTTCGATTGTCATTCGATCGAGTTTAAACTTGCGACCGGCGAAACTTTTAAATGTGTGTGATTTTATTTCGATAGCTGTTGTTAAGAAACAGAAATATTTGGCTTTTGACTAATGGGCTATGTAGCCTGTGGAGGCTCCAAAGGTGACTATTACATTTGTGATTTTTGCCGTTAAGTTTCATTTGTGCAATACATTTAATGTGACATCCCCGGGGGTCACATTACCATCACATGATATCAAAATACCAAATGTGATTGATTAAGAATAATTAAAACTTTCGATTATCCTGAACGAGTTTTATTTATTCCCTAATAAATAAATGTACAATAAAATAAAAACAATAAATGTTCAAACAAATGAATAAGAAGTCCCATAATGTATTTTTTAGGTTTCTGACTCCTATAATTTTTAAATAATGCTTGATAAACAAAGTGGGGGGCCACATTACCACCTTCTCCTATATATAGGGAAGTCGAATTATTCATAACTCATAACCTCCTTTTTTGAAGTCGCTTAAAAATGTACGATTTTCGCGCCATAGACGACTGTAAATGCGCAACAGAGTTGTGGGCGTCGTCTATTAATGTATAATACTCGTAATTTTGCTTAGTTGAATTAAAAAAATAAATGGTCATAATAATTTTCAAAAAGTCCCCACTTTTAAGGTAATAAATAATTCAAATCACTCCAACCTTATAATTAATTAGGGACACAATATTGTCCACGTGTTATCGGCACTCGACCCCACCACTCACCAGGTGCTAACCACAGTATCGCAGGACGCGCGCGGACGCAGTACCGAGTGCACGTGTGCATTGTTGCTCGCGTCAAAACCGGTTAGCAATACGATCGCGTTCGGTTCGCTGTTTTGATAGCTAATAAACTTTGTGTGTGGTCGAGTGCATTGTTTTTTTCACAATGCGCTTATCTTATCTATTGGACTATAAACATGAATGGAAATAACAAGATGAGCGAAGAACATGATTTAAATGAAATTATGAACCAATGTGACGAGTTGATAAGGAGTAATGAGAGTTTGTCGGTGGTGGAAAACGATGGAGTTAATAGTATAAGTAGATTGGAATGTGATACGATTATGAGTTCCGAAATTGAGGAGACAAGTGCAAAGTCTTTGAAAAGAAATAGACTTTTAGACGTAGACGAGTTATGGACGACAGTTGGAAAAAAAGGTAGGTTTGCGAAGTCGACTAATGCAGATGACTTTACTAGAATACCAGAAGAGTATGTGGAAGTATGTTTGTCATCATCGGAGAGGATGCCTAAACAATTTATGTTGGCGAAAAAGTTGAAAGAGGCTGGAATTAATGATATATCTAGGGTTAAATATGTCAACCCTTTTAAGGTTTTGATTTTGTTTAAAAATGATGACAGTGCCGAAAAGCTAGTGACCTGTAAAAGTTTTAATGAAAATGGCCTGAAATGTCAACGGTCGTTGGATTTAAGTCAGTCATATGGCGTTATTAACGGGATTGATATACAATTAACAAATGAAGAAATATTAGAGGGATTGGATTGTGAAATGATGATATTAGGTATTAAAAGACTGAAGCGCAAGAATACTTTAGATGGGCACTGGGAAGATAGTGAGTCAGTGCGAGTTTGTTTCAAAGGAACTTCTACACCAAAGTACATATATGTTTTTGATATTCGTACTGAAGTACACACTTACGTGCCCCCAGTAACACAATGCTCGCGATGTTGGCGTTACGGTCATTTAATTAAGTTATGTTCGTCAACTAAAATAATTTGCCCAAAATGTGGAGATGACCATGCGAATTGTGATACCACACGATTTAAGTGCAACAACTGTGGAGGCCGGCATATGGCACTGTCCAAATTTTGTCCTGTATATAAAAGGGAAAAGCAGATTCGAGACATCATGGCGGACCAAAGTTGTTCTTATAGACAGGCGTACATGACATACTCAGCGAATCATCAGATGTCTCACTCGCAACCTTCACCTATTGTTATGTCTGAAAACAACCTTATAGTAACTACGGCTGATATAAATATAGAAGCTGCAGAGCATCAAGAAAATGATAAAGAAATAGAGCCAAAGGAAGATGGTAGACAGACATATGCAAGCATCACGAAAAGGAATAAAAACAAAATAAAAGCTAAAAGACAACAAAAGTATGAAGAAATGATAGTAGAAGAAAGTATTAACCTAGAAAGTTTGGAGGAAGAGAACAAAGAGGAAAGAAAGAAAGAGAAGGAGAATGAAAATAGGGAGGGAGAAAGCTGGTGGAAGCATTTATTTAATAGGCTAAAGGAAGTTATATTAGAAAAAAGTTTGTCGTGGGAAGGAAAAGTTAAAACCTGTGTTCAGTTTATTTTTGAAGAGTTGGTGTCATATATTTTGAAGTATGTTTCCGAGTTTCCATGTTTAAGCTTTTTAAACAAACATGGATAGTACAACATTTCACAGACTTACAAATTGTGACACTACAGCTTTTTCAACAGTCAATATATTACAATGGAATGCCCATAGCTTACGCTCTAAATCTGCTATCTTTGAAGCTCTGTTACGCCAAGAAAAGATACATGTGGCAATAGTGAGCGAAACTTGGTTTGAGCCTGGAAGCACTTTTCGTATCCCTGGATATAATGTTTTTAGGTGTGATCGCGAGGATGGCTGGGGTGGAGCAGCTATACTAACGCATTGGTCAATTCGGGCGCAACAATGTAATATATCCTTTACTAAGACTGGGTTGGAAATTGTTCACATTGTTATTCATAATTGTGATTGTTTACAAAACGTTATATCTATTTACTGTAGTCCAACTGCTCAAGTTAGTTCCGACGACTGGGACCAAATTTTTTCGCACCTAGACCAAAAAACTCTTATTGCCGGAGACCTTAATGCACATCACCTGAACTGGTCAACATATGTGAATGCTCATGGCAATCAAATTATTGAGTCAATTTTGGACAGTAATTTTATTCTGTTAAATGATGGTAACCATACTCGTTTAAAATTAGTCGATGGGGTTATTCAAAAAACTTCACCAGACATATCGCTGGCTTCCGCTGATATAGCTCTTAAATTTGATTGGAAGGTGATGAACGAAAATTTAAATAGCGATCATTGCGTGATTAAATTAACAATAGACATAATTTCCGCAAGTTCTGTTCAAAGTCGTCGTAACTATCGTAAGGCTGATTGGCTTAAGTATCGTCAAAAGATTGAAGAAGAGCTAAGTCAATATGTAATACCAGAGGATAACCAAATGGCATATGACAGTTTCATAAAAATTATAAATCATTCTGCTGATAGTCATATACCTTATACTAAGATTGCTACAAATCCACTTAATGGAGCAAGATTTAAACCTAAAAGCTATTGGACATCGGATCTTTCACGCTTAGTAGCCTTAAGAAGAAAAGCACTCGTTGATTTTCGTAGGAACCCTACTCCGAATAATTTGCAAGTTCTACAAGAACGAGTAGCAGAGTCGCAACGTCATATTCGTCAAGCGAAGTGCAAAGCATGGCAAGATATGTGCAACAGTATGAGCAATGTAACATCAACGAGAGAAATGTGGATGCGCATGAGGTGGATTAAGGGTTATAAATCGAGTAGGACGCCTATTAATCGCAGTGAGCTTGAAAAACTTTTAAATTCATTATCTCCTGATTTTGTTACTCCTGACAAGCCTCAGTTCACCTCTACGAGTAGCAACCAACATTTGAGTAGCATGATTACGGTCCATGAACTCGTAAATTGTATAAAAAGCTCAGATACAGCTCCAGGGGCCGATAACATTTCGTATTCAATGCTAAAGAATCTTCCCGAATTAGGTAAGTTAGTTTTAATTACATTATATAATAGATTCTTAAATTCTGGATTTGTTCCTAAGCAATGGAAAGAGGTTGTCATTGTTCCAATTCCGAAATTAGGTAGTGAAAATTTGTCCTCATCTGGTATTAGACCAATAGCCCTACTGTCTTGTCCTTGCAAAGTGTTTCATACAATTATAACGCGAAGGCTCGATTGGTTTTTGGAAAAAAAATGACTTCTTTTCAGAAGAAACTGTAGGATTTAGACGCTCTAGATCTTGTACTGATAATTTATCAAGATTGGTATCAAGAATACAAATTGGACTTACCAAAGGGCACCCGACTGTAGCTTGCTTTATAGATATCGAAAGTGCATACAATAATATTGATGTATCTTGTTTGATGAAAATGTTAGATGAAATTGAAATAGGGTCTGATATCTGTAATTATTTGTGGCAATATTTACACAACAGAACTTTATGTATTCGTTTGTCGAATAATGAAATATTAAGCAGAACAACAGGGATAGGCATTCCACAAGGTGATCCCGTATCTTCTTTGTTATTTAATATCTCCACAGGCCGGATATGTCACAGCATTATCCAAGTTTTTAAGTCGCAATATGCAGACGACTTCGTTATTTATCATACTGGAGTTAATTTAGTCAGATCAACGTTATTGGTACAACAGGCTTTAGATACTTTCATTACTTTAGTAAATAATATAGGTCTTAATATTTCGAGCAGCAAGACAAAAGTTATAATGTTTAGAAGAGGTTTGTCGAAAAACAATATTAATTTGAATGTTAACGGTGAACGTATTGAAGAGGTATATACTGTGAAATATCTTGGTATGCGGTTGGATTTAGGCTTAAGGTGGGGAAATCATATTCAAAGTATTCGCGATAAAACTTTAAAATACCTAAACTTATTTAAAATACTTGCAGGGACAGATTGGGGTATTCACCCGAAACATCTTAGGCAGCTTTATATAGCGATTATTCGAAGCAGACTCGATTATTGCTGTTTTTTATATGACACTAGTGCTGATTCACATTTATTAAAATTAGATCGTGTTCAAAACCTAGCAATGCGAATTATAGGAGGATTTATAAAAAGTACACCGACACATGTAATGGAGAACGAGTTGTGTTTACAACCACTCCATATACGCAGAACGTATTTAGCAGCTAAGTTTTGGCTTAAGTCAAAGTCGTTACAAAATGAATTGAATATTCGAATATTGGAACAGCTCGAAAGTTGTATGCAAGAACCATATTGGCGTAGAAAAAAGATCCCTAAATTAGTTTCAATTAATTTTATGTTTAAAAAATATGAAATTAAAACTGTACCTAAATTATGTATATATTTATTAGACTCGTGGATAAGTAGTTATGACTTAACCAAATGTATTATAACGAATGTGGAAGGAATTGTAACTTGCAAAAGATCTGTTGATAGGAATGAATTACGATTAATTTGTGAGAATTATATAGATAAGAAATACAATGAATGTTATAAAATTTTTACTGATGGGTCAAGGGACGAGCGAAGGACCGGTGCAGCGTTTTATGACCCGCAGACAGATGTAGATATTAAGTATAAAATAGAATGCAGTAGTATATCTATAATGCACTGTGAACTGATTGCGATTTATAAAGCCTTAAGGTACATTATTTCGAAGGATTTTAATAGATGTGTTTTATTTACTGATTCAAAGAGTGCGTTGTTACACCTGGCTAGGTTAACCTCGAGTTTTCGATGTCACCCTATAGCCTATAGAATTTTAGAACTTATTAGTAATCTGCAAAAAGATAATCGTCATATAACGCTGCAATGGATCCCTTCGCACGTCGGTATCAGGGGAAACGAGGAGGCAGATCGCGCGGCCAAACAGGCTTTGATTGAGGGAATCGTTTATCGCTGTCTTCCCTTGCACAGTGAATTGCTAGGTAAAGTTAAAGTACAATGTCGACAACTATGGCAAGAATATTTTGATGAGCGGTCGCTGAGTAAGGGAATATGGTACAAAACAATACAATGGGAGCCTCCTCGTTACCCGTGGTTTGATAGAGTATCCATGCCTAGAAAAGATATAGTAGCAATGTTAAGATTGCGCTCCGGCCACATTCCATCAAACGTTTTCAAATTTATGATGGGTAAGGTTGACTCTCCAAATTGTGCATTATGTGGAACACCTGAACATGTACAACATGTATTGATGGAGTGTAGTCGGGGCGAATCCCGACGTGGTAGCCTCGGTGATGATCTTTTAGGAAATATAGGAGTCTGTAATAGTTTTCTAGCCTCACCTAATTCAAGGGAAGCCCGTATCCTACTAGACATTTATTTAGATTTCGTTGTAAGTAATATTTAGGTATAGATAGTATATAATATTATGCTGTGGTTGATTTGTTTATAAGCTTTATGGGGGTGGCATTGTCGGTCACCGACAAAACCCCTTAAATAAATTGATTAAAAAAAAAACCAAAAAAAAAAACCACAGTATAAATTATACACAGTAGACTAGCTGTTCTCATTTTTGTTTTTGCTGGCGGAACCCTTTCAAGAAGGAGCAATTTTGACGGACCGGACCCCAAAAAAATAATATTTTGTATTTGGATGGATTGTATATTGATACAATTCATCCAAACACAAAATATTATTTTGTGTTGTTGGTGTTAAACGACATTTTTAAAAAATAATTATGTATCGCTTGTGGAACCCCTACAAGACCTTAAGACGTGTCTAAATACACTAGGCCGAAAAAACGCGGCCGAAGTTCGGCATGATTACATCAGCAATGCGCTATACATACAATTATATTTCTTCGCTTCATTCTTCGATATATAATTAACCAAAAGTAGTACCTTTGCTTATCTGCTAGGCAATCGCGTTTTTTTAAAAGACGTATGTGGGTATTTGAAATTTTACGCGCTCGTGACGGTCACTCGACGTTCCGGCGTGCTTCATTCTTTGTTAACGCGAGGCAAGGCGAGCACGTATACTTAGTAACCATGCCAAAGCGCAGCTGGTTATTATTATTAAGATGATTGAGTCAGTGTTGTAACTTGTAAGTAACTAAAGACAGTGTTATTTTATTGTGTAACAAAAAAATACATGTAAGTACTATTAAATACTTAAATAAACGGCAGGCACTACCGAGGCCAAGACGAGCAAATTATATTCAATACTAACCGGCATGTACAGCCACCGCGAGTCAATAAACGTACAATGTGTTTGGACTACGAGTCTTAATACACAATCTATAGTAAAATAGTAAAGTGTGCTTTATCTGTTCTATAAATAGAATTATATATAAAATGTTTGCAGGATCAACCCATCAAGCCCCGCACGAGCACTAGTGATTGCGACAACAATAGAATACAATAGCATTTCCAAGAATCCCCGATCGAAGGATTAAGGGAAATAACTGCAGGTGATTACTGCAATTATTTAATTAACCGGTATGTACTGCAACTGTGAGTCAATAAGTACAGTGTGTTTGGACCGCGAGTCCTTTTACACAATCTATATTCTATATTATGCATCGGAATTGATTGCGGATCTCTGACGATGTTTTACCTATTCTATAAATAGAACTATATGTTTGCCCGATTATGGGAAATAACTGCAAGTTAATTACTACAAGTGTTTAAATATATTAAGTTATTTTATAAACCGCCATAATGTGTGGATTGACCGCGGGTCTCTAAACACAATTTATATGCATCGGAATTGACTGCGAGTCTCTGACGATGTTTTATCTTTTCTATAAATAGAACTACACGTTGGCCGGTTTGGGGGTAAATAGCGAGTTATTTTATAAACCGCCATAATGTGTGGATTGACTGCGAGTCTCTAAACACAATCCTTATACATCGGAAGTGACTGCGAGTCTCTGACGATGTTTTATCTAAAAATAAAAGTATAATATGTTGGCTAGTTTGAGGGTATTAACTGCGAGTAAATTACTATTTAAAATATATTGATATTTTTTAAATCAACATAATGTATGGATTGACTACGAGTCTCCGACAATGTTTAAAAATAATAATTATTTTTTAACAAAAAATTAAAACCGACTTCCAAAGTAAAAACAAAAGTAATACTTATTCATAATCTAAAAAGAATCAAATAATTCTTATTCCTTATTATAGTGGCGTCTTCAGACTTCACCTAAACCTCAACTATATTTTCTGTACTCAATCTTCGTACTTTTGAAGTCGGTACCAGCCAGGAAAAGTTCTGAGATCCTTGACATAGCAAATTTTACGCTAAGGTAAGCTGGTACCGACTTCAAAAGCATGAAGATTGAGTACAGAAAATATAGTTGAGGTTTAGGCGAAGTCTGAAGACGCCACTATAATAAGGAATAAGAATTATTTGATTCTTTTTAGATTATGAATAAGTATTACTTTTGTTTTTACCTTGGAAGTCGGTTTTAATTTTTTGTTAAAAAATAATAATTTTACCCTTTTTGTTACATCATAATTATGAGACGACAAGGCTATATTATAGCTTGTTGTCAGTTGTACAATGTACATATTACTAGCGGTCACCCGTGGCTCAGCCCGCGTGGATATGCAATACGGCTGCAAAAAGCCTACACAGGAAAGACTCGGTCAGCAAAATGATTCCCAGGTCAATTCACAGACTCCGACACTGACATCGGCGACGCGGACGCAATTATTATCCGAAGGGTGCACAGTGCACACTGCACAGATTGTCTTGCTCCCGCACGCGCATCCTCGCTTGGTGACGCCCACTATCTTAATATTTTAATTTCGCCATAATTTCAAAACCAAACGTCCAATTTTAATCATTCAAAGACCAAATTTTATCTACATAAGCTGTAATTAGTGATGAAATAATTTATTTTGATAAGGATTAATAGCATGAGTAAAATAAACGCGTTTAAATGTAGTCCAAAAAATTCAAGATTTTTAAATAAAAAAAAAATGGTTATTGTGCCTCATTCGACATAGATAAGTACAGTGTGTTGCGGACTTTTTTGTAGATATTTATAAGATCTATAATTACTTAGAACACTTATGGTTCTATCTTTTATAGTTTCGGCAGCGTACGCAAAATAAGTAACTTTTCTGGTTGATTTTTTCACCTGGCGTCCGAAAAACCCAAATATCTTTTTTTCCCGAAACCCCATTTTTTCCAAATTAAAATTTAGCCTAGCAGAAATAATGCAGCTTTTGCTTGGAGTAGTTTAAATAAAGCCAAAATCTTCAAACTTGTATCTATAAGGATTCAAAAGTTCTGTTGGGTACCTTCAGAACCAGGGTACATCCTGGTGCAAAATCTTACTTTTTGGTAGTATATGCCTGAAATACTTCAGAAAAAAACGAAATCACCATATGTTTCGATATAAATTTCAAGGAGTCCCGTCGATTCCTTATGGATTCCATCATCGGATCACCACTTTTGTGAACATGGTACCAACCTCGGATTCAACTCTGTACAACAACAAAAGAATCATGAAAATCGGTCCATAAACGGCGAAGTTATGGTTGAACATACAATATATATATATATATATATAAATATATATATATATATATATATATATATATATATATATATATATATATATATATATATATATATATATATATATATATATATATATATATATATATATATATATATATATATATATATATATATATATACATATATATAGACGAACATATAACCTCCTCCTTTTTGGAAGTCGGTTAAAAATTAGCAACTACCGCGCGTTTTCCCGCGCTCTTTGTTCTATAAATAGAACTACATAATTATTAGTATAATGTTAATATATTTTCCGTTTTATAGAGAACAGCTATTTCGAGCTAATAACTAGATTGACTGAGAGTCTCATCACTTAACAACCAATGCGCGTCCCGCGCGATCCTTTTGTTCTAAATATAGAACTACGATTATAATTTATTATGTCTGCCGGTATATAATTATTATTATTAAATAAATTTTGCACCAATGTTGGGATTCGGGATACACCGCGAGTGTATAACGAAACTTACTTAATATCTACGTAACGTGATAGTTACTACCCTCAATAATTTTTGTAACATATTTTATCGACAAATAAGTCGATTATAACGAGCAATTAAGCTACCCCAATATTTATTTTTTTAGGTCACTAAGACCAGACAATCGGAGAAATATCACTAGAAGTGACCGACATACGGGTCGGTCAGGTTACGAATGAACCCGAAACTTTCCCACTCCTAAACCAGGTGCCAACGGTCGATTCTGAGTACCGGCACCGATAGAACCGGACCAGATCCGGATAGATCCAGGGCTCCTACTGACGTTAGGTGAGCCCTTGTTGGATTCACCACATTATGGTTTTAAATGATCCTGAAAACGATTAAGATAAGCTACTGCTTATAAAACATTCCTGATAATAAGTGTTGCAGATCGATCCCATTTCAATCAATTATTATCATCATTATATATTTCACCTGACAAAGTCTCGATATTATCAGACTTATCAACAGTATCTGACTTATCTCGATATTAATTATTATCAGTCATCATCATATTATCATTTTTGCATGAGTCAGTATTTTCGTCGGTTTGGAAACAGGCTTTTATTACACCAATATACAAGAATGGTGACAAGAGCAATATTGAGAATTATCGTTCCATTTCTATATTATCTACTCGTACATGATGCAGTGTACCCTTTCATCCATGACCTTATCCTACCCGAGCAACACGGTTTTGTTAAAAAAAGATCTACATGCACTAACCTCATGTGTTTCGTTGGTCGCTTATTTAGTGACATGGATATGCGTGTTCAGGTTGACACTGTGTACACTGATTTAAAAAAAGCATTTGATAAAGTTGATCACTCACTGCTATTGGAGAAATTAGCGTTCAACGGAATTCGAGGCAACTTATTACGCTGGTTCATGTCTTACATTTATAACAGAACGCAAAGGTTTGTGATCAATGGTTTCTCCTCTGAATCATTCATTGTGAGCTCAGGTGTCCCCCAGGGATCAATATTGGGTCCACTTCTATTTATAATTTTTATCAACGATATTAAACAATGTATGTTACACTCAGACTTTTTAATGTACGCTGATGATATGAAGATTTTTAAATCTTGCAAAAATATACAGGACTGTCAGCTTCTGCAACAGGATCTATGCAGACTAAATAATTACTGCATTCGTAATAAGCTTTTCCTCAATCTCCCTAAATGCCAAACTATTTCTTTTTCTAAAAAAAAAAGATAAAACTTGACTCTACATACACTTTAAGCAATGTGCCTTTGAATAAAGTAAACCTAGTGCGGGACTTAAGGTTGTTGCTAGATTCTTCTCTGCATTTTGATACACATATTGACAATATAATTAACAAAGCCTATCGCATGTACGGTTTCATACAAAGGTCCACCCGTGACTTTGTGAGACCATCGACACAATTGCTGCTTTACAAGACCCTTATAAGATCACAATTAGAATACGCTATACCTGTTAGGAATCCTTTCTACGTCAAATATTCTGATAGAATAGAGTTGGTACAAAAAAAAAATGCCTGCGCACCATATTTTTTAAATTTAAACAATCTAAATTGCCATATAATGAGTTATTAGACTACTTCAAACTTTTAAGCCTAAAATCCAGACGTACACTTCTTGATATCATGATGCTACATGGTTTATGTAATAATAAATATGACTGCTCTGCCATCACCAATCAAATCTGCTACTCGGTGCCGAGAACAATTTATCAGAGAAAAGCGCGACATTTTCAGTTATTCTTCACTAAAACGTGCAAGACTAATGCTGGTCTCCGCATCCCCCTACGTCGTCTTGTTGATACGTACTTTAATAAAATTGATATTTTTGCCCTATCAGATGGTAAAAAATTTAAAAAACAAGCCATTGAAACATTGATCAAATTAGCGTCTGAATATGAACTCTAACTTATTTATTGAAAACTTTGTTTTATTTTGCATTGTGGTTTTAATTTTTTTTTTATAATGTAAATTTTGATCCTTTTTTATACTCTTTTTAACTTTCCATTGTAAAATATGTCCTTTGTTTTATTTCTTTTTATTAACTCTAATTTATTTCAATTCTTTAATAGTATACTATTGCTGTTTTGTATCTAGTGCTGTCATATATTCTTATCCATTTTATACGCTGTACTTTCCGTTTTAATCTGTGAACAATGTTGTGGGTTATGTGTTTACCACTTTTATATAAGTAATTGTAGTAACTAAGTTGTAACTGTTTATTGTTCCTAATAAAGAAAATAAAATAAATAAAAAATCAGACTTATCAGATAACATATTACCAGACAAGACAACTTCGTAACGGAAACCTATAACGCTCAGACTCGATAAGTCTTGCTCAATATCAGACCAAGATTAGTATTGTTTCGCTGGATAATTCCAGTATTTGTTCTCAAATACAAATTAGTACATCCCATCAATCGGGTACTTTTTGGGCTCTGGCAACCCTTCCCGCTACCCGCTACAAAGGGGGGGGGGGGGGGGGGAAGAGCTGGTAACCGTCGGCTGGCGCCGCTACAATCAACCCCCTTCGAGGTCAAAGAGCGTTGAGGCGACTTAACGCTCAACACCGCAGCAGTAGTGCTGACAGTTATTTTATATGTATTTTATAGATGTTGCTATGATAATAATTATTGTGGGCTTAATACAGCTATCCCCAACCCGCGCCCCGCGGGCCGCATGCGGGCCACCGGGACTTTATTTGTAGCCCGCGTGATGTTAAACCATTTTGAAATTCACGCCCATGGGCAAAACAAATAGTATACAGTCAACGTGGAAGTCTTTTTCACTTGCAAATCGTTAATTTTAAAAACTATATTTTTTAAACCTAAAAATGTTTGTTGCGGCCCGCGACACCAAGACCAAAAATGTTTGCGGCCCGCATGAAAAATAATAATGATATTAAGGGAACTTCTTTCCTAAAACAAATCAGGTTGGGGACCACTGGCTTAATATATTATACATCATGACATCAATAAATTATTAGAATTTAAAACTATATCTTCGTGTACCCCCACCGAATGTTACCCTTTACAAAGATTTTCTTATCCTCAAACAAAGCGGCGAAAAATATTGTATTAAATATTTTAAATACAATTTTTGAATTATTTTAAATTTGAAAAAAAAAAAAAATTGAAACCACTAAGTAAGTTTATTTCGAAATTACATGTTAACTTGAAAAATTACCGTACGGCTTTCAAGACAATACCCAGTGTGTATTAGTGGATATAAGTGGATATCTAGTAAAAATTGAGTTAAGAGCCTACTCCTTGGTTCCTACTAACTCACTAGTCGATCGAAAGATTTTAATTTACGGATTAAGAGCCTTAAGCCTTGACGTACAGACTATCAGATGCGCTAACTTTTTTTTTTTCACAAAAAATATAAAGAAGGAAACCAGACCAGTGCAGGCTTTATCACTACTAGACTTACATGCGCGTGCAGTCTTTATAGGCAAAAAGGCAGTGCTTGCCATTCAAAGATAACAGATATTTTAATTTAACTTTCGTACTTTTTAAATGACTCATGACGTTAATTTTTTAATAATAATAGTAAAAAATATAGTAAAAAAATAAATAATACACATTTAAAACGCCTCAATTTATAAAATAGCAACATGTAATCAGGTACACGCGCGAACGGGTTCACGAGAGGTCAAGATAGGCTCAGTGTTGAGGTGCCTGCCTTGCGCGTATGTGTGAGTGTGTCCGTGCACAGCCGAAAACGCACACAACCATGAATATCGAATGTGATTATTGTACTGCGAGCTCTGCGGAAGACCCCAGCAGTGTTGCCAACTATGGGGATATCCCACTTTTAGTAGGGAAAAATTAAATATATAGTGCGTATTTTAGGGAGTAAAAATATTATATTATATTCATGGGCGTGAAATTTTTTAAGCAAAAATGTATATTTATTTGGTTTTTATTACTGTTTTTATATAAATAATGACATCATGAGTGATGTTTTTGCCTCAAACAATAATTGCGGTCGGCTGAAGTAGTATTTTCAGCGTTTTGATCTCTCAGTGGAAAGTACCCCAAGTAATAAATAATATATTTAAATAATAGTTGGGGAGTTCTGGTTGAAATTCAATGGCATCACTGGCGCCGCGGCCGGCGCGGGCGCCCGCGCCATCCATGCCGACGGCGATCGGAACTACTCGTGAATAGTCGTGAGCAATCGGATATAATCCGAGTAAAATGAATAGACGCAAATCTAACTAATTACGTATAATATGTACATTATGCATTTTTGTTTTGTGAGGCTTATAATATTTGTTTACATTTTACATAGCTGAAATTTTTTGTGTTTTGGGAGGCCATTTGCTTTTTTCATGTGATCGAGCACTGTTAGCTGTTAGTACTATATTATATTATTATTTTTGGTTTTATAGTTTTCTAAGAATATTTTAGATTTTAATATTTGAAAGTTTGTATAATATTTAACAGTTTAACATTAATAATTGCGTACATTCATAACTATCACTCACTTGGATAAGATAATAATTTGTGGTGGCCAAAATTTTGCATTTATTTACATCGGATTATGGATCGGATCTCAAGTAACCGTAACCTTGATTATGTGAAAAGACAAAAGTTAAGCTGATTAGGTGAGTACTTAAAATATACTAGATATAAAAATGAAAAAGTTGTAAAAGAAAAAGTTTTTGTTTTGTTTTGTTTCATGCCAAACTAATGAACCGATTGTAATAAAATTTTGTACACAGTTAGTCTAGAGCCTGAGAGAGCCATAGGCTACATTTTTATGAGGCAAAAATATAGTATCTAATTTCCATGGTAATATCGATGAAAATAAATTCACATTGTATTTCTAATACGTAACAATAGATGGCGTTTTTATTTATTTTAGCGCACAATATTATGTTGTATGGTAATTGGTATATTTCCATGGGTTTCGATGGAATTAATTTACACACTATTATTATAATTTATGCGAAAATATCTCTTTTTGTCCGTTTGTCTGTCTGTTTTGCTTTCACACCAAAACTACTGAACCGATATCGCTGCATTACCAGTGTCAAAATCTTGTGCACGCCGCTGTAGACTTACCACGCTTTAATTTAACAATATCAGTGTTCTAGGCGACAATTCTTCAGCCTCAGGCGCCCCTTTTTTTGTTTACGTTTTATTGTTAATAGTGCCATGGGTGTATTAAATACACAACAAATATGTAAATATCTAAGTCTTAACGTTTATAATATATATTATTTTAACATAACTAGCTGTCCCGGCAAACGTTGTTTTTGCCATAATATAAAGTATTTCGCCCATATTATTATTTTATTGAAGTGACTAAATAAGTATGTCACCATGGCAAAGTCCATGATTGCTATCCTTTCGCACAAACAATGGTCGCCGTCAGTCTCGAGTTGTACCAATTTACTATTATTTATTCAACAAATTAATACACTTATCAATAAAAAGATAAAAGAGTAGATGTTGTCCGATTCTCAACCCTAGCCGATATGCTCGCTTAGATTCACGAAAATCGGTAGAGCCGTTTCAGAGGAGTTCAACCACGCACACCGTGACAAGCTCACGCAATTCGTGAGCTAGCTCAACTGATAGGTGTTTTTGACACCTTCATAATATCCTGATTCCTGACTCCCGCCGCGGAATGCGACTGGTTTTCAGCGATTAAAATATTTAATACTAAATAAAATGTGCAATGATAAATACGATAACATAATGACACTTATTCTTGAATAATAATTGTTAAAATATTCAGCCTGGTGGACCGAGAACACAATATTCCCGACTTTCAATCATATTAATATGCTATTATCACATTATCGACGACCACAGAGCCGAACTCAGTTAAAGCAGTAGACTCCTTCAAATTCATTCTAAAATACTTTACTTCGACTTAGATTTTAGATATATTTAGAAATTAATTTACAATACAATAATTAGAAGTGTCCTAGATTATGGCACTTTTCTTTTAGAGCCGTGTAGCGTAACTGGTTTACAAAAAATGGACAGAATACAAGCGAAAGCCTTGCGTATAATCTGCGGAGCTATGAGATCATCTCCCATAAACGCACTTCAGTTGGAATGTTGCGAACCTCCTCTTCAACTCCGTCGACAATATCTGGCGGATAAACTTACTCTCTTCAATCTTATTAGTTAATAGACTTATTACAGAGATCTTCGTCCGCTCCATCGAAACCTTAGCCAAACAATTTGACAATGGCTGTAATACGATATCTTCTAAAGCCATCATTGTCATTGTTTATAAACAATGTTGACATTATGGGTTGGTGACATTGGCTCAGATGAATGTGTGAAGCGTCTTTCGAAAGAAACATTCCGGTAAAAATCCTAGCCCATACCTGAGTAGTATAGTACCCGGGATCCACTTATAAATTAGTTGTTTTTTTCTTGCACTCTGTAACTACAACTGAATACTGATAATTGACTTAAAACTTTCTGCCTAGTAAAACTTGGCAAAATAAAAAATTACGGTTTTAAATAGCGGTATCGAAATTTATATTACAAAGACATAAACTCCCGGGCGTGATCGGATGTTATTAAATTATGTAACTCTTTTTTTATAAAAAAAAGAAGAAGAAAATATAATATTTAAGTTATTACGCCCCGCGATGGTTATTCAAGATTACATTAAATAGGGTAATGCTACAGTACGGGTTATTATTGCTAACGCTTAACGCTCTGCACAGGACAGCCACCTCACAGTCGGTTAGCCGCTGGATAAAGCAGGTGCTGAGCGAGAGCGGCGCGGCGTCGACACGAGCGTCGACACGGGGATTGATACTGGACACTATCAGTAAGACGACAGTCGACAGGCAGGAGTCGGGACTAGCGACTCCAATACTTTCGCTATTTTCCTTAACCATAATTTTATCGACGAACAAAGTTTCGCTGAATCAGTTAAATAATCACCATGATCCCAGTATGTTATCATTTGAATCACAAACCATAGAGGTCTCTTACGTTTCGTTTCTACTGACTATTATCATTATTTATTGTTAAATTCTTTCTCGAATATAATGGTAACTATTCATAATGAATATTGTATTTCATCAACAAAAAAAAAAATCTTTCTTTCGTTACTCTGAAAATCTACTTTTGGTTAATTATATATCGAAGAATGAAGCGAAGAAATATAATAAATGATCAAACGGACTTACCAAGTGAAGTTCGATCATTATTATATGAGTCGCTTCATTCGAAGATATAATCTCCCTCCCACCCAGTCTGCACGAAACTATGTTTGATGCAGTACCCAAAGAAAGAAAGAAAGAAAGATTTTTTGCATTACCTCTCTCTAAACATAATGAAGCACGCCGGAACGTCGAGTGACCGTCACGAGCGGGTAACATTTCAAATACCCACATACGTCTTTAAAAAAAACGCGATTGCCTAGCAGATAAGCAAAGGTACTACTTTTGGTTAATTATGTATCTTCGAATGAAGCGACTCATATAATAATGATCGAACTTCACTTGGTAAGTTCGTTGGATCATTTAATTTCGCGTGGTGTGTCATCGGTAATTTAGAATACATTGCAGGCTTAATCATGCCGAAATTTGGCCGCGTATTTTCGGCCTAGTGTGTTTAGACACTTACGTAGCCCCAGGGTTTCGCGGAGCATAGTTTAAGAATGGCTGCTGTAGACAATCTTCATGCTAGCTACTACCACCCGAACCCGATGCTCACACTTAAGCGTGATTACAGGTAACTTTGCAGAGCAAAATTATATAAAAATTATATAGAGCTTATAAGTTCATGCGGTAAACTTGTATCTGCGCTGCGCGAGTTTGTTTCGAAGAACTTCGGGGCTAAAAAATGGTCGCTTTGGAGAATCATATTAGGAATCATAATATGATTAATATATAAAAAAAATTACACTGTCTTGGCAATTCAGATGTCTAAATTCGTACTTAACTATTTGACATTCGTGAGTTTGAAAGTTTTGACAATTCATTTTGTGAATTGATTGAGAAGAATTGATAAATGTGACCATTTTAGCCCCGCTGGGCTTAATCGCGCTACTGTATATATTTATATTGCGTTCGAACCTCAACGGTATAATAACGGTCATCACTAAGATTTTGTCCAGAGTTAATTAATTATTTTTGGTTGGTTAGCAGATGCGAAAGATTTTTTTTACAAATGTACGTTTGTTGCATAATATTATGTATATTTTACTCAAAGAAAGAAAAGAAAGAAACAAAAAAAAAGGTGGCACTAGGGGACTGCCGCGGTAAAGCTATTGCATATCATTTTTAATTAACTTATGCAATTATGTATAACCCGCATACATCTAGTCGCACGCAAGCAAACACCGTGTCGAAATCTGGCAACGTCGCACCCCGAGCCACACTGAGCCGAAGTCTCCCGAACTGAAACGACGTTCGACGAATGTTAGGTGATTTTCTTTACGGAATTTCTTGATTCGGTCGCCGGGCTCAAAGCCCGCGATGAAAGCTTAGCAGTATCTTAAAAATCCATAACAATATGCCTTTTCTATGAAAAGCTTTTATGTAATACCTTTCCCATTTTACCACAACTTATTTCTGCCCTTAAACACCTAAATGCGAGATTTCGAAGAGGAATGTCTGTATGATAGAATGCGGTACTTGTATTGAGAAAGATAATATTATGTAATATTATTCAGAATATATTATATGTGCTAGTTCCATAGTGTCCAAAACACGATGCAACTTATTTTTCTCTATAGAAAAAAATCGCAAACATACCTCTAATAAAATCTTAAAATGCTCGGTATGTGTAGTAAATTGCACTAAATAATTATTTAATTTATGGGCAATATTTGCCTACCAGTGTATTACTGCTATATTGTTTTATTTTTTTAAAATAAATCCTTAATTAGCAGTAGTCAAGTATTTTCCACTGTCAGAGTAGACTTAGCCGTACGCGTGTGCGTTTTTAATGTATGCAATTTTCGGTCCATTTCGATTAGCTCTTCTAAGCCCCTTAAGGGTCTAAAATTCAATTTATCCCAACATGTTTACCCAAGATTTACACCTAAATAGCCTCGTATAGAGATGGCTTTTGGCTCGTTTTGTTTTCGTTTCATTCCAAATTGAAATGGTAATAAATGCTTGTTTTGTTATTTGTATAAGATCGGTATAACGTAGTGTATTAACTATTACCAAATGGGTACTCTGTATTATGGAATCCGTACTAATATTATTATAAAAGTGTGTCTGTCTGTTTGTCTCTCTGTGGGTCTGTTTATCTATTCACGCCCAAATTACTGAACCAATTTTGCTGTTTAGTACCTACTAGTTTATGCTCGTTTATCGCGCCGGAACCGTACATTTTTCCGGGACAAAAAGTATCGTATGTCCTTTTTGAAAATCGGTTCAGTGGTTGGGGCGTGAAGAGGTAACAGACAGACATATAGACAGACAGACAGACACACTTTTGCATGCCTCAACGAACGCAATGCCAACATTTTCATTTTTTAAGTTTTGGATACGGTCAGAGGGCATGCGTCGCGGGCATGCCTCACGTTCGCTGTTGACCCTTGACGAACAGAAAAAGGCACAGTGTGGACAAAGCTTATTAGTATGTATGGAAGGTTTTTTGTATATCAATGATGGAATAGTCACTTTAAGTCCATATTAGGTATGTCAAAGTACGAGTGATATGATTTTTTTTCGAGTGATTTGATGATATGCCATATCTAGTAATATATACGTCTACGCTTATATATTATGTCAAACTACAAGTGATTTATGTGCGAAAACTTTTATATTACACAATAAAGTAGTCCCACTGGACAGAAGTTCTGTAATCAGTGGTGAGTTTGAAAGTACGCCGGGGTTTTTAAAAAGTTACACACACGCTTTCTGATAAATATTATAAGGGCGAGCGAAGCGAGCCCACCACATTTTGTGATTCACTTTACGGAAAAACTATCACGCCTATTGATTTATGCTTTAACGCAGTAATTTTTATTTATATGTAGATGTGTTATCATCAGTCAGTCAAGGTGTGACGACGCGAGCCCTCACAAAGCTCGGCTTTTAGCTAGTATAAAGAAAAAGATGTGTAATGGTACCTGAAAAGCCTACGTGATACGTATGTTTTGGCGCAATAGGCCTGTCTTTTACATAGTCTACATATTAGCTGGTTTAATAATATTATTTTAGCTTTTTATTTAAATATGTCAGTACACCTTCGTAGTTCTTCAAATAAAACAAAAATTACTTTCCCCTTTGGGGCGTACCTGGCCCAACACGTCTCCCTAGCCATTCAGCGCGGTAACGCGGCCAGTGTGATGGGGACGTTTGAGCATGGTACGCTGCGGGGTGGCCTTTTTGATTAAGATCTTTAGTTTTTCCTTTTTTTTTATTCTAATTATTATCATTGTCATATTATTTTTTATTTAAGTTTCTGTAGGTTACTGTTATTGTAAATTTTATATTCTAAATATGTTACCTAAATTATATTTATCTTAGATTTAGTACTATATTGAAAATATATTGAAAAGGTTTCTGATAGAAAAATTTTACTATAATTTATTAGACTATCTGAATGATAAAAAACAATGATTATTATATATTACATTGAAATCAATTATTCTTTCCCCTTAAAATATTTTTTAAAACTGTAGTGTTCGTTAAAACGGGTGATGCTAGTTGATTTAAAAGTACAATTTGTGTTTTTAAAATTGCACCCGTAAAGGGATTAAATTGGGAATCAAAATTTGTATTTCAGAAATATATTTTATGCGGGCAAAATTCCTGAAAAAACTTATCAATAAATAAAATGAATTCCTCGCAATAATACGCGTTTGTTATAATATTAATTTAATCTTTCATACAACCTTTATACAAAAAACCAACGAACTAGCCTCGCACCGGAAGTGAACCCTATTTCTGTTTCAATTCACAAAATCAGAGAAATTTTATTTTTATCAATGTTATAACTTAATATTATAATGTATGAAGGACGCATTTAGAAGTTAGATTAGCGTGATCCTGACCATGCCATTTAAGAATTTAAGACGCAAGTGGATAAAGGGGCTGACAATTTGAACATTTTAGTTTTTTTTTCATAAATGGAGGCTCCAGGGAAAGGGAAAATGATTTTAAATAAAAAAATGTGGATTTTATGTACAGCCAGATATTATATAAGCCAGATGTTGAATCAAGGTAAGTTACAGTGTTTGTTCAAATTTTAAGGAAAAAATGAGTAATTGCCCTCTTATTACAAAATAATTAAGTAATCGACTTCGTCCACTTACGTCTTCAAGTATGAGTAGTACCATAGAGTATGGCTGGTCTCTGGTAGTACTTAAGTTTTTAATTAACCCATTTGCAGTAATATTATATTTATGGAAAAATTGATTTGATGGGTAAACAATTGTTTCATCTATTAACCAACCTGGGGAAAGTTGTTTCAACCTATAATTAGCCATATTATGACCATATCATAATATTATGTTACTATAACTATGTCGCTGTACTATCTAATATGATCTATTCATCATATAAATAAAAATAAATAAAACTGTTAGTCTAACTCTAGATCGGTTGTACCGATTTGGTCAATTTTGGTCTTGAAATATTCTTGTGAGTCCGGGGTAGGTTTATATTAAACCAAAATAATACTTGTTATGATCTAAGTTATAAGCAGAGTAAAGTTAAGAAACTTGACGAATCCTAAGTTTTTTAATATCGGCTCATATAGCCCACTTAAAAGAAGGGTACCTTTTACTTTTTCGTATTTAGGAGGATAAAATCTTGATATTATATTTCAAACTAGAAGAAGCCCGCAACTCCGTTGCGCCAAAATTCGTCTATCGCACGGTAACCGTACATTTTTCCGGGATAAAAAGTATCCGATTTCCTTTCCCGGTACTCAAAGTATCTCATACCAAATTTTATGAAGAGGTTACAGGCAGACAGACCAACAAATATATTATAGACTGGCATACTTTCGTATTTATATATGGATATAAGACGGTTATCTTTTCTCCTTTTTTTTCACCATTTACTTCATGATGCGTCTTATCACTAAACCAAATAGAATATTAATTACCAATAAATATATTAATGAAGCATTCATCCAAATGAACTCGGGTAAACAATTTTATAGTAGCTTAACAGACTATTAAACTGAGTTATTGCTACTCCATTATCCAAGTTATGTCTTAGGTTAAATATTAGAGTAAACTTACAGCACAGAATATATTATATTATTAGTCTAAAAGCCGAGCCATGTGAAGGCTTGCATCGTTTTGCTGCGTAGTAAAAGATTTAAGGCATTTTATTAAATTTTAATAGTAACCAAACATTGATTGTCCGATGATAGCACATCTACATAAAAATAAGAATTACTATGTTAAAGCACAAATCAATAGGCGTGACAGTTTTTCAGTAAAGTGTACCACAAAAGTGCTCAAGTTGTGGGATATACTATCTATGATAACTAATTATATTGGCCAACAAAGCGTAGGACTTCAACAGTCACTTTGTCTCATAAAAAGTTCGGGAACATTAAAAGCTCTTTGAAGTAAAGGGATTGTTTCGAAGTTTCCTGTAAAAGTTTAACAAAAGCTCTGAGAATTAAAGCTTGTTAGGCTTTAGAAACAGTTTAAGCCTTTTATCAGCTTATTTACGGATGTATACGGTAACTTAATAGAGATAATCTTAATATTTGTATTTAAGTTTAATTAATAAAGCTTTGCTAGTTTTACTAGTGATTTTTCTTTTGCTATTTGTTTTTAATGTTCCTTATTTGTCTCCAGGATGTATCTCGAGAACTGTTATAGCTAGACAGCTGAAATTTACACAAATTAAGTATTACTGTTGTTGATTTAATTAAAGGTATAATAAAACAAAGTCAATGTCAAAGGGGGCTCCTGTACAACAAATATGCGATTTTTTGGCGTGGATGATAATTGAAATTATATTTCTTCGCTTCATTCTTCGATATATAATTAACCAAAAGTAGTGCCTTTGCTTATCTGCTAGGCAATCGCGTTTTTTTTAAATAGTCTGATTAACAAGTGCCATTTTCCTCAAAACCTGATCTAATGCACCGAAAATTATGATTTTGGTTTCATTCGATTCGGAATATCATCTAGAACATTCTATCAAAATTCCAAGAGGAGCTGAAAAAAAATGCAAAAGTTATAAACAATTAAGTAAACATAAAAAGAAGGGCTTAGTTTTCTTTTTATATTTCGAAAACTGTTTGAGATAATCAAAATTTGAAAATAGACCCTTTAAGAGCAGAAAATTTCCTAAAAAAAATTCTAGATCCTGGAACCTTATCAACAATCCTTATAACTTTAATTGAGCGGCGAAAGTAACGGTAAAAACGCGTAGTTCGGGTTTCGCGTGAATTGCCGCAATCTGCCACGTGAACTAAAAAAATATATTTTAACTGATTAAATATTAATATAAAGAATTAAAAAAATTTGAGTACTAAGTAAACATATCAATAAACAATAATCCGTCAACAAAAATAAATTATCATAATTTGTTTAATTGTTATGCTTTTGTTAATTTGTTAATAGTCACCATTTTAATGTTAACATAAAAACGCTGATTATTTCAAAACAAGAAATCTATAATTTTTTATTATTCTTTTGAGCTAATCTTAAAAGGGCTTAGAAGAGATATCCGTTGGAAAAATTCAACAATTTTGATTTTTCACTTTTTTATGAACAATCAAATGCATTCATGAAATTTTCATGTAAATATAGCAATTAGGGGTTTTTCATCAACAAAAATGATTATTTTAATTTTATTAGTTATAAATAAAAAAATATATATTGTTATCTAGCTTATAACAATAAGAAAACAAAATAGTAACAATAATTGGATATTAAAGTACCGTGATTGCTTTATTTACATGAATAATTTTGGAATGACTTTGAATGTTAATAAAAAAGTGAAATATAAAATTTTTTTTTTCAACGGGAATCTCTTATAAGGCTGTTTAAGATTAGCTCAAAAGAATAATAAAAAATCTGGATTTCTTGTTTTGAAATAATCAGCGTTTTTATGTTAACATTAAAATGGTGACTATTAACAAATGTACAAAAGCATAATAATTAAACAAATTGTGATAATTTATTTTTGTTAACGGATTATTGTTTATTTATATGTCTACTTAGTACCCATTTTTTTTTATTCCTTAATATTAGTATTTAATTACTTAAAATATTTTTTTAGTTCACGTAGCAGATTGCGGCAAATCACGCGAAATTTTACTGTTACTTTTGACGCTCAATTAAAGCTATAAGGATTATTGGTAAGGTTCGAGGAGCAAGAATTTTTTTAGGAAATTTCCTGCTCTTTAAGGATCTATTTTTAAATTTTGATTACCTTAAATAGTTTTCGAAATATTAAAAAAAAACCAAACCCTTCTTTTTATGTTTACTTAATTGTTTATAACTTTTGCATTTTTTTTCAGCCCCTCTTGGAATTTTGATAGTATGTTCTAGATGGTATTCCGAATCGAATGAAACCAAAATCATAATTTTCGGTGCATGAGATCAGGTTTTGACAAAAATGGCACTTGTTTAACCAGAGTAAAAGACGTATGTGGGTACTTGAAAAGCTACCCGCTCGTGACGGTCACTCGACGTTCCGGCATGCTTCATTCTTTGTTAACACGAGGCAACGCGAGCACGTATACATAGTAACCATGCCAAAGCGCAGCTGGTTATCATTATTAAGATGATTGAGTCAGTGTTGTAAGTAACTAAAGACAGTGTTATTTTATTGTGTAGCAAGAAAATACATGTAAGTACTATTAAATACTTAAATAAACGGCAGGCACAACCGAGGCCGAGACGAGCCAATTATATTCAATACTAACCGGCATGTACAGCGACCGCGAGTCAATAAACGAACAATGTGTTTGGACTACGAGTCTTTATACACAATCTATAATATTATGTATGCTTTATCTGTTCTATAAATAGAATTATAGAACTATATGTTTGCCGGATCAACCCATCAAGCCCCGCACGAGCACTGGTGATCGCGACAACAATAGAATACAATAGCATTTCCAAGAATCCTCGATCTAAGGATTAAGGGAAACAACTGCAGGTGATTGCTGCAATTATTTAACTAACCGGTATGTACTGTGACTGTGAGTCAATAAGAACAGTGTGTTTGGACCGCGAGTCCTTTTACACAATCTATATTCTATATGCATCGGAATTGATTGCGGATCTCTGACGATGTTTTACCTATTCTATAAATAGAACTATATGTTTGCCCGATTGGGGGTAATAACTGTAAGTTAATTACTACAAATGTTTAAATATGTTAAGTTATTTTATAAACCGCCATAATGTGTGGATTGACCGCGGGTCTCTAAACACAATTTATATGCATCGGAATTGACTGCGAGTCTCTGACGATGTTTTATCTGTTCTATAAATAGAACTATACGTTGGCTGGTTTGGGGGTTAACAGCGAGTTATTTTGTAAAACGCCATAATGTGTGGATTGACTGCGAGTCTCTAAACACAATCCTTATACATCGAAATTGACTGCGGGTCTCTGACGATGTTTTATCTAAAAATAAAAGTATAATATGTTGGCTGGTTTGAGGGGATTAACTGCGAGTTAATTACTATTTAAATTTTAAATATTTTGATATTTTTTAAATCAACATAATGTATGGATTGACTACGAGTCTCCGACAATGTTTAAAAATAAAAATTTGCAACTACCGCGCGTTTTCCCGCGCTCTTTGTTCTATAAATAGAACTACATAATTATTATTATAATGTTAATATCTTTTCCGTTTTATAGAGAACAGCTATTTTGAGCTAATAACTAGATCGACTGCGAGTCTCATCAGTTAACAATCAATGCGCGTCCCGCGCGATCCTTTTGTTCTAAAGAACTACGATTATAATTTATTATGTCTGCCGGTATATAATTATTATTATTAAATAAATTTTGCACTAATGTTGGGATTCAGGATACACCGCGAGTGTATAACGAAACTTACTTAATATCTACGTAACGTGATAGTTACTACCCTCAATAATTTTTGTAACATATTTTATCGACAAATAAGTCGATTATAACGAGCAATTAAGCTACCCCAATATTTATTTTTTTAGGTCACTAAGACCAGACAATCGGGGAAATATCACTAGAAGTGACCGATATACGGGTCGGTCAGGTTACGAATGAACCCGAAACTTTCCCACTCCTAAACCAGGTGCCAACGGTCGATTCTGAGTACCGGCACCGATAGAACCGGACCAGATCCGGATAGATCCAGAGCTCCTACTGACGTTAGGTGAGCCCTCGTTGGATTCACCACATTATGGTTTTAAATGATCCTGAAAACGATTAAGATAAGCTACTGCTTATAAAACATTCCTGATAATAAGTGTTGCAGATCGATCCCATTTCGATCAATTATTATTATCATTATAGATTTCACCTGACAAAGTCTCGATATTATCCGACTTATCAACAGTATCTGACTTATCTCGATATTAATTATTATCAGACTTATCAGATAATATATTATCAGACAAGACAACTTCGTAACGGAAACCTATAACACTCGATAAGTCTTGTCTCAATATCATGTCAATATCAGACCGAGATTAATATTGTTTCGCTGGATAATTCCAGTATTTGTTCTCAGAGACAAATTAGTACATCCCATCAATCGGGTACCTTTTGGGCTCTGGCAACCCTTCCCGCTACCCGTCAAAAGGGGGGGGGGGAAGGGAAGAGCTGGTAATCGTCGGCTGGCGCCGCTAGTACTGTACCGCTACAATCAACCCCCTTCGAGATCGAAGAGCGTTGAGGCGACTAAACGCTCAACACCGCAGCAGTAGTGCTGACAGTTATTTTATATATATTTTATAGATGTGACTATGATAATAATTATTGTGGGCTTAATACAGCTATCCCCAACCCGCGCCCCGCGGGCCGCAAGCGGGCCACCGGGACTTTATTTGTAGCCCGCGTGATGTTAAACCATTTTGAAATTCACGCCCACGGGTAAAATAGTATACAGTTAACGTGAAAGCCTTTTTCACTTGTAAATCGTTAATTTTGAATAACGTTATTTTTTAAACCTAAAAATGTTTGTTGCGGCCCGCGACACCAAGACCAAAAATGTTTGCGGCCCACACGAGAAAAAAAAAAATTTAGGGAACTTCGTTCCTAAAACAAATCAGGTTGAGGACCACTGGCTTAATATATTTTACACCATGACATCAATAAATTATTAGAATTTAAAACTATATCTTCGTGTACCCTCACCGAAGGTTACCTTTTTACAAAGATTTTCTTTTCCCCAAACAAAGCGGCAAAAAATATTATATTATAATATTTTAAATACAATTGTTGAATTATTTTAAATTTGAAACCACCAAGTAAGTTTCTTTCAAAATTACATGTTAATTTGGAAAATTACCGTATGGCTTTCAAGCCAATACCCAAAACTGGATATCTAGCATAAATAGAGTTAAGAGCCTACTTCTTGGTTACTATTAACTCATTAGTCGATCGAAAGATTTTAATTTACGGATTAAGAGCCTTAAGTCTTGACGTACAGACTATCAGATGCGCTAACATTTTTTTTGCACAAAAAATATAAAGAAGGAAACCAGACCAGGCTTTATCACTACTAGACTTACCACGCTTTAATTTAACAATATCAGTGTTCTAGGCGACAATTCTTCAGCCTCAGGCGCCCCTTTTTTGTTTACGTTTTATTGTTAATAGTGCTATGGGTGTATTAAATCCGCAACGAATAATTATTAATAATTTAAGTCTTAACGTTTATAATATATATAATTATAACATAACTAGCTGTCCCGGCAAACGTTGTTTTGCCATATAAAGTATTTCGCCCATATTATTATTTTATTGAAGTGACTAAATAAGTATGTCACCATGGCAAAGTCCATGATTGCTATCCCGTCGCACAAACAATGGTCGCCGTCAGTCTCGAGTTGTAACAATTTACTATTATTTATTCAGCAAATTAATAAACTTATCAATATAAAGATAAAAGAGTAGATGTTGTTCGATTCTCAATCCTAGCCGATATGCTCGCTTAGATTCACGAAAATCGGTCGAGCCGTTTCAGAGAAGTTTAACCACGCACACCGTGACAAGCGCACGCAATTCGTGAGCTAGCTTAACTGATAGGTGTTTTGACACCTTCATATCCTGATTCCTGACTCCCGCCGCGGAATGCGACTGGTTTTCAGCGATTAAAATATTTAATACTAAATAAAATATGCAATGATAAATACGATAACAGAATCACACTTATTCTTGAATAATATTTGTTAAAATATGCAGCCTGGTGGACCGAGAACACAATATTCTCGACTTTCAATCATATTAATATGCAATAGTCACATTATCGACGACCACAGAGCCGGACTCAGTTACTACGAACTCAGTACTAAAGCAGTAGACTCCTTAAAATTTATTCTAAAATACTTTATTTCGACTTATATTTTAGATATATAATAACTTGTGTCGTCTTTCTATGTCAATTTTTATGTAAACAGTGTCTTGTGTGCAATAAATGTTTAAATAAATAAATAAATAAATAACTCTCTTCAAGCTTATTAGTTAATAGACTTATTACAGAGATCTTCGTCCGCTCCATCGAAACCTTAGCCAAACAATTTGACAATGGCTGTAATACGATATCTTCTACAGCCATCACTGTGCACTGTCATTGTTTATGAACAATGTTGAAATTATTGGTTGGTGACATTGGCTCAGATGAAAGTGTGAAGCGTCTTTCGAAAGAAGCTTTCCGTTAAAAATCCTAGCCCATACCTGAGTAGTATAGTATCCGGGATCCACTTATAAATTATTTGTTTTTTTCTTGCACTCTGTAACTACAGCTGAATACTGATCATTGGCTTAAACTTTCTGCCTAGTAAAACTCGTCAAAATAAAAAAATATATGGTTTTAAATAGCATAAACGTGATTGGATGTTATTAAATTATGTAACTCTTTTTTTTATAAAAAAAAAGAAGAAGAAGATATAATATTTAGGTTATTACGCCCTGCGATGGTTATGATTGATTATATTAAATAGGGTAATGCTACAGTACGGGTTATTAATAATTGCTAACGCTTAACGCTCTGCACAGAACAGCCACCTCCCAGTAGATTAGCCGCTGTACAAAGCAGGTGCTGTGCGAGAGCGGCGCTGCGTCGACACGAGCGTCGACACGGGGATTGATACTGGACACTATCAGTAAGACGACAGTCGACAGGCAGGAGTCAGGACTAGCGACTCCAATACTTTCGCTATTTTCCTTAACCATAATTTTATCGGCGAACAAAGTTTCGCTGAATCAGTTAAATAATCACCATGGTCCCAGTATGTTATCATTTGAATCACAAACCATAGAGGTCTCTTACGTTTCGTTTCTACTGACTATTATTATTATTTATTGTTAAATTCTTTCTCGAATATAATGGTAACTATTCATAATGAATAATGTATTTCATAAAAAAAATCTTTCTTTCGTTACTCTGAAAATCTACTTTTGGTTAATTATATATCTAAGAATGAAGCGAAGAAATATAATAAATGATCAAACGAACTTACCAAGTGACGTTCGATCATTATTATATGAGTCGCTTCATTCGAAGATATAATCTCCCTCCCACCCAGTCTGCACGAAACTATGTTTGCTGCAGTACCCAAAGAAAGAAAGAAAGATTTTTTGCATTACCTCTCTCTAAACATAATGAAGCACGCCGGAACGTCGAGTGACCGTCACGAGCGGGTAGCTTTTCAAGTACCCACAAACGTCTTTTAAAAAAACGCGATTGCCTAGCAGATAAGCAAAGGTACTCCTTTTGGTTAGTTATATATCGAAGAATGAAGCGAAGAAATATAATTTCAATTATCATCCACGCCAAAAAATCGCATATTTGTTGTATAGGAGCCCCCTTTGACATTGACTTTGTTTTATTTCCCGTACCTTTTATTAAATCAACAACAGTAATACTTAATTTGTGTAAATTTCAGCTGTCTAGCTATAACAGTTCTCGAGATACATCCTGGAGACAAAAAAGGAATGAAGTGACTCATATAATAATGATCGAACTTCACTTGGTAAGTTCGTTTGATCATTTATAATATTGACAAAACTCTCAATTCACGTTCAAACCGCTACACCGATTTTGCTGAAATTTAGTCTGGGGATACTTTTAACCCGGGAAAGGACATAGGATACTTTTATCCCGGAAAATGTACGGTTCCCACGCGATAAACGAGATTCGCCGCAACGGTGTCGTTATCTAGTAACAATAATATACTTTATTCAAATAATTTTAATACCACCGGGGGATTAAGAGCTTTTACGAGTTCGCAATTGTTGTGAGTTTTAAAATATAAAAATAATTCGTTAAAAATGTGTGTCTTGGGATTACTTCTTTTTAGTTTCGCCTAAGTTTTTATTCTCGTTATTCCATTACGTTTAGTACTCCTGCATTAAAATAATATAGTAAATAATATAGTAAATTTATAATATTGTTTACTTTTCGAATGGTTCTTACTAGAAATACCTACAAAAATCGAAGTAATATATTAATAATTATTGTGTTAAAACTTTCATCTTTAGATATATATTTTAGCCAATTAGGTAATATATTATTTTGCACGGGCTGCGCCTAGTTTGGAACACAGATGTGTATGCAAACATTTTGTTGATATTACAGCACTGGACAGTAGAATGCAGCACCGGCATAAACAGTAAACAAAAAACTTTGTTCGACGTTTGATAACACTTCTGACAATATTCTGATATCACGTGTGCAACATGTCGGATTTGGGTCGGACTATTTATTGTATATAGCGCCCTCTGTCTTTGCTTAATATTCCCTTTTTATTTAAGACATTAACGTTTTTATGTTTGTCTTTGTTCCAGGTGAACCAGTGATGTGCGTGTGTGTGAAGTGATGATGAAAGGATGATGGGATGGTGGGTGCTAGTGGTGTTAGTGGTGGGGGCGGCGGGGCAGAACTGCCGCAGGGAGGAGCAGAAGGGCCGGACCTGCGACAACTTCTGCGACGGTGGACAATGCAGGATCAGAGCGGCGTTGCTGCTGCCGAAGAACACGACGTACGATGCGAATTTGCCGTCGGTGGGTTGGTTTTTTTACAAAAAATTTCCGAACGTCGTTTCTAAGGTGTCTACCACCACCACTTTTTTAACCTATCAACCTCCATAAGGACACCGGCGACCGCGACAACAATAGAACAATAGATTTCCAAGAATCCGTGATGGAAGGATTAATATAATAAATTAATAAAGACTTTTCTAAAATCTAGTTAATAGAATCAGGCGTTACTTTGCGGAAATCCATAGCTTAAAATTTAGTATAAATTAAAAAAATATTTCGCGACATTTCCAAAAATAATAACTTAAAACATTTTTTTTTTCTTATATCTCGCAACAGTATGAACGAAGTATTATTGACGTGAATACGTCTTATAATTCGATATGGGCTGCGCGCACGAAAAAACATGACGCTATATGCGGCGTTACCTCGCTCTGAGGCGTTCCATTTGAGTTGTTTAGCAGAAATGTATAGTCGGGGAAATGAGTAGTTTAGCAGAAATGTACAGTCGGGGAAATGAGTTGTTTAGCAGAAATGTACAGTCGGGGAAAATTGTGCTAAGCAGAAATGTACAGTAGGGGAAATGAGTTGTTTAGCAGAAATGTACAGTCGGGGAAATGAGTGGTATAGTAGAAATGTACAGTCGGGGAAATGAGTTGTTTAGCAGAAATGTACAGTCGGGGAAAATTGTGCTAAGCAGAAATGTACAGTCGGGGAAATGAGTCGTTTAGCAGAAATGTACAGTCGGGGAAAATTGTGCTAGGCAGAAATGTACAGTCGGGGAAATGAGTTGTTTAGCAGAAATGTACAGTCGGGGAAAATTGTGCTAAGCAGAAATGTACAGTCGGGGAAAATTGTGCTAAGCAGAAATGTACAGTCGGGGAAAATTGTGCTAAGCAGAAATGTACAGTCGGGGAAATTAGTTGTTTAGCAGAAATGTACAGTCGGGGAAAATTGTGCTTAGCAGAAATGTACAGTCGGGGAAATGAGTTGTTTAGCAGAAATGTACAGTCGGGGAAAATTGTGCTAAGCAGAAATGTACAGTCGGGGAAATGAGTTGTTTAGCAGAAATGTACAGTCTGGGAAATGAGTTGTTTAGCAGAAATGTACAGTCGGGGAAAATTGTGCTAAGAAGAAATGTACAGTCCGGGAAATGAGTTGTTTGGCAGAAATGTACAGTCGGGGAAAATTGTGCTAAGCAAAAATGTACAGTCGGGGAAATGAGTTGTTTAGCAAAAATGTACAGTCGGGGAAAATTGTGCTAAGCAGAAATGTACAGTCGGGGAAATGAGTTGTTTAGCAGAAATGTACAGTCGGGGAAAATTGTGCTAAGCAGAAATGTACAGTCGGGGAAATGAGTTTTGACGTGACAACGTCTTATAATTCGATGGAGCCGGCTGCACGCACGAAAAAACTCATGCGGCGTTACCTCGCTCTGAGGCGTTCCATTTAAGGCTTGAAGTGCAAGCGAGAGCGCGGAACGAGCGACAAAGAGGCACGTTGTCACGTTCAACTATCGTCAGTAAACCGACTTTACAGACAACCGTTTTTTTGAAATACTGGAAAATTGTCTGTATAAACTATAAGTGCCCGCAATTTCATTGAACAAAATTTCGTATAAGTATAGGAAAACTGCTCTTTGAAAAATGTACTATAATATATTATCTTTATCGAGTTTCAAAGTATCTAAGTATACCAAATTTTATCTAAACGGCTTCAGCGGTTAAAGTTCGAAGAGGTAACAGACACACAGATAGACAGAGACATATTTCTATTATTAGTATGAACGTAATAAATTTAGATTTACGTCAAAATTATATTATTATTAACAACTCGTTCCCACAGTATCCATTGTCTTTTACATCCTCCTGTATATAATATTATGCGCAGATTATTACATTGTTAGGTACCCCAGTTAGTTAAGCCATAAAGTTAGGAATCTACCGGCTCTTGAAACCTATTTATCTTAAGGCTCCATTGCCACGCTTAGTTACGATGGATAACCATGATTGCGAACTTGAACTCATGAACGAATTATATACCTCTCTACATATTTATCATGGGCCAACGTATGATCATTGTTCGATGTCAACCTGTCCTCGGCATTAACAATCATGGCGGCAAACATAGTCGCCATAGCCCAATTAGGGCTTTTTTATAAAATAAGGCGGAGAGCGAGCAAACGGGTCACCTGATGGAAAGCAACTATAATTATATGGACACTCGCAACTTCAGAAGAGGTGCATTGCCGGCCTTTAAGGAGGGAATACGCTCTCTTCTTTTAAAAACCTCTCAAAAGACAGACTTTGTAGATAGATAGCATTTTTGAGTTCATCTTCAGTTCATAATTTTAAAACTTAAAGTTGCATACTGCTATTATAAAAGCACTTTAGTTATCTGTACGGTACTATCTTTAAAAATTCCCAAAAGATATGTCGCCGCGGAGGTTCCTGTCTGATTGGGACTCTTTATATTATTTTCATGATTAGAAAAATTATTATAAAGTGATTATAATTAAGTATGAATTATTGTTAAAATATTGTGTAATACGTTGTTATTAGAATGATTGATATGTGTTTTATGATTTATTGTAAACCCGGAAGATATTTTAACTTCCGGGGTATTTATTAAAATTATTTAATATGATTTCATACTTGCCACTATAGAATTATTCTAATTAGTGCAGCCAGAGGTTTTAACCTCCGAAAATTGTAATAGTGAATGGATTTTTGTTTTTGAGGTGTCATTTTATTTTTTACACTATAACTTGCAAAGTTTACCAAAATTTTTTTTGTGCTTTTAATTTTTTTAGTTACCTAATTAAAAATTAATATTTCACCATATAAAACCGGTCATGAAAAAATTTTTGTTTCTTGTTCCTGTTATTTAATGACTCCTATCCGATTGTTTACGTTGAAAATTAACCAAATACACAATTTTTAAAAAAGAAAGTTTGCTTTGCTAAGCTAAATACAACTATAAGGTTTTTGCATAGTTTTTAGAGATTAACGCTCGTCGTAACCAAGATAAAAGGGTTTGGGTGGATTAAAGGGTTGTAACGAAAAGTGTGTTAAGGTTCAATTTCATCACCGACTGATAAAGTTAATACTCGAATTAGTATCACGTTTCCTCTTTCATTTTTCATATGAATAAAAAAGAAGGCATTACATTTTAACAAGCTGTTAACACTAACAGACATTGGTGAAATTGGGTCTTAACTTACTTGTTGTGCGTATTTAATTTTTTGAGAAATGATTACTTTTAAGTACTTGAAAACGTTTAAATATCTCCAAAAATGTGTAAAATAGACCGAAAATATTTTTCTATATTTGTTGAGAATTTATTTAAGTGAGAGCTAAAACATTAAATGCATCGACAAATGAAAGACTTTTTCTAGTCTTTGAAATATATTTAAACTTCCTACTTAAAGCCAGAAAAAAATTGGGTGCTACAAAACTCACGTACATACTAAAGACGTATGCTGCGACCTATGTTTGGAAAATGCTTACCTGAACACAAAAAATATCAGTTCTTAACCTAATTTGTATTTTTTTCCTTTAAGTATGTTTTAGCAAATATAATTAATGAAAAAAAAAATTTATTCTTTAAAAACCTAACCAAAAGAAATAAAATACTGATTTTCTTCGAAATATCCGTGAAAAGTTTGTGCTACATTTTCAGAAAATTTGATAAAGTAAGAGCTAAAAAGTTATACACATTAAGAAATAGAAGGCTTTGTTAAGCCTAAAAAATAATTTTAAACTTCCTATTTAAAACCAAAGAAAATTAGGAACGCCATTTACCTGGCGAGGCACACAACAAGCACATTTGGAGGTATGCTCATCTACATACAAAAATATTAATTTTAAATCTAAATGATATATTTTTTCAACTTATTTTCTTTCTTTGGAATATAAGCAACGATACAAATCAAAAAAATAATAATATATTTTATTATTTTGCTATAAATTTTAAAGAAAGAAATATGCAAATTTTCTTAAAAATTTTACAGTTTATGAGTTTACTTGAAGTGGAAAAGAATAATTTAAAAATCAAAAGCACAACTTTTCAATAGATAAACTTTATTTATGTTATCAGCTACACATTCCTTTTTTCTTTTCAATTTTCATCCACTATTGCAAAAATTGGAGGTTTGCACGATTTTTACGCTCTGGGAACTGTACTAAATGTGATTAAAACTAGTTTTGCCATGCCAATGAAACTTTTAAATAATTTCGATGGTCCCTAGGTAAGTAATCGAAACTGAAAAATTGCAAAAAAAAAAATTATTACTGTTTTGGGCTCTTTTTAAAGGATATTTTTTAATACAGCTTCAAAAATTAAAAAAAAAAACTCTTTAGGTTTCCTATATTTAGAGACGTATATTATCGAAACGTAATAGTCTACCCGTCGTATACCAAAGAAAGTTAAATTTCACGAGCTTACGATGTATCGGTGAGCGAACAGGACGAAACTACCACTATCGCGACTGTACATGCCCTCATCAATAAACAACACTTTATTTGATTTTAAACTATAGGTTATTAAAATTTGATTTTACTTTATCTTTATGCAGTTTTAGTAGCATTACAAATGTTTACTGCATAAATTATCGAAACGGGCAGATTCGATTGTTTAGTGAATGGTTGTGAATTTGCGGTGAATAAACATTGTAAGTACAATCTATGTCAGTTTAAATTAATGAAAATGATTTTCACTTTGTTTTCTTTTTAATTTTAAATTTTAATATTTTAAATATTAATTTGAAATTGTTTTGTTATTTTTAAATGAAATTCATTGCTTTTAGTGAGAAATCAATAGCTTTGATGAAGTTAAACATTCAGTTCTCATAATAAGTGAATTAATTATTATTATTTATTATTTTTGTAACGCCCTCTTTGATTTTCGATAGATATGTTCCATTTCTTTTAATATAGTCTGGAAAATTCATCATTTTATAAACTTTCTCAATAACTGAGCTTTATAGACTAATTTGTAAAGGAAATTGAACGAAGCGGAGGTGATAGGTGATAAAACTTTATGGAAACGTGCTACGCGATTACACACCGTACGGGGGTGAAGTTCCTAATAACATTAAGACGTTATTTGCATGTGTAATACCATACGAGTATTATGTAAGGTACATTACGTTACCTAATAATATTATGCGAGTTCGTTACTCCTTTTTCTCGACGGGTTGTTGTCAGTTACATTGTATCACGACGAGTCTATGGGATCCCACCAAAAACATGAAATGTAAAAGGAGCCAATTCGAGAAAAGTATGGTACGGCCGTGCCTTTGCTAAAAAGCTTGGCTGGGGTACTGCCGTGCCCCCAGATGATTTTTAAGGAGTCATTCGAAACTGGAATAACCTAACTCGGGCGGAAAATCTATCAATTCAATGTGTATCTTCATAAGTAGTAAACAAGATGTGAATTGGCTCGTTTAAATTAAAGCCACTTCGTCGCTTTACTATTATGAACTAACTCTAATAATTATTATTGTCAACTGTCAAGAATGTTAATCTACATTCAGTTTTGATCTTTACCGTCAAAACTGAATGTAGATTGACATTCTTACTTTAAGAGTGCGGTTACACGGTCAGTCTGGCATCAGTTCAGTCCATCAGTTTGAGACTGACGCCAGAATGATGACCGGAAAGTATGTATAATAAAAAAAATATCAGTTCGTCAATCAAACGATTACACGATCATTCTTCCGTCAGTCTGGATCAGACTGATGGACTGAACTGATCCCAGACTGACCGTGTAACCTATGTCGGGTTGATAAGGAATCAGCTGCTGTTTTACACATTTGACAAGATCATATTTCTTGCAAACATCACCTGTAGTGCTTAATTCAACCACTTCACCTCATTTTCCAGGTAGAAGCGGTCTTCGACCTGGTCCTCAAGGATCCAGCCTTCAAGGAGGCGTTTCCGTCATGGATCGAGTTCCAGTGGATCTCGTACGACGTGACGGACTGCGATGCCGCATATGCCGTCATCTCCGCCATTGACGCTTACAACGACTGCGCGCACGTCTTCTTCGGACCGAGCTGTGATTATGCCCTTGGTAAGTGCACACATTTGGCCAAAGAGTACAGCACGGTCAGTCTGGCATCAGTTTAGTCTATTAGGGCTCCCACACATAACTGCGAATTCGCATCGCATTGCAAATAACTGCGACAAAATTCATAATAAAAATGACATTACAATGCGATGCGATGCGATACGATTTCGCAGTTTTGTGTGGAAGTCCTTTGTCTGATCCAGACTGACGGAGAATGATCGTGTAACCGTTTCATTGACTGATATTTTTTTTACTATGTACTTTCCGGCCATCATTCAACAATTTGAGACTGATGGATTGAACTGATACCAGACTGACCGGGTAACCGCACTCTTAGGATTCGTCGTATGAAGACAATTCATGCCGCCTAAACGCGCTGTTTGGCGGCTACACCGCGAGATCAAAAACGGCTCGTTCGAGCTGTAGCGGCCAAGCCGCTCGTTCGCGCGGACGCATATATAAATCCAGCCAAAAGGCTTGTCACGACTAACTTTGTGCGGTTGGCTACACCTCGCGTAATTTACTTTACTATAGTTTGATTTGCTATCGCACAACACACACGAAACGAACTCAAATACGAACGTGCCTTCAAGTGTGGCTGTAGGATAACAATATTATTATGACGTCCCTTACAGCGTTGACGATTATAACAAATAACTGTACTTACATTTTACTCTTTTAAGTAAGTCTCGATAAAACTTGCCAACTTACCAGACTTGTCTCAAAAATACTAGCAAGTTGTGTAGCAGCATTTATTGTCTCCCTAAAAGTTGTGGGCTTTTATAAAAGTCTTTTGCTACGAGTCAGGGATGCTTAAAGTAGAAATGTTTTTTGACGACCTCCGTGGCTCGATGGTGAGTGTGTGGCAGCACCAGCCGGGGGTCGCGGGTTCGAATCCCGCCGACGGCACAAAAAGTTTTCAATGATAATCCTGGGTCATGGATGTGTATTAAATATGTTTATGACTAGATGATGCCTGCAACTCCGTTGCGCCAAAATTAGGTTATCGCGCGGGAACCGTACATTTCCCTGGGATGAAAAGTATTCTATGTCCTTTCCCAGGACTCTTGGTATCTCCATACCAAACTTCAGCAAAATCGGTTCACCGGTTAGGGCGTGACGAGGTAACAGACAGACAGACAGACAGACACACTTTCGCATTTATAATATTAGTATAAATATAATTAGTATGGAAGTATGGATATGGATATAATAAAAATCTTAAATACATAATAATAATATAGTACCCGTAACACAAGTCCTTCAGGTACTTAATCTTAGTAAATTTACAACCAAAAGTGACAGTCACGGAAGAAACACTAGAAATAAGTACAAACTAGAAATACCGGTGATCAGACTTAGTAAAGTAGCACCCGGTTTCTGAAAGGCTGATCAACACCAAAATTAATTAATCGCCTGTTAAATCTCTTGTCAAGTACCAATTGGGTTGCTAGAAGCATGATTAGTTAGTTTAATTTGATCAGCGCGTCAGTTGACACGGCTGATCAATTTGACTCGAGAATCATATTTCAACCGTCATTTTGGGTTTCCGAAACGCTTGTCAAGCCGTGATCATAGATTAAACGTTTGTCAAAAGCTGTGTCAACTAATCGGTAATTGTGGGTGAATTAACTTATGAATTCAATTGATTTTTTATGTAAATCTACATTTTCTCTTTGAACCTACGTTACTATAAGGTTTGTAAACACATTTATTATGAAGTTTTAATAAAACTTTGTAATAAATACGTCGATAATGCAAATAAACTGTTTTATTTGCAATGCTTGTTTTATTTTCAAAAAATGTATATTATAATCAATTTCATTTCTATAATGAAGAAGAATTTAGGAATCGATAACGTCTGAAAAATTGAAAATCAAAATTCTGACAAATGAACGAAAATAAACAAATCGCATGTCAAATCAAAATGATCACAGATTAGTTAATTTTCGTCTGATCAATGATTCAGAAAACATCAGATTTGAAATTCCCAGAACATTTTTGATAGCCATGACAGTCTGCAATTCCTTCTTTTGACATTTCATTGGCATTTTTGATAGTTAATAGTGAAGTAATGAACGAAAAATAACAAATCGCTAGTCAAATTAAAAATGATCATAGATTAGTTAATTTTCGGCTGATCAATGTATCAGAAACTCAAATTGATTTGACATCCATGCTAAATTAACAGCAGTGTTAGTTGATCAGTGATTTGACAGACCTTTCAGAAACCGGGTGTTAGTAAATCTTTTAAAGGTCAATGTGTACGCCTTTACAATAAAATGCCAGAAAACGTTCAAAATCTTTCCATTAATAAATTTAAAAAAGTAGTCAAAGAACGATTGTGTGCCAAAGCCTATTATAAGGTCAATGATTTCATAAACGATGGCACATCTTGGGAGTAGGATGGCTGCTTGCAAGGCTACTTCTACATTATTTTATGACTTACAATTATGTATGTATGTTGACATTGTATAATTTTAAGATACAGCATTGTAAACTTTATTTTAATGTGGATGTTTCGTGTGATGCTGAAAATAAAAGTATTCTTATTCTTATTCTTAAAAGATTATTTTTTTTCTCACTTTTTTTGATAAATAAAGTGGGCCCCGTGCGAGTTTCTTACGCCGGTTCTTCTCGCCGGGTTAGTTCCCGAACCGGTGGTAGGCATCATGTAGACTTTCAGAAAATATTTGCAAAAATTTATTCTGAATAAAAAAATTTGAGTTTGAGTTTGACTTAGCACGGGGCCAGACTGACGTGGTGTGAAGCGTCCATAGATACTATATTATAATGTTAAGGGATAGAAACACTAACAGATTTTAAGGATAAAATGGCTATCCTTGTCAATCTACCTCTGTCTATTCTTCCGTAGAATGAAACCCTTTCTTTGATGGGCATACTAAGCTTTGGTAAATATATTATTATGATATGGTCTTAATAAAACTCTATGTAATATTTTAGCTTTACCAGCTAAAATATATAATTTTTGGCGCATTAATTTTGTGCTGAAAACTAAAACTTTCATTTTGTGCTAAAAACTTTCTTTATATTCAGCAAATAAAGTTAAAATGCTAAACGTCCATTTAGCGAGAAGACTGCGTTGTTTCTCTAAAACATATTCCCAGATGGCTTACATGAAAATGAAAATGAAAATCACAGAAGGGTTGAATAAATTCCTTTTCATTTTCTTGGAAATAATTTTGTGAAGGGTCTAGCCGAGTTAATGGTTAGAATAAGGCTATTAGTGGTCTTGGTTTACCGTTTATGTATGGACTTATAATATGAGTTATGACGCCCGCAACTCCGTTGCGCCTAAATTCGTTTATCGCGCGGGAACCTCACATTTTTCTGGTATAAAAGATGTTGTTTCCCGGAAGTCAAAGTGCCTGCATGTCAAATTTCAGCAGAATCGATTTAACATTTTAAGCGTGAAGAACTAACATATAGGCACACAGACAGACAGGTATACTTTCGCATTTATAATATTAGCATGGATGGATGTGTTTATATTTTAGGCAACTTTGAGTCCCGGGAAAGGACAAAGGATACTTCTTATCCCGGGAAAATGTACGGTTCCCGTGCGACAAACGAATTTAGGCGCAACGGAGTTGCGGGCATCATCTAGTCTAGTAATATAACAAAGGTCACAGCCATTATTCTAAGAACTACTTTACACAACATCATTTACAAGGGTCGGTGTTACCAAAAAAGACGAATATAATACCGACAATGTTTGCATAGGACGAAATATTAAGTGGTGAGAGAAATTAATGAAATTTTATATTGAAAGCTAAAACCTTTCAGACCATAAGTGTAATATGATATATTATTCTCTGTTTACTGAGCTTTGAATATAACGTAATGTGTTGAAGAGGTTGAAAGCAAAAATATATCGATATAATTTTATTATTTTGTGTCAACGCTTCATGATTTTCAACGTTCGGACCATTCAAATACGATACTACGTATTAACTGAGTCAGAAACATTTCAATCGTTTCTATAATATTTTTGTATGAGTTCCATTTACTCATTAACTTAAAAACGGTAAATGTATTACATTTCCTAACATCCGTATAATATTTCCGACTAGATGACGCCCGCAACTCCGATGCGCCAAAATTCGTTTATCGCGCAGTAACCGTACATGTTTCTGGGATAAAAAGTATCCTATGTCTTTTCTCGGGACTCAAAGACGTATCTCCATATCAAATTTCAGCTAAATCAGTTCAGTGGTTTGGGCGTGAAGATGTAACAGATAGACAGACACAATATCTTTCGCGTTTATAATAATATTATAGAAGTAATAAGACGTATGGAAGTATGGATTTGGATTGTTCAGAACTACAAATTATAAAAATAATATCTTCGTAAATGCAGATAAAGTCGGAAACTAAATATCTAAACAGCTTTTAGTTACTTTTATCACTTACGCATATTGATCTAGAGGCCGTGTTTTTCAACTTTGAACTTTTTTGTTTGAAAATATGATAAAAAAGTATATTGAAAATGAACGTTAGAAAAATGTAGCGCCTGTATCTACCACAGTGATAATAATTATATACAGTAGTCTAACCTCATACTAGACCACCCGAATCCAGATAACGCACGTATTATATTGCTACATCAGCACATATGGCAATTATTTTTAATTTTGTATTATTAGTATGACTGTCGTACCTTAGCGTGAATAAAAAGATAACTATAAGTAGCATTATAGCTAGATGTAGCTAGTTTGTGTTGTGATTAATGGCGCACCGATTTAGTAATTTTTGATTGTGTAAGTACTTTGTTGTGTTGATATGTAATTTTTTAACCGCGTAAAAATTGCCTCTGCTTTTAAACGAGTTTATTTTAAAAGCTCAGCCGCGCTGCTCTACTGTGAATAATTATACTGTATCTAAACTGTTCAGTAAAGAGACTTTAGCTTGTTAGTCTTCGACGTTGCTGTATATCATAATGAATACACTGTATTGTAATAATATATACAGTGCATTCATTATTATATAACAACGTCGAAGGAATTATTAGAAGCAAAATACACTTACTTACACTTTGCATAGGGCTTATTATCAACAACGCCTCCGTGGTCCAGTGGCTCAGAGCTCGGCTCTTGACTCGGAGGTCGTGGGTTCGATTCCCGGGTTGGAACATGTTATTTCCAAGTTTGGCTAGGACAATGCAGGCTGATCACCTGTTTGTCTGGCAAGTAAGAAATCCATGCGTCGGATGGGCATGTAAAAAGTCGGTCCTGCGCCTGATCTCTCGCCAGTCGTGTCGGTCGTCCGTCCCACTGTGTTATGACAATAAAAGGAATAGAGAGTGCTCTTGTGTACTGCGCACACACTTGGGCACTATAAAAATACTCCTGCGTAACTGGCCTTGGTTTCAATGAAATCGACCACCGTCACCGAAACCGGTGTGGGAGTTATTATTATTATTATCAACAAACAAAACTAATACAGCTACAGAAGTATCTAGCCCCTGAAGTAGACAGACAGAATAGTAGTTTTCTGTTTATTTAATTTACTCACAGTTTATGACAAAGTCATTCTTCAAAACATATTCGAAGGATACAGCGTACGTATATTTCGAAAATTCAGATATCTCCCAAACTTTTCGACAAGATGTGTGAAGTTTTGCAATTTTCTTCTTAACTCGAGTTAAAGTAAGATTTGAAGGAGTAATTCTCCCCCTTCTTGAACTGTTTGTAAATCGGCTGTATTTATATGCGACCGCGCGAACGTGCTTTTTGGATCTACACCGCAAGTTCACAAGCGTTCCCAAATTCATACAGCGGCGCGGTCGGTCGGCCCCCGTATCACGTATCTTGCGAGAGCAATGCGATAGCAATTATTGCGCGATAATTGCTCCAAAATCGCAAGTTCGTATCACGTATCAGCCAAAACAATACGATTGCAATCGATCGCTATACATGATCACTATTGTTTTTATACCCAGCAATCGCTCGCGCGATTATTGCTAGTGGATTGTTGATCGCTATTTTTACGTGACAGCCCTGCCGGTTTTCAGTCCGGACCAACGCCTACAACTCTACAAGGTGCAGGTTCGGCCTCATATGGAATACTGTTCTCATCTCTGGGCAGGGGCGCCAAAATACCAACTGCTCTCCCTGGATCGTATCCATCGAAGGGCCGCTCGAATGTTTGATTGCCATAGTGTTTTAAACAGGCTGAACCCCTTGAAATCATACCGAGATGTAGCTTCACTCTGCATCCTCTATCGGTTGTGTGCTCTGAGGAAATTGTGCGTAATACTATTATTATTTCTTTTTTATTCTCGTAATAATTTTTAGTAACTAAAACTTGTGTTCGTTGAACTAAACTTTTTGTGGCTCTATAACTCGGACCACTAAAGGTAAATTATTACTATTACCTCCTAATGTAAGTTAAGGACAATATCCCTAAAATATGTGGTATACCCACTCATGTTGGATACTTAATATCATTTTATTGAAGCCATAACTTTTGTCGGACCCTTATATTTTGTTCCTATTATGAGTGTATATTTTATTTGACTAAGTATTTTACTAATATAGCTAAATTAAACGAGCCAAGGCATTTACTTCTACTTTTTATTTATGTGTAAAAGTTTAATTTTGTTTCTTTTTTTTTTACTTTACGACAATTCACATGTTTGAATTGAACCGATATTTAATTGTTAGAAAAATGCCATTTTTTTCTGCTTATTTATATTCACGCTCATGTGTGCTCTAGCGAAATTTAATCTAGAATGAATATGTTTTGCCGTATTATATTTAATCTGTAGCTAAATATCTTATATCTTTAAACGAGCAATTCTTGTATATATATATGTATATATATAATTGGAATATCGGAATCGGCTCCAATGATTTTCATGAAATTTTGTATATAGGGGATTTCGCGGGCGATAAATCGATCTAGCTAGGAATCATTTTCATAAAATGTCATTTTATGTGTGTTTTTTGAATTTTTTTGAATACCGAGCGAAGCTCGGTCATATAGCTAGTTATAGTTATGGCACAGAATATCACAAAATATTTACTGCGTAAGTTTTGGGTAAATAACAGTTAATCATTATTACAACTCGACAAGACTGAACGTGGCGAAAAAAGGAACTAACGCTGCCATCATACAAAATTGTCATTTTTGACAGTTCTCCTTTACCAGCAGCGCCCCCGACCACATTCGTTTAAAGCCTTGTCGCACTTTATAATAATCGCTTAGTAGAGTTCGCTTTTGAGAAATACGGCTATTGGTAAATCTTGACAATATTTTAATAGTATGTCTGACTTTGCAACATAAATATACTATAGTATACGTCATAATATTACATAAACCATGTAAAATAAGATCATGAAAGACTACCCGGGGTGTATAACGGAAAATATCGTCTTATTTTCTCACGCTATTTGGTGTTCATCCTATGAAAATTGAGTTGAGTTTCATAAAGATATAAGTTGTTACAACTTATATATTAGGTTGGTAAATATTGCGACTTGGCTGATATATAAACTTATACACCAATATTTATTTAGTGGTACACTGTGGTACATGACAATCATCATCTGTCATAAAATAACATCACATCACATCAATCCACACTTCCATTATACTAAGATTATTACAAATGCGAAAGTGTGTCTGTCTGTACATTATCTCTTCAGTCTTCACGCTTAAACCACTGAACTGATTTTGCTGAAATTTGGTATTGAGATACTTTGAGTCCCGGGAAAGGAAATAGGATAATTCTAATACCGGAAAAATGCACGATTCTTAGGCTATAAACGAATTTTCTGTCTGTTAATGCGTGTGTTTCAAGAAACTCTTTCACGCAAAAACTGATAAGAGGATTTTGACTAAATTTGGCATGATTTTAGTTTTTAATCTAGATTAAAATGTACTTTTTTTGTCTCAAAAAATAACAGTATTACTGCTTATAACTAACTTTTCCCGACGGAGCGGTGGCGACATAAAATTAGAAAATTATAGCTTAGCTAAATATCTAAAGACTAGCTTATTATCTTCTTAAATTTTAACTAGGTACCTGCGATTTAAGCAAATGGATTTTATCAGTAAATATTTGAATTGTATTAAACAAATAACGAAAGTTGAAATGTTCGTAACAAGTTAGTTACAAAGTAATTAAATAATTTTTAGTAAACACTTAAAAACATTCATTGAATTTTATGTTATTACTTTTTAATTAAAGTCTTATCGAAATAAAAGTTTACATTAGAAAATTATTGTTAAATGTTTAAGTATTATTGTAACAACTGGAGGTTACCCGTAACTTTTTATCTCGTCGAAATCTATACTAATATAGATTATAATTCTGAAGAGTTTGTTTGTTTGTTTGAACGCGCTAATCTCAGGAACTACTAGTGCAATTTGAATAATTCTTTTAGTGTAAGATAGCCCATTTATCGAGGAAGGCTATAGGCTATATTTTATCACGCTAAGACTAATAGGAGAATGTGGAAAAGACGGGGGAAATTATTTGAAAGGGCTTATCTCGCGAACTTCTAGAGCAATTTTTATGTTATTTGGCACAGATAAGAAGTAGACCACGTGTAGGATCATAGGCTATCGATTGTAATCATTTTTTCAGTGGCTATATATTTTATACCCGTGCGACGCCGGGGTGGGTCGCTAGTCAAATTATAAATCAATATTCAAAATCTGGGTCACTGGCCTTTAAAATGTGAAAACTCTAAGCATTTTGGAGTTAAGTGCATCCACTTACTGGGAACGATCAATTAACATGATAAATGAGGAAGGGGCTGTCTGTCGAGACTAAAATATTATACTGATTATAACTTTAGAAAATACACACTATTATTTAACATTTATTACGATTATGACAGGTATAGAGACTATGAGTTCCAGGAAAAGGATATAACATAGTATAGTATTTATACCAACGAAAAAAAACTAAGTCAAAATCGGTTCACCCGTTTGGATGCTGCGATGCCACAGACAGACAGACAGATACATATACGTGGGAGAGCCGTGCTTCGGCACGAATGGGCCGGCTCGACCGGAGAAATACCACGTTCTCACAGAAAACCGGCGTGAAACCGGCGTGGTCACGGGCGCGCATGGGTTGTGTGCGCCTGTTCGACTCCTTTGTACAGCAGCAGCTATTGTTTAATGTTTTGTATACACTATTACATAGTACATTTATTATAATATTATATATTTTTATTGTATTGTTATTATTAGTTAATAATTTGTCTGTTGATTTTGATGCACGTCATACGTTTACGGAACCACGGAAGACCAGGTACCGTGGTGTTTCTGCGCTGCGGGGATACACCTGAGTGGTATTCCATTTCTCTGTTAAGCAATACAGTATACACAGTACACTGCTTACAGCTGATGCCGTTCTTGTTTTTTATTTTCAAGCATACGTTGCAGTTTATACTGATTTCACAAATAAGTGATTAATAATCATATTATGTTTTTATTGGTTTATCGCTGGCATCGTGTGAAGCGAGACTAAGGGCCTGTTTCACCACTTCCTGATAAGTGACGAATAGGCTTTCCAACAATTAACTTGACAGATCAAGTATGGAGAATCTGTCAAAAAAGTTGTGAATAACCTATTCGGCACATTATCAGAAAGTGGTGAAACAGGACCTAACTCATAATTTATTTAAGCAATTACATAAATGAAATAACCCTCACAATATGTAGTAAATAGCAACAAAAATATCTTTTGTTTTCTCAAGAATAGATAATAATATTAGCAAACAATACACCGCTAGCATGAGAATGGGCGCTGCAGGCTATTCTAAGATACATTGGGTCAATTTACTCAAAATGATAACACATTTTCGGATAACATGGTTAGAGAGTTACAACGAGATCCCAATGTTTGAAGAACGAGTTCTTTCGATCATTCTCAGGATATCTCGAGGCAGTTAAACGGAGGCTTAACTCTAATATGCGCGTCCTTCGCAAAGGTCAGAGTCAGAGCAGAGCACATGCAATGACTTCTATTTAAGGCCCTGTACTTCGAGAAGCGGACGATTTGAAAGATTTAAAAGTGACAAGGAGACATAAAAATATAGTAATTTAAATTCTGAAAAAAAAATTATATGTGTTAGTTAAGGATCTAACACATTGGAATTTATATTCCATTACACAATATCTTCTTCTTTTAATTCGATTGAATTATGTATAAAATAACGACGATCAAAAAACTATTTCGTCGTCCTCGTTATTTTATACATTATTCAATCGAGTAAAAAAACAAGAATCCCTAGATATATTCTTTGTCTTTCTTTCAGTACAAAAATTACCTGAAAATTCTAAGTAATTTCAACATAGTATGGCAATTTCGTTAAAAGAAGAGGTAACTTCGCGATTTTTTTCTATCGAGTGAAGTTCATGATAATTATTATTGTGTAATGGAATATAAATTCCAATGTTTTATATCCTTAACTAACACATATATTTTTTTCAGAATTTCAATTACTATATTTTTATGTCTCCTTGTCACTTTTAAATCTCGAAAATCGTCCGGTTCTCGAAGTACAGGGCCTTAAACTGAGGTTCAGTTTAAATAGAAGCCTTTGAGCACATACGTAGCACATGCAGTAAATCTGATCAAAATCCGACATGTTGCACACGTCGTGTTAGAATTTTGACGGAAACGTTGTCAAACGTCGAACAAAACTGTTTACTTTATAAAGCTGGTGCTGAGTCCATTACCAATTTACCATAGGCCGCCGCAAGTCTTTCACTTCAATGTGTGTCTTGTATAGTAGCGTAAAAAGCTCGACTAATTTTGCTCAAATTTAGCGCTAGTAATAATATCTATGGACGCTTCACACCACGTCAGTCTCGCCCGCGTTAAATACCTAAAGTACTTATGTTAACGGAAATATATTTAATAATTTAATACTATACATATATTTAAGATTGTTATTATATTATGACACACATCTATACATATTATAAAACAAAGACGCTTTTTTTCCCTCATGTCCCTTTGTTCCCTTTAATCTTTAAAACTAGGCAATGGATTTTGATGATTCTTTCAGTGTTAGATAGCCCATTTATCGAGGAAGGTTATAGGCTACATTTTATCACGCTAATAGGAGCGAAGAAATAGAGGAAAATGTGGAAAAAAACTGGGAAAATTATTTGAAAGGGCTAACTTGAACGCGCTAATCTCAGGAACTACTGGTCCGATTTGAAAAATTCTTTCAGTGTTGGCTAGCCCATATATTGAGGAAGGCTATATGCTATATACCAACCGACCGACCCCAGAACTTTGCAAATTATTTTTGTTCCTTCGGCGGGACCCCCGGCTTAAGCTAGCAACGTGCTCACCACTAAGCCACAGAGGTCGTCAATATATTAGCGCTAATCATATTACAGGGAAATAATTAGATTACAGGGAAGGATATAAAGGCTAGTTTATTGCGGAAAATAAATGGCTTTTTTTCCAAAGTCATAAACAACAGCTAGGAAATTTTATCCACTGGTAGTTGCGTGTGTACGGTAAATTATACGGCTATTACTGAACCAAAGATTTCCTTTGGCAGGATTGGTCCTTATGGCCCAAGGATGGATTTAAGATGTGGAGCCACCGCGATTTTTGATGTTAGTTTTTTTAAATTTTAGCAGCTTCTGCTCTGGAGGAAAATAGAGTCTCAATATGTATAAAGGCATTAATTTTGGTACTATTCCAAGTTCGGTACCATATTCGGATGACTTATGAATGCTTAATTCATTTTAGGACTCATATTTGCACGATAAAGATGTTAAACAACGTAAAAAGAAGAAGAAGAAGCATTATTTAAACGCGCTAATCTTACTATGAGTCAGTAATTACTGGTCCGATTTGAAAAATTCTTTCAGTGTTAGATAGCCCATTTATCAAGGAAGGCTATAAGCTATACTTTATTACGCTAAGACTAATATAAGCGAAGGAATAGAGGAAAATGTGGAAAAACGGGGGAAATTATTTGAAAGGGCTTATTTCACGAACTACTGGAGTAATTTTTCTGTTATTTGGCACAGATAAAAAATAGGAACGTGAAGGATCATAGGCTATTTATTGTGGACTAATTTTTTTGTGAAATATCTAATTTACGCGGGTGAAGCAGCGCGGAACGTCTAGTAGTATTATAAAGCTGAAGAGTTTGTTTGTTTGAACGCGCTAATCTCAGGAGCTACTCATCCGATTTGAAAGAATATTTCAGTGTTTGTCAGCCTATTTATCGAGGAAGGCTATATTCTATATTTTATCACGCTAAGACCAATAGGAGCAAAGATACATATGAAAATGTGAAAATAAAGCTGAAGAGTTTGTTGGTTAGTTTGTTTGTTTGAACGCGCTAATCTCAAGAACTACTGGCCTGATTTGAAAAAATCTTTCAGTTTTTGATAGCCTATTTATCGAGGAAGGCTATAAGCTATATTTTATCACGCTAAGACTAATAAGAGCAAAGATACAGAGGAAAATGTAAAAAAACGGGAAAATTTATTTGAAAGGGCTAACATCTCACAGACTACTGGTGCAATTTTTATGTTATTTGGCATGAATATAAAGTTTACGTGAGACATGGGTTATTAATTTGTGAAAAATATACGGTTTCCGTGAAATTTCAGATTTACGCGGACGAAGCCGCGCGGAACGTCTAGTATTATGAATATGTTTATGGCCCCATTCATCACCATGTCTTTGGCATGCAGAATAATGCGGCTATCAGCCTCCTTATATTAATTAAGCCCTGTCAACAGCGTTTTCGTAGGTTGAAAATCATATATTCAATTTTTTTTATTTTTTTTTATTTTTACTATCTTTTATCTAAATTTTATTCCAAAATTGGCATTTAAACATTTGATTTAATCGAAAATGATACCAAACATGACTATATACTTAAATCTCACGCAGTTATTGACCTCATACCTTGTTAAAGCTAAAAACCCCCCCTCCCCCACCTGCATGAAATATTCAGGTGGCTCCACATCGTAAACAAATCTTAGGGATATAAAGATCAATCCTACCAAAGGAATTCTTTGGTTCAGCAAAAGCCGTATTCCTCGTTTTTTTGTCTTGTACGCACACGACTATGGGCTGCTTGTGAAATAATAATCAACTTTTCCGACAATTTTCATTAGAGTGCTAGTGAAGTATATTAAATTGAATCGTTTATAAGTACAATTATGAAACAATCAAGAATTGAATAGGAGAGATTTGAAGAAAATATGAAACATTTAAAGCTGTTTTGTTTAATTAATTTGTTTATTATTTCATCCTTAATTGAGTTATGTTTTGGGAATCGTTAGTGTAATTCCCGCTGACTTTTGTATTCAAATTGTAATTTCCGCAAGACAGGACTTGTCGTGAGAAAAAGTAACTTATGTCACCGTTAGTCTATTCTATATCTAAATAGTTACAAATCTTATTCTATTTTTATACGGATCAAGCAAAAAGGCAAACAAATCCTTTTCATTTCAAAACGGAATAAAAATGCTTCCTGTCGGCTTCGGTGAACGTAGCCGGTTTCATAGAAACCATAAAAGTTAAGCAGGATTACTTTTGTAGTGCCCAAGTGTGTGCGAAATACGCACACACATTGTCTTGTGCCTTTGCGTTTTATGCAAAAGATTATGGGATTAAAATGCTTTAATAATTTGTAATTTGAAATCATATAATCATATAATTTATATTTTTAATTTAGAAACGCATAAGCGCGTTTAAACGTGTTTAAATATTTAAAGCAAGTTTAGTACACTGATCTCGTTCCATTTCATTGTTTAAGTTGGTCCTTGTAAACTATCGTTTATCAAATTAAAACTTGTAGTTATAACAGCTGCATAAATAACTCAATTGTCAAAATAATAGTTAAAGATTGAATCTCCTGAAAGTTCCAATCTCACGCTTGACTTATATTAGTTTCTTGTAAATGACAGTTCATTTTATAATACGAGTAGTTCATTGAATGGAATATCAGTCTAAATACCTAAATACGGTAATATCTAAATACGGTATATCAATCTTTTGCCTATTGTTTCTTTTAATGATTACCTTTTAATGATTACTTAATTTTGACAGATAATGCTTAAATCACAAAGGGATTTAAGTATAAAATATATTCATTAAATTAATGGTAAGTAATAATTAAATCCAACGAGAACACTTAACGGAATGCGACACGCACACACGCACAAAATAAAAACAAACAGTTTCTAGCTGCAAAATTTTATGAAAATCACTCGACTATTTTGGAGCTTTTCGATACTATTTTTCAACCGACTTCAAAAAAAGGAGGTTATCAATTCGACGAGTATGTATGTAATATTTCCAGAACTACCCAGTTTTTGTATATGTTAGCCTATATCAGCGTCTGAACAAATGTGCCAAATTTTAAATGTGTAATGTATGTATGTATGTATGTATGTATGTATGTATGTTTTTATGTTTGCGTTCGCATATCTCCGGAACTACAAGTCCGATTTCAGTAATTATTATTTTGTTGTACTAGGTATTGTTTAACTTAGGGAATAGTGCAAGTTTCATCAAAATCGGTTCAGTAGTTTTGGAGATAGGGAGTTTTAATTCTCAATTACGTACAATTTTGAAGTCGGTTTTATCTTTTTAAAATACAGATAAATTATTTTATTTTAATAATATTATAATATAATATTATAGAAGCAAAGATAAATAGAGACGAATGTTGAAACTCTTAAAATGTTTTACATGCGCCTGGCAGTTTATGATTATTCGGTTGCTAATAAGTTTTGCTGAAATTTCTTTATTTTTATAATATTATGAGCCTGATTTAAATAATTCTTATATTGTGTAAGACTACTTTTTGCTAATATATTTTTGAAATTATAACTAACCAGATGTTAGTCGCAGAAATTATTAATCCATATCCTTTCCAAGTACTCGAAATGTCTCCATAAAAATTAAAAACTATTAAACTCGTTTAAGCGGCTCAAGCAAGATACCTGCGGGCCGATTCTGTATCGTACATTTGTGAGTTAATAACTGAGTAAGTAACGAAACCGAGGAGTGAGTAACGGAAAGTGCCACTTTTTGTATTCACTTGCATACAAAAGTGAGACTTTCGGTTGCTCACTCCTCCGTTTCGTTACTAACTCAGTGATTAACTCACAAATGTACGATACAGAATCGGCCCGCTGGTCGTCCACACGGCATTACTTGGTATGGATTGTGACAGGGCCTACGCCGTAGCCATCTCGTAGCACGAGCTCTACAAGCTACGAATTATTAACTACTAGCGACCCGCCCCGGCGTCGCAAATAACATAAAAATTGCTATAGAAAAGCCCTTTCAAATAATTTCCCCCGTTTTTTCCACATTCTCCTTTTAGTCTCCTTCCTCAATAAATGGGCTATCTAAAACTGAAAGAACTTTTCAAATCGGACCAGTAGTTCCTGAGATTAGCGCGTTCAAGTTAGCCCTTTCAAATAATTTTCCCCGTTTTTTCCACATTTTCCTCTATTTCTTCGCTCGTATTTATCTTAACGTGATAATTGATAAAATATAGCCTATAGCCTTCCTCGATAAATGGGCTATCTAACACTGAAAGAATCATCAAAATCCGTTGCGTAGTTTTAAAGATTAAAGGGAACAAAGGGGCACGAGGGAAAAAAAAGCGACTTTGTTTTATAATATGTACTAGCTGTTGCCCGCGACTTTGTCCGCGTTAACATAGTATAATAACAAAGATGGATAGTTTTCCCCTTTTTGTGGTTCCTTATACAAATGGTAAAAACGGGACCCTATTTAAGCAAACGTCAAACGCAAACGTCAAAAAACTTTCATGTTTCTAACTCAAGAAATTACGGACTTTCATTGAAACTTTCTACCCCAATTTCACCCCCTTGGGGGTAGAATTACCAGAAACGCTTAAATACGTATCCATTCATTTTTAATCAGTACCACAAAAATAAAGTGTCATGTTTCTAACTCAAGAAATGACGGACTTTCATTCAAACTTTCAATCCCAATTTCACGTCCTTGGGGGTAGAATTTCCAAAAACGCTTAAATACCTATCCATTCATTTTTAATCAGCAATCCAAAAATAAAAATAATAATAATAATATCTATGGACGCTTCACACCACGTTAGTCTGGCCCCGTGCTAAGTACCGGAAGGACTTGTGTTACAGGTACCAGACAACGGAAATATATTTAATACTTTTTATACAATATGTATTGTATATTCTATTTAAGATTTTTATTATATCATACACATATTTAATACACATCCATGACCCAGGAACTTTTGAAAACTTTTTGTTCCGTCGGCGGGATTCGAACCCGCGACCCCCGGCTTCAGCTACCGGCGCGCTCACAACTGAGCCACAGAGGTCGTCAAAACTTTCATGTTCCTAACTTAAGAAATGTCAAATGACGGACTTTCATTTAAACTTTCAACCCCTATTTCACCCCTTTGGGGGTAGAATTTCCAAAAACGCTTAAACACGTATCCAATCATTTTTAATCAGTAGCCCAAACATAAAATTTCAAGTTTCTAACTTAAGAAATAACGGACTTTCATTCAAACTTTCAACCCCAATTTCACCCCCTTGGGGGTAGAATTTCCAAAAACGCTTAAATACGTATCCATTCATTTTTAATCAGTAACCCAAAAATAAAGTTTCATGTTTCTAACTCAAGAAATGACGGACTTTCATTCAAACTTTCAACCCCTATTTCACCCCCTTCGGGGTAACATTTTCGAAATTCCTTCCTTAGTGGGTGTCTACTTAATAAAACAACCCTACTAACCTAATTTCGTGGCTGTAACTTTAACAGTTTTTGCTCAGCGATGATGAATCAGTCAGTCAGTCAGTCAGTCAGTCCGTCAGTCAGTCAGGACATGTAATTTTATAAGTATAGATAGATTATTTTACTTGCCAACCTTGCAAACGTTGTTTTGCCATATAAAAAAGGAAATTGGATGGTGGCAGATTCTCAAGTAATTTGATAATAATTTTGTGATTTGATTTAAAGCACACAAAATTTACTCAAAGTCGGTCCAGCCGTTTCGGGGGACCTCGGTTTCAAGCACCGTGATCTGTAGTCCATTTTACCATTGACTATATGTTTTGGACACAAGCTTTGCTTACGTATAAATTAAGTTTTTAAAAATATAGAGAAACGGCACAAAAATGTTAATAATATTTTTTTCAAGAAAAATAAATCTTTAATGTGAGCAAGCTTGCGTAGAATGTTGTCATCCAAACATAACATTATTTTTTCTTTTAAAATTTAATATGACAAATTTTTTCCTAAGCATATCATACACTAGCTGTCCCGGTGAACTTCGTGTCGCTTTAAAACCATCCCTGGACTTCTACGAATATTTTAAGGCTAAAATCAGCCCGATCCGTTCAGCCGTTTTCGAGTTTTAGCGCGACTAACACATTTAAAAATCCATTTTTATATATAAGACTAGCAGTCCCGGTGAACTTTGTGTTACTGCAAAGCCCAATCCGTTCAGCCGTTTTCGAGTTTTAGCGCGACTAACACATTTGAAAATCCATTTTTATATTATACTAGCTGTCCCGGTGAACTTCGTGTCACTTAAAAATCTTCCCTGGACTTCTGCGAACATTTTAAGACTAAAATCAGCCTAATCCGTTCAGCTGTTTTCGAGTTTTAGCGCGACTTACACATTTGAAAATCCATTTTTATATATTACTAGACTAGATGTTCCGCGCGGCTTCGCCCGCGTAATTTAGGAATGTCACGGAAACCGTACATTTTTCCGCAAAAAAAGTAATCTATGTCCTTTCAAGTGGTCTATTCTTCGTGTGTGCCAAATAACATAAAAATTGCTCCAGTACGTTCAAATAAGCCCTTTCAAATAATTTCCCCCGTTTTTTCCACACTTTCCTCTATTTCTTCGCTCATATTAGTCTAAGCGTAATAAAATATAGCCTACAGCCTTTTTCGATAAATAGGCTATCTAACACTGAAATAATTTTTTAAATCGGACCAGTAGTTCCTGAGATTAGCGCGTTCAAACAAACAAACAAACTCTTCCCAATTATAATATTAGTATAGACTAGCTGTCCCGGTGAACTTCGTGTCACAGGTCACTTTAAAACCTTTCCTGGACTTCTACCAATATTTTAAGACTAAAATCAGCGCACTCCGTTCAGCCGTTTTGGAGTTTTAGCGCGACTAACACATTTGAAAATCCATTTTTATATATAAGACTAGCTTTCCCGGTGAACTTAGTGTCACTTTAAAACCTTCCCTGGACTTCTATGAATATTTTAAGACTAAAATAAGCCCAATCCGTTCAGCTGTTTTCGAGTTTTAGCGCGACTAACACATTTGAAAATCCATTTTTATATATAAGACTAGCTATCCCGGTGAACTTCGTGTCACTTTAAAACCTTCCCTGGACTTCTACGAATATTTTAAGACTAAAATCAGCCCAATCCGTTCAACCGTTTTCGAGTTTTAGCGCAACTAACATATTTGAAAATCCATTTTTATATATAAGAAGATATATAAGAAGACCAGCTGTCCCAGTGAACTTCGTGTCACTTTAAAACCTTCCCTGGACTTCTACGAATATTTTAAGACTAAAATCAGCCCAATCCGTTCAGCCGTTTACGAGTTTTAGCGCGACTAACACATTTGAAAATCCATTTTTATATATAAGACTAGCTGTCCCGGTGAACTTCGTGTCACTTTAAAACCTTCCCTGGACTTCTACGAACATTTTAAAATCAGCCCAATCCGTTCAGCCGTTTTCGAGTTTTAGCGCGACTAACACATTTGAAAATCCATTTTTATATATAAGACTAGCTGTCCCGGTGAACTTCATGACACTTTAAAACCTTCCCTGGACTTCTACGAATATTTTAAGACTAAAATCAGCCCAATCCGTTCAGTCGTTTTCGAGTTTTAGCGCGACTAACACATTTGAAAATCTATTTTTATATATAAGATAATGTTATAAGTAGTAGATCATGTGAGCAAAATCCCTGCAAATGATTTTGCAACACCCTCCACACTGTTCAAATGTAATATTTTACCTACGCGAAGCCACGTGAAAAAAAATAGCTCTCAATCCAGGTTTTAATAAGGCACAAATTATGAGTACATAGGATCGTGTCTAGTGTACCTAGGTGTCAGATTATCCCATTACCCTTCAGATGAGAGGATGCACTTATGCTCAGATTACCTCGTGTTTATACAATGCAGCTTAACCGACTGACGTAAAATGGTACTGTATGCTACAGTGGCGTGGGGTGAAAAAAAATAAAGGTAAAGCCGGACCAAAAAACGGCTAACTCGTGAATAAGCAAAATTTCAATTCTTGTAAAAAAAACGTGCAATAAATTACATACCTGTATTAAGTGTGTTAGTTTACCTTTTCCATAACTACTAGGGTGCTTTGCTTGCATTGTGTGCGTTGCATGCAGTGTTAGTGTTGTTAGTATTCACCACCTTCACCATACATGACATCACTGGTATTATATGAACAGTGCATGTCGAGTATGATAAACGTGGCTTTAAAAAAAGCCGTTTTAAGCACACGTCACTCACACTCACACCAAAAATAAGTGAATCCTGACTTGCCAGTGTAGATGTTTGTTACTCAATCATGCAAAAACTGGATTTAGATGAAATTTTGCATGCATCCCATGTCAAACATGGAAAGGAACATAGGCTACCTGTCTGAAGTCCACGCAGACGAAATCGCGGGCAAAAGCTAGTAGCAAAGAAATATCAGCAGAAATACGTACCTAAATGTTTAATTTTGTTATTTGTCGTCTGTCGTCGTTATTTAATATTCCTATTCTACAACCTGAAAAATTACCTAAGAATTATTATTTATATTCTAACATAATTTTACGGTTTTTCTTTACGAAATGTGCCAAAACATTATCATAAAAGTCGCTTTTTTGATGCAATTTTAATAATACATGTTTTTCAATTGAAATTACACCGAGATTTGACAATCTAGCCTCACTGGCTGTTTCGTGTATAGGTATGAATTCGCTTCAATGCCGAAAACGACCTTGTTTAATGATATATTTTTTATTTTCGAACGATTGTTTTGAGAACGAATTTAAGTCATTTAATAGGTAATCCGTAAGACAACAGTCAATTTGTACTAATGCTGCCATTTCTCACCTAACCGTGTCACGACAAATTACAAAGTAAGTAAAACAAACCAACCTTTACGATGTAACAAACAAAAACACAACACAACACTTGGCAAGTAAAATTTCACTACTTTCGATTCTTTTAAACTATATAATATTACAATCAAGCTAGCCCACTAACTTAATAAACAAAATTTTGCATATTACAATAATAACAGTACAAAATGAGTGTAAATGAGCGCGTAATATAATTGTTAGTAATATAATTTAGCTTAAAATGAAAAAATGACAGCACGCGCCGGTCAGCCGCTGCAATTAGCTCTGTTGTGATTGGACGAAATCTTTTAAAGCGAAACATGCGAAACTAAACCTTAACACATGACAAATAAAGACTAGGTAGCAGTGGCGTGGGGTGAAAAAAAATAAAGGTAAAGCCGGACCAAAAAACGGCTAACTCGTGAATAAGCAAAATTTCAATTCTTGTAAAAAAAACGTGCAATAAATTACATACCTGTATTAAGTGTGTTAGTTTACCTTTTCCATAACTACTAGGGTGCTTTGCTTGCATTGTGTGCGTTGCATGCAGTGTTAGTGTTGTTAGTATTCACCACCTTCACCATACATGACATCACTGGTATTATATGAACAGTGCATGTCGAGTATGATAAAAGTGGCTTTAAAAAAAGCCGTTTTAAGCACACGTCACTCACACTCACACACCAAAAATAAGTGAATCCTGACTTGCCAGTGTAGATGTTTGTTACTCAATCATGCAAAAACTGGATTTAGATGAAATTTTGCATGCATCCCATGTCAAACATGGAAAGGAACATAGGCTACCTGTCTGAAGTCCACGCAGATGAAATCGCGGGCAAAAGCTAGTAGCAAAGAAATATCAGCAGAAATACGTACCTAAATGTTTAATTTTGTTATTTGTCGTCTGTCGTCGTTATTTAATATTATTATAAAATATAATAGGTAATCCGTAAGACAACAGTCAATTTGTACTAATGCTGCCATTTCTCACCTAACCGTGTCACGACAAATTACAAAGTAAGTAAAACAAACCAACCTTTACGATGTAACAAACAAAAACACAACACAACACTTGGCAAGTAAAATTTCACTACTTTCGATTCTTTTAAACTATATAATATTACAATCAAGCTAGCCCACTAACTTAATAAACAAAATTTTGCATATTACAATAATAACAGTACAAAATGAGTGCAAATTAGCGCGTAATATAATTGTTTATGTGAATTGAAATGACAGCACGCGCCGGTCGGCCGCTGCAATTAGCTCTGTTGTGATTGGACGAAATCTTTTAAAGCGAAACATGCGAAACTAAACCTTAACACATGACAAATAAAGACTAGGTAGGCTATGTGGGATCGGCTTGTTGTTCGACAATATCGACGAGTCGTTTGCATGTAGTAGTAATGTGTATGTGTGCGTGAATTTCATACATTTCAAATGTTTGGATTCCCGATGTTTTGAGCGAGTTCCCCGGCCACCGCCGCCGCACACTATGGAGCAGTACGTACGCGTTCTGAGTGCGATCGTAAAAACGGGTATGTGTGCGTTTGCGTGATTTTAAATACATGGCGAATTATTTTTATGAAATTGTAGGAAGCGGGGTAAGCTATAATTATTAATAATAAAAAATGTATATATTAAAATTGGCCAAGGTAAGCCGGTAGGAATCGTGTTCTATGGAGGCTTCGCCACTGCTAGGTAGGCTATGTGGGATCGGCTTGTTGTTCGACAATATCGACGAGTCGTTTGCATGTAGTAGTAATGTGTATGTGTGCGTGAATTTCATACATTTCAAATGTTTGGATTCCCGATGTTTTGAGCGAGTTCCCCACAGACTAATAAGGGATACTGGAGTTCCCCGGCAGTACGTACGCGTTCTGAGTGCGATCGTAAAAACGGGTATGTGTGCGTTTGCGTGATTTTAAATACATGGCGAATTATTTTTATGAAATTGTAGGAAGCGGGGTAAGCTATAATTATTAATAATAAAAAATGTATATATTAAAATTGGCCAAGGTAAGCCGGTAGGAATCGTGTTCTATGGAGGCTTCGCCACTGGTATGCTATCGTGTGGTAGCCCACCCCTGATTTAGTACGCAAAACCCCGTGAGTACTGCCTCCCTACCATAAGGTCTTATAGATTGCTATTTATATCCAACTAGCGACCCGCCCCGGCGTCGCACGGGTATAAAATATATAGCCACTGAAAAAATGATTAAAATCGATAGCCTATAATCCTTCACGTGGTATTCTTCTTATCTGTGCCAAATAACATAAAAAATGCTCCAGTAGTTCGCGAGATAAGCCCTTTCAAATAATTTCCCCCGTTTTTTCCACATTCTCCTATTAGTCTTAGCGTGATAAAATATTATAGCCTATAGCCTTACTCAATAAATGGGCTATCTAACACTGAAATAATTTTTCAAATCGGACCAGTAGTTACTGAGATTAGCGCGTTCAAGTTAGCCCTTTCAAATAATTTTCCCCGTTTTTTCCACATTTTCCTCTATTTCTTCGCTCCTATTAGTCTTAGCGTGATAAAATATAGCCTATAGCCTTCCTCGATAAATGGGCTATCTAACACTGAAAGAATCATCAAAATCCGTTGCGTATTTTTAAAGATTAAAGGGAACAAAGGGACATGAGGGAAAAAAGCGACTTTGTTTTATATTATGTAATATATATCCATACTAGTCCATACTTAACATTATAAATGCGAATATGTGTCTGTCTGTTACCTCGTTACGCCGAAACCACTGAACCGGTATTGCTGAAATTTGGTATAGAGATACTCTGAGTCCCGAGAAACGATATAGGATTCTTTTTATAACTTTACTCAAATTATGGCTTTATGAAACATATCGCCTTCTGTCTCGTGGAAGATTCTTCCAAATATTATATTTATCATCAAAATCGGTTTAGTTCTTTCTGGGCTTATTCGTTTTAAACATATTATGTGTCTAGTAAATATTTGAATAATATTTATTCGGTTTCTTGACCTTTTTAATAATATTATGTTTAGTTATGAGCTAACTTATTGTTTGATTTTGGCCACGCGTAGGCCTTAGCTAGATATTGTGATGTAATTAGTTGTTTTGTTATACAATATCGGGCAGTTATGACTTCAAAAAAGAAGGTTAAGAAATTTCCAGAACTGCCCAGTTTTCGTATATTATGTTAGTCGAAATCAGCGTTTGAACTTTGGCACAATTTTAAAAGAATATGTACGAGTACATTTTTAAGTTTATGTTCGCATATCTTCGCAACTACAAGTCCGATTGAAGTAATTATATTTTTGTTGTACTAGTACTTCAGCTTACGTAATACTTTTAGTTTCATCAAAATCATATCAGCAGTTTTTGAGATGGGGAATTTTGAAGTCAGTTTAATTTTGTGAAACTAACATAGGTATTTCCACATCATTTATAATTCTATCCCAGCTATTTTACTAGGTTACACAAGCCAGGCACCAGACAACAAAATATCTAAAGGACATTATGCTCAGTGTACACGCCTCGCGTGTGGATTGTTCTGAGAAATTGTAGCAAGAATACACAGACATTAGCAATGAAATAGCAACAAAATACTTTACCCTACTGCGTAAAGTGTGTTAAGTTTAGAGCGGACATACTCAACCTTTATCTGTGTCCCGCGTAAAGTTAAACCATTTTTAAATTCACACCCAACTCCACCGGCCAAATTGCAGTCTTTGCAAAATTCGTGAAAATTTTTCACTTTTAAATCGCTTATTTTAAATATCGTTATTTTTTAACCCTAAAAATTTTGGTTGCGGCCCGCGACATCAACACCAAAACGTGTTTGTGGCCCGTATAAAAAAAAGGTTGAGTACCACGAGTTTAGAGTGTATGTATGTGTAATTATAATAATAACACCCACACCGGTTTCGGTGACGGTGGCCGATTTTATTGAAACCAAGGCCAGTTACGCAGGAGCAATTTCATAGTGCCCAAGTGTGTGCGCAGTACACAAGAGCACTCTCTATGCCTTTTACTCTCATAACCCAGTGGGACGGAAGACCGACACGACTGGCGAGAGATCAGGCAGAGGACCGACTTTTTACATGCCCATCCGACGCATGGATCATCTTACTTGTCAGACAATCAGGTGATCAGCCTGCAATGTCGTAGCCAAACTTGGAAATAACATGTTTCCAAAGCGGGAATCGAACCCACGACCTCAGAGTCAAGAGCCGAGCACTGAACCACTGGACCACGAAGGCGTTTATGTTTAACATGGTTAAAAGCATTTTGGCACCTTAGCACTCGAGATAAATGTACGAAGAACCTTAATTTTTATAATACTAGACGTTCCGCGTGGCTCTGCCGGCGTAAATGTGGAACTCCACGTCAGCAATTGCATAATATTTTCCAGCAAAAAGTAGCCTGTATCCTTCTCCGGGGATCACTCTATATCTGTTCCAAATTGCATAAAATCTATCCAGAAGTTCGTTAGATTAGCGCGTTCAAACAAAGCAAACAAATAAACTTTTTAAATTTAATATTTTAGTATAAATAGTATATTTATATTACTTTGAGTTTCGGGAAAGGACACAGAATAATTTTTATCCCGAAAAAATGTATAAACGAATTTTAGCGCAACGGAATTGCAGGAGTTGTCTAGTATTTTATATTTCTTTGGCACGGTTTAGTGCCTAAACGGTATGACACCTTTTAGCTCTCGAGCTAAAAGGTGTGGTGAATCTAAATTTTAATTATACTTGCAAGGTTGTAATTAAGATTCTCCTTAGTTATTAATGTGGTTTTGGTTATTATGCTTTTTATATTGTATTATAATAAACAAAAAAAAAAAAGAATCATTAAAATCATTCGCAAACGACGAAATTATCCGCGAACAAACATAAAAAATATTTTGAGTAACAACGTTTTTTGAAGTCGGTTAAAAACTGAGCTTTGTCATGTGATTGATACTGAGATCGTCGTTCTGTCTGTCAGTCTCCACGTTTTATCTACTAAACAGCGACAGCTAGACAGTGTAGAATTTTCCAGACGATAAATCGAAGTTGCTTCTCCACATGCCTAAAGTACCCCGCAAACGATCAAATTTGTTTGACAAACATGTTTGATGTAATTTACGTTTTTATCAAACAGAAGCGCAGACGAACAAACGTGCATCAAACAAGTTTGTCAAACAATTAGCTAGAATCGGTATGAGATCATGACATCTTGTTTAACAAATACAACGGAACACGTTCAGACACGTTTGTCAAACGCTACGCAAATCCAAATTTTCTTCAAACAGGTCAAACAAGTAGTTTGTTTGACAAACGCTTCAAACAAAGCTGTACACTATCAAACTGTTTGACAAACACGTAAAATTTGACAAACAATTTGATCGTTTGCGGGCTACTTAAGAGGTTTGGGCATTTTCGGCAAAGCATAATTACATTTATTTTGTCTTTTCCGGTCTTATTCATTAAAAGATAAGTAAGACTAATCGTACCCCTTATCTTCGGTTCATTTTATTTATGTCTTCGTTTATCTTTAGGCATTTGTAAACATTTTTCGCTATATTTAAAGTTTGACTCTTTTTTTTAATCTTTATTTTTAAAGGGGTTTGATCACGTGCGACCGCACATCGGAGACACGACTGTAGTTAGACAGTCTTGTTTCACATAGACAAGTCAGTCTTACGACACAATTAAAACGGTTGTGTCTATCATGTGGCGCACACCAAGTCAAAACTGTCTTGACTACGATGACGCAACGCATACAATTGTATATTAAACAGTAGAGAACGCCCGGACAGAGTAGACAGAATTATAGAGTATGCCGACTTAGAAGTTAGGAATTTTTAAATTTGACGTATATGACGAAAATCGCTGTGGTTGTTAACTTGTCACTACGAACTTAAAACAATGACATATTACAGGTATTAGGGTTTCCTATTACTGTATTTCTCTGGGATGTTAAGCATGTTAAACACGTTAAAAACGGGTTGTGAAACACGTCAATTTGAAATAATTTATATTTACAACTTAGGTATTTCAAATAACAAATTGCATATTAATAAAATTAAAACCGAGTGCATTTTGCGTCTATTGCGAGCAGTTCTGAAAAATTTTATAGATATAGATAGAAAAGTTCTCATTCGGATAAAAATAACTTCAAAAATAAACGGGAAAGACTCGACGGGAAAGATAGTAAGTACTTGGATCGCTGGACGTGTTTCTCTTTTTGGTCGTATTATTGTTTATGTTTTGGCACATGTGATTAAAATTTTCAGAATCTAATTTTGAAATCTATAAGTATTTAAAAATAAATTATATCAGCCAGCGCGAGGCACATTCCATTCATAATCTTAGTGAAATCCGACGAATTTGACATAATATATTGAAACCTGTCCGTCTCTTTGCAGTCGAAGTCCAGAGCTCGGAACCGGTACTTTTTTAACCAGGTTATAACGCTCTATAACCAGGTTTTTGGATAAGTGCTCGTTCAGAGCGAAATAGAGATGCGAGCGGTATTGCTTCTGAAATTAACCTGGTTAATTTCTCGCGGAAAGTAACTCTCGGAACCGGTATTATTTTAACCAGGTTAAAACGCTCTATAACCAGGTTTTTGGATAAGTGTTCGTACGGAGCGAAATAGAGATGCGAGCGGTATTGCTTCTGAAATTACCTAGTTAATTTCTTGCGGAAAGTAACTAGTGGAGTGATATCTTCTATCCCTTTCTAGTGCACCATCTAATAGCCAATAGGCCATAACTTGTTTATGTGTGGACAATGGGTGATGATCGTGGTGTATGTGAGTGGGCGGGGTGAACATAACTGCGAACGGTTCTAACCGGTATTTTGAGCAGTGAGCAATTTAATTTTGCTCTTAGAACAAAACCAGAAATAATTTCGGACCGTTCAGAGTGGAATCGAAATGAAAACGCTCTTTTGGAAATGTATGGCGTTTCTAACGAACAGGATCGCGAAGATAAACCAGGTTTCCGAGCCTTGAGTCTAACTACTGGTAGTTATGTCTATTGTGGCTAGACAGTTTTGTCGTAGATGTGCGCGCTCGCATACACTTTAAAGGGAAGCCGACAGTCGTTAGTCAGACTTGTCGCGGGGCGCATTAGACAACTTTGTCTATTAGACGTTTTGTCTCAAATGTGCGCATCTAGTGCATTTTATTACGCGATAGTCTGTCTTAAGACAGTCGTGTCTCAGGTGTGCGGTAGCTCTTAGTGATTTAGTCACCCCTAAGCTTGAATCTTGATATGAGAAAGAATTTCTTTCTTTTATACTATCGTATTTGGTGACATAACAATTTACAATCCCACAAGGATGTTTTGGTGCAGTTCTGAAATCAGTAGGTTTAGTACCTACTGATTTCAGAAAATGGCACATAAGTGACACATCCTTGTATGTAGATGTAGGCACAATGTAGGTCTGCGGTGATTATGTCAAATACAGTTTTTAACCCTCATCAAAATCAGAGGGGTGTTATAAGTTTAGCATGTTTGTCTATCTATAGCTATGTCCACACTGTGCACTTTCATCTTTAATTTTCGTCATCGTCTTTTATTTAACTTTCGTATTGGCGGATTCAATAATTAAATGCGTCAAAGAACGCAATGCCAACATTGTCATTAAAGAACAAAGTGAAAGTTTTGGATACAGTCAAAGGGCATGCGTCGCGGGCATGCCTCACGTGCGCTGTTGACTGCGCTATGATGCATGCCCTTAATGAACAAAAAGGCACAGTGTGGCCATAGCTAATGACCTATGTGTCCATACCCTCATATCATCCAAACGGTCGGATTTAAATCTAAAAGTATAGTCTTTTACTTCGTTCGTCGTAATCAACAATACTATCTTGACCAAGGACCAAGTATAATCTACCTTTTTTTTACCTTTACCATTTGTCTTTGAACTTTTAAAAGGTTTCCTTATTTGAGGGTGGGGTAGGCTAAGTGATTATATTGACACGGACAACACACGTGTAATCAAATACAATTAGTGTGACGTCACTTAAAGGTGTTCTGTAGTTATCTTATAATTGAAGTTTCGACGCAGTATCATTACGATGAAAATAATATAAAATAGCTCTGTCCACACTGTGCCTTTTTCTGTTCATCAAGGGCATTTTTTTTCTCCGCCCGCGACGCATGCCCTCTGACCGAATTCAAAACTTCAAAAATGACAATGTTGGCGTTGCGTTCGTTGACGCATTCAAGTTGGATGAAATAAAATGACGAAAATTGAAGACGAAAGCGCAGTGGACATAGCTAATGACTAGCTGACCCGGCAAATGTTATATTAATTACCATAATTATAAATTATTTCTAGTACCACCGAGGAAATTGATTCCTAGGCAGTTGTCAAACCAACGTCATTTGGTCGGGCCATGTCAATTTGTGATCTGTCAGTTGGGTTTGACGTAACGCGACCAAACTACGTAGGTCTGCATAGGAATCAACCTAATAGTACATTTCATTAAAATCGGTTAAGCCATTTTGGAAGAGTTCACGCACAAACACAGTGAGTTGTGAAACGATAATTTTATATATATAAGATATTTGTGTAACGTAACGAATAACGTGTAATATAACGCGACCAAATTACGTAGGCCCGCAATAGGCAGATTGCGGGCCTACGTAATCTGGTCGCGTCAATTAATCAACTTATCTGATAGTACATAATTAATAATGATTATAAACAATTACTACATATATAAACAAACGGTATACAGTGAATTTATTTAAAGGACGCTTCCATCACAAGGTTTTCCGTATTGTGGGGAGATGGATGCGTGGGCGTTATCGGCGGGTTTCAGACCGTCAGTCACGATTAATGTCAAACAGACCCTTGTTTTCCCAACATCTGATGCATAAGTTATAAACTCTACAGACCCAAGGATATTCCTTTTTTTCTGATTGTGTATTTTAATATTTTTGAACCCTGTGGTTTTGGAACGGAGTTCCTTTTCGCGCGTTGCGAAAGGGGGCTAGGCCGAAAAAATTGTAACGACTCTTTTTTTTTGTACCTGCATGTTAGGGGCAGAGGGCGTTGCGCGTTGATAGTATTCCCGTGCGTCTACTAGATGGCGTTTTTTGAGAATAAGCAACGACGCGTTGTTAGTATTCCTGGGCGTCAATAGATGGCGTTTTTTTTAATATTATTTTTGAGTATATGTATTATGTACTTACATATTTTTGAACATAAGAAAAAACTCCGTTCCATTCGAGTGTCCCTTGACACCTCACAAGTTTTTTATTTATTTCATAAGGGTAATTATAATATTGCCTATGAGACGACGGGAGAGGTGAACTGTAATATGATAATGTTATGAGGATAACTAACTGCCACACTCAGAGTGGAACATTAATAATAATTACTTAAATGTAATTATTTCAAAATTTTGACTTAAGCCCCATGCATTATCTGTCAAACTCTTCATTAAATTGAAGGTTAAAAGTTTAAATTAAAAAGAACAGTAAGTATTTTTTATAAAATACTGTGTCTACGCCATAAAGTTAATATACCTTGCGGAATAGAGAAACATAGGCCTGAGCAAGCGAGATTATATACATGACAGCAGAACTCTTTTTTTGACATCCAGTCGGCACTTATCGGCACGTTGACAATTTAACCTCATAGAAAGATGCTTGTGTAAGTGTATACGTACACATATTTTTACACACATATGTAAATCAATTTCGGTTTCGTTTGACAGCTCGAAATTGTTGTTCTATTCCGCTTGGTATTTTAACTTTATGGTCTACACTCTATGCGAACAGAGCTACGGGCTAAAGGTAGTTGCACACAACATATCAAATACATTAATATAAATGTTCTGTCATCTGTTGATGGTCCTAATGGGATTTCGTGATGCCACCATTTGGATGTGATTACAGTGATTATACCGAAAGCCTTTAGTTATCACTTGTCAGAAACATAAGGGTAGCTGATAATTTGCGATCGATCCATCGCAAGAAAATTGGTATTGGCTGATTTCTTTTGTATGTTACTTATTATTGTATTTTGTTTCCTAAGAAATCAGTTTATTTTAGCTTAATACAAGTTGTTAATATCTTTGATCTAATGGCCGCTTTTTTTTATGAAATAAAAATGGGGGCAAACGAGCAAACGGGTCGCCTGATGGAAAGCAACTTCCGTCGTCCATGGACACTCGCAGCATCAGAAAAGCTGCAAGTGCGTTGCCGGCCTTTTAAGAGGGAATAGGGTAATAGGGGAGGGAGATTTCTGTGTTTGTCTCGTCACGGTAAAATCGGAAAGCAAAATGTACCAAATCGTAGAATAAAATAGAATAGAATTTATTTATTTCCAATTTCTGCCCCTCTGGTGTGGAAATAGTGTTACTTTTCCGAATTTAAAATCGTAATTTATACTAATATTATAAATGCGAAAGTGTGTCTGTCTGTCTGTCTGTCTGTCTGTCTGTCTGTCTGTCTGTCTGTCTGTCTGTCTGTCTGTCTGTCTGTCTGTCTGTCTGTCTGTCTGTCTGTCTGTCTGTCTGTCTGTCTGTCTGTCTGTCTGTCTGTCTGTCTGTCTGTCTGTCTGTCTGTCTGTCTGTCTGTCTGTCTGTCTGTCTGTCTGTCTGTCTGTCTGTCTGTCTGTCTGTCTGTCTGTCTGTCTGTCTGTCTGTCTGTCTGTCTGTCTGTCTGTCTGTCTGTCTGTCTGTCTGTCTGTCTGTCTGTCTGTCTGTCTGTCTGTCTGTCTGTCTGTCTGTCTGTCTGTCTGTCTGTCTGTCTGTCTGTCTGTCTGTCTGTCTGTCTGTCTGTCTGTCTGTCTGTCTGTCTGTCTGTCTGTCTGTCTGTCTGTCTGTCTGTCTGTCTGTCTGTCTGTCTGTCTGTCTGTCTGTCTGTCTGTCTGTCTGTCTGTCTGTCTGTCTGTCTGTCTGTCTGTCTGTCTGTCTGTCTGTCTGTCTGTCTGTCTGTCTGTCTGTCTGTCTGTCTGTCTGTCTGTCTGTCTGTCTGTCTGTCTGTCTGTCTGTCTGTCTGTCTGTCTGTCTGTCTGTCTGTCTGTCTGTCTGTCTGTCTGTCTGTCTGTCTGTCTGTCTGTCTGTCTGTCTGTCTGTCTGTCTGTCTGTCTGTCTGTCTGTCTGTCTGTCTGTCTGTCTGTCTGTCTGTCTGTCTGTCTGTCTGTCTGTCTGTCTGTCTGTCTGTCTGTCTGTCTGTCTGTCTGTCTGTCTGTCTGTCTGTCTGTCTGTCTGTCTGTCTGTCTGTCTGTCTGTCTGTCTGTCTGTCTGTCTGTCTGTCTGTCTGTCTGTCTGTCTGTCTGTCTGTCTGTCTGTCTGTCTGTCTGTCTGTCTGTCTGTCTGTCTGTCTGTCTGTCTGTCTGTCTGTCTGTCTGTCTGTCTGTCTGTCTGTCTGTCTGTCTGTCTGTCTGTCTGTCTGTCTGTCTGTCTGTCTGTCTGTCTGTCTGTCTGTCTGTCTGTCTGTCTGTCTGTCTGTCTGTCTGTCTGTCTGTCTGTCTGTCTGTCTGTCTGTCTGTCTGTCTGTCTGTCTGTCTGTCTGTCTGTCTGTCTGTCTGTCTGTCTGTCTGTCTGTCTGTCTGTCTGTCTGTCTGTCTGTCTGTCTGTCTGTCTGTCTGTCTGTCTGTCTGTCTGTCTGTCTGTCTGTCTGTCTGTCTGTCTGTCTGTCTGTCTGTCTGTCTGTCTGTCTGTCTGTCTGTCTGTCTGTCTGTCTGTCTGTCTGTCTGTCTGTCTGTCTGTCTGTCTGTCTGTCTGTCTGTCTGTCTGTCTGTCTGTCTGTCTGTCTGTCTGTCTGTCTGTCTGTCTGTCTGTCTGTCTGTCTGTCTGTCTGTCTGTCTGTCTGTCTGTCTGTCTGTCTGTCTGTCTGTCTGTCTGTCTGTCTGTCTGTCTGTCTGTCTGTCTGTCTGTCTGTCTGTCTGTCTGTCTGTCTGTCTGTCTGTCTGTCTGTCTGTCTGTCTGTCTGTCTGTCTGTCTGTCTGTCTGTCTGTCTGTCTGTCTGTCTGTCTGTCTGTCTGTCTGTCTGTCTGTCTGTCTGTCTGTCTGTCTGTCTGTCTGTCTGTCTGTCTGTCTGTCTGTCCAATAGCGTATACTAAAATTGTTGCGGTTAAAAAGCTCGTAGTTGCATTTGTGCGCCGCGCTGTCGGTGCACCGCATCCGCGGTGATACTGACACGTTTGCGGAGCATATCGTCGGTGAGCCGACGGTAAAACGTCGGTTCAATATCAAAATCCTATCGCGGTGCTCTTCAGTGAGTGTCGAGGTGGGCCGACAATTTTACTTTGAACAAATTAGAGTGCTCAAAGCGGGCTCAAAATGCCGCTTGAATATTTCGTGCATGGGATAATAGAATATGATCTCGGTTCTATTTTGTTGGTTTTCAGAACTCCGAGGTAATGATTAATAGGGATAACTGGGGGCATTCGTATTGCGACGTTAGTCTGTCTGTCTGTCTGTCTGTCTGTCTGTCTGTCTGTCTGTCTGTCTGTCGGTCTGTTACTTCTTCACGCTCAAACCGCTAAAGCGGTTTTGCTGTGCATGGAGATATTTTAGGTCCCGAGAAAGTACATAGGATACTTTTTATCTCGTGCGATAAACGAGTTTTGGCGCAACGGAGTTGCGGGCGTTATCTAGTTTCTTAGGAAACAAATTTATTGTGTCCTAAGAAATCTATTTCAGCTTAATTGCTTTGGATAACCCGTTGTTATCTGACATCTAATGGCCGCTTACTGTGTTTGTTTCGTCACGGTAAAATCGGAAAGTAAAATGTGCGGAATAGTATTCATCCTTTAATTAGTTCCATGGCTACCGCAAGCCGTGAACGGCAATAGGCCTAAAAACCTGAGACTCTCACAACAGGTACCTAATATACTTACATTTATAAGTATTACTTTTGTTTTTTACCTTGGAAGTCGGTTTTAATTTTTTGTTAAAAAATAATAATTTTACCCTTTTTAGTTACATAATAATTATAAGACGACAAGGCTATATTATAGCTTGTTGTCTTAGAGTTGTACATATTACTAGCGGTCGCCCGCGGCTCCGCCCGCGTGGATATGCAATACGGCTGCAAAAAGCCTACCCAGGAAAGACTCGGTCAGCAAAATGATTCCCAGGTCAATTCACAGACTCCGACACTTGCATCGACGACGCGGACGCAGTCATTATCCGAAGGGTGCACAGTGCACAGTGCACACTGCACAGATTGTCTTCCTCCCGCACGCGCACCCCCGCTTGGTGACGCCCACTATCGTAATATTTTAATTTCGCCATAATTTCAAAACCAAACGTCCAATTTTAATCATTCACAGACCAAATTTTATCTACATAAGCTGTACTTAGTGATGAAATAATTTATTTTGATAAGGATTAATAGCATGAGTAAAATAAACGCGTTTAAATGTAGTCCAAAAAATTCAAGTACAGTTCGTCGCGGACTTTTTAGTAGATATTTATAAGATCTATAATTACTTAGAACATTTGTGGTTCTATCTTTTATAGTTTCGGCAGCGTACGCAAAATAAGTAACATTTCTGGTTGATTTTTTCACTTGGCGTCCGAAAACCCAAATATCTTACGAAACCCTATTTTTTTCCAAAATAAAATTTTTCCTATGTTCAACAGAAATAATGTAGGATTCATTGGCTTTTGCTTGGAGTAGTTTAAATAAAGCCAAAATCCTCAAACTTGTATCTATAAGGATCCAAAAGTTCTGTTGGGTACCTTCAGAACCAGGGTACATCCTGGTACAATATCTTACTTTTTGGTAGTACATGCCTAAAATACTTCAGAAAAAATCAAAATCACCATATGTTCCCATATAAATTTCAAGGAGTCCCCTCGATTCCTTATGGATCCCATCATCAGATCACCATTTTTGTGAACATGGTACCAACTTCGGATTCAACACCCTGTACAACAACAAAAGAATCATGAAAATCGGTCCATAAACGGCGAAGTTATGGTTGAACATACAAAAAAAATAATCTAAACAGACGAACATAATATAACCTCCTCCTTTTTGGAAGTCGGTTAAAAACTGGACAAACCAAGGCTGGCTACGCACCTGCAGCTGCTCTTCTAATGTGGGTATGAAAGAGATAATATCGTTATATTGTGCTGAGCCTACCTGCCAAGTGCCAGCCAGTGGAAGCGCCAGAACCATGTCCTATTTCCATTTGATATTAATTTAAGAAACCCGTTCTAAAAGTCCAATGTCTCCTCTTTCAGCGTCCGTGGCCCGCATCACCAAGTTTCTGGGCAACACGGGCATCCCGCTCATCACGACTGGCGGCTTCACATACGACTTCGCCAACACGAAGAAGACGTGCAAGGACGAGTTCTACATGATGGTCCGAGCCGGACCACTCGGGTTCAAGGACTTGGCGTATTTTATCATCGATGTCTTTAAGCAGTGAGTTAATGTTTTAAAAGTTATGTCACATATTAGTTACTAAATAGTTGCTTGGTTAGGTGCCGCGCTTGCGTCAAAGTGGCATAGCGTTCGCGCTCTCTTAAATTTGTTCCGGGCAAGTCGTAATAAGTTATTTTATTCACAATACATATTAGCTTTTCTCTATCTTAAAGAAAGCTCTATAGTTAATTGGTATAATAATCCTTACTAATATTATAAATGCGAAAGTGTGTCTGTCTGTCTGTTTGTCTGTCTGTCTGTCTGTTACCTCTTCACGCCCAAACCGCTGAACCGATTTTGCTGAAATTTGGCATGGAGATACTTTGAGTCCCGGGAAAGGACATAGGATACTTTTTGTCCCGCAAAAATGTACCTACGGTTCCCGCGCGCTAAACGAGTTTTGGCGCAACGAAGTTGCGGGCGTCATCTAGTAAAATATAATAACATCTTAGGGTCAATTCTGACCGCGGAGCGACGCATAGATGAATTTTTTAATTTGTAAGGATTGAAATCTGTCAATTTAGTGCAAAAGATGCATCAACGCGTCGCTTTGTCGTCTGAAATAACCCAAAGTGGCATAGCCTTCGCGCTCTCTTAAAATTTTTGTTACATGCAAGTAAAAAAAATATATTTTAATATAAAACTAGCTTTTATCTTTCTTAAAAAAACAACAATATGACCGTCCAGGGCGCCGGATAAAAAGGGGAGCCAAAGGCAAACAAATAATATAATAATAATAATAATAACAATAATAATAATGATAATAATAATAATAATAAGCCCGCAGGGCAGCTTGTGGCGAGCTGTTGGGGAGTAGCGACCCCACGAACCCGAGTGCTCCCAGGGAAGCCCCTGTTCTCCATCTCCGGCTTGCCTTCACCGGCCGGCCAGAGTGAACACTGACGGAGAATCAGGCCCTACCTCTGCCTTGCCTTAACCGGCCGGTCAGAGTGGAGTCGCGAGAGCTTCGGCTCGGAGGGAGGATGTGAAGCGTAAGTGGCGAGTGGGCGACGTGATGGGACCCTCTGAGGGTGCAAATGATCGGCGTTTAAAGTCCAGCGACACCTCTCCTACCTTAAGCCGCTCTGTCAATGTTGCCGCCTCGGTGCACCTTCCATGCAACCATTTTGAGGGGCCCATTCAAAGAGTTGGCGAGTCACCGTCTGCCAACTTTATACATGTTACAACATTGTATCGGCAGACGCCATAGTCCTTCCATAGTCCCAGTTACCCAATCCACTAGCACCTCACCCCCATAGCCCGATATAATTTTAATTCCATTCCCTGCAATAGACCTACACTGGCCGCTGGCTCTCCTTGGTCGTACTCCTATAGTTCGGACAGGGAGAGTCGCCGGCTAGTGTCACATTACATCTAGATTAAAACTGTGTAACGGGCCTCTACGTGTTGGCTTCGGCCCCACGAATGCCTTCCAAAGGTCCGGGATTTAATTGCCCGTGAGCAAGGAGTGCTTTACACAATAATAATAATAATAATAATAATAATAATAATAATAATAATAATAATAATAATAATAATAATAATAATAATAATAATAATAATAAGGGAGCGAAGCCGATACCTCCCCGTTGGTGTTCCCGGGCAACACTTGGGTGCGCCACCTATTCTTCTACAGGTGAGGCACTCACGTGGCAGATCGTCGGTTCTTTCTATATCGTCACTATCTTTTCACCACCTTTTTATTTAATTACTCTTGTGGTTGCATCGCTTTTGTTTTAATTTTTACCTATGTTTCACCACCTTTATTTCCTCTTTTACTATCTTTCCTTTTTGGTTAACTCTTCTTTTATGTGTTGTTTAAATATGGTATGTAATGCGATTACGAAATAGAGTAATACCCCAGGCGGGTACCGGAGCTATACGCGATGGAGAATCCCGCCCCGGGCCTTCGGGCTCGGGCTGCCCTTCGTATTCTGGGGAAGGCAACGAGTCGCATCAAGCAACACAATCTCGAGCTGTTGCAGGAAGAAACCATCATCGCTCACCAAGTTCATCAACAACATCATCATTATTTCCATCTTTACAGTCATCACCGCAATCTTACCTCGACTCACGAGAGTCAAGATCTTCCACGTCATCATATATTTCATCATCATCTCGAGCCGAGGATGTTGTGCAGAAGGCTATAACTACAGCCGAATTTACTGCACCCACCCCCGGTAAACGACGTTCACGAAAAACGTGGACTAAAGAAATGAATATTTTCATTATGCGTCAATATTTCATTATAACCAAATTAGAAACAAACACAAGATCTTACCTTACACAACTACACTCTATGTTCACAACTAAATACCCGGAAATGGAGGCTAGTAAACAGCGGATAGGAGATCAACGACGAGCAATAGTTAACTGTAAACTTCTCACACGACTAGAAATTTTAAATATTAAAAAAGAAGCCGAAAACACTTTACAAACCGAACAGCAATCACTATACAATAATAATATAAACATACCTCAAAATTTATCACGTAAAATGCGGTGGACAGATGAATTAAATGAAATCATCATGACATGTTACTATAGATTGACCAGACTTGAAACGGATTTAACGACTTACAGACCTCTGTTGCATCAAGAAGTTACCTCAAGATGCCCTGAAATTTCACACCTCTCTGTTCAAAGATTAGCCGATCAACGCAGGTCAATTGTCCATAATCGACTTTTGTCATTAGATCACCTAAATAAAATTAAAGAACAAGTTCGGTTGGAGTTAAATCAAAATGATATAACAGAAAACTTACCTGAAGGAGCAGGGCAGCTTGAGGAAACTGAGAACATGGGAGAAGATACACTAATAGATAATAATCATTGTCAGCAAAGCCTACAACAAACTAATAACGAGGAACACAACTCTAGTACTACACTTGATACAACACATGGCAGACATAATCATACCTTAACACCAGACTTAAGAAAACAACTAGAAGAAATGCTAACAGAAACTATAGAAAAATTTAAAGAAATAGAAGCAACAGCTAGACCACGACTGCCGAAACTTAAGTATTCTAAAAAAATAACAGCTATTGTAAAAGACCTTAATACTTATATATTACCTAAAATACTAAATGTGGAATTAGATTTCATCACCCTACAAACTATAATCTATAGTGCAGCATACACAACTGTTAAATTTAGTGGTGCCAGGATGTGTGTAGATAGTAACACAATAAATAAAAAACTAAATGAGCCCCCCCGGTGGCAAAAACGTTTAGAAATAAGAATCAGTAACTTGAGAGCCAATATAGGAAGACTAACTGCATATAAAAATGGTACGCGATCACAAACTTTAGAAATACATGTTAATAAGATTAAAGAACAATATAAAATTCATTCGAATCATGAATCAGAAAATTTAGACATTTCACACTTCCTTGACACACTGAAGCAAAAACTTAACACCTTGTCTAATCGTTTAAAGCGATATAAAGAAACAACAGTTAGGAAAAAACAAAATAAAGAATTTTTAAATAATGAAAAAATATTTTATCGAAATTTATCGAACAAGTCTAATAGCGATATAAGAGAAAACAACCCCTTACCGCCGAGTACTCAGTCTCTACAAGAGTTTTGGTCAAATATATGGTCCAAGCCTACTCAACACAAACAAGGTAATTGGATAGAGAATGATAAAGAAACATTAGAAAACATACCAGAAATGGAATTTGAACAGATAGGTTTAGATCTTTTAAAGACTGTTATAAACAGAACCCATAACTGGAAGGCTACAGGATCTGACAATATTCATAAATTCTGGTACAAAAAATTAACATGCACTCATAGACTTCTACACAGACACATAAATTCATTTATTAACTCACCTGATACATTACCTGATTACATACTGCAAGGCGTAACGTACATGATTCCGAAAGATTACAGCGACACCCAAAATCCAGCCAAATATCGGCCAATTACCTGTCTGCAGACTATATACAAAATAATTACTGCATGTATCTCTGAGTCTATTTATGAGCACACGCAAAAACACAATATACTATCAGAAGAACAAAAAGGATGCCGCAAAAGCAGCCAAGGATGTAAAGAACAATTAACTATAGATGCCGTAGCCACCAGACAAGCACTGAAAGAAAAACGTAATATCTACACGATGTTCATAGACTACAAGAAAGCTTATGACTCCGTTCCACACTCATGGCTTTTGTATATATTGAAACACTACAAAATTCACCCAGTTATCATAGGTTTCCTGGAAAATATAATGCGCCATTGGAGCACCAAATTAAGATTATGCAACCCGACAACCAGAATCGAAACAGAATGTATACCAATAAAAAGATGAATCTTTCAGGGCGATGCTCTAAGTCCTTTATGGTTTTGCCTCGCCCTTAACCCTTTGTCATCCATGCTCAACTCAAATAACGTAGGCTTTAAAATTAAGTACAACACTCAGTATACTCGCATAACTCACTTGATGTATATGGATGACATTAAAATATTTGCCAATACAATAGAGGAACTAAACACACTTGCCGATCTAGCCCAGTTATTTTCTAGTGACATTTGCATGCAATTTGGAATAGATAAGTGCAAAATACAAGCTATCAATAACGGTAAATTAGAACATGCTGCATATGAATTAGAAAACCATGAAGTCATAGATTCAATAGACCCAGTAGAAGGGTATAAATATTTAGGATATCATCAATCTAAAGGAATACATCACAAAAGCATAAAAAAACTTCTCAAAGACAAATTTAAGACAAGATTACATCGCATATTACATACATATCTCAACTCAAAAAACACAATTAAAGCCATTAACACCTTTGCCATACCGATTCTCACCTATTCTTTTGGAATTATATCCTGGAGCCAGACAGACCTCAAAACATTACAAAGAGTAATTAATACAGCCATGACAAAACATAGAAAACACCACCCTAGAGCATGCGTACAAAGACTTATCTTACCTAAAATTGAAGGAGGTAGAGGACTTATTGACATAACTAACTTACATAATAAACAAATCACGCTTCTTAGGACATACTTCTACAATCACTCACACTCATCACCGCTACACTATGCCGTATGCCAAGCCGACACATTCACACCACTCTCACTCGCAAATCATTCCAAGCATTTGAAAATTTCTTCAAATCAAGAAAAGATAGACGCATGGGCACGAAAATCCTTGCATGGTCGTCACCTTGCAGACTTGACAAATGCGAATATTGATAAGATAGGCTCGAACGCATGGTTGAGACGAGGGGAGCTATTTCCTGAAACTGAAGGGTTTATGTTGGCAATCCAAGATCAGGTTATCGATACAAAAAATTACAGGAAGCACATCATCCGTACTGCTGGTGCAGGAAGTGACCATTGCCGACATTGTCACAAACAGCCCGAAACAATCCAACACATAACCGGCGCTTGTTCATCCATCACACAAACAGACTACAAACACAGACACGACCAGGTAGCAGCAATAATACACCAGACACTTGCACACAAATACAATCTCATCACAGACAAAATTGCATATTACAAATACACACCTCAAATCATACTTGACTCACCGGACTTCAAACTATACTGGGACCGGACAATATTGACTGACAAAACCGTACACCACAACCGACCTGACATAACTCTCCACGACAAACGAAACAGAACAGTTTACCTCATAGACATTGCTATACCCAATTCACACAATCTTACCTCTACACATACGAACAAACTGACTAAATATGTAGACTTGACAATAGAGTTGAAAACACAATGGAAAGTGACCGTAGTTAAGACCATACCCATCATCATCTCCAGTACTGGAATTATTCCCAAAACACTACACACTAGCCTCAAAACACTTGACATTCACCCACTCACATACATAACCCTGCAAAAAGCAGTTATTCTGAATACATGTAGAATTGTTAGGAAATTTCTGTCTATAAATTAATTACTTACCTGAAGTTGCTTGGCCACAAGCCCGCAACTTTAGAAAAAAAAACCCGTAAAGGAGAATCTAAAAGATTACAAAACATAATAATAATAATAATAATAATAATAATAATAATAATAATAATAATAATAATAATAATAATAATAATAATAATAATAATAATAATAATAATAATAATAATAATAATAATAATAATACTAATACTAATAATAATAATAATAATAATAATAATAATAATAATAATAATAATAATAATAATAATAATAATAATAATAATAATAATAATAATAATAATAATAATAATAATAATAATAATAATAATAATAATAATAATAATAATAATAATAATAATAATAATAATAATAATAATAATAATAATAATAATAATAATAATAATAATAATAATAATAATAATAATAATAATAATAATAATAATAATAATAATAATAATAATAATAATAATAATAATAATAATAATAATAATAATAATAATAATAATAATAATAATAATAATAATAATAATAATAATAATAATAATAATAATAATAATAATAATAATAATAATAATAATAATAATAATAATAATAATAATAATAATAATAATAATAATAATAATAATAATAATAATAATATCTATGGACGCTTCACACCACGTCAGTCTGGCCCCGTGGTAAGTACCTGAAGGACTAGTGTTACGGGTACCAGTCAACGGAAATATATTTAATACTTTTATACTAAACATATATTTAAGATTTTTATCATAATTATGATACACATATTTAATACACATCCATGACCCAGGAACTTTGAAAACTTTTTTGTTCCGTCGGCGGGATTCGATCCCGCGACCCCCGGCTTGAGCTACCGACAGCCCACCCACTGAGCCACAGAGGTCGTCAAATGGCTGCAAAAAGGGACACAGGCTCCCCTATTTCAGCACAACCAGCACCCTGGGCGCCGAAGAAATTTCACCCAGGGCGCTAGTAGTGCTGCTGCTAAAGACGGCACTGCATACATCTTATCTTAGGGTCTACACAGACGGACCGCATTTCAACTGCAATCCAACCGCAAATTGCAGTTCAAGTGCAGTTTGAATGCAGATGACACGACTGCAATAGAACTGCAAAAAAATAGAACCAAACGCGCAGTCGGATTGCAGTTCAGTTGCAGTTGGCGTGCAGTCGTGTAAACTGTTTGGTTTGCAGTTCTATTGCAGTCGTATTGCAGTCGTTTCAACTGCATTCAAACTGCACTTGAACTGCAATTTGCGGTTGGATTTCAGTTGAAATGCGGTCCGTCTGTGTAGACCCTTATATCTTTAAACGAGCAATTCTTGCATATATAATATATAAATGGAATCTCGGAATCGGCTCCAACGATTTTCATGAAATTTAGTATATAGGGGGTTTCGGGGGCGGTAAATCGATCTAGCTAGGAATCATTTTTAGAAAATGTCATTTTATTCGTGTTTTTTCGAATACCGAGCAAGGCTCGGTCAAATAGCTAGTATTCATAAACTCTTGTATCCATCTTGGCGAGTTCGCATTCTTTTAGACAATTTTACACAAATTATTTTTATTTTGGTAACTGAATATTATTATAGTAATTATATTTTATTTTTGGACACCTCGCTCCGTCCAAAAATAGGTTTTACGATTCATAATAATATATCGTATTAATTAAAAATAGCCTTGATTTTGTTACATTGTATATCTTATTACAATATTAATTATTTTTAGCACGATTGTACTTCGAGTTTCGTAACATTTTCCTGTAATTCTTAGTTTCTGCGCCTTAAGGCGACGCCTCGATAATTTGGCTGTAGCGATGCCGATTTTTCTCAGCAATGACTAAAGCTAAGAAATTGAAGTTCATTGTCAGTATTCATCATGTCCTTGTCTTTGAATTGCCCATAGCATAACACGATTGGACAACTTTTATAGCACAGAATAATCAATCGAAAAGACCTCTGTAAAAAAGGGATTCCTATTTTTCCAACAGAGGAGAGTGATTTAAGGTTCCAAAATTTGTACATAAATTGGTTCAAGCATGCACTTTAATTTGTGCATAGCTTATATGAAATGTATTTATGGTTTTTAAATTATGCGACAAAAACTATTTTGTCGCTCACGCCCTTTCCATTTTTTGCTGTTCCATTGCTTGTTTTCTATGAGAGGCCGGGCCGGCCTCTCATAGAAAACAAGCAATTTAAACATATCCAACACGGTTTCTTACTTTAACGCTGCGTCACCTTAATTTTTATGCTCATTTTAAATTTGTTACATACCTAATTATAATTATTATTGTGATTACGAGCTACTTTTTGTTGAAAAAAACCTCATTGTTTCAATGAGGTTTTTGTAATCTACGATTTTTTTTATTATGTAATTTGGGGCCGTCTATGGGCTATTTACCCATATCCTTTTTCCTTTTCCTTTTTTAACCGACTTCCAAAAAAACGAGAAGGTTATACGTTCGGCTGTGGATTTTTTTTATGTATGTTCAACGAATACTCCGCCGTTTGCGAACCGATTTTCAAAATTTTTGTTTTGTTGTATTAGGTTTCACTCCAATTTGGTCCCATGTTCACAAAAGTGGTGACCTGATGATGGGATCCATGAGTAATCGAGGGAACTCCTCAAAATTCAAATAGAAACATATGTTTTTTTTGGTTTCATATGAAGTATTCCAGGCATATGTTACCAAAAAGTAAGATTTTGCACCAGGATATACCATGGTTCGAAGGTGGTGAACAAAACTCCTTACTCCTTATAGATACATGTTTGGGGGTTTCGGCGTTGTTTTAAGAACTGAAAGCATATACTACTAAGCTTATTACATTAATAATCATCATCATCATCATCACCACCATTCCACCATACACCTTCAAATTATGACCCTATTATAATAGGTAGGTATTTTTCATAGTATTTTTAGATCAAAACGGATCACGGATATCTTTAAACATTGTTCTGTAAAAAGTTAAGCTATTTTGAAAATTATTTTATTATTTCGACCTGATGATAAGATCCATGAGTGATCGAGGGAACTCCTCAAAATTTATATGGAAACATATGGTGATTTCGATTTTATGAGAAGTATCCTAAGTATATGCTACCAAAAAGCAAAATTTTGCACTAAGATATACCTTGGTTCCGAAGGTGCTAAGAGAACTCCGGATTCCTTATAGATGCAAGTTTGAGGGTTTCGGCTTTGGTTTAAGAACTCGAAGCAGATTCTACTATGCAAGTTACATTCATCATCATCATCATCACCACTACCACCAGTCACCATACCATGAATTATTAAATCATAACTCTTAATTTGTCGAACGATTTAAAAAATTATTATAAGATTGTTATATCAAAGTAAATGATTCAAACTTGGTGATCAGGTTACCAAGTTAGCAATTTGATCATGAGATCTATGAATTATGAGGTATGTCCGTATGTGAGAAACTCCTTATTATTGGGACAAAATAAATAGTTATATTAACGTAGTTCTAAGTAGTTTAAGCATAATATTATATGAACATTATAGTGAGCTAATGTTAGAAAGAAAGTCACTGAACAGAACTTTAGAGCCTTTAGTGATAGGCGCATGAACATTAATTTTATCATTGCTTGATTAACGCCAAGCTTATATTATTAATTATTCAGTGATACGAGTATATTCTTGGAGTTGCCTATGCAATTCTCTATTCCGAGAGGACGCTAGGTATATTAACTTTATGGTTCTCATATCATAAAAGTGTATCCTGGCTCCAAAGTCACTTAGTAGAACGAATAGCAATTGCAATTCAACGTGGCAATGCTGTCAGCTTGCTGGGCATTCTGCCGGATGGGGACGACCTGGGAAAGGTTTTCTTTTTATAATTTTATATTCTAAGTTTGTATATATTTGTATATTTTATTTTAGTTTGTATTTTTAGTAATGAATTTGTGATTTTAAGTTTATATTATTTTCTAAAAGAATGTTATGGTGTATTTAAAATAAATGATATTATTTATAAAATTCTTAGTAGAACACATTAGTATAATTTACAGAAAACCTTATAAATTACTTAAATTACTAAAAAGAGTGAAATTATTATTTTTAACAAAAAATTAAAACCGACTTCCAGAGTAAAAAACAATAATAATTATTATGTAATGAACAAAAAAGTATGAAATAATTCTTACTCTTAAGAGGCCGGGTACACTTGGAATTTCTCATACATACGTAATTCCAAAATCATTTTCTCATACGAAAATATTTAACATGTTTGAATTGTTTTTCAGTTTAAAATAGTAATTACCTAGGTTCCTGCACAAAAATTTACTTCAAAATATTTAAACACAAAATTTTTTTTTTTGCTTTTAATTTTTTTTTAGTAAATTTACTACTAAATATTTAAACACTAAAAAATAGAGTAAAACAAAAAAATATATATATAAATAAATAGTTAATTTACTACAAAATATTTAAACTCTAAAAAATATTTTTTAGTATTTAAATATTTTGTAGTAAATTTACTATTTATTTATATATTTTTTTGTGTTTTACTCTATTTTTTAGTGTTTAAATATTAAGTACTAAATTTACTAAAAAAAAATTAAAAACAAAAAATTTTTTTAAATGATTAAATATTTTGAAGTAAATTTTTGTGCAGGAACCTAGATAATTACTATTTTAAACTGAAAAACAACTCAAACATGTTAAATATTTTCGTATGAGAAAATGATTTTGGAATTACGTATGTATGAGAATTTCGAGGGCACCCGGCCCCTTAATAGTGCCCTATGCAGAATACTCATAAACCTCTACTATTTCTGTACACAATCTTCATAATTTTGAAGTCGGGTACCAGTCTTTAAAATTAAAAATATTTTGTCTAAGAACTCACTATTCTTAGCTGGTATCGACTTCCAAAGTAATGAAGATTGTGTACAGAAATAGTAGAGGTTTAGGAGTATTCTGCATAAGGCACTATTAAGAGTAAGAATTAAACTTTTAAGAGTAAATTTAAACTTTTGTATGGCAAAATACATGACGCTGGGGAGCTTGCCCATACAATTGTGAAAAAATTGCTATTTCAGCGCTGCTACTTTTACAGTGAAGTCTATGATTATAACCATTTACACTCTAAAGAATAATCACTTAGTTTTGTTACGCCTTGTATAATAGAAATAATAAACCGATCAACTAATACGATTCAACGCCATCTAGTTTCAAGTGGCGGCAACTGCTGCTCATCACGGAGCCGGACTCGCAAATGGAGGTTGCCGGCAAGTCCTCCTGCCTCCTCATGATGAAGACCTTCGCTAACTACCTCAAGGATGAGGACATCATCTACACTCCCTGGGACACCACGTCAGATGGCGGCATGAACTACACAGAGAACTTGAAGAGAAACGTCGGCTACAAGTACACAAGTAAGTCTAATTGAATAACCGCCGCCATTCAGTGATATTTAAGTGATAACTTAACTTTAACTTTTTTTAATTTAAAATTTTGCTTTTTTTTGATAAACTCTTTGTAATATTAAAGTGAAGTTATCATTAAATTAGTCACATTAATTCTTGAATACACTCTATATTATTATACAATATTTATTATAATTTATTAAATAGAACCTACGCTTAAAGTTACTTATGGGTCTACCAGAATCTGATGGCAGGATGGTAGATTTTCAAAAAATATCCTTGATCATTGGATAAATTTTTATTTGCATGTTTCACACACAGAATCAGCCACTATAAAAAAATCAAAATGTTTTATTTCATTTCCCCGGTATAATCAAATCAATTTTTTTCTCACTTTTTGCCATCAGATTCTGGTAGACCTATAATAATATTATTTAGTTAGTTCTCATGAATCATAATACGAGGCTCCGAACCCCTTTTCATGAAAGTACGCGTATATGAAGTTCAGAAAGTGAACGCTAGATGTCACTTTTGAAAACATTGCTAAAAGGTTGACGATGGATGGAAAAGATGGTGTTATATTTTATTTTCTATCCTCGCAGTATATCTTTTAAAAATTAAAGTAAGTAAACCAATGCAAATTGTTACATAAAAACCACAGTTTTTGTTTTCTTAAACATAAAATAAAATAATAATTACTTAAAAAAAAAAGAATGACTAATTCAAAGTTGAAAATGGAACACATAATTTTAAATATCAATTATTTTTTTTACTGGCCAACCTTTTACTGTTTTTGTACAGTTAGAATTAACAAAAAAAAAAAAACAAAAAATGTTGTTGGGCCAGTTTTTATATAAATGAATTTGTATAAACTTGTAATTATTTGTCTCAATAAAAAGGTAAAATTACTACCGGCCAAACAAGAAAAAATTGTGCTACCGAAAATAAGAATTAAAATTCAATCATTTATTTATGCTAATTAGTAAATAATGATAATTATGTTAGTTTTTAGTGAATTATAATAATGTATAACAATTCGAAAGAGAATAGAAATGATTTGATTATTATTGATACTAGTTTAATGTTGTTTTTTTATAGATATTAATTTTTTTTAAAGTATAATATAGTTATATTATAGTTTAACTTTATTTATAATAGCAATACCGGCTACCGCGTTAATTTTGCGGATTTTATGTAACATTAATATTATTATGTTATAACTGCCTAAGAATCAATTTCCTCGATGGTACCTAAATAAAACAAAAGGTGTTGTCTGTTCCAATTTTGAATACTTATTTAAAAAATATGTTGGTAGGGCTGACCCTGCATGTTGTTGAGTCAGTAATTTTCTTTACTTATCACTTTTTATAGAATCGCCGATCAAAATAAGTATATGGAATTGACATAATATTTAGATGAGTCGAACATGAACGTCATATTAACCCATTTGGACCCAAAAGCAAACTACAATGAAAATAGTTATTTTTCCTTTAATAATCTAATGATAGGGTTCTTATGAAGTTAAAACATCAAAAAAAAAAAAAAATAAAAAAAAAATGCAAGTATTAAAAAAAACACTGTCCTTGTATAGGGACAATGGGCTCATGTGTGGTAGTTTTCGTAACAGTTATTATTTTCGATACACAATGTTTTTACGCATTTTTGCACTGTCGTCGTACTGTTTTATGACAAATGACACGTCATAATTGGTTTGGCAGTAGGTATCTGCCGAAAGTATCCAACTCCATCTGCTGCAACTCCTGGAACCGCCTATGATGATTTTCGTCTTCCATCTTTGCGCCCATCAGATTTTATGTAAAATCGTGTAATTGTTCGATGGAATTGCACCTGATCAAATTTTTCTTCATATGTCAAAAATACAGATGCCAGGCATTAGCAATGGATAAGTCAAGCGTGTAGGTGCATAGCACCTACCACCATTTTTTGTCCCTAATCGCCGATCTATATACGGCGATAGATTGATCCGCCTGATCTACACCACCCATTCCTTTATTATAACTTTGAAAGAGATGTGGGATGTCCATGTCTATTTTTTCTTTTGTATAGTATCCCATCTTTTAAATTTTCCCAAGAGATGAGCCGTGTCGAAATTGGTGCCCATGGTGCATACGCTGTTGAAAACAGCGAACGAACCAACGAACAAATGCTCATCATCGCTGCTATCCCAAACATCATTATCCTGAGTAACGAAAACTTCTAATATATAGGGTATATCTCGCGGAAATATGATATGTTGAATGTCATCATCGTCAAACTCCTCTCCGTCCGTTAGAACGCTTGCGTCTGAAGGAATAGCCAACCAATTCATAGCTCGTGTTTAGGTCATTTTCTTCATTAAATATGTTTTTTAGTGCTTTTGCAAGCCTTCCGTAGTCAGAAATGGCATGAAATGTACTTTTAGCCATTATAGATTCGATAAAGATTCTGAAAAGAAAAAACAAAATACTTCCAACTTTATTATAAAATTATCACTAATGTGCCCACTGTCCCTATACAGGGACACTAGAACAAAATATGACTTGTCGTACACAACGCTAAAATATATACTATTATTATCACTTATTACTCTAATTGACAGTACAAGACAGTAATATTCCTAAAATAAACTTAAAATTTCTCATAGCAACATACAATAAAATATCTTACTTTGTGACGATAATTTACATTTTGACTTCAGTTGTTTTGTACTTCAATAATATCACTTTTTATTACAATTTCACCAACATTTAAAATAAGAAAAATACGATACACTTCTCAGCATATGAAATATGAATGCAATTAAAAAATATCTCTAACATAACAAAAATTTTTGGTATTTGAACGACTGTTCTGTACTGTACAGGGACAGCGGATCCAAATGGGTTAACGAACGCCTATGTCAAATCCATACATTTTGAGCGATGATTCTAATAAAGAAGCGATACTTAAAGAAAATGTCTTGGCTAAAGGGCCTGTTGAGTGTTCTGCAAAAAAGCCTTATCTTTATTTATTTTAATTGATTTTGTAAGTATAGTGGCCATTTTATTTTTTCTATTGATTTAGTTCCTGACAATTAAAAAAACCTTTGTGAAAATATACCCGGTCATAGCTCAGGTAAAATTTTAACAGTGGAACAATAGTTTTTAAAACACACAAAGTGTTTTTTTAATAAAATTTGAGTCTATGAGCTTTCCGCCCCTTAGTATTTCTTGTTTCGTATGCTAAATGATTTATACCATGATAATTATTTCACAATTTCATTTATGTTTTAGAAACTTTAATGATATAAATTAAATGAGGAAAAAACAATAAAAGTTGTGTATAAAGTTACGTTGTTTGCGATGAAGGCTATTATTTAAGAAAATGAGAAATAGTGAGAAAATAAAAACCTGTAGTATTATTACTTTTGCTACAGTGGTTTACAGCATACTTGACTCGAAGTTCAAGCTTTAGATTCCCGCGTTGGAAAAGTGTTATTTCCAAGTTTAGTTAGGACAATGCAGGCTGATCACCTGATTGTCTGACAAGTAAAATGAACCATGCGTCGGATGGGCATGTAAAAAGTCGGTCCTGCTTGGAGGCCTACAACGAAATTATTTTGAGACTCAATCGAACTAGAATGCCGTGTCCTATTCTAACAACGTCATTTCAGAGTAGGACGCGGCATTCTGACTCTTTCGTTTAAATCTCAAAACGGTTTCGTAGTCTAGCTGTAGTTAAAGCTGGTCTGGTTTCAATGTTACCAGTCACTATCACCGAAACCGGCGTGGGAGGTATAATTATAAGGTACTCGTATATCTACCATTAATACTTCAAAAGTTAGCTATGGGTGGATTGCAAAAAATAATGACATAATTTCGATTATCAATATTATGGTAGCTATTAAGCTGAGGCTTAACCTACGCGTCAGTGACGGAGCGTCAAGTTGCGTCAAGTTGGCAAATGTGTGTTTTGTATACAAATGTGTATTTTGTATACAAAAAACACATTTGACAACTTGACGCCCCAAGTAGCACACTTCAGACGCCTTAAATCTATTTATACTTTAGGAGTACTAATCATGGCTTTTTTTATAGACATAATAGACGTTGGCATTCTATACATGGTTTTGAATAAGAACTAAGTTCCTAATTGAAAAAAATATCTAGTGTTCCTTGTTTTAAAACTTTTATTAGTTCATTACACTGGACAAGAGCAAATTGATTTGTTATGGACTATGTTTGCTCTGGTAAAAGCGCTGCTGTAGTTCAATTATTCTATAGACTTATTATCACAAATACTTTTTAAGAATTGAAATTATTTGTAGAACAATTATTCTAAAAATAATCAAAAAGGTTTTTAGATGGATTTGTTAGGCACTTTTTTAAGCCTATACTAAATAGAATCAATGACTAGATACTCAATAGTGTATACTCTAGTGAAAGTCCAGTTTCCTCCTTCATTAGGGAACTTAGACTTTAAACATTTTATTTTAAGAGTATTAAGTATATAAAGGACAGCGTTCTGCAAGCATGAAGAAAGCAGGAGATATTAAGAATTTTAGATATAAAAAAGCTTTCGAAGAAAAGTGGAAAAGTATAAATAATGGGCCAAGTGCGAGTCGAGGATTCCGTACCGTTATAGAGCAAAAATAGGCCAAAAATTGTTTTTTGTATGGCAGCCCCCCCTTAATTTTTTTTATTATTATTACTTATTTATTTAAGTAAACGTATATTTTAAGACATTTGTGAAAATATCAAGTGCCTATCTTTTTTCTATATTATTGATATCGAGCAAAAAAGGCCAAAAAATCACGTTTTTTGTATGGGAGCCCCCTTAAATATTATTTTATTTTGTTTTAGTACATATTTCTTGTTATAGCGGCATCAGATATACACAATTTGTGAAAATTTCAGAAGTCTTGCTATAGCGGTTCTTGAGGGTCCCGTTTTTACCCTTTGGGTAGGGAACCCTAAAAAGGTGCCGTTAGACAGCCACATCAACTTTCTTTGCCCTCAAAGTCATCATTTCAGTAACGAATCGACATATTTTCATCAAGCTGCGAAGAAGAAGAATTGACACCGTCTCGAACATCGATTCTTGATGAAACCATGATGAACTACAGACTGACAATGATAGTGAATGTGGAGATTCTGGCGATGGAAAGGTGCCTATAATTTGTTTGCTTTACATCATAGAGGAAAATAATACACGGGACACTTTACATAATACGCGTAATAAGCAACTACCTAATATTTTTAACAATATGGCAATATTAAGATTTAGGAAATATAAAACAGGAAGGCAACCAGAAATATTGGTTCTCTATGGTATCGCACTGAAAAATCACGAAAACGCAAACCAAAACGCGAACAAAATACCTTCTTCTTATGCCAGTCTGAATATACTCTGGCAGATAATTACGAGAAAAAATAGTTTACAAACATTTCTTTCTATAGATTACGATAGGATGGTCTTAAGAACGATTATACTATTGAAAGATTATTTTTTCTGGTGAAAGTGCAAGTTGACTTGTCATGCTCTTAAAATTAACTTTAGCTCAATTTTAGGAGTAAATCTTCTAATCAATACTTACTTATAGGTAATTTAATCTAGAGGCCATTTTTATTAGTATAATACGACGGTAATCACCATTGCGGTAAAAATCTAAAAAATTATTTGCATTAAAATACACGATTTATTTATTTGCGAACATAAAAATACTTTAAAAAATGATTTTTTTTATCAAAATACATTGTTTAGGTATTTATTTTAACAAAATATATTAAAAATGTGCATTTAATAATATTTTTTATTTAAAAAAATTCATTAAAATTTACGAATATATTAGGCCCATAAGTTTTTTAAACATATTTCATCGACTTTCACGATAAAATAAATTCGGCACGGAATTTGAGCCCTCCGTTCGCGCGAAACATAAAAAATATATTATAATTACTTAATTTCATTTCGCCATTATAGCTTTAACTTAAAATACTTTTAACTACGGTGACCATTAGATAATAGGAAATGCTTTTTAAAAGAAGTTAACTCTTGTTGATGTTTTTATTTAGTTGATTTTGATTATTAGAGGTTTTAAAAATATTCACCACTAGAACATCAGTAGAGTAATGGTGTTATCTTAATGTTGGCTACAAAACCTAATTCCTTTCTTATGTGCCTCTTATTATGTTCTTATAATAGTTTTGTAGATATTCCCTATAGATAAATATAAATTGCTCTTATCGTTGTCTAATGATGAATTCTTATGCTGCTCTTGTCATTATAGTGTAGACAGGTGCCCATTTTTATTGAACTCGGCATATAGGATATCTCCAGAATATCTTCCGGGATTATTGACTCTTATGTGAGAATACTAAGTTTAATTCTATAAAATAACTAATAGTGCTTTACTAGATATACTTGTGCTGCTTGGGGCAACTTGATGCTCCGTCACTGACGCGTAGGTTTGTTCTAAGCTTTAATGTTTTCAACCAAAGGAAACCATGTCAATGTTACTTTTTTGAGGTTCCGTATCCAAAGGGTAAAAACGGAACCCTATTACTAAGACTTCGATGTCTCTCCGTCGCGTCTGTCTGTCTGTCCCCAGGCTACTCGAGCCAATAGCCACAAAGTAGAAATTTTCACAGATTACTCAGAATGTGCTTATACTTAATTAATAATCAAATAAATAAATGCCATGCAAAATACACAAGTTTTGCCAACCCTACTCTACATTTTACTGTAAAAAGCTCTAAAGATCGCCCTAGGTGGTCCTTTTGTTTATGAACCTCAAAGATTAGAGCAGTAACTTATTTTTAGACACCACGGCCTATCTAAATATTGCCATTTACTTGGCGACAGGCTTAAAAAATATGGCGAAGATATTCATAGGTACTAATATTATAAAAACGTGTATATATAATAATATTATAAAAAGTGCGTCGGACTTTGATGTAGGTACCTCTAAAAATCGACTTTGTTAAGGTACTATGAGACTTTGAGTCCTAGAAAGCAGCTGTAATGAATAAGATTTATTTTAAGACGGAAAAAATACATTGTTCTACAACATACAAGATGTTAGTGTAAACACCGTTATCCTTGAAACCATCAAATGAGCCCGTCAAAATGAACAACAATGCCGGGAACTAAAAAAATCCGTCTTCATACCCATACAAATTTCCGAACCAGGCATCCGTATGGGTATGAAGATGGCAATTTTTTTTGAGTTCCCAGCATTGTTCTCATAGAAAAAGTTGTTCATTTTGACGGGCTCATTTGATGGTTTCAAGGATAACGGTGTTTACACTAACACACTGTATAGGGCCTGTTTCACTACTTCCTGATAAGTGCCGGATAAGCTATCCACCACATAACTTGACAGAGTATGGATAATCAGTCAAAAAAGTTGTGGATAGCCTATCCGGTACTTTATCAGGAAGTGGTGACACAGGCCCTTAGAGTACTATAGTCTATATCTTTTATAGACTTTTTATTAGAAAGTGTAAATAATATATTCAATAACTTTCAATATATTTTTATTTTAAAGGCTCCTCCAATATGTTCTGAAAATGTGTAGCAGTACCACGACGATTTCTTTAATTCTATAATGCCCCTTCCATACTTTATAGTTTATTGGGTAATATGGCAAAGTAAGTTTGTTGTGACAAAATGTGCGCATTTATAATATAACGATAGAACGTTAGACACGTTAAGGGCCTGCTCTAGGCCAAATTATTTCTTGACATGACATGACATGCAGCAAACTTCAGGACTAACACTAGTGACTATGTTACTCAAAAACACGATAGCATACAATTTTCTCGATAGAAAAAAAATGCCCTTTTAATTTTACGCATCGCGTCGTAATGGCCTCTAATAATGTCGGCGCTACAAATAGGCGAACGCGTTGGCCCAATGTGTAGAACAGGCGTTCGCGCGTTCGCGGTAGGTATTTAGACGTTGGCCAACGCGTTTGCGAGCTTGCCGCGCGGTGTCGGAATGATCAAAGGAAATTTGTCGCAAGGCTTGCGTTCCATCCACACATAGGCCGCGCGATCAGTTCGCCCGGAGCAGCGCTGAAGAGTGCACGTTTCCTTCTTGTGGCGAATGAACATCTAACTTGACGAAATAGCGAACAATATAAGTGTCGAGTAAACATTTAAATTTATTGAGTTAACTATCAGAGTAAATCTGCCTGTGTAACAAAAAAATCATATCAAAAGTGCTAAAAAAATAAGGTTCTTGGACATGCTATTTCCCTCACGATGTTTTTTAGGGTTCCGTACCCAAAGGGTAAAAACGGGACCCTATCACTAAGACTTCAATGTCTGTCTGCCTTTTTATCCGTCCGTCTGTCTGTCTGTTTGTCTATCTGTCTGTCTGTCTCCAGGCTATATCTCAAGAATCGCTATAGCTAGATTTCTGAAATTTTCACAGATTGTGTACTTATGTCTGTTGTCGCTAATAACAATTTATTTATCGCGCGGGAACCGTACATGTTTCCAGGATTTAAAGTGTCCTAGTTCCTTTCCCGGGACTCAAAGTATCTCCATGCCAAATTTCAGCAAAATCGGTTCAGTGGTTTGGGCGTAAAGAGGTAACAGACAGACAGACAGACAGATAGACAGACACACTTTCGCATTTTATAATATTAGTATGGATTATAAGCTGTGAATAAATATACAGCTGCAGCCGTTAGCGACTCAACATCCATTTTGAATCCGTCCGCACATTGGCGCGATCCAAAGCATACTGAATGACCTTCCAATGTGTGGATTACTCGCAAGCGCCGTTGCAAGCGCACCGCCAACGCGTGGGCCAACGCGTTGGCAGTGCGTTCGTCTATATGGGGAGGCAGCATAACGTGCACGTTATAACTTATAAGTTATAACGTTATCGTCGACGGAAATATAAAATCGTTAATCTATCCATACATACATTTAACTTCCCTGTGTAATCGTTTTGCAGCAGACGTCCACAATATTACCGTAACGTCCAAAATTATAAAAGCGCACAATGAATGAATCTGCTGACTGGCAGCTAGAAAGCATAGAAAACTTGTCCAAAAATGTTTTTCTCTGCGATGTTATCAAATACATTATAATGAAGATGTTTAGAAACCACATTACTCCACAAATGTCAAAAATTTGCATCACTATAAAATAAAATGTCAGTGCAAATAAAATTAAATCTAATAGGTGTTCTATTTTTAAACTATAGACCGGTTTTGTAGGAAATCGTGAAACGCATATGACTTAGAAATCTATCGAAAATAAAATCTAGTCATAAGTAACTTTTTAGCAAGTGTTTCTTCGTTTTACGTAAAAAATATATTTTAGTAGCTGATACCTTAAACGTTAGTTTACTAGATTATACTGTATTATATATGTATCCATACATATAAACCTTCCTCTAAAATCACTCCATTAAAAAAACTGCATCAAAATCCGTTGCGAACTTTAAAACTTTAGGCATATAGAGACATACTAGGAAGCGCTTTCGTTTAATTAATTAATACTATAGTATGTAGTTATAACTATATTAAAAAATCTGCAACCCCTATAGCCTCACACGAATAATGACCAGACATAGTCTGACTTCATAATTAAAATATTTTTCAGTCAGCCAATAGGATAGGAGGCTTCATTCGAATTTTATTTAGTTGTCTGTGAGTCGCGGGGGCGAAAGGCCGTTTCGTTGGTGCTGTGTTGACGCAAACTCTTTCGTTTCAAAACTTCGAAAAGTGTTGTGCAAAAAATTTTATCTGTGTGTGTGGTGTGTGTACAAAAACAAACAAATAAAAAGCGACAATATACATGGATACACGGATTTAAGGGTTTGGTTTTGAACGTGAAACTTATTAAAATAATTTTTTGGCGAGAAAGCAAAAAATTCATTTTATTAAATTGAAGTTTTTGTATTTAATTTTTTTGTCATTCCACTTCTGTTTAGTGCTTGTGCAAAAGATTAATTTTAAAAACAATTTGACCTTCCGCGTGTCTTGCAGTAATATAAAACTTAAGATTGTATTTCGCAGACAGTTTAAATTTAGTAATAATTTATTTTAATTCATCCGGTATTCATACTACTTTATGCAAATTTTATAAAAGGAAAAATCTGTCTATAGCCTCCTCAAGCTTAAACTTTTGAAAAAATTTTAAAATGGTCTCAAAAATTGAGCCCGAAAAATTACGATTTCGAACATTATAATAAATGTAACGTCTAGTTACTCTAGTTTATACACAAACTTAATTATAATAATGCCATTATTATAACATTTATTGTATTCATATTTTAATTTTATCACAAACTTAATTATAATAATGCCATTATTATAACATTTATTGTATTCATATTTTAATTTTATCACAAACTTTTTATTGCATTCATATTTTAATTTTATCCAAAATACAAAATTGGTCGACGCAGCTCCCTCTATCTAGCTACTTACAGCCTTATTCATAAAAAGTTAAAATAGGTTTATTAGCTTCATCACCTTGATGAGTGGCAGTCTTCCACAGTGCGTTTTTCGCGTAACTTTCTGCCGCGCACTGTAAAACTCTGGAACGAACTGTCACCAGCAGTATTTCCGGACCTATACGACCTGCAAACCTTCAAGAAAAGAGCGTATTCCCTCTTAAAAGGCCGGCAACGCACCTGCAGTTCTTCTGATGTTGCGAGTGGCCATGGGCGACGGTAGTTGCTTACCATCAGGTGACCCGTTTGCTCGTTTGCCCCCTTATTTAATAAAAAAAAATGTTAGGCGATAAATAGGCTAGCCAATACAACCAGAAAGACATACAATCAACTGTTAATTTTTATCTTATTTAGTTATTTTGTAATATCCCACGCCGCGCCTACGCATCCTAGGGATTAAACTTTAGGCGCGCGGGCGGCTTAGGCCCGTATTTAGTACTAGACCTTCCGCGTGCCTTTGTTTGTTTATAAGGAATTGAGCGGGAATCGTACATTTTTCCACAAAAAGTAGCATATGCGTAGTCTACTCAATATTTGCGCCAAAATACATAAAGATTTGTCTAGTACTTTGTGAGATTAGCGCATTGAAACAATTTAACTTATCATCTTTATATTTTAAATACATATTTAGTAAAAATGCAATTATCAAATGTTTTTGGAAATTAAGAATTTCTGCATTTGTTCTCATGCTGATCTTTTAAAATAATTTTCAAGGTTCTATAAACATATTTTATGTAGAATAAGCTGTAGCTAAAATTACTACAACAATAACTTTAAATTTAAATAATAATAATTGCTTACACTGAAAAATATAATAACGAATTGCATACCGTGATATTGAAATGACTTTGTGTTAATTTTATTCATGAGAACTGCAGTTTCTCTGCGGGTTTTTGAACAAATAAAAAATGTAATTAGCCAAAAAATGTTGTAGGTATCTACGTGTGTTGTTTGAATTTTTTTGCACTTTATATTTGTTAAAAACTGTACATAAAATCTTTATGATTTTGCGCTATTTTCAAGCAGTAAAGGTAATCCTAAATATTGCTTAAACCAAAGAAAACTAAAACACTAAATCAAAATACATACATTCATCGGTATGCGAACTTTGATGCAAAAAATTAAAATACATAGACACTTAATCCCTATTTATGTCAGGGCATTGTCACGGGGTAGGTCCCTGGGTCCTTCAAGATTTAAAATAAAATGAAACCCGGAGACCCGTGATCAAAAAATATATTATGAGTATGTTTATAATTGTAAAATTACCAAATTATTTCATATTTCGCCCTTGAGATTATACGGTAGTGAGGGCGTGAGTCCTAGTTAAACAAGGTCTTAATACTTCGGTCCCAGGCTGGTACTCTCCTGGCTGTGAGTGGAGGCGTAGAATAGTATAAGGGAATAGGGTAGGGGATTGGGCCTCCGGTAAACTCACTCACTCGGCGAAACACAGCGCAAGCGCTCTTTCACACCGGTTTTCTGTGAGAACGTGGTATTTCTCCGGTCGAGCGGGCCCATTCTTGCCGAAGCATGGCTCTCCCACGTATAAATATAACAATAAGAACGTTATTTCAAAAAGTACACTGAGAAAATGCACTTGTATTTTGTCCGATATGACGTGATTTTGTTACCGAAAGAAAATTAAATTTAGCTAGATCTCTATTCTCTATCAAATGTAATACATGGTATAAGTCATATAGAGCGGGTTTTAATACACCGTAACATATAGAAGATTACATCGAATTCAATCATTCATTAATTTAAATTCCGTAAAGTAATGATGTCGTCAGACACACCACAGAACTTAAGCCAAAATAAATAATGTAATATTATCGTAACATTAATTATTTAAGCTATATCTCAAAATAGCGCTTCCTTTAAAGTTTTTCCTGTAACCAATCCGTTGTAGGCGTATGTTAATAAGAAGACCTCAGAATGAAAATTATGCTAATTTCATAATACTTATCAATTTCTCGGGGTTTAGGTTAGGCCAAGATAATCCACTTACGGTGGAATAATCATACCTGTATTGAATCTGAACCGGTCAATTTTCTTGATTTCGACCAAAACAATTTTGAATAATACAAAAAGTGATGTTAACGTACTCCTCTAAATATTATTTTTAATTTTTTTGTAACTGGCGGAATTGAAAATGTAGGGTTGCATTTGACATTGTTTTGAAAATATAGGGGTTAAATTTGAGATCGTTCAGTCGTTTTAGGAGATAACTCAGATAATAATATCAGTTTCGGGTAAGTCTGCAAATAAACTAAAATTGACTGGTATTTTTAGAATCATGCTACTTGTTAATAATTAATTATTCGACGATAACCTTGGAAATACGAGTTATTTGCATACAAACAAGTTTCTTAATCGTTTGGTTGGGCGAATTTTTGATGTAATGGTATATATTACTATATTTTGATTCTTTCATTTTTAGGGTTCCGTACCCAAAGGGTAAAAACGGGACCCTATTACTGAGACTTCGATGTCTGTCCGTCTGTCTGTCCGTCTCCAGGCTGTAACTCAAGAACGGTAATAGCTTGAGAGTTGAAATTTTCACAGATTGTGTATATCTGTTGCCGCTATAACAACAAATACTAAAAACAAAATAAAGTTATTATTTAAGGGGGGCTCCCATACAACAAACGTAATTTTTTTGGCTTTTTTTGGTCTATATCAATAATTGCAATAGGTAGGTACTTGAATTTTTCTCAAAATCCTTAGTTATATGTTAACTTTAATAGTTAATAATACATAATATTAAAATAAAATAAAAATTACGGGGGGCTCTCATACAAAAACACAATTTTTGGTCTAATTTTGCTCTATAATGGTACGGAAGTCGGAACCTTTCGTGCGCGAGACTTGGCCGATTATTTTTTTTATAAGAGCGGTGCTATATAAATTAATGGTCTAAAGCTGGTTTCAGACTACGCTATAATATAATAACATATACTTAGTTTATACTTACTATATAGCTCATAGCACAAGAATATTGCGCACCATACATTGTTATGGACACGTTCACACTGTACTGTACTATAATATTATAATATTATTGGCTTACTATACGCTATGTATGGTGCGCGATATTCTTGTGCTACGAGCTATATACTATATGCTATTATATTATAGCGTAGTCTGAAACCAGCTTATGGCCGTCCCCCGAGCAAACGACCTTGGCCATACATTTGCCGCGTTGCCGAGATCGTACCAAAACCCTATTTTTTTTACTTATCTTAGTTTAAAATTGACCTAAAAAAATTTAAACGGGGAAAATGTAGTTTATGATATTGTCGATCTATTGGCGTGTGTTTCAAATAAAAGTAATTTGTAAATACTAAGGAGATGCTGAATGTATGCTTGAATTTTAATAAATTGGCTTTACTTTAGAAGCTGATATCACGAATATAATAAACGAAAATAGAAAATTTAAAACGGGAAAGGAATGTTGAGATACTGAAGATTATTGATGTATTTTTCTTATAACTCTGTAGCTTTCAAATTATGAGTTTATAAGGCTCTAAATACGGTAAATTACGGATTCTCCGTAGGGAAGGCCCTTAAGGCTTAATTTATATGCGTCCGCACGCAAAAGAGCATCGCGAGATTGCAAGCTCTTATATGTAACGATCACGCGGTGTAGCTGCCAAACCGCTCTATTGCGCGGTCGCATGTAAATATATCCTACCTTATCATTTTGCCATTTTTGGAACTGGAAGAAATCATAAAATTATAAATACAATTTTATTACACAATTAATGGACACGATGCGTCGGCCGCGCGTGATGTGCCCCCGCGCGCGCGCCTCATTCCGCGTCACCCCCTCTCATTCCGCCGCGCTGCGAGTGACCATTCTGCAACGATTTTTAATGGGATAAAATATGTCATTGAAAAAAAATAACACCCAATTTTTTGGTTAAATGGACTCTCCTAATGATACCTAATAAGCCCTGGAAAAAATTTGACAGGAAGGTTTAATTGCACCCTGTATATTATATAAAACTCAAAGGTGACTGACTGACATGGTGATCTATCAACGCACAGCCCAAACCACTGGACCGATCGGGCTGAAATTTGGCATGCAGGTAGATGATATTATGACGTAGGCATCCGCTAAGAAAGTATTTTGATCAATTCTACCTCCAAGGGGTTAAAATAGGGGATGAAAGTTTGTATATAATAATACTGCTTAATGCGAGCGAAGCTGCGGGCAAAAGCTCGTTAATATATTTCCTTCCTATAATAGCTCTCCTCGTAACGGATTTTTCGACTATATTTAGACGAATTAAGTTGTTAGATTAATTTTCAGATTAAGTCGGTTTGTGTAATGTTAATAGCGTAAATATAAATGTTTAATGAGCATGAAACGACAATGAAATTACCGAAATAGGAACAGCGACTACTGTTGTTAACAAAGAATTCATAAGGCTCAACTCACACTGGGGCAGAGTTGCAGCGACGCGTCAGGTTTTTCGCCACAGCATATTCACCTCTATTGATGATAGCTCCCACACCGGTTTCGGTGATGGTGGCCGGTTTCATTGAAACCAGGCTAGCTACGCAGGAGTCATTTTTATAGCACCCAAGTGTGTGCGTAGTACACAAGAGCACTCTCTATTCCTTTACTCTCATAACCCAGTGGGACGAACGACCGACACGACTGGCGAGAAGTCAGGCGCAGGACCGACTTTTTACATGCCCATCCGACGCATGGATAACGTGACCATTTATTTTTTTTGTCAGAGCGGGACATCAACAGAATTACACCCCCCCCCCCTCCCCGCCCCCAATCATTAATTGTTATTTGTAACAAATCTTTATTTATGAAAGTACATGTACTAGATTGCGCCAAAACTCGTTTATATCGCGCAGGAACCGTTTATTTTACCAAGACTTTTGTATCTTATGTTCTTTCCCGATCTTCATGCCCAGCAAAATCGGTCCAGCGGTTTAGGCGTGCAGAGGTAGGTAACAAATAGACAGACATACAGAGAGACACACTTGCGCATTTATATTATATTATAATTAGTAAGTATGGAAGTGTGTATATGGAAGTATGGATAGAGGATTTCCAGGCATTGCAGGGGCATTTCAAACATAAAAATACTTTTAAATTGTCGTTTGGTCTGTTTGCAAAAGCGGGACAATTTTGGCCTCGCGGGGGACAGCGGGACAGACTGCCTGAAAGCGGGACTGTCCCGCCCAAAGCGGGACGTACATCTTACTTGTCAGACAATCTGGTGATCAGCCTGCATTGTCCTAACCAAACTTGGAAATAACATGTTTCCAACGCGGGAATCGAACCCACGACCTCCGAGTCAAGAGCCGCGCTCTCTACCACTAGACTACCGAGGCGTCACCTCTATTGTTCTATTATTAAAAGTACTAATTTTTGCTATGAAAAATATGGAAGCGTCGATGAACGAATGCGCGCGTCCACGCGTATTATCGTAGCAGGTTACCAGGTACTTAATTTATAGAACAGCTACATGACGCCCGTAGCAGCTTTATCCTAGTCATTTCCCGGGACCCAAAGTATATCCATACCAAATATCAGAAAAATTGGTTCAGCGGTTTGAGCGTGAAGGGGCAACAGACAGACAGTCAGGCATACTTTCATATTTATAATATTAGTATGGTTAGAGATAAATAATATGCTAGTGGCAAAAACGTGACGCATCGCGACGCTCCGACTCTGACCTAGTGTGAGTAGAGCCTTACACGGTGTAAAGTCAGATAATGAGTACAAAACTAGACATTTGTGTTACTTCTTTGATTATGTGGATCACAAAGATTAAGAAATCACCAAAAACAACAAAACTACATTAAGAAATGTAGCTTTGTTTTTTTGGGACTTTGTATGTATATAATATGCAAGCAATATTTTACATTATATTTTTACAAGTAAGAATTTTCATCGTCCAGTTTTGGCTGCACATTTTATAAACCGTATTTGTATAATATATTTTTATTTACAAATACAAACATATAGGTACCGAATATCAATATAAATAAAAATTAAAAAGGAATTTTGAAGTTTGTTAGTCTCGCTAAAACTCGAAAACGGCTGAACCGATTTGGCTAATTTTAGTCCTGAAAATATTATGTTCGTGGAAGTCCAGGGAAGGCTTATGTAAGGATGGAAATAATACGAAGTTCACCCGCGGGTCATTAGTTGTAAATTAAAATTCAGAAAAATTTTGCAGCAACAAAATTAAATGAATTATTTATTTATTCATCTCCATAAATCACAAGAAAACAAACGTGCTTAAAAACGAATTGTTTAAACATTATGCTATTGTAACTTGTAGGAGATCTGCTCTAAACTAGGCCAAGACTGTAATATAGAGAAGCCTAGCAAATATTTTGCTCCCAGTTTACAGAATAACAAAAGTTCCAGTACTCTTATTTCTTACTAGACGTTCCGCGCGGCTTCGCCCGCGTATATTAGATATTTCACAGACAAATAATTAGTCCACAAAAATAGCCTATGATCCTTCACGTGGTCTACTTCTTATCTGACCCAAATAACAGAAAAATTGTTCTAGTAGTTCGTGAGATAAGCTCTTTCAAATACTTTCCCCCGTTTTTTCCACATTTCCTCTATTTCTTCGCTCCTATTAGTCTTAGCGTGATAAAATATAGCCTATAGCCTTCCTCGATAAATGGACTATCTAACACTGAAAGAATTTTTCAAATCGGACCAGTAGTTCCTGAGATTAGCGCGTTCAAACAAACAAACAAACTAACAAACTCTTCCGATTTATAATATTAGTATACCTAGATAACAATCGCATATTCAGTTTAATGAATCCACACATACAATTAAAGTAAGATCCTTGGGTTTATTTTTTAAACCGCTCTCATATGCAGCGGCGGAACCGTCAGACTTAAACTTATGTAAATATCGTCAGTTTAATAAATCCATACTAATATTATGGGAAAGAGTGTCTGTCATTTTCATGCCCAAGCCGCTGAACCGATTTTACTGGGTTTGGAGTAACTTTCAGTCCCGGAAAAGGACATAGGATACTATTTATCGCGGAAAAATGTACAGTTCCAGCGCGATTATTACATAATGTAAAGGTCTGTAAGTAAGCAGTATATACTGTCTAAAATATTTGTAGTTAATCTCGCCACACATTGTATTGTTGAAAAAAGTCTTGTTTTAAACATGACTAGATGATGCCCGCAACTCCGTTGCGCCAAAACTCGTTTATTGTGCGGGGACCGTAAATTTTTTCGAAACAAAAAGTATCCTATGTCCTTTCCCGGGACTCAAAGTATCTCCATGCCAAATTTCAGCAAAACTCGCTGAGCGGTTTGGGCGTGAAGAGGTAACAGACAGACAGACAGACAGACAGACAGACAGACATACTTTCGCATTTATAATAATTTTAGTATGGAAATGGATATTAGTATGGAAGTATGGACATTATGACTAGATGATGCCTGCAACTCTGTCGCGCCAAAATTAATATTTTATCGCTCGGGAACTTTAAATTCTCCCGGCATAAAAACTATCCTGGGGGCTGGGACTCAAAGTACCTCCATACAAAATTTCAGCAAAATCGGTTTAGCGGTTTGTACGTGAGGAAGTAACACACAGATAGGCAGAGAGATAGGCACTCTTTCGAATTTGTAATATTATTATTAGTATGTTTTTTTTAATTAGCCTATGCTGTCCCACTGCTGGACAAAGGCCTCCCCCAGAGTCTTCCATTAGTAGGTATGGATTACTAATTTAAAATTCTTAGTTCGTTTTGTGTATAATTTTGTTTTCTTTACTTATTTTTTTAATTTGGTAGCACTAATTAGTAATTCTACCCTACGCTTAGCATTTCTCTTCGAGGTCCCTTTTCCCTTACCAAATTAAGGCGAAAAACTAAACGGCCGCCTTATCACGTATCTTGCGAGAGCAATGCGATAGCAATTATTGCGCGATAATTGCTCCAAAATCGCAATTTCGTATCACGTAACAGCCAAAACAATACGATTGCAATCGATCGCTTACATGGCACCATTGCTTTTGACAACCAGCAATTGATCGCGCGATTATTGCTAGTTTTTTTTTTATTAAATAAGGGGGCAAACGAACAAACGGGTCACCTGATGGTAAGCAACTACCGTCGCCCATGGACACTCGCAACATCAGAAGAGCTGCAGGTGCGTTGCCAGCCTTTTAAGAGGGAATACGCTCTTGTTGATTGTTGATCGCTATTTTTACGTGATAGCCCTGCGGGATGCTTCGGCAATGAATTTTCTAAATGGAGCCCTCATTTTGCCGCTGTTTTCTAATGCTATGTTTGTAATTAAAACCTAGGTACCTACACGAGAAGAAAGATAAGATAGCATTAGTAGGCTTCTAGAATGAATATTTCTGATTTGTTAAGGTTCTCCCTCACCGCAAGCATTCACTTGTAATGTAACATTATAGATTCAGTTTTTAGCATTACATTACACGTGTAATGTAACATTAAAGATTCGACTTTGAGCATTACATTACAATACTATCTCCCTGACTGACAGCATTCGCGTGTAATGTAACATTCGACTTTGAGCATTCCATAGCTAGTTGATGTTACAAGTTGTATCAATATATTACACATGACTGTATCATTACAAGGTGCGCATTGTAATGCTCGGTTTTATGTCATTACAAGGTGCGCATTGCAATGCTCGACCATGTAACGTGACATTACAAGCGAATGCTCCAGGTGAGGGAGCACCTTTACATGCTAACAATGGCCGCCCTAAAAAGTATGTATAGCAAAGTAACAAACTTTAATTTTGTAAAGATTTTGAAGCTTCGTACATTTTTGCCAAGCTGTGCATTACATTGATTTTAAGTCGTTATATACAGGGTGCAATTAAACCTTCCTGCCAAATTTTGATAACATATTGATTGAATGCTCCAGGTGAGGGAGCACCTTTACATGCTAACAATGGCCGCCCTAAAAAGTATGTATAGCAAAGTAACAAACTTTAATTTTGTAAAGATTTTGAAGCTTCGTACATTTTTGCCAAGCTGTGCATTACATTGATTTTAAGTCGTTATATACAGGGTGCAATTAAACCTTCCTGCCAAATTTTGATAACATATTGATTATTGATCCTTGCTGAAAATAAAAATACATGTATGTTTTCTTTTATAATGATTCAGTACTAAAATGATGAGAAATGGCTTCCGAAAGTTATCCTAAAAAACACTACAATTAATGGATACTACACGTCGCCCGCGCGTGACGTGCCCCCCGCGCGCGCCCCCCCCCCCCCCCCCCCCCCCTCCCCCCGCGTCACCCCGCTCATACCCGCTGCCACGAGTGACCGTTCTGCAACGATTTTAAATGGGATAAAATATGTCATTAAAAAAATAACACCCATTTTTTTGGTTAAATGGACTCTCCTAATGATACCTAAGCCCTGGAAAAAATATGGCAAGAAAGTTTAATTGCACCCTGTATTGTAGAAAGGACCGTGTAATCTTCTTCTTTGTCCACCCCACGTTCCCAGTTTATCTGGGGTCGGGTCTCCCTGTACGTTTGCGCCAGGATTTTCTGTTTTGGGTTGTCTCAGTACTTAGGCTTTCCTGGTCCATCTCTCTCTTAATGTTATTCCACCAAGTTGCGGGTGGTCTTCCTGGTCTCTTGTACACGTTTGGTATATTGAGGACTTTCTTGACGGCGCGGCGTAGGCATCGTCTCTTCTTTGTATGCGACTGTACCATCTCAGTCTGGACTCTTTCACTTTTTTCACTACAGGAGCTACCCTTTTTTTTGCGCAGGGGAAACCCGTCATGGGTCTCCCGGGTTGGGGGTGTACCTCAGTTAAGCTGAGGCACCCCGGGGGTATGTGGGACTCTTACCCACTAAGACCACCTGCGGTTTGCCTTCAGCCGTATACGGAGGGATGTCCTGGATCTGTCTAACGCAGGACTCCTCCCTCCACAATACAGGAGCTACCCTGAACGAGCCCCTTATATACTTATTGCGGACCGTTTAATCCTTCGATCGTGGATTTTTGGAAATCTATTGTTATTCTATTGTTGTCGCGATCATCGGTGATCTTATGGGGCTTAATAGGTTTAACCAAAAAAATAACTAGAGATGACCGTTTAATAATGATTAATCTATGGATTATAATTTAGTTTTAGAAAAGAAGGAATACTCAAAAATAAAAATCTTACCCGACAGGACAATCTCTAGCATTCACTTTAATTTTTTTTATAAATTAATAAACAAATAAAAACTTTATTCCCATTTTAGTAACAGTACATAGCCATATTATTAAAACAACATAAATTTACAATTCAATACAAAACAAAATAAAAGCAGATGATACGGAAGAAAGAGCGTAACAAGTGCGAGTCGGACTCGTGCACGAAGGGTTCCGTACCATTTAAGAGCAAAAATAGGCAAAAAATTGTATTTTTGTGTGGGAGGCGGTAGGCCCCCTTAAATATTTATATTATTTAAATTTTATTATCAATTATTAAAGTACTAATATCATTAAGTATTTTGTGAATATTTCAAGTGCCTACGTGTAGCCATTATTAATATAGAGCAAAAAAAGCCGAAAAAATCAAGTTTGTTGTACGGGAGCCCCTCTTAAGTGTTTGATTTATTTTGTTTTTAGTATTAATTGTTGTTGTAGCGGCAACAGATATAAATAATCTTTGAAAATTTCAATTCTCTAGCTGTCACCGATCTTGAGAAACAGCCTGGAGACAGACAGATGGACAGACAGACATCGAAGTCTTAGTAATAGGGTCCCGTTTTTACCCTTTGGATACGGAACCCTAAAAACTAGAAAAACTTGGTAATCAGAATAATTTTTAATGAATGGCAGTGCAATGCTAAAATGAGGAAAATTTCAAGGTTCTAAAATCAATAGCAACACATATTTAGATCTGGTGTGTTTTTCCTGTTATATATTTTTTTGTAAATGGATTCTCATTTGACTATTGCAAATTTTGCCTGCAATTTAGTTCTAATATTTTGTTGAATTGGCGAAAAATTATTTTTTTCTAAGTTGTATCTTAAATCTTAATAGATCTCTTAAACGCTAATGTAATTTTTTGTAATTGATCCTAAAACATCTTTGAAAACACTACTAACGAACACGAATTTAGTAATCTGTGCTAGCACGGAACCCTATTTTTGTTGTTAAAACACACTTTACTTCATCTATTGTTGTATTAGAAACTGAAGAAGGGTCTACTTTTGCGACGATAAATCTTACGATATCTCAGTCAAGTGTTGAGTCAATGTGTGCGTGATATATCTTCAGATCTTTTGTGCTCGTACTTTAGGGATAGGTTTTTATTGTGTGTGACAGAGGTCTCCTTTTTTGTGCGTGTCGTAAATAGGTTGGTTTTCTTATCGTTGAACCTTTTAAGCTAATAACTATAGTTTTTTTTTGCCCGAACACAGGGCAGTATTTGATGATTTTTTGAAAGAAAAACACATTGTGTTTTACCTATCTAATATTATCTTATTACGTATTGTTTATAATAGTAAAATAATATCGGAGCTAAACTTCTTTAGGGCGGCTTTTACCAAACCTTATTTAAAATAAGTTAAAACGCATTTAGTTAAATATGTTTTCATTCGTAAACACAATTAATTTAAACCTATTTAAGTTTGTCTTGCACCACGATGTTGAAGCTTGAAATTAACTAAACGCATTTTGCAGTGTTGCTGCATTATGTCTTGTGCGTTCCATTTTACGATTTGAGAAGTATCGTTACAAATAACGTTATTTCACGGTTGTTTGACGAAATTTGGTTTGTTTTTTTGCGTAAAACGAGTTTTCTATCAATGAATGCCTCAGACGTGGCGGGCGCAGGTAGTTCCCTCCCTTAGTAGTCTGTGGACGGCGCAAGGGTTTGTTTGTATTGTTGTACTTGTACACAATAATATTATGTTGTTTTGTTTCAGATACTTTAGGTTGTTGTACAGACTCGTGCAGGTGTTCTGTTAGTAGAGTAATCAACAAAAAATTATGAGTGATATAAAAAGTGGCCCCGTAACTTTTCCGTTTTAAACAATAATCTAGATTCAATTATTTCTAGCAAAATCTTTGTCGTCTTCTTTGATAGGCGAAATCTTCGAAAGAACTTTTTCTCCGTCAGGGTTTCAAACAAATTTGATCTTGCCTCAATAACTCTGACATTTCGAGGCCTGTTCATATAGTTGACAATTTCTTCGTCGTCGTCATCAATCTCATCAAAAAGAAACTCAAACAAACTCATTATAAAGAATAAAAATTCAAATTCTTCGAAAATTATTCTCGACCAAAAAAAATCTAACCTCAAATTCAACTGTTAAATATGTTTAGCAGCTTAAACAGCGATATTTGGCTGTTTAAATTTGACAGATCAATAATTAATCATGTTTAACTTATGGTGCAAGACAACTTGTGTAGTTAAATAGAATTTTGTGCTTAAATAAAATTTAAAACATGTTTAACCGCTTGGTAAAAGTCGCCCTTAGTCGCATTGAGAGTTCAAAATCAGTAGAAAAAGCACGTAATCGCTTTAAAGGTGCTCCCAGACAGAAGTTATATAACGTTAGATAACATTTTGTATAACATTTTTTAACAAATTATAACAAAAGTCACGTTTATTTTTTGACATGTTGTAGCATATGTTACACGATTTTATACAATGTTATCGTGTTACGAATTGTTTTATAACGTTATATAACTTCTGTCTGAGAGCACCTTTAGAAATATTGATATAGGCACAGCTTTTAAATCCCACATTTATTATATTATATTAATGCAAAAGTATATCTAAAAATATAACTCACCTAAATATTATAGTTTTGTTATGTTATTATGATGCTATTAGCAATATTATAAGCATAATTTAATTGTATATTATAATCATTTGATATGGGGAATACCTATTAAATATGTATATTTTTTAGCAAGTCAATAAAATTCATCTTAAAGTAGGTCTCATTGGGAAAGTTATGATATAGCAATATATTTATTTCTTTAGCAATATTTATATTTTTATCACACAAGCTTTAGAGTTTAGACCTAAAATTAATTACATTATTAATATGCTAAAATTACCATAATTGTGATATTAAAAATACACGTGGAATATAACCTGCTTTTTAAAGTCTAAAAATATACAAAAATATATACTTAAGCTAAAAATATACAGGGTGTAACAAAAATAATACTTTTGGGTGTGTACGTGTTCCTTGTAGAGAGTTCACTGTGAAAGTAGCAGCGCTGAAAGACCAAATTTTTTTTTCACTTTTGTATGGGACAAGTAAGGAACACGTACACACCCTAAAGAATTATCACTTATTTTTGTTACACACTGTATAAGTAGTCTAATTCTTGGCTAATCGAATAAAATAATATAGGTACACAAGATGAAAATAAGATTTAATTAAACTGGATAAATATTATGCGTCCGCCCGAACGCGTGGTTTGGCGGCTACACCACAAGATTACAAGCAAGTGTATGTAAGGGCTCCCGCACACGTGCCACCGGCCACAACCACAAAACGCCGCTACCGGCATAATAATAATTATATCATGTAGTTTTTATACATTTTTTGACGCCGGTGGCCGCCACACGCTACAACGATTCACTTCACGAATCACGACCAACTACTAACTAGCTTAAAAGGGCGTTTGTTGCTGTCGCGTGTGGCCCGTGTGCGGCGACACTTAATGACAACGCAACCGAGCCGCTTTTTTAATGTATCGTTATTCGTTACATAATATAATATTATTACTAGCTGTCCCGGCAAACGTTGCTTTGCCATAATATATTTGCCATATTATTTTATTGAAGTGACTAAATAAGTATGTCACCATGGCAACGTCGATCGCTATCCCGTCGCACAAACAATGGTCGCCGTCAGTCTCAGGTTGTAATAATTTACTATTATTTATTCAACAAATGCACTTATCAATATATAAAGTACCCAGTAGCCGATTCTCAGACCTACTGAATATGCATGTAAAATTTGGTAAAAATCAGTAAAGCCGTTTCGGAGGAGTTCGTGGACTAACATTGTGACAAGAGAATTTTATATATAAGATTATTTGCTTGTGATCTCGCGGTGTAGCGGCCAAGCCGCGCGTTCTAGCCGCCGCATATAAATCCAGCCTAACAATACATAATAAAATTGCTCGCAAAATCGCAATGCTTGAGACAAACATACACTTTACTTACTTTTTTAGGGTTCCGTACCAAAAGCGTAAAAGGAACCCTATTACTAAGGCTTCGATGTCTGTCCGTCTGTCTGTCTCTCCGTCTCCAAGCTCTATCTCAAGAACCGCAACAGTTAGACTTTGGAAATTTTCACAGATTGTGTATATCTGTTGCCGCTATAACGACAAATACTAAAAACAAAATAAATTAAATATTTAAGGGGAGCTTCCATACAGAAAAAGTGATTTTTTTGCTTTTTTTTGTTCGATCTCAATAATGGCGACAGGCAGGTACTTAAATGTGCACAAAATACTCAGCTATATTTATTATTTAATAATTATTAAGAAAATTAAAATAAAGGAAATATTTAAGGGGGGCTCCCATACAAAAACACAACTTTTGTCTATTTTTGCTTTATTATGGTACGGAACCCTTCGTGCGCGAGTCCAACTCGCACTTGGCCGATTCTTTTATAACACGAAGTCTGCAAATTTTGAACAAATTCGCAAGTAACAGCTGGTTTTGTTTAAGTAGGTACCTAATAAAAATTAATTATTTGCGTAATCGCTAATCGACCTTAGATCAAAGACTTAAGGTGCATTTTCTTCGCATCATAAATTTAATGTAAGTTCATTATAATGTAACATAAAACTGGCATATCATTAGTTGTGGCAATGAAAATACACAAAATAATTCTTCGCGAACATTGGAAATTCGAATTTCAAACGATTATATTAATGTCTGCGTTGAGGTGGACTTAAAACACTTACAAAACGGACTTAAGACTACTTTGAAAGTTAATTGATAGATATTAATTGAAAGGTTACACTGTTATAATACTCAAATAACGAAAAGTTGCTGTTATATTATATTCATGTAGGTTTAAATATTTCCTCTCTCTAACTCTAACTCATTTAGATACTTTACAGTAAAGTATAGACTATATCTATCAAGTATTTTTAACATAAATTATTATTGGACAGAAATAAATCCTACTTTCTGGTGACTTATACACAATGTGTGAAATCAATAGGTGAGGGTTAGAACGAGTATAAATAAAACAGGCAAAATGTGAGTTTCCGCTGTTTGCTTGTAACTAAAACTATAATATTAACATAATGATAGTCGGTTCTACGATTTTAAATTTGAATTTGGAATTTGAAAACAAGATGGCGTCACTAGCTTTGTGGTTTATTTTTTTGTGTCGTTTTTTTAAAAGCCAAAGCCAAGCATATTTTAGTAATTTAATGAAATTGTATTTTAAATTTTAATAATAAGCATGGAACTATAATACCTAATAATGCCAAAAAACTCGTTTGTGTGTACTTACTCTATATAAATGGAAGCAACTACATTTGTTTTCTATTGTTTTGTTTTTGTTGTTATAGCGGCAACAGAAACACATAATTTGTGTAAATTTCAACTGCTATCGTGTTTTTTACACACATCCTGATGTCAGATAGATAGCTTAGTAATAGGGTCTCGTTTTTGCCTTTTGAATACGGAACCCTAAGAAGCCGTGATTTCATTCCACTTTATCGCTATTTTTGGGGAACTCTTGCGTGGATTATTGTTTTTATTGCCCCGACCCCAGATTAGGCTCTCAATGTGCCAAAAACGGGCTATTTATAGAACAATTATATTTTATTGAGGTTGGTTACTTGCGATAACGTCGTATCTCGTAAATAAAAAAGGCTCTTGCGTCCGTTGTGGATGATTTATATACAGTACCTACTAGACTGACGCCCGCAACTCTGTTGCGCCAAAATTCGTTTATCGCGCGGGAACCGTATATTTTTTCGGAATAAAAAGTATTCTATTTCCTTTGCCGGGACTCAAAGTATCTCTGTACCAAATTTCAGCGAAATCCGTTCAGTGACTTGGGCGTGAAGAGGTAACAGACAGACAGACAGACACACTTTCGCATTTATAATATTAGTATGGAAGTATGGATTTTTAGAGCGATGTAACCACTATTTGAATACAGTACCTAGTGCCCGAGATGTCCGTATGGTTGCCCAAGCAAATTCGGCATTCTCGCAACATAGTCGGCCTAGTCCAGAGCTGAGGGATGAACATTGAACAGGAACCTTTGGGACCAATCATGTGCGGGTTTCCTCACGATAAAATTTTCCTTCACCTTACGAGCGTTCGTATTATACAGTTGATAAAATGTCTGATTGGTACCCGGAATCGAACAAAACCGCTGAACCGATTTGGCTGAAAAATTTTTATGGAGATACTTTATAAGTTCCGGAAGAAAACATATGATTTGTCATCTAGATTCTTGTGTATTATGAGTGCGAGCATTTGTATAGTATGCATGCAAAATTGTCCATTAAGTGTATTTATAACACAATTAAAAAATACTACAGTTAATTTAATAGTATTATCGTCTATTACAGCATATCTCTGTTGGCGTGCTATACATTTTTGCTTAGTATATACCGATTGTGTAATGTTTATGTTATTTTATTAACTAACATTATCTGTCTGTTGCTTAGACAATTTTAAGATGCAGGCATTTATACATAAAATATATGTCACAATTTGTCGCTACATTTTATTCTAAATAGTCTGATCTCCTGGAGGCATACCAGCCAGGCTGGCAATCGGTGGCGCAGGAGCGAGAACAGTGGAAGATCCTGGGGGAGGCCTTTGCCCAGCAGTGGGACACTATAGGCTAATAAAAAAAGTCTGATCTCTCTTTCTGGAAAATTTCAGTTCTCTGTCTCCAATTTTTCATAATTTTCTCATCCGAAAATTCGTGCTATCTAAATTTTGTTTATTGGTTTAAGCCCAATGATTGTATTACAGACAGAGCTTTATATTTATATTACTAGCTGTCCCGGTGAACTTCGTGTCACTTTAAAACCTTCCCTGGACTTCTACGCATATTTTAAGACTAAAATCAGCCCAATCCGTTCAGCCGTTTTCGAGTTTTAGCGCGACTAACACATTTGAAAATCCATTTTTATATATTAGACTAGCTGTCCCGGTGAACTTCGTGTCACTCTAAAACCTTCCCTGGACTTTTACGAATATTTTAAGACTAAAATCAGCCCAATCCGTTCAGCCGTTTTCGAGTTTTAGCGCGACTTACACATTTGAAAATCCATTTTTATAAATATATATAGATTACTACTGTTGATAAGTAAAAATAAATAAATATGATTTCCGATAAGATTTAAATGTAGTGTATGTGATAATACAGGACGGCAGGTAACTCTATACCAAATTTCATAAAAATCAATTCAGCCGTTTAGACGTGAAGAAGTAACAAATATACTCACTAACTTTCCCAGTTATAATTTATTATTAGTATAATTTATAGTATTAGTATGATAAAGCTTAGGACAAACAAACAAAATAATATTTACCTAGTCATGTAAAACCGTATGTTTGATTTACCGCAAAGGTCGAAGATAAATTCTATTTATAGCACTCAAAAGGATAGATTTGTTTTTCGTTGATCTTTCCTCAAACTACCATGATAAGTATTGATCGAAAAACGGACTATCCCTGTGGCGTAGTGGTTAGACCGTTTCATTTATGATAGTGTGCAGACTTGAGCTCCAGGTTGTGTCGTGGTAGAGATAAACTACGATAACATGGCGCGCCCCTCCAAAATTCAAAATGTTTGAAGTGCGTTGTCAAATAGTTTGAAGTGCGTTGTCTTGCGCGGTCGGCTAGTTATAATTAATTGACCAACAAATCTTGGTAATTAGTAACATTAAGTGAAATATTATGATTTGTTGAATACTTACTACATACAAACTCTTTCATAAGGATATGACTACACACATTAAAACAGTAATTTGGAGGGGCACGCCATGCTATCGTAGTTTATCTCTATGTCAATAATGCTGATCCTTTGACTAAAAAGAGAGATGCACCCATACTAATATTAGTATGGGTGCCATACTAATATTGTAATTGCAAGAGTATCTAATTATGTCTGCTGCCTTTTCACGCTTAGCCGCAAATTTAAATGATAAGTGATATTCATTAATTTTGAATCTCGAGAACAACATAGTTTTTATAGCTGGAAAATATACGGCTGCTTTATGTAATTTAATTTTTGATGAAACGAAGAAGCGATAAAATGTTATAGAAATGTAACTTAGTGAAACTAGGAGAAACAATAATAGTAGTCTGACGGTAGGATTTTTGATATGGATGCAACGTGCACTCTGACGTCACAATATAGGTCGTAAAAATGTGTGTAAAAGTGTAATGACTACAGAGCATGAGATAACAAAAAATCTAGAATAATTCTTTAAAAAGTACAAAGATGTAACTATTGTCAATCACGTATCAGAGTTTCATAGATTGTGATTATGATTGGAGAACTAAACAGTTATTAACGGTATCCCAACTTCCCTTTTAAAAGGTTAAAAAATCGGCTAAGTGCGATTCGGACTCGCTCACGAAGGGTTCCGTACCGTTATAGAGCAAAAATAGGCCAAAAAAATAACTTAATAAAGGACACATAATAATCAAGGACTAAAGTGAAAATTTCAAGAGCCTACCTGTTACCATTATTGATATCGAGCAAAAAAGGCCAAAAATGACTTTTGTTGTTCCCATGAGCCCCGCTTAAATATTAATTAATTTTTATTTTTAGTATTGGTTTTTATAGCGGCAACAGGTATACACAATCTGTAAAAATTTCATAAGTCTAGCAATAGCGGTTCTTGAGATACAGCCTGGAGACAGACGGACAGACGGACAGACATCGAAGTCTCAGTAATAGGGTCCTGTTTTTACCCTTTGGGTACGGAACCCTAAAAACGAATCCAAAATCTCTCCTACATATTAATATTATTATGTCCACAAATTCTCATACATAATATTATTATGTCCACAAAATCTCAGAAGCAATAATTTAATAAATAAAGATTTAATAAATACATAATATAAAGATTTTGAAATAAGCTATTTTCTATCAAACTCTACATTAATTTGAGTTAAGTCATTATTAAAATATTAATATGTCTGTGAGGGCCGTAAGATTTTCTATGAGGCCTTGTTTATCGTGTAAAGGTTGGCTTACCTTATAACGATGGCTTTGTTAAAACGTAAGCAACAAAATACGATTACTCATGAGTCAAAGATTAATATAGGAAGGGAAGGGCTCATGTGTAGGGTTAACGAGCCATGCGATACCTTCATCATCCCTTATTCATATCATGTAAAAATATTCCAAAAATATGCTTCTTTTTTGATAAAAATTAACATATTTTATAAAGTAGATACATTTTGTCAGATATACTTTATAAAAAGTTTATTAACTTTTTTCAATATATATATATATATATATATATATATATATATATATATATATATCTTATATATAAAAATGGATTATCAAATGTGTTAGTCGCGCTAAAACTCGAATATAAAATATATTTTATTACTAAATATATACAATAAATGTAATGTCTTTTCTGTGAGCTTACAAAATGGGGTGCCGATTATTGTCCGTGGTTTCTGCTTAGCTATACTAATTTATATGTGGTTTTTAGTATTATTTTTTGGGCTAGTACTAACTACACTACCTACTATGTAGGCGTGAGTAGATAATATTTAAATACTGATTTACCTTCCTTCAGGCTTAAATGAAAAGTATTATCTTCTTATATCTTATATATAAAAATGGATTTTCAAATGTGTTAGTCGCGCTAAAACTCGAAAACGGCTGAACGGATTTGGGCTGATTTTAGTCTTAAAATATTCGTAGAAGTCCAGGGAAGGTTTTAAAGTGACACGAAGTTCACCGGGACAGCTATCTTATCTTATACTAGCTGTCCCGGCAAACGTTGTTTTGCCATTTAAAGTATTTCTACTTCATCAGCTGTTGACACAAAATCTTACCCCCTCTTTTGTCCCCTAAGAGGGGTGGGGGGAAAAATTTTATACACCAGATGTTAAGTTGGAAAAGCAGTTAATAATATGAAGTAAGTCCATTAAAGAAAAAAGTTTGATATAAAATCTGACCCCCCCTCTTTGGTCCCCTCAGAGGGATGGGGGGGGGGGGGGGTAATTTTTATACACCAGATGTTGAGTTGGAAGAAGGCAAATATATCTGAGAAAACCGTATGCAAATCGGATCAGTAGTTTTCGTCTTAAAGCAAAAGTCTTATACAATATCTGACCCCCTCTTTCGTCCCTTTAGAGGGGTGGGGGGAATTTTTTTTATACACCAGATGTTCAGTTGGAAGAAGAAAAATATATTTGCGAAACCCGCATTCAAATCGGATCAGTAGTTTTCGTGTGATAGTGGAATAAACATACAGACAGACAGACAGACAGACAGACAGACAGACAAAAAAACTGACCACATTTTTGGCTTCTATAGCGATGTAGTGACACCCTCCGCTTATTATTTTTTGAATATCTTTAATGTACAGAATCTTCATTTCTACAGTTTTATTATATGTATAGATAATATAAAAATGGATTTTCAAATGTGTTAGTCGCGCTAAAACTCGAAAACGGCTGAACGGATTGGGCTGATTTTGAGCTTTAAATATTCGTAGAAGTTCAGGGAAGGTTTTAAAGTGACACGTAGTTCACCGGGACAGCTAGTATATATATAAAAATGGATTTCAAATGTGTTAGTCGCGCTAAAACTCGAAAACGGCTGAACGGATTGGGCTGAGTTTAGTCTTAAAATATTCGTAAAAGTCCAGGGAAGGTTTTAAAGTGACACGAAGTTCACCGGGACAGCTAGTCTATAATAAATAAGTTGAATAAAATCGATATAATATTGTTTAATCGAGTTTTTTAAAAATTAACAGGTGGTGTTATTTTTTTAATTAAGTACTAGTTTAATGTACATTAACGAATAGGTACCATACGTTAAATTATTTACCAATAAATTATAATTTATCGTTTTATGTAACATAAAAATAGGTTTTTGTATTATTATGATCATTGAATATTATTATGATGATCGTAATAGCATAAAATAATAATTTAACCACTATGGTATCATGGTAGTATAATTGTTCTTAAGGCTTTGATCGATGTGCGGGCTTGCAATTTTCCTTGCGAAGCTATTATATTATTATCAAAATATGTTGTGTAACCAACTAAAATAACATCAAAAATAAAATGGTTTTAAATACTTATTCCATTAAATTTCAGTAAATAGAAATTAATTAGAAGATTATGTTCGTGAGAAACTTTAAAAAAATACGTTACTAAACTTACAACTCTTAACTCAGTCTATGAATCACATAAAAATATCTACGCATTTAAGTGAAGACGTTAATATTATTTCAAGCAGTAAAATATTATTAATTTAATATGTTTTTTTTATTTATTCGATGTTATTATTAATGCGTCATTAACACATCTGCATCTACGTTGTTCTAGTGAGGCCAGACAAATGAGTTATATTGGATCATAAAAACACATTCCTCGTAAGGCAGTTAGTCAAATCATCGAATTAAATAAAAAATCATAACACCTCTATACTCCTGTTACTTATACAATAGGATGCCCTTTTTTGAGACGTCAAGTCCACAACGATGCCTACTACCAACTTAGGAACTTAGCTCTTAGTATTAACGCAGCCCAACGCAGCAAAACGCTGCGTTTTCGTTAGCTTATCAATCAATGGCTTCCTCTCCGGCTCGGTGGTCGCTGTCAGTGCCCCTATCTTCTACCATTGGCGGTATCTAACTTTAATTATGGGCCATTAAAGTATTTTGGCTTGGAACCTGTTATTGAGGAAAAACGTCTATTTTTAGAATAGATTTCAAGTTTGGCAAAAAACACAATTATATGTTGCGTCATACTGAATATGATATACACACGCTATTGTGGTGTTAGCCTAATATTAAAATACAATTATTTTGTATTTAATGCAAGGTTTGTACGCTATAATGTATGATATTATATTTAATTATTAGAGTATGATGATTATAACACTTAAGTATTGTTTATACGAAAATAAGTGATCTGAAAAAATCTTGCAACAAAATCATTATATTAGAATTTAGATGCTAGTATATAAATCAAATTTGGGTTTTTTAGCGATTTCTCTGCTTCTCATACAAATAACAAAGTGTCAAACGTTTAATTTAATAACCACGTGTATTGCTAATGTTCCTTAAAAATATTAGCTTGTAAAAGAACATTGGTTTTAGCTATGCTAAATTAAGTACGTTTCTAATGCACGATTCACGTAAATTGTTTTCAATTTTTTTGTTTTGCCTAATAATACTATGTATGATATTTTTTTAATCCACTAATCTACTTAAAATTACTCTTAGTAGGTAAAAATCATATTTATTTATCATTTCGCCAGCAAAATTTAACAAAAAACAGTGAAAAAGTCAACCTCAGAGTACCTACACATTAAAATTATTGGCCCGTAAAAAATCTCATATTATATTTTTCTGCTGACTCCGCTCTTGTGACGTTGATTGACAGATGTGATTTATGTAAAGGGCTACATTAAAGGGATTTTAAGGGCATGAAAAATATTCGTATATCATTTTTTGGTAACAAGAACCCTGTGAAGGAAAAGGGTGCTTTATTATAACAGATATTATGCTTAATCAAAGATGACATACCGTTATATTTTAATAAGATATTTTTTGTATTTATACTGAGATTTTACAACGAAAGACGTAAGTAGATGAAGTGGATAAATAACATTTTACAACAACACAACAAGGGCACTCACTCATTTTTTCCCTAGTAATTTGAACAAACCAACTTAGCTACTTCATTATCTGGCTATACATAAAATCTACATTTTTTATATCAAATCATTTTCCCGGTTTTAAGAGGGCAAGTAACCCAAAAAAATCAAACATCGTCCTTCTCTCTTCACACTCACGCCCGTCTTTCATATGCCAGGTGAAAAAGGACGACGCGGATTCATCGCCAAAATAGTTTTTTCTCAATAACTCGTTAAAGTATACAACATTTTAAAAATCCGCTAGGTTGTTTTCTCAATAATAGAATTTTATTATTTTCTTAATAACATGTTAAAATATGAACTTAGTTCAATGCGGTTATGGCAATAAATGAAAAATTCGTGAAAATCGGATGCATCTTTGTGATATTTTCTATCGAGAAAATTTAAAGATACTTACCGTGTTTTTGTTTAGATCGAATTCTTGGAAATATAATGTAGTATGTAATTTTAAAAAATGAAACAATTCGGGGTTTATTTTCAAGTATAAAAATAAATTATGAATAGAAAATTTTGGGTTAGTCGCCCCCTTAAAGCCTTTAGTTATGCAAAAAAACGAACCATCTCATTGTTAGTTACCCACTTCATCGCCTTTAATTTAAATAAGAAAAGTCATTTCTAGGCATTGCATCCCTCTTTCTTTCTTTGTTAATAAATATAGACCAGGGGTTCCCAATCTTTTTCAGCCTGCGGCGCACTTAGAAGTCAATATTTTGTCACGGCGCCCTACTTTACCTAGCTATTACAAAAAGATACGCAAATAAACACCTTTAATGATTATGCAAGTTATTATAAACATTATGGGTTAAGCAAGTAAATAATAATAAACAAATATTTAATCATCTGCCTGCTTTGTATAATTCATATTATAATTTTATAAATTATAATATTTGTGGCTATGGATAGTGATGAAGGATCGACTCACGGCGCTCCCTTGCCTTTCCGCGGCGCACAGTTTGGGAACCCCTGATATAGACGAAACATACTGTAATTTAAACAGGAGCTTCGCTCGCGTTTAAGTCTTTTTAACCCCCGACAAAAAAGAGGGGTGTTATAAGTTTGACGTGTCTGTCTGTGTGTCTGTCTGTGGCATCGTAGCGTCCAAATGGGTGGACCGATTTTGATCTAGTTTTTTTTTTTGTTTGAAAGCTGACATGATCGAGAGTGTTCTTAGCTATAGTTCATCATCATCAGCCTGCTCATTGCTGAAATATCACGGTTTATCTGGTTCGTGAAAGTCCGTTAGCAACTTTCAGTTGTTTGATGAGTTTTATATTTTACATTCTGGTTCGCGCTATTTATGAATAACATACACATTAATGGAATTTTTACCTGGTGCTGCAGCATCACCTGGTAATCAATAGGATACCCAGCTCTCCTCACCAATTATATAGAGCAGAGGTTTCGTGTTTGGACTCATTTTAATTGTGACAATCAATAAGACGTAAACAATAAATATTTGCATGCTACTGCTATAGCATCACCTGGATTTTGGAGCCGAGCTCCGTATTAACCCAAATTGGAGGTTTCATGTTTGGGCTCATATTGACGGGCTCATCCAAGAGGACATTCATAGACGGTATTCTTTGCATAATATTGTGCACTATAACCAACAAAAGTTTAAAAAGTATGAAATAAAATTAAATTAAGAAATTAAAAAAAAAAACCCCGCCAAAAAACTTTAAAAAGTAATGAAATAATATTAATTTACTGACTTTAAGTTTATTCCTAAGAGGAGTAATATTTTAGTCCATAACTGTTGTCAAGGTATGTCGAGGGACCGCTAAAGTACAATATGTTAGATTTCACATAACGTTAGGTATAGTTTAAGGGTAATTTCACAGCGAACCGAATCGAGACAATCAGCGACTTGGCGATACAAAAGCAAAAGTCGCTGTTGTCGTAGTTTACTTAGCGGTCCCCCGACACACCGTGACAACAGTTATGGACTAAAATATTACTACTCTTAGGAATAAACTTAAAGTCAGTAAATTAATATTATTTCATTACTTTTTTATTGACAAATTTCAGGTTCAGACTTTATCCGAAATGTTAATCAGTCCAATAACATTTTGTTTAATAGAACACAACAAACTTAATTATAATTAAACTAGATGACGCCATCTCGTATAAATTATTCCATACATTTTGGCCGTGTTCACACCAAACTGACTATACGCCGCTGAATGTGAGCGAGCGTTACGCAGTTTATTGTATTTCCATACATATTCACTTTTTCGTTGACACCTAACGGACAATACGCTATTACGCTAGGCGTAGGCGCGGACATTCGCTACCGTATATTTTGTATGATTTTCACGTTCACACTGGGGCTCACAGTGAGCCTGCTCACATTCGGCGGCGTATAGTCAGTTTGGTCTGAACACGGCCTTTGTTTTTTTTTATAGAATCGCCGATTCTATAAAGAAGCGATACAGAAAATGTCTTAGCTAAAGAGCCTAGCAGATTTTTTATACAATATTAAAAAATACTAATTTAGTATCTTATTGTGTTCAGTCCAAAATATAACGTAATTAACCAATTAAAATAAAATATGCTACAAACATTCGTGATTTTCTATCAAACATAAAACTAGATGACGCCCGCAACTCGTTCAGCAAAATCGTTTCAACGGTTTGAGCGTAAACAGACAGACTGACAGACACACTGTCGCATTTATAATATTAGTATGGATAAAGATAGAAAAATAAATAAGGAACTAAGATAAATAAAACAAGTTTTATCAAGAAAAGCTATGTTTTCCCATGAAACTCATGTAAAAAATAATAAATAAAAATTGTTTTATTACTGAATAGATTTGAAAGAAATGCTTTTAGAACGTTGGTGCTACTGGTGCCTACACATAAAACATAACTTTGCCTTTTATGTAACTTTTTGTTGCTAAGCCATCATAGTCAGGGAGCCCTAGAACAAGAACCTATGAAACTACCAGTATACAAAAAATCAGCTGGTGGTTCCGTTTTAGGGTACGGTAGTTAACCAAGTTTTGTTGATTACAGAACACTAAAACGGAACCACCAGCAGATTTTTTGTATATTGGTAGTTTAATAGTTATATAATTTAAGAGTAACATTGTCCTACAAATAGAACAATCCATATTTTAGGACCATCAAATCAAAGTATGAAATCCTTTCTATGTCTGTTAGCTACTTACCACTTTTAAGATTTTTCGCAAATAAAAATGTTTGTCTTATCAAAATGAAGTTACTCACAAAAACTTAGCTTGATGGTAATAAAAAAAAATGTTCTAGGGCGCCCTGACTATGAGACTCATCACCTCACATTTTCTGCTAAGGAAAAACTGTTAAAATTAAATAATCTTTGTATTTTTGTTTTCTGTCTTTTTTAACTAAGTACTGTAGGTTTTCCTTGTTGCATTATTATATTTTATGAGAATTCAAGTGCTTTGGTTACTATCGTTGCATTTTTATTTTTCTGCATTTTAAAGTAGGTAAGTACTCAAAAAGAAATGCCGTTTTTTCCTGCATAACATTAATGATATGTATTATAAATTAAAAAGATTTATATTAGAATGATATAAATGAAAAGATTTGTTCATTTCTTACGCGACTGGTTCTATACAACTAGTCTAGAAAGAGTTGCTAAACTGATATTCATGTAATTTTTTAAAATATTCAGACTTTAAAAATAGGCATTAAATATCTATTTTTTCTGCCAATACATACGTTTTTTATTAGTTATGAAATAATAGTAGTAGTAAAACTATTTTAAGTCATATCATTGGTATGCATTTCTATGTATGTATCCAGGATTGCCAGTCCAAGATTTCTTTGAAAACAAATTTTATCATATGAAATGAAAATATCCTCCGAAAACTATACTTTTAATAGGTCACAAAATATACAGGGTGTAACAAAACTAAGTGATAATACTTTAGGGTGTGTACGTGTTGCTTGTTGACAGCTCATTGGGAAAGCAGCAGCGCTGAAAGACCAATTTTTTTAAATTTTTGTTTGGGGAGACTCGTGACGCTCGGGCCCTTGCTCGTACAAAAGTGAAAAAAAAAAGGTCTTTCAGCGCTGCTACTTTCACAGTGAACTCATTGAGGGACACATACACACCCTAAAGTATTAGCACATAGTTTTATTACACCCTGTATACATATAATATGACATATTAAAGTAAAATACAATCTGCTATTAAAACTGCTATAAACACACATACATACTTTAATGTTATGACGTTAATATTCAAAGCGACAGACATTATGCAGACAGACGACCTCACGCCAACATTTTGCCAACTGTTTTAATTAGGTTTTTTGACCATCACTACTAAATTAGCGATTCAAGTTACCTTCGCGATTTTGTTTATAACCGAGTAGTATATTATTGTATAAGGAAAAACTCTGTATAAATTATTTTGTACACACTTAAATTTTAACTAAAAAATAGTTTTGTGTATTTGAAACGCGTAATATTGGATATACAATTTATAACAAAGTGATAAGAAATTACAAAATTGAAATGTTGATTTTTTACGAAAAGAAAACCGACTCCAAATAGTAGTCTATAGTATGGGAGCATTGAAATGTCCTCTTTCCAACAAAAAAATAATCATCAAAATCGGTTAATAAGCGACGAAGTTATCCACGAAGAAACATTAAAAAAAACATTTTTATATTATGGTCGAATTGAGATACCTCCTTTTTTGAAGTCGGTTAAAAATCGCGTAACTAACTAGGTACATATTACTAATTGCCCTTCAAGTCTCATTACATTGACAATGCATGAAAGTCATATACAATGGGAATGTCGAATGGCGGGCACATCTTGACTCTTTAATTTTGTGTCACTATTGCGAATTTGCGTCTCGTATCGCAAGAGCCAGTCCACACGGCGCGGTGCGTCAGCGTTGCGTCGACGCAGCACTGCCGTTTGACGTATAGTCGGCCACACGGGCGCTGCGTCATCGCAGCGTTATAACTTATTACAAAGCAGTCTTAACGTCAACACCCCCTTCCGCTTCGTCGCGGGGGCTGCGGCCCGTCATGTGTGCGTTGCGACGACGCAGCGCGCCGTGTGAACACTGAACATCTTGGTTATTTGTACGAGTATGTAAAACAACGCAACGGCAGTGCTGCGTCGACGCAACGCTGATGCAACACGCCGTGTGGACTGGCTTTTAGGGTCAATTCAGACAGCAACGCGACGCGTAGACGTATTTCTAAATTTGTATGGATTTGACAGATTTGCAAGACGTCTCACGCTTACGAAATCTGTCAATTCAGTACAAATGTAGAAATGCATCTACGCATCGCGTTGCGGTCTAAATTGACCCTTAAGGCGACTTTCCAATCTTTGCCGCAAGCGACCACGACCGACAAAAATACAAATGAAATGTTACTTTATGACATAGGCTATAGGTTTCATTTTCTACCGACATTTGTCTAGCGACCCATGCCGTCGCTGCTTTGTAGTAGCGTAGAGCAAAATGAAACCTATAGCCTATGTCTTAAAGTGGTATATTTATTTGAATTTTGGTCGGTCGTACGGAACGGTATCTTAAAGTGTCACTTTTACGATAATCACAACAATATCATAATAAAGACAAATTATATAATAACACAATAATAATCAGAGAAACGTAATTTAAGATGTAAGTGGATAGAGTGGATAAGTAACATTTTATTACATAACCGGAAGTACTCATTTCTTTTCTTATAATTTGAAGCAACCATGTGGCTTATCTTCTTCATCCGGCACAAAATCCACATTTTTTATTTCAAATCTTTTTTCGATCCTACAAACCTCAATTTAAGCAAAAAAAATCAAATTGTCAGTTATCCGCTTCATCCGGTAACGTCTTCAATTATTATTTATTCTAAAAATAACCCGCTCTTCGCCTCTTATTTATAGAAACTTGTTTTGACTGAATATTAAGCGTGACCTTTTAAATTTTAGACTAGTTATATTGCGGTGTTGTATTCTTTAAGCGCAATACACACTGAGCCCGCCGGGCCGCCGACAAAGCCCGGCGGGCTCAGTGTGTATTGCGCTTCAGGATTTTCGGACTCATGGTTTTAAGTGCCTAAACACACTATGCCGAAGTTCCGCGGCGGAATTTCCGCATGATTCTGCCTGCAATGTATTTTAAATTAACGATGACACACTATGCCGAAATTCCGTCGCGTCACATTGCTGACGCAATCATGCGGAATTTCCGCCGCGGAACTTCGGCATATAGTGTGTTTAGACACTAAGACGTGTCGTGAGTTTAGTTGCTTACATCGAGATATTATGTTTTAGAGTTACGTACCCAAAGAGTAAAAACGAGACCCTATTACTAAGACTTCGTTGTCTGTCCGTCCGTCCGTCCATCTGTCTGTCTCCAGGCAGTATCTCAAGAACCGCTATAACTTGACTTCTGAATTTTTCACATACTGTGTATATCTGTTGCCGCTATAACAAAAATAAAAAAATAAAAAAATCCCATACAACAAATGTAATTTTTTTTGGTTTTTTTGCTCGTTATCAATAACGGCAACAGACAGGCACTTGGAATTTTCACATAGGCCTTAATTATATTATGTGTACTTTAATTATTAGTGAACATATTAAAATAAAATAATAATAACCGGCCAAGTGCGTGTCGGGCCACGCACAATATAGGATTCCGTTGTACCCGCTGGTTTTTGATAATTTTTGTGTTTTACACTACTAACAACATCATCTCAGTTATGTTCAAATGAATTTGAACGTAAAGTTCCTTTATACTTCGCCGAATACCTTTTTTTAGTTGATCGACTATTTAATAACTTTTGAAGTCTTCTTAGCCGTGATCACGCCGTGATAGTTTTCCTTTTAAATTCAGCATATTCACTATTCCTGCGAATTTTTTGACATTTCCACAAGTAACCGCCTAGCTGGTAGAAGGGGGGGGGGGGGGGAAGGGGGGGGGGACACTGGACAGGACTGGACTCTAACGATTTTTTCGACTTTAAAACTTTATATTTCACAAATGGATCCCTAAATCGAAAAATGATCTATGAGTACTCGTAATATTAAAAAAAAAACCTATCCAACGACACCACCCACGGTGGGTTGGAGGCGAAAAAAAAAATCATCCAAAAGGTCTTAAGGTGCTCCCAGACAGAAGTTTTATAACGTTAAAACACACGTTCATTTTTTTACATGTTATAGCGTATGTTACACGATGTTATAAAATGTTATCGTGTTATACAATGTTTCATAACGTTATATAACTTCTGTCTGGGAGCACCTTTATGTCGAGCAAATCGAGAGAGAGAAAAAACATTACATTACACAAGATAATCAATTTTGTTATTGTTGGGAAGGTCGGTCCGATGTCATTTTATCACGAATATTTTAGGCATAACTTAAAATAAACTCATTGGAGGCCACCTGCAAGTTATTTTTTCATAACAAGCTTCATTGAGTTTACTTTCATTTTTTATAAATTAAAATTAAGGTCCCGTGTCACATACTTCACTTGGCCTTTTGTTTAATTATTTTATTAAGTGTTTTGACCATCTTGTATGAACCAATGCATATTGAACAAGGATGAAAAATAACCGAAAATACCCAGGTGCTGAGAGCTTGTCGTCAACTTCCCATACAATCTATAATTATAAGTTGTTATTTATAAACATAGATTAAAAATATCTATATTGATATCTTGATTAAGAATCACGGAAGCAATTTTTTGTCACAGGTACCTTATAATTATAACGTTAAAATATAGCAAGACAATTTTGCTATACGGATGTCAGGTCACAACAAAATGACACCTAAAGATGATTTATTAGATAATTTCTCCCTGTGAAATTGCCCTTAAAATATGTTCTACCCTTCTGGGTCTAAATTGCATTTAAATCAAGCAGTAAAAGGTTTACTTTATTACGTAGTATATTCAACAATCATATTTTTTTTGACCACATAAAATACATTAGATCATCTTCAAACTAAACCGACTAATATTTGGCATTATTATTTTATCATATTGAGCCTGCACCGAAACCATATCGAAACTGAATGAAGTTATTTATAGTTCAATACCATTTGAAAGCCTGTTATCACTTGTCTGAAAATCTCTTATTTGGTTTTCTAATGAAGGCTGCCGCGACGGCTGAAAATAAACCATGGTTTATGCATGGCGGTCAGACATTTCGTAAAATGGCTAAGGTCAGGCGAGGCAGAAAAAGGTATATCAAGGCATATTAAGCGTTGTATTGCAGTGATTAGGAAAATCGCACCTATTCTAGTTTCTCAATCACTGCAAATAATATTGATTTTAGATAGAATATTTTCAGTGATTAAAAAACACGATTACTTGTAAAAAAATGAGGGAGAACGGTTTATCCGTAATAAAATAATCGGCCAAGTGCGAGTCGGACTCGCGCACGAAGGGTTATGTACCGTTATAGAGCAAAAATAGGCCAAAAATTGTGTTTTTTGTATGGAATTGTATTTTTATTTTATTTTAATATTATTATTAATTATTAAAGTACAATTATATTTAAGGCCTTTGTGAAAGTTTCAAGTGCCTACCTCTTATCATTATTGATTACGAGCAAGAAAGGCCAAAAAAATCACGTTTGTTGTATGGGAGCTCCCCTTAAATATTAATTTTAATTTTATTTTAGTATTTGTTGTTATAGCAGCACCGGAAACACACAATCTGTGAAAATTTCAGAACTCTAGCTATAGCGGTTCTTGAGATTACAGCCTGGAGACAGACAGACGGACAGACAGACTTCGAAGTCTCATGAATAGGGTCCCGTTTTTACCTTTTTGGTACGGAACCCTAAAAACTATGTTTTTTTCCGGGGACTCAAAGTAACTGCGTACCTTTGATCATAATCGATTAAGCAGACAGACATACGTATGCAATATTGCTGTGGATATGGATGGATATAGAGTTATGGATGTATCCACAGCCAGCGAAAGAAACGATATTTGAAATACGAGAATCGGGCTCCAGTTTATTTGACCAAAAAAAAATATCTTTATAATGGATACCATAGAGTCGCAAATGTGGAGTGCTAAATTGGAGTAACCAATTATTCACTCATTCGCCCTTTCCCGTTCACATCGCAAACTTGTTTCCGTCACAATCATCGACTTTCTTGTAGAAATTGTATCAGGCAATCGGACTGGCGAATTTTAGCGTAACCGTCAGTATCGGACGTATTATAAATTATAATTCTATAATTAACAGCTTGAACGTGAAGATCCTTTATCGATGACAATGAATATATAACTGATTATGTGTTTGTATTTTATATCGATTGTAGAGTTAATTCTCTCTACCTACTATATACTATAATACAGCCTTGTATTTTCAGCGTAAATAGAATGGGATCATGATCAGTCTAGGATAAATAAAAATGAGCTAAACCAAATACGACACACTGATATATTAGGCTCTAGAGTCTAGAGCGTACCAATTTGTGTCAAAGTGCCAAAACTTTGTACGAGTATTTACTATTTAATAACAATTTATGTATAGTCAAAAACATTTCCATTTTTCGGGACGGCGGAGTCGATATTTTTTTTTTTATTTACAAATTGTAGATTTATAACTAAACTATAATATTGTAATTTTATGAATATGGAAAGAAATTTTAATATTTTAAGGGCACCAGCTTGACAGGGTTCTATGAATATTTAGTCTTCTCAAAGGTGTCAAGTTCAACAAAAGATTATTCAGGCAAATCAGACTTTGTAATTGAGTACTGTAATACCCAGACTCAGAGCTTATCTAAATGTCTTTTCTGGACAATTCGATGCGGGACTAACTCGAGACATTCAATACAATTGAATTTGAAAGGGAAATATTTCAATTTAGTCTAATACTCGGTATCTCATGCTTTAATCACTTAGATGAAACTACATTGATGAGTCGTGTGAGAGGACATAGTATAATAAGTTTAATTGCGGAGATTTGGCATACTTAACAAATTTTAGTATGTAATATTTTAACTTTATTTTTAGTACCTAATTATTTTAGGGGCTATAACAAAATTTATAGACAGGGAGCCCTAGAATATTTTTTTATTACTATCAAGCTATTTTTTTGTGAGTAGCTTCATTTTGATAAGACAAACAATATTTTATCTGCGAAAAATCTTGAAAGTGGCAGCTAACAGAGATAGAAAGGATTTCATACTTTGATATTTTGATGGTCCTAAAATATGGATTGTTCTATTTGTAGGACAATGTTACTCTTTAATTATTATAATATTAATTAAACTATCTACCAATATACAAAAAGTCTGCTGGTTAGAGTTCCGTTTTATTTAGGGTACCGTAGTCAACCAAGTTTGTGTTATCAAAATGAAGCTACTCACAAAAAATTAGCTTGATAGTAGTAAAAAAAATTTTCTAGGGCTCCCTGACTATATAATATAGTTTGAACTCTAAATAATTAAATCATTGATACCGTTAGTAATTAAGCTAGATACAAAACTGATAACGCCTATTTAAAGAAATAATTTCAATATTGATTGTATTAATCGGCATATTAGACTCGTTTCCCTTAAGTATATTAATAGAATGACTTAATTTTGTGTGTATCACAAAATTTACATTTTACAGTTTGTGACGTCAACGACCTAAAATAGATTTTTGACTTGTGAATTTAGCTTAACCTTTGCCTGCTGTGAATTTTAGGACTCTGTAGGCAAGTGCAAAAAAAACGGAACCTTAATAGATTTGTCATGTCTGTCTGTCTGCCCAACCGTATGTCACAACCACTCTTTTGAAAACTATGATAACTATCTGTTGAAATTTAGTTAGTAGACAGTCGAGATTCCGACTCACACTTGGCCCATTTTTACTGATGTGGTAGTCTGCTACTGGACGTTGGAATGGATTAAAAATATTATGTTTTAATACTATTGAACTGCTACTGAATACTACTATATTTTACATTGAAGTTAATTCAGCGGCAGAATTCTTATATCAGCTACTTTATCAACGGAAATCAACACTAGAAGCTACTAGAAGTCACCTACCTAATCTCCTAACCTAACATAACTTAAGGATCTAAGTTCTAAACAAAATTTGTTATAAGAGACTGACTTTAGATATTGATAAAAACTAAACAAGCACTTTAAAATTAAACTGCAATTTATAGTAAAACAAATATCCAAGTACTTATTAGAAATATTGGCTTATTATAATATCTAAAATGTTCTAGCTGTTTCACTAATATTCAAATCCGTTTTATCTAAAGTATATTGTCGCTTATCTAAAATTAAATAAAAAAAATCTATATTGAAATTGTGTTCATAGATGAAGAAAGCGGGACTAATAAGGCAGTAAAATGAGATAGATACAAGTGAAGATGTTAAAAGAGATCGTTAATGCGATTCTCCAATACCGTGTCAAAACTTTCCAATTTAAAGAGAAGAGGTATGCCAATAAAGCCAACATCAGGAAAAGACGAGAAGATAACAACACCGACGATGATAAACAGCCAGATCATCCAATGGACCATGTTAAAACACACAAGATTAAAAAAGTCACAAAAGTAGTTGCAACAAAAGTATCTCTTATAATATTACTCCTAATTTTTCAAATGAAAATAGTAAATGTGATAGAGTGTGTTAGTGTAAATAGTGTAAGAAGTGACTTTAGAGGACTAGATAATACGAGTGTATCTAAAATAAGAACTAGAGATATAAAAGATAAGTATCTAGAGAATAACATACAAATGATTTCTGGCGAATCTGATGAGAAAGCACAGGAGCTTAATAAATATAATCTATCTGATAACTACTATAAGGAGAGATTCGTTAAAGGAATATACTATGATGACGAGCACGCTGTGGGGTATCCACATGACCTAGCGAGTCACTCCTATCACTTGAAGATGACGAATTTACAACTGAGAAGAGAATCTCACCAGTTTGCTGATAAAATTCTGAAGCTGGGTGTTTTGCTGCCGGCTGATCACGATTCAGTATTTTCCTTAGCCAAAGTCTTGCCGATCATAGAAATGGCTGTCGGTTTTATTTCGAAGCCAGATGGACCTCTGCCTGGGTGGAAGATTTTAGTGGATTACCGTGATACTGGCTGCTCTTCAGTTTTAGGACCTCTGGCTGCTTTCGAGTTCTATATCAATGGGTCTGCTGGTAAGTTCTTTTTACGCATTATACAATTAAATTGAAAATTTCAATTTAGACTATTTATAAGTTCAAAATTATTTCCAAAAATGCAGTGAGTTTAGGTATTTTATTTTGATATTTTAAATATGAGTATTTAAAACACAAATGAAACACAATATTACTTGCACTTTTTCCACTATATTCATAAATTACAATTTAAAGACTTTAAATACGACCGGTTTCGAACTAAATCATCATCAGGAGTATTTAAAATGCCAAAGAGAAATCATTTAAGATATTATTATTATAATTTACGATGAAAACAGCGGCTAATGCACTTCAACATAATTAGTTTTTTTTATTCTTTTCTTGCCATTGTTGTTTAAATACCTTTTCTTTTAGATGCATTCATTGGACCTGGTTGCGACTACGTCATAGCGCCTGTGGCAAGGTACTCCGGGCCCTGGCACATACCGGTCATTACCGCCGGGGCCCAGGCCGAAGCTTTCACCTACAAGACTCCAAATTATCGGACCCTGACCAGAATGATGGGCAGCTACGTGCAGGCTGGAGATGCTATTGCAAACGTTTTCGAGGTAAACGTAGTTCAGTGGAATATATCAGTGTATCGGTGGTTTTTGTTATCGTCTCGTGATTGTTACGTTTTTTGGGCCATTTTGCGCAAGTGTTGGTTTGTAGATTTGCGCAAATTGTGGGTCCTCAGCGTTTTTTTTTAATGTCCACATTTTCATGTGCGCTTGGCTGTTGCAAATATTTGTTGTTGTTTGACGGTATATTTGTTTTGTTATATTCACTTTTAGTTAGCTTATAGATATTTTCATTAGATGTAGTTTTATTATAGCGTTCCTGCCTATAGTCACGTGAACGTGAAACGAAAAACCATTAGCAAATGGTTTGAATGTTACACTGTAGGGACGTAAATGCTTTTTAGAATATTTTTTATAATATTACTGACACAATGTATTTCGAGGTAACATATTACAGAAGTTAAGGGAAAATTTGCGAACCTTTATAGCTTTCCCCTCGTAAATCATTAAAAAAGGTCTGACCTTCCTTGTGTTACATTTTTCGATCCATTTATTCTATTTTACTCCTCTCATGGGCTTGAACGTTGAATTGATCTATTTCTTTTGCCTAGTTTTAGTATTATTAAATACTATACGTCGCGGATTTTATTCCGCAGAAATAAATCTTAGTAAAATTTATCCAGTAGAATATTAAGACAATATAATTTATTATTCATTAAAAGAGAGCAATAAACTACCAAATCGTACGGTAGTTTATAAACGTGCACGCTACATGCACGAGAAAACTGTAGTGTCTTCAAAATATGGAAAAAAGTTGAAAATTTTATCGCACAATTATGGTTCACTTCATTGCTGCAATAAAAATATATTGTTTTTAGCCAATTCGTATCTATTTGTTCAGTATTATAAAATTGAATTTTTATAGCAATTTTATAGCATTTTCAACAGAAAGCAATGGGTTTTAATTAAGGTCTGAATAAATATGTGTCCTTTTTCAAACGCTGTGTATTCGTAACCGCTTTGTATGTTGTCAAAACATTTCGTTTTTGTGTATTTTCGGTTGGTCAGTGTTTATTAATTTCTGATTTATGTTTAAAACAATAAAAAATTTCAAATGCATGTTGTTTTTATTTATTCTTTTTTCAAATTTTTTTAATGGTCTTCTAGACTTACGATTCAGGTTTTAATGTTCATAATTTAAATGATATCATTAATTATTTTCCTTCCAAAACAAAAACTTTTCAGAATTGAGGGTTATAAAAAAAATTTTTGTTCCAGGAATTCAACTGGCGGAAAGTTGGGATGATGTACCACAATAACCCCGTGTCTACTGGTCACGGAAACAGCCCATGCTTCTTGACCCTGTCCGCCATTTTCACGGTCCTCCAGAAACAAAGCACCAGCAAGATACCGAACCTACCCTTTGATGAAAATAACATTACCACTATAGAAATAAAACAGAAACTGAAAAAACTTTCCCTGGAAACGAGAAGTGAGTAAGCGAGGACGAGTTTTATTTTGTAATCCTTGTCTAGATATTTGTGTAAGCCAGTAATTCCCAAAGTAGTCCAAGCGGACCCCCCGGGATCCACGTAAGACTCGACGGGGGTCTACTTTGGGCCTGAAAAAAATTGATCGGTCCACAATCGTAAGGTCCATGAAAAAACCTATCGGCTTGCAGTGAAGATCTAAAATGTTGGTTTGATTTTTCTTATCAGAAAGCATAGACAGGTAATTTTTCGAAAAGCAAAGTGACTGTTATTTAAAATAATGGCAAGTTTCGTAGTATCATGCTTAATTATTCACCTAAATTTTGAAAGTGGTCTACGAAAAAAGGAGTTTGCGAACATCTGGTGTAAGCACACAACTTTATGAGAAAAAAACCTAAATTATTATTATATTTGTGCTATAATACTCAGTAAATTGAAATCTTTAGATTTCTTTAGAATACCCAAAATGGAAACAGAAAATTATCGGTATAGATAATTCGAATTTTGATTTCAATAAAAAAAACGGGAAAAATTTTAAACTGCTTATAGGTATAGGTACAATTATTATTATTGTCATTTTAAGCAAATTGCTTTATAAATAATGCTCATAGACCAGAAAATAAGTTACATGTATAATTATAATGGTAGTGTTGGTTTGAACTTTAAGTACTCATCTATAACAATTTATTTATAGAAAAAATTGTGCCTTTGTACTGATCTATAACAATTAAAAATAGGTAATTCGACATTGTATGTTAATTTAAAAACACAGTATCGCGCAATGTTGCTTCATAGACTACATTTAAAACGTAAAAATCTATGTGTACGTATCACTTAAAACGATTGTAGAGGCAAAAATATATATAGTGCGAAAATATACATAAAAAATATACATAGGCAGAAATATATTATATACGCAGCATGGATATGCCATTACTTAATATATAAGATGAGTTTAGCACAAGTTTTCGTCAATTCAAAACATTTTTCAAAATATTCGGTAAAAGTTCTAACAAAATTCAATCAAACTTCACGGCTTCTTAGAAAAACTTTGGAATACATAATATTATATATTAATACATTAGTGATTAATGTAATTATTATAAAGTTTTTTTTATTAAGTAAGTATGTTTTTTTAATCCGAGGTATAGCGTGTTCTGTGTTATAATTTGTTTTTAACCCATTTTTTATGAAAATCGATTTTTAAAAAAATCGATTTTTTTAATTAATCGAAACCCTTACAATTCGAGTTCGAGTTTTCGAGTTTTCGAGTTTTCGAGTTTTCGAGTTTTCGAGTTTTCGAGTTTTTGAGTTCGAGTTCGAGTTCGACACAAAACACTACTCTCCAACCGTCTTACGATTTTTCTATGGTTTTTCGATCAACACGAAAATCTGACGCGAGTTTCACAGTTTTTACCCATCCCACAAAAGTGCTCAACGCCGCTAAAGAAGTTTTCACTTCAAAAAACGAGGTGTAAATAATTAAAATATTAATCGACTAACAACAATTCCACAATCTACAAGTTATTTTAATATATTATAAATAATGTTATTTTTAGTGTGCTTGAGTAAATTTTTAACCTTTTAAGGTATTTTTAACACTCTTAGCTGAACCTTCTATTCGGTAGTACCTAATTATTTTAAACTGTCTGGCAATCAGCAATTTCTCAGACGTAGCGGTCTAATCGTGTAGAAATGTAATCTCCTTGCGGAAATAAACCCAAACGCGCCATTTTGTCACCCCATATTTTGAATATCGAACGTAGGTTTTTTTTTTCAAGTTGGTTACAGCACTGGGACTACTGGGTAGGTATAATTTATACATTTTGAAGGGAAACTAGAGTCTATTTATTTATATATTTTCGGGATGTAAATATGCGTATTTTAGACAAAATATCATCAATATTTTATGAAGTATTTTGTGAAGCAAATACTACAAATAATAAAGTCATTTTCTTGTTCTATTCGCTCGAATGCTTACTTTATATGATTTTACAGCAGTTGCACTGAGAATTTCTATGAAATCGCATTTTACAGGAAATATATTATTTGAATTATATTTTTAAAGAAACTCGCATTTCGATATAATATTTTATTGCGAAAAAATATACTTGAAAGTAAACTGAATGGCTCCAGTTATAATCTGCCACAGGTGAAAACATATTAACAATTAAAGAAGTCTGTATTTATATGTGTCCGCACGAACGCGCGGTTTGGCGGCTATACCACGAGATTACAAGTAAATGTTTGTAATGATTTATTTACAAAGCAGCGCGGTCACGCAGTCATTAATATAAAAAATTTGAAACTCGCGACCAAACCGCGAAACAGATGCATATAAATCTAGTCTCAAAGTGACGTTTTATGGTTATCGACTGATTCTGGTTTATCATAAACTGTCACTTAAGAGGGCGACTATCGCAAAAAATCAAACATCTTCCTTCTCTCTTCACACTCACGCCCGTCTTTCATGTGTCAGGTGAAAAAGGACGACGCGGAATCATCGCCAAGTTAGTTTTTTCTTAATAACTCGATAAATATACAACATTTTAAAACTCCGCTAGGTCAGTTTTTCAATGATAGAATTTTATACAATGTGTTAAAATTTATTATTAACTTAGTGTAATGCACGGTTATGGAAATATATGAAAAATTCGTGAAAATTAGAGGCATGTTTGTGATTTTTTCCTATCGAGAAAGTTTTAAGATATCATGTTTCCGCTAGGTCGGATCCTCGGAAATATAATGGTAGTATAGTCTATGTTTAAAAAATGAAACAATTCTGGGCTTATTAATTTAAAGTATAAAAATGAATTATAAATCGATAATTTTGGGTTAGTCGCCCTCTTAAGCTATGTTTGAGTCTATATAGATCAGATCACTCCCCCGTTACATAACTGATTCGATTTCGAGCACTCGCTCACAATATTGTTGACTTGACTTGTGAAGAGCGTTCACCTCAATTCTATGCGATTGAATTTGTAACGTTACAAGAACTGAATTATTGTTATTGATGCTTTTTTTAACGGGCAATTGGCCCACCACACATTCCCACCACTGACCCTGTGTCGCCAGGATCAACAGTGGTAACCAATCACAAAATTTATTGATGCTTAACAAACATTCATAGACAGCGACATCAACAATCAATTCTGTTACTACGTTACCATATAATAGAGGCAGACTAGTTTTTAAAATACCCTTTAGAATTTAGATGAATTATTTTAATAATATAGTTTACTTTATTTATGTTTTGTAAATCTTATACAAGTCCGTCCGTGGTATAGTTGATTTTTAATAGCTAATATACATTGAGTATGAATAAAACTCCTTTGTAATGTTGTAACTAGTTTACTATGTATACTATTTAAACACCATGTAACGACAACAAAAGTATCTGCTTAAGGGCGTTCCTTTATCCTTACGGAGATACCACAATTTACCGTATTTCAAGCCTTATAAACTCATAATTTGAAAGCTACAAAGTTAAAATAAAAATACAGCAATAATCTTCAGTATATCAACATTCCTTTTCCCGTTTAAAATTTTCTATTTTTGTTTATTATACTCATGATAAATATCAGCTTCCAAAGTAAAACCAATTTATTAAAATTCAAGCATACATTCAGCATCTCCTTAGGATTTACAAATTACTTTTATTTGAAACACACGCCAATAGATCGACAATATCATAAACTACATATTCCCCGTTTTAAAATTTTTTGAGGACAATTTTGAATTAAGATAAGTAAAAAAAATAGGGGCTCTTAAACATTGAGGCTGGTTAAACTACGCTTCATGTCACACACACATATTAACGAAACTACGCCTTAAATTGTCGTAGATTTAGAAAACTTGCCTTACTTTTTGTTTAACAAACCTCTCACTTTATAACCTGTAGTGGTTTATTTCAGTTGTCGTAGTGTGCGCCAACCCCACCACAGTGAGGGAGATCATGTTGGCTGCTGACGAGCTCGACATGGTGTCTTCTGGCGAATACGTCTTCTTCAACATTGAACTGTTTTCCAAGTAAGTTATGGATCATTTTGTTTGAAATTCTCTATTATTAAAAAAATATATTTTAATTTTGTCGCTGGCCTTGAGCGTGGCGACCGAATCAAGAAATTCCGTAACGAAAAAACCTAACACTCCCCACACCAGGCTGGCCGGTGAGGCGTTGCCGTGCTTCGTCTATTACTTAGAATAGACGTATGCGAATTATCCATACTTCCATACTAATATTATAAATGCGAAAGTGTATCTGTCTGTCTGTCTGTTACCTCTTCACGCCCTAACCGCTGAACTGATTTTGCTAAAATTTGGTAAGTATGGAAACACTTTGAGTTCCGGGAAAGGACATAAGAATACTTTTTGTCCCGGAAAAATGTACGGTTCCCGCGCGATGAACGAGTTTTGGTGCAACGGAGTTGCGGGCGTCGACATCTAGTATCTTTATATTTCAGATCTTCACAAAAACATATTATGCACCTCATAGTTGTAGCTTAAAGCTATAAACATTAAACATACAACAAATTTTATTGTTTATAATTTTTTTCGTATAATACGTAATTTCGTGATTTATAAACATATAATTTATTTTGAAATTGAGGCATCAAATTCTTTATCTAGTTACATACAAGTAACTAGATAAAGAATTTCAAATTTTCATCAAAAAAACTCATTTACCTCTTGGTATTTCAAAAATTAATTTAGTTCCACTGGGAGTTTATAATATTGTTTTTCAAATCACGATTGACGTGAAGAGCTTACATGAAAAAGAGAGGGAATTCGTGCGAAAGAAAGAAAAGAGAGAGAGTTAGTTAATGATTATCAACCCTCAAAAGCCCAACTCAATTACAGTAAATTGTGTTTAAATAGAAGGTTTAATTTCCAACTTATTTGAGAGTCAAAGATTTTGAACTTTAGATATCGTACCCGAGCACTGACTTCGAATATTAGTTTTAAGTTAGTAATTTTTATAGATAGTAAATTATTATGGTAGCACAAAAACTTCTGGATATATTCAAGCGCGTAGCACAGCAAAGATTATACTATCTAGACATGTGGTAGCGTGTCAAGCCAAGTTTAATTTAATATCTTACTTATTATTATAAAACTTTCGCGTCGCGATGATATTCTAAACTCCCCCGAAATGGATTAGCTGATTGTATTGAAAGAATCATGGCCAAATTTGTATAGGAGCTGGACTCGACTTTTATTTTTGATGTCCCAAAATAAACTATAGTTAGATTTGGTTGTTCTTATGCTCTAAACATAATTCCGTTTGAGATTTATGTCTAAATAGCCACGATTTTTTATAATAATTAATAACGTTTACAATTATTTTGAGGTTAGACTTAAGAACTACATTTTTCCCGACTGCGGTGTAGCCTACAAGTGTATATTCGGCGATCTTGTTTCTAATTATTTCAATTTTTCCTAGAGTATTACCCAAAAAATAGAACGGATGCGAATGATCGCCGGCTGCCAGAACATAATGAAACTAAAATATATTGATTTTTTTTGTGGCTATTTAAAGACACATTTCTAATGATTCTGGATGCCTTAAAATATAAGGGAATTTTTGATACTAATGGCATATCGGGACGCCACCGCCCACCTGGTACGATTTGGCCATTGTTCTTTTGTGTGCTTATCCTGTAGGTCTGTAAATCAGCCACCATTTAGTTTTCAGAACCGACATAACATTGTAGCACACTAAACAGCACAAAATCCTGAATCGTGCAAGTTTCCTGTTAATTTCAGTTTCGGGATCAAAGTTTTTATGCTACTATAAATTATTTTGTTCGGGCGAAGTCGCGGGCAGAAACGAGATATAAGGGGTCTCTACACACTCACTCTTACATGTTCAGATATCAAACAATTCTTGCGCAGTATATTTTCATATGACAAATCGCCTGAGGCCTCGTGGGTACTAGGGGCTATTCACTTGGGGCGCTCATATACTCTTCCTAAACAAATACAAGACATATTGAGAGTCTTTGTCGAAATTTCTGGAACATTTTAATTGCTGTCTAAAAGGGAAGGAGAAGAAATAAACAACCTCTCTAGCTTTATGTCAGGGTAGGTCAGTGTGATATAATATTCGTAGAACCCGTTCAAAAGGAAGGCTTAGATTGGGAGAGAAGTGATAAAAAGTTCACCAGGTCATCTAGATAGGTCTACCAGGATCTGATGGCAAATGATGGCAGATTTTCAAAAAATATCCTTGATCACTGGATGAATATTTAAATACTTGCATGTTTCACACACATAATCAGCCGTTATAAGGGAAAAGAGGATCAAAATGTTTTAATAATAATAACTTTATTGGTGCAAAAATGGGAGATTATAACAAGAAAGTATTACTAATAACTAATTACAGGTTTGTTTATAAAATTACAATCTCGTCACAGGTGGGTGAAGCACTGTTACCCTTGATAGGTTGAGAAATCTGTAGTAAGGGTTAACAGTCCCTTTCCCTGCAGATGTGACAAATTAAAGAAAGTGACGTATATTAATTCTGTTATTATTGGTTTTATTCCAATTATCCCGGTATTGCAAGAGTCAATTTCTTTTCTCACTTTTTGCCAACAGATTCTGGTAAGTGGTAGACCTATAGTTATATTATTACCCTAACCTTTTGATTGTCCCATAAAAAATCTTACATACTAAATACGTCTTACCATTATGAAGTTACGCAACGCCATTATTTTTACCGTTTTCGTATGGGAAAGTCTTGTAAATCATATTTTATAGCTCAAATTTTTTATGCTCGTCCCTTTTTCTATTCATAAAACCCTTGTTCTTTTTTTGTTACATTGTTGGTTATTGAAAATCACTAGGCTGACTCTATCTTTTAAGCTTCTAAGTAAAGGACAAAAACCCTTTTGTTAGGTCGGTATATTCAAGTAAAAATATACACTCTTGAAGAATTCAGATACTTTTTCTATTGTCTGCAATACTAATGAATTAATATACAATATGTTTTTATATTTTTCAATTCTATAGCTTTACAAAAAGACAACATAGTGTACAAATGTTATGACTTCAACATAGACGCTATAGTAAACTAGTTGCAATAGTTTTCTTATGCCTAATATTATCTTCATATCATTGTTTTTTGATCGGAGTATAATATCTAGTCACCAGTGCTTTTGATTGCCTAATGTCAAAACGTTAACCAATAATTACTTGCTGGGCCAATCTGAATGAATTTCTTTGTACGCATTTGGGTGGCGCCCCAGTTGGTTCCAACCAGTTTCAGAAATTACATCCAGGATAACGTCTGCCGGGTTTGCTAGTATTATAAAAATACCTGGTAGACAAAACTATATATCATCACCTAAAACTCGAATAGCAAGCCTACCGAAATTCATACAAATGCGTTCAATTTGCAGAGCATCCCCTCAATTGGTGTAGGGCGAGAGAGCGGTGCGAGGGGAAAGCTGCGAGGGAAGGAGAGGCTTTTATCTCTTAACTTCCCTGAGCGGTACAAAATTACAAGTCGTTTAATTAAATGACTATTACGGAAGCGAAATATGAAATGGGCTATTTTTGGAGCAATAAGTCATGTTTTGTCGGAATTCGAGGGATTGAAATAATTAAACGATTATAATTAAATATTATAATTATTATGAATTTGAGTATATTACGTGGATGTGGGAGGATGGATGTTAATTATTATCAATTAAATAAGTACATGGTACACAATGTAATGTAATTTTGTAAACAGTACCGTCAAAAAACCAGAAAGACTGTTTCCAAAAGTAACGAACATTTTCCTGAAAAATTACAATAATCTCACTTCTTACAGCCTAGCATCAGCATCGTCCAAAGAACCTTGGAAGGTGGAAGGAGACACAGAAGAGAGAAACGAAAGAGCGAGACGAGCGTATAGTGCCGTCCTTACCGTCACCAGCCCGGCACCGGAGAAGAAAGAATACCTAGAGTTCTCTGATCAGGTATGACCTTGAAAAAGGAAAGAATAAAATAGATCTTTGATGCACTATCGACTATTGGCAGACTGTAAAACTATACCTTATCTTAATCGGGTGAAGCCAAACGAGCGTAATTTGTGAGTTGTGAGTCGCAGAATTTCGGTCGCGTAAATAATTATTATCTTTTCATACAAATCGTGACTCACAAAATTACGCTCGTGTGAACCAAACAGCAGTTTTGTATGAAACTGAATGCAGCAGAATTTCTGCTAGCCGAAATTCTGCGACTCACAACTCACAAATTACGCTCGTTTTGTTTCACCCTTGTAATTTTATTAAAACAATAGACACTCTTGTAAAATACTACTAATACTTGTAATATATTCGGGCACTACTAAAAACAAGAGTGATACTTACCTAGCTGGCCGCATACCCTACAAAGCCGTGATTTTTAGAGTTCCGTACCCAAAGGGTAAAAACGGGACCCTATTACTGAGACTTCGATGTCTGTGAGTCTGTCTGTCCGTCTGTCTGTCCGTCTGTCTGTTTTTCTGTCTGTCTGTCTGTCTCTAGGCTGTAACTCAAGAACGGTAATAGCTAGAAAGTTGAAATTTTCACAGATTGTATATATCTGTTGCCGCTATAACAAAAAATACTAAAAACAAAATAAAATTAATATTTAAGGGGGGCTCCCATACAATAAACGTCATTTTTTTGGCCTTTTTGGCTCTTTATCAATAATGGCAACAGGTACATAATATTATTAAAATAAAATAAAAAATTAAGGGGGGCTCCCATACAAAAAACACAATTTTTGGCTAATTTTGCTCTTTAATGATACGGAACCCTTAGTGCGCGAGTCCGACTCGCACTTGGCCGATTATTTCAACTATGAATTCTCTACTTCTTTATTTTAATTCCGTTAAACGTTAGGTTTTGATGTTGTTACTCGATATTCAATAACGATTGAAAGTTGCAATGACTAAGTGAGTTGAAACACGTAGAAATTTGTCATAGTCTTTATCAGATAATGTACTGTATCCTTTAAAAACTATATCATTTAAAAAGTTTATTTTTTCGATGACATTTTAAGCCATATAAATACTCTTCAATCACATTCATCTGGAAAATATTTTTTCATAAATACTTAATGGAGTAATGGCAAAAATATGTTTAAGGGAGCCACCTGCAAGCTTTCCAATAACCTTCTTGGCTTTTCAATAAATAAGTAGGCTCCTTCCTTGTGGGAGCACGCACGGAAAGTATCACGCTTTTTATCTGTAAAGTAATATGAAATAACTTTCCCAAATACCAAAATAATATTATGAAATAGCAAATAGGTAAAGAGTATAGGTATTTCTGATTATTCATGTTTTTGCAATTTTGTAGGTACTTACGTGATTTTTTCGTATGGTTAGATATACATATAGCTGTTGTACCCCGCGATTTTATACGCGCAATATAAAATGCCACTAGAACTGTGTATTATTCCGCGATAAAAAGTAGCCTTTATCCTTTCCCGCCGTAAACTATTTTTATAAAATTTTACCACAATCAGTTCTGCTGCTCTCGCGTGATGCTGTGACAAAGGTAATAAACTAATAAGCATTCCTACCTCAAGTGTGGCGTGAATGGGCAGTAGTCGCTTTCCATCAGGCAATCTGTTTGTTGGACTGTAAAATAATCTGTTTCTTTCAGGAGCAAAGGCTTTCAGTCGCGCTCAGGCGCTCATGCAATTTTATAGTTTTTTGATCGTCGTTATTTTATACATAATTCAATCGAGTCAAAAAAAACGAGAATCCCTAGATATATTCTTTGTCTTTCGTTCAGTACAAAAAATACATGAAAATTCCAAGTAATTTGAACATAGTATGACAATTTCGTTAAAAGAAGAGGTAACTTCGGGATTTTTTTCTATCGAGTGAAGTTTATGATATTGTGTAATGGAATATAAATTCCAATGTGTTAGATCCTTAACTAACACATTCTTTTTAAATTTAAATTACTATATTTTTATGTCTCCTTGTCACTTTTAAATCTTGAAAATCGTCCCCTTCTGGGAATACAGGGCCTTAACAAAAAACTTTAACTTAACGGTGAAAAATGGCCATGATAATGAAAAAAAGTTTATCTTTCAAAGAAACTTGAAATACCAAGAAACTAATAAATAATAGTAAGAAAGTAATAAAAAAGAGCTTCAAAGACAGAATTGCTTGGATTTAATGTGTTATGATCAAATACCCAAAAAATACACGGCGTATACAAAGTATAAAAATATACAGCTGCAGTCTATCTTTATACTACATCGCCCTGGTAATGGCCGATTTACACGGGTGACTAAAGCCGCACGATTTTCGCCGCACGGCGAAAATCGACCGTGTAAATGGCAAGTCGACTACGCCGCATGCGGCTAAAGTCGTAAGCCCCAAAGTCGTGCGGCCAGCGGCCGCATGCGGCTGGTGACTAAAATCGACCGTGCAAACGCTCAGTCGCAAGCGATCGCTTGCTGCGAATACTACTCGACTGGTGACTTGCCGGGTGACTAAAATCGACCCGTTAGTCACCCGTGTAAATCGAGCTTAAGACGCACGCACATATTATAATAACTTAAGATTCTAGGGCCGTACCACGAAACTGTTTTGAGACTCAAACAATCGTACGAGAATGCCGCGTCCTACTCTTACAAACGTGAAGTTACGTTGTTAGAGCAGAACTCGGCATTCTCATCTGATTGTTTGACTCTCAAAACGGTTTTGTAGTAGGCCTACAGTATCGTATTATAGGTAACTTGTCTCTGTGTTGCACAAAGATTTGAAGAGCACGGCCGACACTGTTGTGATTTGTGAATTATTTATATCGTGGCCTATACGAGTATAACGTTGTTTGTTTCCGATTGAAATGGTCGGATATTATAATTTAGATCCTGTCTTTGCCTATCACACTGTGTCACTACGGTCTACTGTTGTTTTTTATTTTACTTATTATATTTTAAATAGATTTGATAAAGATGACAAAATTATTAAAGTAAAAACTTCATAACAGCGTGCTTAAAAACTTTCTCGGGATGATGAGTAAAAAATGTTAAACTTGCATGGATAGGTTAACTGATCAAAAATTCGTAAGACAGAGGAAAAAATGCTCTGTGATATTTTGTCTTAGTCACTGAAAACTTTTCTTATTCCCAAACTTTCAGCTGTTTTTGGACAGTTTAAAACTTCCACAAGTTAGACACCTAGGTATCACTTCGTCGGTCCACATAATTGTATTGTGACCACGGCCGCTGGAAAGCGGAGGAAAAGTGCTCCGCGACTCAATCCACGCGGGAACCGTACATTTTTCTGGGATAAAAAGTCCGCTTTGTTCTTTAATGGAGTTAAAAGTATCTCCATACAAAATTTCAGCAAAATCCGTTCAGCGGTTTGGAGGTAAGGAGAGAGACAGACGAACATACTTTCCCATTCACATTATTAATATGGATGTTATAGTAAGAAATCATTATGATTTTAGTCCTTTGAAATCTATCGGTATATATTCTTTCGCAATTACTGCAGTAAAGATTGTTGATAATAATGAAAATAACTTATTGATCACTGATAATAACACTTTATTTTTAATTAATTTACAGAAATGCAATTCACGCTAGTAATGTTCACAGAGCTGAGAGAGATGACATCGGTCATAGACCACAGATCAAAAGTTATATAAAGGGCGGGAAATTAAAATTATTACAACAAGGATAATACCGCCGAATCTACGGATTTTTTAAAGGAATTGCTTAGTCATATTTTTTTATTCAGATAAAACGTACATAAAAAATGACCTCGCTAAAACAACAGGTTTGAGTTTATTTATAACTCTTACATTTAATTAATGTAAATTATATTAAATTCGTTAAACCTTTGTTTCTGTTCATAGGCTGGGGTCATGTGAACTATACGTTTATTGACGTAAATAGTGAAAAACAATGTACGCCTAAAGATTTCGAGGAAAAACATTTACATATTGACCAAATAACATGTTTACCTGCATATCGAAGTGCTATTTTTGGACACACAAACTAATTTTAGCCAACGGCCGCACGCAGAGATATTTTTAATACTTATTTACCTTATGAGGCTTATGCAATAATTGGCAAAAAAAACTTTACTATTTTATGTTCTACAATGGAGAACATAATTATATAGGAATTAGGATGTAGAATCTACGTTCTAAACTTTATGTGCTTTATGTATTGACCTTACTCTAGTCCAGTTAGATATTATAAGAGGGTCAAAAAATTAAAAAAAAACGTGTGACACTCGGGGACTGCCGCAATAAAGCATTTTTTATCTACTTATTCAATTATACTTATTCAATTGTAATAGTCGCACGCACACAAACACCGTGCCGAAGTCTGGCAACGCGGATGTTAGGTTTTTTCGTTACGGAATTTCTTGACTCGGCCGCCGCGCTCAAAACCCACGATAAAAGCTATGCAATAACTTAAAATCACACAGAGCCAAATTTTTTATTGAGATCGATGTGGACTTTTGCAGTTTTCTCTGATGGCGAATCTCTCTGCAGAAAGTATATAATATTATGTCATAATTTTCGTTACTTGTGTCTAATGCTAAGTACTCACATACGGTTTTGTTCGATCGAGCAATAACGTCGAGCAAAACCCGCGGCTCGGGCTTTCGTCCACACATTCAGCATTGCTCGATAGTTCTCCAAATCGAAGGAACTTACAAAAAAAACTATAAAACTGCAGGCGCAAAGGCGCTCAGGCGCTCATGCAATTTTATAGTTTTTTGATCGTCGTTATTTTATACATAATTAAATCGAGTCAATAAACACAGGTCCCTAGATATATTCTTTGTCTTTCGTTCAGTGCAAAAATTTTCTGAAAATTCCAAATAATTTGGACATAGTATGGCAATTTCGTGAAAAGAAGGGGTAACTTTGGGATTTTTATTCTATCGAATGAAGTTCATCATATTGTGTAATGGAATATGAACTCCACTGTGTTAGATCCTTAACTAACACATAATATATATTTTTTCAGAATTTAAATTACTATATTTTTATGTCTCCTGTCACTATAAAACCTTGAAAATCGTCCGTTTCTGGAAATACAGGCCCAGCACAAATCAATAGGCGTGATAGTTTCTCCGTAAAGCGGACCACAAAAGTGCTCAGGTTGTGGGATATACTGGGGCTCGCTTCGCTCACCCTGATGACCCGGGTAAAACATTTTACCCTTATATCCCGTATATTTTATTTATTCGTATCTTATCCGTTTATAAGTCGTACGCCGTTTGTCTGTTAGCGATTAATCTTTTTCATGTCATTGCTTACAAATGAGAAATCAAATACGCTCCTGACAACATGTTTTGTTTCAACGAAAAGAAAAATAAATCATGTAGCAGAGAATCACAGATCTACAATTGGATTTCGATTAATTCTAGATCTGTGATTCTTTTCCATAGATTATCTATAGAAAAGTCAACCATTTGGATCGGAAATCCCTCCTTTGAGGCTGATAAGCATATTCCTTAACGTATACGGTTCACCGGATCAGCTAAATACGTTAAATTAATGTTATGTACGGATAAATATCGTATTTAGGTTAAAAATGTATTTAAATATTATACTTATTTGATATTTTTTATGTTTCATTGCTATGGGTCACTTTTTACCCCCGATACCAGTTACATTGCCTTTTTAGCGAAACCAGCTAAGGGTTAATTACTGTCGGTGTAAGTATAACCTGTGGTCACAAGCTCTCAGATCAGTAATAACTTGAGGCGTAACTTTGCGTACAACATTATAAGCTTTTAAGTCCCTTACCAACTAACAACTCGGGTAAATTTTTTGGGTAAGTGTACTTCTAAAAGCTTCAATTACGCAAGCTTTTAGACGGGGTTTCGCAAGGCTTAAATACTCATTTAGTATGAATACTATCTTTTAACTACTATTGTAAGTACAGTACTAGATGAGGATAAAATAATAATAAAAAACTAGATCAAAATCGGTCCACCCGTTTGGATGCTACGATGCCACAAACAGACAGACAGACAGACCGACAGACAGACAGACACGTCAAACTTATAACACACCCCTTTTTTGTCGGGGGTTAAAAAGTAGGTACCAAAAAATCAGTAATAAGAGTTTAATCATTTCACTTTTACTAGTAAAGACTCCTTACTAGTAAAAGTGAAATCCTCTCTCCTTAGCGTCTAATGGGTTCAATTCAAATGCAGGTTTAATATTAAGATAACAATCTTGCAAATAATAATAAAAATCCGTTTGTACTTCGGAAGTGCCAGCAGAAATGAAAATGACACCATAGAAGCAGGCACACATTTTGCCGCAAAGTAACAAAAGACGGCAGATATTAATTATTACAACTTTTTGTATGCCACTCCGCCCTACTCTCCTTCCTTCTAATTTTCGATCAGAACACGTGTCCAGCAGGTAGTTTAATACCATGATCTTTCTACCCATTCTGCGAACTATACCATCGAGGAAATTGATTCCTAGGCAGTTGTTGGACCTACGTCATGGCTTATGCCAATTCAATGTTAGCTGTGATCGGTCGGATGGGTGTGACTCAACGCGACCAAATTACTTATAGGTCCGCCATAGGAATCAACTTCTCTGATAGTACGATGCTACCTCTAAAGTTGTCACTTTATTTACACGAGACTTTGCATACATTATACCCTTAAAGCCGTATAGCCCTTCCCATATAGGGCAAGAAAACTGTAACTCCCTGACATGGGTTCACGTGACACTTAATTAAATGCCCGTTTCAGGTGAAGGAATTAGCGGCGACGAAATACAACTACACATTCGGCAAGGGAGAGGTGGTCTCGACGTTTGTGGCGGCTTTCTATGACGCCGTGTTGCTGTATGCCCTGGCTTTGAACGACACAATGGCGCAGAGTGAGTTCCCTAATGGGCAGCTTGATGGCGCAGCGGTTATTCGGAATATGTGGAGCAGGACTTTTCAAGGTGTGATTTCTATGAATTTTGACTTAGGGTCAATTCAGAATGCAACGCGACTAGGCGAGGTGAGGCGCGGCGCGGCATTTTGTATGGATTTGACAGATTTCGATTGCGTGAGACGTTTTGCGAATCTGTCAAATCCATATACCCCAGTAGAGTTAGATTTTTTTTAAATTAATTATAGTCAGAATTTTTTTTGCACCAGTATTTAGAGGAGGTCACAAATAGCTTAAATTTGAAAACTCGACCAACCACGACGTGTGCGTTAGCCGCCATATTGGTTTGAAGGTCCAGTCTTTTTTTAGCTATATCTCCTTTATTTTTTATTTTTGAAGTGAAAACTTCTTTAGCGGCGTTGAGCACTTTTGTGGGATGGGTAAAAACTGTGAAACTCGCGTCAGATTCTCATGCTGATCGAAAAACCAAGGAAAAAACGTAGGATGGTTGGAGAGTAGTGTTGTAACATCGAAATCAATTCATCGAACAATCGATTGTTTTTTTTCTATTGTCGATATTTTTAATCGATTGTAAGGGTTTTGATTAATTAAAAAAATCGATTTTTTATAAATCGATTTTCATAAAATATGGGTTAAAAATTTCATCGATTGTAAGGGTTTCGATTAATTAATAAAAACGATCGTTAATTTTTTTTATTTTTTTTTTATTTTATATTTTTTTAAATCGATTTTCATAAAAAATGGGTAAAAAAAATAATGCACAACGTTAATAATCAAGTTTTCACTTCTGACGGCACTCCCGGAGTTCAACCCGTCTTTTATTTTTATTTTAAGAAAATTATAAGGATCAAATTTGTCGAAAATTTGATTTTCTACGACTTTAGTCCTTATAATTTTTTATGGTAAAATCAATATTTACGGAAATAACTGCATAAAACAAGTCAAAGTATAATTTCGGCCTGTTCGACCTGTATCGCGATTATTGTCAAATACAGAAACAAAAAACAGAAATAAACTAGTAGCTCTTTACATTAACCACAATTAAAATTAAGACTTCGCTGTCTGTCCGTATGTCTGTCTCCAGGCTTCAAGAACGGTGATAGGTAGAGACTTGAAATTTTCAGATTTTATGTATTTTGTTTCCCTCTATAACAACAAATACTAAAAAACATATTATATTTAACATTTGATGGGGCTCCCGTATAACAAACGGATTTTAGTGGCCTTTTTTGCTCTTTATCAAAAATAGCAGCACTAAGACAATTAAAATATGCATAAAATATTTATTTGTATTTGTACTTTAATAATTAATAATAAAATTAAAATAAAATTAATATTTAGGGGGGTCTCATACAAAAAGCACTTTTTTTTTGTCTATCTTTGCCTTATAATGGTACGGAAGCAGTCCGACTCGCACTCGGCCATTTTTTAAATAATTATTCAGGTGTAGGTTGTGCCGTAATTGTTAAAAGGTCTAATTCATGATCAGAAATATTCAGTTTTATCCAGTCGCTTGGGTCTCGGTACATTTACCATAGGTGTAGGAGCTTAAATATTGATTTCTAAAAAAATTCATAAGGATCAAATTTGTAGGAAATTTAATAACCTACAACTTTGTTTCTACAATTATTTTCGCTAAATTCGATAATAATTGACATAGAAGCGAAATTTTACTTTGACTTGTTTTTTGCATTTATCTCCGTAAATATTGATTTTACAATGAAAATTTTAAGGACTCAAAATGTAGAAAATTAAATTTACAACAAATTTAGTTCTCATCATTTTCGTAAAAAAATAAAAAATAAAGGAGATATGTCTAAAAAAAGATTTGATCTTCATACCAATATGGCGGCTAACGCACACGTCGGGGTTGGTCGAATTTTTGAATTTAAGCTATTCATGACCGCCCCTAAACACAGGTGCAAAAAAATTTCTGACTATAATTAATTTCAGATTCCCATACAAGGCTGAACTAACCCTACTGGGCTAATATACGCCTCGCGTTGCGGTCTGAAATCTGAATCAACCCTTAGGGCCAATTCAGACCGCAACGCGACGAGGCGAGGCGAGGCGCGGCGCGGCATAATTTGAGTATGGATTTGACAGATCTCAATTGCGTGAGACGTCTTGCAAATCTGTCAAATCCATATAAATTTAGAAATGCATCTACGTGTCGCGTTGCGGTCTGAATCAACCCTTACGCACAAAATATGTTTTGTATGTCTATGGGCCAGCAGGACCAATTTCAACAGGACTTTCAGAGCATGATTGCGCATGTATTATGTAGTAACTTAACTTCTACTCTTTCTCATCATCGTCAATCTTTTGTGGCTATAAAATACCACTTTAAAAACTTGTGAGTCTTATTTTTAGTAATTATAGTAGGATTTAATTTTAGTGCTCAGTACTAAAAGCTAGACGTTAAACTAACAACCTAAACTAGAATAACAACTTTAGTTTAAACTAAAAATTAGTTCTATAAACCAAAATATTATCCAATGCGTCGACGCGTAAAAACGTTTGACCAGTCCGTTTGGGTCAGATATGAAACTTTAATCATTAATAACGAGGGATAAAATAAATAACGAATATAAAGCGAGGGTCAATGTATACCAAACATTAGCTGACCTTTAGGCCGTTTGTCCATATAGTCGTCGTCACCGGGACGTCAACGACAAAAATTAAATAAAATGCTACTTTATGACATAGGCTATAGGTTTCATTTTCTACCTACATTAGTCTAGCGACTCATGCCGCCGCTACACTTCTTTGACGTGGCGTGCGCAAAATGAAACCTATTAGTCAGGGTTCCATAGAGCCAAACTTCGTTGATTACGGAATCCTCAAACGGAACCCCAGCCAGCTGATTTTTTGTATATAATATATAGCTTAAAAGTTATATAATTCAAGAGTAACATTGTACTATATATAGAACAATCCATATTTTAGGACCTTAGGAAATATTAAATCCCTTCTATCTCTGCTAGCTACCACCACAATAGACATAACTACCCACTTTCGAGAATTTTCACAGAGGAAATTTGTTGTTCGTCTTATCAAAATGAAGCTACTCACGAAAAATTACCTTGATAGTAATTTAAAAAAAATGTTCTTCAATTGATAGAAAAAAAAATTAACTTTTGCCGGTGATGTCCCGGTGACGGCGACGCGACGGTGGACAAACGGCCTTGACTTTACGCCATATTGTATAAATCCCGAACGTGCGATAAATGTATAATAATATTATACCTTACTAAGCCTTATTCTTGAAACGTAGCCTTTTTTCTTAAAGTATAAGGTCAGACTCAGACATGAGTAATATCTTCACGCTTAGATGACTTTTGGACTATCTTAATAATTCAGACACGCAATTCAACAAATAAACTTATCCGAGGACCCTTTTTAGTTATTATATTTCGGTATATAAAATTTTCTGAGCCGTAGCACGACTTACTGCGATGAGCAAGATAGGTTTCAATACAAAAAGTTATTTATTCAAACTGCGGTGAAAACTTTGCTAAGTCGAGTATCTATGAGTAATGAGTACATGATACTTTAAATATAATTTAATGATCCAAGTTGTCTGATGTAAATAATGACGTCACAAATGTATCTGTTCAATAGAGTTATTGTGAATTACCTTTTGGCATGTAAGGCCGTGTTTCCACCTGCAAGCAAACTCGCGGAAGTTTTGCGTGAGTTTCTTGCAATAGTGTTTACATTTGGTACTAATTTATTGCTGCAATAAATGTCGTGCGAGAAGCTCGCGGATAATACTATACGAAACTAGACCGATAAGCAGCGCGAGTCTGTCGCGAGTCCTCGCAGACATGTTTAGAACCGCGACAGCACTTGCTACGGGGTTTACACTTGCAAGCTGCTGTCAGACAGACTGTCAGACACTTCTCGCGACAGTAGTCTTGCTGGTGGAAACACGGCCCTAGAATGAATATTTTGTCCCTTTAAATATTTTGTCTCTACGTTAACGTCAATTCTTGGATAAAACTTGAAACAGAAGTCATAACATACAACTCGAGATTAGCAATTCAGATTGGCGTGAATAGTCCTTATTGATATGCTCATAGAGTTGGAATTCCAGGAATGACTAACAGTATGTTCCAGGTATCACGGGAGAGGTGATTATCAATGACAATGGAGACCGGGTAGCTTCGTACTCGCTCCTGGATATGAACCCACATACTAGCAAGTTTGAGGTGAGACTATATCCTATTTTTATAAAACGCCCGAAATAGGGATTTTTTTTAAATAATGACTAGCTGTCCCGGCAAACGTTGCTTTGCCATAATATAAAGTATTTCGCCCATATTATTTTATCGAAGTGACTAAATAAGTATGTCGCCATGGCAACGTCGATCGCTATCCCGTCGCACAAACTTTGGTCGCCGTCAGTCTCAGGTTGTAATAATTTACTATTATTTATTCAACAAATGCACTTATCAATATATAAAGTACTCAGTAGCCGATTCTCAGACCTACTGAATATGCATATACGAGTAAAATTTGGTTAAAATCAGTAAGTCCGTTTCGGAGGAGTTCGCTATCTAACATTGTGACACGAGAATTTTATATATTACTAGCTGTCCCGGTGAACTTCGTGTCACTTTAAAACCTTCCCTGGATTTCTACGAATATTTTAAGACTAAAATCAGCTCAATCCGTTCAGCCGTTTTCGAGTTTTAGCGCGACTAACACATTTGAAAATCCATTTTTATATATAAGACTAGCTGTCCCGGTGACGTTCGTGTCACTTTAAAACCTTCCCTGGATTTCTACGAATATTTTAAGACTAAAATCAGCACAATCCGTTCAGCTGTTTTCGAGTTTTAGCGCGACTAACACATTTGAAAATCCATTTTTATATATAAGATATAAGAAGATAATACTTTTCATTTAAGCCTGAAGGAAGGTAAATCAGTATTTAAATATTATCTACTCACGCCTACATAGTAGGTAGTGTAGTTAGTACTAGCCAAAAAAATAATACTAAAAACCACATATAAATTAGTATAGCTAAGCAGAAACCACGGACAATAATCGGCACCCCACTTTGTAAGCTCACAGAAAAGACATTACATTTATTGTATATATTTAGTAATAAAATATATTTTATTAATATTAATTATAAAAATATGAAAGCTTAATCTGATCACTGATCAAGTTTTAATAAAAATAAATACTTATATTAATTTACAATTAATATTACGGTATGCATTATAATATCCCACACATATCCAATAGAAACTAGTATTATTATACGAGTAATACTTGCGAGTTGCAGCACTCAAAATATACTCTAAGTGATAAAACATAGAATTGTTATTTGCTTACAAAGATAAATCGAGACATTTACTCAGTGGGTGGTGTCTGGCGCAAATTAATAGAAGAAAATCACAGCAGGTGCAAATCTCTCTTATGGTAGTTAACATGGGAATATAATAATATAGAACATAAACTAAGATACAAACTTTGGTCGATTATAATACGTATAGGGGGTGACAGACGTGCGAGTAAGTACGCGGACTGGCTCGACGATCTTAATCGCCTGTGTGTCAGAAAGAGCCGCGAGCCGCGCGCCGCGAGCCGCGAGCCTGGGGATACCCTCAGCTCACACTGGAATGCCATACGGTAATCCAGCGTGAGCGATTCTCGTGTGTCACCGAAGCGAGCCGAGTAAGTTCGCGAACTTAAAAACCGCGTGCTTTAAATTCGTACGTCTATCAGGCCTTTATGGGCTTTGGCTCCAGTAACTGATATGCATACGTAGCCAGGGCAACGAAAATTATCTAACTGACCCGAGTTTTACAACCAGGTAGTAGTGTGAGATAGAAAACCAAAGTGCAATTCAAGGAACTATAATATTATGTAGAGTAGTAGATGCGTGTGTACGGTAAATTATACGGCTATTGCTGAACCAAAGATTTCCTTTGGTAGGATTGTTCCTTATGGCCCAAGGATGAATTTCAGATGTGGAGCCACCGCGATTTTTGATGTTAATTTTTTTAAATTTTAGCAGCTTCTGCTCTGAAGGAAAATAGAGTCTCAATCTGCATAGAGGCATTAATTATGGTACTATTTCAAGTTCGGTACCATATTCGGATGAATTAAGAATGCTTAATTCATTTTAGGACTCATATTTGCACGATAAAGATGTTAAACAACGTAAAAAGAAGAAGAAGCATTATTTAAACGCGCTAATCTTAGTATGAGTCAGTAATTACTGGTCCGATTTCAAAAATTCTTTCAGTGTAAGATAGCCCATTTATCAAGGAAGGCTATAGGCTACATTTTATTACGCTAAGACTTATATAAGCGAAGAAATAGAAAATGTGGAAAAAACGGGGGAAATTATTTGAAAGGGCTTATTTCACGTAGGTACTGGAGTAATTTTTCTGGTATTTGGCACAGACAAAAAGTAGAAACGTGAACGATCATAGGCTATTTATTGTGGACTAATTTGTCTGTGAAATATCTAATTTACGCGGGCGAAGCAGCGCGGAACGTTTAGTAATATTATATAGCTGAAGAGTTTGTTTGTTTGAACGCGCTAATCTCAGGAGCTACTCATCCGATTTGAAAGAATCTTTTAATGTTTGACAGCCTATTTATCGAGGAAGGCTATAGCCTATATTTTATCACGCTAAGACCAATAGGAGCAAATATACAGAGGAAAATGTGAAAATAAATCTGAAGAGTTTGTTGGTTAGTTTGTTTGTTTGAACGCGTTAATCTCAAGAAATACTGGCCCGATTTGAAAAAATTTTTCAGTGTTTGATAGCCTATTTATCGAGGAAGGCTATAAGCTATATTTTATCACGCTCAGACCAATAAGAGCAAAGATACAGAGGAAAATGTAAAAAAACGGGGAAAATTATTTGAAAGGGCTTATATCTCACAGACTACTGGAGCAGTTTTTATGTTATTTGACACGAATATATAGTAGACTACGTGAGACATGGGTTATTAATTTGTGAAAAATATACGATTTCCGTGAAATTTCAGATTTACGCGGACGAAGCCGCGCGAAACGTCTAGTATTATTAATATGTTAATTGCTCCATTCATTTCCATGGCTTTGGCATGCAGAATAATGCGGCTATCAGCCTCCTTATATTAATTAAGCCCTGTCAACAGCGTTTTCGCTGGTTGAAAATCATATATTCTAATTTTTTTATTTTATTTTATTTTTACTATCTTTTATCTGAATATTATTCCAAAATTGGCATTTAAACATTCGATTCAATCGAAAATGATACCAAACTCGACTATATACCTAAATCCCATGCAGTTATGGACCTCATACCTTGTTAAAGCTAAAAACCCCCCCTTCCCCCACCTGCATGAAATATTCAGGTGGCTCCACATCGTAAACCCATCTTAGGGATATAAAGATCAATCCTACCAAAGGAAATCTTTGGTTCAGCAAAAGCCGTATTCCTCGCTTTTTTGTCTTATACGCACACGACTATAGGTAGCCAAGTATTTCTTGTTGTAAGAACAACGTTTTAAACCAGTGTCATGATAGCAAAGTATGTAACACAATTGACTTCGATCATGGCCAATATTAGAGACAAATTAATAATAATATCATGTCTCTGTACAGGATTGTAGTGCCTATAATATTTATCAATAATTATTATTTTATTATAAGCTTAAGCCACTTTACAAAAATTAGCTACTTTACAAAGTTTGTCGGATCATTGTATACTACGCCCGGTCAAAGCATTTAACATTGAAATGTCCTATGCCATTTTATTCTAACACAATATGATAATAACTAGGGATATCACTAATCTGACATTATCTTTTCTGATCACGATTCCGTTAGGAGGCATTTCGGAAGCGAATAATTAAGGACCCTAATTAAGTTTTATCGTATTAGCTTATCCGGAGATTAGTCGAGTTCAGAGCTATACTTAGCCGTACTCAAACGAGGACATTCATTAACCAGTATTATCTGGAATCTCATTTAATATATTGTTGATGTAGGATGTGGATTCAACGCCTTCGTGGTTCAGCTGAGAGCGTGTCTCTTGACTTGGAGGTCGTGGGTTCGATTTCCGTTTTAGTAAAAATTGTTTCTAAGTTTGCAAAATGTAGGTAGATCAGGATGATGATCCATGCACCGGATAGGCATGTAAAAAATCGGTCACGTGCTTGATCTTTCGCCAGTCGTGTCAGTCATCCATCTCACTGGGTAATAAGTAAAATTATTGAGAATCATTGGTTTTTTCGTTATATATATAACAAAAAAAACCTGCCATAATGATAAACTAGCGGGTGTATGATCAAAACTACAATGTCACTATGACATGAGTGCTTGAAGCAACATCATTATGACAACATTATTATACAGGGTGTAGCAAAACAAAGTGATAATACTTTAGGGTGTGTATGTGTCCCTTAAATAGAGTTCAGTGTGAAAAAAGCAGCTCTGAAAGAGTTACTTTTTCAGTCATTTCATATTCAGTTACCTTTTCAGTCATGAATTGAAATTAATACAATAAAAAAAACTGGTTGCACTCCGGGAGTGCCGGCAGAAGTGAAAACTTGATTATTAACAAGTTTCGATCAAGTTTCGATCAAGGTTTCGATCAAGGTTTCGATCAAGTTTCGATCAAGTTTCGATCAAGTTTCGATCAAGTTTCGATCAAGTTTCGATCAAGGTTTCGATCAAGGTTTCGATCAAGTTTCGATCAAATTTCGATCAAGTTTCGATCAAGTTTCGATCAAGTTTCGATCAAGTTTCGATCAAGTTTTGATCAAGTTTCGATCAAGGTTTCGATCAAGTTTCGATCAAGTTTAGATCAAGTTTCGATCAAGTTTCGATCAAGTTTCGATCAAGGTTTCGATCAAGGTTTCGATCAAGGTTCGATAAAGTTTCGATCAAGTTTCGATCAGGTTTCGATCAAGATTTTGATCAAGTTTCAATCAAGTTTCGATCAAGTTTCGATCAAGTTTCGATCAAGTTTCGATCAAGTTTCGATCAAGTTTCGATCAAGTTTCGATCAAGGTTTCGATCAAATTTCGATCAAGTTTCGATCAAGTTTCGATCAAGTTTCGATCAAGTTTCGATCAAGTTTCGATCAAGTTTCGATCAAGTTTCGATCAAGTTTCGATCAAGTTTCGATCAAGTTTCGATCAAGTTGCGATCAAGTTTTGATCAAGATTCGATCAAGTTTCGATCAAGTTTCGATCAAGTTTCGATCAAGTTTCGATCAAGTTTCGATCAAGTTTCGATCAAGTTTCGATCAAGTTTCGATCAAATTTCGATCAAGTTTCGATCAAGTTTCGATCAAGTTTCGATCAAGTTTCGATCAAGTTTCGATCAAATTTCGATCAAGTTTCGATCAAGTTTCGATCAAGGTTTCGATCAAGTTTTGATCAAGTTTCGATCAAGTTTCGATCAAGTTTCGATCAAGTTTCGATCAAGTTTCGATCAAGTTTCGATCAAGTTTCGATCAAGTTTCGATCAAGTTTCGATCAAGTTTCGATCAAGTTTCGATCAAGTTTCTATAAAATTTCGATAAAGTTTCGATCAAGTTTCGATCAAGTTTCGATCAAGTTTCGATCAAGTTTCGATCAAGTTTCGATCAAGTTTCGATCAAGTTTCGATCAAGTTTCGATCAAGTTTCGATCAAGTTTCGATCAAGTTTCGATCAAGTTTCGATCAAGTTTCGATCAAGTTTCGGTCAAGTTTCGATCAAGTTTCGATCAAGTTTCGATCAAGTTTCGATCAAGTTTCAAATTGAGTTCGAGTTCGACACAAAACACTACTCTCCAACCGTCTTACGCGTTTTGTATGGTTTTTTGATCAACACGAAAATCTATCGCGAGTTTCACAGTTTTTACCCATCCCACAAGTGCTGAACGCCGCTAAAGAAGTTTTCACTTCAAAAAACAAATCTTTCAGCGCTGGTTCTTTCACAGTGAGTTCACTGTTCAATGTGTCCCTAATATAGAGTTCTTTATAAGGGACACATTATAAACATCCTAAATATTATCACTTACACGCTCTATAAGGGCCTTACTGCCGCGCTAAAATACATTGAACTATTATTGAACTTTCATATAATCAAGATTTTGACATTCAATAAGCTTCATACATTTCTTATCAATCGTTTCATTTAATTATTAAAGTTTAGTGACCATTAAAAATTCTAAGAGCGGCCGTTGAAATGAGTACCTATGTTGTGATGGCCTTATCCAAAACTGCACCATCATCCACAGGTGGTGGCAACGTATGTGGCCGCGAACGCGTCGCTCCAGTTTGTTGAGAACCGACCCATACATTGGGCGGGCGGGCGGACCTCCCCACCCCCGGACACCCCCAAGTGCGGCTTCGACGGCTCCCTCTGCCCTGACAACTGTAAGTATACATTGTAACCTCAAACCTTTGGTGACCACACTGACCGGTTATAAGCGGATTGGTTTGTAGAGATGGAGTTTGATGATAAAGATGGATCGCGGGTCACAGATTGAGTATAGCTGCTATAGACCCACTCAATCTGGCACACACGCTCATGTTAGCATGAGTTCTGATGGCTTGAATTGGCAGAGCGCGTCGTATGATCGTAGTATTGTGCCTGAGTTGATCTAGTACGATTTTAAGGACACATCTGAGCTATTTTACTGCACGGTACATATTATTCTTTTGTAGGCGTTTGGGTAAAAGTGATTTCTTATATGATAACTAATAAATAACATCACCCACATTTCGTCACAGTTGAGTAAATATAATCATGTATTCCATAAGCATGCAAGTAATATCATGAAAATGGTTTATTTAATTTGAATAAACGCGAGAGGAAATTAGACGAAAAATGAATTTGCAAATTGTTTGAAAGGAAAAAAATATCTCATGTTACAATGTTGTTGAAATCATTTTTTTAATAAAAGAATGTGTATAAAATAACACGCAAGGGTCCCACACATTAACAGTCCGCCTGCAGGCTCTGGTCGGCAGGCCGCCTGACAGTCATTGACTGCCGATACAAAATCTACAGAATCGTCCGGGGAACTGTGCGTCTGTGGTCTTTTCCGATTAACGGCCAGGCGACGGCCTGCCGGCGAACTGTTATTGTGTGGGGTGCTTAAGGGTCTACACAGACGGACCGCATTTCAACTGCAATCCAAGCGCAAATTGCAGTTCAAGTGCAGTTTGAATGCAGTTGACACGACTGCAATACGACTGCAATAGAACTGCAAACCAAACGCGCAGTCGGATTGCAGTTTAGTTGCAGTTGGCGTGCAGTCGTGTGAACTGTTTGGTTTGCAGTTCTATTCCAGTCTTATTGCAGTCGTGTCAAGTGTCAACTGCATTCAAACTGCACTTGAACTGCAATTTGCGGTTGGATTGCAGTTGAAATGCGGTCCGTCTGTGTAGACCCTAAGATCATTTTAAGCCAGTATGGTTAAAATAAACTCTCGGTTAAATATTGTCCTATTTATCTTGTTCCTCTTATTTATGAAAACTAAGGCATGATATTTTAACACAAACTTTAACTGGAATTGGCGTAATTGGCCTAAAATAAAAGTAAACTGTGTTTTTTGTCAGGAAATGTAAGTGGTGTAAGACTTCTATAGGGGAAAACCTATAGAAGCAATTATGAATTCTAGGAAAATATTTCTAAAGAGTACTCGGTTTCAATTTTGCGAATTTCTAAATGAATTTATAAGCAATCAGAACATCAATTAAACTTGTGTAAGGTCAAAAGTTAATTTGGACTATTATTGAGCCGACAGAAAATTGTTAATGGTTCCGCTCGAGCAAGTGATTTCTGGTATTGGTACCAATAAAATATTATGACTGTCAGATAATTCTGAATATGGGAATAATATTATGATTATTTCTAAATTTCCGAAAAATAGTTGTTTTAAAAAGATTTCGTATCAAAATTTTAATAAAATGCTACTCGTAGATGATGCCCGCGACTCCGTTGCGCACAAAGCAGCAGCCGTACATTTTCCGGAATAAAAGGTATCCTATGTCCTTTCCCGGGACTCAAAGTATCTCCATACCAAATTTCAGCAAAATCGGTTTAGCAGTTTGGGCGTGAAGAGGTAACTGACAGACAGACACACTTTCGCATTTATAATACTAGATGACGCCCGCAACTCCGTTGCGCCAAAATTCGTTTATCGCGCGGGAACCGTACATTTTTCCGGGATAAAAAATATCCTATGTCCTTTCCCGGGACTCAAAGTATCTCCATTAAAATTTTTTAACAAAATCGGTTAAGCGGTCTGGGCGTGAAGAGGTAACAGACAGACAGACAGATAGACAGACAGACAGACAGACACACTTTCGCATTTATAATATTAGTATGGATTAGTTTGGATCAATTCATTATGGACTAGATGACACCCGTAAAATCCGTTGCACCAAAAAAAAATATCCACAGCCGAACATAATTAAAAACTCCTCCTTTTTGGAAGTCGGTTAAAAATCGGTTTATCGCGCGGGAACCGGGACTCAAAGTAGCTCCGTAACACTGAACAATCAGTGGTTTGGGCGAGAAGACTTAACAGACATACATATTTTATATATTAATAATATATATAAAATATGTATGTATATATTAATAATAATAGTATGAAAGTATTCAGGATATTCAAGTTTTCTCATGTAACTTTTCCAATATGCGTGACAAAGACAAGCATTTTTTGTAGGAAGTGAGAGAAGTAACATGTAAATTATTCTTTGTTATTGCGACTCATAGTTTTCCTTTTTCGCCCACGGGCGTATGTATATATTCTAATAGTACGGGAGCCCTAGAACATTTTTGGAGTTTACTCCTTAAGAATCGATTTTCATATATAAGGCGCCCGGTATGAGAAAAATCCGAGGGGTAAAACCTACTAACAAGTAACGAAAAATCGTGTCACGTTTTTGGTGCGCACCTTTAGTGCGCAACTTTCTAATTTGGCTGTGAGTGTATTAAGACCATAAAGGTAATATACCTATCGGAATATTATATTATTATATAATTATATTATTATATAATTATATTATTATATAATTATATTATTATATAATTATATTATTATATAAATATATTTTTTTTTGAGTTTTTTTTTATATTATTATATAATATTATATTCCGATAGGTATATTAACTTTATGATTAAGACGTACATATGGTATGCTGTATAGGCGACTATACCTATATACTATATGTTATTGGGCTTGTTTGTTTCTATCAGTGTCGATGTATTTATATTGCTATACTCGTACTTAAGGAGTAAACTCCAGTCGTGCGTCGGAGCTGACACACTTTTTTTTATTACTATCAAGCTAATTTTTTGTGAGTAGCTTCATTTTGATAAGACCAACAACATGTTTAATTGCGAAAAATCTCGAAAGTGATTGATTACAGAACCCTATCTATAATGGAACCCTAACGAGCTGATTTTTTGTATACTGATAGTTTATTAGTTAAATAATTTAAGAATAACATTATCCTACAAATAAAACAGTCCATATTGACCATCAATTCAAAGTATGAAATCCTTTCTATCTCTAATAGTACGGGAGCCCTAGAAAAATTGTTCTAGGGCTCCCGTACTATAAGGCACACCCGTGTTATCCGTAACAGTATGTAACGGAAAATATTGGAAGAGGTGGTATTTACGCCCTCGGAAAAAATGTAGACAAAAAATAAATTACAAAGAAAATGTCTTGGAATTAATGTACAGTCGTGTAGAAAATCTTGTTCACTCGTAATATATCACGTACAGACGCAACGACTGTGTTCACAGCTGAGGACAAATTAGATTTTTAAAAGAGCTTTTATATTGGCATTTTAATTAAATTCCGGCCTATTTGATGATACTTGATATAATAAAATATGAATTTTGTGATATTTTGTTGTATTTCGAAATATTAAATGCCGGCGGATTTTGTATATATTTCAACAAGGAGAATGCAATACAATAATTAAGATACAGTAGGGGAATTGTGCTTAAGATGACATACTTTTTGTTTGAAGGTAAATATTTAAAATAAAATAAGTCACATGAGATCAGTAACTTACTTTTCTAAATAAATGATACATAAACAACTAAATTAAACAGTTTTAGAAAAATCAACTTAATATAACAGTGAAAAAAAAACATAAATTGCACGCCAGGTCGACGAGTGTAAGATGACATATCGATATGGTAAGACGACATACTACGAGTATGATTCCTTACATTTTGATGGTATGTCGTCTTATACAATACGTAAATTCCAAACTACATCATCATCCCTCTAGTTGTCAGTGGTGTAAGGATTTTCAAGTTCTTCAGCATTGTCAAAATATATACAATGCTTCTGTTACCGATTTAGCAGAAACATAAGTAACTATAGTATGTCATCTTAAGCCGAAGTCTAGTATGTCATCTTACCAAATGAGTAATAGTAGATACAAATAGATTTTGTAAAAAAATACTTAACGTTAGAATACACTTTTATTAACATTTGTGGCCTATAAGAATCCATGTCCATAATACTCGTAACAATTTGTTATAAGAAAATATTCTGACCTTATACGTTTTTTCACCCCAAAACAAAAGTGTAAGAAAATTTTTCTCTCATCAAAATTAGGAAAACCTTTATTACTTTATAAAGTACGGCCCCTGTCCGGTATACTAAGTTGGGCTACTAGGGGCACACTGAGGTGCTCCATAAAACGTCACAAGTTCACAGAAAGCACAATTATTTCAACGAATTTTACCGATGTGTCGTCTTATCTGACTATGTCATCTTAAGCACAATTCCCCTATAACATTTTATCAAACAACCACAATGTGGTAACTTCTTGTTCACGAAAGCAACAAAGTTTTGTTCCGTGGTGTACTCTACATAAGCTTAAAATGTTATTAAAATCAGCCTAGAATATATTATATTTAATATTAAAACGCGAAAGTGTGTCTGTCTGTCTGTTATAGTCCGCGCGCAACTAGTTGGCCGCTCTGCCCGTATACTCACATACCGGCAGAGCGGCCAACTAGTTCCGCCCAAACGACCGATTTTGCTGAAATTTAGTATGGATACACTTTTCCCGGGAAAGAATACATAGTATACTTTTTATCCCGGAAAAATGTACGGTTCCTGCGCGATAAACGATTTTTGGCGCAACGCAGTTACGGGCTAGATTGTTTAACAAAGCACATTTTATTCAAATTCCACTAAAAAGACAGCAAACAATATTTTTTTCCACGACATAAAAAATATTAAATTTCATGTACAAATATTTGTTCACTAAAAAGGTTTTAATAGAAATGCCATCGGTGATCCTACCTTCCATAAAACGCGATTGAAAAGGGTACTTCTGTAAGATAAATAAGGCTTATGTAGGATTAGTTAAAGGGCGGTACTTTAGGTGGATTATGGAGTGCTCAAATCCTAACTGAATTGTCATTGTTTCAATATTTTCATTCTATTTTCATTTCATAATAATAGGTTGGCAACAAAGTAATTGCAGATTTTTTTCGAATTTTTTTCATGGAACTTATTAACTTTATTCTATAATGATTTGTCCTACGATTATCACAATTTTTATGCATCTGCATCTAATTGCATAAAAATTGTGATACTCGTAGTTTGTAGGATTAGCGCGTTCGAACCAACAAAAAATTTTGATATAAAGATGGGAGTTCACCAGAAATTCAAGTTCTCTAAAGAGGAGTTGGTACCGTTTTTGTATAAGTGTTGCGAGTATGGACACTTGCACCACTTATACATTCTTATATGTAACAAGAACGGTGGCAATAGTAGTTTCAACATTAATTTAAATTTTAGACTCTTAAGGCGAGCACTTACCTCAATGGGCATTGTCCAAAAAAATCACATGTACTTTTTAAATTTTTTTTCGTTAAAATAGGGTATTTTAAGAATATAACTTAAATAATTTTGAAATTCATTGGCTAGTTTTTTCTCAATAAATTTTTAAAGTTTCGCTCTGACGTCATCATCGGCGGCCAATTGACCTGCAGTATGTTTTAAATTTCCTTTCAATCTTATTTATAATGGCTGGTTCGTCAAATGCAAGTTCTCATTATGTGAAAGCTGATACGAGAAGCTTACCAAAAGTTCGAAACGTAATGTTGGTCGAATTTATTGCTAATTTAACGCCATTGAAGGTCAAACTAAGGTTAAACATATTTGTTTAAAAATATAAGTAACTAATGGGTATTTTTTTCGTTTATATACAGAAAAACGATCACTGACCTAGTTCCTCGAAATGTTTTTGTAATGAGCAAAATTTAAAAAAAATGGACAATCCCCATTCCAAAACGATAACAACCGAAGTCGTGTAAGCATCGCAATAAGATTCATTTTAGCTTAGCATAAAATTGTAGTTTCGAAGGGCGGATCTTCTCTATTTTTCATGTGTTTTTTAAATATCTTTGGAAATAAATATTAAGAAACGAAGTTGTTCGGTTCAGACCTTTTTAATATAGATTCACTAACAATTTATAAAAAAAAATGGATGTTATCCTAGTTAATACTTATATTTCGATGATAAAGATTTTTGTCGGAGGTGAGTTTGTAAATTAATTACAGCCAAAGTATTAGGTTTTATAAAATTGTTTATGATTTAAACCCTTTTAAATATTGTGCTTTTTATATCTCATATTTTTTTACATTTCGTTATTATATTGGAACTAGGTAAACCGGGAGTCAATAAATAACAAAATGGGGTTCGTCCTCGCCTTAAAACACGTTTCAAATTTTTCTTTTTAACCGACTTCCAAAAAGGAGGAGGTTGTACGTTCGGCTGTGGATATAAATATATTTTTGACTAAACTACTCTTTTGTTCCAGCTTTACCAGTCTACGCAATATTGAGTATCGTCCTCAGTTCTGTTGTGGTGATCCTGGCTATTCTCTCCGTGTTTATATACAGGTACGTACTATGTTACCCTTCATCATTATCAAATCGTACGTCTCCCAATACGTGATCTTTTTCCAATAAAACCAGGCGACCGGCAACGTTGTTTCGCCATATAAATTATTTCTAGTATCAATATAAAAAGCACATAAAAACTTATTCTCAGGCCTAACGAATGTACATATATACAAAATTTAATTAAAATCGGTTGAGCCGTTTTTGAGGAGTTCGCACACAAACACCGTGACATGAGAATTTTATATATTAGAAGAAGAACCTAAAAATTGTCCGAAGAAGCTATTTTTATATTTACAACTAACAATGTCCCACTGCTGGGCAAAGATCTCTTTCTTTCTATGGTTCACTGTTTTGTGATGCACTTGGCTACTCTTTGACAAACGCATCAAGTTCTTCGCTGTACCTCTTTTGACTCGGCCTGTAAAGTATAAAGTTTATGAAGTAAACATTAAAAAAATGTATTCTACAAAAAAAATAATCTTTATACTAAGAGGAAAACGTTGATCCTGATTTTTATTACATTTCGTAGCAGAAAATGTTCTCATTTTCATTTCCTTGGAGAAAATTAATTTTATGAGCCCTTATGAAGGGCAGTTATTACGATACGAGTATTTCGAGGTCAGTACCTAATTGTAATATTAGGTATACTTGGAGTTTGTTAGCCTGGGGTCATTTGTTATAATTAAACGAGGGAAGCCACACTGCTCTGTTGCGTTACGTTGCAGCGTCGCAGCGTTTCTGCGTCGTTTCACACGTAGAGATCAACTACGATAACATGGCGCGCCCCTCCAAATGACTGTTTCAATGTGTGTAGTCACATCCATATTAAAGAGTTTGTATGTAGTAAGTATTCAACCAATCAACCAGTACACGTAATATTTCACTTAATGTCACTTATTACCAAGATTTGTTGGTCAACTAATCATAACTAGCCGACCGCGCAAGACAACGCACTTCAAACGTTTTGACAACGCACTTCAAACGTTTTGAATTTTGGAGGGGCGCGCCATGTTATCGTAGTTGATCTCTAATAATATTTTGTGATGTATGACACACTGATGCGTTGCGACGACGCGACATGACTCAAAGCAGCAATGTGGCCCTTCTTTAAGTGCTTATTCCATTAATAATTAGAAGATACTACACATGTTCGTGTACTCGATAGTACACAACAACAACAAGTTTTCAAGCATTCTTAATCATTGATTAAGAATGCTTGAAAAGTTCTTAATATAACTTGTAAAGAAATATTATATTAAATTATTTTGTAAGTACAAATAAAATCTTTATTTTTATACAATTTAGTAAATTAGGATGGCAAAACGTCATTGTAAATAAAATAGAATAATAATTAATATGTATATTAAACATATCACACTAAAAATGAGTGGCGATATAATTTTTTTTCTGATTAATAATAATAATACTTAAGGGCCTACTGTCAAAACGCTAGCCCCGCCTACACACAACGCTATCCTCCAATCGTGTTACAATAATTCCATGAATCGTGCTCCCGGGCCATGTGTTTTAGGTTGCAGCTAATAGTGAACAATATCGCGTAACAACGGTTCCCGCATTATAGCACGAAAGTAAAGATCGTAAGTCCCAAAACTGTTTTTTGATGATAACTTAAAAACTAAATACAATACTTATATTTCCTTTAGCTATTATTTTATAAAGTGTGTGATTATAGTAGTGGAAATTATTTAATGATAGTAACTCAATAAGTGTAACAGATATTTGTTGAAATGTCCAAAAATATTCATAATTTCGGAAAATAAAACTATCTAGTCAATATAAGTGAATCGTGTTTTCCGTTAGCTAAGTATCAGATAAATATACAATTTCATTTGAGTCAATCGTCTTCCGGGATCGTAATACTTATTAGAAAACACAGCAAATTTGCACAGCCCGCTCTTAAAAAGGTTTATTTTTCACACAACTTACAGCAAAAAATAGATATAAAAAACAATTTATATGTATTAAATATATTAAATTATAATACAAATATCTTGTACTAGCTGTCCCGGCAAACGTTGTTTTGCCATTCAAAGTATTTCTACTTCATCAGTTGATACAAAATCTTACCCCCTCTTTTGTCCCCTAAGAGGGGTGGGGGGAAAAATTTTATACGCCAGATGTTAAGTTGAAAAAAACAGTTAATAATATGAAGTAAGTCCATTAAAGAAAAAAGTTTGATACAAAATCTGACCCCCTCTTTGCTCCCCTTAGAGGGGGGGGGGGGGGGGGGGGTGATTTTTATACACCAGATTTTGAGTTGGAAGAAAACAAATATATCTGCGAAAACCGTATGCAAATCGGATCAGTAGTTTTCGTGTTAAAGCAAAAGTCTTATACAAAATCTGACCCCCTCTTTCGTCCCTTTAGAGGGGTGGGGGGAAATTTTTTTATAGACCAGATGTTAAGTTGGAAGAAGATAAATATATCTGCGAAAACTGCATTCAAATCGGATCAGTAGTTTTCGTGTGATGCTGGAACAAACATACAGACAGACAGACAGACAGACAGACAGACAGACAAAGAAACTAACCACATTTTCGGCTTCTATAGCGATGTTGTAACACCCTCCGCTTACTATTTTTTGAATATCTTTAATGTACAGAATTTTCATTTCTACAGATTTATTATATGTATAGATTATTATGCTGTACCATTTGGTACAGCATAATATAAGATATATTTTGTTTTACTAAATTGGTTGCTGCGTAAACGCAATGCTTATAATGAAAAAGGTTATCAGTGTCAAACCAGATGCACAGTTATATAATTGAAAAAAGATACAAAATGTAATTCGCATAAAGCAAAAGTTTTACTCTGATCGAACATGATATAATGTTAGTTTGAACAACTAATGCTTCACATCAAATATTTGTTTCAATCATTCATTTTGACTGAACTTCAAGCCTAAAAAATAAAAATACACGTTTATTTGTGGGACTCGATAAAATAATATTTTTGACTACACGACTAAACTTTGTTTATCTTACATTTACAGTATAGAAATACTGCAATATCCTTATTAATAACATTTTGAATGCGAAATATATCTCTGACTGCGATATCAGAAAAAAAACTTATAATTTCTGACTGTTACCAGTAAGACATAGAATAGATTTCGTTTCGGAAAATGCTAAATTTCCTTAGAATAAGCAAACTTCTGCACTACAAGTTGCGATCTATATCTAGAATTCAGTGTTCCCCAACCTTTTTTTCATACGGGCCACAAACATGTTTTGGTGTTGGTGTCGCGGGCCGCAACAAAAATTTTTAGGTTTAAAAAATAACGTTCTTCAAAATTAACGATTTAAAAGTGAAAAAAAAATCACGAATTTCACGATGACTACATTATTTTGCCAGTGGGCGTGAATTTCAAAATTGTTTAACATCACGCGAGTCACAAATTAAGTCCCTGCGGGCCGCGGGTTGGTGATTGCTGATCTAGATGGATACAATTTTACAAATGAATAATAGAAAAACGTGAAAGGATTATAAGAAATCGGTGCTTATAATCTTTTCTACGTTTTTCGAATAATGATTTATGCAAAATTGTTTATTTCGTCAAATAAATTACTAACAATTTCCTAAATAAAAACATAATGAAAACATAATACCATCAAACAAGGGAATGGAGAGCTTAATTTGAAAATTGGCCCAGAGAATTGCCTTCACAAGAATTTGTAATTAACTTACAGACAAATGGTCTAGAGAAACTCAAATCCTATTTTAGGCTATACTTTTCAAAGTAAACGTAACTGAAAATAATAATGGTCTAAAATGTTATAGACCTTCTGTATTTGAAATTTATTATTCATATACTTATATTTACCGAAAAATTCAATCACTATATTGTCGTTATCAAAAAACTGTGTTTGTGTGTATGCTTAAAAATTCTTATATTCTGAATTGTATTTTCTGAAAGCCGGGGAGGGTTACTATAGTCTATAAATACATAATAAATTTTATCGAATTTTACAAATATTTGTGCTATTAGAAATAAGTGACTTTGTGCTTTAAAGGTTTTATTACCAAAGTGAGAATTTCCACAAAAAGGTAGTTTTTAATAAATAACAACAACATAATTGGCAAGCCTAAGTGGCGAACAAAAACGCCGAAACATAATGTTTTTCGATATTGAATTTAGATCGGGCGAAACAAATATTTACAGAGCAAAGCGCGGTTCTCCGTGGGGACTCAAACAATAATAGGCTTAATGCCATTAACCGTGTTTTACCCTTTGAGATTTTCTATATTACCAGATGATGGTACCATACTAATAAGTATCCTTTGTATGAATACCTTTCATGGTCTGGAAAATAATATGAAAGACAGCTAAAGCATGCGAAATTGGGCAGACCAACGAAGAAACCAACTAAACAACCAACCAACCACAATCATGTCACGGTGCTCCCTCACCGGGAGCATTCGCGTGTAATGTAACGTTACAGAGTCGAGCATTACATCAGTGAGGGAGGAGAACCGAGCATTACAATGCGCACCTTGTAATGGTACAATGTGTAACATCTTGATACAACTTCTAACATCAATGCTACGGCTACATGACAGTGACGTCAACTTGCTATGGAATGCTCAAAGACGAATCTACATAATCATTATAATGTTACATTTCCCGGTGAGGGGTTACCTTTATATCTAGAGTAAGTTAGCAAATAATGTGATTATTATTATTATACTGTAGCTTTAAGCAAACGTCAAAAAACTTTCATGTTTCTAACTCAAGAAATGATGGACTTTCATTGAATCTTTCTACCCCAATTTCACCCCCTTGGGGGTAGAATTGCCAGAAACGCTTAAATACGTATCCATTCATTTTTAATCAGTAGCACAAAAATAATTTTCATGTTTTTAAAACGATATATTTTGTATGATTGGTTTTTCGGCAGTAGCTGCAAATTCCATGAAATTTAGTAGTATATTTTGTAATATAAATAGAACAACTCATTAATAATTAAACGCTCTCAACAGGTATACGTTATTCATAACGTATTAGGTTTACGTTATTGTTCGTAAATGAGTATATTCGGCAATCCAACACCTCTCAATTTAATTTGGCATAACGAGGTAACTTTATACTGAAGATTTATTTAACATTTAACAAGTTTACAATAAAGTCTATATGTCTGTCTGTTGTCGAATTTGTAGACATATCGTTAGCCCTACGCTGACAACTTACACAAAGAGCCGTCGTTAAGATGTTTTTATGTTTAATATTTTATGTTTTAGTTTAAGCTTTTATGTTCTTACATGTCTGACTCAATTTATGCTCTATATTTCTTCGTTTCTTTTTTACTAAGACAAAAGGTCTTTGTACATGTGGAATATGTTTTAGGCTATATAAATATAATATTTCATATTCCATTTTAGAGTATTGAACTGTGTTTTATTACCATCTTCGTAATTTAAAAAGTGAATTTAAACTTTAAATACCTATACTGTCAATATGATATTATATTTTCCACTCACATCGCACGTCACATCTTCGTTACATTTGATATACCCTAATTCCACTACAAACTACAGACAGATATATATATATATATATATATATATATATATATATATATATATATATATATATATATATATATATCATAATGCTTTACAGTAAGCGGGCCTCTAGACGGTCTACTTTATTGCGCAATATCATGTATTGTGTAATATTATTGACGGTCTAGGGTTAAGGCCGTCCCCCGAGCAAACGACCTTGACCATACATTTGCCGCATTGCCGAGATCGCACCAAAGCCAATTTTTTTTTGCTTATCTTAGTTCAAAATTGTCCTAATTGTCCTAAAAAAAATAAAACGGGGAATATGTAGTTTATGATACTGTCGATCTATTGGCGTGTGTTTCAAATAAAATTCAAATTCAAATCATTTATTTGCAGAATAAGTACGTAGGCAAAAAGATGTTACAGATTATAATACAGGAGGTAAAACTTATTCTAACCTATCTGAGGCATGCAAATTATTATTATTGTCAAAGTAAAATTATATTATTTTATATTATATTACTTACTTACTAAGTTACTGGTAAAATATGTCATCGAGTATCTATGTCAAATATTATTATTTATAATATATTATTATTTATATATTATTATTGTTATTATTATTATTTATTATTGTTAAAGTACATTACATAATATATTATTACATTTCAGAATTACTAATATTTCATTGTGTATTTATATCGAAATTATAATATTACTTAATAATAAATAATAATGTATAAATTTTATTCTTTTATACGAAATATATATAATTACAACATTATTATTATTACACTTCATATTATGTCAAAAACAATACATATTAAATAAATTAAACTCATTTTAGTACACCCAATGATTATTATTTCACAACAATTGCATTATCAGCTAAAAATTCTCTGACATCGTAATAAGCTTTTTCTAACTAAACTGCCTTGACTTTGTTTTTAAATTGTTGTATATTATTTATCTTTAAAACATCTTTTGGTAGCTTATTATACATACTCGTACGGATCGCCATACTTAGTAGCTCTTGTTTAGTAGCGCAGTTTTGCTACTAGGGTGACATATCTTGTGGCTATTCCGGTGACTTTTAAAAAACTCAAATTCGTGTATATTACATTTTATGAATGTTATACTTTCTTAAATATATAGGCAAGGGAATGTTAATAATTTAAGACTTATAAAGTGTGTCTTACAGCTGTCGGTCATTCTTATTTTACATATTGCTCTTATGCACTTCTTTTGAGCTTAAAATATTTGGTCTTTTTCAATAGAATTGCCCCAAAAAACTACTCCGTATCGCAATAATGATTCGACTTGCGCTAGATATGCTGTTCTAAGTGTTGTGAGGCCAACAATCTTTTGTAGCATATATAGGGCATATGATAATTTGTTAATTTTTCCTCAAATATAGTTACAATGCTCTTTCCAATTTAGATGGCTGTCTACGTAAATCCCTAGAAACTTAGAAACTGACACTTGTTTAATGGTAGAGTTCATATAATCTATATCTGCCCTTATACAATCTTTTTTACAATAATTATTCTTAAAATACATTGAATGTGTTTTGTCTAAGTTTATTTTTAGGTGGTTCCTTTTAAGCCAATCAATAATTTTGTCAAGGGAAATAAGTATATCACTTTCTACACTGCTTTCATTTTTTCCTGCAAATATTACTGTGCTGTCGTCAGCAAAAAGTACCATTTTTTTGTCAGTTGATCTGAGTAAATCATTAATATAGATTAAAAACAAGACTGGGGCTAGGACACCGCTCTGGGGAACACCAATTTCTACTTCTACAATTGGTGATTTAAAGTCAGTCTCCGTAAGGTTAAGATCACATACTTTTTTGATCTGAGTACACTGCCTTCTGTTACTAAGATACGATTTTACTAAGTTTAATACATTTCCTCTAATACCGTATGAGGCTAATTTTTCTAGTAATATTTTATGGTCAACAAAATCAAAGGCTTTTGAGAGGTCCATGTACAATACGCATATGGTATTTTTATCGTTTAGATTCATTAGAATAGTTTTTATAAAATCATGTAAAGCATAATTTATCGACTTATTTTTTCTGAAGCCTGTTTGTTCTTTACATATTACAAAATACTTTTCAAAATAATTACATAAATTTTCATTAATTAGTTTTTCGAAAATTTTGGAAAACACCGGTATGAGTGCAATTGGCCTGTAATTGTTTGGGTTTTCAGGATCGCCTTTTTTTAGGAGTGGTTTTATTATCTTTAATTTTAATCTATCTGGATACTCACCGCATTCGATACACAGATTATAGATATGACAGAGCACTGGTGATATAACAGTAGCAACTTCTTTGACAATCTTGGTAGTGATACCGTCATGCCCTACACTATTAGTGTTTTTTAGAGAAAGTATAGTTCGTTTCATATCAGTTTCAGTTGCAGGTGGCATAAATATAGAATTTGGGTGACTTGTTGCAGGCACCAGTTTATAGCTTATATTTTTGTTTGGAGCACTAGAGTCAATATCTTTATTACACGTTACGAAGAAATTGTTTAGGGTTGAGGCTATATTTAGGGGATTCGTTATATGTTTGCCATTTAAATTTAATTTTTATATTTCGTTTTTACATACTTTCTTTCTGTTCTTGCCAATGACGGCCCACATTGCTTTTGATTTATTTCGGGACGTTTGGATAAAGTAATTATTTTGAGCTTTTTGTGTTTGTTTTATTATTTGTTTAAGCCTAAATGTGTAAGTTTTGAGATATTCTTTTGTGATGTGTGATGAATGAATGTGCAATTAAAGACATCACCAAACTTTAGGGCTTTTAAGCATTAAATGAATTTATCTATATTATCTTTAGAGTAGTCTCGTCTTAAAACGTACCAATATTTGTGTCGAAACTGTCTTTCTATAGAGCAGGTGAGTATTTGTGCCGTATGATCGGACAGCGCTAGATCAACAATGTTACATTTAAATTCATTGAAGTTGCACACAATGTGATCTATGCAAGTATTGCTAGATAGACGAGTTGCTTCGTTTAATTTAAGATTAAACGATTCAAGTAGGCTTCTAAAATCACCAGACTGTTTAGTTTGTTTTAGAGTATTGATATTAAGATCACCGCATATTATAATTTTGTTCCGTGTATAGCAGAATTTTTTTAATACGTTATTAAGAATTGCCATTGAGTTTTGGAAGCTTGTATCATTTGCACCGGGCGATCTATAGATGCATATTATTATTATGTTTAGTATTGTGATTTGTACACCATAACATTCTAGTATTTTTTCTACACTTATCGTTTTTAAATAATCGAGTTCTTTAACTTCGCATTCATTTTTTACTAATATGCATGAGCCACCACCCCCAATTATATGCCCAATTTATAGTTGGGCAAATTCAATATTTCTAAGTCTTCGTGTATCATATTATTGTGTTCTGTGATACACAGTATGTCAATGTCTTGGTTTACAGAATCTAAAGCTACAGTCAAAGAATTTGTTTTACTGATGAGGCCATTAATATTTTGATGAAGTATGATAATTTCATTATGGTTATTATGTTTATTAGTTACGAAAAGTATGATTTTTAGGTGATAAATGTGACTCGTCTATATCGATTAAACTACTGTTATTTACATGTTCCGTTTGTGTAAAACAAAAATAGAAATTTTAAAACGGGGAAAGGAATGTTGATATACTGAAGATTATTATTGCTGTGTTTTTATTATAACTTTGTAGCTTTTAAATTATGAGTTTATAAGGCTTTAAATGCGGTAAATTGCGGAATCTCCGTAGGGAAGGCCCTTAATATTGAACGCGCCCGGCTTTCAATCTTATTGTCAAATAAATTTTTCAATAATATTGTATGATATTGCACTACAAACTAGAGGCAGAGATAGCAATGATAATTATTTAAAGCGCAATTCCTCCACACTAATTTAGCTATCCAAAGATTTATATATTGTTTTATAAATTCATCTTACTAAAATTCTCTCTCTCTCTTTCTCTCAGGCACTACAAACTAGAGGCAGAGATAGCGATGATGACGTGGCGTGTCAGTTGGAGCGACGTGCTGCTTCCGGGCGGTCGCCTGCGCGGGAGCATGCACTCGCTCGCACGAAGGTATAGCACCGGGGTGAGTGGCTTTTGGATTTGTTAAGAATATTCTAGAAGGAACTCAAGGCAATTAGGTTGATGCCTGTAATTCCGTTGTGAAGATCATCGCTTTTGCACAGGAACCGTACATTTTTGAGGGATATAAAATATTCCATGACCTTCCGCGGGACTCAAAGTATCTACATAGTCATCAAAATTGGTTCGACAGTTTGGATGTGAAGACAGAAAGACACACTGTCGTATTTTTATTATTAGGCCGATTTTTCATTAGTGTGTGAGGCAGTGTGAGCACAGTTATTATAAAGAAGATTTTTAATTAATGTGAACTAGCGACCCGCCCCGGCGTCGCCACGGGTATAAAATATATAGCCACTGAAAAAATGAATAAAATCGATAGCCTATGATCCTTCATGTGGTCTACTTCTTATCTGTACCAAATTACATAAAAATTGCTCTAGTAGTTCGCGAGATAAGCCCTTTCAAATAATTTCCCCCGTTTTTTACACATTCTCCTATTAGTCTTATCGTGATAAAATATAGCTAATAGCCTTGCTCAATAAATGGGCTATCTAACACTGAAATAATTTTTCAAATCGGACCAGTAGTTCCTGAGATTAGCGCGTCCAAGTTACCCTTTCAAATAATTTTCCCCATTTTTTCCACATTTTCCTCTTTTTCTTCGCTCCTATTAGTCTCAGCGTGACAAAATATAGACTATAGCCTTCCTCGATAAATTGGCTATCTAACATTAAAAGAATCATCAAAATCCGTTGCGTAGTTTTAAAGATTAAAGGGAACAAAGGGACATGAGGGAAAAAAAGCGACTTTGTTTTAAGTATAATATGTATAGAAGTCGAACTACGCCGCTACATTCGGCCAATAATGTGCGAGGCATGACACGAAGTAGCGTACTTTTATGCATCGTGTCGTTATGTGTGCGTGTCTAAATAAAGTATTTTAATGTTTGTTTTTTGTGGTTTAAAGTTATAATAAGGAGCGCTATCTTGTTTTACATTTGTACTGAGTTGATGCTTCGTCAATGCTTACCCGTTTGTGCTATTTATTGTGTAAATAAGCTTTTCTGCGTATTATTTTTGCTTGAAAAACACTACTCTAAGCCACTGGTGGTTTAGAAAAGGATAATTTGTGTTGCTCTCTTTTTTTTCAAAATAAAAACAAGAGAACAGCATTCTTTGAGTGGTGTTTGGCCGGTTTATTCACATTTTATTTTGTTTTTCAGAATGAGTACGTTGTACTATATCGACCTAGCCCCTCACCAACTCCTTCTACTTCAAACTAAGCTTTACTTTCATGCTTCTGCTTCATCCATAACTTTTGTACATCAAGGTGGGTAACTAAGCTTTGTGGACAACCAAACTCTACTATGGCACTTTTTGGCTGTTCACAAAAGACACGACTTAGAGCTCTTACAGACGAACGGCACTTGTCGACGGCACGCGTCGGCGATAATCGACGGAAGCCGTCAACAAGTGTTAAAAAAATCAATAAAAAAAATATAGGAACTGCTGTTGACAAGCGCCGTCCGTCTGTTAGGAGCCTTACACACTGCACTGCGCACTGCTTACGCGACAAAATATTATAGTGAATGTTAGTCTTCAACCTCTAATGTTGTGTTTAATTTATTTTTCGTAGTATTAATTAAATATTTTATTTTATCTACTACAAAAATAGCTGCTTTAGTCGCGGTGTAGTGCGTAAGTCGCCTGAGTTAACTCTTATCTTCATTTGTACATTTTTTATGTTCTCTGTTGTTAACAGACAAGTTTTTTTTTCAGACTATCATAAACTCATTGCTTCAATGTTTTTCAGCTGAAATAACTTAACTTTTTCGCTTTTTCTGCTACACCCACAATCTTTTTTCATACAAAAAAGGTAAGTACTTCATACATTTAACTACCATATTAATATTGTAACCATTCATTTTTAACTTTGGCATATTTTAACCGCACTTTTATGTTTATCTATACTTATAAAATTACATGTCCTGACTGACTGACTGACTGACTGACTGACTGATTCATCATCGCTGAGCAAAAACTGTTAAAGTTACAGCCACGAAATTTAGTGAGTAGGGTTGTTTTATTAAGTAGACACCCACTAAGGAAGAAATTCCGAAAATTTTACCCCGAAGGGGGTGAAATAGGGGTTGAAAGTTGGAATGAAAGTCCGTCATTTCTTGAGTTAGAAACATGAAACTTTATTTTTACTGATTAAAAATGAGTGGATACGTATTTAAGCGTTTTTGGAAATTCTACCCCCAAGGGGGTGAAATCCGGGTTGAAAATTTAAATGAAAGTCCGTCATTTCTTAAGTTAGGAACATGAAAGTTTATTTTTGGACTGCTGATTTAAAATGAATGGATAGGTATTTAAGCGTTTTTGGAAATTCAACCCCAATGGGGTGAAATCGGGCTTGAAAGTTTGAATGAAAGTCCGTCATTTTTTGAGTTAGAAACATGAAACTTTATTTTTGGGTTACTGATTCAAAATGAATGCATACATATTTAAGCGTTTTTGGAAATTTTACCCCCAAAGGGGTGAAATTGGGGTTGAAAGTTTGAACGAAATTCCGTTATTTCTTAAGTTAGAAACTTGAAATTTTAGGTTTTGGCTACTGATTAAAAATAATTGAATACGTGCATAAGCGTTATTGGAAATTCTACCCCCAAAGGGGTGAAATTGGGGTTGAAAGTTTGAATGAAATTCTGTTATTTCTTAAGTTAGAAACTTGAAATTTTATGTTTGGGCTACTGATTAAAAATTATTGGATACATGCTTAAGCGTTTTTGGAAATTCTACCCCCCAAGGGGGTGAAATAGGAGTTGAAAGTTTAAATGAAAGTCCGTCATTTCTCAAGTTAGGAACATGAAAGTTTATTTTTGGACTGATGATTAAAAATGAATGGATATGTATTTAAGCGATTTTGGAAATTCTACCCCCAAGGGGGTGAAATTAGGGTTGAAAGTTTGAATGAAAGTCCGTCATTTCATGAGTTAGAAGCATGAAAATTATTTTTGTGCTACTGATTAAAAATGAATGGATACGTATTTAAGCGTTTCTGGCAATTCTACCTCCAAGGGGGTGAAATTGGGTTAGAAAGATTCAATGAAAGTCCATCATTTCTTGAGTTAGAAACATGAAAGTTTTTTGACGTTTGCGTTTGACGTTTGCTTAAATAGGGTCCCGTTTTTACCCTTTGTATAAAGAACCACAAAAAGGGGAAAGCTATCCATCTTTGTTATTATACTATGTTAACGCGTACACATACGAGTATGATAGCGCGACGTAGACGCGATGTTAGCGACATCTGTTATGAATTTTTGGAACTAACTTAATTTGACAGTAGATTCAAGACTGATAAGTTTTCTATACATTTACTCCATGACAATACGTAATTTTGACGTGATAACGTCTTATAATTCGATATGGGTTGCGCGCCCGAAAAACATGACAGTTCATGCGGCGTTACCTCGCTGACAGCTCTGAGGCGTTCCATTTACACTTTCAAGTCTCTCAACAACCGTAAGGCCCACCTGGGCCGCGCTCTTTGTTTCGATTATATTACGTATTTCGATGACTTAGAGAATACTTTTGTATGAAGAAGTTTGGTTAGTTATGACCTTTGATACATTGACCACACTCCGAATGAAAAATAAATAAACAATCTGTGAGCTATTAGTATTATTTCGGCTATTCAAAATTGTGCTCTATTACCTACGTGTCAAGGTATGACTTAATATTTGAAGAATAAAGTATTCGTTTATTTCTTCTGAACAAGTCACTAATTATAGTTTCGAAAGTTTATAATTCAGAAACTAATATCACATCGGACCAAATACTATATTATGATGGCTTGATAGATAGAAAATTTAACATATATTATAATGTAGTTCACACAAACATAAAATATGGATTATATGTAAGGATATTTCATATTACATTAATTTTCCAAAGAGGGTAGGCCGGGCGCCATTTTTTTTTTGCACATTGACCTGCTAACTTTTTTGCATAGATTTTTCCCGGAACTGAGGGGTTAAGGCTATGACGTTGTCACGTTCAACTATCGTCAGTAAACCGACTTTACAGACAACCGATTTTTTTTAGTCATTTATGAGCTATCGGTCAGATTCTTTTTTGGTTCATTTATTTAAGTACTAATTTACTTTAATTTTTAGACTTTTTAAACTTTATATAGCTGTTGCCCGCGACTACGTCTGCGTGGACTTTAGTTTATAGCGTACGGTGATTCCCGTTTCCGTGGGAATGCCGTGATAAAATGTCCAAAATAAAATATTCTAATAATTTTAAAATTAATAAAACTAAAATAATAGAGAGCTATCGAACTAAAATAATGCCCTATTGACTGCCGATATTTTTATTTGGTGGGAATTGGGATAGCTCTGCACTGTAATCATGTTTACAATACTTATTACTATTTTTATGTAATTTTATTTTTTATTAAAATATGTATTATATTATTACAATATATTGAACGTCTTAATAACATTTAGCATAAATTAAAATTGCATAAAAATTATCATACTTATCCGTATTAAACATTGTTTAATACGGATGTCGGATAGGTATAATGAGCATATTTAAATATTACGAATGAATAATAATAATAATATTTATGGACACTTCACACCACGTCAGTCTGGCTCCGTGCTAAGTGCCTACAGGACTACAACGGTTTACACCTGTGCCAGACAACGGAAATAAAATATATTTAAGATTTTTGAAATACTATTATGATACATATTATATAATATTTAATACACATCGAAGACCCAGGAACATTGAAAACTTTTTGTTCCGTCGGCGGGACTCGAACCCAGGACCCCCGGGATGAGCACTGACCACGCGCTTAACCAACTGAGCTATGGAGCCACCGGCAATAAAAGCGACATCTGCTGTCACGTATAAGAACTACAATGCGAATTAATTTTCATCGATATTTTCATGGAAATAAGATATTTTCCCTCATCAAAATGTAGCCTATGTCCTTTCTCAGGCTCTAGAATATCTGTGTACAAAATTTCATTGCAATCGGTTCAGTAGTTTTGGCGTGAAAGGGAGACAGACAGACAGACAGACAGACAGACAGACAGAGATACTTTCGCATTTATAATATTAGTATGGATAAGAGCGTCCGTGGCCTAATAGGTAGAGTTTTGGCTCGCAGTCTTAGAGGGTGCAGGTTCGATCCCGGGTGGAGGCGTGTACCAATGAGACATTGGGCGTTTTCACACTGCGACGGTAACGACACGACACGATACCACAGAATAGATAAGGGCCACCGCACATATAATACAACTAGCTGTTGCCCGCGACTTCGTTCGCGTTAACATAGAATAATAACTAAGATGGATAGCTTTCCCCTTTTTGTGGTTCCTTATGCAAAGGGTAAAAACAGGACCCTATTTAAGCAAACGTCAAACGCAAACGTCAATAAACTTTCATGTTTCTAACTCAAGAAATGACGGACTTTCAATCAAACTTTCACCCCCAATTTCACCCCCTTGGGGGTAGAATTTCCAAAAACGCTTAAATAACTATTATTCATTTTTAATCAGCAGTCAAAAATAAACTTTCGTATTTATAACTAAAGAAATGACGGACTTTTATTTAAACTTTAAACCCCTATTTCACCCCCTAGGGGGTAGAATTACCAAAAACGCTTAAACACGTATCCTATCATTTTTAATCAGTGGCCCAAACATAAAATTTCATGTTTCTAACTCAAGAAATAACGGACTTTCATTCAAACTTTCAACACCAATTTCACCCCCTTGGGGTAGAATTTCCAAAAACACTTAAATACGTACGTCCATTAATTATTTAATCAGTAACCCAAAAATAAAGTTTCATGTTTCTAACTCAAGAAATGACGGACTTTCATTCAAACTTTCAACCCCTATTTCACCCCCTTGGGGGTAGAATTTCCAAAAACGCTTAAATACCTATCTATTCATTTTTAACCAGCAGTCCAAAAATAAACTTTCGTGTTTCTAACTTAAGAAATGACGGACTTTCATTTAAATTTTCAACCCCTATTTCACCCCCTTGGGGGTAGAATTTCCAAAAACGCTTAAACACGTATCCAATTATTTTTAATCAGTAGTCCAAACATAAAATTTCATGTTTCTAACTCAAGAAATAACGGACTTTCATTCAAACTTTCAACCCCGATTTCACCCCCTTGGGGGTAGAATTTCCAAAAACGCTTAAATATGTATCCATTCATTTTTAATCAGTGACCCAAAAATAAAGTTTCATGTTTCTAACTCAAGAAATGACGGACTTTCATTCAAACTTTCAACCCCTATTTCACCCCCTTCGGGGTAAAATTTTTAAAATTCCTTCCTTAGTGGGTGTCTACTTAATAAAATAACCCTACTCACCAAATTTCGTGGCTGTAACTTTAACAGTTTTTGCTCAGCGATGATGAATCAGTCAGTCAGTCAGTCAGTCAGTCAGGACATGTAATTTTATAAGTATAGATTTAAAAAACTATTCTTCGCTAAAATCTTTTTCATTTCTGCATTGCGTGTTTTATATAGTTTTTATTTTTGCAGTACAATAGCAGAAATTAGATGAAATAGAGAAAAGACAAATTAATATTATTTATTGCTAATATTGCTGGCCGCAAAAGCACGGTGTTCGTATTCGTTTTCCGTGTTTGGAATTCCGTGAGACTGGCACAAACGTTCGTTTAATTCACGCGCCGGCTTGCACTTGAAACATACGTGCGGTTTTCGTTCCGTATGGAGAAAAACCAACGTGTGCGACAGTTAATGTATTTTTACTAATTCCATGCATTCGGATTTTTGAACACGGTAAACGAATTCGGAAAACGTATGCGGCCAGCCTTATAAATATTTTTTAAATTGGAAAACGTTGTCCATGGTCTATCGGTTTCAAGCTTAGGTTTTGACTCGGAAGTCGAAGATTCGATTCTTACGGTAGGTAGAAATCAAAGAGCCGTTCTTGCACCTCATATCGCACGCGATTAATGGAACACCTTTTCATATTGTGTGTTACACACTTGAGAAATATAAAACTACCCTAGCGTAACTGGCATGAAATCAGCCATATAACATCTGACGCCAATACCAAAATCCTTGTAGGAGCTCTTATTCATTATTCAATTAGGGGTAAGGTAGTAACATGATCTTATTTTCAGACCGCATACTCAGACGAGGGTACCTCGTTGGCTGGCGACCGTCAAGTCTACGCTCCGTGCGGCTTCTACAAAGGCTGCCGAGTCGCTATCAAGAAGGTGGACAAACAACGCATAGACCTCACCAGACCCCTCCTTCTAGAACTTAAGAAGATGAAGGACTTGGAACATGATCATCTAGCAAGATTTTATGGAGCCTGCGTCGATCCACCGCATTGCTGTCTACTGACTGAGTATTGCCCGAAAGGATCTCTTCAGGATATACTAGAGAACGATACGATCAAACTGGACTGGATGTTCAAAGTCAGCCTCATGCATGATATTGTCAAGGTAAGCTTGCTAACTTTATTTTAATAGAATTATTATCACAAAGACGAAATGTATGGTGGTATATCCAATATCCATTGTTTTTTGCATGAAATTAAATAGACTATGTAGCTATCGATTGTTTAGAGTCAGTTTATATTGCAATCTAAAGCGTCAAAGCAATGAAATGAATTTAAAACTGATCTTTATTTACTAAAGAATATACAATTGATTGAATTGAATGCTAATTGGAAATGCATCCTAAAGCCGACGTTGTTACACCTATCAATATTAGCTTTACGATGCATTGTGGTTCACAACCCACATTTTCCTTTATGATATATTCTATGCATCGTGATCTATATTCACAGCTCAAATAAGGAATACACAAAACAAGTCATTAAATTAGGGGAACGAAAATGCAATATGGCTTCTTTGCTAAGTACAAAAGAAAACAAAAGTGAAAGCCGTGTAATCTGCTAAAAGTAATTGTTTCCAACTCCGCGAACTTTGCCCGAATACTTCCGCAAATTCCGAGAGCACTCGTCAAACAGCCCAAGTTCGGGGAGTTTTTAACATTTCCCTGAATATTTGCATCGAATATTACTTGTTCTTACCTGTGTTATGTAATACTTCGTAGTTCTACAGCTCTTTTAGGTTGCTTTGTTTGTGTTTTTGGCGTTATTACTTTTTTTAGAAATGAAGAAACATTTTTCTGTTCTATTCCAATATACATTACTACTTTTGCAGGGTTCCATTCCCAAAGGGTAAAAACGGGACCCTACTTCTGAGATTTCAAAGTGTGTCCGTCTGTCTGTCTAGACTCGCATTTGGCCGAATTTTCATTCTTAATAAACAAAAGTACATATGGTGCTTTTCGTCTCCACTTTTAAATTCGTAATAAAGCTCTAAATTCCTTTATCTAAATTCAAAAGAGTTTTTAACTTGATTTCTATTAAAATTTAGTTTGTTATTATTTTTAGCAATATTCCGCGAAATAAACTTCCACCTTTAAGTAAATGAGTGAGTGCATATATATGCATAGGCATGCGTACAGCACCTCCCTCCTATAGCACTTCCCTCCTCCCACACTGCCTATGCGTACACTCGCATGCAAGAACTTGCAAACACCACCACCACACAAGCAATAATGTTGGCAAATCCGTGCAAGGCCCCTCACCACCATGCAGGTTGAAAACTTCGACGCGCGTTTCGCTCCAACACCGGAGCATCCTCAGGATGTGGACTCTACGAACAACGTCCGTCAAGTGCCGCCACCGGCCAAAACACCGCCTTTTATACCCTATCGAGCCCCGCTACTACCCCCACTACCCTCACCAGTACCCCCGAACATATTAATAAGCGGTTACGTAGTCAAGCAAGTTTGGTCATTCAACAATGCAAATCTGTTATTTTTCTTTTCTTTTATGATCTCTAATTGTTCCAACACGCTCAGCCGAAAGCCTTTATCGCATTTATGTAAAACTTTATAGGAATGGCCATCGGGCACGGTATGATTACTATCTAAAAGATGTTTAGCAAAATGTGACTTATCAGGATGATCATTCCTATAAGCCGCGATATGTTCTTTATACCGAGTCTCAAAGCTGCGTCCAGTTTGACCCACATATACACTATCGCATTCAGGACAATCGATCTTATAGACACCGGACTGATATTTTTCATCAATCCGGTCTTTGTTATGACATAAATGATGTTTTAAAGTATTATTTGTCCTGAATGCGACATGCATATCGTTGTTTTTCATTATTTTGGATAAGCGTGCAGATACCTCTCCCATGTAGGTCAAACTGGACTTATATCTAACTACCTCCTTATCAATAGGACCTGCGTACAAAAACTTAACCAGTTCTTTCTTGTTTTTATTTTTCAAAATATTATTAATAATTTTTGGACTATATCCGTTGGATATCGCAATTTGGAAAATGATATTAAGCTCATTTTGATAAATATCTTTACTAAGAGGGATCGATAATAATCTATAAATGTAACTATGAAAGGCCGCGAGTTTGTGTTGCCAAGGACGACATGACGATGCATGAATAGTAGTATTAGTATATGTCGGCTTGCGAAAGATTCCAAAACTGTGTTTATTATTAACTCTAGTAATAGATAAATCGAGAAAATTTAGGGTGTTATTATCTTCACATTCTAATTTGAATTTAATTTTAATATGTTTTTTATTTAGTTCTTTAACAAATACGTCCAGTTGTCTCTGTGTACCCGTCCAACAAAGAAAACAATCATCTACGTATCTAAAGTAATATAAAATACTTTTATTAACGACGATATTTCTTTGTTCAAAATCGTCCATAAATATTTCGGCCATCAAAGGACTTAAAGGTGAACCCATAGCTAGACCGTCGTCTTGAACAAAGAATTCGCCGTTAAATCGAAAGTAGTTTTGTTTCATGCAGGTTTTAGTAAGAGTAAGCAATTCATTACTTTCACCAGGAGGTAAACGTTTTTCATTTCTTAAAATACCCAATGTTTCCTTACGTGGAACATTAGTGACTAAACTATCGACATCAAGTGAAACTAATTTGCAACGAGGTGGCAAAGTCACATCTTTAATTTTGTTGACTTATTGTAGACTATTTTTTATGGCATAAGGTGGCCGAAATGAGAGCTTTTCTTTTATTATGAAATTAAGTGACTTTGCCAGCTCGTATGCTGGTGCACCTATGTATGAGACAACTGGACGCATGGGAATATCAGTTTTGTGAATCTTTGGCAAGCCGTACAGTGATGGTGCGCGAGGATTCATTGGGATGAGTTTTTTCTTTGATGATTCAGTTTGAAAGAAATATTGATTATTATTAATTGCTAATTTAAGCTTAGCTAAAAACTTGTTTGTTGGGTCAGAAGGAACCCTTAGAAATTGTTCACCCTGAATCACGTCATTAACTCTGTCCAAATAATCGTCGCGCTCCATCACTACTACTTTGTTACCCTTATCCGCTTTCGATATTACTAAGTTATTATTATCTATTGTTTGTTTTAATGACCTCAAAGCCACTCTTTCGGGGTTAAAAGAGGAGCCGGAAGGAGTACCTTTGATTTCGTTGGCTAGTAGGCCCTTAACCATGTTATCTTTCTTATTAACTACGGCAGTTATTTCCGAATCCACCGCAAGCATTTCCAAAGCATTCTGATTAATATTAGGAGTAATATTATATTTAAGACCCTTTTCCAAAAGTGTCATCTCATCCTTGGCAAATTGTACGCTGGTTAAGTTTTTGACGCGAGGTGGAAGGAAAAAGGTTCAGACCTGGATTCTGTATGTGATTGGACAATCTTGTTTTTATTTACCAAAGTCTGAAGCTTTTTCTTTTGACTTAAATATTTAGCGTGCACTTCGATTGCTGCGAAATGGCGTGCCTTTTCATCTAAGCGATCGAATTCGATATTATGTAATTTAAAAGAGAGCTCGGTATAAAGAACTTTGAGATGTAATTTTAAATTATCCCTAACGGTAAACCAATGACGTGTCTCTTCGTTAAGCCAGATAGTCTCGGCTTTTTTGATAGCAATATTGGAGGCTCAAAATTAGATAATTTCTATGCTAATAAATACAAGCCAATCTCATTTACAAAAATATTTTTATCTTCGCCTTTATTTTGTTCTTTTCTGAAGAATAGTACCTTAGATCGATCCAGACGGGGCGGGTTTTTAGGACGCGAATATTATTTCGAGTGTAAGCTGTCTTAGTCGAGAATAAGGCCTTTGATCAAGTTTGAAGTAAATAATCGAAAGGGGCACTTTCGATTGAGCACATTAGTTGATGGAGTGGGTAACTAACAATTTGAAAACTATCGTTTTTTGCATAAATTGAAGATTTAGGATCTGAAAAATGATTAAAAATCAAGAAAATGTAGATACTTTGCATATAATATTAGCTAGATGATGAAGCAGGTAAATTACAAGGTTTGTTCAAATTATAAGGGGAAACCCACTTCATCCACTCATCTTTTCGATTATATTCTTCTATCTTTTATTACTGAATGATGACGGTGCGGTTATGACAAAGTTTGAAAGAAACCCATTAACAAGAGCCCCCTTCTGACGAGTGGCCTATCGACCTTCACAATTTCTTCGTCGACAGTTTTTGTAATAAATCCCGTTGAAATTAACCCTCTTATAATACTTTGTTAGCCACTACTTGGCCTTGGCCTTTAGATTTTTATTTGCTATTCAATTTTATGATTTACTAGAACCGCGCGGCTTCGCTTGCGTAAATAAGGTATTTGCAGAAACTGTATATATTTCTTAAATCTTTATTTACCCGCAAAAAAGGTAGCCTATGTATTTCTTACTGGTCTTCTCTATATTTGTGCCAAATAACATAAAAATGGGTCGAGTAGTTCGTGAAATAAGCGCGTTCAAATAATAATTTTCCCCGCTTTTTTTTATTTCACTCATTCTTCGCTCCTTTGGTCCAACCGTGATGTAATATAGCCTCTTTAGGCTATATTACATCACGGTAATATAGCCTAAAGATTTTTCTTTCTAGATAAATGGACTATTCAACACCATAACTATTTTTCAATTCGAACCGGTAGTTCTTGAGATTAACGTGTTTAAACAAACAAAACAAACAAAATAACAAACTCTTCATAATATAACTTCATAGTTTATGATTATCTGTACAATATTACCTATATCGATTGGCTATAAAATTTTTCTTTATGCTCGTGAAAGCGTGACAAAGAAAAACTTTTCATTTATAGTTTTCATGATTTATGAATAGTCTTCACTTGTTCAATATACTGACAAGAGGCTATTATTTATTAAGTCTTTATATAATGCATTTAATGTATAAAACAAAACAATAATGATAGACAGCGTTTCCCAACCAGGTGTCCGCAAGCATATGTATGGGGGTCCGCGGTGTCATCTCTGTACCACACAAAATCCGTTTTTGTGCTGTTTATTTTATTAAGGTGGTCCGTAAAAACAGTGCCTGACTTCATAGGTGTCCGTGGCTGAAAAAGTTTGGGAAACACTGATGTAAGATAGTCTACAAAAGTATAGTGTTGAATTAGTTTTTGGTATTACAATCAGGAATTTCTAAGCATTATTAAAAGAAACAATCCAGTTCTTTCCCGCTGAATTCCAGATTCTTTCGTAAGCAAATTTTTTTGTAAATCTCTTATTTTTTCAACAGGGCATGCACTACCTCCACAGCAGTGACATAAGATCTCACGGAGCTCTCAAATCCAGCAACTGTGTCGTGGACTCAAGATTTGTACTCAAGATCACGGACTTTGGACTCAACGCCTTAAGGACTTCTGAGAAGGACTCGCGAGCACATAGTTATTGGACGCGTAAGTACTTTTAAGCTTTCTGCCCTAAAACAATTATTTTTATTGCAAGCAGTTTGAAATGACTTCAAAGAATGTATTTAAGTATGCGACGATAATTACTGAAACACAGTAAAAGTATAACATCAAAGTGTTAAAAACACTGATATAAAGTTGACTTCAAATGCTGTAAGAATATAAAATTTTACTAGCTTGTGTCTACAACATATTTTGTATTACTACACCGTTTTATTGAAAACATAAAAAGTGTACTACTTATTGTAACACAAAAATGGAACGAAGAATTCGCAGAGAAAAACCTTATGCGGAGTGGTTTTATTTTTAATGTATTTACCCTTTGTCATTGTGCTTTAATAATAAAATATTGGAGGCTTTATCGCTCAAACCTTTAACCACCCACGTACGTGAGTGAAAAATATGTTATGCAACAAGATAACTATAATATCTTGTTGCATAACATTTTTTTTTTTTTACATAGGTATAATGTTTTTGTGTGTACTTTGAGATTTCAATACCTTTACTTCTAATAATTCAAAAATAAAATTAACCCATCATTCCCCAAGCGGCAGCCGGCTGCCGCATAACAATTGAAAATCTATTGTGTCTGCGATACCCACAATGGAGGTGTTAATGAAGCAAAAAATATTGTCGTTCTAGTTGACTTTATCCTGAACTACTGACCTAATGTATAATAATATAGTAAAACGTAAGTAATTTTCTTAAAAAATGCAATTACGATTCGTATACCTACTAATCGCACGTACACAAACACCGAGCCACCAACCACCAGCATCTGCCGAACTGCAACGACGTTGGACGTGCCGGTCGAAGTGGGGGGTGTCAGGTTTATTTTCGTTACGAAATTTCTTGATCCGTTGCCGCGCTTAAAGCCCGCGATAAAAGCTATGCAATAGCTTAAAATATTTTGTCAAGTTTATTTAAAACGTTGCAGTTTCCTCTCCCCATTGTGTACACGTCATGTATTATGACGCCTACGTGGTCCAGTGGTTCAGAGCTAGGCTCTTGACTCGGAGGTCATGGGTTCGATTCCCGCGTTGGAAACATGTTATTTACAAGTTTGGTTAGGACAATGCAGGCTGATTACCTGATTGTCTGACAATTAAGATGATTCATGCGTCGGATGGGCATGTAAAAAGTCGGCCCTGCGCCTTATTGTCGTCTTCCGTCCCACTGGGTTATGAGAGTAAAGAAATAGAGAGTGCTCTTGTGTACCGCGCACACACTTGGGCACTATAAAAATTACTCCTGCGTAACTGGCCTTGGTTTCAATGAAATCGGCCACCGTCACCGAAACCGGTGTGGGAGTTATTATTATTATGTATTACCTGAACGTTCCCTTATTAAGCTTTCACTATCACAGGTCAGCTGTGGACGGCGCCTGAGCTCCTGCGCATGACAGAGCCCCCGCCGGAGGGGACACAGAAGGGCGACGTGTACTCATTCGCGATCATCATGCACGAGATCGTCAACAGGCAGGGCGTGTTCTGGCTCGGCGCGGGAGTCGATATGTCGCCTATTGGTAACACATTTTACTGAATTATAAAAAAGTATGCACTATCAGAGTGATTGAATAATATTATGCAAATTGCAGACTTACATTTGGTCGTGTTATGTCGACATCGCCAACAACTAGGTCGGTCTGAGCGAATATAATAAATCGTTGGTGACTGACCAACAATCTGCACAGGCGTATCATTTTAAATGATGTGATCTTTAGAAGCATTGCAGGGGCTTCAGTCTCACTTTGTTAATGCGACTTAATTAAAAAGTAAGATAATATTATTATAATATAAATTTAAAAAGTAAGACTTAATTAAAAAGTAAGATAATATTATTATATTATAATATAAATTTATGACGTTTTGAGTATTTGTGGTAGTTTCCAAAAAGGTTTAACCATAATTTAACGTAATGGTGGGGGACTTAAGGACAATTCTTTACAAAGAAAATAATTTAGGTAATTCTTTGTGTCACGTCTCTTTAACAGCATTACCTATAAATATTTTTAATTTCAAATACTCACTGCTAATATTATTTTTTAAACAGCAAACAATGAATGGAAGAATATAAAAGGTTACTATTTTATGTAACTTTACTAAGATCACCATCATTGTGTATTTACAATTTTAGCTAGTTGTAGGAGTAAGCACGTTCATATTTTGTTCTATAATGAACGTAATATTATCAATAATAATATTCCACCGCTATAGCACATATCTAACGCACATCATGATAAATTAAATTTATAATTATGTTACATCACAAACATTGTAAATAAAGCATTAAAAATAAAGTTTAAATATTTTTATTTTGCTATGTGACTTCATAATAGCCCCCTCTAATGTGACGTAACATATGGATACTTATAAGTTATAATATTATGTACTCTTAACCCTTTAATGCTCGCGTGCAGAAATAATCACGGCGGTGATCAGCGCTGGTCTGCGGCCCAACACGGTGCAGAACAGGTCGTGCGAGGCAGATGACGCGACCGATCTGATGCGACGCTGCTGGGCCGACGAGCCGGGGGAGAGACCCGACTTCGCGTACCTGAAAGGCGCGATACGGAGGCTTAACAAGTGAGTTTTTAGGATCAAACGATCATATTCACACAGGAATTAAAGATGAAACCGTACCGGATTTATATGCAGCGGCGCGAATCTATGTAAATGACAGCATGCCGTGCCTAAATTTCAACAAATAATAGTTAAACTACATATTTTGCTGGTGATTTCACGATGAAGCGGCCAAACCGGACGTTCGCTTGCATATAAATCCAACCTGCGACACTAAGCTGCAACGGATCAACGCGACACTTCACTAGGCCCCCCTCATTGTTTATCTCCAAACAAACTAGCAACAGACTAGTTATAGCCACGATTAAACTACCATGGTCTTAACCAGACCAGTAGCTTAGACCCTTTCGAAAAAAAACCTTTACGACACAAAGTAAGTACTGATGTTTTGTGTCACGTATCGTCGCTGTCGCGTAGTGCGACTTATCTTTTAGTGATACTAAGAATATGTTTGTGTATTTCTGGGTAATATCAACTCATAATAATTAACGCCAGTTGTGTATGCTAAAAACATTTTTAACCGACTTCCAAAAAGGAGGAGGTTATATGTTCGTCTGTTTATTTATTTTTTTTGTATGTTCAACCATAACTTCGCCATTTATGGACCGATTTTCATGATTCTTTTGTTGTTGTACAGGGTTGAATCCGAGGTTGGTACCATGTTCACAAAAGTGGTGATCTGATGATGGGATCTATGAGGAATCGAGGAGACTCCTTGAAATTTATATGGGAACATATGGTGATTTTGATTTTTTCTGAAGTATTTCAGGCATATACTACCAAAAAGTAAGACTTTGCACCAGGATGTACCCTGGTTCTGAAGGTACCCAACAGAACTTTTGAATCCTTATAGATACAAGTTTGCGGATTTTGGCTTTATTTAAACTACTCCAAGCAAAAGCCAATGAATCCTACATTATTTCTGCTGAACATAGGCTAAATTTTATTTTAGAAAAAATAGAGTTTCGTAAGATATGTGACTTTTTCGGACGCCAGGTGTAAAATCAACCAGAAAAGTTATTTATTTTGCGTACGCTGCCGAAACTATAAAAGATAGAAGCATAAAATGTTCTAGTAATTGTAGATCTTATAAATATCTACAAAAAAGTCTGCGACACACTATACTTATCTATGTCGAGTGAGGCACAATAACCATTTTTTTATTTAAAAATCTTGATTTTTTTAACATTTAATCGCGTTTATTTTACTCATCCTATTAATCCTTATCAAAATAAATTATTTCATCACTAAGTACAGTTTATGTAGATAAAATTTGGTCTTTGAATGATTAAAATTGGACGTTTGGTTTTGAAATTATGGTGAAATTAAAATATTACGATAGTCACTAGGTAGGCCAGTCATTAAAGCCAAAACCCGAAATAGGCCGGTAGAAATCGCCACTAAAAAACCCTAAATTCGCAAAGCATGATGTAGTGCTGCATTTTTTGTATGTTGTTTGGATCAGTTAGGGTGATGTGGCAAAGGCTCAAATGCTCGGCTTTATACTTATACTGTTCAGGAAAGTCATGCGATAACGTCGCCTTGATTTTGGTAGATGAAGATAATAATGATCCCGAGGAAACTGAGGAAGAACAGGAAAGTAAAGAGCTTAACGAACCAGAGGAACGTGACAAACCTGAGGAGGAAGGAGAAATTGAACCTCAACCAAAAAAAAAACGCCGAGTGACTGCAGCTTCTTAAACATTCAATTTGCGTATAAACTTTTATTTTACTTTCCCAAATTTTGTACTTTTGATGATTTACCTAGCGTGCAAATAAAAAAGTATTATCCTTTTTATGATTTTAAATGCCTACTGTTTCAATTCTTTAAAAATCTATTTCTACCCACTTTTTGTTTTTCAGATATCGTGAGTGAACTATTTATCTCACAGACTTTGTTCCGTGCTCTAATGAAAGAAAATTAAATGTACTACAACTTAATTTAAATACGACCTTCTCGTAGAACGAGCGGTTTTGCCAATATTTTGCTTCAAACGGGAACAAAACTAAAAATTTCAAATTTTCGGGAAAAACGGACCATCTTTGAAGGGCCACAGCTTAGTTGTTATAAGGTTTAGAGAGCTGCGGTTAGGCTTAAATTGTTGCCAATTTAATTAGCTTCATTTATGTAGTGAGTGTTACTTGTCGGAAACGCATAGTTTATAACTTTTAGAGCAAAAAGTGAAAAAAGTCGAAAATTTTCGCAGTTTGTCACGTGGTGCGCAGCGAGCACAACTTTTTCGAAGTTGCAAATTGGGATTTACATCACCCTAACTGATCCCAACAACATACCAAAAATGCAGCACTACATCATGCTTTGCGAATTTAATGTTAATTTCCACCGGCCTAAAAGAAATTAGTAACTTAATAAAATTTTAGGGGGTTGTTAAAGAAGGTAAAATAACTTACCGTGTGATTTTGCAGCGTTCTGGGGTGTACGGAAAGGGTTGAAAAGGGGTGAAAAAGGGTTTTTGTTAATAACATTGCTTAAAAAATTAGTAACACGCTGCAAATTTTGAATTAGGTTGTTCTTACCGTTTTGTAACGTGTACTAAATTTGCAGCGATTTGCAATACACGGGTTTATTATTAAAAACAATAAAATTTGTTAATAACAGGGGTAAATAAATTAGTAACACGCTGCAAATTTGGAATTAGGTGGTTCTTACTGTTTTCTAACGTGTTTTAAATTTGCAGCGTTTTGCAACATACGGAACATTATTTATTATTAAAAAACAATGAAATTTGTTATTAACAAGTGTAAAAAATGTAGTAACACGCTGCAAATTTATAATTAAGTTGTTTTTACCGTTATCAATACTAAATGAAATATTTGTTCATATAGTAATAAACAATGTTCCGTATGTCGCAAAACGCTGCAAAATTAATACACTTTACAAAACGGTAAGAACAACTTAATTCTAAATTTACACCGAGTTACTAATTTTTTTACCCCTGTTATTAACAAATTTTATTGTTTTTTAATAATAAACAATGTTCCGTATGTTGCAAAACGCTGCAAATTTAATACACGTTAGAAAACGGTAAGAAAAACCTAATTCCAAATTTGCAGCGTGTTACTAATTTTTTTACCCCTGTTGTTAACAAAATTTATTGTTTTTTAATAATAAACAATGTTCCGTATGTTGCAAAACGCTGCAAATTTAAGTAAATTGTAATAAGTATTACTTTTGTTTTTACCTTGGAAGTCGGTTTTAATTTTTTGTTAAAAAATAATAATAGCAATCATGGCTTAACGTCTACAGGGTCCGAAAAAATAAACACAAAGGTACATTTATTTTGTTTTAACAAAGATTAATATACCATAGGTACGCATAAATTAATTGAATTTAACACGTTTGTGCGCCTGTTATCTCACGCACCCGTGTAATCCTTAATTCGGTAACGACGAAACTTGCTCGTCTCACCGCTCGAGTTTGGAGGGTTACTGTAATTTACTGCGATAAGAACACGCTGAGTTTCAGTTACTTTTGTTACGTAAATCTTTTGATAAACACGCTAAGATGCTTTTACAAATTGAAGTTCTGAAATAGAACTTATGAATTTATTTAATCAATTTTGATTGAATGTTACGGTATTGTCCAAAGGGATTGTTCTTAAACCGGTGGTACTACACTACGTACGTTTAACGTTCAAAATATTATGTTAAAAAAACGTAATTTTAATAAAAATATGTAAAATGTATGGCAGTTTGAGTTATTTTGGTGCGGTCTATACGACGTGATATTTGAATTGATAGCAATATAGCAGTCCATCTATAATGAATGCAATTGTTATTTTAGTTTTAAGTAAAAAATGTGATGTGGTTGACGGTTGTACTTTATTAATAAATAAATAAACAAATGAATTTGGAGCTTGCGGTACACCAGTCACCACATACTCGCGCGGTATTTCAATGTACTTTGTCCACCATCTATCACATATAATTGAGTCACAGGCAGATGGCGAACCTACATAATATAATGAGTACATAAAAAACTAAACAAAATGTCACTAAATTTTTTCAAACAAATAATATTCACGTTTTAAAATCACCTTGATGAAATAGCAGCATACGTATATAATTAGTTAATACGAAATAAGGTTTTTCACATTAATATGAAGGCTTTGAGCGTATCTCGTCGGAACACGTCTGGTGAAATTGATTACGAGGACTCGAAAATACTAAAACATAAAATGAATTTTAAATGTGAATAAGCATTAACTTAGCAAGTATAATGAAAATAAATATACAATGAAGCCAAAGCATATTTTTATTTACTTTCATTTATATTTTCATTTTACTTTATGAACAGTTTTGAGAATTCATAAAAGCTTATAAATTGTTCGTTTTTTTTTATTTACTGAAAAATGTGGTCTTTCATTTACTTTATTACTGTTTGTATTGGTTTTAATTAAAGAGCTTTATATGAATGTTAATTTACCACAATAATCGTAACCAAAAATAGCAGTAACGGAATATACCACAACGGTATTTCTTTCAGTAATGCTAAAAAAACATTTAAATACATTTATTACAGTAATAATCCCAACATTAATCTCCACTATTACGCCATACATAATTAAGAGATGCGAAAATGTATTTGTCTACCACTTCTTCTCGTTATAAACTCTGTACCAATTTTGATTAAATTTGGTTTGAGCTTTGAGGATACTTTAGACTTTAGAGTCTCAGGAAAAGACACGAGTTACTTTTCATCCCGGATAGAATACGGTTCTCACGCCACAGAAAAGTATATTCTGTACTACAAAGTTTTGGGTAGCATATCGTCATACATAAAACTATAATAGTGATACAATATTATATTCTATCCATACTAATATTGTAAATGCGAAAGTCTGTCTGTCTGTCTGTCTGTCTCTTACCTCTTCACGCCCAAACAGCTGAACCGATTTTGCTGAAATTTGGTATGGAGATACTTTAAGTCCCGCGAAAGGACATAGGATACTTTTTGTCCCAGGAAAATGTACGGTACCCGCGCGATAAACAAGTGGCGCAATGGAGTTGCGGGCATCATCTAGTTTCCAAATAAATATCAATTTAATAACGCATATCCATTCCAATCTCGTACGAAACTTTTCTATTAAATTATGCCTTATTTGTAGGGCCCAGGAGAGCGGGAACATATTAGACAACTTGCTATCCCGTATGGAGCAGTATGCGAACAACTTGGAGTCCCTCGTGAGCGAGAGGACTCAGGACTATTTGGAGGAGAAGAAGAAATGTGAGGAGCTGCTGTACCAACTGTTGCCTAAGTAAGTGTAGATTGATTTTTTTTTACTTTTTTTTTACGACCATAAAACTTGTCACGAAACTAAAAAAATCAAATGATAAAAATAATATTGTTAGATCTTGTATAAGTAGGTCGACCTCCAACTAGGTGGGACGACGATCTCCGTTTAGGTTCGGGTCCATGTTGGATGCGAGTAGCAGGAGATCGGTCATCTTGGCGTTCATTGAGAGAGGCCTATGTCGAGCAGTGGACGAATATAGGCTGATATGATGAGATCTTGTATAACTAGAAATGACGTGCCTCACTACTTAAGGCGCTATATTGAAAAAACTGTCTTTTTTGACGTTATACTATAGGACCCTCAGAAATGTTACAAATCTGGTAATGAGATATACATATCTTCATAGCCTTATCTAGGTTTGAGAAGAACTAGAAACACGATTAATGTATTTTGCCTCGATACATTTAATTTTCGAAATGACCTCTTAAAAATACGAAATTTGAAGATTGTTTTTAAACGAAAATAGATGTATTGTAGAAAATTAGTCTAATTGATAGACACCTTTGCAACTGAAAATCATGTTGAAGCATTTTGCTTAAATGTTCCTAGTTTTTTTTTTAATGATTATAATTACGTTGTTTCGTATGTTTTCCGAGCGAGCCTATAGCTTCTGGCCGCAGCGTATTCACGACTTTATAGTCATACAAATTAAGTATAAAATTGCCCTTGTGGTAAAATTACTTTCGATATACCGCCTTAACTGGATAACATAGTATAGTAAATACGAGAGAGAGGGGTGCGTCATTTTAAGTTAGAAAAGCTTTCCCTAGATTGTATATTTTGTAAAATACGAATTGACACCTTACTGTAAATCGAAATTAGTCCGATTTGCCGTCCGGAATGTGAAAAAACCTGCTAAGCTATGAAAATTTACGTTGATTTTACGGTATCCGCAAAAAACGATCTTAACAACTTTTGAAACTCATTAAATTATGTCAGGATCAGATGAACTTGGGTAAGTTTTTTTAACTTTCATCTGTCATCATTTATATTAGTACCGTACTTTGCTAATAAAACTCCACATATGATTATGCAACTAAATAAAATAAAATATTTAAATTTACTCTGTATTAACAATAAATATCTATATTGTAATCATAACAAGTGATTTTAAGAAATGGGCTGAAAAAATCACCACGCAAAATTCAAAACACCCTGTAGATTACCTTTTTTTAATCGTAACCTCTTTTGTAGGTCAGTGGCCTCCCAGCTGATTAACGGTCAGTCCGTGGTAGCGGAGACGTTCGAGCAGGTGACCATCTACTTCAGCGACATCGTGGGCTTCACGGCGCTGTCCGCCTCCTCCACGCCCATGCAGGTGGTCGACCTGCTCAACGACCTGTACACCTGCTTTGACAGCATCGTCGAGAACTACGACGTGTACAAGGTAAGCTCTAAGGCCCTTAGGGCTAACCAACGATGTCAATACTTGGATATGGCATACGCCATCAAAACTGTGGCAATGTTTTTGTATGTAAAATGTGTACTCGTATCGAGAAAATATTGTCGTTCTTTTTGTCTTACAGTAATAGCATATACTACTTTCTCTTTCATTCATTTTACGCTTTCAATGCATATTTTACGTAATCAATGCATTAAACACGTCCGACTGTCACCGCGTCCCATGGCACACTGCTCTTAGATGAGTGAGCTCACTCATTCAGGACCTTTTACAGGACCACATGGTCCTAGCCGCGCGCATGACAAGAAAAGTTATATCTATGAAATTATAGAATGCGGGCAACTTACATGCGGACTAGATCCGCGCACGGGCGATGACACGAATGACAGGAACAGCGCCGTTATCATACTAGTGATTGGCGAGCGGCTTCAAGGCGGGACGGACACGCAGCGAATAAGTTACGGACGTGCAACGAATTTGCTGCGGATGCGTCATGAATACTGTGCGGACTAACAACAAGATACTAGCATTCTGTGCTTAGTAAACTCACTGAAAACACGCGATGAAAACGTTGCGTTTCCGCCACGTGTCAAAAATGTCCTCGGTGCGTGCTCGCTCCGTATTCGCAACGCGCTCACTCTGTTCTATAGCCGCCCAACCGCTATTATGATAACGCTCTAAACAACTATGACGTCATTAATGCAACAAAATTACCATTTTTTAAATAATTGATGTTTAAAACGATAAATAATACAAAGGTTTGAATAATATTTTGTACTGTGTTGTCAATATTGTCAGGGTGTGGGAGTTTTTCAATTAAGTTGTAATATTACAAAATATAGCCTACGTTCGCGAGTATTCAATAAAATGTTAATATGCTTTAATTTCTACGGATATTGGTAATACAAGGAAAATATAAATGAGTAATAAAAGCTTCATAACGTAAATGCTGAGTAATTAATTTTATTACTTAAGTGTGCAATTTAACAGTATTAGTACAAATAATTCATCCAAGTAGTTTTGGATAACTAGAAGTGCAATAAGCAATCTATCTCAGTATCTCTCTTATAATAATAATATTATTGCATCGATTTAAAAGTATTTTTTCGTTGGTATTATCATGGAATTTCATTATGATTTTTTAATTTAGACGTATTCTAAAGAAGTCGATTGAATAGGAATAAAATCCAAAGTTCCATTATCTCCAGAATCAATACCGATTTAGAACATAAAATTCAGTGGGTGCTAAATTTTCATGGCGTCGCGTTACAACCCCGATAATGTATTCCTGGCCCGGATGCGTAATGAAAAAAAAAAAGAAAAGGAAACGCAATTATGGCTACAATCCAAATTGATTATTCATTCAAGACACGTAAAAAGAAATTAATGTATAAATTTTGTGATATATTATAGGGATGTACCTATTACGGTCGCATTTAGAGAGATTTCATGATAACAACCACAGACATATCAAGATAGATACCGCATGTGTGCCTTGACTTCGCGTGCCATATCGCGTTCCCAAACGATGAGCAATGCTCGTCTTTCGAAAGTCAGTTCTTTAGTTTGCTATCGGAATCGGACGTCAATCGAAATTTTAAAAATGCCGAAATGCCTAATTGTGCCGTATTGAGCAGTAGAAACTCGAATAGAAACGTTGGCCTAGGTAATGGACACGTTTCTTTTCATCGGTACGTCACAGTTAGTAGGAAAAAAGTGGCGCGCTCGTTTTCATACATGCGGTATCTATCTTGATCTATGTCTGTGATAAAAACTTTATTTATTAAAGATTTTGTCAGAAAATGTAAAGATTTTTATATGTTCCTGAATACAGCCGTGTGTAGCTCGTAGCAAGAGATCAAATGCTACAGCCACTGCTACGGCGTAGCACCGCTACGAAGCTGCTACGAATCTGTAGCAAAGCACCGTCATAATTTTAGCGACTGAATAATTACTGAGTGGGAAGTGGAGTAAATATTAGGCTAACTGAACTAAAGAAAACTTAAAGAAGGCGTAAATTTCATTGCCTAATCTACACGTCCTATGCTATTTTAATGAGTTACTTTGTAAGTTACATAGTATCGAACTTATTGCGAAAACGCTGAACCGAATTTGTTGTATGACATGATCGTGTCATACAACTGATTGTTGATGATTATTGATCATAGTTAATTACTTGGACATAATGATTGTGATACTTTTCTTTAAAAGCCAGACAACTCTAACATACACTACATTTCAGGTGGAGACGATAGGCGACGCGTACATGGTGGTATCCGGCTTACCGGAACGCAACGGTACGAGACACGCGTGTGAAGTGGCGCGCATGGCGTTGGCGCTGCTCGACGCCGTCCGGCGTTTCCGGATCAGGCACCGGCCGTGCGACCAGCTGAAACTGAGAATTGGACTCCATTCCGGTAAATAAATAATTAGTACAAAATACGTAGACAATTTGGAAGCGAAGTAGTTTCAAAAAGTATACTTACTCATTTTTAGGGTTCCGTGCCCAAAGGGTAAAAACGGGACCCTATTACTAAGACTTCGATGTCTGTCAGTCTGTCCGTCTGTCCGTCTGTCTGTCACCAGGCTGTAACTCAAGAATCGCTATAGCTAGACTTCTGAATTTTTTACAGATTATGTATAATATCTGTTGCCGCTATAACAACAAATAAGTATTTAAAACAAAATAAATTAAATATTTAAGGGGGGCTCCCATACAACAAACGTGATTTTTTTTGCTATTTTTTGCTCGGTATCAATAACGGCAACACATAGGTACTTGAAATGTTCACAAAATACTCGGTTGTATTTGTATTCTAATAACTAATAATAAAATTTAAATAAATTAAATAATTAAGGGGGGCTCCCAAACAAATAACATAAATTTTAGCCTATTTTGCTCTGTAGTTGTACGGAACCCTTCGTGCGCGAGTCCAACTCGCACTTGGCTGATTTTTTTAATACCAGATGCGCCTGTGATTGAAATTCACCGGTAATTTTTCCCTTAGAAAGAAAAATTAAAAAAAAAATCATTTAATTACAATAATTCACGTACTAGTAAAGAGTTGGTTGGAAAGATTTTTTTCGTGTAACTATTAATTCATGAAGCCCCAAGCGGCCACATCCGGCCGCGATAACAATGAAAAAGCTATTGTGTCTCGTTTTGCCACGACTGATGGGTTAATATCTAAAACTAGTGATATGACTAATAACTAGTGATATGACATCTTCACAATACAATATTGTTTTCCAAACGGATATCATTTTTCATACCGAAATAACTGGAATATAGCCAATAAGATGCTTAACCTGGACAATCGCCAATGGTGTTGAATTTAAAAAGACAACGATATACGACGTATTATATTTTATCTTGACACTTGGCATTTATAATATTCAAATAATATATGCGAAAGTGTGTCTCTGTGTCTGTCTGTCACCTATTCACGCCCAAACAGCTGAACCGATTTTAATATAGTTATGAAGATACTTTGAGTCCCGAGAAAGGACATAGGATACTATCCTTATTTATCCCGGAAAAATATGCGGTTCCCGCGCGATAAACGAATTACAGCGCATCAAAGTAACGGGCGTCATCTAGTTTAAAAAATTTTGGTTGCATTTGCACTGAAGCTTAAGCTTCGTTTTATTTATGTACATTAACATTATTAAATTTTATAACTATTTTCAGAGCCTATTAGAGGCCCAACTAATAAGCTTAATAAAGTATTTTCGTCCAAAATACCAAAGTGCTACGACTCTCAAATTTTAGTTTAAACTAGTCATGATACCTTTGTACGAGGCTTTTGAAATTTTAAAACTTTCAAATTAAAGGAATTAGCAATTCAAATCCTTTGAGATCAAAGTTGCGTTTTTAGACCGTATATTTGTGAGTTGGTTTTTATAAACCACAATTTATGAAATCTAAAGAGTTTTTTTTTACAGAAAAAAACTATTTTTTAGTAAATTACAAAACAATTTTTCCATCGTCCTGTATAATAATATTAAAAACAACGTAAAATGCGGCTATAGTGTAGGCTTACGGCCGGAATGATCGCAGGCTAAGTAGACATACACACAAAAACTTGTGAGTAAGTATGGTCAGGTCGGCTTGCAATGAATCCGATCAAATCTATTGGCCTCTCCGTATATCATGAAAGTTTATTACCAACAAAGGTAAATGAATAAGTCTAAATAAATTGTATAACTTGAACGCGAGAGGCATAATTTTCGTGATGAAAAAATGCGGGCAATTTTGTTAAACAAAGCCTTCATAACACGTCGACGAAAATGTAATTTTATATTCAACACCTGAGAGAATATCTAATTATTTTATCATATTTTGTATTTATTATACTGGATACGTAGCTTTGTTCACGCAAAACGAGAACTATATTATTTTTGATAAATATCCTAAAACTCTAGACAAGCTAACCTAACCAAACAAAAAATGTCCGTGTGTTTGTAGAACCTTTTCTCAACTTATAAAATGTAACTTGAACTCATAAAATATCAGAATAAAAGTTAACAATAATAATAAGAAGAATATAAAAATTAAAGTTATTAGTGCATTGAAAATTAGCTTACAAATGTATGTGTGATGGCAATTGGCTTTAATTCGAATATAAAATGCGACAGTTAATTTAAGTACTAAAATAATTTCTATTTTAAAATACATTATCATACACTCTTTTTTTATTACAACGTATTATTTGTATAATTAAAGCTTAAGTCACTTGGCGAATGAAACGGTAGGAATTACTCATAATAGAAAAACGAAGTTGGAATATTCTGCTGACTGTATACATTTTAGCAAGTAACTTACTAACATTGTTATACTGTAGTCACGTAGTATCTTATATCCACACGGCAGCTAAAAGCGGGGTATCCTATATCAGGGGATTATATCCATTTTCCCGATAAAGCAGGATTTACGTACTCGAGATTGTGATGATGAGATTTGTGATGCAAATGTATGGATCAATTTTTATCCGGTTTCGGCACTAGAGACAAAGTTTATGTAATGAAAAAAATGAGATTGACAGCTAAAGATCACAAAAAATATGCTTTGTTGAATATTGGTATGCTGGAATTTAAAGTTGAAATAAAACAGGACTTTTATTATGTTTGACTAGATGACGCCCGCAACTTCGTTGTGCAAAAATAAGTTTATCGCGCGAGAACCGTATTCTTTCCGGGATAAAAGTATCCCATATCCTTTTCTGGGACTCAAAGTATCTCTATATTAAATATTAGGAATATTGGTTAAGCGGTTTGGGCGTAAAGAGGTAACAGATAGACAGACAGAAAGACAGACAAACACACCTTCGCATTTATAATATTAAGTATATGGATTTAAATTTAATAGCTGTCATTAGTAATTATTACTGTTAAAGTTTACATAAACTTTCGTGTAAATACATAAATTTTATGTCTTTCTCAGGTCCATGCGTAGCTGGTGTGGTTGGTCTGAAGATGCCTCGATACTGTCTATTTGGTGACACGGTGAACACAGCTTCAAGGATGGAGTCCAACGGAGAAGCCCTGAAGATCCACGTGTCACCGACAACAAAGGCCCTTTTAGACACATTTGGGACCTTCCATTTAGAATGCCGTGGCGAAGTCGCTATGAAGGTAAGGCTTTGTTAGGAACAGAAAATATAAAAATAATGTCTATTTTTGCACAAAAAATTATTAATATCACATAGATAATTTGGGAGGAAAACACAAATATTTTCATTCAACACAATGGTTTCATTATCTGTATTGTTACAGGGAAAAGGAACTCTAGTCACATATTGGTTATTGGGGGAGATCGTGGATCCGAACGCACAAAAGGAAATTCGGAAGGCGCCATTAGCAAAATTGCAATCCCAGTCTATACAGAGTGGATCACTATCCCATCTGACACCTTTCAAACAACGATTGGACGGCTCGAGATCGTCTAGCAGACGCGGTTCGGGAGTTTTCGTCCAAAAACCTGACGTGAACAAACTGATCAAAGAAGTACAGCCTAAATTACAAGTGATAAAACTGCAGAGACAACATTCCGATCCCACTGAGATAGTCACCAACGGTATAGACGACAAACAGGATAAGCTAAGTATTTCAAATTCCATACCCCTAAACGTAAACTTTCTGAACCATAAGGTGTGTCAGAGCGGTCAACCGAAAGTTAAGCTGAAAGATTGTCAGACCAAATCATTGGGTAATCACAAAACTAAAACAGGGAATAACAATTGGATAGCTAAAATTCCAACAGCTACATCCTTCGACACTGGTATCAAAAAGAGCGACGAACATTTGAAGGACTATAGCAGCGTACCTCTCCTATCCAATGGTGAGCTGCCGAATGATTCGATAGTATAGATAATAAGCATTATTTCTGGTCATATATTATTGAAGGTAGTCACAATTATAAGATAAAAGTATGAAAAACACAAAATGAATGGTCGTGAAAAATATATTTTAAGCAAGTAATTAAGCTCAAAACATTAGAGAAGAAGTATCCTTTATCTTAAATTAAATTAATGTTATTGTTGAAGTAGCGAGAAAAATATATAATATAAGATAAACTTAATTCACTGAAAGCATCACATTCATAAAACTAGAATAGTTATGTCAAGCAATAAGTATTTTAATGTTTACAAACATAACTTATTGTTAATGAAATAGAAACACTGGTAATTATTTATTATTACAAGAAGAACTTATTTGGTGGTATTTAATTTAAGTACACGTCATTGATGTAAATTATGATAAGAATAATTTTCAAGATATCGTTAGTAGTAATTGAAATAAATGTTATATTAAAATTCATATTAATAATAATACGTGTTTGAGTAGGTTGTTTTTTAAAATACTAATATTTTTAAAGTACTAATTACATGATTTATGAAATATTTTGTTACCAACAAAGAGTCAATTTTGCATTAGAGTTACCAAGTTCAAAGATAAAATATAATAATATCATTAAAAATATATTGCCAAAGTAAAAAAATAGCAGGTAGATGATATTTTTATCATTAGAAATGGCAAAAATTCATTAAATATTTTACAAATTCAATAAAATGTGTAAACTTTATGAAGTACTTATGTGATTTGTGATTTATGCTCAATTATAGTTCTCTCTGTAGATGGTGTGTAAGTCAATGTTTGTAAATATCTTTTATCTAGCACTTAATTATTATTATATTATTATTAATTAGCACAAAATTATTATAAATTGTTTCAGAATTGATTGTTTAATATTTACTTTTATGATGCATTTATAGATTACGGAATTGCAGTGTTATTTTTAAGATCAATTATTTTAGAGCTGGCCTCTTTATTGATTGATAAAATAGCGATAATTTAGGATACAAAAAGCGAAGGATATAGATGCACTTTTTATAGGCGTGGGTTTACTGCCAAACTACGATAAAACTACCAGGGTATATTATCAGATAATTTTGTGAAGTTACCACGATAAAATATTATGATGAATAGAATACGTCAAATTGACGATATTTAGCTATGCCCACACTGTGCACATTCGTCTTCAATTTTCGTCATCTTCTTTCACTTAACTTTCGTATTGGCGCATTCAATAATTGAATGCGTCAACGAACACAACGCCAACATTGTCATTAAAGAACAAAGCGAAAGTTTTGGATACGGTCAGAGGCATGCGTCGCGGGCATGTCTCACGTTCGCTGTTGACTGCGTTATAACGCATGCCCTTGATGAACAAAAAAAGGCACAGTGTGGACAAAGCTTTTAAGTGACTTTCCGATCTTTGCCGCAAGCGACCGCGACCGACTATAACTCAATTAATATGCCACTTTATGACATAGCCTATAGGTTTCATTTTCCATCGACATTGGTCTAGCGACCCATGCCGCCGGTGTTTGTAGTGGCGTAGAGCGCCTATGGGTCAATTCAGACCGCAACGCGACGCGTAGATGCTTTTTTCTAAATTTGTACTGAATTGAATTTCAATTGCAAATCTGTCAAATCCGTACAAATTTAGAAATGCATCTATATCGCCGGTTAGACGGTCAAATTTTCATCAATCTGATCCATCAATCTAATTGACGGAATATTGATGGTTTTAAAAAGTTCATATTAAAAATATGATTAATCTATCAATCCGTGGGTTAGACTGTCAATTTTTTTTATCCAACAATATTCCGTCAATTAGATTGATGGATCAGATTGATGAAAATTCGACCGTCCAAACTGTGTCTATGCGTTCGGTCTGAATTAACCATGAGTCATAAAGCGGCGTTTTATTTGAATTTTGTTGTTCGGAACGGTATCTTTTATGTTAACAAAGAATACTTTTTGTAAACAATGTTCCCAGTATAGTAGACAACGCTAAAATCACACATTGTTTATTTTAATGAGATTATAATGCAACAAACACAAAAATTAGTAGAGAAACATTAACCGTTTTTATGGGGTCAAAAATTTAGTAGAATTCATGCGTTATGGGTCAATTTATACGTAAACGCAGAGTCGAAGCGCAGTAGCACTCTACGCTAGCATAAATTGACCCTATGCTAGCCTACAATTTGTTTTTTTTTTAATGAACTATTATTAAATTTGGTTTGCATTCTACCATATATACTTAACTTTGTGCATATTTCAAGGTGTTTAGTTACTATACAGATTTTTCTGTTTGTTGCTTTGATGTAAATAATTGTGATTATTTATTGTAAATATTATAGTATTACTTTGTAAAATCATTGTGATCATAGTACGTTTTATGTTAGAGGACGGTATCGTTCTATCCTAATAGCAATTAAATAAAAGTGTGTAAAAGTATTTCTCTTTTTTTTAACCTGTATTTAGGACGTAAAAAAATATAAATTGTAGAGGTTACTGTAGATGAACTTCTTTTGAAAAAAGCATAGCCTATCCATACTAATACTACAAATGTGAAAGTGTCTGTCTGTCTATCTGCCTATAAGTTAACTCTTTGGTATAAAGATACTTTAAGTCCCGGGAAAGGACATAGGATACTTTTTATCCCGGAAAAATGTACGATTTCTGCGCGATAAACGAATTTTGGCGCGACGGAGTTGCGGGCGTCATTTAGTATTGAATAAATTAAAAAATATTATAAAACCCCCCAAATTAAGTGAGCGAGCTGATGATGATGTACCATCGAAGAAATTGATTCATAGGTAGTCCTACGTCACTTGGTCGAGTTATGTCAATTCAATGTTATTCGTGATCTGTCGGCTGGGTTCCACATAGCGCGACCAAATTACGTAGGTCCACCATCTGCCTATGAATCAACTTCTCTGATAGTACAACAGCTAAGAACAAGGGCTTTTCAAACAAAAAACTAGGTCAAAATCAGTCCACCCGTTTAGATCCTACAATACCACCTACAGACATACACTGATAGACACATCAAACTTATTGTCAGATTTCTTCGGAGGTTACAAACTTTTAAAGTGGCTTTAGACCTGCAGATGTGCACTTATAAAGTTCCAAGTGCAATATGTCGGTTGGAAATTGGAGTTTGGTTCTTTTACGATATCTAGGTTAACAAGCTAGCGACCTTCTTGGTGCTAAGTGGTCTCCAATAAAAATAAAATCATTGACATATCGGATAAAATGTAGCTGATGTTCAAAATCTATCTATACTTATAAAATTACATGTCCTGAGTCCTGACTGACTGACTGACTGACTGATTCATCATCGCTGAACAAAAACTGTTGAAGTCACAGCAACGAAATTTGGTGAGTAGGGTTGTTTCATTAAGTAGACACTCACTAAGGAAGGAATTTTGAAAATTTTACTCAAAAGGGGGTGAAATAGGGGTTGAAAGTTTGAATGAAAGCCCGTCATATCTTGAGTTGAAACATGAAACTTTATTTTTGGGTTACTGATTAAAAATGAATGGATACGTATTTAAGCGTTTTTGGAAATTCTACCCCCAAGGGGGTGAAATAGGGGTGAAAGTTTGAATGAAAGTCCGTTTTTTCTTGAGTTAGAAACATGAAATTTAATGTTTGGGCTACTGATTAAAAATGATTGGATACGTATTTAAGCGTTTTTGGAAATTCTACCCCCAAGGGGGTGAAATAGGGGTAGAAAGTTTAAACGAAAGTCCGTCATTTCTTAAGTTAGAAACATGAAAGTTTATTTTTGGACTGCTGATTAAAAATAAAAGCATTTTTGGAAATTCTACCCCTAAGGGGGTGAAATTGGGGTTGAAAGTTTGAATGAAAGTGTTTTCATTTCTTGAGTTAGAAACATGAAACTTTATTTTTGTGCTACTGTTTAAAAATGAATGGATATGTATTTAAGCGTTCCTGGTAATTCTACCCCAAGGGGGTGAAATTGGGGTAGAAAGTTTCAATGAAAGTCCGTCATTTCTTGAGTTAGAAACATGAAAGTTAATTGACGTTTGCGTTTGACGTTTGCTTAAATAGGGTCCCGTTTTTACCTTTTGTATAAGGAACCACAAAAAGGGGAAAACTCTTTGTTATTTTACTATGTTAACGCGAACGAAGTCGCGGGCAACAGCTAGTATTTACATATATAAAATTTTAAACTCATATTTTTGAATCAATTAAAAAAAGATCTATACCCAGTTTTCGTATAGGTTAGTCTACATCACCGTTAAACAGTCAAATTTCAAAAGTGTAGTATGTATTTATGTATATTTGTATGTTTGTACTAATGTACTTGAGATTAGATAAAATCCTCCAACCGGGATCGAACCTGCACCCAATCAAATACGAAAAAAAGGTCCACCCATTGAATATTAATTTAGAGTAACATTACGTCTAGAATATTAATTTAGAGTAACATTAGTAAAGTCATCTATCATAGTTAATTGCTCTTGATACAGTAATTAGATTTGTAATGTTTACATTATGTTACAGCCTCCAGGCTTTTGATAGCTCGGAGTGTGTATGATGAGTATTTATGGGAACATAACATCACATAATATTTACTATTATTTCACACTAATTAACAAAATTTAGTATTTTGATACTAATTGTGATAAACTATTATTCAAAAAAGTTTTTCAGGACTCGCAGATAGGCAGAGTTACTAAATCTTAGATTAAGCAATAGATGTATTAAAGTAAATCGTACGTACACTACAGTTCCACAGGGACTGTGCTTTTTACTAGCATAAAAACTCAAAGACTAGAGTATGTTAACGAAATAATGTATTGTTTTAAAAATATAAAAAAACAATAAAATATTTGTAAATACCTAGTTACTGACGAATAGTCAGTTTATAATATTAATAAATTGAGGGTAACACAGTAAATAATATGACCAAAATCTAACACATTGCATACGAGAATATTGACTGAAACGTTATCAAACGCCGAACAAAACTTTTTCGTTGCGGTCTATGTTGGTGCTGCCTCTAGCTTAAAGACATTTATTTTTTTTTTTTTTTTTTTTTTTTATTGATTTATTGCAGTAATATATTCTATTTGAACGTCGTCGGTGTACTAGCAGCGTAAAGGTAGTTACGGTTATCTTAAACGACTAGCCACAGCCCACAACAATTAATAATAAGTAATCGATCGTAAACCACAAACCATGAACGGAGAGTAGATATTGACCGCGATGTCACTAATGTACGTAGCAGATGTTTTATTACGTGTCAGTTCACATTACAACGTTAGGAGGCGATGCGATGCATTTTTAAATGAGCTACTCAAAACTGATCTTTATTTATTGCACAGAAAGATGCACTGTCTGAGCTCGAATTTATCTTGGTCATTGATCTTGCCATCCGGTTTTGGTTGTCTATTCCAAATTTAAATCGCCTAGTGTTGAAGAAGAAAATATCGCACACAAACAGTAAATTTTCTTTATTGCAAAATCAACAGAACAAATATGATTTTAGACACACCATTCTCTTATCGTTTTCAAAGTCTGACAAATCCAAATCTTGTTTCGTTCTGTTCTTTTTATTATTATTTAGCCTCTTTTTCCGAATTGTCTGTTTTGCAGTGTTATAAGAATTTTTTTGTTATATATAGTCTCTTAATTCGGTGTGCCTGTTGGCAAAGGCCTCCTCCAGCTCTTTCCAGTATTTTCTATCCTGTGCTACTCTTGTCCAGTAGGGTCCAGCAATGGGGATTGTCTGTTTTGCAGTGTTATACTAATTTTCTTGTTATATATAGTCTCTTAATTCGGTGTGCCTGTTGGCAAAGGCCTCCTCCAGCTGTTTCCAGTATTTTCTATCCTGTGCTACTCTTGTCCAGTAGGGTCCAGCAATGGGGATTGTCTGTTTTGCAGTGTTATACTAATTTTCTTGTTATATATAGTCTCTTAATTCGGTGTGCCTGTTGGCAAAGGCCTCCTCCAGCTCTTTCCAGTATTTTCTATCCTGTGCTACTCTTGTCCAGTAGGGTCCAGCAATGGGGATTGTCTGTTTTGCAGTGTTATACTAATTTTCTTGTTATATATAGTCTCTTAATTCGGTGTGCCTGTTGGCAAAGGCCTCCTCCAGCTGTTTCCAGTATTTTCTATCCTGTGCTACTCTTGTCCAGTAGGGTCCAGCAATGGGGATTGTCTGTTTTGCAGTGTTATACTAATTTTCTTGTTATATATAGTCTCTTAATTCGGTGTGCCTGTTGGCAAAGGCCTCCTCCAGCTGTTTCCAGTATTTTCTATCCTGTGCTACTCTTGTCCAGTAGGGTCCAGCAATGGGGATTGTCTGTTTTGCAGTGTTATACTAATTTTCTTGTTATATATAGTCTCTTAATTCGGTGTGCCTGTTGGCAAAGGCCTCCTCCAGCTCTTTCCAGTATTTTCTATCCTGTGCTACTCTTGTCCAGTAGGGTCCAGCAATGGGGATTGTCTGTTTTGCAGTGTTATACTAATTTTCTTGTTATATATAGTCTCTTAATTCGGTGTGCCTGTTGGCAAAGGCCTCCTCCAGCTCTTTCCAGTATTTTCTATCCTGTGCTACTCTTGTCCAGTAGGGTCCAGCAATGGGGATTGTCTGTTTTGCAGTGTTATACTAATTTTCTTGTTATATATAGTCTCTTAATTCGGTCTGCCTGTTGGCAAAGGCCTCCTCCAGCTGTTTCCAGTATTTTCTATCCTGTGCTACTCTTGTCCAGTAGGGTCCAGCAGTTAGTTTAATTTCGTCTTCCCATCTCATGGCGGGTCGACCTCTTGTCCTTTTGCCATCTCTTGGATACCACATAATGACTCTCTGACTCCATTTACTTTATATATAGACTCCATTTACATAATATCTATGGACGCTTCACACCACGTCAGTCTGGCCCCGTGGTAAGTACCTGAAGGACTTGTGTTACGTGTACCAGACAACGGAAATATATTTAATACTTTTATACTATAAATACATATATTTAAGATTTTTATTATATGATACACATATTTAATACACATCCATGACCCAGGAACTTAGAAAACTTTTTGTTCCGTCGGCGGGACGCGAACCCACGACCCCCGGCTTGAGCTACCAACAGCCCACCAACTGAGCCACAGAGCATATCTATACGTCTGAGGATGTCGATTACTTTAGTTTTCATCCTGATTATTAGGCTAAGCTGTCGGTCTTGTAGTTTGCACCCCATCATGCTGCGCTCCATGGTTCTCTGGCATTTTGCTAGTTTATCTCTATGCACTTTGGAAAGGGACCATGGGCCTGAGTCAAGACGAATTCGTAATCGCTTCGTTATAGAATCGCCGATGAAAATGTATGGAATTGACATAAGCGTTCGTTAATATGACGTTGACGTTCGACTCGTCTTATGTCAATTCCATACATTTTGATCGGCGATTCTATAACGAAGCGATTACGAATTCGTCTTGACTCAGGCCCCATGTTTCAGAGTCATAAGTTAGACAGGGGAGGACACATGTATTAAAAGTCTTGCTTTTTATACGCAAGCTTAAGTCTTCGCTTTTAAGAATCTCTTTTAGTGACCAAAATTTGTTCCAACCATGTGCTATTCTTTTTTCTATTTCTTTGGTCATTTGGTCCTCGAAGGAAATTATCTGTCCAAGGTAAGTATAGTTTTTGACATATTCTAGTTTGTAGCCACTGACTGTTATGTCTTGGTTTGCAGAGTTTGTCATCACCTTGGTCTTACTGGTGTTCAATTCTAAGCCTACGTTTTTGCTGGCGGCTGTTAGATCGCTCAGCATAAGTTCTGTTCTTCACTTTTTCGGAAATTGACATAAAACCATAAAGTAATGCAGTAATGTGCCAATTCGCAACTCCTAAAAATGTATCGTATCGCCTTGTCACGTTGCAATGTGGACTGACCCTAACGAGTAACGTGTAGGTAGGTATATCGATAATGTATGTTTTTTTAATTTTTACACATTAATTTGAAAGATTACAACGCGTTTGTATGAAGATCTTCTACTTTTCCAATATGTACGGTATATTCATGGGCGCCGGCAGAAATAATTTCCAAGGGGTGCAGATTTAGTTTTCTTTCTTTTCTTTTCTTTTTACTTTTTACGAACAACAGTGACTGTCTATTTACGTCAACATAATACATTTAGTGCCGAAACTTTACGAACTATCCTTGTACGGCATGGTAATAGGGTTACAAAATGCTTTTTATTTCAATAATTCCTGTTGATCCCGAGATTCCCAAGGGGTGCAAGTGCACCCCCTGGCACTGTTGTGTATATTATGTATATTATATTACATTATATTATGTATGTTGTGTATATTATATTACACACCCCTGTCGGCGCCCATGAGTATATTATGTTCTTTTAATTAACTCTAATAACGGAAAAAGCGTGTGCAAAAATGTTTTGCTCGTTTGTTATGCTGCTCAAGATATAATACGCCATTAACTGATCAAACAGTCACGTTGAGCTTTTTATTTCAACAAATTGAGGCTACGGGAGATCATCCATCATCGGTGTTTTCAATTTGCTATTAGTCATATTATAATGCTTGAAAAATAGACAAAATAGATAGCAAAAGTTGAAAAATACTCTTCAGGCTCACGCTCTTGTAACTATCTTAGATATAAATAAAAATGAATTTAAAATACCGTTAGTCTTGCTAAAACTCAAGAACGGCTTAAACGATTCGGCTAGAAATGTTAGTATTAAGAGGGAAGTGATACAAAGTTCACCTGGTCATCTACTTCATTTTTAATAATTATGTCTAACAAAATCATATCATTATTATGTTTAATTTTTTACCGTTAGTTCTTTCTACCAGTACCTTATTGTAATATTGAAACAGAATAGTATAGAATGGAACGGGACAGAACGGGACGATTGGAGAAGCGAGCAGATCAAAGCAGAACAGAACAGATCAGGTCAGAACAGATTGGAGCACAACTTGTTTTGGGCTTCGATAGCTCAACAGTGAAAATGCTGTGCAGTCGATGATGATTATGAAAAACTAATTTTCGCAGCGAAGTATCCACGTTTATGTAAATGCAAGTACCTACTAAAGTGCCTGAATATTTTACCCCATGAAATTTCCTCAACGTTAATAGTTTATCTAAGAGATTTAGTATGGGTCCTTGGACATTAAAATTTACAACGTGTAGAAAATATGTAGCTTGTAAAACTTAACTCTATGCCTCCGTGTAGACTAAAATTATTATAAGAACTACAAGCTCTAGAAATAATATTATTTCGAGTACGGTACCTACTACCTAGTTGTTTTGCTTGTTTGGCTGTTCAAGTATTCGCGGGCAGCTGGGCGAGTGAAATAATTTCTTTCTATACCCAAATTTAAGCAGAAGCTTTTTACTTAAACTTTACGCATAAAAATGGCTTTCTGGCAAAGGCCATTTTTAGCGTAAAGTTTTAGTAAAAAGATTGAAAAAAAAAGAAAAGATTGATCGGGCTCTGTCATGCTAACGTTAATCATAAATCTGTCGCCACTCGCCAGGGTTTGATATATACTGAACTAAACTACGAAGGTTCGTCATCTGCCTTAGGCCGTGTTTCCACCTGCAAGCAAACTCGCGGAAGTCTTGCGTGAGTTTCTTGCAATATTGTTTACATTTCATACTAATTCCTGCAATTTATTGCTGCAATAAAATATGTCGTGCAAGAAGCTCGCGGATAAATGCCATACGAAACTAGACCGTATATCTGCGGTGACCCGCAGAGAGATCTGTCGCGAGTCCTCGCAGACATGCTTAGACATGCTATCGCAACTACTCGCAGGGAGCGCTTGACAAATTGTCGCGACAGTACTTGCTACAGGGTTTACACTTGCAAGCTGCTGTCAGACAGACTGTCAGATACTTCTCGCGACAGTTGTCTTGCAGCTGGAAATACGGCCTTACATTGCCTTACCATTCTCGTAATAATCGTGCTATTTCTATATTCATAACAGCGTATCAATCGCAATTGCAATGGGGATTGTCCATTTTTTTTTAATTTTGCTCATTACAAAAACATTTCGAGGATTAAGGTCAGTGATCGTTTCTCTGTATATAAACAAAAAAAATACCCATTAGTTACTTATATTTTTGAACAAATATGTTTAACCTTAGTTTGACCTTCAATGGCGTTAAATTAGCAATAAATTTGACCAACATTACGTTTCGAACTTTTGGTAAGCTTCTCATATCAGCTTTCACATAATGAGAACTTGCATTTGACGAACCAGCCATTATAAATAAGATGAAAGGAAAAAAAACATACTGCAGAGGTCAATTGGCCGCCGATGATGACGTCAGGGCGAAACTTTAAAAATTTATTGAGAAGAAACTAGCCAATGAATTTCAAAAATATTTAATTTGTATTCTTAAAAAACCCTATTTTAACGAAAAAAAATATAAAAAGTACATGTGATTTTTTTTGGACAATGCCCATTGTGAGTGTAGAAGGATATTCATCGCAAAAATACTAAATAAAAAATACGTCAGTACAGTCGTGCTCGGAATACGAACTGGTAAAATACGTGTGCGAGGTTGCCAGATAAATAATGACTTCTTCTTGAATAAATAAAATATGTTTAAGGGAAAAATACTCGTACATAGTCGGGGGCAGACCAGATTAAAAATACTTTTAATTAATCTTGTTTTATCTGGCTGTGTAGGAGGGGTATATAAAGATATACCCCTCCTACACAGCCAGATAAAAAAGCCAACCAAATAAGTAGTAGAAAGCTACTACTTATAATATGCGTATTGGTCACATAAACTTGTCGCATTCGAAAGCCTCCTAGTTTTCTTTGTCTCACTAGAGTCTGCTTTGACTCACTAGTCAAAGCAGACCGTTTTTGTTTTATATATTATAAAAGTTAGGTTACAGTAAAATATAATTATACTGTCTTATGTTTTATCATTTAAGATTTTTTGAAATTGATTTTTTTCTAAAAGTAAAGCACTTTTGTAAGCTGGTAGCACCATGGCTACGCTACATTACAGAACAATCTACAAGTAAATAACGAATGTGGGAGTTATAAGTCAAACTGGCTTACCGCGTCTATAATTTGCGTTTTTTCGAAAATCTAAAAACTACTAGGCTTTTAAGGTGACGCCGCGTTAAAGCACTAATATATATTCTGTGGTTAAAGTAAAAAATCGTTTTGGATATGCTTTCTTTGAGATCGCTTGTTTTCTATGAGAGGCCCGGCCTCTCATAGAAAACAAGAAATGGAACAGCAAGAAATGGAAAGGGCGTAAGCGACGAAATGGTTTTTGTAGCGTAATTTAAAAACCATAAATATATTTCATGTAAGCTATAGGCAAATTATAGTGTATGCTTGAACTAATCTATGTACAAATTTTGGAAGCTTAAATCGCTCTCCTCTGTTGGCAAAATTAGAATCCCTGTTTTTATAGTGGTCTTTTTGATTAATTATTCTGTGTTATAAAAGTTGATCAATCGTTTTGTGCTATGGGTAATTCAAAGATAAAGACATGATGAATACTGACAATGAACTTTAATTTCTTAGCTTTAGTCATTGCTGAAAAAAATCGATATCACTGCAGCATTATCAGGGCGTCACCTTAATAGCGTTAAACAATAATTTTGTACCTTAAGATAATAATAATAAAATCAAAGATGAAGCGCAGCTGGTGACAAACCAGTATGAACATTATAAAATAGTCCATCAATTTTATCCGACAATCCGCTTCAGCTTAATGAAGAGTAAGTTATGTTTGTTACTGGACCATAGAAAGTGGTAGATACGGCAAGAAATTTTGATATGGCTACGACGGCTGCCGTCCATGCGTGCCGTCGACAAGTACCGTTCATCTGTAAGAGCGCTAAGGGCCTGTTTCACCACTTCCTGATAAAGTGCCGGATATGCTATCCACAACATTTTTGACAGATTCTCCATACTCCTGTCAAGTTAATTGGTGGATAGCCTATCCGTCACTTATCAGGAAGTGATGAAACAGGTCATAAGTTCATAACTTTGCCTAGTCTATCATACAGATATTAATAATAGACCATATTTTTATGATACAATAACTTATATCAAGAAGATGTTCAGAAGTTTTAGAGATCAGCCAAAAAAAACCTGTATTCTATGCATACACGTCTTTTTCTTATCCCAGACATTTTCCGCGCGATAAAAAAAACATAATGTCAGTATTTAGCTTTATGGCGGCAAAGTTTGTGACCCGTCTGGGGCGAGCCATTTGATACAATATCTGACTGAGGTCCTTCACTTCGGGGGACAATAAACTAAAATTTAGCGTGAAAGTTACTAATTAGATTAAACAATTAGAGGTTACCCGTGAGTTTGGAAGAAATCCTTAATATTGCCACGATAAAAGTACTAGGAATGTGTCTGTTATCTCAACAGACTTATATAGTAATCAATCTTCAAGTCCGCTTACAATGAAATGAAACGTAGCTTCGCTAGTGCAATGTATTAATACAAAAATTAAAATGATACAAAAAGTGTAATATTATTCCTATTATAACACAGTTAACTCTACTGTCTCATAATTTTCACCATGGTAAGTTAATTTACATCAACATTGAATTATGACCACAATCGAGTTATTTCCTGTCCAAAAAGCCACACATTTTATTATATTTCGAAGTTAATGAAATATAGCAAAATTTTTGTTTTTCAGTGCTCTAAAAACCTGTTGGTTGCCACATTGTGAATAAGCTACTTTATATGGCAACTAGCGACCCGCCCCGGCGTCGCACGGGTATAAAATATATAGCCACTGAAAAATTGATTAAAATCGATAGCCTATCACGATCCTTCATGTGGTCTACTTCTTATCTGTGCCAAATAACATAAAAATTGCTCCAGTAGTTCGCGAGACAAACCCTTTCAAATAATTTCCCCCGTTTTTTCCACATTCTCCTATTAGTCTTAGCGTGATAAAATATAGCCTATTGCCTTCCTCGATAAATGGGCTATCTAACACTCAAAGAATTTTTCAAATCGGACCAGTAGTTCCTGAGATTAGTGCGTTCAAGTTAGCCCTTTCAAATAATTTTCCCCGTTTTTTCCACATTTTCCTCTATTTCTTCGCTTCCATTAATCTTAGCGTGATAAAATATAACCTTCCTCGATAAATGGGCTATCTAACACTGAAAGAATCATTAAAATCCGTTGCGTAGTTTTAAAGATTAAAGGGAACAAAGGGACATGAGGGAAAAAAAAAGTGACTTTGTTTTATAATAAGTCTAGATAGACAATGCGAGGCGATGCAATGATAAGCATAAAATTATAGTAGACGTAAAACACTACTGAGACGTTGTAGTTAGACAATATTTTGTCCTTATGTTAAGCAAACATTGTATAAAATATTATAACTGTGTATACAGCGAGGATATTTTTATTAGCAAAGACAGAGAGCAGACAAACTCGTTCAAGACAGTAGGATGCCTTACCCTACTTTTCATCACAGAAAACAAAACTTTCAGTGATTTTGTTGACCTAAATAACTAGATCAAAGACTACAGCAATTCCGTACAGACTCAGTACTTTTGTGGTTTTTGTCTTATCACAGTAGTAATTTGATGCAAGACAATATCGTGAAACAGATGGCCAGAAGAAGATTTAGGCCGTCTGCCCACTACCACCTTCAACGAGAACGAGATTATTTTGGGCAGATAAAATGCCACTATATGACCTAGGCTATAAGGTTTCATTTTCCATAGACATTCTAGCGGCCCATGCCGCCGCTGTTTGTACTGGCGTAGAGCAAAATGAAACCTGTAGCCTTAGGACCCAACAGACTCAGTGCGTTCACTCGATCAAGCGTTAGGACCTGTCAGACCGAGAGCGGTCCTATGTGAGTATCTTTATATAACGTAAAATAAAACAGAGAACGCAAAACTGACCGCTTGAACGCTTGACCGCGTGACCGCTCTCTGTTTGAAAAGTCCCTTAAAGCGGTCATTTTTGCGTTCTTTGTGTTACATAACATAACAAAGATATAAAGGGATCGTTCTCACTGCGTCAGAATGCGTTCTGTGTGACAACATAAAGAACGCAGAACTGACCGCTTTAATGCTGCGTTTCCACCGGAGAAAAGCTAATCTGCGTTGCGAGGAATGTGTTTTATCAAGCTATGCATGCGTAACGCTAGACCGCGTGAACGCTCTCTGTCTGAGAGGTCCTTTAGATGTCATACAGTGGCATTTTATCGAGCCAATAATATTATAATATCGTCGTATGGTGACGGCGGTGATGGACATACAGCCTTAATTCTGTCCTTTCTTGAGTACCGGTTGTCTAGGACTTGTACTCCATTATTAATTGTTAAGTCCTCAGTTCCTAAAATAGAAGCTTAGGTTTCTAAGTTTCCAAGCAATCATTAGCAAAATTTAATATCGTTCAGTTTCCTGTAATATATTTCCAATACAATTCTCTTAAATTCTAAACATAATAATTTTATTCTCATTCATACTAATATTATAAATATGAAAGTGTGTCAGTCCGATTGTTACCGCTTTACCGCCAAATCAATTGAGCTGGGTATAGATGTACTTTGAGACGGGAAAGGACATAAGATGCTTTTTCTTCCAGAAAAATGTACGATTCCCGCGCGATAAACGAATTCCTGCGCAACGGAATTGCGGGCTAGTCAAAAATATAACAATTTTATTTTAATTCTAAACTTGAGTTAGATGTAAGTTATAACGTTAAGTTGGTAAAACACAATGGTTTGAAGGTAGGTTAGGTAAGGTAATTTACATTAGCTGTAACTTACCTTACCCTTAGGGAGCCACCTATTACGTACCTATGTAAAGAGTCCTTTTCCACTTACCCGCCGACGGCTTGAGCGAACGCCCGGCGTCCGGCCACCGGGCTAGGCACTTAAATATATTTTATTGATATTCTTGTACACAAGTACGTTCCTTAGGATGTAAATAACCAAACTATACCACAAACCCATTTTGGCACTGTTTCTCAGTAAAACTCATGTAACTCAGTAACTAAATATCCTGAGTTCCTGACTAAATATTGCATAGCATTTTTATCAACTTATGCAATAATTATAATTGCAATATTGTCAACTTTTATAACACAGATCAATCAAAATGACCTCTGTAAAAAAAAGGATTCCTATTTTACCAACAAAGGAGAGTGATTTAAGCTTCCAAAACTTGTACATAGATTGGTTCAAGCATACACTTTAATTTGCCCATAGCTTATATGAAATGTGTTGCCCGCCTCTCATAGAAAACAAGCAATCCAAAACATATTATCCATACACAGTTTTTTTACTTTTTTTTACTTCTTCCTAAATTCGCAGATCGAATGTCTGTCAGTGCGAATATCGACATAAATGACATTAAAATAACATTCATATCAGCGCGCCTTGTACGGTGGCGGTTACGACGCTCGCCGCGTCCATGATAGGGCGAAATAGGAGAAAAAACCTTTTTACTTAGATAAAAAATATTATAACTAAACACCTATACAATCATTTCCCTGTAAAATTTTAATAGTAATCGAACTGTCCAAATTATTTTTTGATTGAGTCCCTGTAAGTCCTACAAAACTCAAAATGTTTTTAAAATCGAGGTTGTTTTGGAATTTTTTTTATCGAGTAAAATTATCTGTATTGTGTTTCTAACCAAAAAACTCACTAGTTAAAAGATGTATCTATACATGTATATATTTTTCAGTTTTTTTGAATGACGCTATCCTTAAAAATTACTCATTCTAGAAACGTGAATTTGGAAGATCGGGCCCTTAACGCGGGGTCACCTTAGTGCGGCAGTCCCCGTGTGCCACGCGTATTTTTTTAAGTTTTTATTTAACTTGCTCTGTATTTTATGTATGTGAGTAAGTTCTACGTGGAATTTTTGAACTCAACTTTTTTTCTCCGAGTACCTGTTCTAATTTCTAGTATATTTTTAAACATATTTTCTACCACATTGTGTTGACCTATTTAATGTTCCATGATTTTTATATTCCCGATTTAAAGCACAAAATATTACTGTCGGCCGGTCTAATGGAAACATACATAAGTCTAATATTTGAAGATTCAGACTTGCGATACATCAAAGTCCAAACTTGTTCCCTTTAAGTGGCATGTAATTCGTCTTTGTATTTCGGAACCGTCGGGAAATATCTAAAATATAGTTGTAGTCAATAATAATGGAATGATACTTTTCCTTCTTGTAATATATCTTTTTGCCTTGTAACAAGCCTCGACCTTCTGAATATTATGTATAATATATATTATACATAATATTCAGTTATATAATTCAAATTTATAAAAAAAAATTGAGTTATATAACTCAAAGGTGTACTGACATAGTGATCTATCAACGCACAGCCCAGACCACTGGACGGGTCGGGCTGGAACTTGGTATGTAGGTAGTTGTTATGACCTAGGCATCCGCTAAGAAAGGATTTTAATTAAACAATTCTACCCCCAAGGGGAAAAAATAGAGGATTAAAGTTTCACTGAAACTTTGACAATTTTAAAACCGATCAGGCTGAGACTCTGATACCTAATAAATAATATTACTTTTTAACGGGAACGAAGCCGCGGGCAATAGCTAGTTGGACATAAAAATAACTTAAAGCTCTACAACATAACTACAAGGCTGTTTTAATATAAGAATTCTTGTTGTTGTCATTCAAGAAACAAAGGTTTTCTAAATGAAATTAAAAGTAATTAGTCCTTACAAAATGGGTAAAACATTAAACCTACTGACCTTTTCAATTAAAAGCGATAAATGTCACTCCTTAAAAGCTAAAGCTAAAATGTTATGAAAAAAAATAATATGGAGTGAATTTTTGGTATAAAAATCTATAATCCGTGTTACTTTGGCTTCAACCTGTGACGAAGGTCTCCTAATTGAATGACGCACTTCTCAGGTAGCACAAAAAATAATAACATTTATACTTATTCAGAAGGTTATTTACCGAGAGGGAATAAACATTTATAAAAATTAAGGTCTTTTGGGGTTGAACATAAGTGTTTTTCTGGATTAAAAAGAATGTATATATCTTTATTTTAAGCTTATACAAAAAACGTCATGCCAGAGAATGCGTAAGAAATTAAGCTATTATAGTACCTACGTGTCAAGTAAATAATATAATTATTATTATTGAGTACAAAATTCAGACTGGCGACAACAATTCGCGGCACCCTAGCTTGAACTTTCCCTTTACCTATCTATGTAAATATAAAAATGGATTTTCAAATGTGTTAGTCGCGCTAAAACTCGAAAATGGCTGAACGGATTGGCTAATTTTAGTCTTAAAATGATTGCGGAAGTCCAGAAGAAGAAGAAGGTTTATAAGTGACACGAAGTTCACAGGGATATCTAGTTTAATCATAAAAGGTATTTTGTTTATTATGTACGACACATAACATTAGTTCAATTCTGTGAAATGAACAGCTTTCTCTTGGTTTCTTCCCAAATCGGGACACTCACAATTGGGAACACATTTTTTTATTAGCAAAACAATACAGTATAACGTTGCGGGTATATTGTATTTTCAAGTTCACGGAAGATTTATTCTCCTGTAAAATATACCTAATGTTTTGAAAACTGTTGAAGTCTTCATACAGCAGGCACCTATGTCTTGGAAGGTAGCTCCAAGTTTAATCCAACAAACACTAATTATTCTTTTGAACCCAAAATGTCTCTCATCATAACAATATAGTCCATTGAAATGTTACATTTGATTTGCATTTATTAGAGGACGCAATTTTATTTTTGAAATATGTTGGGGGGCTCAATAGAAGCTTAACCTCAAGTTTGTGAGGTCGCCACTCTTGTCCCCCGGCCGCCATCTTGAAAAAAGGGGTGACAACACTATTTTCGTGATATCTCGGAAACTATACGTTTTACAAAAAATTTGTAAGAACATAATTTGTTGCAAATTATTTTGCCTACAAATATGCTTATATACCTTTTTACCCTAAATTAAAAATTTAAAAAGTTATAAGCAAAAAAGTGAGAAAATTTGTGAAAAGGTTTATTATCACTTCTTAACTTTGTTTAACACATTGTACAAAAAAAAATACCTTAGACCAACCTTTTAGATGATTTTTTGAGAAAAAGATACTCCGATCCCATGAAATAAATTTCTTGCAGATACAAAGGAAACTGCAGAAAAGCAGGCCTGAAATGCTTTATAGTATAATAGGCATGTGCAGACTAGTATAGTAGGCATACTATAATATAGTTTGCATATATTTATGTAGTGTAGTAGGCATACTGTAGACTGTGGCTGCAGAAAAACAGGCCTGAAAAGCTTTACAGAATAGTAGGCATACTGTAGAGCATTTTAGTTCTGCTTTTCTGCAGCCACACATGCTTTCACAGTTTCCTTTGTATCTGCAGAAAATTAATTTCATGAGATCGGGGGAGATTGGGGGATCTTTTTCTCAAAAGATCATTAACAAGGTTGTTCTAAGGTAATTTTTTCGTAAAATATATTAAACAAAGTTAAAGAGCGATAATAAACTTTTAAAGAAAATTATCACTTTTTTGCTTATAAGTTATAACTTTTTAAATTTTTAATTTAGGCTAAAAAGTTATATAAACATTTGTAGACAAAATAATTTGCAACAAATTATGTTCTTAAGAATTTTCTGTAAGACTTATAGTTTCCGAGATATCACGAAAATGGTGTTGTCGCCCCTTTTTTCAAGATGGCGGCCGGGGGACAAGAGTGGCGACCCAACAAACTTGAGGTTAAGCTTCTATTGACCCCCCCCCCCCCCCCCCCCCCAACATATTCCAAAAATAAAATTGCGTCCTCTAATAAATGCAATATTCGGTCCTAAAATTGTAACATTTCAATGGACTAAAAGAAATTGTTCAAATTGTATTACATTGATTAACTAAACAACAATAATTTAAATAAGGTGATTTCCATTGAAATTTGAGAATATTTCAAAAGGCTAAGTTTTCCGAGGAATGTTGAATAGGTAATGATGTTGTAGTTTGTTATCAAAAGTCTTTTGTGATTTTCTATTTAACTTTGTCTTATATTTATTCTGTGACAATCTAAAATTGAAGAATATAATTTAATAGGACACGGCCGATTTTTAAATCGTCAGATAACTTTTGTCTAATGAATAAATATGACACTTTGACATTTTTTTCATATAAAATCTGTCAAAACGCCCAATTTATTCCAGTGATAAAAATCTGACTACTGCAAGATTTTCATGCTGTAAGTGTGTGTGAAGAGAGAAGGAAGATGTTTGATTTTTTGCTTTATTCATCTTCTTTACACAGGGTTGATTCAGACCGCAACGCGACGCGTAGATGCATTTCTAACAAATTGATGCCGCACCTCGCCTCGCCTCGTCACGTTGCGTTCTGAATTGACCTGCTGTTTCTGATATCTATGGAATTGACCCTTTTTTTTTTTTTTTTTTTTTTTTTTTTTTTTTTTTTTTTTTTTTTTTTTTTTTTTTTTTTTTTTTTTGAGGGGGGGAAATACGTTAGGTATCCCCCGCCGCGCACGGGGGTTGACGACGGGGGTATGTCGGACTCCCTCCGGCTCGGTGTGCCGGAGGTTTACCGACTAAAACCCCCCCATGCCCTCCTTCCAGCCGTGAGACACGGGACCTCTGTTAGCGAACACCGCGTCCTCATGGCGCTTGCCGCGTCCGGCACATCTCCGTTTCGGCGGCTGGTGTTCTGCCGCCATCTTTCTTCACCGAGAGCTCCCCGGGCATCTAAGGAGCTTTCTTCTCGGGGCCCTTTGTGCGGGCGGTGATCCCCCGATCAACTGCCCACGGGCCTATTGCTCCACCTCCATGGCGGGCTGGAGCTGACTAACCCCAGCACCACCGGCTCCAGGCTCATGCGGCTGAGCCTTGTCAGAGGGAGCTCCTCTCCTGCGGCGCTTCGTAGGCGGGGGCGGCTTCTTGGCTGATAAACAGCCACCGCTTCCCAGGACGTGCCCGCTTTCCCTGCCGAGTGCCTCGCAGAAGAAGCAGTTGGGTTGCTTCTCCTGGCACTCGGCGGCCTTGTGCCCCGGTTTCCCGCAGCGGAAACAATTCCGGCTGCGGTCCACCGGGCACTGGCATGTCGTCGCCAGGTGGCCGGTATCAAGGCATCGGTAACACCGCTTAGGCCTCGCGGCCAGCAGTGTCACCTTCGCCGAGACCCAGCCCACTCGCAGCCGCTTCATGCTGATGAGCTTTTTAGCGGCCGCGACGGGGACGCTCAGCCACACCGAGCCGTCGCCCCATCTTCCCACCCTTATTGGGCCCGTCCTGATGGAGTTGGACGGGCACCCTCCTTCTCGCGACACCGCCTCTACGACATCTGCAGTCGTCGCCGAGTCGTCCAGCCCGGCGATGCGCATCTCCACGCATTTCGCAGGGCGGCCGACTTTCACCTCCTCAGGGTCGAGAACCTCCCTCAACTTCTCAGCGAGGGCGTCCGCCTTCGCTTGGGCGCCCTCACCAGGGATGGTGAGGACGCGCGCGCCGGTCTGAGCGAGACGAAAGCGGAGGTTGAGCTTTTGTATGTCCAGCTCTGCCAGTCCGCTCGTCTTCACCGCGTTCTTCGCCTTTAGAAGGACGTCATTGTATGTGACGCCCTTCTCGGCAGCTTTCGCCCCCAACGTGAGGGTGATGGCCGCGGTGGCGGAGGCGCGGAGCTTCGCCTTCTTCTTTCTTTTAGGGGCGGCTTTAGGTGAAGTAGCCGCCCCTTTCTTCTTACTCATGCCCTTTGGGCCTACCGTGGTCCATTGGGCCTCCGTACGGAGGGAGCTGGTGTTCGTTCCCCCTTGTGCCGCCTCCTGAGCAGCCATTGAGGGCCGCTTCTTCTTACGGGCCTTTTTGGCCTTTGGCACCGTGGGTACAGCAGGGGCCTCTTGCGGGGCCGCTGCGGCAACTGGCTGCCGCGTCTTCTTCGGGGCCGGCTTCTCCTTGGCTTTTGGCCTTGAAGATCCCAGCATCTCGCCCGGTGGTGCCTCAACGCTCACAGCGGCGGCCGAAGTAACACTCCGGGCTCTGTCCGCCGCGAGCGGAGGTCGAAGTCTTGGCTCCGGTAAGAGCCGACTCTCTAATCCGGCCAGCCGAGCATTCAGCATATTGCTGAAGGTCTCCACGTTAGAACGAGAGACCTCAGACAACAGCTGGCGCATGTCTTGCTCGGCTGGCTTCGACATCTGTCGACGTAGGCCCTCGACTTCTCTGCGCAAGGACTCCACTTCCTGTTGGAGCCGCGCATTTTGAGCTTCGAGGGCTCTTATTTCGTCCGTCGCTCCACGATTCTTCATTTCGGCGACGGTCGCACGTATGTCGCCGACCGCCTCCTTGAGAAGACTCTGGAACGTCCCCTTCAAATTGCTGGACTTCGTTGCGACCATGGTGATCGTTGTCAACGAAGTCTCGACGCATTTAGCCAGAGCGTTGATGGTCTGCTCTGGCCTGTCTTCTTCCATGGCACCTGCGAGGAGCGAAAAGCGCGTCTCCCGCGCCACCCTTGCCGCCGCGGCTACCTCCTCCTCCACCTGGAGTTGAAGGGCCTCCTCCTTCTCTCTATTCAGATCGGCCTGCGCCTTCGCCATGCCGACATATTGTCCGGTCGTTGGCGGGCGGCCGCGTCCTCTCTTGGGTTTGGGCACCGCCCCTTTACTGAGAGGCGGCGCCATGTCGTCATCAGAGCGCCTCTTCCGGCGCGTCCTAAGCGAGTATGGCGGCAAGCCCTCGGAGTCCAGCGACATGCCAGACATCTCACTGGAGTCCGAGAGCCAGTCCTCGCTGTCACGTCCGTGTTGGGAGACTCTACCTCGAGGGGAGTCTCTACCAATGTCGTCTTTTCCGGTGCTTGGAGGCGGCATTATCACGTCGCGTGTCGATAAGACACGCGGAAGATCCTTGTCGCCTCTCAACTTTTTCTTCTGCATTAACTTCAGCATCCGCTCGCGCCCGTTGGGCTGCAGCTGACTGAAGTCAACGTCTTCGTCCGTTAAAAGCTCCGCCGCCGGCGCGGTAATGGGCGCCGGCTTCTGGCGGTCTTTCTTTCCCCCGCCATCACCACTCAAAGCGGCTAAAATGGCCTTCTGCCTCGCCGCCTTAGCGGCCGCCTCGTCCTTCTTCGTAACGGTTGGTCCCTCCGTATACACGGACCTCGCACCCCCTTGCGGAAGTGCACGGGATTCTCCGGCCCCAGAGGAGCCGGGACCCGCCCGGAGATTATTTTCACAGTTACGACTCTCCATCATGCTAAGACTCCGACACCCCGGGTCGCGGGCCCGTTCGTCACACTGCGGGCGCAGCCAAACACACACACAATCACTCGCCCATACCAGCGTTCAGCCACCCCTCCCGTGTCACCGTGAATAAGCTCACGATGGCACGGGGGAGGTGCCCAGGGACACGACGTGGACGGACCGGTATCGCCCCCATGGAATTGACCCTGGTGATCAGTGATGTTTAAAAGAAAGACGCCCGACAAAAAACCTTAAAAACTGGTCCAAAGTTACAAAGGTTTTTTTCGATGATGTTAATCGAAGGAATGTTTTTACCAATGGATATTTTAAAGTTAAAATGCAGGCAAAATCTGTAGTATAATCATTTTGTTGCCAAGCAAATTTCGTCTTTATCCGCCATTCAATCCCAAAAAAATGATGTCTTTTATTGGGTGATAGCGGAAACTGCGTAATAAAACTTTATTGTCCACATCACGTCTATTGTACGATAGTTTTAGTATCAAAGGAATATATTATTATCTCATTATTTTTGTCAGAAATAGCTTAACCCAGATCTTAGTGACATCTCTTATTGCTATGACTATCCTGCGATGGAAAGAGGGTTAGGTTTTTTGAGCAGGTTGTTATATTTAGTATGCAAAGTTCCACTTAAATGACATTTACAGGAGACGTGGCGTGGCACACTGGTCCCAAAGTAAAATAAATGGGACATTAAGAATTTTCGGATCGAAGGTCAACGGATCAGGCTGATATTTTTTTTTCTAGACAGCTGATGCAATTACAAGTCACTTTTATAGATGTCGTTTTTTTCAAATATGCCGTATCTACGGAGATAAAAAATAATGATTTTTTTTTTAATGGACGAAATCATAATTTTGTCATTTTCATCCAAGATTCAAACGTATTCAAAATAAATCATAGCATAGCTTATAGAGGGACTCTTGTCGTACATTTTTGTCATACACACTCAACTGCGATTTTTGATGAGTGGATGAAGCTGATTTTTTTTGTAGCATTTGATGCAATTACAAGTAACTTTTATAGATGTCGTTTTTTTCAAATATGCCTTATCTACAGATAAAAAAATATGAAGTATTTTTTGTATGGACAAAATCATAATTTTCCAAGTATAGAGGTAATTAGGCAATGAGTCATTACCAAACAATGTTTACTCAACTAACAAAAATTGCTCTTGTTGTGGCTTATATAGCCAAAAATAATATTCTTATAGGAGTCGTATTATCGCTAATAAGGGTGCATTTGGGCACAATTTATAAAGATAATAACCTTATACCCTCCTTATAGTTGCTTTATTGTCCGCTTTTTTCCTTATACGTGTTATATAATTTCAAAGAACAAGGTACTTCAACTTATAATAAACATATGGAAAGCGTTAATACGGGAGATCACCCTTATACGTGTTATATTATTGTCCGATACAAGGAGTTTAAACTCAATGCGGCAAATCGAAGGCTCTTAAAATCCGTTACCCCTTTTTGCCGTCATAAGTGATTTATATTTTCGCAACAGCTTGGAGAAGAAATAGAAACGTCAGCCATTTTACTGTCAAGTAAACGATAAGTCATTATTTTATGTATAGTTTATTTACCTGATTTAGTACTCGTTTATAGTCAAAAATTGTATGGGAATTTAAATGCATGATAAAATGTGATACGCTGTGTGTTTGAATTGAATTTAAGCTGTTTCTGTGCTAAAAACGTCATTAATTATTTAGTCAAGTTAAGTACAGTGCTTTTAAAAGAACAACAGGATTCACACATCGTCTATAAGGAGTCTATGAGAGTAAAGACTTTATAACGGCATCAATTGTTTATTATGCTATCGCCATTTTACATATAGTTAGGGTTCCTTTCACACAAAAAAAATCGCACCTAGCTAGTGTTATTCTCGTATATTTTATATAAAAATGATTTTTTTCCACTGTAGTTGGGTTGGCTGAAAGAGACCTCTTTATAAGGATACTTTAGCTCACTTTTGTGCACTAATTTTAAGTTTGAAATATTATCAAAGATACGTGATTATCAAATGAATTGTTTTATTTTTTACTTTTCTTCTGTAACCATCGCACCTTTTCAACTTCTTCCATTGTTTCGAATCCCTCTATGAAAGTACGGAACCCATCGTGCGCAGGTCTGACTCGCACTTGGCCGATTATTCCGCTCCGCAAGATATTCACACAATCTTTTGTACGTTTAAAATGGCGAATTTAGTTATTTAAAGCATTTTATTGTAACCTAAAAGAGAATAATATCTTTATAATCACTGTATAAGAGAATAGGGATTGCTTTCATCCTTGTTAAGGTCATATAAAATGTTAGCATTCGTTTGTTGGATAGATGTCTTATTAAATGCCCCTATAAGTTAAAAGCATTATTTTTATCAGAATAATTGACCATATTAAAAGTAAAAACCTCGTGCATTACTTTTATAAGAATAATTGACCACATTAAAAGCCTTGTAACTAGCCACTATAAGATGAACATATTTCAAAGCCTTATAGTTGCCGTATAAATTAGAGTTATTATGCTTTGCACAAAACTACGCGACCACGCGACTGCGAAGCGGCAGCGTCAATACAAAACACACATTTGACAACTTGTCAAATGTGTGTTTTGTATTGACGCTGCCACTTCGCAGTCGCGTGATCGCGTAGGTTTGTGCTAAGCATTAACGTTTACCCAACCAAATTATAAGAATAAAGGTAATATTTGCCAAATCACCTAATAATGTGCCATTATAAGTAACATTGGCATAATGAATGCTCTTTTATAAAAAGTATTAGAGTTTAGACCTTGTTGACTTAATTTTATAAGATTAGTTTGTTTGTTGGGTACAAACTGGATGAGTCATAAAATAATTTACCTACTAAGTACATGTTTTGAGATTTTTACCTTAATAATTTGTTTAGTTTAAGTATATATAGGATTTTTTTATAAATAAGACATTACTAGTAAGAGTTACTTTACTTGAATAAAGAAAACATTGTCTATCCTTAACAATATTTATTAAAATCCATATGAAATATTTGAAAATGAGTTATACAAAACAATAAAAATTAAAGTACCTGTAGCTTCTAAAGGCGCAAAAATCGCAGTTAAGTGGTCCATGACAAAAATGTACGACAAGAGTCTTTCTATAAGCTGTGCTATGATGTATGTTGAATACGTTTGAATCTTGGAAGAAAATGACAAAATTATGATTTCGTCCATACAAAAAATAATTCATATTTTTTTTATCTGTAGAAAAGGAATATTTGAAAAAAACTACGTCTATAATAGTTACTTGTAATTGCATCAAATGCTACAAAAAAAATCAGCTTCATCCACTGACCAAAAAAAATTAATAAAGTGCCTGTAGCTCTAAAAGGCGCAAAAATCGCAGTTGAGTGTGTATGACAAAAATGTACGACAAGAGTCCCTCTATAAGCTATGCTATGATTTATTTTGAATACGTTTGAATCTTGGATGAAAATGACAAAATTATGATTTCGTCCATACAAAAAAAAAAATCATTATTTTTTTATCTCTGTAGATACGGCATATTTGAAAAAAACGACATTTATAAAAGTGACTTGTAATTGCATCAGCTGTCTATAAAAAAAATATCAGCCTGATCCGTTGACCTTCGATCCGAAATTTCTTAACGTCCCATTTATTTTACTTTGGGACCAGTGTGCGTGGGTGTAAAAATGATACTCGTACTTAATCAAGTAATCACATATTTTGTAATCACAAAAATAGAGTTGAAAATGAGATATTCTCTCACTAGTAAAACAAAGAAACTTACATATTATTTATAATATTGAGGCGCAAACAAAAAACACACTATAATTTCTTTTAATATTATGAGCAGCCTTAAAATGTTTTGAAATAACAAAATATTAAGATTAAACGGCGCTCTATCATGTGGGCGAGCCTTTTATCTGATGTGCTTATAAATTAAACTATTTGCATTAAATTTTAATATCACGACCTCCGCATGATTTAAAGGAAAATACATCTTCGAAACTCAGTATAATTTTATATTATTATTATGATGCATCTACTTCTGTCCTTGGCGCTTTGAAGTGAGCACGGTCCTCGCGTCGTTGCGAGGTGAATCGCTTGCCCGACTTTCAGTTTAGAAGGTGCAAAGGAGAATCTTGTAAAATAACGCACTCGATGTTCAAGATGAATTATTATAATCTCATGACAAAATCTATCAAAAAGTAAACAAGTCAAAATACCATAAACTAAAGAGTACAAAATAATATAAAAAAGGTTTTTATAAAAGAAATTTAGATATGTACACTACATCACCCCCCTCCAGAGACCGTCAAGGGCGATAATAGTCAGTAAACATGACCGAAGGTAGAATCTTTAAGTCTTGTCGCTTAAGTCGCCAGAGTTCCTGGGACTCTCACTGGCATTGGTGACTCAAGCGAACAAGATTTCAAGATTCGACCTCCGGTCTTCGGGGGGGAGTGATGTGGCGGTACCCACAATTCGCCTAACATTCCTGCATCGCGCTATCGAAGTTTTCTGAGCGCGTCGGTATATATACGACAGCTGAAATGTATCAAGTGGGCTTCGGCCTGACCGGGCATACCACCTCGCTCGGTCGGAAGATCTTCCTTTGGCCTCCACTCATATTACCACATTGGTGACCCCGGAAGGAACACAGGATGGAGAATCTGAAGGAGAATGTAACCAGCGAACAAGGAGACGGCGCAAGACATCGGTGACCATACACGCCATCTTCATCACCATCACTCCCCGCCCCTTCGCACCGCGTCAGCCAGCATCGCCTCATCGGGTATCTCGTCCACTAGCCGCAATGTACCGCGTCCTGGGCGACTCCGCATCGGCATCATCGGGCTTCCTCACTACACCGACCGGTCAGCAAGCAGAGCACATCTCTCCTGGTCAGCACGTAGCATCGGCCCCGCACGGCAGCTATCCGACTCACTGGATCCCGTGCAGCAGCTTACAGTTCCGACTCACTGGGACTCACTGCAACAGTTCCGACTCACAGGAACTCTGGATAAAAATACTACATAATAGGCTTGATAACAATTTTTTTTTCTTATTGGTAATTTAAAGACCCTTAAAAAATAGAAACATCACTAAAGGAATGACTCTGATAGCTTAAAAATTCACCAAGATATGACAATTAAAACATCTCATAAAATAGACCTGCCCGAAACGCTCCATACAAAGTGCTACGAAAGACTGACGTCACTCTTTCGTAGTTTGTACGGATCGGGAGAGAACTTTGTTCGATAGATATATTAAATATTGCGTTTATGAAAGTGGTTTCATAACAAAAGTTGCTTTTAATTGCATACGTTATCGAATGGTATACAAATATTCAGAAATTTAATTGAAAATAAATTCGACTTGATTATCCAACTTTGAAGGCGCATAACAAAAAAAATACAAATGGTATCGAGCTGAAATTTTGGGAACACTTATTTTTTACCGTGATTTCTTTATTTTATTAACAAAATTCGCTTATCTTTGACCTTGTCATCATCCCTATTAGATAAGATAATTTCAGCTACTAAAGACCTTATTCAATGGATGATTTATACCTTATTTGTGTACAGAGAATAACCTGATCGATTGAAGTATGAATAAACAGGCCAATGCCAAATTTTAAAGCTGAATCTTCGCACACGTATAACGTGATTCACTCCAACATTTTAGGATGGGCTAAATAGTCAGTCAAAGTTTGCTAGGACAGTTATTTCACGCAGACACGGCCTTAAGATAAGACTTATAAAAATATAATAGTTAATCAAAGTTTGCTAGGACAGTTATTTCACACAGACACGGCCTTAAGATAAGACTTATAAAATAATACCTAACATCATTGTAAAAGTTGTAGTGAAATGCTACACAGCCTTCGAATAATTTATCCTTACAAGGTGAACGTTTTTCGTGTTCCCACCGAATAGGGTTGTGACATTTTTGAAATGAAAACTTCTTTAGCGACATCTCATGAGAAATTCGTAAGAAAGTGAGAGTGTATTTATATAACTCCAGTCCTGTGAAATAATATTATTACACTACTTTTTCTACCCCGTGGCGAAAATGTATGCCTGCATTTTAAGATTCTGCACTCCTCGATTGTTGTTTATATTTTGTTTGCAGCCCGTTGTTTTTTTATATAATTTCCCGTCATCGACGTCGATTGTCTATGGTACACTCTCAGTCATGGCTATCCATTATGACCAAATCCTGACCTAGCACCCAACACAGAAGATAAAGGCAATACCGACACTACGCTGCAGCGAAGCGACGTAACACATCACGGAGAAATATTCCTTAATATGAAATCTATATACATAAAACTCAAAGGTGACTGACTGACATGATCTATCAACGCACAGCCCAAACCAATGGACGGATCGGGCTGAAATTTGGCATGCAGATAGATGTTATGACGTAGGCATCCGCTAAATAAGGATTTTGATAAATTCCAACCCCAAGGGGTTCAAATAGGGGATGAAAGTTTGTATATAATAATACTTCTTAACGCGAGCAAAGCCGTGGGCAAAAGCTCGTCATAATATAAAGTAAAGCTAGATTTATATACAGCAGTGCGAAAGCGTGGCTTGGCGGCTTCACCGCGAGATGACAATATTAATATGTAAATGATTACGCAACCGCGCCGCCATTTCAATAAATCGTTGTATACATATTTTGCTTGTGCAGATATCACTGTGTAGCGGCCAAACCGTACGTCCGAGCGGGCGCATTATAAATCCAGCCTTTCATCCACACACATCCACTACGCGGCAGCGACGCTACACTACAAAACGTCAGTTGTATCATGTATGGAACGTCAAGTGTCGCGTCGCGTGGCTGCCGCGCAGTGTTGCTTGGTGCGGTCCTAAATATTATTATTATTTCTTCAAGAGTTGCCACCCCTGAGGAGTAGCTAGCAATTCGCAATCTGTTCAGTTAAAATGAAATTGATATTTGTCAGCAGATCCTTTTCATCAGCCCTACCGTTTCCGGGACGATTCCAGTTTATTACACTTCCGATAGTATTACTAGCTGATTGAATTTAGTTTCTTTTTCAAGCTTTACTGGTATATTCATAACTAAATGACGAACGCAACTCCGTTGCGCCAAAACTCGTTTATCGCGCGGGAACCATACATTTTTCCGGGCTAAAAAGTATTCTATGTCCTTTCCCTGGACATCAAAGTATTTCCATGCAGAATTTCAGCCAAATCGGTTTAGCGGTTTGAGCGTGAAGAGGTAACAGACAGACAGACAGAAGGACAGATAGACATTAATTATTATAATATTAGTATAGATATGGACTAGTATGGAAGTATAGATTCGCGTAGATTATTACAAAAATATATATTATTTAATCCATCAATCCCCATGCCGCACCCGGCTGCCGCACAATTAAAAATCTATTGTGTCTGGGATTCCCACGATCGAGGTATTAATATTCAATAATTATATCTATATTACTTGATATTGTCCGCGAGAACTGTAAGTTTTTGGTGAATTTTCTGGAATCCAATCGATACCAAATTTCATCTAAATTGGTTCAGTGTCAGAAGCGAAAAGATTTTGTCCTGTCCAACAATAGCTATTTCCACACTAGGCGCTTTCGTCTTCAATTTTTGTCATCTTCTTTCATTCAACTTTCGTTTTGGCACATTCAATAATTGAATGCGTCAACGAACGCAACGCCAACATTGTCGTTTTTGAAGTTTTGGATACGGTCAGAGGGCATGCGTCGCGGGCATGCCTCACGTTCGCTGTTGACTGCGCTATAACGCATGCCCTTGACGAACAGAAAAAGGCACATTGTGAACAAAGCTATACAGTATACATATTTATTTGTATGTAAGTATAGCAAATAAATATTCTTTAAACCTTTTGTGTGCCGACTAAATGTTTGGACAAAAAATATTTTTGTGTACGTTGTAATTCCTTGTCAAATGGCCTTCCCTGTCGTTAATCTGACGTAGTTTTTATGACTTTCCTATTTTATTATCCGTAATAATATTAGAAAAGATAATAATATTTGACCCCAACAAAAATTTTATGAAGTAAATGAAAAATGCGGAACATCACGAGTGTTAATAATTGTAAAGGCAAAAGTTTATGTAACTGCCGTACTCAAATACATTTAATTATGATTTAACTTCAATCGAATAAAGAGTTTGTAGTTTATATATTATTAAAAAGCATTTGTTTTCGTATGTAGTATAGATAGTTTGTCAGATAATAATTTATAGGGCTCATATTAATATATTCATTTAATTACAGTTAAGTAATAATATCACATAATATTATACTCGTGCGGCAGTAAATGTTTGTTATTCTACCTCTTTGTTCAAAAACTGCTGAGTGGTTTTGGTGAAATGTTGTACTATCACCTAATCTTCAGTTAGTTTAGGTTTAGGATTAACATAATCTAGGATAATCTGAACTTAGTAACTCCTGTATTTAGTTGGTAAAAAACTCGCAATGAATATGTTTCTCTTGTTCCGTTCGCTTGATTTGTTAGCTTTAAAATTGAAAAAAAATCTTCGACGTTATAAAATAACATAGCTTTGTCCACACTGTGCCTATTTCTGTTCGTCAGGGGCTTGCGTTATAGCGCAGTCAACAGCGAACGTGAGGCATGCCCGCGACGCATGCCCTCTGACCGTATCCAAAAAACAAAAATGACAATAGCTATGTCCACACTATGCGCTTTCGTCTTAAATTTTCGTCATCTTCTTACATTCAACTTTCGTTTTGGCGCATTCAATAATTGAATGCGTCTTTGCGAATCGCGAAAGTTTTGGATACGGTCGCATATTGGCGTTGCGTTCGTTGACGCATTCAATTATTGAATGCGCCAAAACGAAATTTGAATGAAAGAATATGACGAAAATTGAAGACGAAAGCGCATAGTGTGCAGGACATGCTAATGACATTGAATAGCAAAAAAAGCTTTTTCGGTTTTAACTATTTTAATCGCAAATCGAAATTATGTTTAGATGTCGTTATCTCCTAGATACAAAAAATCCTAATATTGGACGTTTTCACACTGCAAAGATAACGACACGACACGATACCACAGAATAGATAAGGGCCACCGCACATATTATACAATTTCAAGTTGGCCGACTATCGTACAAACTAAATTGCGTAGTGTCACAATTTAATTACACAAAATCATTGATCATACCTTGCATTTTAAACTTCGATATTATCCAGATAAATTTTAATGAAAAAAAAAACAGACAAAAAGGTGATAATAATCCATATTTCCATACTAATCTTTTTTTATTATTATGTGATTCGGGGCCGTCACGATGAAGTTGTCCAATTAAATTGTGACACTACGCAATTTAGTTTGTACGATAGTCGGCCAACTTGAAATTGTATAATATGTGCGGTGGCCCTCTATTCTGTAGTATCGTGTCGTGTCGTTATCGTGCAGTGTGCAAACGCCCATTATTAAGGAATAAGGCCTCAAAATTGCTAAAGCTTTGCCTTGCATGCTAATGCTTGTCCGCTATTGAACAAGAACACAAGCTTCAATAGACAAAATATTGTATAATATCTGCGTTTATTCGAAATTCGAATATAATTATTATACATTTCAAATGTTAATTTATGTGTATGTGTTTTGAATTAAGACATAATCAAAGACATAAGTGGATGAACCGAGTACCTAACTAATATTTTATAACATACGAACAATAATTACTCATGCTTTCCCTTATAATTTGAACAAACCTTGTAAATTACCTACTTCATCATCTGGCTACTATATCTAGCTTTACAATATTATAGAATCCACATTTTTATTTCAAATCATTTTCCCAGTCCTGAGGGCCAGACCACAACAGTACGTTGTGGCGTCGCATCGTAAAAATCTACGACGTCGCAGTACGCATCGTGGAAATTTGCGACGCGACAGCGAGATTTCCGATGACATTTTTGCTTTGTGACAACGCATCGTATTTTTGTGCGATGTTGTTTTTGCGATACGACGCCGCAACGCAGTGTTGTGGCCTGGGGGGCTAAAATGGTCGCATAGCAATTCCTCTCAATCAATTCACAAAATGAATTGTCAAAACTGTCAAAGTCACGAATGTCAAATTAGTACGAATTTAGACCAATTGAATTGGTCAAACTCACGAATGTCAAATTAGTATGAATTTAGACCAATTGAATTGGTCTAAATTTGACATTCCTGTTTTTGTTTTGACAATTCATTTTGTGTTACTGTAGCAAAGAACATCAAACCTTCCAAAAGAGAATGTTTGTAAGTAAATTAATTGTTTCAAAGCGTTTCTCACAGTGTCATGTTAAAAGTAATTAATTTTCTTAAAGTACAATATGTTTTGTTTAAATATGCTTAATGTAATTAAGCATATTTAAATTAGGAAGAGAGTCTCATGAAGTCTTTTAACATTTATTAACCTTAGTCTAGACCAACATTTATACGTCATAATAAGATTACAAAGTGTGAATCTAGTGTGTACTGTATGTTTGTCGGTATGTCTATTATCTCTTTTATGAGATTTTGATGAATCGTAAGGTGAGGCTTTTAATACTGAAAAAGAAAATTAGGCAGTTTACATCACGGTACTCGTATTAAGTTCCAAATGGAATCTTACAATTTCTCGGAAAAAAAATCTATGTCCGTTCCCTGTACGCAAAGTATCTCCATACCTTTCAGCAAAATCGGTTAGCGGTTTGGGCGTTAAGAGGTAACAGACGAACAGACAGATACACTATCGCAGTTTTAATATAATATATGTAATAGTATGGATATGGATTGTCCAAGACAAAAAGCATAACGCCTGTGTTACGCAACCATCTAAGTTTACGATATAGCAAAGTTCTTCAACTAAAGCCCTATTAGTTCGAACTTGCAGCTTCAAGGCATTAATAGCTTGGCTTCATTTCATTTTCATGGCTTAACTTATCATTGCAATATTTTACTAAGTGTTAATATGATGCTTCGTTCGTTATAATCATTTTAGATCAGGATACACAATACACATTACACCGCTGCCCTAAGGTCTAAATTACATTATAAAACGACGTTAAGGTTTCCTTATCTACAATATCTTACTACCAATACATATATTATTATGAAAAAAAGTTTATTAAGATGAATAAATCTATATTTAATTTAGCATTTTCAGCAGTCAATAATCACCGAATTGACAAAATACTTGTCGTTGTAGTTAAATCTCCGTACCCCCTAAATGTGTTCATGCCATAATAATTAATGAACTCGGTATCAATTAACAACCAAAACCATGAGTAAGAGTTAGCTTATACTTCTCAGAAAACACACATTACACGTAGAGTTTTATTTCATCTGAAATGGTCCCACTTGGGCACATACGATACAACCCTTTATTTGCATCCACGAAAACAATTTCTTTGTAAAGTCGACGGAATCTCATTTCAAGGAAAAGCCATGAAAAGACTTTCCCCGTCACAAAATATATTTACCGAGCTTTCGTGCATTGTACCTTTACAATTTTTATGTGGATCTTCACAGGAAACACAATATGCGAGCTTTTAGGTATCGTTCCGAATTCGGCTAGCGGCCGCGACCGACAAAAATTCAAATAAAGTGTTACTTTTTGATATAGGTTTAATTTTCTACCGATATTGGTCCATGGCTGCTTTGTAGTGGCGTTGAGCAAAATGAAACCTTCCGAATAATTTCAGTTGTAGGTCTCTAATAAGTTAAAAATTAATAAGGTTAATTTTTGAATAGTTGACAGCAGTTAATAAAAATTAACAATTCTAAGACCTCGTCTATCATTTTAGCCCATTTATGCGAAATTCACGGTTGAGAGGTGAAGGTATGTCAAATGTTACAAACTAATTTAAAAAAATGCTTTGGCTTATTCAAAGATACTTTATGAGCGTAATCTACTAAATACGCTTCTTTCAAGGCGAAGCATTTAATAGCTCAATTATCAATAAACTAGTTACAAATTAAATATAATTGATCGTCATTAATTAACTTCCAAATTATCATAGTATTTAACATAATTACAGTAATTACAAAAAAAAATCTTAATACACTCGAAGAAGTCAAACAAAACTTTGAAGAGGCAGACGTCTTTACGATGACCTATAAAAACTGTCTTGAAGATCCCAGATATCCTTTACTGGGGCCAAACATAAAATCTTTATACGCGTTTGGCCTGCTACACAGTGAAAATATTTTCGTAAGAGTTCCTTTCGCTCTTCTACATATTTGCTCGAATCTGTTCGTTTGGAGTATGTTCGTAGACATGTACATCATGAGAGAAGACCTGGCCAAAGTATTATTCAATATTCCCCTCACCGTGCAAAGTTTGGTATGCATCTCAAAGACTACGTCTCTAGTTCTATACCAGAAGAAATGGAGAAAACTTTTCCGTGATATTTCCTCGGAAGAACTATCCCAGATTATCAACAAGGACAAGAAAACTATGCGGGCGATGAGGAAATATAGAATTTATTGTCGTACTGTGACTTATCTGTATTGGTCCGTTATAGTTTTAACTACAGTCGTGACTATATTGTCGCCGTTTGTGACTCATTTCACGTCGAACTATACAAAAGGGTACCCTAAGATCATAAGTTCGTGGTTCCCTTTCGACGTGACCAAGAAACCTGGGTACTTCGTGTCGGTGGTCACCCATGTTGTGATGATAGTTCAGGGTGGAGGAATTATCGCTTCTTATGACACCACTGTCTTCGTCATAATGTCCTTCCTCAAAGGTCAGTTGATAATATTGAAAACGAAATGTACCGAAATATTTGGAGACGAAACGACGATTCCGAGGAGTGAAGTTTTGAAGAATATAAAGGAATGTCATCTCTTACATAATTTTCTTACTGAGTAAGTAATTAGTAAACTTGAACATAATTTATTAATATATTGTGTTTATTTTGAAAGCTATCGTCTACAGTAGGCACTAAGTTTGTAGTTATGTTCACTGCTAGGCTTATAAATAGCCAATTTCAAGTAATTATACTGTCCATATTAATAAAAGTATTTTAGCTAAGAACCCAGCTTACACCAATAGCTTATTCTGAATACTGTTGCTAAGTACTCACATACGGTTTTGCTCGATCGAGCAATAACGTCGAGCAATACTCGCGGCTCGGGATTTCGTCCACACATTCAGCATTGCTCTATAGTTTTATTCTAAATCGATATATTTAATTCCATCGAGCCGGCTCGATGCGAGCCTTCGAGCTATGGGCTCGATGCGAGCCTTCGAGCTGTGGGCTCGATGCGAGCCTTCGAGCTGGCTTGATGCGAGCCTTCGAGCTGGCTTGATGCGATCCTTCGAGCTGTGAGTTTTGCGATCCACACAGTAATTATTACTCGATTTGGAGTAAAACTATCGAGCAAAACCGTATGTGAGTACTTAGCGTAATGCTACTTACTAGTACTGGCAACTCTCTGTCAAGGAAATACCTATTTCCTAAAATAATTAATGCTACATACAATATTATGTAATGTCGGCATTCGCTAACAAGCATATTAATTAATGAGAACATAAATTACTTAATTAAACCAAATAACGCTTTCCTATTTATATTTTTATCTTTAAGCATTTTGGTTTAATATAGAATAAGGAATTCTGCGTTAACCGTATATTTTGCCCATTGTCTACTCATTATCTGGGACAAATAACGAAAAATCGGTCCAGTAGTTCCTGAGGTTAGCGCGGTCGAACATTAAACTTACAGCAAGACTTTCAAAATTTCACTTTTGTGGTTTCATAGAACCACTGGCACTGGCACGGGCACGGTTGATAGAAACTTCTTTATCGATTTACATATTTTTACACTCTATTTCATGTCTTATTGGCAGTATCATGTTCTTGCAAATAAACGTTTTTAGGGTTCCGTGCCCAAAGGGTAAAAACGGGACCCTATTACTAAGACTTCGTTGTCTGTCCGTCTGTCTGTCTCCAGGCTGTATCTCAAGAACCGCTAAAGCTAGACTTCTGAAATTTTCACAGATTGTGTATATCTGTTGCCGCTATAACAATAAATATACTGAAAACAAAATAAAATTAATATTTTAGGGGGGCACCCATACAAAAATACAATTTTTAGCCTATTTTTGCTCTGTAATCTGTATTGGTACGGAACCCTTCGTGCGCGAGTCCGACTCGCACTTGGCCGATTATTTATTCTTCTTCTTATTCTAATTACCATTACTATTTCGTGCCTCAACCGCTGTACCAATTTTGAAGAGTATAGAGATATTGCGAGTCCTGAAAGAATACGTAGCTACTGCAAGATAAACTAATTTTCTGCGCGAACGTTAAGTTGCAGGCAACATCTAATCCATACTAATTTTATAAATGCGAAGTGTGTTTATCTGTCTGTTACCTATTGACGCCCAAGCACTTAACCGATTTTGTTCTTTGGTATGATGATACTTTGAGTCCCGAAAAAGGACAAAGGATACTTTTTATCCCCGAAAAATTTACATTTCCCGCGCGATGAACGAGTTTTGGAGCAACAGAGTTGCGGGCGTCATCAGCTAGTCGATAATAATTAAATCTTAAACTATAATAATATTATAATAACATTTAACGTTAAGTAAAATAATATACATCTCGGGAGTTATCATAATATAATATTATGGATCCTAATTACTTCTTAAAGGTTATGATTTCAAACAAGACGAAGCAAACAATAGGCACCTACTGTCTACAAATCGCAAATTAGTTTTCTAACAAGCTTGTTTATGTTGTAAGAGTTTCTTGTTCTGCTAATTAAAATATTTCTTGTTACAATTCTCAATTCTCTAATATTTAAGTATCAAAATTTGAGAGGCTAACAATTCTTATAATCTATTTGTGCATAATATAATATTATGTAAGTATACATAATATTATAAAGTCACTTTTTTCCCTCATATCCCTTTGTTCCCTTTAATCTTTAAAACTACGCAACGGATTTTGATGATTCCTTCAGTGTTAGATAGCCCATTTATCGAAGAAGGCTAAAGGCTATATTTTATCACGCTAAGACTAATAGGAGCGAAGAAATAGAGGAAAACATGGAAAAAACGGGGAAAATTATTTGAAAGTGCTAACTTGAACACGCTAATCTCCGGAATTACTGGTCCTACCTTTAAAACTACGCAACGTATTTTGATGATTCTTTCAGTGTTAGATAGCCCATTTATCGAGAAAGGCTATAGGCTATATTTTATCACACTAACACTAATAGGAGCGAAGAAAAAGAGGAAAATGTGGAAAAAACGGGGAAAATTATTTGAAAGTGCTAACTTGAACGCGCTAATCTTAGGAACTACTGGTCCGATTTGAAAAATTCTTTCAGTGTTAGATAGCCCATTTATTGAAGAAGGCTATAGGCTATATTTTATCACGCTAAGACTAATAGCAGAATGTGGAAAAAACGGGGGAAATTATTTGAAAGGGAACTTATCTCGCGAACTACTGGAGCAAAAAAAGTTTACTTTGAAATCAACCAGGATTATTGTGGTTTTTTATGTGAATGGGGAAGCCCCGCGCGCGCGCCATACGATTAACAACGTTTCAGTTTCGCTCCGCGTTTAAAAATACGAAAAAAATAGTTATACAGTGAAATTTCGCGAAAAAGTAAATAATATTAAAACTAAACCTGAAAAAAACCTAATAATTAAAGAACAACAGGACAAAAGGTGTTATTGTGTTCATTTCTAAAAAAAATAATTTCTAAGTTTTAACCTTGAACTACAAAAACAGTGACTTTCAGTTAATTTCGCGCGTTAAGTAATAATAAGACGCTCGCTGGATTAATATTATTATTGTACTTTACATACAAATTAGTGGACGTGTTTGGTGACACTTGTGTTCATTGAATAATTTAATTGACTATTCAGTAATTAAAACTTGATTTTATTTTTAATAAAAATTAAAATCGATAAATCCTGTTAATAAAAGCGCCATCTGTGAAAAGTATTTGGTATTACGTCACACGTCAGTTCAATATTTTTTGGCAATTCAATTAAATTTTTAAGCATGCATAAATGTTTGCGCTAAGTTCCTTTCGTCGCTAGATGCCGCCACGTGTAACTTATGTTCCGGACTCTTTCACAAATTATGTGTCGGCGCTACCGGTGAGATAAAAGACTGGTCGTGCGCTGTCTGTAGTAACAAAATATACGAGAAAAACTCTGCTGAGTTATCTGGCCGCAGCTCAGTAAATTCAAGCACATTTATTTCGCCTTCACAAAATTTGTACCCGGGTGACTTTACTGACGTAGTAGAGATGCGTAAAGAGATGGCCCTGTACATGAAGGAGCTTCGACAGTACCGCCAGGAGATCCTGGAGTGGCAAACAGAAGTATTCAAGCGGCTCGACGGCCTCGAACGCAGAGTTGAATTGGTCGAGAAGACATCGTCGCCTAAAGAAGCCGAACTAGAACAGGTGGTCTCGCAGCCCAAATCTGAGCTGAACGACAGAGATCAGGAGGCTCTGCTGGCGGACCTGGACGTGGGCAACCTTCCTGAGACTTCTGGCGAAAACACGGTACACACGGTCACCGTCCTGGCGGCTAAACTAGGTGTACAGCTGAGTAGCGCCGACATAGTGTTCGCCGAGCGTGTTGGCGCAGTGGAGCGGTCCCCTACGGGCGACGCCACCGCGCCGGAGGAGCGGCGCGCGCGGTGCATCGTGGTGCGGCTGGCGCGGCGCGACCTGCGCGACGAGCTGCTGCGCGCCGCCCGTGTCCGCCGTACGCTCAGCAGCGCCGACCTGGGTGCGCCCGGAGCGCCGCGCCGCGTCTACGTCAACGAGCGGCTGACGCGCGCTAACCGCGTGCTGTTCCACCAGGCCCGGGAGGAGTGCCGCCGGCTCCAGTGGCGGTACTCGTGGACCAAACGAGGCAGAATCTACGTTCGCCAGGGCGACGGGAAACCGGTGTTTTCTATACGATGTGATGCAGCAGATCTGGCCCGGGTTTTTAACTATTCTAATGTTGGCCAAACTGCGTAATATTTCTGTTTTTAAAAGCTCTACAATTCTTATGTTTTTCACTTACCATTTTATGACATTTTTATCATCTTATTTTAAAACTGATCTGCCGACAGCAACTTTGTGTAAAACATATTATAGTTCTACATCTTTTTTCAATAACTAAAGCAAAAACCGTGTTTTGTGTACTTAAACTTTTATCATTATTGAGTTTGTTAATTTTAGCTTATTTTTTTGTTATTAATAGATGCTCAAAGGCAATCTGACTTTTGTAAAATACAAGGATTAGAGTGCTGTTATCACCTAAACATATTTAAACGACGACCAACACTTACTCTGGTACAAATAATAATAATTATTAATGTTGTTCTAATAAGTTACTTCTTTGTAAATTCTTCTTACGTTAGGTTTTCTTTGTTACTATACTTTTGTTTTTATTATTATACACTGTCAAACAAAATTTTAAAATCTCTAAGTATGCTACATTCTAAGTTTGGTATACAATATGTTTTAGATTTTAAGTTGATTAAGACTAGACTAGTGAGTAGGTTCAGACTGAACATTTCGAGGTTGATCTTTATGAAATTAAAAAAGCGACAACTTTGTAATAAGAGGGCTGCCTTTTAAGTTGTGTCGTTTGTATATTTCCCGCGATCATTGAAAAAAAACCATATGGGATTTTAATCTCCTTGTAATTAGATTTCAAAAACAAAATATATTTTTTTAATTGGTCGAATAGTCTTTTTGTATCGTCCATTCAAAGGTGACAAGTCGGTTGTGAAAATGGAAATGTTAAAGGGAAATTTTCGTGCGATAATTTTTTACAACTTATGAAGGGGATTATCGCGACTTTAGCGTATCGAGGAGATCACTTCTGTGTTTAGTGATGTAGTACCATATCTGAGGATTATAGAACGCTTGTATTTAGAAGTTTAAAGTGGAAACCCTAGCCTCGGTGACCAGCCATGTGAAGGTCGTCCAAAACCGCCATAACGCAAGAGAATATTGAAGCCGTGCAGCAGCTTATCCTCGAAGACAATCATGTGGTATACCATGAAATAGAGGCATCCGTGGGCATTTCAGGGACCACTGTCTAAAAAATCCTGCACGAAAAACTTGGAGTAAAAATGTTAATTTCTCGTTAGATACCTAATTGCTTAGAGACGTCCAAAAAACAGCCCGTGTTAGTTTTTGTCGCAAAACTCTGCAATGATTCAACCGAGGAGAGTCAAAGCACGTTTATAAATTGGTCAATAGTGACGGGTCTTGGATATATGCTTATGATCCAAAATGTAAGCAGCAGTCAACTGTCTGGGTCTTCTAGAATGAGGCAAAATCGACAAAAGTCATAGGCTTACTGAGCACTTCAAAAAAAATGTTTGCCTCCATTGTGGCAAAGGGTGGTCACATCGTCACTATTGTACTAGAAGATTGTAAAACGGTTACTGCGGACTGGTATATCACAGCTTGTTTGCCATGAGCCATCACCGAATTTCTAAAAAACAATTCAAGGCGTCGAATGATCCTGACCCTGACAATGCATGTTCGCAGATCGCCGGTCTAACAAAGATGTATTTGTGAACCCAAAACGTTGAAATTTTAGATTCATTTGCCCTACAGCCCTGACTTGAGCCCTAAGGATTTTATTGCGTTTCACAAAATTAAGCAAAGTTTTTGTGGTCAACGTTTCAGCTCACCTGAAGAAACTGTTTACGTGTACAAATCGGCCATTTTGACTACCCTACTTCGGAGTTAAATAAATGTTTTAAAAACTGGTTTAAACGCATGCAAAAGCATATTAAATATCGCAGAGAATTTTTAAAAGCACAATAAATGGTGATAATCTATTAGATTGTCAGTATTTAATTCAAACGACACGACTTAAAAAGCAGCCCTCGTACTATGATTACGTACCATAATAATATGTTAGCTAGTCATTACAATAAGTTAACATTTCAATTCACTTACATATTATACTCAAATTCATTTTACGATACAAGTAATCTAATATACATTATAGTATGTAGCTATATACCATCTTATAATATTTTACTCAACGCCGAGAGCTCATTAAAAACATTTATTTTTCACTCTTATAACAGGATTAGTATAATTATTAGATCCTTCATACGGTCTTCGGGTCAATTTTGACCCATTTTGAGATAAAAATGTTTTTTTCTCAGAAAATAAGCGCTAAAGAAGTATGATATTTAATGACTTTTAATTATTCGTTTCAATTTACTTATGAGTGGAATAAGTTAAAAAAAAAAATATCTTCTTCGCGTATAGCTTTTTTTACTCTAACGGTCTTTGGGTCAGAATTGACCGTAGCTCATAATAAACGCACAGCGCATCTGTTATTGTCCTAATTGTTTAGGTATCGTATAACTTTTGAATGAGACGTTCTTTTGTTCTACCTATACAAGTCGAATCATAATTTATAATACTAAGACCAATAAAAATAAAATATTTTACAATAGATGAGCAGCTTGTCGTATTCAAAAAAGGATTCCCGTTTCGACAATACATGCCATCAAAACCAACTAAATAATATGGCAACTGATCGCCATGGATAGACATAACTGCGATATAGTGGCCATTAATGAAACATGGTTAAGACCCGGTGAGGACGGCCGCGCGCCGAAGGTGCCGGGCTACCGGCTCGTGCACAAACCCCGGCAGGACGCCGTGCACTCGCGCGGTGGTGGTGTAGGCTTCTACATTAGGAAGGGTTTAACAATACAAACATACACGCGCTACACATCACCACCTAGTGTTGAGCAAATGTGGCTGTCTTTTAAAGCTAATGGCAAAATTATTTATGTTGGTACAGCTTACCGGCCGCCTTGGCTTTCCGTTAATTTGTTTCTAGATGCCCTTACCGATACTATCACCAACTTACCAGTTCACGATAGTATATATCTAATAGGTGATTTTAATATCAATTGTCTTAATTGTGATACTAATAATAACAGTTATAAAATGTTACTGGATTTTTTGTCCATTCACCGGTCGCGTCAGTGTACTACGGAGGCGACACATTTTTCAACAAATACAGACACTCTTATCGACCTCGTCTGTACGAATACTGATCTGGACCGAGTATCCGTCGACTATATAGCTGACCTCAGTAGTCATGCATTTCTTACGTTTTTTATACCTAAAATAAAACCTGTTGCCACAAAAATTAAATTCAGACCCATTAGAGATATTGACTTAACTGACTTGGATAATACTATTAATACTATTGACTGGCACTCGATCATGAATATGACAGACGTAAATGACATGACACAATACTTTAGCGACAGCGTCCTAGCGATATTTGACACACTAGCTCCTATTAAGTCATTTACTATTAAAGACCGACAGCACCCTTGGATTACATACAACATTAAACTTATGATCAAACAACGCGATGCTGCTCACAGACGAGCCCGCAGAACCAAGGACGTGGTGCACATTACCTACTATAAGGATCTTAAGCGCGAAGTATCTCGAGCCTTAGAGCGGGAAAAAGCCGCATAATTTGATAAATATATTAATTCTTACATCAGTACTCCGCAAGAAATGTGGAAAAATCTGAAACATATTGTTAATTTAAACAAAAGCAAATCAGATTCTACACTTCCCCAATATCTTTGTGACCCTAATCTTATTAACAAATTCTTCCTTGACGTCCCTGGAACTAACGTAATACCACCACCCACCTTTACCTATTTTGAAACCAACACGTTTCGCCCTGCAAAATTTAGTTTTGCTACCGTAATCGAGAGCGATGTGTTGAAAATTCTCCGATCCCTTCAATCTAATGCACTAGGTGTTGATGGTCTGTCATTGGATATGCTCTTAATGATCTGTCGCTCTGATATCTGCCTTAAGACCGTAACCCAAATTATTAATACTTCTCTCTTAACTGGCTCCTTTCCGAAAATGTGGCATCAAGCTATTGTAAAACCATTACCGAAAAAAGATAACGTGACTGATTTTAAAGATCTTAGACCAATAAGTATCCTACCCTGTATGTCTAAATTATTGAAAAGGTTGTTTGCGGACAAATAACTCAATATCTGGAAAATAATAACATTTTACTTTCAACTCAATCGGGCTTTCGCAAAAGTCATAACTCATAGCACCACGACTGCACTTCTGGACGTTGTTGACAACATACTAAATGCACAGGATAAAGGGGAAGGAACTATTTTAGTACTACTAGATTACTCGCGCGTTTTTGATACTTTAAACGTTCCCCTGTTACTTTCTAAATTAAAATTTTATGGTTTTGATGATATTGCAATTTCATGGTTCTCCAGTTATCTCACCAATCGATCACAAGTTGTAGAAATTCAAAACGCAGATGACAACACTATATATTCTGAACCGTGCAACGTTGATAGGGGTGTACCCCAGGGTTCAGTACTCGGGCCCAAATCATCTAGTATTTATAGCGCAGACATCACACAGCACATACATCACTGTAAACATCATATATATGCTGACGACATTCAATTGTATATTTCGTTTAAGCTAGGCAATCTAAAACAGGCTTTGGATAAGTTAAATGACGATTTAAAGCGAATATTTGAATGGTCGGAAGCTAACGCTCTGGCACTAAACTCGTCCAAAACAAAGTATATGGTTCTCGGTCCCAAAACTCAAGTTAAAAAAAATTGTGAAAGTCAGTTACTCTCAGTTAACATTAATGGTGAAGGAATCGTTATGGACGATAATATATATATATATATATATATATATATATATATATATATATATATATATATATATATATATATATATATATATATATATATATATATATATATATATATATATATATTACAAGTTAGAAGATATTTACAAGTTAAAAAAAAATGCGAAAAAAGGCGTACTGCCATACAAAATCATTTTATAAATGAAAATTAAAAACCAACAATTTCACTACAAAAAGTAGCAATCATATGGTAGGCAATGCACGCATAGTATGGATACGCCACATCAATATAATACTGTCACATTTTAATATTTTATATGCACAAAGATGAAAATTAATGAAATGAAATTTATTTTACCCGACTGCATCAGAAGGAGGATTAAGTTTTTAATCAACTTCCAAAAAAGGAGGAGGTTTAATATATTGACGTGATAACGTCTTATAATTCGATATGGGCTGCGCGCCCGAAAAACATGACAGTTCATGCGGCGTTACCTCGCTGACAGCTCTGAGGCGTTCCATTTAAGGCTTGAAGTACAAGCGAGAGCGCGGTAATAATAATAAATAAAACAACCAGTGAGTGTCAGCGAAAAGACGAGAATTTATTCCATTGAATTACATATACCAAATGTTGTCGGGTAAGCGATAGCGCGATCTAGAGGCCTAACAGCGACATCTGTTATCAATACTAGGTAGGTATATCAAAATGACGCAGTGGAGCAAAAAAATATTGTAAAATTTTAAAATTTGCCGGCACAAAAATTGCAAAATTTTGATATAAAGTCGAAAGTAAACAAACGAGGGTGTGGCATATAGATATAATAAAGACACAAGATAGATGAATATAATATATAATATGAATATAAAAAATAATATGTATATATGGTTTTGTGAAATATATTACGTAAATAATAAATTATGTATAAAGACACAAGACAGATGAATATATTAATATAAAAATTGGTATGTATATAATATATATTTGTAAAATATATTACGTAAAATAAATTATGTATGTAAACGGAGGAAACAAGGATCTAAGCAAACTGCTTTATCGCAACCAACACAGTACGTGTGAACCCGTTTCTTACACACTTTGCACAACCGCCGCTTGCGATAGCTATTCTGTAAGGGAAACTCGGTTATGCGGTGAGTTAGATGGACAGGTACGTTCTGTGTGGTCACAACAGAATGAGGAGCAGGTATAAGTGGAGCGGTACAGGAATGTTTAGAAAGAAGGGATTCAACTAAATTTATACGGAAGTTCCTATGGGTAAGAGTGGACGAATGACGGTGAATTATAAACGAATTTAAAACTGACACATTTAATAATCTTCTAAATAACCTAACCTAACCTCAACTAACCTAACCTAACCTCACCTAACCTAACCTAACCTAACCTAACCTAACCTAACCTAACCTAACCTAACCTAACCTAACCTAACCTAACCTAACCTAACCTAACCTAACCTAACCTAACCTAACCTAACCTAACCTAACCTAACCTAACCTAACCTAACCTAACCTAACCTAACCTAACCTAACCTAACCTAACCTAACCTAACCTAACCTAACCTAACCTAACCTAACCTAACCTAACCTAACCTAACCTAACCTAACCTAACCTAACCTAACTGCCTGTCGGCGGACACGACATTGAACGGTACCTTTTGCCATCCCAGGAACTCCACCCAGCTTTGGTGACCCCTAAACACCCGAGCCAATGCCACAACATCAAAAGGCAAAGGGTGGAGCATCATAAACCTGAGGGTAGCGGGAAATGTCGGGTCCGCCGACAATGAAATGGAAATACAGTACCAACCCCTTCAGGGAATATTATTAGATAAAATTTGTAAAATTATATACCATTTTTATACAAATTCCCCTTCAGGGAAATTATACGACAAAAATATGTAAAATTATTAACATCTTTTGATACAAATTCAGATTGTAAACCGACGCAAAAAACGATATGATAAAAAATGAAAACAAACTAAATTGAAAAGAAAAATAAACAGAGCACGGGCCATCCAGGCCTGTGGACAGAAAGAAAAAAAAAAAAAAAAAAATAAAAAAAAAAAAAAAAAAAAAACCTAACCTAACCTAACCTAACCTAACCTAACCTAACCTAATCATTAATCATTTCTGGTCACTCTGCACTTCATCTACACTTTCGTGGTCCGCTACTTCACTATTGGTGTCGTCACATGGAAGCTTCTCATCACTTTGCATAAGAGTGGCCAGGATATTGTATTCGTCTAAATTGGTACTCTCCATTGTGATATATATTAGCCTCAATATCTATAAAAATAAAATTCTAATATTAGTTAAGATATAAAGTATTAAAAGTTACGAAATTCAATAAAACTGACATATAACCCAAAATCATAAAAGTCACGATATACATAATCATGCGTAATTTTGACTCACGCGATCGTTATATTTCAAAATCGGTGGCACTTACCTTATTGGTAAGTACGCCACGCAGCAGCTCCCAGCGACGTATGAGATGTCCTAAACGCACAGCTATGGATTATTCGAAAACGCAAGCGTAAATTTTACGCAGACTATCTTTCCAGGGGGATAGATATTTTGTTTCTCTTTTCTTTCTCTTGTTTTTTTTTCTTTTGTATTTTTCTTTATTTGTGGTTGTGTAATATTGAAAATTTGGAATAAAGATTTTATTTATTTATTTATTTGAATGCCCGTTGCTCCAGTTATGATATTTTAATAACTAATGACTATGTTCTTTGCATAAGTACTTTTTATACATTATAATATTATCTTTATCTTCTTTCAGACAGATAATTTTTCCAAGTATTTATCTATATTTTCCAGAACATAATGTTGAGAGTTGAGACTTAAGATCTCTCTACCTAATGTGTTTTTTGTTATATTTTTTTGTATATGCTTCATTATCAGTTAATAAATCGTTAAAATAATAAGATTATTAAATTAATTGTTAATTTCCAGGCAGTACAGGATGTTTAACCAACTCATATCTCCGGTAATGTTTATTTATGTTTTGATTTGTTCCGTGATGATCTGCTGCTGCGTAGTTCAATTGAATTTGGTAAATATTTACTTTTATCTAAGGCATAATAATATAACACTTGGGGTGAATTTAAAATGTAATATTAATAACTCCCACACCGGTTTCGGTGACGGTGGCCGGTTTCATTGAAACCAGGCTAGTTGCGCAGGAGTAATTTTATAGTGCCCAAGTGTGTGCGCAGTACACAAGAGCACTCTCTATTCCTTTACTCTCATAACCCAGTGGGACGGAAGACCGACACGACTGGCGAGAGATCAGGCGCAGGACCGCCTTTTTACATGCCCATCCGACGCATGGATCATCTTACTTGTCAGACACTCAGGTGATCAGCGTGCATTGTCCTAACCAAACTTGGAAATAACATGTTTCCAACGAGGGAATCGAACCCACGAATTCCGAGTCAAGAGCCACGCTCTAAGCCACTGGACCACGGAGGAGTTGTACAATGTATCTATGTAGTAACAAGTCTGGGCATTTTCAATCCTAAAATTTTTCAGGATGGCGTGACAGTGTCTGAAAAATTTTGGATCCTAGAGTACATGATCGCAGCAGGAGTCCAGTTGTTTATATTCTGTTGGCACAGCAATGACATTACATACGAGGTAAAACTACACTCCTATAAGGATTTTTAATACCATGTGTGTGTGTTCCAAAATATAGCCTAGCATACTGGCCAGTGCCCTTGAGGTTTTAAATCCGATGCCATATTGTACATACTGGTGTGACACTGGTAAGACAAGTGTGACGTATAATGACATCTCAACAAAGTCAATGAATTACCGGTGAATATTTTTTAACTTTTATTTTAGCTAACTAACTTATATTATAGCGTCGATCCTAGACGAGTCAGTACACTCGGCTACATTTCGGAACATACAAATTGCATCTTGTAAATTATAGGTCACCGTCAACCAGAATCTGATGGCAATTTTTGACAGCAGATTTTCAAAAAATATCCTTGATCATTGGATAATTTTTTATATTTTCATGTTTCACACACAAAATAAGCCGCTAAAGGAATAAAAAAGGATGAAAATGTTTTATTTCTATTACCCCGGTATTGCTAGAGTCTATTTATTTTCTCACTTTTTGCCATCAGATTCTGGTAGACCTATATATAACTTGAATGACAGCTGTTTCACACCTGTCAATGTTATCTAAATACCATATATTGCAATGAAAACCAACGTGCACTGGCGTCATTTTGAGTCATGGCTATTTTGCATCCACGCCATCTGACAATACGTGATATTAAATTAACATGCTTGATGCTTGTTGGTCTAAGTAAATTTTTGCTCGTTTTTATTGGCTATCCATTTGTCGGTTCCTTATAAAATTATCACTGTTTATCAAATACATAGTAGACTTGTTCATCGGCTGGAAGAAAAAAAAATTAGAAGTATTGTATGTTTCTAATTCGAATCTTTATTTCTCTCAAATTCAATTATAGATAGAAATCTTTGATTTTGTGTAAATAATTGCTTTTTCTCAGATCATGTAACATGAAGGCTAGACTCTTTATAAATGAAATTAGGAAAGGAGGATTATTTATTTTATTCTAGTACTTAGAATGTAAGAGCGCTTACAGACGAACGGCAGTCGCGGTGCCGTCGACATTTGACGCGTGCCGTCGACATATTGTGCTGTTCGTCTGTAATGGGTTGTTTTCTTATTTTTAATCTCCACCAGACGGCGCGACGATAGACACTTCTAGATTTTCTATTGGTTCCCCGCCGATCTGAAATTATCCGCAGGTTGGCATCACTGACTACATAATATGGGCTGTGTTTCTAAAAAATATCAGTGTACTGTCAAGTGTGACATAAATCAAAATATCTTAAACCTAGTTTTCGTTAGCATAATATTAACATAAAACAGGTATGTATTTATGCATTTCCATAATTTATTACTATGTTTTTTTGCTTCGTCCCTCTAGTTTAAATTTCACGAAGAGCATACGCCTAAGCGATCATTGGCCTAAGCGATTAGGCCAGCATACTGGTAACAGTTTAGAAACATGCAAATTGTCAAACTGAAATCTGACAACTGAAAGAGAGTTTTGGCGGGCATGTCACTTTCAAACTTCTTCTACTTTTTATTGTTGGTGTGGTTTTTATTATTTTTTCCCAAATTGTGTTATTTGGGTTTTTGATGTTTATTATTGATAAAATATTAGCCATAAAATATTCGTAAACAACACTTGTTTACAATTTGTACGCCGCGAGCGGCCACTTGACACTTCCGAAGTGGGTGTCGTATTTCAACAAAAACATAAATGACGCTTGACGTTAAGGTCACAGATGTTTTGTTTTCATTAATTTGACTTTATCCGCTATAGATAACGAAAACATTACAAGCTTCATAGATTATAAATATTGAGTACCAGATGAAAATAAAAACATTTTTCAAATCTCGCGCCAAAACTGGATATTAATAAATACGTTGTTTTTAGTAAATCTATAATTACGACTAGAATTATAATACATTTTCTAAAATAAAGATAGATAAGAGTATCAAAACAAATTAACAGAATAATATAGTTCTAAGAAAAAACAATAGATTTATCTTGCACAAGTGCATGTTAGATGTTGTCAAAACCAAAATGTATAATATTTCCTGTGACATTTGGTGTGAATATCGGTAAATAGGGCTATTTCTTCCGTGAGTTTTAACTAAAACATCGTTATAATAACTCTATTATCCTACTCATTGGAATATTATTGCGTCTTTTTCAAATTGAGATGTATCAAGTTTTACATTCTTTTGCCCAGTTTTGTAGCAATTAATGATGGTATTCCCTGGTATTACCAATATTTGTCTACCCATACGCCATCTAGTTACTAAAATGGAAACTGTTTGACAATCAAATTAAAAAAATAAGAAAATGCCTCATAGGCCTAAAATAGGATGGTTAGGTAGTAATAAAGGTCAGTCAGAAAAGGAGGAAGGCCTATGTCCAGCACTGGTATACTATCGACTAATGATGCTAATATCGTTTTTCTTTGCTCCACAGAGTAGTTTAGTAGACCGTGGCATTTTCAACAGCAACTGGTGGCGTGCGGACCCCAAGCTGCGGACTCATTTGACGCTGCTGTCCGGAAAGTTGGCTATGGTGTACCGGATCAGAGCCGGACCATTCACCTCGCTGTCCATGCCTACGTTCACCGAGGTAAAATACCACCAGAGCTTATAAGCATTCGAACAGGCTGCGTCTTTTGGTCGGATTATATACCGTCGAGGAAATTGATTCCTAGGCCGTTGACGGACCTACGTCATTTGGTCGGCTTATGTCAATTAAATGTTAGCTGTGATCGGTCGGATGGGGTCTGCCAAAGATCGGGATGGTTGGCGCTCATTGGGAAAGGCCTACGTTTAGCAGTGGACGGCAATAGGCTGATGATGACTTAGGTCCACCTTCTGCCTAGGAATTCAACATCTCTGATATTACATTCAATCTTTGTCCTGGATTGATTAGTCGCCTGGATTTGACATAAGCTGTCCAAATTACATTCCCTGCTTTTAAATATGTCTATATGCTAAGTACTCACATACGGTTTAGCTCGATCGAGCAATAACGTCGAGCAAAACCCGCGGCTCGGGCTTTCGTCCACACATTCTTCATTGCTCTATAGTTTTATTCTAAATCTATATATTTCATTCCATCAATCCAGCTCGATCCTTCCTTCGAGGCCTTCGAGCTGTCAGTTTTGCGGTCTACACAGTAATTATTACTCGATTAGGAGTAAAACTATCGAGCAAAACTGTATGTCAGTACTTAGCATATGAATTAATTTTTCTGATGGTATTATCAACGATTTTTAATCAAAGGCAGATTGTAGCTAGACCTACGTAATCTTGTCGACTGATGTCAAGTTCAACTGTTATTTCGCACTGTCATAAAGCAGACCACGGGGAAGAATATAGATTACTTTTATCAGAAAAATTACGTTTTCCACGTTATTCCTTAAATATGCAGACGAAACTGCGCGGGAAGTCTAGTTAATAATATGTCGAACTTGGCTTTGAAAATACCTGGTACCAAATAACTTTAAGTTTGCAGCTCGTGATATTGCAAGAATGTTCTAATTAAATTAGGGCGTTATTGGTATCCTACTCAAAGTTACCTTAAAGTCAATTCCATTGATCTAGGTTCGCTTGGCTTGGTACGAGTGATTTGCTATTTTTGGCACTGGTTTTGAACATTATTAGTTACAAGACGTTCCTTGCAGCCCCGCTCGCGTAAATTAGGAATTTCGCGGAAACGGTAAATTTTCGAGCCAAACAATGTAGCCTAAGTCCTTTCCCGTGGTTCACACTTTATCTGTGCCAAATTACATAAAAATCGGTGCAAGTCGAGAGATTGGGGCATTGAAACAAACAAACATAAGTATAGCTATACAAGCATGTAAGAACGTCTTCTTTTATCATGTTCTAACCCTCTTTTAAATATTTATGTGTATTGTACAATTAGTAGATATCTAACCCTCTTTTAAATATTTATGTGTGTTGTACAATTAGTAGATATCTATACTTATATATAAAAATGGATTTTCAATTGTGTTAGTAACGCTATAACTCGATAACGGCTGGACCGATTTGGCTAATTTTAGTTTTAAAATGATCGTGGAAGTCCAGGGAAGGTTTATAAGTGACACGAAGTTCACCGGGACACCTAGTTTTATTATATTTGTTCTATTTTTTTTCAGATCCTCAGAGGCGCTTACAGTTTTTACACCCTCTTCACAAAAAGCACCAATAAATAAAATACTATTTAAATAATTTCCAGAAGTTGGAATTAGCATCAAATACGTTTCTGTGTATTGTAATAAATGAAGAGTTAGTAAACGTTTTATTTTGTATATCTAATAATGAACGTGTTATTCTATTTTATAGAATTGGGTTAGCTAAATTATGAGTAACTTTACAATATTATATTATGTCGCAGTCATCTGGTTTAGCGTATTCATTGAATGACACCATTCAATTGAATGACTAGAAAACAACTCGTCAAGACGTTGACTGTAACGTTTAACGTCTTGACTAAGAGTCATATAGCGAAGTCGTTAAATGGGATGCTATATTTTTTTTCAAGTAGCCGTTGACGGGGTAGTTATAGGTAAATCCACGCTTTCATATTATTTTATTAGTTATTACATAACATACAAAGCACTTTAATGTAAATGCAATCGATAAAATATCAACACAGTGCTATCAGTTGTGCGAGCTGTTTGACGCCATATATTTTGTTTTAGTGACTAGTAGCGCCGCAGTAGGAAGAAAATGATATACGTTCAATTACCAGACTGATTTCATGTCCGCTATCTACAAAACGCTACAAGTCGCTAACTAGTTGAACGTTGAGGGACGATCGTTTAATCGACGTTCGGCCGAGTCATTCAATTGAATGGTGTCATTCAATGAATGCGCTAGTCATTCAATGAATGCGCTAGTCATTCAATCGAATCGCAGATTGAACCAGATGACTGCGACATATTATGTATTTGATTTGTGCAAAAATTCAATTCATTTATCTGTGCGTTTTTACACTTTAAAATTGCCTTAACATTTGATACTTAAACATTTTCACAATTATTATGATTTATAACGGTTCTTGCATTTGTGTAAACAGTGTATAAAAACTGTATGAACCTTTCATTATCTGTAACAAAAATAAGATTAAAATTACTTACATATTTTAGTTAGTACATGTATATCATTAACAGTACAAACAATATAAACGATTAAAAGCTTGTCTTGTCGAGTTACTCTACTGAATGATGTAATAAATTAATGATAAAATATAACTCACCTCAATATACGTAGACATTGAGAAGGTAGAAAAAGGACCAGCATGTAGTATGAAAGAAGGAGACAGCTTTCCTGCTAGAAGAAGAAGCTCCTTCTTCATCTGGACATCAGCACGCCACCAGTTGCTGTTGAATACTCCTTGACTGAGATGCATGCTCTGAAAAATATTTAAAATATAGGACACATACATACACACACACACACTCACACAAGGTTTAGGTCAATTATGAACATGGAAGTTTACCAGATACTGAACTCTAATTTAAAATTTATATTGATACTGAACTCTAATTTAAAATTTATATTACACTAATGGACCAAACCTTTTTTCGGGATATAAAGTATCTCTACACCAAACACCAAAATCGGTTGAATGATTTGGGCGAGAGGAGATAACAGATAGACAGGCACGATTTCAAAGATATAATATCAGTATGAATGCATCAAAATGTAAATAATCCACGTAACACTGATATATTATATACTAGAGGACGCCCGCAACTCCGTTGCGTCAAAATTTGCTTATCGCGCCCAAACCGTACATTTTTCCGGGATAAAAAGTATTCTATATCGTTTCTCGGGACTCAAGGTGCCAAATTTCAGGAAAATCGGTTCAGCGGTTTAAGCGTGAAGAGGTAACAGACAGACAGACAGACAGACGGACAGACAGACAGACACACTTTCGCATTTATAATATTAGTATGGATTATTTCATTTTATAATAATGTGGACTATACTTTGTCTGAAATAAACGATTTGAATTGAATTGAATTGAATTTCCCTTTAAAGTTTAACTAAAGACAATTACATGCTACGAGTAAACAATATACGAGTACATGCCTCATACAAAATTTCGTTGCTATGCCAGCAATACAAGAACAGTTGAAATGACAGAGCTGTGGCAAATTCCACCACCCAGAGTTTCTGGGAAAACGTGATTCCCTCCTGTAAAGGAAATTTAATTAACCGCGTTAAAAGAGTGTATTTTATTGGTAAGCGAAAGAATACTTAAGAAATTCTTTTTAAACGAAACTGTGGTGACAGTGTAATAGATATTAAATGGTTTTTTTACGTGACAAAAACTTTTTAAATGGTGAAATTAAACGCAGACTTTGAAAATTGTATTTCATTGTGTTAAAGTTCAAAATTTAGAAGCAGAAACATTTCAGAGACAAATTGTACTTAGGTATATGGCCAGCATTGTTTACAAAATATGGATTAGTCTTTTTTGTCTTTAAGAAGTCTAATATTTTGTATTTTGGACGTTAAACTAAGGCAGGGTTGTTATTAACTCACCAGACTCAACTGAACAACGCTGCAGCATATAGTTATAGAACAAACTAGAACGTAAATGAACATGACTGGTGAAAGTAAATTATTGAAGATCTCATACTGCCTGAAACAATATTTATGATGATAAAGCATAGAAAATGACCTCAACAACCACTCACCAATGGTTATTATACAAGTTTATTAAAATCTTTCAAGGAATCACTCGCTTTTACGTTAGAGATATTAAAAATAACTCTCAAATTTTATTAATTGTCTGTCGATGCGTCAAAAACTTGCGTCAATCTGGTTTTATGGAAGCTCAATACAAGTAGTATATTTAATAGGGACTTACTCAATAAAAAAGTTATGCATTCGATGACACTCTGTTATATTCATCAAAGCACGAGACTTAGATACTGGTGCTTCTCCCCCAAAAATCCTTTCGCATTTCACCTTCAATATCATCAGGTATCCTTTTAGAAACGACATGATGGAGACCGCTGTTGAATCATAGAAGCAGATCACAGCAGCTCCTTCACTGCTCATTATGATGTGTATAATGATACCTACTAAATATCCAGGCATTCTAGAATTGTCGAACGGAAAGTATGATAGCATTATCTGTGGGTACGGCTCCGTGCCATTTTGAACCATTACTCTATAGTCCGACGCAGTAAAGTACTTTATGAATGGAACCAGAATAGTTATGATGTTAGTCAGAAAAACTATATACCAGTACCCATATGTAAGCACTCTTGAATAGATCGTGTAGTCGTTCATGATGTTGATAATTTTACTGTCATTAGATTCGATTTCTATAATCTCTTCTTCAGATATGTTCGTTACCAGTTTCCTCCAGTTGGACTTATTCGAAATGAAGTAGAGGGTTTTAGAAATGGACACCAAACTCAAGAAAGGCATGGAAATATTTAAAAGAATGGCCATGGCGTCTTCTCTAATGACGTACAACTCAGCATACAAACTAATCACAAAAATTGTAGAAATGAAATGAATGATATTGAAAGCATTTTTGTGGAATTTGGTGCCGAATTGCCAGAGACCACACCAAAAGAGGCCCCTAATGTTTGGGCCTAACAGCGGGTATTTTGCGTCCTCTAGGCTTTTTGTAAGTTCCAACATTTTTTGCAGAAACATTTTGTTAGGAATGCAAAACATACAAAATCTTTTATACCTGTTTATGGTCGTGTTTATGTACGAATGACAAAGTATTTGAAATTTATTATCACACAAACTCATGGTTTATAAAATACATAAAATGAAATTTTAGAAAACAGTAAAATCAAAATGGCGGGATTCACGCCCCGAAAGCGTTGGAATTTTATTATTAAACGCGTAAATTTCGTAAATTACTTTCAAATTACTTTACGCTCTTGTCTTTGGTGATTCTTGAAATATCTATATAACGAATTGTAGTCGGAAACGTGGTAAGAGTGATTTTTTACAAAATAAACCAATTTAGTTGGTGAAGTTTACAAATGGACCAAGCCAATGGATGACAAGACCATGAAAATATCATAAATCTAAGAAAACAACTTTAAAAAGTGAGTTCTAAGGTCACTAGTTTGTGTTTGTATTATATTATAATATTATAAAACTAGAAGCAAACGAAAACTTTTGGGGAATATCGACCGTCAATTTCTTGGTACGTCTGTATCTAGCTTATTATAATAATTTTACCTTGCTTAATAGAGAATTTTTAATTTAAATAAAGCTTACAAATGACGGTTATTCAATATTATTTTACCTTTAACAATTACTACCATTAAGACTTCGTTAAGTAAATTTCCACCTCTAACATTAACGGTTCTTTTTTTTTCAATTATCGTCAGCTCCAATTTGCAACAGCAAGTATTTTACTAAACGATTATCACGCTATTTCCTTTCATTAATATTTAATACAACAAGGCAGAAAGTTTTTTTTTTTAACTAGCAAGTAGTGTGAAATCAATAATGAGAATAATACTATCAATTAATTCTATTAATTGGTCTACTAACTAATATAATTACTATAGTTATATTATTTCAAGCAGATCTAAAAAATAATTGATGTATATTAGATTTATTAATTAAGGACACTGGTTATAGAATCTTAAATTCAGGATTTAAAGTGGGGATCCCAAATGTGGGTCCTTTATACAGGATTTTAAATTCAGGATCCTTAAATAAAAATCCTAGATCCTAGAGCAGGATCCTAAAATCAAGCATCCTAAATTCAGGTCCTTTATCTTAATTCAGGATTCAGGAATTTCTGAACTTAGTATCCCAAATATTGAGGATCCGGAATTTAGGACCCAAAACGCATGATCCTTTATGAAAAAATAAATATATAATAAAGAACCTATGTGGATTCTTATGACTGCGACTACAGGTAAGTATCCACTCGTTCATACCTACGCAGGATTTAATATAATTTGAATTCTGTACGGTTCATTTACAAAAAGCTGTTTATTATTTAAAGGCAAATGAGCGTGACTTTATTAAGGGCTTAACAAACAAGTTTTTAATCCTCTTAGTGAGTTCAACGACCTCGGGTATAAGTAGCGTCGCAAATGTCCTAAATTTTAAATTATATTACCAGCTTTGTGGTATCTCGGATTGAACATTTTAAATTTTAATTTTGTAAAAAAATAAGTAAGTGTTTGGGGCTGAGAGGTGTATATTGTTGGAAGGATTTTCATAAGGCAGATAATAGTATCTGCCTTATGAAATTGCTTATTATTATGCTTTTAGGTATTAGATTTCATGCGTCGGCGATAGCCCGACGAGATTATGAATCCGTCATCTGCCCATAAATATATTTCTTTGATAGCCCATTCATTTGATTTTATTAGAACTATGACAAAATAGTCAATGAATAATTTGTTTTACAACTATAATAAAAGTTAAGTTTAACTTACATTTAATTTTTATATAAAAAAATTGAAATAAGTAGTTTAAATGAGTCTACTTGTAATTTTATAAAAAAGATGAAATATGAATATAAAAGTCTTGTATCTTCCAGTATCAGACGCCTAATTTTTATGCTTATGTAAAGAATTATATATATCTTTCTGTGAATTTATAAGTTTAAATATAAAGCTCGGGTGATTATGCAAAGTTTTGTGAATAAATCTTAATGTTTACCCACAGTATCTTTGTAACTGTTTTGTCTAGACATAAAAATATTACTTGAAAAATTCTTTAGCATTTCTGTTTTTTAACCCCCGACAAAAAAGAGGGGTGTTATAAGTTAGACGTGTCTGTCTGTCTGTTTGTCTGTCTGTGTGTGTGTCTGTCTGTGGCATCGTAGCATCCAAACGGGTGGACCGATTTTGATTTAGTTTTTTTTTTGTTTGAAAGCTGACATGATCGAGAGTATTCTTAGCCATAGTTCATCATCATCAGCCTGCTCAGTGCTGGAAAATCACGGTTCATCTGGTTCGCGAAAGGCCGATTAGCAAGTTGCAGTCGTTTGATGGGTTCTTTGCATTCTAGTTCGTGACATTTATGAATATATACACATTAATGGAAAGTTGACCTGATGCTGCAGCATCACCTGGTAATCAATAGGATACCCAACTCCTCACCAACTTAGAGCAGAGGTTTCGTGTTTGGGCTCATTTTAATCGCGACAACCAGTAAGACGTAAATAAACAGTAAATATTTGCATACTGCTGCAGCAGCACCACCTGGATTCTATTTTCTATAGGAGCTGAGCTCCGTATGAACCCAAAGTGGAGGTTTCATGACGGCCCCATCCAAGAGGACAGTAATGGTATTCATTGGGATATGATTCTGTTGAGAGGAATTATTCTTCACTATAACCAACACAACTTTAAAAAGCATGAAATAAAATTAAATTAAGAAATTTTAAAAACCCCCTCCAAACAACTTTAAAAAGTAATGAAATAATATTTAAGTACTGACTTTAAGTTTAAATAATTCCTAAGTGTAAAGTAATATTTTAGTCATTATTGTTGTCACGGTGTGTCGGGGGCCGCCAAGTAAACTACGACAACAACGACTTTTGCATTTGTGTGTTGTGAACTGACCCCTAAACTATATGCGCGGTCCCCCGACACACCGTGACAACAAAAATGACTAAAATATTACTTTACACTTAGGAATTATTTAAACTTAAAGTCAGTAGGTACTTAAATATTATTTCATTACTTTTTAAAGTTGTTTGGCGGGGGTTTTTTAAATTTCTTAATTTAATTTTATTTTCGTAGAATAGTTACCCTATTTAGGGTTACTTCATTACAGAATCACCGACAAACAATTGACCGCGAAAAAACAATAATTTATACTGTGAAGTATATCGAGGCTGCAACTTCATGAAATTGGACTCTTGGATTGAAGGTTTGCAGGTCGTATAGGTCCGGAAATACTGCTGGTGACAGTTTGTTCCAGAGTTTTACAGTGCGCGGCTGAAACTACATCTCGGCGTAATTCCAAGGGGTCCAAGCTGTTTGAAACACTATGGCAGTCAACAATTCGAGCGGCCCTTAGTTGGATACGATCCAGAGGGAGCAGTTGGTATTTTGGCGCCCCTGCCCAGAGATGAGAGCAATATTCCATATTATGAGGCCGAACCTGCGCCTTGTAGAGTTGTAGGCGTTGGTCCGGACTGAAGTACTGTCTCGCTCTGTTAAGAACACCAAGCTTCTTCGAGGCTAATTTGGCCTTACCCTCTAGATGATATCGGAACTGGACTTCGCTCGATATGTTGATACATTTTGTTGGCGTTTACGATAATCGCTTACCACTTGTCTACTAGGTCAGGCCCCAGGCGAAAAGATCCTGATGACTCCACAACATCATTAACCTAATCCACAACTCAGAAAAAAGTATGAAATAATAATTATTATTTAAATACTCTACAAACAAAATAAAATTACATATCCGTGCAAACTCTCTAACTTTGCCTGTAAGCCTGCGAACTTTATGCAAATGTCATTTTGGAGAAGCTTTTACATAAATAACATTACCGTAAAGTGATTACAAATTTTGTGTTCTTTTACATAAATTGTCTGGCCCACCTTTTTCAAAGTCATCCATATTTATTGTTCCTAATTTATTTAAAACTAGCTGTCCCGGAAAACGTTGTTTTGCCATTTAAAATATTTCTACTTCATCAGTTGATACAAATTCTTACCCCCTCTTTTGTCCCCTAAGAGGAGTGGGGCGAAAAATTGTATACACCAGATGTCAAGTTGGAAAAAACAGTTAATAATATGTCAAAGTAAGTCCATTAAAGAAAAAAGTTTGATACAAAATCTGACCCCCTCTTTGGTTCCCTTAGAGGGGTGGGGGGGGGGGGGGGGGGGGGGGTGGGGGGTGAAATTTAGTCACCAGAAGTTGAGTCAGAAGAAGACAAATATATCTGTGAAAACCGTATGCAAATCGGATCAGTGGTTATCGTGTTAAAGTTTTGCTTTTTGCTATCTATACATATGTATAATAAAACTGTAGAAATGAAAATTCTGTACATTAAAGATATTCAAAAAATAATAAGCGGGGGGTGTCACTACATCGCTATAGAAGCCAAAAATGTAGTTAGTTTTTTGTCTGTCTGTCTTTATGTTTGTTCCACTATCACACGAAAACTACTGATCCGATTTGAATGCGGTTTTCGCAGATATATTTGCCTTCTTCCAACTTAACATCTGGTGTATAAATTTTTCCCCCCACACCTCTAAGGGGACGAAAAAGGGGGTCAGATTTTGTATAAGACTTTTGTCTTATACAAAATCTGACCCCCTCTTTCGTCCCTTTAGATTTTGTATAAGACTTTTGTTTTATACAAAATCTGACCCCCTCTCGTCCCTTTAGAGGTGCGATATATCTGCGAAAACCGCATTCAAAACGGATCAGTAGTTTTCGTGTGATAGTGGAACAAACATAAAGACAGACAGACAGACAAAAAACTAACTACATTTTTGGCTTCTATAGCGATGTAGTGACACCTATTTATATTATTTTTTGAATATCTTTAATGTACAGAATTTTCATTTCTACAGTTTTATTATATATATGTATAAATAGCGGTCGCCTGCGGCTCCGCCCGCGTGGATGTCGGTTACCGCTGCAAAAAGCCTACCCAGGAAAGACACGGTCAGCAAAATGATTCCCAGGTCAATTCACAGAAACATCGACGACGCAGTCATTTTTCGCAGGCTGCACAGATTGTCTTTCTGTGGATGTTAAAATTGTTAATAATGAGAATATTTAAATGTAATTAATATGAGTTTTCACTTCTGACGCTACCGTCAGAAAACAACGGGTTGCACTCCGGGACTACTCCCGGAGTGCAACCCGTTGTTTTAGGATAGATAACTAAAGCGATTATTGTAGAGCTTTTCTATAAACAACATTAATAATATTGACGTTAAGTTATTTTCAAGTAACATAATATACTGATGGTCGGGAGCTCCGACCCGTGATAGAGCAAACATTCTTTTCAAATTGGAGCCTTTTGAAGGGTATAGGCAAATCAGTAGGGATCATTGGTATTCTTGGTATATGTAATATGTTATATGAGCCAATTCACCAGCTGCAGGGCCGGTCATAATAATCTTCGCTACTGCGCACCCCCCGCCTTGGTAGCGCCCACTTCGAAACGGGCTTAAATCACAATTTTTAATTGTTGCCAGAACTTCTAAGCCAAACGTCCAATTTTAATCATTCAAAGACCAAATATTATCTACATAAACTGTACTTAGTAATGAAATAATTCATTTTGATAAAGATTAATAGCAGGAGTAAAATAAATGCGTTTAAATGTAGTCCAAAAAAAATGAAGATTTTTAAATAAAATAATGGTTGTTGTACCTCACTTGACATAGATAGGTATAGTGTGTCGCGGACTTTTTTGTAGATATTTAAAAGATCTACATTTACTTAGAACATTGTATGGTTCTATCTTTTATAGTTTAGGCAGCGTACGCAAAATAAGTAAAATTTCTGGTTGATTTTTTTCACCTTGTGTCAGAAAAGCCCAAATATCTAACGGCACCCTATATTTTCCCAAATAAAATGTAGCCTATGTCACTCGTAAATAATGTAGCTTTCGAATGGTGAAAGAATTTTTAAAATCAGTCCAGTAGTTTTTGAGCTTATTCATTACAATTAAACAAACAAACAAACAAAGTTTACCTCTTTATAATATTAGTATAGATTAATTGAGTAAAGAGTTGGTTTTTCATAAATTTAATATTAATTACTACTACTAGTCAGGGAGCCCTAGAACAATTTTTTTTTATTACTAACAAGATAATTTTTTGTGAGTAGCTTCATTTTGATAACACAAACAACTTTTTTATCTGCGAAAAATCTTGAAAGTGGTAGTTAACAGAGATAGAAAGGATTTCATACTTTGATTTGGTGGTCCTAAAATATGGATTGTTCTATTTGTAGGACAATGTTACTTTTAAATTGAATAACTACCTACCAATATACAAAAAATCTGCTGGTTAGGGTTCCGTTTTAGGGTTCTGTAATCAACAAAACTTGGTTGACTGACTATACAGTCTCTGCTTCTAGAAAAAAATTAAAACAGATGGTGTATAATTTTATATTGATTGTATTATTTACTTCTCCATTTTCGACCAATTTTGTTTCAAACCTACGTGCTTTCTTCTTATTTCTTGCTCAATATAGTGTAGTAGCTATACGATCCTTTTAGTATCTGTAAACAAATTAAATAATTTAGTTATTTTAAATTTATTATATTAAAATCTTTTTTTTTATATAAGGTAATTCAATCGTAAATGTTAAAGCAATCCATAACTTTAACTTTAAATATTTCCGGTAATAGATGAAAATCTAATAACATAATATCAAAACTTGCCTTGGAGAAGTTAATGTACGCCTAGTGGCCTGTGAACGTGCGAGTGCACGTTTTCTAATCTATACTTAATATTATAAAGCGGAAGAGTTTGTTTGTTTGTTTGAACGCGCTAATCTCAGGAAATACTGGTCCGATTTCAATTTTTTTTGTGTTTGATAGCCCATTTATCGAGGAAAGTTGCTATGTAGGCTAATTTTTATCACGCTAAGACTAATAGGAGCGAAGAAATAGACGAAAATGTGAAAAAAAACTGGGGGAAATTATTTGAAAGGGCTCATTTGATCGCGCTAATCTCAGAAACTACTGGTCCTATTTGAAAAATTATTTCAGTGTTAGATAGCACATTTATTGAGCGAAGAAGTAGAGGAACAGTGGAAAAAACGGGGGAAATTATTTGAAATGCTTATCTCATGAACTACTAGAGAAATTTTTCTGTTTTTTGGCACAGATAATAGGTAGACTACGTAAAGGATCATAGGCTATTTTTTGTGGATTAATATGTGTGTAAAATATCTAATTTACGCGGGCGAAGCCACGCGGAACGTCTGGTTAATAATAATAAATACCAACATTGAGTACTTACAGTGACAAAAGTAGGCACAGACAGCTTGGTGAAGGGTCCAGCGGAGAATACGATGCTCCTGTTCAGCTGACCAGCCAACAGCAGCACGCAGCGCCGCACCCTCACCTCCTGAGACCACCAGCCACTTTGGTATACTCCGGTGTCAACCACCAGACTCTGGAAGGCATTAAAGGCTTCTTTCATACTAGGATCTTAGTCAAGTTTTTTTATAACTATATAAATAGTACCGCCACCCCACCCAGCTAAAAAAAATCAATTTTTCCACCATAGAGGAATGGTCGAATTTTAAATTTCCCGCCAGTTGACGTCATCGCCACATCAACGCCACGCCACTTCGCAGGTACTAAAATAAGTGTCGGTCTAAAAGTGTCGTTAAAACTTTTTCCGTCTAGCCCCCTTTCGCAACACGCGATAAGGAAATTTGTTCCAACAAGGTATTTGCATCCATTGTGGATGATTTATACAGTATTTTCGGAGCAAAGTAACCACTCTTCAAGTACTGTAGTGCCTGGGGCAAGATTTTAAATGTCCGTATGGTTGCCCAAGCATATACGGAAATATCGCAATACAGTCGGCCTAGTCCAGAGGAATGAGCTAGTCAATACATCTGGGGCCAACCATGTGCGGGTTTCCTCACGATGTTTTCCTTCGCTGTACGACCGTCCGTCGGCCAGCGTAGTGGGCCATCACGATGGGCCAGCGTGGGGAGGACGTAGTGGCGTAGGATGGCCGATGGCGCCAGCAATGGCCGTGGAATGGCGGCGGTGTCGGTTTTTCGGCCGCACATCAAAGGATGATGGCCCAGCGATGGCGGTACGCCTCTACACGATGGCGATCAGGGTGACCATATGTGGCAGGTTCCTGCCATTTTGGCAGGATTGGCGTCTTATTTTGGCCTATGGCATGATCGGTTGACGTTTTAAAAACTTGGCAGGATTTGCCAGGATTCGGGTATTAGAAAAATAAATGTTATTTTTGCATCAAAGAAGTCAGTGATTTATTAGAATCTGGTGGTAGTAATTCAAATTCTGTTTTAAGGGTAGATAATTTGGGGGTGCAATTATAGGCAAAATGCGAAAATAAATAAATTCTAATAGACAGTTTAATTTTCAATGTTTCAAAGGGATTGTTATGCTTACCAATGTCTAACGCTTCATGCGAAAGAATATTCTCCCAAATCAATACAAAAACTCGGAACCGTTTTTAGGGTTCCGTACCCAGAGGGTAAAAACGGGACCCTCTTCATGAGACTTCAATGTCTGTCTGTCCGCCTGTTTGTCCGTCTGTCTGTCCGTCTGTCTGTCTCCAGGCTGTATCTCAAGAACCACTATAGTTAGAGTTCTGAAATTTTCACATATTGTGTATTTCCGGTGCCGCTAAACCAAGCAACCGGAGCAACAAATACTAAAATCAAAACAAAATTAATATTCAAGAGGGGCTCCCATACAACAAACGTGATTTTTTTGCTCGTAATCTATAATGGCAACAGCTAAACGCTTTAAATTTTCACAAAATCCTTCATTATATTTGTAATTTAATTATCAATAATAAAATTTAAATAAAATAAATATTTAATTCCATAAAAGAAAACACAATTTTTTGCCTTTTTTTTATTTCTCTCTGTAACAGACAACGGTACGGAACCCTTCGTGAGCGAGCCCGACTCGCACTTGGCCGATTTTATGAACAAACATGTTGCATCTATGTTGCATGTTATGCAAGGCATTGGTGAGCATAGTGATTGCAAATTTTCCTTCAAACCTACAAAATAAAATTTGAATCGCATGAACAAATCTAATATATAAAATTCTCGTGTCACAGTTTTCGTTGCCATACTCCTCCGAAACGGCTTGACCGATTCTCATGAAATTTTGTGAGCATATTGAGTAGGTCTGAGAATCGGCCAACATCTATTTTTCATACCAAAAATTATTTATATGGCAAAACAACGTTTTCCGGGACAGCTAGTCTATGTATAAAGATGAAGAAATGGAAGAAAACGATGCGAATGTTGAATCTAATAAAAAATGCAATATATTATATGTGTATTTTTACTTTTCTTACTTTAAAACAACAGTAAATGAATATGGCAGTATTTGGGCATTTTTTACTGCAGGCTTTGGCAGGATTTGGCAGTTTTTTGACCAAAGTAAGGCAGGATCTGTAATTTAAATATGGTCACCCTGATGGCGATACGACAGTCGGCGCCTGACCGCGGTCGAGTGAGGACGTCGTAATTCGTGTTACAATTTACGAATTTCATTCAAAATGACGAGTACTTGGTCTTATAATTAATGAATTATATATTATTAATATGATAAAGGTGAAAGTTTGTATGGATGTATGGATGTTTGTTACTTTTGTTACTCTTTTACTCAAAAACTACTGAACGGATTTTAATGAAACTTTACAATAATTATTATAGCTTTTACATTATAATATAAGTCTCAGCGTTTTTTTAGAAACGGAAAGCATATTATGCATAGCTTATTACTATTATTACATTCATCATTATCATCATCATCACTACCATAAACCATTATTATAATTTTAGTCTCGAAGTAATTATTCGTAGAATTCATGAGAAGGTTCATATTAGGAGGGAGGTGATACTAAGTTCACCGGGTCATCTGGTGAAGTCATAAATTATTAAAAATGCACGTTTTGCATCGCCGCAATGGCTAATGCTTACACGTCCATCTTGAACGACGTTTAGATCACAACTGAACACGGCCATCGTGTAGTGGCGTTGCGAACATTGCATGGCCATCGCATGCGCCATTCGATGGCCCAGCGCTGGCCACTCATGTAGAGGAGCAATTATGTACTTAAAATCTAAAAAGGTCTCATTGGTACACGCTTACACTCGGTATCGAACCTGCATCCTTTCGAGTGCGAGCCAATGGTATTTTCACTAGGCCATGGACGCTCTAAAATATTCTATACCAACTACAATTTCTTAGTCAATGAATTAAAAGTTCCTATACCAACTTGCTGTGTCATTTAGTTTTATAACGGGGTGCATATGGCCATCTGCCAGCTCCGTTATCAGACTCTGAAAACTATCTGAAAAATCTTCTCATCAAGACAAATAAAACGAGCCCAAAATTGATGGGGCTATGTGGTTTTATTATAGAGTTCCTATAGACACTTTCATCTCCATCTATACTTATAAAATTACATGTCCTGACTGACTGACTGACTGACTGACTGACTGACTGACTGACTGATTCATCATCGCTGAGCAAAAACTGTTAAAGTTACAGCCATGAAATTTGGTGAGTAGGATTGTTTTATTAAGTACACACCCACTAAGGAAGGAATTTCGAAAATTTTACCCCGAAGGGGGTGAAATAGGGGTTGAAAGTTTGAATGAAAGTCCGTCATTTCTTGAGTTAGAAACATGAAACTTTATTTTTGGGTTACTAATTAAAAATGAATGGATATGTATTTAAGCGTTTTTGGAAATTCTACCCCCAAGGGGGTGAAAAAGGGGTTGAAAGTTTCAATGAAAGTCTGTTATTTCTTGAGTTAGAAACATGAATTTTTATTTTTGGGCTACTGATTAAAAATGATTGATTGATGACGTGTTTAAGCGTTTTTGGAAATTCTACCCCCAAGGGGGTGAAATAGGGGTTGAAATTTTAAATGAAAGACCATCATTTCTTAAGTTAGAAACATGAAAGTTTATTTATGGACTGCTGATTAAAAATGAATGGATAGATATTTAAGCGTTTTTGGAAATTCTACCCCCAAGGGGGTGAAATTGGGGTTGAAAGTTTGAATGAGAGTCTGTCATTTCTTGAGTTAGAAACATGAAACTTTATTTTTGGGTTACTGATTAAAAATTAATGGATACGTATTTCAGCGTTTTTGGAAATTCTACCCCCAAGGGGGTGACATAGGGGTTGAAAGTTTCAATGAAAGTCCGTTATTTCTTGAGTTAGAAACATAAAATTTTATGTTTGGGCTACTGATTTAAAATGATTTGATACGTGTTAAAGCATTTTTGGAAATTCTACCCCCAAGGGGGTGAAATTGGGGTTGAAAGTTTGAATGAGAGTCTGTCATTTCTTGAGTTAGAAACATGAAACTTTATTTTTGGGTTACTGATTAAAAATTAATGGACACGTATTTCAGCGTTTTTGGAAATTCTACCCCCAAGGGGGTGACATAGGGGTTGAAAGTTTCAATGAAAGTCCGTTATTTCTTGAGTTAGAAACATAAAATTTTATGTTTGGGCTACTGATTTAAAATGATTTGATACGTGTTTAAGCATTTTTGGAAATTCTACCCCCAAGGGGGTGAAATAGGGGTCGAAAGTTTAAATTTAAGTCCATCATTTCTTAAGTTAGAAACATGAAAGTTTATTTTTGGACTGCTGATTAAAAATAATGGATAGGTATTTAAGCGTTTTTGGAAATTCTACCCCCAAGGGGGTGAAATAGGGGTTGAAAGTTTAAATAAAGCCCGTTTTTTCTTGACTTAGAAACATGAAATTTTATGTTTGGGCTACTGATTAAAAATGATTCGATACGTGTTTAAGCATTTTTGTAAATTCTACCCCCAAGGGGGTGAAATTGGGGTTGAAAGTTTGAATGAGAGTCCGTCATTTCTTGAGTTAGAAACATGAAAGTTTATTGACGTTTGCGTTTGACGTTTGCTTAAATAGGGTCCCGTTTTTACTCTTTGTATAAGGAACCACAAAAAGGGGAAAACTATCCATCTTTGTTATTAAACTATGTTAACGCGTACGAAGTCGCGGGCAACAGCTAGTATATTATATAACTCAAAGGTGACTGACTGACATAGTGATCAAACAACGCACAGCCCAAACAACTGCATGGATCGGGCTGAAATTCGGCGTGCAGGTATGGCGTGTTATGACGTAGGCATCCGCTAAGAAAGGATTTTAATCAATTCTACTCCCAAAGGGATGAAATAGGGGATGGATGTTTGTATGAAACTTTGTCAATTTAAAACGCATTGGGCTGACATTTTGATACCTAATTAATAATAATACTTCTTAACGCGAGCGAAGCCGCGGGCAATAGCTAGTGTTATAATAATATTGAATTTTCGCACGTTTTGTATAATTATCATGCAGAATTTCAGCTCAACCGAAATCTGATCGACAGGTAACGAGACAATATGTCACATGAAAGCCAAAAAGCAGTTAATGCACCGACTTACAACAATCGGGCTAAGACACAAGCCTGGGGTCGTACAAGGAAACTGTTTTGAGACTCAAACGAACGAATCGGAATGCTATGTCCAACTCTAACAAACATGAAATATCGTTGTTAGAGTAGGACGCGGTATTCTGATTCGATCGTTTGAGTCTCAAAACGGTTTCGCTGTAAGCCTCCTGATTGTAAGCAGTTAATACTGCAAAAGTGTTTTTTATAGCCCCTGTCTTCATATTTTTCTTTACAGAAGACTACTAATTTTACCAAAGAGTAAGGTAATTACCATGTAGTAAACTTGGTTGCTATGCCAGCAGTATAGGAACAGCTGTGCAATCAATGCCGCTAGGTACTCAGCAATCCACACTTGTTGCATAGCAGTTGTTCCTTCCTGAAATTGTCATAATTATCATTCACACTGTTTATCGTTAATTTACTGATAAGTATCTCATACAACGTTATTTTGTAAGGACTTCAAACTGAAATAAATAAAAAATAAACTATAATACAAAAAAGCTCGTCTCTCTGCTGTAATGAACAAGGAAAAGGTGACAAACTTTTTACGTTACGTTAATGAAACGTTACGTAAATTATAATACTATAATACAAAAGAGCTCGCCTCTCTGCTGTAATGAACAAGGAAAAGGTGACAAACTTTTTACGTAACGTTAATGAAACGTTACGTAAATTATAATACTATAATACAAAAAAGCTCGTCTCTCTGCTGTAATGAACAAGGAAAAGGTGACAAACTTTTTACGTTACGTTAATGAAACGTTACGTAAATTATAATACTATAATACAAAAGAGCTCGCCTCTCTGCTGTAATGAACAAGGAAAAGGTGACAAACTTTTTACGTTACGTTAATGAAACGTTACGTAAATTATAATACTATAATACAAAAAAGCTCGTCTCTCTGCTGTAATGAACAAGGAAAAGGTGACAAACTTTTTACGTTACGTTAATGATACTAAAAGTATCCCATGGGGACACAATATCACTGTAGCATGAAAAGCATTCTATATGTTAATCCAAGTTTCGTGTGTTCAGTGACCTTTACTTTAATTTGATCAAAAAAAGGAGTCTTACTCTAAGTTATACCTGAGTTTGTCATAATATATTTAGGTATAATATTCCTGTACGTTAGTCTTTAAATAAGTATTTTAAGTACATAACATTTAAATTGAAACCGGAGAATTTGTAAATTTTTAGTTTTATTTTAGTCATTGCGCTGGCAAGTTTACTAGGTTATATCTTTAATAATAATTGTAATTGTGTCATGTAAAATCTCTTCAGGTAAATGTTACGACTGGCCTCACAGGACAGGCTACGCTTAGTGTGGGGATTTGTTTTAAACATATTGTAGTTTTTCCGGAAAATGAATTATTTTTTTATTTGTATTATACTTCGGAACTTACCCAACAACTTTTCTAAGCAGATCTTACCTGCCTATTAAATATGTTACAGCAGAATCGTTGAAATGAAAACTTACCGAAGTAAGCTGGGTGGCGCTTGCGCATATCATCAGGGAGCAGATGATGACGTAAACGAATAAGACTGGAGATAACACTGAGTCTAAAATCTTGGCATACCTAAATAAAGTAAACTTGATGAGTAAAAGATTTGAAATGAGCACTTAAAGTAACAAGAAATCATTAGTTTTTCGTTACATGTCATTTACTTTAGGAATGTAAACTGAAAAACCAAACAACTCACGACTATCTGTGTGTATCGTGTGAAAAGCTGCTTAGGCTCGAGAATGTGACAAAGATAATATAAGCATAGTTGACATACATGACATACACTTGCCAAACATAACATTGCTCCTGGCGTATTTCTTATAATATACCTATAATACTTTCCATTACCTGACCAAAAGATCATGGTGCTTATGACATTCCCGAACATTCTTCACTGCATCGCTGTACGAGTTTATATTCTCAAACAACCTCTCACAGTTAGCCCGCAGTAGACCAAGCTGGCCCGTGAAAAACGACATCAGAACGACTACATTGGTGTCGTAATTCGCTACAATACCACCTCCGTACACGCATATGAGTGCATGCATCACGAGTGTTAAAATATACCCGACACCTCGTGTTCTATCGAACGGCGTCCAGGAGCTCAGAATTTCTGGATAAGGCTTAGTACCGTTACGTATTTGCATCCTATATTCTGCTGACGACATAAAACTGGCTAGCGGTGTCAAAACTACCGTAAAAACTGTAGCTGCAACTAGGCACCAGTAGCAAACGGTGATTTTTCTAGAGTATCGTTTGTAGTCATCTAAGAAATTCTGGGTAATATCATCCTTCTTTCGGCGTTGATAAGATTCAAAATGCCTCACAAAATCCACGATGTCCCTCCAGTTTTTCTGCCAAAATACGAACGTGCCGGCTTTTATTACGCAGACAGAACTGAGCATGGTTATCGAAAGGTTTCTGAGTGCCATTTCGAGATTCTCTCTTATGATCCATAGCTCCACATATTGGCTGATTATGAAGAATATAATCAGGAAATGTAGAAGATTATACAAGTTTTTGGCTAACCCAGGCTTAGGTTGCCACATTCCCCAAGTCTGGAGGCCCCATAGCGTGGGACCTAAGAGAGGATTTTCAGGATCCTCAAACCTATAAAGCAGGGACGACATACCGTACTTAGTTTACTTGTGCCTCGAATAGTGGAGTAGAGAAAAAAAATGTCTTTTTATAGTGTCTATAAAGTAGTATTTTTCACCCATGTCTGTTTCCATATTTTAAGTGTTCATTTTAAAACTTAAATTACTAAGCCTTACTTAATTTGTGATAAGCCATCTGATGCTTTTAAAACAGATTTATTGCCTTCTATTCCGATAAAACAAAACGGAACTTCTATCTCATCTGTTCGAATACTAAATGTGTTACGAGTTACAATTGACTAGTGATTATTTTTGGACCCTTTTCGCCTCTTTTTTACGCCTTACGACACCAGAATTTTTGTTCCAATAAAGGGTAAAAAGATTTAATTGAAAAATACAACGATACAGTCGCATTTTCTTATTGTGGATTCAATTATTTTGTGTTTTGAGGCGTGTGACAGGGGCGGACGTGGGAGAGAAAATTACATACCAATCAAAATCGTAATACGTTGTTACGAAAAAATAAACGAAAAACCTCAATTTATCCAACTACATAATGTCATATTGTTTGAAAGGTTCTATTAGTGTCAGCAAAATTCTGTGTAAAATACAATATTTGTTTTGTAACACACAAAGAAAAGAAAAGAGAGCGATTGTTAGTTTTATGTATTGAAATATCTTTTTCTTGTGTTTTTAAATTCAAAACAACGATAATATAACATACTTATAATAGAGTAGCAGTATTATGTTGTACTGTAGTTTTAGTAGTAGTATTATAATGTTTTTAATATTATGTTTTTATCCCTAAACCCATCATAATCGTCCAGTCGGTCTATAAACTAATATAAGTAGTAGGTACCAGACACCAGTGTAGTTATCTTCGTTCGAAGTTCAGAGAATGTTTGAAAAAAAATATTCTGAATAAAAAAAAAATGAGTTTTGAGTTGAGTTTGAGTAAGTATAGGTCTTCCATTCACTTAGTTGTAAAATTAAACTTGGATTAATCGGCCGATCGGTCGAGTGACCAGTCAAGCAACAAATCGATATCATTCGGGTCTTGTTGATAAAATAAGTCAAGTGGTAACTCCTTATGTAGGATTAATTGATTTCTGTTATGTCGGTAAGCCCAAAATATACGCCATTCAATCACGAAATTGAATATTTATGCCTCGTTAATCAGGGCGAGCGAAGCGAACCTTAGAATATCCTACCACCTGTAAATTTTGTGGTACAATTTACGGAAAAACTATCACGTCTATTGATTTGTGTTTTATCATAGTAATTTTTATTTATATGTAGATGTGTTTTCGTCGGTCAGTCAGTGTGACCACGTGAGCCCTTACAATGCTCGGCTTTTAGCTAGTCAAATTATAATGTTTTAGATAAATAGTTGAAGCACTCTTTGTGTTGTGTGATTGGTGGACTACCACAAACCACAATCACCCATACATATCCACAATATCTGATGACTAATAGCAGGTGATATCTTAGGGTCATATTATCATCTTATTAATACAAGAATGTTTCCACCAACACTTGTCAGGCAAAATCTTAAATCCTAAAAGTTTGGGTGGCACCCATCACCACAGGCGGTTATTTAACAATCGGATACTAGACAGTCACGTCTAATCTGGACCTACCTATAGAATCAGCTACTGAGTAAAGTCACAGACATCAGCAAAATACAAATATTCTAAAAAAATACAACTCACGACATATCGTGTCGCGATCGTGTCGTATAATCTAAAAACTCTTTCACTATCCATTTCAATTGATTTATTATTCGTCCGTAGCTCTAACAAATAGTCTGTGAGTTTCACTTTCCCCCATCACTTTGACAATATTGCGAATTCAAATCGACAGTGACCACGCAAAAGGTCGTAACGACAAAAACACTATTTTATGGGACAACGAGTTTTTGCTGTGCTAGGCTGGATTTATATTATGCGGCGCGGCGGCGCGGGCGCGGCGCTAACGCGCAGTTTGACGGCTATTTGACGACCTCTGTGGCTCAGTTGGTGGGCTGTTGGTAGCTCAAGCCGGGGGTCGCGGGTTCGAATCCCGCCGACGGAACAAACATTTTTCAAAGTTCCTGGGTCATGGATGTGTATTAAATATGTGTGTCATAATAATATTATAATACAAATCTTAAATATAGGTATAGTATGAAAGTATTAAATATATTTCCGTTGTCTGGTACCCGTAACACAAGTCCTTCAGGTACTTAGCGCGGGGCCGGACTGACGTGGTCTGAAGCATACATTTATAATAATAATATAATATCTATGGATTATATTATTATTATTATTATAAATGTATGGAAGTAACGATTTATTTAAATAGCGGCGCGCTCGCGCTTTCAATTTACATACATTTGCTTGTTATCTCACGTGGCCTGGTAGCCGCCAACCCGCGCGTTCGGGCAGGTGCATAATATTTAAAATCAAGCCATAGGGGACTTTGAGTAGATACGTATGAAACGAAGATTTTCAATTGCAAAAAAATAGGTTACGACTTTTTGCGTAGTTGCTGTCGAAATATACGCTATCCATTCACTGTTTGATCTCTTAAAAGAAGGCCAAATACATTCGTATAAAGAACATTGATACAATGAGATATAGTTGGGGAGGGGAAGAGGGGATTTCGGGATAAGCTCGAGCGTGTCAGATTAAGCTTGTATAGGCTTCCGACGTGTGTCTAGTTATCATGGTATAGAAATCAGATTTCTCACTTGGTGGGTTAAAAAAATTTTTTTGAATATTGAAATGTCATCGGATCTGTCAGATTAAGATAGGGGATGTTTAGTATAGTATACCCCAAAGAAGCTTCCATATAAAGCACTGACGATTCAAGGGTCAGGTAAGCCTATAGGCTTATAGGGACCTATAGGGACCCGGACATTTTAAAATATAAAAAAATAAAGCTTCATATTTTCCTAACTAAGCTTCGCAGTTATTTTATTTTGCACTAAACTAAATTGCCTTGTTTGTAAATTGTCCTTGTTGTCTAAAATATATTTATAATTTACCTAAATAAGCAAATTTCTGAATATATTTTCTTTTTCAAAACTTTAAAATGGCTGCAGTTTCTGAACCCCTCGCTAAAATAAAAAAAAAACGCTCTTATTATTTTTTTATCAGTTTTACGTAATGTAAAAAACCTACTAGGTCTCCATGACGCTCGAGTGACTACAAAAATAGCACCTTCCCCTCCCCTTCTAATATATACAATCCCTAAAGACACACTTTTTACACACAATCATACACATCACATTACTTTTTAAACACAATTTTTAAACTCAACCTGAGTTGGGCTGGAGAAGATATTAATATTTATTTTGGAATCTCATTAATTTTCTATAATATAACATTTAACTACCTGTGTAATTTATGACTAACTAGGTCGTATTTTGGCGCAACGGAGTATCGTTAGGTTACTTTTTTCCGAGATGAAAGTATCCTATGTCCTTTCCCGAGACTCAAAGTATCTCCATACCAAAAAAAAAAAAAAAATGATTTAGTGGTTTGGGCGTGAATATGTAACAGACAGACACACTTTTGCATTTATAATATTAATATGGATAATTGGATATGGATTATGAAATTACTTGTTCTTCTTTTTCTTATTCAAGGGCAAGGCAAGAAAGCACTATTTCTAATTTAATTACTTACACTAAATAACACCAACAAAAATTATGGACTAAACATCATAATAGGGTAATAGTTATATTATAATTTACGAGTAACATTGTCCTATAAATAGAACAATCCATATTTTAGGACCATCAATTCAAAGTATGAAATCCTTTCTATCTCTGTTAGGTACCACTATTGAGATTTTTGACAAATAAAAACGTTGTTCTTATCAAAATGAAGCTACTCACAAAAAATTAGCTTGATAGTAATAAAAAAAATGTTCTAGGGCTCCCGTAGGTAGGTACTATAAATTCAACATTTGTTTTAAAACTATGGAAAACAAAACTATAATAACAGAGAAATTCATCAGGCGAACGAAATATTACTCGTAATAATATGAATATTTCAATATCATTTACAGCCGTTTATTACATTGAATTTTGATGAGACTTTCGTATCACGAATTTTTTTTTTTTCATGTTACGGCCTCGTGGGATTTTTGTCACAGAATTATAAAGCTATTATTTTAGCTCTTAAACTAAATATATTAAGGCTACCTTTCCACCAGAGCTGGGTGGACCTGTGTTGCGAGGAATATGTTTTTGAAAACCAATAGTATCGCTTCATTGACGTGACTTTGTCATGACATCGCTTAGCGCGGCGATGCTGTTGGTTCTCAAAAACACATTCCTCGCAACACAGCTCCGCTCACCTCTGGTGGAAACACAGCCTAATACAAGTGTTTTAAATGCGAAATTGTGTTTGTGTAAAAACGTTTCTGCGATTTTAATCCAATATTATAATAATGTTGGATAATAGCTACTTCGAAACCAAAACCGTATCTTAAAAGTGTATTTGAAATTAGCCCATCAAGCCCCGTACGAGCACCGGTGATCGCGACAACAATCCATACTAATATTATAAATGCGAAAGTGTGTCTGTCTGTCTGTCTGTCTGTCCGTCTGTATGTCTGTCTGTCTGTCTGTCTGTCTGTCTGTTACCTCTTCACGCTCAAACCGTTGAACCGATTTTGCTGAAATTTGGCATGGAGATACTTTGAGTCCCGGGAAAGGACATAGGATACTTTTTGTCCCGGAAAAATGTACGGTTCCCACGCGATAAACGAATTTTGGCGCAACGGAGTTACGGGCATCATCTAGTAGAATATAAATGGCATTTTCGAGAATCTCCGATCGAAGGATTAAACTAACGTCAAACTACAAGTTTTACGTATAATGAACATCCGGTGATGAATATAAGAATACTGATGTCTTGCTGTTTGACAGGGTACAAACGGCTGGTTTAAATCTTAATTATTAATATCTCTCTTCTAAATCTTATTTAAAAATAAAAATTATACTTACTTTATGATATTATACATTTTCTACCGACATTGCTCAAGAGACCCATACCGCCGCTGCTTCAGCCTAGGTCATAAAGTTGCATTATAATTGAATTTTTGTCGGTCGCGGTCGCTTTCAACAAGGATCGGAAAGCCGCCTTAAGGCCGTCCCCCGAGCAAACGACCTTGACCATACATTTGCCGCGTTGCCAAGATCGCACCAAAACCCTTTTTTTTTACATAATATCTTAGTTCAAAATTGACCTAGAAAAAATTAAAACGTGGAATATGTAGTTTATGAAATTGTCGATCTATTGGCGTGTGTTTCAAATAAAAGTAATTTGTAAATACTAAGGAGATGCTGAATGTATGCTTGAATTTCAATAAATTGGTTTTACTTTGGAAGCTGATATCATGAGTATAATAAACAAAAATAGAAAATTTAAAACGTGGAAAGGAATGTTGATATTATAGTGAAGATTATTGCTGTATTTTTATTATAACTTTGTAGCTTTCAAATTATGAGTTTATAAGGCTCTAAATATAACAAAAATAGAAAATTTAAAACGTGGAAAGGAATGTTGATATTATAGTGAAGATTATTGCTGTATTTTTATTATAACTTTGTAGCTTTCAAATTATGAGTTTATAAGGCTCTAAATATAACAAAAATAGAAAATTTAAAACGTGGAAAGGAATGTTGATATTATAGTGAAGATTATTGCTGTATTTTTATTATAACTTTGTAGCTTTCAAATTATGAGTTTATAAGGCTCTAAATACGGTAAATTACAGAATCTCCGTAGGGAAGGCCCTTAAGATAGAACGCGGGTCTACAACGAATTACGAAATAATCAAATTGACCCGCTGAAAGGAAAATTTAATTGAAACCCCGATCACATTTATCACGCAAACTCAGGCGCCATTTTAAATTAATTTATAAGTTGATTAACATTTAAGAGCGCCTGTAAATAACTGGTAGATAATTAAAGGACGTCTTAAATATATATTACTGGAATATTCAATTATTAAAAACGCGATATAGTACACTAGGGACCCGACAGATGTTGTCCTGCATGATACATCTAAATTTAACGGATTTGTGAATCTTAACCATCTCGAGAGCCAACATGCATAAAGAAATCATTCGAATCAGTCCAGCCGTTAAGCGAAGTTCAGTGGGATAACATGGAAATGATAACTTCTTTAGCTGCGTCGTGATTTTTTAGGGTTCCGTACCCAAAGGGTAAAAACGGGATCCTATTACTAAGACTTCGTTGTCTGTCCGTCTGTTCGTCTGTCTGTCTGTCTGTCTGTCTGTCTGTCTGTCTATCTGTATGTCCCCAAGGTGCAACTCAAGAACGGTAATAGCTAGAGATTTGAAATTTTCACAGATTATGTAGGTATATCTGTTGCCGCTATAACAACAATTTTTTTTTTTTTAAGAGCCTATGCTGTCCCACTGCTGGGCAAAGGCCTCCCCCAAAGTCTTCCAGTTCTCTCGATTCAACGCAGCCGTAGGCCAACCTGGCTCGTATTTGTCTAACTCATCGCGCCATCTTTTTCGAGGCCGGCCACGGCGGCGTCGTCCATCATTTGGTACCCATTCTGTGGTGATCTTTGCCCAGCGGTCAGGATGCATACGGCTTGTATGGCCCGCCCAGTCCCATTTTAGCTTGGCAGCTTTTATGCCGACGTCTGCAATACCAGTTTTGGAGCGCAGTGTACTATTTCTTATTCGGTCGGCTAGTCTGACCCCTAATATGCTGCGCTCCATCGCTCTTTGACAAACCCCGAGCTGGGACCGTTGCGACTGGGTCAATGACCAGGTCTGAGCACCGTAAGTTAGGACGGGCAAAATACACATGTCGACGAGTCTGCGTTTCAGGGAGATTGGTAAATCTCCCTTCATCAGCGTCTTCATGGACCAGTAGCTCTTCCAGGAGTTTTCGATTCGTCGATCGACTTCCTTCCCTTGTCTGTAACAACAAATACTAAAATTAAAATAAAGTTAATATTTAAGGGCTCCCATACAACAAACGTGATTTTTTTTAAATTGAAAAATGCTGCTCCTATTTTCCTTCTACCGGCACTCTCAGAATAACCTGTTATTATATTCGACGATCAATGTGCCTATGTTAGTTCCATTATAATGACCAAAGTAACTAGATCTAATCTTGATGAACAGTGTTTTAATAAATTCATACTATCCGGATTACATAATATCGGTTACATTATAGTCGTATCAATATCAATAGGTCGTGTTATACTAAGTTTATTTTTCACTACAAATATTTAATTTTCTTTAATAATAGGTATATTGAACTACTGAGGCAACTAAATTATTTTTTTCACTTTTATTTTGAATAGTAAAAATATTAGGTATAGTTTATAAAATCATGGCAATTCAACTAAAAGCAACATCTCTGCTCAAAAGTAAAGCAATGTCTCGAAAGAGCCATCTACTGTATCCAAAACGTACTAGAATAAACCCTCTAAGCCTACCAGTCTTTGAATTCTCGTCTTTCGTCCCGTGTTTTCATGATCCGGAACGTATTTTGTACTAACATTCAACACTGGTTTCATCCAATGTGGTACCAGGTGATGGCTTTCTTTTCTCATAGATGTCGCTTTCTACCCCTGTGGCACAAGCTGAGCATTTGGTGCTCTGCCCAGCAGGGCTATCACGTTAAAATAGAGATCAACAATCCACTAGCAACAACAGCGCGAGCGATTGCTGGGTGTTAAGAATATCACAATGGTGTCATGTATAGTGATCGATTGCAATCGTATTGTTTTGGCTGATACGTGATACGAAGTTGCGATTTTGGAGCAATTAACGCGCAATAATAATTGCTATCGCATTGCTCTCGCAAGATACTTGATACGGGGGCGGGGTTGTGGATTCAAATCCTTTGAACACAAGTTTCAAATGTTCCTGGGTCTTATAAGTAGGTACCTTTATAATCATAGTTTTTTGGAGTCTATTTACTGTTTAGTGCATTTTCTCTATTATAATGTTAGTATAGGATTTAAGGTGTATATTGTGTAAAAGAATAGCCCCATAATATTATATAGCCCCATTTTTCTGACATAAAAACATTTCCTAACAAATATTGTCAACAAGATATTATGTATTATGATAAAAATTTATTATTGTTGTTTCAAGTATTACTTATATTTTATTTAAAACAAAAATATTTGTACTAAGTAATAAAATGATGTCAAAATACGGTTGGGTGGTTTCCCTACATTAAGTTATAATATATCTGTATTTTATATTTTGTCTGTATAGAGATATAGTTTTCCTTATTTTGTACCTATTGGAAAAGTCAATAATATATGGCTGAAATAGATTTAAAATAGGCTCAACAATTTGGCGGGGCGTTTGTCATGCAGATACCGGCCGATCTTGGAATGGAGCCATATGGAGTACTTCCAGCCTTAGATAAATACTAGCGGCTAAGAATATACAGGAAATCTTGGATAGAGCCAACTATAATAATTAGAAAGAGTTGTGTTTTGTTCATATCCATACTAATATTATAAAGAAGAAAGTGTGTCTGTCTGTCTATTACCTCTTTACGACCAATCCGCTGAACTATCTCCATGAGCAGAAGGTATAATAATAATAATATCTATGGACGCTTCACACCACGTCAGTCTGGCCCCGTGCTAAGTACCTAAGGCACTTGTCTTACAGGTACCAGACAATGGAAATATATTTAATACTTTTATACTATACATATTATAATATTTAAGATTTTTATTATATCATACACATATTTAATACACATCCAGACCCAGGAACATTGAAAACTTTTTTTTGTTCCGTTGGCGGGATTCGAACCCGCGTCCCCGGCTTGAGCTACCAACACGCTCACCACTGAGCCACAGAGGTCGTCAATGTCGTACGTGGTCGTCGTATGGAGATACTTTGAGTCCCGGGAAAGGATATAGGAAAAATGTACGGCTCCCGTGCACTAAACGAATTCGGACGCACCGGAGTTGCAAACGAGGATTAGTTTTTTTTTTAATAATCTTATTTCAGATCACAAAAATCTACAATGTTAGTAAATCTTATTAAAACTTGAAACTATATTGTTTCATTAAACATGCTGAATAAGAATGGTGCTCCCACACCGCCGTTAGAAAATGTTTGTAAACCTTTTATTCGAGACTGTATTCGCCCATAGGTTTTCGCCGCTGGCTCAGATCGGACTCGAAGACCGAGGCTACACCGGTAATCTTGCAGAGCGGGGGCGTAAATAAAACACACGAGAGTCGAGGAGAACATTGCTCCCGAAACGCACCTCGCTTACCTGGCTCGGGCGAATGCCATATAGTAAGCCGCTCCGATTCGCAAGTTTTCTGTCTCACTTTTGCTATCGGAGACGGCTACTTTTCCCCTATTTTCGCCATTTTCCGTGAGCCAGGTAATTAAAACGCGTTTCGGGAGATTATTTATTCATCGTTCCACAATATGTACCTTAATCTAAGTATCACCACTTATATTTTAACGTAATTATAGCTAAGTAAACATAAAAGTTAATAGAATTTACACATTTTTACACACAATTTTCCTAATATTTTCCAAACTACATATGTTACACAACTAATTTTTCCTGTATTTATTAGATAACTTATTAACTTATTAAATTAACTATATTTTATCTCTTAGGGAGCCACAGATTTAACGTAATTCACTTTTAAAGTCTGTTTGTAAAAACAATGATTTGCACTGAGTCTATTTCTCACATTTCACTTTAATTAGTTTATGTGCACTCACTATACGTTTTTTGGGAGCGAGGCCGCTGTCCTCAACATCCTCCCCCCGGCGCAGTAGCCAGGGTCTACGTAGCCTTCTCTGGTGACTGCGGGCTCGCCGGTCTCGCTGTTGGCTGCCTCGCTGAGCACGAGCTGGCTGAGCTCGTCGCGACTCGTTCCGGCGCCTGCGGGCTGTCTCGGCCCGCCGCTGACTGCCCTGCTGAGCACGAGCTGGTTGAGCCCGTTGCGACTCGTTCCGGCGACTGCGGGCTGTCTCGGCCCGCCGCTGACTGCCCTGCTGAGCACGAGCTGGTTGAGCCCGTCGCGACTCGTTCTGGCGACTGCGGGCTGTCTCGGCCCGCCGGCTCTTCTCCGGGCGCCGTCTGCTCTTCTCCTGGCGCCGTCTGCTGCTCCGGCGGCGATTCTTCTATCACCGCCAGCTTTGATGTTGGCCTGCGGAACACTCCGCTGCGCGTACGCACGTCCGCGCAACGCACTCGTCCGTCCGGGCCCGGGTAGACACGGTGTACGACTCCGCGCGGCCATGTATTACGCGGCAGCGCGGGGTCCACGACGATCACTAAGTCCCCCGGGGCCAGATTGCGGCCGCTCCTCGGTGCCCCGCAACGGGGCGTGAGCGTCGGCAGGTATTCCCTCACCCATCGCCTCCAGAACTCGTCCGCCAAGGCCTGCGCGACCCTCCACGTCTTCTTGTCGGCCTGCACGCACGGCCCGACGTATGGTTGTCCCGTGGATGACCCTATGAGAAAATGGTTAGGTGTGATCGCCTCTGGGTCGTCGGGGTCCACGGAAACGTGAACGAGCGGTCGAGCGTTCACGGAGTACTCCGCCTCGGTCATCAGGGTCTGGAGCACCTCTTCCTTCGGTGATTTCTCGTTCAGTGTGGCGAGTAGGGCGGTTTTCACTGACCTCACCAGTCTCTCCCAGGCGCCCCCTTGGCTCGGCGCCCCTGGCGGAGTGAACTTCCATTTCATGCGGTGTGTGAGGCCCAGCTCGGTCATAGCCGGCATCCACTCGGCGTACGCCTGTCGCAGCTCGACGTCCGCGCCTCTGAAGTTCGTCCCATTGTCACTGTACATGACCGCCGGCCATCCCCGCCGTGCGGCCATTCTTCTCATTGCCATCAATGCTGAATCGGTCGACAGCGAGGCCACCAGTTCCAGGTGAACCGCTCGCGTCGTCAAACAGGTGAACAGCGCTCCCCATCTCTTCTCATGACGTCGGCCGATGGTAACGATCATTGGGCCGAAACAATCGAGACCACAGTAGGAAAATGGTCTCTGGAACACCCCCAGGCGCTCCGGTGGCAGGTCTCCAGGTTGCGGGATTCTCGGGCGCGCCCTCCTCATCCGACAGAAGGCGCAGTTGTGGATGATGCTCCGCACCGTCGGCCGTAGCTTCAGGATCCAGAATTTCTGTCTTAGATCGTTCACAACTCTCTCGCGGCTCCCATGCCCGGCTCTGGCATGCTCCCTGGCCACCAGCAGTCTCGTGAAGGGGTGTCTTCCGTCCAGGATAATTGGGTTCTTCATTTCATCCGGCACCTGCGCTGCTCTGATCCTCCCGTCCAGCGTGAGCAGGCCGTCCCTGTACACCGGGTTGAGCCGGTACAAGGAGCTCCATCTTGGCGCCGTCCCTCCATTTTTCATCTTCTCTATTTCCCGTGCGAAGCTATCGTGTTGTGATTTTCGGTACCACAATATCTCCGCCTTCTCCAGGTGTCGCACGTCGAGACTGGCCCGGCGATCGCGACACTTCTCGATGAATAGTAGAACCATCGCCGTACATCTCACGAGGCGCTCGTACTTTGAAAAGCGACTCACCTCTGGCAGACAGTCCATGTCGCTCGCCTCCGTGGTCTGGAAGGCGACGTGCTCCTTTTGGTCCTCGGCTTGAACGGGACTCTCCGCGGGCCACTCGTTCACAGGCCTGCGCAGGAAGTCTGGTCCATTGAACCACGGATCTTCTTCGCTCTTGGTGACATAGCCCGTTCGGGTGGCCATGTCGGCGATATTATTCTTCGTGCTCACCCACCTCCATTGGTGTACGGATGTCAGCTCGGCGATCTCTCCCAATCGGTGGGCGACGTATGGTGTATATTTCCTGCTCCCGTTCTGTATCCACCACAGAACCACCTGAGCGTCGGTCCAGTAGAAAATCGCATCTGTCTTCCATCTGTGTTCCGCTGTGACGGCGTTCCCGAGCCTCGCTCCCACCAGAGCGGCTTGCAGCTCTAATCGTGGTATCGTCTGTGTCTTCAGTGGTGCCACCTTAGCCTTGGCTGCGGCCAGCATCACTCGAATTTCTCCATCTTCTTGCTCCAGCCTCCAGTAGACGGCCGCCGCGTACGCGTCTTTGCTCGCATCACAGAATACGTGCAGCTGCCGGTTTCTTGTGGGGCTCCCCCCGTTGTATCTTCGGGGTAGCGCGAGGTGGCTGATGTGCTCCATGTCTCTCAGCCATCGAGTGAAGTCTTCAGCTGACTCCGCCGGCAGCGGCTCGTCCCAGTCCAGCTTCTGACGCCACAGACCTTGCAGGATGACTTTGGCGGTGATGGTGTAGCAGCTCAGTAGCCCCAGCGGATCGTAGATGCTCATCACCGTGCTAAGGGCCTCTCTCTTGGTAGGTGCGCGCTGCAGCTCTCGGACCTCTTTAGGGACTCTTGATAGAGATGTGTTAAATTTTAGCGTGTCCCCTCGAGAGTCCCACAGTATCCCCAGGGTCTTCTGTTCATCCTTGGTGACAGGCTGCGCCACATCATCAGCTAGGCGGTCCACTGGTAGCCCCGTCAGCGCTCGTCGGTCGTTGCTCGTCCATCCCCGCAAGTGGAATCCGCCCATCTTGTGCACCCGGTCCACTTGTTCCACGACCTGCTTGGCCTTCTCATGGTCTGGATAGCTGTCCACATAATCGTCCATGTAGTGGGCTTCGGTGATGGCGCGATAGGCTTCTGGGCACGATTCTGCGTGTTCTTCTGCATTTCGATTCCGTACTGAATGTGCCAGGTACGGTGAACACGATGCCCCAAATATCATGACCATCATCTTGTACTTAGAGGGCGGCTCCTCTCGGCCCTCTCTCCACAGGAACATCTGCGCCGGCTGGTCCTCTTTTCTGATCTTCACGCGTAGGAACATCTCTTCTATGTCTGCTTTCACTGCCACGGCTTCCTCCCTGAACCGGAACAATATCCTCGGCAGGGATGTCAGTAGATCGGGCCCCTCCAATAAGTGATCGTTGAGGCTCACGCCGTTCGTTTTGGCCGCCGCGTCGAAGACCAAGCGCAGCTTGCCCGGCTTGTTTGGGTTCTTGACCGGGAAGTGCGGCAGGTACCATGTGTTCTCGCTTCCGGCCTCCGTCCCGTCGCATTTCTCTGCATATCCTTTTCGTATGAGGTTTTCCATCTGCCCATGATACTGCGCCGCATCTAGGGGGTTTCTGTCGAGCTTGCGTTCTAAGTTCTTGAGCCTCCTCAGCGCGTTATTGTAGCTGAGGGGCAGTTTGACGCCATCCTTGCGCCACAGGAGTCCCACTTCGAATCGACCGTCTTCCGTTCTCTTGGCCGTTCTGCCAAACAGGTCGATGGCTCGCTGTTCCTCGTTGCTCAGCTTCGCCTTAGCCGCTATTCCCAAAGCGTCTATGTCGAAGTGTTTCTTCACCATTTCTTCCAGACGATCGTTTCTGGTTTCCACCGTGGATATATGCAGGATATTTTCGTTCTCGTCCTGCCTTATGATGCGCTTGGGGATGCTGCCATGTATCACCCATCCAAACTTCGTCTTAGAGGCTGCGGGCTGGTTCCTCTTCCCGATTCTCAGCTCCCGAGACACGATGAGCTGCCAATTGTCCGTGCCGATGAGAAGTTGGGGTTTCTCGTTCTCGTAGCACATCTCTTTGTTCTTGAGATCGCGCAGGTGAGCGAGCTGCAGAAGGGATTCCGGAACGGATTGAGTTAAGAGATTCAACCCGTTCACAGTCCTCGCGGTGATGTCGTGTCTGGTACCGTCGCGACCTCGTACGCCCAGTTGTACGAGGCGGCTTCTCTCTTCCCTTCTCTCGGCGTTGATCCCGTGCATGCGCAGCATCTTCGGTGGACCATCTGCGCCGATAGCCTCAGCGACGTCTTCATCCAGCAGAGTCACCGTCGAGCCCTCGTCGAACAGCGCGAAGATGTCAGCTTCGCCCCGTGGCCCAACGACTTGAATTCTTCTCATCTTCAGTTTCACCGCGCGGTCGGAGGCAACCGATGCGGTGATTACGGCGTCCTCGATCGGTGGAGCGCCGTCGGACCTCTCCTCGTGTAGTAGTGGGTGGTGAGGCCGCTTGCATCCCTGGATACCACACTGCTTCGCTCTGCAGTTGTATCTTCTGTGTCGGCTCGATAGGCACAGGAAACACAGCCCTTCTTGCTTGACTGTGTCCCATCTCTTCTGCACACTCAGTTTCTTGAAAGCAGCGCAGCGAAACAGAGCGTGGCGGTCGGTGCACATCGGACACTTCGTTGGTTCTTCGCGCATTCTCTTCGGCGGGCTGTGGCTCGGTGTGCCTCGGCCCTCTTCTGCTATCGCGAAGACTGGTCTTCTCGTTCTAACTTCGTTCTTGTTGGGAGGTGGACGCGATGTTTCCTTTCTTGCAGCCGGAGCCGTGGTGAATCCGTAGCGCAGCGCTCTGTCCGCTTCTCTCATTAGGAATTCAGAGAGAAGGACGACATCGGGCTCGTTCCGGTAGCGCGATGTCTCTTCTGCGTAGTCGTACCATTTGCTCTTCTCGAATGGGCTGAGCTTCTTCAGGATGTCTCTCACAAGCAACGGATTGAAGAGATACCCGTGCTTTAACTTCTTCAGGATGGCCACCATGTTCTGAATCTTCACCGCGAATTGGTTGAGCTCTGCCGCCGTGCCTCCGAGCCTCGGAAGCTTCTTCAAATCTTCCATCATGCGGTCGACCATCACCTCGGGCCGGCCGAAGCATTGCTCCAGAGTCTTCATGATCTGTTCGGGTGGTGTTGCGATGCTCAGCAACGGCGCCACTGCTTCTCGAGCCTCCCCCCGTAGACAGCTTCTCAGGCGCGCCAGGTTCTCGATTGGCTTGAGCTTGTAAAATGCGGTGGTATCTTCCATGGCTGCTTTGAACGGCAGCCATTCCAAAGGAGAGCCCGTGAATATGGGCAACTCCGTCTGATGGCGCGGCTGTCGTTGGTTCAACAGCTTGTCTAGGGTGTCGGCAAGCTGTTCCACCCCGTTGATCCCGGCTGCAGGCCGCTCGAACCTCGATCTCTGCGGCTCGCGTCTCTTTCCCGCAGGTGGCATGTCTTCTGGCTTCGGCGCGTCCCCTTCCTCCTCTGGCACGACCCGTTCCTCGGTCGTCTCTTCGTTGTCAGGACCATGTTCGCTTAGCCAGGCTCGGACCCGTTGCTCCACCTGTTCTGAAGGTTCGTCTTCGTCGGGGTTGCTGGTTTCCTCGGCGGTGGCGACATCAGCGATGAGCTTCTTCTTGATGAGTTCTGCTTCGATCTGCAGTTCCTTCTTACGGAGTGCGGCGAGTTTCTCTTCCGCCTCGTATCGCAGGCGCGCGACGACACTTGCTGTCGATCGACGCGACCCAATTGAAATAGCCTTCTCCCTGGCTACAGGTACTCCCGATGGCGCGGGTGTCTTGCTAGTGCCCGGCCTCGGTTTCAACACAGTTTGAAGCAGATCCGCCCTCCCCTCGGTCGGTGGCTGGCTGGTTGCGGCTGCAGACGGCGACCTGGGCGGATCCGAAAATATTTTCGGTTGCTGGTTCTCCTCGGCCCCGCTCTGACTCCTCGTGATGACCATCTTCTATATTGAATCTTCAATCTTCTATATTGAATCTTCAATCTTCTATTGAATGTTCAATCTTGTATGTTCAATGTTCAATCTTCTATGTTCAATGTTCAATCTTCAAGGAACTTCAAAATCTACGAATCCTTGCTTCCCCTTGGTGGTGTAGACCTGTATCTTCGAGTCCAGTCGTCTCCGAGTCCAGTCTTCTTCGGGTCCGGTCTTCCCAAATTTTCTAAGTCCAGCTTGCTCTTGAAATTTTTCTAAGTGTCGTCTTGGCTCTTGAAATTCTTCTAAGTGTCGCCTTCAAATCCGGATCGCAAAGACAAACTTCAAATCCGGATCGCAAGGACCAACTTCAAATCCGGATCGCAAGGACCAAATTCACTATTCGAGACTGTATTCGCCCATAGGTTTTCGCCGCTGGCTCAGATCGGACTCGAAGACCGAGGCTACACCGGTAATCTTGCAGAGCGGGGGCGTAAATAAAACACACGAGAGTCGAGGAGAACATTGCTCCCGAAACGCACCTCGCTTACCTGGCTCGGGCGAATGCCATATAGTAAGCCGCTCCGATTCGCAAGTTTTCTGTCTCACTTTTGCTATCGGAGACGGCTACTTTTCCCCTATTTTCGCCATTTTCCGTGAGCCAGGTAATTAAAACGCGTTTCGGGAGATTATTTATTCATCGTTCCACAATATGTACCTTAATCTAAGTATCACCACTTATATTTTAACGTAATTATAGCTAAGTAAACATAAAAGTTAATAGAATTTACACATTTTTACACACAATTTTCCTAATATTTTCCAAACTACATATGTTACACAACTAATTTTTCCTGTATTTATTAGATAACTTATTAACTTATTAAATTAACTATATTTTATCTCTTAGGGAGCCACAGATTTAACGTAATTCACTTTTAAAGTCTGTTTGTAAAAACACTGATTTGCACTGAGTCTATTTCTCACATTTCACTTTAATTAGTTTATGTGCACTCACTATACGTTTTTTGGGAGCGAGGCCGCTGTCCTCAACACCTTTTCTGACATAAAAACATTTCCTAACAAATATTGTCAACTGTTACATTTTGTTAGGAACTATAAGTGCTCCTATCCTACACTTAGAAAATGTTTACTAATGTTTACTAACATTTTGTAACATTTAAATCTGTTACTGACTCACCGCATACTCCGCCGTCACCTATAAAATGTTTACAAACAAAAGGTAACATGTTTTATTTTGTTATAACTTATAAGTAATTTGTTTTGTTATAATTTGTTAACTTACGTTTACTAAACATTTTCTAACATGAATACATTTTTAACATTTTTTAACATTTGTGATTAAATGTTTGCCTACAAATGTTTACTAACGTTACTAAACATTTTCTAACGGCAGTGTGGGAACACCATTATGAAACATTTATTTTGCACATCATACAACACAATATTTACAAACAGACGTAAGAACAAGGACAACGTATAATTAATTTAACATTATATTTTGTGATGCCAAAAATGGACCCAGCTCAGCATAGCAGCAAGTCTACTGCACTGGTATTCTGCTGGGACCAAAAACTGGTGTGGCCCTTAACATTTTTTTTTAATGTTAAGTACCATAACGGAAAACACGTACCCAAAGTTTCCGATCAATTAATGAATTTTGTAGTAACAATGTTACGGGCGACACATTCTAGTATAAATTAATTATGAGGTTTGAACTTTCTTCAAAGTGACCGCTTATGATCGACTTGTGGCTGGTAAATTAATCACCTAGTATATTATACTGTAGCCATGTTATTAAAATCATAATAATAAATTATGGAATTCAAAAATACCCTCGAAAAATAACAGCATGAGATCACTTTTGATTATTTCAGCTTTTGAACAAAAAAAATCTAAAAATATTTACTTTTTTGAATACGCATTTAGGCCGTAACACCAAACCGACTGTAAGCCGCCGAATGTGAGCAGGCTCACTGTGAGCCCCAGTGTGAACGTGAAAATCATACAAAATATACGGTAGCGAATGTCCGCGCCTACGCCTAGCGTAATAGCGTATTGTCGGTTAGGTGTGTACGAAAAAGTGAATATGTATGGAAATACAATAAACTGCGTAACGTTCGCTCACATTCGGTGGCTCACAGTCGGTTTAGTGTGAACACGGCCTTAGCCTTAGCTCGCTCTGTGGGTTTCGTAGCTACCGCTACGGCGTAGTATAGTCCGTAGCACGAGACAAACGTAGCAAGCGGCTGGTCATGATTTCCAATACGTAAATTTTTAAAGATTTTTTTTAAGTTTGGTAGAATAATTTAAATAAGCAAGAATTAAGATAACTTTTATTATTTCTGAAGTCTGTTATGATTGTTAAGTGTCAAAATTTTCAGTATAGATTAAATAAAGTACAAAAATTATTAAGAAAGTTGCGTCAAAAATGAGTCAGCAGTTTTATAAAAGCTTCATCGATTGTATATTTACGGCTGTAAACACATTTATTCAAATTTTTTCCTTTAAACTTTCTAGTCGGTATATAAGAACTTTTTACACTAGCGACGAAATAGACTTTTTTTAAGAGCCTATACTGTCCCACTGCTGGGCAACGGCCTCCCCCAAATTCTTCCAATCCTCTCGATCCAACGAAGCCGTAGGCCAACCTGGCTCGTATTTGTCTAGACTCTAGGACCTAGGTCATCGCGCCATAGACTTTACACTTTATTAATAATATTTTGAATGCGAAAGTGTATCTAGTAGCATTTTACGCTTTGGCTGTTTACTAATTAAGAATTAAGTCTTGGGATAGCACATTCAAAGTTTCGTTATCATTCTTTTGCAAATAACAATAATAATTGAAACATATAATATCTGAAGATTTAATACTTGTAGAAACATAGTTGGAATAACTGAATAAATACATAAAAAAGTAGTTTTTTGTATGAGAGCCTTTGTCAAATATAACACATTTAATTTAATTTTATTATTGTTGTAGCGGCAACAGAAATACATAATTTATGAATATTCCAACTATCTACTGTCTAGCTATTCAGTTCGGTACTTGAGAACTGAGTTGCAGCTTGGTGACAGACGGACAAACGGACTGATGGACAAACGAACAGACGGTCAGATTGCCAAATCTATTACTACTAGTGTCCCGCTTAACCCAAAATTTTGGAAAATATAAAATAAAAAAGCTATGCAATAGCTTAAAATGTTACCCTAACGTGTGTAAGTGCCTTTACAATGCTGGCATAGCTGTTAGTACTGACCATTCACATTATCACACATTTATAACGTTAATACCAGGCTATTTAGGGCAGCGAAAATTGGTGGAACTAGCCATTACGACGCGAGAGCAAAAGGTTGTAAGTCGTTTATTTAATTTTTAAATTTTTATTTTAAAATATTTTTTTGTTATGTCTATTAGCTGTAATAATGTTGTTGTGACTCTTCATTTGGTCCCACATTAGTAAAAATTAAAATAACAATGACATAATTTTACGAGTTTCAATTTTCAGACTGACGTAAACTATAATATAATAATATTATACTTAGACCTAAAATCTACTAATACGCGTTGGTGTTAATGATATAATATATAATTTACTGATTGTAATAAGTTTTCGCTGTTCTGTTAGCCAAGACGTTCTGTTGTGTGTGTATTAAAAATATGTACATACTCGTATTACGAAGCATTCACATTTTTTAAAGTTTTCAATAAAATATTAAAAATTTTGTCTTATTTAATATCACTTTCGCCCAAACCGTTATTGACTTATTGTTACGAGCTCCAGTTCAATCGAAACTCATTCTTTGAGGTGGTAACACTTTGTGTTATTTACATTTTCAAGTTAATAGAATTCCTCATTTGAGAACACTGTAAGTCATTTACATTATATTTTTTTATTTTTTTATTTAGTGTATATATAGTTTAGTTTATTTATATAATTTAGTTGCTAAATGATTAATAAACTAATAAATTTTAAATACTCATATTATGCTATAAACCACGGAAACGGGATAAAAATATTATGTGTAGCATTTTGGTTCTAAAATACCTCTCTACTAATTTTTAACCGACTTCCAAAAACGAGGAGGTTATACGTTCGGCTGTGGATATGTTTTTTGTTATGTATGTTCAACGATTACTCCGCCGTTTGCGAACCGATTTTCAAAATTTTTGTTTTGTTGTATAGGGTATTACTCCAATTTGGTACCATGTTCAGAAAAATGGTGACCTGATGATGGGATCCATGAGCAATCAAGGGAACTCCTCAAAATTTATATGGAAACATATGGTGATTTTGGTTTTATGAAAAGCAACTTAAGCATATGCTACCAAAACGCAAGATTTTGCACCGAGGCATTTTTTTTTATTTATTTATTATTATACTATGGTTCCGAAGATACTAAGAGAACTCCGGATTCCTTATAGATACAAGTTTGGGGGTTTAGGCGCTGTTTTAAGAACTGAAAGCATATGCTACTATGCAAATTACATTCATCATCATCATCATCATCATCATTACCACGTCAGGGTCACCAAGGTCAGTCTCACTTCCATACAAACGGCGCGAAATCGCCGAGATATTCTGGAAAACAACCTAATTTCAACCTTTTGCATTGCGTTTAGCGTTCATAGTACAACAATTATAACTGTCTGCCGTCTCGCTTCAATCTGCCAGGGCTGTCAAGCGAGTGGCGCGGCGGCGTGGGCTGGGTCCTATATTGTGCGCTGCGTGTGCGGTGTGCGACAAGTCGAGCGAGTGCCAGCCTATTGAGACTAGTCCGGTGACCGGCTACTTAGCACGTGTTCACTTCGATTTTTTTAAATGTATTGTTTAAAATTATCTGCAGCTGATATTATATTTTGTAAGAGTAACTGTAATAAGATACGTAGAATAATATACAGGTGTATTATTCTACGTGTAGTACGCGATGGTTTACTAGGTAACTAAAAAGAGTGAAATTATTATTTTTAACAAAAAATTAAAACCGACTTCCAACGTAAAAACAATAATAACATCCTTATAATATGAACTAAAAGTATTAAATAATTTTTCCTATCTAATAGTGCCTTTTTCCAAATTCAGCTAAAACTCAACTATTTATGTACTCAATCTCCATAATTTTGAAGTCGGTGCCAGTTCCAAAAGTTTCAAATATTCTGTTAGAGAACTGAAGATTCAGTTGTATCTGGTACCGACTTCAAAATGATGAAGATTGAGTACAGAAATAGTTGAGTTTTAGCCGAATTCGGAAAAAGGCACTATTAGATAGGAAAAATTATTAAATACTTTTAAGTTCATATTATAATAACAAAATCGGCTCAGCTGTCCTTATGTCCTTATCCTTGTGATAACAACTTTCGTTAGAAACGATATTTCTATCTTTGTGTTCGCATATCTCCGAAACTATAAGTCCGATTTAGGTAGTTCTTTGTACGTTACTTTAGGTATTGTTTATCTTAGATTACTGCAAGGTTAGGTATTGTTTATCTTAGATTTCATTAAAATCGGATAAGCTGTTTTTGAGATAGGGATTTTTGAAGTTTTTTTTTTAATATTAAACTTGTTCTAAAACATATTATGTGGTCTTGTCGTCTCAAGAAAGATCAAAAAGAATAAAGAAAACAAAACACTACTCACTATAATAAGGCTCTACATTACAGTAGTTCTAACAATATGGTGATCACTTAGCAGCAGGTGCGAGAAAGCTTATAAAATAGCTTCCGTTGAAAATATATTGGCTTAAGTTCACATCTACACTTGTGTATATCGAGATAAACTTCGTATTTTCGTCTTGAAATATAGAATAAATTTATTTTATTCAAGACAACCGAATTCTTGGCAATTTGTTGAAATAACAAAGTACGGTATTGTATATTTTGTAGTTTAAGAAAATTAACAAGAATAATATGATACGTATAATTATACGTCTTATTAGATCATCATTATAAGAATCGAGGTAGGTCCTTTCGGGTGCAATTATTTACGTTTTCATTATTTCAAACAGTATAATATTATGTAGATAACATTATGTTTAGGTATATTTTACAACTAATAGGTAGTCGCCTTAAACGATCAAGCCCCATAAGCTCACCGGTGAGCGACACACAATAGAATAACAATAGATTTCCAAGAATCCACGATCGAAGGATTAAATGCAATGGGGTGATAATGATGGAACAACACCTATTGTTATTTCCACAGACTATCATGGTTCTAACTCTATATACGTTTGAGCTGAGTCCCTGCGCGCGCGCAGTCCACATGGTGATCCACAAACTGGGACTGACAGATGTGCAGTACGTGGAAATCAATGTGCTGAAGAAGGAGCAGTTTGATGAAAATTATCTAAAGGTATAAACATTAAACATCTTTACAATTGTATTTTTGAAGTTTTACATACTAGATAGTAGCGGCTGAAAGAAGAGAAAATTATAAGTAAGGTTTTTTTTCTTCCCAGACAAAAATATATATCTTGTTCTATCGTTATACTTTTTGTAACAGTAATTGAACCTACTTTTCTGTAATTTTATATTTTTTTTCTAAAGTTTTGACTATGGTGTTCAAGTTTCTCATAATTTATGTTTTGGTATATTATTTTCTGCATAATATTACTATTTCAGATCAATCCACAACATACTATACCTACCTTAGTTGATGATGAGCTGATTATAATAGACAGGTGAGGTTTTTTTTGTATAGAAAATTATATTAAATTCATCTACAAAAATGGGTTGTCGAAAATGAAACGGGTAGGCAAACGTTTTTGCTGAATGGTAGAAAGAAGATAATTACACTTCCTCTCCTAGTCTTCCCCCGTCTTACGAATTTTCGATCAGACTGCCAATTTCTACCGTACTTAAAAAGTTAATGCGTAGAAAAGTATGTATCTTTTTTTGTAGTGGAGTAAAAATATAACATCATTGTAATCACAAGCCAACCATCATTAAACTATAACTGATACAAAATTACAATCGCAATATAGATTACTCGACATTATTACCAATTCAAATATACGAATATATTTTGAAATAGCCCACTAAATTAAACATCGAGTTATTTGATAACAAAACAATACATACGATCTTATCTATGAATTTGAAGCGTGTTATTATTCAAACGAATATAATATTAAATAATTTATAACTTTACCACATCGACAACAAAATAAGCATTTTTCATGCCATGTTATAATTGATGTCAAATTGATGTCAAATAATCATTTTTTATTGTCATAAAAAATGATTATTTCTAATGGATGTTGTAATTCACACAACAACCGCTGTTTCTAACTTGATAATTACAATAATTCATTCATATCCTGGATTATCTAATTCAGCTTTAGAATTTAAATCTTAAGAGTGGCGTTAATGTGTACTTATGTTAGTTTTTGTTTGCTTTAACGCGCTTATCTCAGAAACTGCTACTTTTTATTAAAACATATTTTTGACACTCCATTTATGGATGAAAGCTATATAAAATTATGGCACGACCATAAGCAAAGAATCAATAGAATAGAAAATGTAGAAAAACGGGGAAGTTATTAACCTTCGTATTGACGCTGACAAAGCCGCGGGCAACAGTTAGTTTATCATATAAGGAAAAACTTCTATTGCTTCCACTTTTTGCTTCCATTTATTTCAGCCACGCTATAGTAACGTACCTGGTGAACAAGTACTCTCCAGACGACGAGCTGTACCCCGCTGACCCGCAGCCGCGAGCCATGGTGGACCAGCGGTTGCACTTCGATTCCGGCTCACTCTTCACTGGTTTGAGGATGGCAGTGGTTAGTGAGAGTTTTTGGGGTGCGATGTGATGCGACGATTCATAATGGAAATATAAGAGAATGAAGTCGTTGATAATCATTTTGCAACAAAAGAGCAATAATTGCTAACAACATTAGAGTAATCATTGTTAGTCCATTTTTCTCTTATAACTTGAACAACATTGCAACTCAGCTCTCTAGCTAGCTCTGTAATATATCGAACTATACATAAAATCCATTTTTTTTAATATCAAATCATTTTCTCGGTCCTAAATCCTCCATTTATGAAAAAAAAAACAATCAATTGTTCGATTAATCGATTTCGATGTTACAACACTACTCTCCAACCATCCTACGTTTTTTCCTTGGGTTTTTGATCAGCATGAGAATCTGACGCGAGTTTCGCAGTTTTTACCCATCCCACAAAAGTGCTCAACGCCGCTAAAGAAGTTTTCACTTCAAAAATGTTAGTTTTCAAATTGTTAGTTACCCACTAGGGTGGGTCACTTTTGTATGGAGAAAAAAAAATTGTCAGTTTTCTTTGCAGCACACCGACAAAAAGGTGCCAAATTATGAGTGTAAATAGACTACAAAGTTTGACAGCAATCGGAATTCATCTTCTGCCTCCGGTTTCCTGTGAAACCTGACAAAAAATGTGTTTGAAAACAACTTATGAGCAGGGCATTCAAAGTTATACTAATCAATGTTATTTATAAATAAAAATCTTAAATCAATAGTAACTATGTTTCTTGAATAGAAAACAACATTATAAGTTGTTTTTTGAATAATTATTTAATAAAGAATAATCATGAAAGGGCAGGGTTTATTTTGAGGCAAAATTCTTTTTGCTGTCGAATTTCAGCATTGCTTTTCGAGAGTCTCCTCCCTTTCTCTTGGTCTTTTTGTACATAATATATTAGCCGAAGCTTCAGTCTCAGCCTTGACTGCTCTTTCTACTTGTTATGTGTATGACAAGGAAGGCGTAATAAACCCAAATCGTTGAATGAACAATCGCAAATTTTCTTCGGTTACAGACTTGAATATCGGTGGCTTAGTGATATTTTCTTGCCAATTCAAAAGGTATAATATTATAAATAGATTACAGGAAACCATACAGGAGTGTAAATATTAACAATATAATATGTTGCAAGGTTATAGGTTTGCAAAGGGAGTTTCTTTTATTTATTTATTTATTCAGGTATAATTACAGACAACAGAATAATACATTAGCATACTCGTAAAAAACTTAAAATTTCTTATCACATTCAGACTGAAGTCCTATTACAATTATACACATCTTTGCACTCATTAAATTATTACTGCAATATTAAAATAAAATAATTGGTAAAAAGTACATGCTCAACAATAACATAATATAAATTTATAAATAAAAACAAGCTAAAAATTTAATAATGACAATAATATAACTTAGTACAATTCATTGACTTAAAAATTATAATTATAAATATAGTATAAAATTGAACAGGATAATATAATTTGACATAGAAGCACTGTAAAAAGATAAATAATAAAAAAAAAACATTAAAATAATAATCAATAAAATTCATAATTCTAAAATTAAACAATTAATTAAATTCATAGTTAATGTATAGAAAACACTATTACTACTGTTAACAAAGTAAGCTTTATCTGTCAATTTCTTAAATAGGGTTCTTTTAAATGTATTAAGGCTAGTGCTGAATAAATCAACATCTCCACACATCACATTGAAAGATTTACAAATTCTATGAAGCGGATTATTCTTGGACACATTATTGTAAGATTGTGGAACGCTGAATAACTGTGGAATTCTCACTGATCGAGTAGGAATCTTAAAGGTCAATTGCTCTAACAAGGGAGTTGTGTCCATAATACCATTAGCGATTTTGTATAAATTACTTAGATCTAATATTTGTCTACGTTTGTCAAGGCTTAAAATACCAAATTTAATAAGACGATCATTGTAAGTCGGCAATTTACACCGCAAGCCACATCTATTGCTCAAAGACCTAACAAACCTACGCTGAATAACTTCAATTCGGTCAGTGTGTACCGCGTAATTGGAGACCAAACGGATGAGCAATATTCAAGGACACTTCTAACCAAAGCAACGTACAATGTTATCCAGGTCTGGGGGTTTTTAAATGGATTAGCAGTACGAATGATAAAAGATAACATTCTATGTGCTTTACTATATATATAGTCGTAGTGGGGCCTAAACGAAAGTGCAGCATCAAAAACAACTCCCAAATCGCGCACCACTGAAACACGAGACAGTGATACACCAGCTATATTGTAATTAAAATATATGTTATTTTTATTTCTAGTGAAAGAGATGACTTGACATTTATTTATATTAAGTGACATGCGGTTATTGTTACACCATTCTGATAGTATGTCCAGGTCATTCTGTAAGGCCATGCAGTCGTTAAAATCGAATATAATTTTAAAAAATTTTATATCATCGGCAAATGCTAGACAGTTACTTTTTATGTATCCTAATAGGTCATTTATAAACATTAGGAACAGTAATGGTCCTAACGTAGATCCTTGCGGTATGCCTGATGTAGCCAAGAAAGGAACAGAATCGTAGCCGCTAAGGGCCACCAACTGCGTTCGATTTATTAGGTACGACGCTAGCCAACGGTGGAGATTCCCATGAATGCCTTGATAGTAAGCCTTGATCAAGAGTATATTGTGGTTCACTTTATCGAAGGCCTTGGAAAAGTCTGTATAGATTGCATCGGTTTGTTTTCTCAAATTAAAGGATTCACAAATGTAAGATGTGTAAGTCAAAAGATTTGAATTAGTCGATCTACCTTTTACAAACCCATGTTGGTTGGGATGTAAAATGTGTTTGAAGTGACTATTAGACATATACCAATATGATCGTGGACTAGGCTTTCGAATATTCTAGCGAACCAGCTCAAAATACAGATAGGGCGATAGTTAAAAACATTCCTCCTATCACCGGACTTACAAATTGGAGTGATTTTAGTGATCTTCCACAGAGACGGAAAAAAGCCTTCAAGTAAGGATTTATTATAAATTAAGTAAAGTGGAAGAGCTAGGGCAGATGAGCATGATCTTATAAATATTGGAGGTAATCCGTCTGGACCAGCGCCTTTTGACAGATCAATATTTTTTAGTTTGTTAAGTACACTTTGAATTCTTATATTAACATTGCTAATAGAGAAATTAGGTTTTTGGAATGGAGGTTTATAGGTATCATTATAACTTATAGCATTGTTATCGTAAACGGAAGCAAAGTACTCAGCAAATAAATTTACTATTCCTTGGCCACTATCTTGAATATTATTATTAAAGAACATACGATTCGGAATGTCATTAGTTATTCTTTTATTTTTAGTATATTTCCAAAATGATTTTAAGTTAAGATTTAAATTATATCCAATTCGAGAAATATAAGATCTATAACAGCCCTCCAACATAGCCTTCATTCTTGATCTTAATGTAGTAAACGTATCGAAGTCACGAGGATTACCATACCGCTTGAACCGTTTATGATATTTATCCTTTTCTTTGATCAACTTAATAAGTGGAAGAAAAAACCAAGCAGGATATTTGCTATATTTAACCCAAGACTTAGGAGTATGTTTCTCTATAATGGTGTAAATATTGTCATAAAATATCTAGACAAATTCATCGCAGTTTAGATTGTGGGCAAGATTCCTCCAATCGATTAGCTGAATATCATTGATACAATTGACAAAATTGTATCAATGATACGAACGGAGAATGTTGGCACGAGTTAGCCATCGGACATGGTACATTTTGCCTGGCGATTGGTTTGCTAAATAGCTAGGAAATACGCCTAATATAACTGATTCAACTATTCTGTACAAATAATTTTCATTTGTACTATAATATCTTCAGCAGAAACCTCTGATAAGTTTGTTGGAATAGGTTGAAACTGAGATAATAGGTCTTTTTTCACAGTTTTCAGAAAATATATATTCAAATTGCCAGAAAATGTCTGTGGCCCAGATGTACTGCCATCAATATGTTGAAACAGATGTCTAAATTGCAGTTCGTTCATATTATTATGTAATAAACATAATATAATCCACTTCAAGGGTTTGTTCAGACTTTTTTCTAGCATCCGTATAATACCGCCATATTTGCCAACATTTACGTTACTGGCTATCAATTGATCAATTTAAATATTTGCTTCCAAGAAAAAAACAATGAATATTTCTTGTTCTAAATACTTTGCAGTGCTTGAAGGAGGTCTAACATAGCCTAAAAACTCGTAATCTGTTTGGTTGCGCCGAAGTCTATACCACCCACAATCGTTTTCCTAGTTGTTCGTTGGTCTGCTATGAGGCTTTGTTTTCTTGCAGGTATTTTTCTTTATTTTTAAAGCAAGTACATATTTTAAGAATATCACGACACTCGCAAGCTAAAATATCAAGCCAAACTTTAGCTTGAAGACGAAACTCTTCCAACTTGTTTTCTGGTATTTAAGGTTGAGACTTCAGAAGGTTTATTTTATTTTAAATGATAAGTTTTTAACATTCGTTTTGGTTTTTGTAAACAATAGTCTTATTTGTCGTTAGTTAAAGCTAATTACATATAAATTAAATAAATAACTTGAAAAAAATATGGTAGCAACTTGAGAACAAAAATCAGCATTTTTAAAAATTTCAATCAAAATCCGGAGGCAGTAAAACCTAAAAGAAAGTAATAAAACTTTACGTACTAATTAAATACACCATTTGGCACCTTTTTACCACTGAGCACTTTCAAAAAAGCAGAAAAAATTTTTTTGACCCACCATGTTACCCACTTCATCCACTAATTGATATGTAGCACACTTTATGTCAGAATATTAAAAAAAACGTTGTCAAACGCCCAACAAAACTTTTTGTTAACTATCTATGCCAGTGTTGCCGCGTAGCGTGAAAACATTGCAATAATATTGCAATATTTCAAATCAGATTTATTCCACTTTTATGACTGCAAGAACCAACTTCCAGGGTGATCTACTATCCGGGAACAAATGCATCCGCGCCGAGATCATCTCTCGCATAACCTCCAGCTACGAGTTCACTGAAATGTTCCTCACTTCAGACTGGATAGCCGGAGACCATCTTACACTGGCCGACATCTGCTGCGTGGCGACAATCAGTTCGCTGAATGCTGTGTTTCCAATTGACAATGACCTGTGAGTATGAGACGCTGTACACAGGAGCACTCTCTATTCCTTTACTCTCATAACCCAGTGAGACGGAAGACCGACACGACTGGCGAGAGATCAGGCGCAGGACCGACTTTTTACATTGCCATCCGACGCATGAATCATCTTACTTGTCAGACAATCCGGTGATCAGCCTGCATTGTCCTAACCAAAATTGGAAATAATATGTTTCCAACGCAGGAATCGAACCCGCCACCTCCAAGTCAAGAACCACGCTCTGAACCACTGGACCACGGAGGCGTGGTTTATCAGTATGATATAGCATTAAGTTACGAGCAAAAGAGCGTAAAGTCTGAGTGGTTGGAGATTTAAACTTTTTCTTCAACTTTAAATTAATGACATCACATAACTAGTGAACGATCAATGTTCAATTTAAACGATTTCTGGGCGTGTTAGCTAACATTAATCGCAAGATATATTATTATGATCCATACGTCCGAGAATTCTAGACTCTAGAGAGTGAGTACTTTATAAAGTGTTAAAATTCCAAAGACACTTTATAATACTTCTTTTGCTACTTGGTTACATTCATATTAATAACTAGACGTTCCGCGCGGCTTCGCACGCGAAAATTAGGAATTTGATGGAAACTGTACATTTTTACGTAAAAATAGCCTAAATGGTCCTACGTGGTCTTCTCTATATTTGTGCCAAAAAACAGAAAATTTTATCCAGTAGTTCTTTAGATAATAAGCAATTTCATATAATTTTCCCCATTTTTTCACATTTTCCTCTATTTATTAGCTCCTATTCGTTTTAGCGTGATAAAATATAGCCTATAGCCTTCCTCGATAATTGGGCTATCTAACAGTGAAATAATTTTTCAATTCGGACCAGTACTTCCTGAGATTAGCGCGTTCAAACAAACAAATTCTTCCGCTTTATAATATTATACTAGATGTTCCGCGCGGCTTCGCCCGCGTAATTTAGGAATGTCACGGAAACTGTACATTTTTCCGCAAGAAAAGAAACCTATGTCCTTTGACGTTGTCTATTCTTCATGTGTGCCAAATAACATAAAAATTGCTCCAGTACGTTCAAATAAGGCCTTTCAAATAATTTCCCCCGTTTTTTCCACACTTTCCTCTATTTATTCGCTCCTATTAGTTTTAGCGTGATAAAATATAGCCTATAAGCCTTCCTCGATAAATGGGCTATCTAACAGTGAAATAATTTTTCAATTCGGACCAGTACTTCCTGAGATTAGCGCGTTCAAACAAACAAACTTTTATAATATAATATTTTATAATATAAACTAGCTGTCCCGGCAAACGTAGTTTTGCCCATATTATTTTATTGAAGTGACTAAAATATAAGTATGGTGCCATAGTCGTCCGACCTAGCTCTCTTAGGCTTTTTCAAATATTTAAGAAAATAATTTAATGCGCCAATAAGACAGTTGAATGTAAGAAGATGACGAAAATTGAAGATGAAAGTGCACAGTATGGAGTGTGGACACTGGACATAGCTATAGATCTAAACTCCCCTCTCGCACGCGCACCCCCGCATTGATGACGCCCACTTTGCAACCGCGGGCCGTGCAGTAGAAATCGTAAGAAATCGTAATATTTTAATTTCGCCATAACTTCAAAACCAAACGTTCAATTTTAGTCATTCAAAGATCAAATATCATCTACATAAGCTGTACTTAGTGACGAAATAATTTATTTTGATAAGGATTAATAGTATGAGTAAAATAAACGCGTTTAAATGTACTCCGAAAAAATTCAAGATTAAAAAAAAAATGGTTGGTGTGCCTCACTCGACATAGATAGGTGTAGAGTGTCGCGGACTTTTTTGTAGATATTTATAAGATCTACAACTACTTGCAACATTTTATGGTTCTATCTTTTATAGTTTAGGCAGAGCAAAATAAGTAACTTTTCTGGTTGATTTTTTACACTTTGTGTCCTAAAAACTCAAATATCTTACGAAAACCAATTTTTTCCAAAATAAAATGTAGCCTTTGTTACTCGTGGATAATGTAGCTTTCGAATGGTGAAAGAATTTTTAAAATCGGTCCAGTAGTTTTTGAGCCTATTCATTGCAATTATACAAACAAAGTTTTCCTCTATATAATAATAGTATAGATTATATTATAGTATAGCTGATAAAGATGAGAATTTTTGTCCCTCTTCTTTGTCATTACACTTAAATCACTATTTTAAAAATATTGTATGTAACCAGTTTTTGCCTGCGGCTTCTCCCGTATCGAAAGAGCATTCCTGACACCGAAACGTTGATTTTTGACGTGATAACGTCTTATAATTCGATATGGGGTGCGCGCCCGAAAAACATGACAGTTCATGCGGCGTTGCCTCGCTGACAGCTGCTCTGAGGCGTTCCATTTATCCTCTCAGCAACCGTACTCAACCCACCTGGGCCGCGCTCTTTGTTTCTATTATATTACGTATTTCGATGACTTAGAGAATACTTTTGTATGAAGAAGTTTGGTTAGTTATGACCTTTGATACATTGACGACACTCTGAATGAAAAATAAATAAACAATCTGTGAGCTATTAGTATTATTTCGGCTATTTAAAATTGTGCTCTATTTCCTACGTGTCAAGGTATGACTTGTGATTTGTTCGAAGATTTTACTGGATTTCGTCTTTGTTCGAATGTATGTAGCGTTTTGTATTGCGAATAGTTTATTTTACTCATTATAAATATTTTTAGACAATCATTTGAAAGAAATACATCGAAATAACTTTAGGTTACAGTCGAAAAAGTTTGTTTCTATTTATAGAGATTCGGAAGCGAGGGTTAAGGGGTTACGAGTAAGGATAGTTGAACGTGACAACGTCATACGTTGTCACGTTCAACTATCGTCAGTAAACCGACTTTACAGACAACCGATTTTTTTTGGGACTTTATGACCTTAAGACCTAATTTCACCAACGACTTTTAAAGTTAACGATCTTATTAATATAATTTTACCTGTGTCGTTCTTCGTATGAATGAAAGAGAAGACATGACATTTTAACAAGTTGATAACACTAACCGACGTCGGTGAAATTGTGCCTTAGACAATAGACATACAGATAACGTGGGTTGGACACAACATCACACTCTCAAAAACTTTCACATCACATCACATCACGTCAGCCTATATTCATCCACTGCTAGACGTAGGCCTCTCTCGAAGAACGCCAAGATGACCAATTTCCTGCTACTCGCATCCAACATGGACTCGCAACTACACGAAAATCGTCGTCCTACCTAGTTGGAGGTCGACCTACACCCCTCAAAAATTTTACCTCTTCATAATATCAAACGCTTAAAAAGGTCGACTTGAATTGCCGTATGGCATTATGATTGCTTAGGCCTTAGGTATCAATTTTGTGCATTAGATTACTAAGTAATTTATTATTATTTCAGGTACCCAAATCTGAAGGCATGGATTCTGAGATGTTCGGAGCTAGACTTCTACAAAGCCTGCAACGGGCCGGGCCTGGCACTCTTCAAGGAAGCCATGTTCGCTTAGTCAAACTAATAGCACTAAATATAGTAACAGTGCTATTTAATCTAGATTATAGTGAAAATAGTATTTAGCAGTTAGATATTAGTAAGGATTGTTCCTAATAAAAGAATATTTAGCAATAATATTTTTTTTTATTTAAGATTTTACTGTAATTTTGACAGTCCGCAGTCACGGCGCGAATCGGCACAACGTGCGCTGTCAAAATTGCCGCCTTTTTTCAGTGTTTTAAAAACTTTGACGTGAAGTGAATAAAACTTGTAGAATTAAAAACTTTCAATGAACAGTTTTATATTTATATAATTTAGGGTCTACAATCAGTCCTCGTAGAGAGCGGTCGTGCGTTTGGAATTGAGTGCTTTGACTGGTGGACGTGTCTGTGTGTCAGGTGCGGCCCTGGCGTGGCTCTGACTTCTTCGGGCCTTCGCCCCCTCAGGGTGCTCCCCGGCTGCTGCCCGGCCGTCGCCGGGAAGGTTTCGGCTTTCGTGAGGATTACTCGAGTTTGGTTTGGCGCCGGCTAGATTCGATCCCGGGTACTACGGCGTTCGCGTCGGAGCACTGGGCCGCTGGGCTACCAGGACGTGAGCCGCTGCCGCGAATTTGTTCATCGGTTTCTACATTCACGCAGTGACCCATGGATCTGTTTAGTGAAGCTAGTTGCTAAGATATGGCGCTACATGTTCCGATAACAACCTTTTAAAATTTCTGGATTTTTGGATGTAAGTTGAAAAATAATCACTTTTACAATGTCGTCCAAAACTGTTCAGTGTGCAAGTTGTAACTTTGTCATCAATGAACTCCTGGCGTATATTGCGAATAAAATTGATGTTATGGACCAAGAGAGTCTTACGAATTTGCTCTTCAGCTTTTAAGGTGGAAAAGTTGAACAATCGAAAAATCTTCTGTTTGAGTCGGTCACGACAAATATTAAGAAGGTTACGAGAAAAGGTAAAAATGAAGGCAAGATACAAAGGGATCTTGAGGATATTATTTCCGTCTTCAAAAGTTTTGATTCCAATTTTTGTTGCGAAGGACTTGCATAGATTACCGGCCCTAACTTTTGATCATTGTGATGTCTCTGCTATACTCAAAGACATTGTAAAGCTGAAATCGCAGGTAGAATTGATTAGAGACACTTACGTGACTAAAGATAATTTTCAAGAGCTTGAGGCAAAAATACAGAGCTATAAATTTGATGAAAACAACCTTTTAAACACACCTCTGCAAGATAGATTTGAGGCAATGAACTTTGTAAATGCTCGATCTCGTGTTCCAAATTTTCATGACAGTGGACCTATGGCTATTGGCTCACTGGTAAAGTCGAAAGAGCAGCAATCAGAGGCAGAGGTATTAAATGATAGTGTCCAGTTACCCGTTGAATTTGTTGCGGACAATATTGATAGACATAGCGTAACGCCTGTAACGCCTCGAAATCTTGAGGCAGTTCCAACGAACAATAAAGTTTCAACAGAAACCACTTTAAGGCCTTCTTATGCAGATTTAGGAAAACGACCAGGCGCATGGTCTATACCTAAAATAAATTAAAATGATGAGTGGTATCTCGTACAGAAAAAGAGGATTAAAAATAAATTTGTTTCTATTAAAGGGAAAGCTGCGTTAGAAGAGAACTGTAAGTTTAAGGCTGCTGAAAGTAAGATTCCGCTTTTTGTTACCAATGTACACAAGGACGTGTCAAGTGATGACATTACAGATTACATTTATACTAGGACAAATCTGAAAGTATCTCCTATTAAAATAAAAATAAACAAAGAGAGAAATTATAACGCGTTTAAAATTTTTGTACATGAACATAGCACTGAAACTTTTCTTGACAGCAGTTTGTGGCCAAAAGGTCGCTTCAGGCGTTTTGTGAATTTTAATAGTGGTAACATCAAACGCACAGGTGACGAGAACGATCAGCGGCAATCTTGACTACAATAAAATGGATAATTATAATAAAATTAACTTCGTAACATTCAACTGCAAATTGTTAAAGCGATATCTACATGGGTTTAGATGTCTTTGAAGAAGGCAAGCATTGTTGCACTTCAGGAGCATTGATTGTTGCCGCATGATTTATCGCTGTTAGACGTAGTAGATTCCGACTTTGCCGCTACGGGCACATCGGCTGTGGACACCGAGGCGGGCTTGTTGAAGGGTAGACCCTATGGAGGTGTGGCCATTTTATGGCGTAAAAGTGTTTTTCAGTCGGTTACCGTTATCGAGTGTAATGATCCGCGCCTAGCTGCGATAAAGGCAAGACTTGGTGATAAAACTATAATATTGTTTAATATATATGTCGCAGGGAAAAGAGGATATCAGGGATTTCACGATATCCCTAGGGATATCACGAACTCCCGGTAGATGCCGAATATTCTTGTTTGTTACGTGTTCTTACTAAAAATATCTAGTGATATGTCATTTCACTAAACTAAATCTAGTGAAACGTCAGAAAAGCGGACACCGCCGAATAAAATCAAGCCACGCATTTCTCTCGCTTGCTCTAGTATACACACGGGTACTTTGATTTGATATTTGATCATCTAACATCTGAATCTGACAAGTAAGATGTTAGATGATCCATGCGTCGGATGGGCATGTAAAAAGTCGGTCCTGCGCCTGATCTCTCGCCGGTCGTGTCAGTCTTCCGTCCCACCGGATTATGCGAGTAAAGGAATATAGAGATTGCTCTTGTGTACTGCGCACACACTTGGGCACTATAAAATTACTCTTGGTCTGGTTTCAATGAAACCGGCCACCGTCACCAAAACTAGAGTGGGAGTTATTATTATTATCACACGTGTAATGCAACTATAGCAGATTTGAGGGGGCATCACCATATCTCTGAATCATACAGTTGAAACCAGCTGAGGGTTCTACATCAGATACTTCAGACCTTTGATTTTTGACGTCAAATGAAGCGGCTGACCAAGTTGAATATTTTTTGTAAAGGTGGCATGTCGATCTCTAGTTTGGTTAGGCTCTTGTACAGGCACAGGTACCACAGGTACTCCAGCTCTTCGATTATCCTAGTTTTTACGGTTCCTTACTCAAAGGGTTAGTCTGTCAGTCTGTCTCCAGGCTAGACGAGCCGCGCCAGCTCGAGCGACGCATTTGTTTCACTCCCAGTAGTGCCCGTGTCACGTGTGGGAACTAGAGCGAGCGAGAGAAATGAGGGGCTCGATTTTTATTCGGCGGTATCCACGTTTCTGACATTTCACTAGATTTAGTTTAGTGAAATGACATATCACTAGATATTTTTAGTAAGAAGACGTAACAAACAAGAATATTCGGCATCTACCGGGAGTTCGTGATATCCCTGATATCCTCTTTTCCCTGCGACATATACATGCCCACAGACTGTTATGAGAACGTACCGGAATTTACACAGTGCTTATGTAAAATAAATTCGGTTATCGACGAACATACAGACACTGAAGTTTTTTACATGCTGGGTGACTTTAATGCACATATAGGACAACTTTTTTATAATGAATTGGTGAACTTTTGCATCGATCAGGAGTGGACATGTGTTGATGTGGAAACGCTAGGCTACGACTCTGAAACTTTTACATTTATAAGTGAAGCCCATAGTAGTGTGAGATGGCTTGATCACTGCTTAGTTACGCGTGGCGCACGCCCATCTGTTAAACGTATATGGGTGGAATATGACGTGCAGTGGTCTGACCATCTTCCGCTTTTTGTGGAATGTGATCTAGGTAGAATTAATCATCAGTCTCTCTCTGAGCCTGTCCCAACACTTCAGAGTGGCGTAGCATGCATGGGGAATACGCTCAAAAGATCAAATTTTAAAATATCAAAATATTTGTAATTCAAAATTAAGGAATATGCATTTTCCGGAAGAGCTATCACACTGCTGTGATGGGATCTGCTCGAACAAGAGACATAGAAATATTTTGGATAAGATGTACCTCGATATTGTCTCTGCTCTCTCGAGTGCTGCGATCGTTACTGGTAAACGTGGTAAAACCCGAAGGAAGGGCGGTTACATAGCTGGTTGGAACAAACACGTAGCCTATTTCCACAGACAGGCCAGGTTAAGGTTTTTTGCCTGGGTGGAAGCTGGTAAGCCAGCTCAAGGCCGTGCCTATTTTGATATGTGTGAGAGCAGAAAAGTTTTTAAACAAAAGCTCAAATGGTGTCAAGATAGGCAAGAGCAAATTAAAATGGATAATCTAGCCTATCATCACACAGCCAAAAACTTTAATCAATTTTGGAAAGTTACTAAGAAAATGAATTGTAAGCCTGGCCTGCCTGTGAGTGTAAATAATGTAAATGATCCCAAGAAGATTTCATAATTATTTAAAGAACATTTTAGAGTGAAACCAGCGTGTAACAGCCCTTCTGTTCGTGGAACTACTAAAGTGCCCTATTCTGGGACTGATCATGACTTCAAAAAAGTGAGATTTACAGCTAAGCAGGTGCGTAAAGTTATACTTAGCATTGACGACATGACGGTCTAAGCGTGGAGCATTTAAAATATGCAGGTGTACATCTTCCACGACTGCTGTCAATGTTTTACAACTTGTGTGTGTGTCACGGCTATTTGCCTGAACAGCTTACTAGAACGATAGTGGTACCGATTTTGAAGTCTAGGTCAAGTGATACCTCGGAGAAGACTAATTACAGGCCTATCTCACTTGCAACTATTTTTGCGAAGGTGCTTGACAGTACGAGTATGCTTAACGTAGAACTGCTGCCGTATTTAAAACTGAACGATGCACAATTTGGCTTTAGAGCGGGCCTATCGACAGAAAGTGCAATCTTAAGTCCTAAGCATACTGTCTTGTACTACACGAGCAGAAGGAAAGCAGTTTATGCCTGTTTCCTGCATTTGTCCAAAGCTTTTGACTCTATTTTATATGAAAAACTTTGGGAAAAGCTATTCAGGGCGGGTGTGCCTGTTGAACTTATCTCTGTACTGAAATATTGGTATGGTCAGCAGCGCAATCATGTAAGGTGGGCTTGGGTGTTCTCCGATGCATATGGCTTAGAGTGTGGCGTTCGACAGGGGGGAATCACGTCACCCATTTTGTTTAACTGGTACATAAACGATCTCATCTATGAGCTCAGCAGTACATATACTGGATGTATAATTGATGGAGTTCCTGTTAACAATATTAGCTATGCCGATGATATGGTACTGCTGGGCCCATCAGTTGGGCCAGTTAGAAAACTGCTATCTTTGTGTGAGGTATATGCACAGGAACATGGGCTCAAGTATAATTCCAAGAAGAGCAAAGTCGTTGTATTTAAAAGCAGTGGAGATAGAACAGCTCATGACCTTCCAATAATGTTAAATAATATTCCACTAGAGTCTGTAAAAAGTTTTAGATACCTAGGACATATTGTTGCGGATGACTTGTCAGATGACGATGACATAGAGCGGGAACGAAGGGCTCTGGCTGTTCGAGGCAACATGCTGGCACGCAGATTTGCGCGCTGCTCGTGTGAGGTAAAGATAACCCTTTTCAAGGCCTACTGTCAATCCTTTTATTCGAGTAGCTTGTGGTTCCGTCATCGGCGTCGGACAGCCAGTGCCCTTCGTGTACAGTACAACGACATCTTCAGGGTGTTGTTGCGGCTGCCTCGGTTCTGTAGTGCTTCCACAATGTTTTGTGAAGCACGTACGGACGACTTTTATGCGATTATTCGCAAAAAAGTAGCGTCTATGCGTAAGCGCTTACGTGGGAGCAGCAACAGCATCCTGCAAATGATCTATGCAAGATTTGACTGCCCCATTCAAGATAAATGGATGAAAATCTTAATGGGACTAAAAATAGGATAAGTCTATGTAATAAATTTAATTTGAAATGTATACTGTAAAATTAATAACATATTTTTTTGCTTAATATATTGTATTAGTTTTGATAATATGTATTGTAACGCAATTACTTAAAAATGTTATGGATATTAATCTGAGAATAAAATTATTATTATTATATTATTTTGAGCGGCCATTCTTGTTCGATGGAACGTTTCGGTCTACATCGAATAAACTGATATAAACTTGTCAGCCTTTCCTAAGTAACCTTTTACCAGTTCATTTACGCCATGGATGCTCAAAAAACCAATACAAAACATATGAAGAAGATTACACGAGTTGTATAAATCGTCTAATTTAGGTTTTTCCTACCTTGACTAAGCTCTTTACCAATTTTCGATACAAAAGACATTTCGATAATAAATTCCCAGAAAAGCTCTTTACGCTGAGCTCCGTATTGTTATTCTTTACGTTACTCATTGATTTTTCATTCGATTTGAGGCGGTAGTTTGGAAATTTCTTTTCTCATCACACAATTCACATTATTCAAAGGCGGATACGCAAATCTTTTAACACGTGCTAGCATTATTGAGCATTTTAAATGGGATATAGCTATTCAGAATGAATGATACTTAAGGTCTTCTTGGAACTAAATAAATAAATGTGAAGCTAACATTGTTGAAAGTGATTGTCTAATTTTTGGACTAGCCGTTCTAGTTATGCTTCCAATCTACATATATCTTGTAGGTAAAACGAGACTTTATTACTAAGTTTAACAAGCTTTCCGAAATTTTCACAGTTTGACAAAATATACTAAAAACAAAATACAAAAAACACAATTTTTGGCCTATTTTTGCTCTATAACGGTACGGAACCCTTTGTTCGCGAGTTCGCCTCGTACTTGACCAATTATTTTCTGACATGCATTTTCCTCAAACTCAAGAGATTTAACTTTTTTTTTAATCTCAATCAATTTAAAGTAATTGAATTTGCGCCTCATCGAGAAATGAACTTCAAAAGTTACCTTGTTTTTTGCGTTACTTTTGTAATTTCGTTTACGCAAACCTTAACTCAATTTTTCCTTTCCGAGATATTAAAGAATTATGAAGTCCAAGAGAAAATAATTTAATTTCGCTAAAACTTTTTCATTTTGGATTCTGTCTAGATCCAATTAGCACTCGAAAGGAATATAAATCGTTTTTTACTTTGACATGGATGCAAGTGACTTGTGAAGGAACAGTTAGTCCGACCAAGTTTAATTAAAAATATGTGAGGATTTAGCGTGATTTGGATGGATTAATAGCTTTGTCCACACTATGCCTTTTTCTGTTCGTCAAGGGCATGCGTTATAGCGCAGTCAACAGCGATCGTGAGGCATGCCCGCGACGCATGCCCTCTGACCGTCTAAAACTTTCGCTTTGATATTAAAAATGACAGTTGGTGTTGCGTTCTTTCAAAACGAAAGTTGAATGAAAGAAGATGACGAAAATTGAAGACGAAAGCGCATAATGTGGACATAGCTAGTGATTGATTTTCAATGACAATATTTTATCTATAGATCCTGGAAAGTGAGTGATCTGTCGGTTGGAATTGACATAACACATTCTGAAAACAAGATCTTACACTACTACTACATGTACCATTTTCATGTAAATAAATAAATTAACAAAATAACCTGACTAAATTACGCCTACCGTCTGCTTGATTTCATTAATCCATATTATAATAATAATAACTCCCACACCGGTTTCAGTGACGGTGGCCGATTTCATTGAAACCAAGGAGTAATTTTATAGTGCCCAAGTGTGTGCGCAGTACACAAGAGCACTCTTTATTCCTTTTACTCTCATTACCCAGTGGGACAGAAGACCGACACGACTGGCGAGAGATCAGGTGCAGGACCGACTTTTTACATGCCCATCCGACGCATGGATCGTCTTACTTGTTAGACAATCAGGTGATCAGCCTGCATTGTCCTAACCAAACTTGAAAATAACATGTTTCCAACGCGGGAATTGAACCCACGACTTCCGAGTCCAGAGCCACGCTCTTAACCACTAGACCACGGAGGCGTGTCTGTCTGTTACCTCTCCACAGCCACACCACTGAACCGATTTTCCTGGGTCCCGGAAAAGTACATACGATACTTTTTATCCTGAAAAAATGCAAGGTTCTCGCGCGATAAACCAATCTTGGTGCAAAGGAGTTGCAGGCGTCATCAGTACATCAAAATATAAAAACTCGTCCCATTAGGACGAGATCTTGTGGGACGACTATCACCAACGACTTGCAGATTCTGTTAGGAGGCGGATGAAACAGCTATTCACCTTCTCCTCGACTGTCCTTCTCTCCTACACAGTAGGAACAGGCACCTTGGTCACCACGAATACTCATCCACAGAGGAAATTCGTGGCACCAACCCCAACCATATCGTTCAATTTATGAGCAGTATTGGGTTGGGGATGATACTCTAGTGCGACGGAGTCACAATAGATCCTCATGGGTCGCAGTGACGTCAGGGCGACAGCAACCTGCCTTCTTTAAAATAAAATTACCATCGTCACACACTCATCATTAAATTGATTTCCTCCGTTAAAAAGGAATGATATATCCGGGATTAACGCCTCCAGCTGCTAGTACCGCCTAATCCCTCGCTGCACTGGTAGCCTCGCGATAAACGTTATGTTAAAGAACAGTACAGTCGCGGTCAGATGTATTTATTGTGTGAATCAACTACATATCATATGAATGCGAAAGATAAAACATACAAAATAAAACATTTTTACATGTAAGTGGCAAACTGGAAACATCACACTGCAGCTAATGCATGTTAACAATAAATCTCACTTACATAAAAATGGTGGACGTATATTTTAAAATAACTTTTGTGGCTAACTGTACATTTGTACAAGGATTACCGGACTGAATGCTGAATCAAGTTCCGTCTTTTATGTTAAGAGGGCGACTAACACAAAAATCAAACATCGTCCTTCTCTCTTCACACTCACGCCCGTCTTTCATATGCCAGGTGAAAAAGGACGACGCGGAATCATCACCAAGTTAGTTTTTATTAATAACTCGATAAATATACAACATTTTAAAAATCTGCTAGGTCAGTTTCTCAATGATAGAATTTTATACAATGTGTTAAAATATTAACTTAGTGTAATTCACGGTTATGGCAATATATAAAAAATTCGTAAAAATTAGATGCATCTTTGTGATTTTTTCCTATCGAGAAAATTTGAAGATATCGTGTTTCCGCTAGGTCGGGTCCTCGGAAATATAATTTTGTATCTATGTTTAAAAAATGAAACAATTCGGGGCTTATTTTCAAGTATAAAAATGAACTGAATTATAAAATTGTCAATTTTGGGTTAGTCGCCGCCTTAACCTAGTCTTAAGCAAGACGTATGCATTCTACACTTAAGTATGCGGTAAGCTTGCTCATTCTTCGCATTGTTTCTAAAGACTTAGCACATCTATTTGTATTGTAGAAGCGTCCGTCGCCTAGCGGGTAAACCTTCGATTCGAGGGTACTGGTTTGAATCCAGATTGGTAGGTACAACCTAATTTTTAGATATCAAGTATACTATGAAAATTCGAGGGAAACTACGAAAGTACATTTGGAAACTCGCTTATTATTATGTTCCCATACCTCTGGACGAGATTGATTACTATGAGAATGCCGTATGAACTAAGACAGTGAGCAACCTAAAACACATACCTATCCAAAAATGTTTTAGGTACTTCGTTATATATAATTATTCACAGAATTATTATTATTTATCCACGATTGATTTAAAGGCCTGAATTTTAAAGGCGATTCCACCGATCATAATAAAAACATGGATAATAACCAAACAAACAATTTCATTCAATAGTAATTATTTGTAAATGAGTTTAAAAATATACATGCTATTTCGGTTTCATGCCTGATAAAGCACAGTATAAATTTCATACGGTAGCCTACTGTACAAGTACTCGTACATTACTTGGCCGTATGTTTAAAAAAAATTTACTCAACATTTTCTAAAATTATAAAGCTATTTTAAGGGTTGGTGATGACCAAGCGTTATGTTGCAATATGAATTAATGACATCAAGTCTGAAATTACGCTAAAGTGTTGTGATCAAAATATCACCTAAGATGGTATGAGTGAAAGCCCCAAAGGTAGATATTTGAGCAAAAAAGACGCGGTATGCTTGGTCAAGTCTTATATTTAGTTACTTTATAATTGTCTGCTAAAGTTACTGTCAAAGTAAGCCGTTAGTTCGGGTTGGGGATGATACTCTAGTGCAAAGGAGTCACAATAGATTCTTATGGGTCGCAGTGACGTCAGGGCTACAGCGACCTGCCTTCTTTAATAAAAAAAAAGCTGCTATAATAAATTGCGCTATCGAATTTTTTCAGCGACTTAAAGCTCATTGATATTGATATTATTAACATCCATAGCGGGATTCAGGATTATGACACTAGTCGGCCAAGCTTTACTGTGTATTATTTATACTGTACTCAACCCGCCACAGCGTGATCAGAATTCAGAATATTGGACGTGTAAAGTGCAACTATATTGGTTGGCGGTTAGCCGATATTATGGTGCTTTTTGTTTAAAAGCATTAACGGATTACTCAAATTGGAGTACATTATAGTGGATGTTACGTCGCGTCATTAATAGTTTAATACCTTTACGAGGATTTTCGATATCATACTGGGTGTACTTGTTAGGCTGACAGCTGCTTTGCATCTTCAATAAAACAAATTAATCCTTCGGTCGCGGATTCTTAAAAATCTATTGTTATTCTATTGTTATCGCGGTCACCGGTGTCCTTATCATGGCTGCCTTCATATTAAGTCGCGAGTAGTGCGGCAGCCGCGCGACTATGTGAAGACAGCCTTCCGGGCTTGATGGGTTAAAATAAATATATTTTTATTCAAAATAAGTAAGTAAGTATTAAAATACACTTTTTAACGTAAAGGCGTAGCTGCAATAGATTTATACAAAGAATTCTGAATGGCTTAAGGTGATATGGAGACCATCTTTTCGCGCGCAAACCGCTCAACCGATTTTGCTGAAATTTAGTACGGAGATACTTTAAGATATTTTGTCTCGGAAAAATATACAGTTTCCGCACGATAAACGGAGTTGCGGGCATCAACTTGCATCTAATAGAGCTCAAGTTTCCAGGATTTAGTTCATATTTGTTTTACACAAAAAAGTCATGTAATATAATATCTAGTTATTTAATTCCTACATTAAATAAAACCTCAAAGAGTTAATGTACAAAGCAAACAACTTATTGAATTAACAATAGACGCAAGTTGTCTCGAAGCGTTACTGTTCCAGGCTGAGGTGACAATAATGTTAGGTTTTAATAAGACTTTCTTTTTTTCTTTTTCTAAATCTGCTCAGTCGAAAAAAGACAAGGTGTCGTCGACTTTACGATTATTAACTGAATCCACTTTAAACGCGCCTTTGTAATATCAGAGAAGTTGATTCATAGGCAGATAACTACGTGATTTGGTCCCATTTTGTCAAACCCAGCTGACAGATCAATAATTTAATAATGATACAATACTAGCTCAAACTGATCAAATCAGGTAAAGTGTGACAAAGAATATTTAAAAATAATAAGAGATGTGCCGACTAGTCGCCGACTAGTTGGTAAAGCCGACTATCCGGCCACATTTGTAGTCGGCGACTAGTCGGTGAATAGTCGGCAAAAAGCGCCGACTAGTCGGCTTTTTACTTTTTTGCTATTATTGAAATTAAATTAAAGAAAAACCTTGATTAATATTTATAATGTGTGTACATAATAATATATTATCCGTTATGACACTCAATCAGTGTTACACATTTTTAAATTAAATGTAGTATTTCTGAAATTACTTGCTAGTAAAAAAAATATTTTGTAATTAATGTAATTTTAACAACAAATTAAGTATAAATTATTAAATCGAGATTTTATGTACATTAAATATTTAACAAAAACCATCAATTGTATCATAGAAACAAAATAAATTAACGTACGCGAAGTAAACATGCTTAAGGGGGCGACTAACCCAAAATCCTCGATTTTATAATTCATTTTTATACTTGAAAATAAGCCCCGAATTGTTTCATTTTCTAAAATTAGATACTACATTATATTTCCGAGAATTCGATCTACGCAAATCACGATATTTTAAAATTTTCTCGATAAAAACAAATCACAAAGATGCATCTAATTTTCACGAATTTTTCATTTATTGCTCTAATCGTGCATTGAACTAAGTTAAATTTTAACACATTGTATAAAATTCTATCGTTGAGAAACCGACCTAGCGGATTTTTAAATGTTGTATATTTATCGAGTTATTGAGAAAAAACTAATTTGGCGATGAATCTGCGTCGTCTTTTTTCACCTGGCATATGAAAAACGGGCGTGAGTATGAAGAGAGAAGGACGATGTTTGATTTTTTGGGTTAGTCGCCCTCTTAACACGATTCGACACATTTGCAGGCGGCGTGTGCGACTTACCCGCAAACAGCAGTAAAAAAAGCGTTACGGAAACTTCCGAAACCATGATCGGCTTGGCCGACTAGTCGGCCGATTAGTCGGCTTCTTTGCAGCCGAATAATCGGCTAGCCGGCTAGTCGGCCAAAGTCATGATCGGCACATCTCTAATCATTAAAGAAGATTTTGGCCGTGAAAGTGTCACAGTCTGGGTTTTTTTTGTAAGAGCCGTAATTTTACAACATAAATATTTTAGGTCTACCAAAATCTGATGGCAAATTTTGACATCAGATTTTCAATAAATATCCTTGATCATTGGATTTGCATGTTTCACACACAGAATCAGCCGCTATATGGAAAAAAGGACCAAATTTTTTATTCCAACTACCCCGGTATTGCTAGAGTCAATTTACTTTCTCACTTTTTGCCATCAGATTCTGGTAGACCTATAATTATCTTATTAAATGCTATAAGAAGATGGTTGCCGTCTCTCATGGTCACCCTACAAGGGACTATGTTGCAAGTAACTTTGCTAATTACGAAGCTATTAAAGCGTAATAGCTACGATTATTATTATTATTTCTCGTGCCATCGGTTTATTAAACCTGGCTAATCAATTTATGGCGGATTAAGCAAAGCCAGCGTGATTTACTGCGGGGATATTCTTTGTGTGGAGCGACGTTTTAAATATATTTTATGCAGGGTGACTATTCCGTTTCGTGACTTTACAAAACAAGTATTAATTTTGTTATGATAGAAAGTTTCGAACTTGAAAGATATATTTAGGTATAAACAAACAAAAACCAGTAAAAAAATTGGTCAAAAGAATACGGATCAAAAAGATTGAATGTCAAAAATAGTTCCAACTTAGATGTTTCACCCACAGGACTGCATAGGACTTAGGTTACTAATAATATAATTATTCTTAAAATAGTATGACAATTTGAATTAAGAATATAATATTTTATAACCGACATCCAATAAGGAAGTTTTATGTTTGGCTGTAGATTTTATGTGTTTTTAGCAACAACATTAAAATAAACTGAATGGAGTCTAAACGCAACTATTGGTTTACATAAGTCGACGTTAGAAGGCATTAGGAACGAGGCGCAATCTACATATTGAGACTGAGCAAATGTTACAAAACTTGCATGGAATTCAGATGTTTCCTTCGGACGGAATATCGATTGAATGTAAAAGTTACATCCATGCTAATAATATTTATGCGAAAACGTGTCTCTGTGTCTTTCTGTTATCTCTTAACGCTTAAACTGATTTTGATTTTATAAGGCGCAGCGCAGACCACAGACTATCCGTGACGCACTTTTTAGTCTGTGGGAAATAGAACCTATGCAATTATATGCAGTAACGCACACGACGCGCAAAAAGTCCGCTTGAAATTGCAAAGGTTCTATTTCCACAGACAAAAAGTGCGTCACGGATAGTCTGTCATCTGCGCTGCGCCTTAAGGCGACGCCTTGATAATTTGGCTGTAGCAATATCGATTTTTATCAGCAATGACTAAAGCTAAGAAATTAAAGTTCATTGTCAGTATTCATCATGTCTTTATCTTTGAATTACCCATAGCATAACACGATTGGTCAACTTTTATAACACAAATTAATCATTCAAAAAGACCTCTGTAAAAAAAGGGATTCCTATTTTGCCAACAGCGGAGAGTGATTTAAGCTTCCAAAATGTGTACATAGATTGGTTCAAGCATACACTTTAATTTGCCCATAGCTTAAATGAAATGTATTTATGGTTATTAAATTACGCGACAAAAACCATTTTGTCGCTACGCCCTTTCCTATTTTTGCTGTTCCATCTAAAACATATCCAACACGATTTTTTACTTTAACACGGGGTCACCTTAAACCGATTTTGATAGTATTAAAATAGTTCGAGTCTTGGGTTTGACCTTTTCAAAGGATGCTTTTCATCCCGGAAAAATGTATGGCTCCCACATGATAAGCGAATGTCTGCAAAAAGGAGATGCGGGCGTCTTCTAGTTGTGTATATTGTATACGCTTCCTAATATTTCGCTCTGAGATCGATACTTCGTACAAGCTAAACAGAATCATGTGAAAACATCACACTTTTCTGCGTCAAGAAAACGAAGAAAAACAAAAGATTTGTAACGAGTATAATAATGTACCTAATGCTTTTATGCTACCCCTTCACGTTGACCCATTATGGACAAATACGTTTTCATTTTTCCGTGATCGACGTAAATTGCAAAATGTGTAATGTACTATCAGAGAAGTGGATAACTAGGCAGATGGGGGACCTACGTAGTTTGGTCGCGTTACGTCAAACCCAGCCGACAGATCGCAATTAACAATGATCCGACCAAATGATGATGGTCTGTCAACTGCCTAGTAATAAACTTCTCTGATAGTACGATAATGATCAACTAATGTGAAGAGGGCTCTTTATAGCCAGACATGCGTTTCCGATAAAGAAATTTTAATGAACACGACTTAAAAGCAAGTCCTAAAAACTTCAAAAAAGGGTTTAGACTCGTTAACGGAAGTCTTCAGTGTGGTCGCTTAATGCGTCTGAGCTTGTTAGCTTAATTTTGAAAGCTCGAAACGTCTGGAGCTTTTTATTTTATGTCTGCAAGTCTTTGAAAGCTTAATTTGCTAGTGCAGTTTTAGCGAACCTTACCTAGCCTACCTTTTTAATCTAAACTAAGTAATTGATACGAAAGTAAATAAGAACTCATTTGAGAACTAAGAGAATTTCCGTGTTTTATCTGTTTGTTTATATTTTTTTATAAAGCATTTTGTCTGGTAACTACTTAATATAAACTTTGAAGACCTGCAAGGCTGTTTGGCGCGTCAATAGGGGCGTTGATGCGAAGCTCAGCTGTAATGCTATGTACTCACATACGGTTTTGCTCGATCGAGCAATAACGTCGAGCAAAACCCGCGGCTCGGGATTTCGTCCACACATTCAGCATTGCTCGATAGTTTTATTTCAAATCTATATATTTCCTTCCATCAATCCGGCTCGATCCGGTTTCATCAATCCTTAGAGCGGCTCGAAGCGAGCCTTCGAGCCTTCAGTTTTGCGGTCCACACAGTAATTATTACTCGATTTGGAGTAAAACTATCGAGCAAAACCGTATGTGAGTACTTAGCATAAATCACAATGCCCCATAATACGGCAACGTTGGGTGGATAGTATTGTCGTAGATCCTGTCAATGTCATAAAATTTACAAAATGACACTTGGATGACATTGACAGGAGAACACACTCATAAGTCGTGTTAGTTTGCTTTTTCAACTGCGCATGCGCGGCTTTTTTGTGTGTCAGTGTGAGTGTCATATTCTAAAATACCTTGTCAGTGTTTTAAAATACCTGCCAGATTTTCTAAAATCTGACAGGTATTTTAAAACACTGAAAAAAGAAATTGATCGGTATTCTAGAATATGACACTCTCTTGACACACAAAAAAGCTGCGCATGCGCAGTTGAAAAAGCAAACGAACACGACTATTGGTTACAAGTATGTGGTATGACATACTTGTACCATAATATTGTTAAAAGTCACAGAAAGCTGTATAATAGCTTTCTGTGACTTTTAACAATGTTAGCATTTTAGCATTAGGTAGCATTCGTTGTTGTTTTGCGCGCGCCACAACATTGTTTTATAAAACCAAAAGTTAAATGACTGATGCATTTAATGTCCGTTACAATAATGGTCACCTACAATTTTAATCCATCAAGCCCCATAAAAGCACCGGTGATCGCGACAACAATAGAATACAATAGCATTTCCAAGAATCCCCGATCGAAGGATTATTATTGCTCAGAGAAACTAGAGTTTGTCCACCTCTCACATGTGAGTTGTATTAAACAGGGTGTAACAAAACTATATGATATGACGTGTCCCTTATATCACTGTAAAAGTAGCAGCGCTGAAGGAGAATTTTTTTGTGGGATTTATATTAGCAAGCGGCCGGGCGTCATTATCACTTAGTTTTGTAACATTCTGTATACCAATAACGCACAAAAGCTATCAATATCGTCTCTGATCATAATTTACCAATAACGACAACCTGTCTGATTAGTGATTACTGATCTACCAATAGAGTATATTCTGTTATAAGCGGGCCCCTAGACGAGCAATTTTATGGCGCAATATCACGTATTGCGTAATACGTGACCGTACCAACCGTCTGGGGTTGATATTGAACATCGCGCGCCGTCATTCTAACTGTCAAACAAACTATAATTAAACAAAATTGAAGCGTGATATTTCACAATACAATTGATCGTCTAGGGGCCGGCTAACGCATTTAATCGCAACAAAATCGTATGCCTACCGTGAATTTTTTCCCATCTTTATAAAAAAATTGTGCATGCACAATTTAAGTATGTATCTATGATTCAGATCGATCAATAAAAACATAATATTTCCAATAAATAATTCAATGAATTTCCTAAGAATATTTAATATGGGCCGGTACATTTGAAGTAAGCACGTAAATCCAGTGAAAGACTTCGACTTCGGTAAGCTCACATAAGCCGTCTTTTAGATTTTGTCCCAATTTTAAGCTATTTACTCACTCGGTGACTTGGGGTAAGTGCACAACGCAACGAACGCCAAAATGTATAATGTATGATCTTGTTACATCTAGTTTAGACTTGTGAGCTGATCCTTATATTTATTGCTTAAACATTTAAAAATGTGTGTGGATGAACTAGATAATATTATATTTAAAGTAACATTTTTATAATATAGAGTCAATTACTCATTTTTTCCCTTATAATTTGAACAAACCTTGTAACTTACCTTACCTACTATCATCAACTAGTTAAAATATCCGGCTATACATAAAATCCACATTAATTTATTTGAAATCATTTTCCTTGCCCTGAAGACTCCATTGAAATAAAAGGCAATTTTGTAACAGCTGTTACTTACCTGCTTCGTCTACTATAACGTCTTCATTTGTAAAACGACAGCCGCGGTGCAGCCCCCCCCCCCCCCCCCAGCCTAGACAAGTGGCAAGCGATTATCGTAAACACTAACACTAACGCCACAAAATATAATATGCGATTTGACATATTATTAAGTCATCGCTTCGCTAGCGAATACTAATGTCAAGTCCCATACATTCTGTAGCGTTAGCGTTAGCGTTGACGATGATCGCTTGCCGCTTGTCTAGGGGGGTACGCAATTTTGCGCATGAACGCAACAATAAAATATTTCTATCGTGGTAACTTCTTTGTGGCAATTGCTTTTTTTCCATCGACTAATCTGTACCCACCCTAAGATTTTACGCTAATTATGTTCTCATTTGCAATCATTCAAGGGCCTATCAAAATTACTTTTTAAACGTTTTGAATGTAGAATTGTTTTTTTTTGTTCAAGATTTGCATACCGCTTATGTATTCAGATTACATCGTTTTGTAATTTAGATTGGCATTCAATATTGTAATGATATTCACAGGTATTTACAATATCTTACTGAATAATTTTCATAAGCTATTGCTTAACCAGTAAAGGACTGAAACAGTTCACAACTTGGAGTGACGATACATTGATTCATTGCGTTGCGTTGACGCAACAAAATAACGCATGGCATGCTTCATCTGCGTTACGTCAATGCAGCAATAATGCAACACGAGAGTACGCTGTTCCACAAATAGCTGCGTAACCGCATCCGTATTGTTCAATCAGACTGCAGTAAATTTTAGCGGAAGTTGTACAAAATCTTCCGACAGTGCAACGCATCTAACGCAACCCTTAATTCTCGTCGTTGCTTTTCCGTTAATCTGTTGAAACATTCCATCCGACTTTACAACGCATAATGTGGCATATACGATACAACAACGTTAATGCTGCGACAACGTAACGTAATAGGCCAACGAGTCATCGCTGTTATGCCGCAGCAACTGCAGTTTAACACTGAAGAATTGTCTTAAAAACAATAATTCAGAGTAAATTCACAATGTACGGTGATGAGTCAAACGAAGCAATTAAATGACACAGACACCAAGAGTGCAAGTCAATCAATTTAATAAATGATTTCTATGTAGTAAATTAAGTTCTGTTAAACGTCAAATTATTAATATTTTTGAAAGATCTGTTTGAAACCTTAATATGATTTTTGTACAAAGCTTAGGCAATTATATTTCAACCTATTTCGTATTAGCAGAATTTTCCAAGATTTTCTTGTTTTCACACGTTTGTGAGGAATTTTCACCGGAATACAGAGCGGCCTCTGGGGTAATATTATTTTTAGCTTAGATCGTCTGTACGTTAGAAGCTAAGAGTAACTAGAAGTATAGACGGAATGTGTATTAGATATTGTGGAAAGTTTTAAACAACAAGATCTTGTTATTTATGTCCTATCGGATTGTTGAAAAGCTTTCTATATTTTTTGAGCTACAACTTTTAAATTTCTTTGTAGACTGATCCACTTCAATCAATACTTTCCCATACTTCCTAACCAATATTCGAAATGACAAAGTGTATTTATCTTGTCTATCTGTCTGTTACCTCTTCACGCTAAAACAGCTGAATCGATTTTAGAACGTGGGTGTGTGTACTTTGAGTCTCGGGAAGGACATGAAAAAATAATGTACAGTTCCCACGCTATAAACAAATTCGGGCGCAACAGAGATGGGTGTCTTCTAGTTAATAATAAACTTAAATAAATGTCTATCTGATAGCGTGACAATAATATCATTATTTTCACGTAAAATGCCTACATTTATGCAAAAAATTCAGTTTTCAAATTATTAGTTACCTACTTCAACTCATGTCTTCAATTATGGAAAACGCTTCATCTATCCACGTGCTCCAAGCTTGGCAGCAAAGTCGATAACTCAGTTACCTATATTACCTTGATTAAAGGATCCACCTGACTTGTTTTGTTTACGTCTTACGTGCCAACTATGTGGTTAAACCGATCAAGTAAAACGCTTTGACTACGACTAACTTTAAATTATTACGGTTGCAGTTAACGAACTAATCATATTTGCTTGAGCGACGTACCACCAAGCGTCTTTGTTCTGTAACTTCCTAGATGTCACAAGAAACTTTGTGTAAGTGGAAATTCGTTTATCGCGCGAAAACGGTATATTATTTAAAACCAACGACGGCCTCTGTCGCTCAGTGGTGAGCGCGTTGGTAGCTCAAGCCGGGGGTCGCGGGTTCGAATCCCGCCGACGGAACAAAAAGTTTTCAATGTTCCCGGGTCTGGATGTGTATTAAATATGTGAATGATATAATAACAATCTTAAATATATTTCCGTTGTCTCGTACCTGTAACTCAAGTCCTTTAGGTACTAAGCACGGGGCCAGACTGACGTGGTGTGAAGCGTCCATAGATATTATAATTATAAAACAAAAATAAATGTTAATAACATTTATTTTTGTTCTATTTATTTGGACTCAAGATACCTCTAATTTTATCTTAATCGCTTCAGTGTATGCGAAAAGGGGTTACAGATAGACAGACGTATATTTTTATATAAGTAAGAATAACGTCCCTTACTTAACGTTTGGTTAAATCTACTCATGGGTACAAAATGGAGTTCAACATTCAATAAACTTAATTTTCAATACTATTCAAATAGACTTTCTGCTTACAAAATGGTGTTTCCGCAATAAATTAATACTTAGATACTGATCCATTTACTGGGGAAGGATTTAGGCAATTTCAAGCTGCGACCAATTGAAGCAAAGAATCAATAAAAAAATCTGGAAAGAAAACTGGAAAAATTATATTAATATTTGTTAATATGTGCAAACTAAGGCCAGGTTCACACGGCAGAATTCTGCACGTCGTTTCCTGCACGTTTTTTTGCAGTATACATCTTAACAAATAAACAATGGCATAATTTTCAATGTATATAATATTATAACCATTCACACGTCGATTGTACTGCACGATTTGTTGCAGTACAATAAAGTATACGTCGTTCAGACGTATACTTTATTGTACTGTACACCATATAACTTTGACACGGTCGCGCGGGGCCTACGACTGTCGTCGGTCGTGCGCGACTGTCATAACTTCAAGACACGATCGCGCGCGGTTTACGACAGTCGTAGGCCGCGCGCGTCAGTCGCGGGCCTCGGAAGCGGTGCCATACATTTTCATACGTTGACAATGGTTGCGAGCGTCTGACGACAGTCGTAGGTCGTGCACGACCGCGATCGATCGCGATGCACGGAATTGTACCTTAAACCCTCCATTTAAGCAAAAAAACGGGAACTTTTTTCATGTTACTTACCTTATTCTTCCACTCACGTCTTGATTTATTAATGTGTATAAAACTTCCATTAGACTGTAAATGGTATAAAATTGAGCCAATCGGACGAGTATTTATCGGTGCAGCGTCAAAGGATTTAATTAGGAATTGCGCTAGTCTAGTTAGGTTTAGTTCGAATCAAAGCTTTGTTGCAGCTTCACTGTATCACATAAACGCTGTAAAAAGCATACCAATGAAATTAAAGACTTCAAAAGTGAAAGAAATGGCAGATTTTTTTGTTTACTAGGTGGTACTTTATTGTGTATGAATTCGTTCATGGCGCGGATTTTTTTTTTTTACTTTTTATTTAAAAAAAAAATATTTTTAGCACTGTCACTTTCACAGCTAACTCTATATACAGAACACATACACTTACAAATCCTTCAGTTGTATCAATTATTTTTGTTACACCTCGATAGAAATAAAAATAGAAGAAAAGGCCACTTAGGTTCTGTAGATATTCACTCACAAGTCTCGACAAAGCCGGCCGTAAAAAACTTGTTGTCCAAGTTTATTACATGCGTTACGCCATCTGTTACTAGCTCAACGTTGACGTGGAATAATAAGTGGAAGAGCTTGTACAAAACTGAATACGGTTTCACGTATTCAGTTTTGTACAAGCTCTTGAAGGTTTCAAACCATACCTTTTATAGTATAAAACTATAAAATCCTTAAAATTGAAACTGGCTAATGAAGTTGACTTACAAAACTAAGTTATAAATAGTATGGTAGAAAAATAAAATAGAAACAACAAAAATATTATTAAGTCTTTAAAAATTTAACAAAAAAAGAAACTTCGTAGCGAGTAGTATATAGACTCTCATATTAAAAAGCCAATGTTACTTACCCCTACTTTTGACTTTTTTAAATTTAAAAACGTTTCCAAGTTCAATTCCAAGAAATTCAGGGATTCAATATGAAACGCCATAGCCAATAAATAATTATTATATTATAATTATTTTCTGTACTGTAATATTCGTCGTGAGAAAATTGACGAATTTTATTAGTCCAAATAGCGAATTTCGATTAGCTCGTAATTTTAATTAATCCTTCGATCGCGGATTCTTAGAAATGCTATTGTATCATATTGTTGGCGCGATTACCGGTGCTCTTATGGGGCTTGAAGGATTAAACCTTAATTTAAGACATTTCTACAAAAGTTTTTTTTTTTTTTATTTCATTTTATTTAGGGATTTAAGCATACAAAGTGGCCAAAAAAACTTAAAACTAACTTCTTATAATAAAAGAATACAACAATTTTGCAAAATCAGAATCTGGTTCAGCCAATATAAAATTAAAGATATTTCTACACTAGTTAAAGGTCTACGGAACTAACGTAATTGCAATGTTCAAATTTAAACACTTTACTGAGTCAAAGAGTGCTGTAATTGTGCTATTTAAGACTGGATATAATTAGATAGTGGTGTACATCTTCCTGACGACCATTTTGCATTTTATTTACGTGAATTAAAGTAATTCCATATACCCTTTCTTAGTATTTCAGACCGAGTGTGTATTTTTGCATTTTAAAAATGTGAGTGGAATAAAAGTACGAAAGATATTTTCCGTTGTTTTTTTTTTTCCATTAATTTGTGTTACGGGGAAAACTTAGCTTATGTTCTTCACGCTTTTTCCATAATATTGAACCTGTATTAATCATGGATTAAAATAATCTGTGTATTGGTCTCCGTTTGAGTATAGAATCTTTGATTACTATCGTCACAGCACAGAATGGTTTTTAATCAAACGAAATGATAATTGAACAACAGATCTGAGCAAATCCTTCCACTGGGTATCACAGCACGAAGCTATTCCCTGCGTGTTTGTCTCCGTAATCCTGTATCTATATTGCAATTAAAATAATAAACTATAATGATTTATTTACTCTTATGCTCGGTTATTGAGGTTTTTTAGCGCCTTCGTGGTCCAGTGGCTTACAGCGTGGCCTTGACTCGGAGGTCGTGAGTTCAATTCCCGCGTTGGAAACATGTTATTTCCAAGTTTGGTTAGGACAATATAGGCTGATCACCTGAATGTCTGACAAGTAAGATGATCCATGCGTCGGATGGGCATGTAAAAAGTCGGTCCTGCGCCGATCTCTCGCCAGTCATTTCGGTCGTCCGTCCCACTGGGTTATGAGAGTAAAAGGAATAGAGATTGCTCTTGTGTACTGCGCACACACTCGGACACTGTAAAATTACTCCTGCGTAACTGGCCCAGCTTTCAATGAACGTCACTGTCACCGAAACCGGTGTGGGAGTTATTATTAATGAGGTTTTTGATTGTAGTTCATCTATTCACTTAAACATTGATTTTGATTGGTTTTTCTCTAAATACTGATTTAAATAGAAAAATATATACTAAAAAAACCCTGGCATTAACCCTTAATTAGGCGCATCAAAAAGTCACACAATTAGTCGCATGGGGTCTCGACTGACCCCAAATAAAAAAATGAAAATTAAGTTAAAGAAATGAATAAAACGAAGCATTAATTATGCGAATTGTTAGAATTCTTTATGATAATTAATCTTAATAAGCAAAAACCTTCATTTGCTTCTATACAACTAAAAAAATCAATCAACTACTGCTCTGTCTCGAAATCTCATAAATATCACTATGGTTAAGATCAAGATTTAAAAAATCTATTATTCACTTTGATGACCAGATTTTTTTGCGGCACCGAAGGAAGTAGGTCCTGAGCTAACACTAACAAACATATTTTCCTCATTTGTATGATTTGTTATTGCACTTCTGGTCATCACCCCCTCATCATCATCATCATCACCATCCAGTGGTCAGGGATTATTTAAGGCGTCTCTAGGATCTTAAATCTTGTCTACCGATTCATGCCCGTCACAAATCGGTGCATAGCTTTAAAGTTCGGAGGCTGTAGGCTCGCAAAATCTATTTTGTCTTCAGAAACATTCCAGCCGCCAGTGCATTTCACTATCTTGATCTATATTGAATTTTTTACAGAGCAATTATATAAAATAAGATTGTCAATAGAATGACATACCCATATATTTATAAAACATTCTAAATTACATCAAAAATAATATAATAACTAAACATAATATTACAAAAATGGAAACTTGTCTTGTGACAAAAAAAGTCACGTAAGTGGTCGCATTGGGTTAGAGCTCAAGAGAGTAGCGACACATGCACCATCGTTAGCTGACCGGCTGCCACTTATTATTAGGATACCTCAACAGGAATTAGGAAACTAACAAAAGCGTCGTTGCATTCCTGGAACTCTAGAACATTTTTTTTTTTCGGTTTGAAAGTGATCTGACCCCATGCGACCAATTAAGGGTTAATCCCTTTTAATAAAATGCAACGTTAGCTTCTACAAATATATTGATTATGGCTTTTTGAAAGAAATATTGGTTCTCTTAAACCGAGAATTTTATATTCAAAGGGGTTTAATAAAAATTTGTATTATCCAAGAGCTTATGATTTATAAAAGCCTCTAATTTTAATCTAATGCAACCCTTCCATGTTGGTCTTTAACGGACCAATACTAGGCCAAGTGAAGAAAGGCATATTCGTCTATGGCTATAATCGATTTCGACCGAGTTTGTCCTGCTCGCAATCATAGTACCAATTATACTTGGATGCTGTTAAAAATGTATGTACCAACCCACAAAAAATTACGTATTTAATAATAAATGAAATTATATTCTTTAGATGATTAAGAACAAGATTGCATTCAAAATTTAACCAAAAAAACATTTGTGGGCTAGTACACAAAATTTGTGTTAATTTGTGTTAATGCTAAACAGCGACCAGCTATCCATACAAAATGTAGTACCCAAAGTAAACCACGAACTAGGCTTTTCCGTTAAATGAACTGTCGTTAAGCTGGAACCAGTTGGGTGAAATAAAGAGATTTGTGAACGGGTTAACTTAACGAGTGTACCTTTCGGCCTGTTCTACCCCCGTGACCTTATTGTAAATAATTGGATCGGGGGTTAATTTAAACATCCAATATGTTGAAATTAACCCTACAATAATGATCGTAGATTTATGCGAATGGCGTGAATTCGTAATTTGTTAAGTATACGCATTAATAATTTCATTAAAATTGTGCATGGCCAATTTATGCATTTTTAAAAAGTTTTTCTTTAATGACGTGTGTTTTAAGCTACTGCATAGCTTTTATCGCGGACTTTAAACGCGGCGACCGAATCCAGAAATTCCTTAACAAAAAAACTTAATACCACAGATTTGGCACGGTGATCGTTTGCGTACGACTAGACGTATGCGAATTATAAGTAAAAATAGTTTTTTTAATAGGCTTAAAGCAGTGGTCCCCAACCATTTTCATGCGGGCCACAAACATGTTTTGGTCTTGGTGTCGCGAGCCGCAACAAAAATTTTTAGGTTTAAAAAATAACGTTCTCAAAAAATTGTAACGATTTAAAACTGAAAAAAAAAACTCACGACTTTCACGATGACTACATTATTTTGCCGGTGGGCGTGAATTCAAAATTGTTTAATATCACGCGGGTCACAAATAAAGTCCCGGCGGGCCGCGGGTTGGGGATAGCTGGCCCAAAGTGTTAAACTCGCGTCTGGACAAGTCATTTTCTCAAAAATTCGTGAAACACAGGGAGAGTAACGTCAAAGATTAAGATTAGTAGTATCCAACTTTTACTACCGCGTGCCGAAAATGTATTGCCTGTTGCCATGTATGCATCTTTTTTCTGCTGTTTCATTTCTGCCGGAACTTCCAGAGTGCAACCGATTATTTATTGTTTCTTTCAAATAACCTATTATTTAAATTTTAAAACAATTTTTCAACATTGAGTCTAACTAATACTCAACACAAGTTCAGGAACTAGCTCGCCGATTAACCGAATCGGCGTAAGTAATTTTGCCATCTTTTACAAAAAAAGAAATTCAGTGAACATAGTCCTTACCAAAAAAATGTATTATGTTAAACATAGTTATAGTAACTTAAATTATTCAAATGTATAGTTGTTTAAGCTAAATAAAACGAGGGTTCTTAGTTTAATTATCAAAATCACGCAACCAAATTCCCAAATTAAAAGTGTTAGTTGTATTTGAAAATAGTAAATTTATTTGCAGAGTTGTGTTTACTATATGATTTAGATATACAAACTTCAAAAATATATAAAGGTCACTGTATACCTTAATATCATAAAACGATGTGCATCGCGCGACGCATAATAGTAATACTAAAATTATTATCAACATCGTGTTATTATTTGAGATAGCAATATTGTATTATGCATCGCTAAATTTGCACCTTATTTCGATATAACCTGACAGTGACCCTTTACGAATAAATAAAGTCTTAATAACTTACAAATAAAATTAATAAACTGTGTATCAGTACGTTGCCGTTACTATAATAAACTATGAAATAACAAACTATAATAAAGCTTTATTGTCTGAATATCTTATAAAATACATTTTATTAAGGTACTAGATGACGCCCGCAACTCCGTTGTGCCAAAATTCGTTTATCTCGCGGGAGCTGTACATTTTTCCGGGATAAAAAGTATCCTATGAACTTTCCCGGACTCAAATTATCTCCATATCAAATTTTAGCAAAATGGGTTCAGTGGTTTGGGCGTGAAGAGGTCACAGACAGACAGACACACTTTCGCATTTATAATATTAGTATGGATTAATTAATCCAAATAAGGAGAATAAAATCAAATGAAATAATATTCAGCAATGTACAAATTCGACTGAAACAGCAATGTACAACGTTGAAAGCCGCAAAGCGAGCGACAGTAGCGCGCCGACTTGTATACAGGGTGGTCGTTTCCTCGCGTGTAAACTTTAACACGTTAACTATGGTTGTTAATTAACGAATCGCTAGGGATGTGCGTGTAGTGTAGTGATGGTGTTACAGGTCACATACTGGAGTTACAATAGTAGGTGCAATTTTTTAATATTTAGATTAAGTCACAAACTGGAAAATATTTTCTTTGTAACAACTTTTTTTGATATTTTGGGGATATTTGTTTCTATGTTTAAGATATTTATAAGTTGGTAAACCAGCTTTCTTCACTTTAAATTAGGCTTTTAAATCTTTAATGAAAATTAATTAAATAAGTAATTTTTAAACGATTTTTCGCTCAAAATAAATAAATTAAGTAAATTAATTTTGATTTTATTTAATGATGGTGATGACTGATGATGATGATGATTTAGGTATGCCAGTAATTCTAAAACGAATATGACAAGTTCGTAGTTACATAATTAATTATGTTAAATCGATTTGTTTTGACATAATATCCACAGCCGGATTGTCTCTAATTTGATTTTGACTATTCAAGAATAATGTAACTTACATTTTAACGACAACTGATATTTGGGGATATTGATGTTTATATTAGGTATACTATTAGTTTGCACATTTAATAAAAACAAATTGCCTTGTACCTAAAATAACTATCAATCAACACTATTGTATAAAGTAAGTACTTTTCTATCATATGACTCAGTCATATGATAGAAAAGTACTTACTCAGTCATATGATAGAAAAGTACTTACTTTATACAATAGTGTTGATTGATAGTTATTTTATGTACAAGGCAATTTGTTTTTATTAAATGTGCATGTGATTAAACATCTTGCATGAAAAGAAATTCAATTATATTTATTATATTTTAATGAAAACTGTTAATGTTGAGAATTTAATTCCTGAAAATATTGAAAGGCTTATTGCAAGTGTCCCAAAAGTTTACCACAGGAAGTTTTTTATGATGATGATGATTTCTGGGGTGATTTTATTTTCAAAATATATTGAAAGCTTAGCACGATGTGAAGGCCGGCAATGCACCTGCAGCTCTTTTAATGTTACGAGTGTCTATGGGCAATGGTAGTTGCTTTCAATTAGCTGACCCGTTTGCTCGTTTGCACCTTTATCAAAAAAAAATACCTGATATTTTTATTAAATTAAAAAATACGTAAAACAGTTTTTTTTTCTATTCTATTCTTTTCACACACGATTTCTTACCCACGTAAAAAATACACGTAATGTGAAAGTTTTCGAAATAGATATACAGCTTTCCGAAGTCACCTCACGGCTGTAGGAAGATATATGATCGGAATTTAGACAACTTTTATAAAAGTTACGTATTCTGAATATATTTTATTCTGTGTAGTTTTCAGCTTACCGCCTGGGAGATTATCTGAAGCCTCTTACGTTATCTTTCACAAAATTTAAAATAGTTTTTTAGTCAACCTTAAAAATAGTATGAAATTTATTACATACAAACTTTTGCCCGAGGCTTCGTTCGCGTTAGGAAGTATTATTATATACAAACTTTTATCCCCTATTTTAACCCCTTGGGGGTAGAATTGATCAAAATCCTTTCTTAGCGGATGCCTACGTCATAACTGCATCTACCTGCATGCCAAATTTCAGCCCGATCCGTCCAGTGGTTTGGTCTGTGCGTTGATAGCTCACCATGTCAGTCAGTCACCTTTGAGTTTTATAATATATTACTAGCTGTCCCGGCAAACGTTGTTTTGCTATATAAAGTATTTCGCCCATACTCGCATTATTATTTTATTGAAGTGTCTAAATAAGTATTGCACCATGGCAACGTCCATCGCTATTCCATAGCATGTAAACAATGGTCGCCGTCAGTCTCAAGTTGTAATAATTTACTATTATATTTTATTCAACAAATGCACTTATCAATATAAAAAGTATCCAGTAGCCGATTCTCAGACCCACTGAATATGCATATAAAATTTGGTTAAAATCAGTAACATTGTGACACGAGAATTTTATATATTAGATTTAGATTATTCTCACATACGCGTAAATAGTTGCACTATCGTGTTGCAGTATCTTTATTAGGAAGAGGCTAAGGGCCTGTTTTGCCGCTTCCTGATAAGTGCTAGATAGGCTATACACCACTTAACTTGACAGTCAGAGTATGGAGAATCTGTCAAATAAGTTGTGGATGCCTGGGCCTGTTTCACCACTTCCTGATAAAGTGTCGGATAGGCTATCCAGCACTTTATCAGGAAGTGGTGAAACAGGCCCTAAGTATATTTTCACACTTCGCTCGACTTTATACACTTTCTACAATATTGGGTGTCTATTGTAGATACAAAGTACCCCATTTCCTTATCCGTATACTTGACAAAATGAATATAAAATTTCACGTTGCAAACTTTTACCTTGACTAGAAAAAGGAATAAAAAAAATATACACGTTCAGAAGATTGTTTAGAAGTTATTTTGTAGATTGCTAGACGAAATAAATATTGAAGGTAAACAAAGAAAACAATTTTCAAAGCAAAATAATGTTTATTAATAACATCAAAGTGATTCCTAACTAAACAACTTTTTTATTGGCTCCAAAAAAAAATGCCGATGTTGATTCTAATGAGATTGCGTGAAATATCAAACAACTATATTTATTTCGTTTTTCGTAAAAATATTTTAATTTAACTTTGAATTCGCTGACTTTTGTATGGCTACTTGTTTTAATTTATGATGTTTTACTGCAATGTCATCACGCTAGACGGCAGCACTAGCAAAGTCAGTAATCAAAAAGTTTTCTTCGACATTTGACGTTTCTATCAATTTTCTGATATGAAGTCTGCAAGATGTCGGATTTTGGTCGCATAATATTTTACTGTTGCTCTTTTGCCCTCTGCTGTGACCTTTGCGTAATATTCCCTTGATTATGAAGCAACGAAATATTATACGTATTAAAGTCACAGTACTCAAGCCTTGGTGTGGTGCATAGACCACTCTTAGCCTCCTAGTAGTAGGCATTCACGTCGTGGATTTGATCTTTTTAAATGAGAATTATTAAAGCTCTTTTTTATATCTAGAATATACAATTTTTCATGAATTTATTTTGAGCAATAACTTTTTACCACAGTGCAATATGAGGCTGGCCCTCATAATAACAAATTCTAGTCACAAAAAGAAGTTTCTAACGACATGCGTCTCAGCGTCATTGGTCGTGGGTACATTTTGCCCGTGTTCCTTTCTAATCTGTTCCGTCGTTTAATCGTGAATAGGTTTTAACTTTTAAATACACTATCGCATCTTCAACATTACTAAAGGATGTAAGTAAAAAATACTAGTCGTTTTTCACTTCTGCGAAGCCGGAACGGGCCACTAGTTTACATAAAATGTCAGCCCAAACTTAAACTTAAGTCCTGAATTTAATATCACATTTAATTACACGTAACAAAGACCAACAGGTTAGTTTGCATAATGTGATAATGTACGGGCCCCTCCATTAATTCACGCATATTGAATAGACCTACATCAACACGGTTAGGTTCTATTAGCATATCCTTCATCAAATTGCCTTGAGATCTGAGACATTGGGACCACTAATTTTGGTAGATTGGGCGATTTTAGGCTCAAATCTAATTTCATTGCAGCATCGCCATTCGCCAGATATTAGGAAGTGATTTTATGTTTTTTTTTTCTATCAACATTGGTCTAGAGACCCATGCCGATGCTTCTTTATTCGCGTTTTTAGACGCGTTTATTTAAATTTTTAAAGTGGCATTTTATCTGAACTTATGTCAGTGACGTGCAGGTGATAGCGGCGATGAAAAAATGGCCTAAATTTTGTCAAGCTAATTGTGAGTACCACACAAAAAAAAAACGACTGTGCCTGTTATAATATTTAATAACCTTGAGTCGTGGGAAAGCGTAGGTTGTCGATTGATTATGGTAAATTAATGTGTTACCACAATATACATAATATAGTTGATACGTATCACTATAATTTAAATAACAGTAATTATTTATATCATAATGATTTTCAATAACTTGCTGATCCCAGAAAAAAAAGAATTTTATGTAGATATAGTCACATTGCACATATAATATTAACCAGATAATGAAGTAAGTAAGTTACAAGGTTTGTTCAAATTATAAAAACGAAAAAGAAAAATCAGTAATTGTCCTTATACAATGTTATTTATCCACTTATTTTTTCTAATGCTAGCCAATTCTCAGCCCCACAGTTATCACCTAAACTTTTCAACGCAAAAACAAGAGGATTATTTCAAACATTTGAATTTTAAATTTTGCACAAACGATATCCATACTAATATTATAAATATGCGAAAGTGTGACTGTCTGTTTGTTGACTCTTCAGGCCCAAACCGCTGAACCGATTTTGCTGAAATTAAGTATGGATAATGGATATTCTTTAAGTAGAGAGTAAAAGACAAAGGATACTGTTTATCCCGGAAAAATGTACGGTTCCCGCACTATAAACGATTTTTTTGACAACGGAGATGCAGAATGCGGGCGTTATCTAGTAAGATAATAATGCTCTAATGTTATACAAACGACATAGTAAATATTTCGGCATCTAACAAGCTATGTCGTTTCCAAGAAACTTTTATTGTTATCGAAAAGCCGTTACATGACGGCTACGTAACTTTTTCTTTACCGTAAAATCGGGAAATAATAATTTTATTGCAACCATTTAATATAAGCGCCGTATTGGACAGATACAAAAGTTTTTATGGCTGTGGATATTTTCTTATAACAATATCGTGGAGTTTATTTTGCACGCGATTGGTTGAATTTCAAAATATTTTGCCTACAACGTGAAGAGTGGCCATATTTTTTTATCCGTTTTAATCGTTACTTATTATTAATTAGATGATGCCCGCAACTTTATTTCGCCAAGATTTCAAGTTTATCGCTCGAGAACCGTACATTTTTCGACATTAAATGTATCCTACGTACTTTCCTGAGATTCAAGGTATCTCCATATAAAATTTCAGCAAAATCAGATCAGTGGTGTAAGCGTGAAGAGACTCATACAGACAGACATACAGATACACTCTCGTATTCAAAATATTAGTATTCATACCTCCGAAAATATGCGTACAAAGTTTCAAGATGATTAGTTCAGTAAGGATTAAAGATTGTACCTTATTTTATGTGGATGAAAAAAAACTGATAATGGTATTAGGTGCCTTGGCATTTCCAAATACAAGACAAGACAAAATATCCTTGTTCTTCTAATAGAAAACTCCATCAGTGAGATTACCTTTTTTCTCAACAATTGGTTAAGAAATTTAGGCAATAATGGACTTCGATTGAAACACATCAGGCCCCGAGGAACGCGGTTTCAATTTACTGAGGTTTTCGGTTAACGTGATGGAACGGAAATTCTTTTTTCTCAATGTTTTTTTTTTCAATGATTTTGAGGTAAGTATAAAAGCTACCTGGAACATTTTTGTGAAGGTAATGCAAATAACCAGAACATTTAAAGATTCTATTCAGCCACAGATGTTATTTTGTGCGTATTTTAAATAATTTCGAAACAGCAAACAAATCATTTGATGGTAGATAGTCACTGATTCACTGGCCACGCACATGCCACTTTTTTATTCAGTTTTTTCTTAGCTTTTAATTATTACATTGTCTATCTTTTAGTTTGTACCAAGTCTTCTTTCTAGAAGATTTTTTAGTTTCAATATCGTACGTCCAATAGTTTGGAGACACTACGTCGCAAAGAAAAAGCCTGTCCTTATTCTATTTAAGTCAATGCTACCTTCGAATTTCAAGGCAGTCAAAATCAATAGGTATGCATAATTCAGTGTTAATCAAACAAGCCAAATTAACAGGCTATTAGTGTTAGATTGTTTGGTTGTTTGTGCTGCCCCTGTTCGGAAGATCGAGTTATCTGAAGTTTACGGAGTGAAATTAGATCACCCTTTGTACGAAGCCTGGTAAGGCGAACATGTAATATGCTTTGATTATTTTAATTATTGGGTATTGTGGTGTAGCCGTTCTGGGCTTTATGTTTATTTGTTTTAAATGGAGTTACCTTAGAAACAAGATGGCGGTTATCATCATCATCATCAGCCTATTGCCGTTCACTGCTGAACGTAGGCCTCCCCCTGGCGGCCTGATGGTGGCTATACTGTAATGTAAATAAAATTCGATTCATATGCGTTCGCCCGAACGCGCGGCTTGGCGGCTACACCGCGAGATCACAACAGCTCACAAGCAATGACAGCGGTACCGCGCCGCTGTTAAAATAAATGCTTACGAGTATGATATCGCGGTGTAAAGCCGTCATTCCACTGCGGCGCACGTTATGCACGGCCACGCGGCGCACGTTTTTCTTTGACTACGTCAATTCGTGAGTAGCGTGTCCGTGGGTTGCAGTGGACACAGTCGACACATATAATATTTTCTTGCATAGCGAAGCTTGACGCACGTGCGTAGTCTCTCCGTGCGCTGCGGTGGACTGACGGCTTTACGGTCAAAGTCACTCAAACCGCTAAAGCATACATTTTGTATGCTACGAGTATGCTACGAGAGTCGCGCTTAAAGCTGTCGCGCTGTAGTTCGCACTGACGCACGGACGCATAATATATACGGTGCTACCCGTGTTTTTTTTAGTTATTAGTAAATTGCGTATCCTTCGATCGCGGATTCTTGGAAATCTATTTTTATTCTATTCTTGTCGCGATCGCCGGTATCCTTATGAGGGTTGAAAGGATTAACAGTAGTTATCATTTTTCGCGAATTTTAAATTTTTAAAAATTTCAAATTTTTAAATATTTTATCGAAGCCATTCAAGCGTGAAGAAGTAAAAAACATACAAACTCACAAACTCATAAACTTTCACCTTTTTAGTACTAGTTTGATAATATAATAATACAAAAAATATGATTTCGCGAATGTTCCGATACAATATTACAAGCAAAACTAGTTAATCAGACATATGTTGTCTTACTATATATTATTATAAGGTGAATGTGGCTCTTTGGTCCGCTATAATATTGTAGCAGAAGTCTACCCATATATTTCCCGGAATAAAATACTGCATAATGTGATCCTGAACGAAATTTATGTCTTTGGCAATTTTCATTTAGTTCCGTTCGAAATTTGAATTTGTTGTATTTTCTTTCTTCAAAATATTAAGATCATAATTTAAAATAAAAACTTCCACACCGGTTTCGGTGACGGTGGCTGGTTTCCTTGAAAGAAGGCCAGTTACACAGGACTAATGTATAGTACCCAAGTGTGTACGCAGTACACAATAGCACAGGTGCAGGACCGACTTTTTACATGCCCATCCGACGCATGGATCATCTTATTTGTCAGACAATCAGGTGATCAGCTGCCTGCATGCCTTGTCCTAACCAAACATGGAAATAACTCTTTACCAACGCGGGAATGGCCTCAATAGAAGTTTTTGGGGAATGGAACCTACGACATCTGAGCCAAGAGCCACGCTCTAAACCACTGGATCACGGAGAAGATACTGAATAACCTAGGAAGCCGTTACAAAGATTCAATAATTTGTCCTTAAAGAAACTGAGTGTAATAACGTATAATAGCCTTTTTCTCCGCAAAGCTTCCATAATGGGCCATAAAGTCTGCCAAATAGACCCTGTAGTTTTATTGTGCACCAATTACCAGCGTGATAATAATTATTGAATTATGTTGGCTTTGTGATCATCAACAGAGTTTATTTTTATGACATACAATGATATATTATTATTATTATTATAGAGGTATTATCTTTTGTTTCACAAAGAAGTGTTATTATTTTTAGGTGTAGAGATAAACTACGAAGCCATGACGCGCCCCACCAAATTACTGTTTCAATGTGTGTAGTCACATCTTTATGAAAGAGTTTGTATGTAGTAAGTATTCGACCAATCAAACAGTACTCGTAATAAATGTATTTCACTTAATGTCACTTAGTACCAAGATTTGTTGGTCAACTAATCATAACTAGCCGACCGCGCAAGACAACGCACTTCAAACGTTTTGACAACGCACATCAAACGTTTTGAATTTTGGAGGGGCCGGGCGTGCCATTTTATCGTAGTTATTTTTTTTTTCATTTATTTTGGCATCAAACAGTCACATATACAAAGGAAATACAATATGTTATAATATTTTTTTACAATAGACCTATAGTGCCGAAACATAAATATTTTTGTCTCTATATTTCATAGAGTTTACTGCGAACTCTGTAACTACTGCGGTCGAAAGAAGTTTTTAGGGTTCCGTACCTAAAGGGTAAAAACGGGACCCTATTCATGAGACTTCGATGTCTGTCTGTCCGTCTGTCTGTCCGTCTGTCTGTCTCCAGGCTGTATCTCAAGAACCGCTACAGCTAGAGTTCTGAAATTTTTACAGATTGTGTATTTCCAGTGCCGCTATAACAACAAATACTAAAATAAAAATAAAATTAACATTTAAGGGGGGTTCCCATGCAACAAACGTGATTTTTTTGGCCTTTTTTTGCTCGTAATCAATAATGATAAGAGGTAGGCACTTGAAACTTTCACGAAGGCCTTAAATATAATTAGACTTTAATAATTAATAATAATATTTCAATAAAATAAAAAAAACTAAGGGGGCTCCCATACAAAAAACACAATTTTTGGCCTATATTTTTTGCTCTATAACGGTACGGAACCCTTCGTGCGCGAGTCCGACTCGCACTTGGCTGGTTATTTTTTTATTAAACAAAAATGGGTGTGCTTTTGGGGCGTCTAAAACATACAAATTCAAAGTAACTCTTTCAGCGCTACTATTTTCACGGCCTTGACACCACGGGCCTACTTTATTTGGTCGAGTCATGTCAAGTTAATCTGTCGTGATCTGGCAGCTGAGCATCTGCTCATGAATCAATTTCTCTGATAGTACATTTTGAACTAATATGCAAGGTGAAACAAAACGAAGTGTCGATAATTATACTTTTGAGTGTGTATGCGTCCCCCGTACAGAGTTTACGTTGAAAGTAGCAGCGCTGGAGAAGTATTTTTGAGATATTATGTATGTCGCAGTCATCTGGTTCAATCTGCGATTCGATTGAATGACTAGCGCATTCATTGCATGACACCATTCAATTGAACAACTCGGCCGAACATCGATTGAACGATCGTCACTCAACGTCCAACTACGAGTAGTTAGCGATTTGTAACATAGCCCTTTGAAGATAGCGGACATGAAATCAGTCAGGTAATTGAACGTATTTAATTTTTTCCCACTGCGGCGCTAGTAGCCACTAAAACAAATATGGCGTCAAACAGCTCGCACAGCTGGATAGCACTGTGTTGATATATTTTAAAGTTTAAAGTGCTTTATTTGTAATAAAATATTATGACAGTGTGGATTTACCCATAACTATCAACGGCTACACAAAAAATATATTGAATCCCATTTAACGACTTCACTATATGACTTTTAGTCAAGACGTTAAACGTCACGGCAACGTCTTGACGAGTTGTCCTTTAGTCATTCGATTGAATGCTGTCATTCAATAAATGCGCTAGTCATTCAATCGAATCGCAGATTAAACCAGATGACTGCGACATGTATTTAAGCAAATTCATGACGATTGACGCTGGAGTGCTTGTCCATACAAATCACAAAATATACTCCTTTAGCGCTGCTACTTTCTCAGTGAACTCTATACTAGGGACACACACATACCCTAAAGTAATTATCCCTTTGTTTTGTTCTCTTATTATTGTTTGTGCGTATTTATTTCACTTTATATTCATTGCTAACGTCTCACTCTCCCTCGGTCGTTAGCCGGAACGTCAGCAATCCTATTCCACCACTTATAGCTGTCTGGGGCTTGGTATATTTCATTACTTCACACCAGGAAATACGCTTGTTTTGTTTTCCCTGTCCGCCATTTTGTATTTTCTTGCTTGATTGGATTGACGAAGATTTAAAAACATCATCAGTTGCTTCGCTTTTATATTAGTATGTTGTACAGGTAGTGTTTGATTGTGTACATGTGAACTAAGTATTGAATCGATTTTAATGTATTTTGGCAGAGTTATAGAATGAACAACAAGATAGCACATTTATTAAAAGATTTTGTTTAGAAAACAAAGTCGTAGTAACGAAATAACTATTGAGTAATATGTGGTAGTAGGGATAATGATGATCATTTTGAATCAAATTTGAATTTTCTGCAACCCTGAACTGGTCCGTCTAAATTAAAAGCACACGGGAAGCGTGCACAGTCTATATTGTGCAAAAATTTCATCGAAATTCGTTTATTAGCTTCGAAGTTTATTCGATGAAAAAAAACCAGTATCATATTATTATGTATAGTCTGTCAAGAAAGTCATGACAGGCGGGAAAATTTTTAAATGCAATAAAAAATATGAGAACTTTATTAATTCGAGATAAAAATGTGCAAGATGACAATATTTAAAATGTAATAAGTGTTCTCTGTGAAAATACAAAGAAAAAAAAATACACCTTCTAAGGGTGATTACGTTTAGAAAATTTTCCCGCCTATCATGACTTTCTTGACAGACTATATTAAAGGTTCATAGTTATACAATGATTTGTCCTTGTCTGATACGATTGCGATTGTCTTTTTGTCCAAAAAAATTTGGATCTTTTATACTTACATAAGTTTATTCAAGTATTAAAAGTTATTTCATACGTAGCTTCACATACCGGCCGTGTCCATAGAAGTAGGATTATGTATTTAATTTCACGCCTGCCTAGTTCTAACTAGTTAGAAACGGTTGGTTACACCTGACACGGTATGTTTTAAAAAAAAAGTCTTCTCAATAAAATTGTAACCTTATACACTAAATCTCGCAAGATAAGAAAACTGGGCTGTAGGGGCGAGGACCCCTACAATGTGTAGTGTGGGAAATAGGGGGTTACCTGGTGGTTGAGGCAGCTGAGCAGATGTGCGGAGAAGAGTGCTGATATTCGTGGTCACGACACTGTCACCTTTGTCGTTAGTCTATATTACCACTGAATTCACTGAGCTGATAATCACGATTCACGGCAGATAATTAGTTTATTCGTGAAGCTTGGGCCGACGGCTAGCTCAGAGATTTTCGTTTCTTCTTCTTCTTTTAATAATGGCCGACTCGGTGAGTTGCCAGCTACGAATAATAAACGTAGGTTGCCAGAGATTTTCGTTTATCGAACGCGAAAGTCAAGAGTGGACTGTCTTGTCCTGTGTCACTTGCTTGACGTATGACAACTGACAGCGACTCATGCGCAGTGTTGCCAACTGCTACATTTTATGATCACACATATACACATACATGATCTGCCCATGATCGTGCGTCACTTGCTTGACGTATGACAACTGACAGCGACTCATGCGCAGTGTTGCCAACTGCTACATTTTATGATCACACATATACACATACATGATCTGCCCATGATCGTGTGTCACTTGCTTGACGTATGACAACTGACAGCGACTCATGCGCAGTGTTGCCAACTGCTACATTTTATGATCACACATATACACATACATGATCTGCCCATGATCGTGTGTCACTTGCTTGACGTATGACAACTGACAGCGACTCATGCGCAGTGTTGCCAACTGCTACATTTTATGATCACACATATACACATACATGATCTGCCCATGATCGTGTGTCACTTGCTTGACGTATGACAACTGACAGCGACTCATGCGCAGTGTTGCCAACTGCTACATTTTATGATCACACATATACACATACATGATCTGCCCATGATCGTGTGTCACTTGCTTGACGTATGACAACTGACAGCGACTCATGCGCAGTGTTGCCAACTGCTACATTTTATGATCACACATATACACATACATGATCTGCCCATGATCGTGTGTCACTTGCTTGACGTATGACAACTGACAGCGACTCATGCGCAGTGTTGCCAACTGCTACATTTTATGATCACACATATACACATACATGATCTGCCCATGATCGTGTGTCACTTGCTTGACGTATGACAACTGACAGCGACTCATGCGCAGTGTTGCCAACTGCTACATTTTATGATCACACATATACACATACATGATCTGCCCATGTTTGCGCCAAAGTTTGGCGCAAACATGGGCAGATCCGGAAATATTACATACACACGGATCAATTTGACAACCTCATTTATTTGTAGTCGGTTAAGAATGTACAGGTACGTAATTAATTCCTAGGGGAATTCCACCTCATTAATCAGCCTTCAAAACATGAAAGGAATAATGAAAACATACCATATGCGTGTTTGTACAAAATTATCATGTTATATTCGTTCTGAATATTTTTTGGTAACGTAGAAATATCAATTTAAATACCTAATTGTTCGTGTGCTTCGTTTCTTCTACACCTAAAAGCGGGTTTAACCCATCAAGTATCCCATCCCATCCCCATAAGGACACCGGTGACCGCGACAACAATAGAATAACAATAGATTTCCAAGAATCCGCGATCGAAGGATTAATAATACTAGATGACGCCCGTTGCCCCAAAATTCGTTTATCACGCAAGAATCGTACACTTTTTCGGGATTAAAAGTATCCTGTCTTTTCCCGAGACTCAAAGTATCTTAATACGTTCAGTGATTCGGGCGTGAAGAGGTAACAGACAGACATATTTATTTCAGCAGTACGGTGTACCATTTTTACCACGTTGATGCCGCTAGATGATGCCCGCAACTTTGCTGCACCAAAAGTCGTTTATCGCGCGGGAACCGTACATTTTCTTGGTATAAGAACTATCCTATGTCCTTTCCCGGGACTCAAAGTATCTCTATACCAAATTTCAGCAAGTTCGGTAAAGCGGTATGAGCGTGAAGAGGTAACAAATAGTTTATAGACAAATAGACAGACAGACATACTTTCGCATTGATAATATTAGCCTTATCCATAAGGCTCAAAATACAGTGAACCACAAATACTGCAAATAGCCACGTCAAGCCAAGACTTCTCAAACGCGCTTAGAATGGCCGTAGCTTTGAAACTTTCAAAGTATACAAATATACAAAAATATTCGAAATCCCCTGCGTAGTTTGATATACAAAGCGTCGAAGTTAAGGAAAGTATACAAGTTATAAGAGAATAGCGGTCTGTCTTGACACCTCTTTTATCGGAAAACTTTAATGCTGTTTCAAGACGATTAGGGTCACCACATGTTCAGAATATTGTAAGAATTTTATACGCGTTTAAACTTTGAAGTATAATGTAGAAATATATTTTTAACTCAAACATGTAAAGGGAGTACAGAATATTGCTCTGCTTTATGTTCTTAGGAGAGTTATAAGTTATAACCAGGTATATTATTATTTATATTACTATCTATATTATATTAATAATTTATATTATTAATATTACTATCTACTATAAATATAATGTGATCAGTGATCACTAATCACTAACATAGCGTAACGACGTAATTTTCTTTCTTTTCTCATTTATTTAAGGTCGCTTAGAACAAGGTTATCAGCGACCACAAGCACAATTATTACAATAAATTGTATCAAACTATAAATATTACAAAATTTGAGGAATCGCAAAAAATTACAACATATTAATACAAGATAACTATCACTACACAGGAAACAACGACGTAATTTAATTTTGCAATTTTTATCAACAAAATAATACACTTATTATTTTTCGAACCCATAATATTATTATGTTACGACGTTAAAAGTAAAATATTTTTAAAGCAAAAGACACTATGCCTAGTGTTGTGTAACAAGAATTAACTTTAATAATATAATATTGTGTAATACAATAATATAATTTCAACAAATAATAATAAAAAAATAATGTTCAGTTTGTTGCAATATCTTTAAAGCTTCTATTTCGCATTCAAAGGTTCGCTCCTCGCATTTTTACCTGTTCAGCCGGCTTTAGATGCGCAAACGAGAAAATTTTGTCTACATGTTTTCTCGATGTTTTATGGTTTGTCTCTTCAACTCTATTGACCCTTACAAGACATACATTTTTTCTCTTGTAGATCTGTCGTCAAAATCTATCGACGTAATGTCAAAAAATGATTTTGACATTATGTCGATATCGACAATATAACTACACACGAGACTGAGATATCTCGTTGTACGCGCATGCTAGGCCTACTGTAATTTTTGAAGTGAAAACTTCTTTAGCGGCGTTGAGCACTTTTGTGGGATGGGTAAAAACTGTGAAACTCGCGTCAGATTCTCGTGCTGATCGAAAAACCTTGGAAAAACCGTAAGACGGTTGGAGAGTAGTGTTTTGTGTCGAACTCGAACTCGAACTCGAACTCGAACTCGAACTCGAACTCGAACTCGGACTCGGACTCGGACTCGAACTCGGACTCGAACTCGAACTCGAACTCGAACTCGAACTCGAACTCGAACTCGAACTCGAACTCGAACTCGAACTCGAATTGATTGTGAGGGTTTCGATTAATTAAAAAAAACGATTTTTTAATAATCGATTTTCATAAAAAATGGGTTAAAAAAAATGCACAACGTTAATAATCAAGTTTTCACTTCTGCTGGCACTCCCGGAGTGCAACCCGTCTTTTTTTTTGTTTTATCAGTTAATGTTGTATACCTCTGAGGCACAGATATTATCTTTGCTAATAAGAAAAATGTGAAAGTATTTCTGTCAGTTGCTTCTTCATTCTTATACCGATATGATTTAGTGGTTTAATCCTTCAAGCCCCATAAGGACACCGGTGACCGCGACAACAATAGAATACAATAGTATTTCCAAGAATCCCCGAACGAAGGACTAATTTGGTATGGAGATGTTTCCTAATCCGGTGAAGAATATAGAAAAATAAGCGGTAAAATATACGATTCCCGAGTGATATACGAATATCTGCGCAACGGATTTACGGAAAACATATTCTTGCCTTAAATAAAAATGCGGGATAAACTTGTTAGAACTTCAAAATTTTCCAAAAACTACGTTTTTATTTCCATCTAGCTGTCCCGGTGAACTTCGTGTCACTTTAAAACCTTCCCTGGACTTCTACGAATATTTTAAGACTAAAATCAGCCCAATCCGTTCAGCCGTTTTCGAGTTTTAGCGCGACTAACACATTTGAAAATCCATTTTTATGTATAAGATACCTCAAGGGGTTTAACAGTTTCTAAGTATTAATCAACTTAAAATGAAAAGTTTCACAAAAATGAAAGTAGTTTTTACTTAAAACTTACTACTCATGAGAAAAGAAATATTTTTCCTTTCACGATATTAAAGTAACAACACTAGCTGAGCTAAACTTTTCAGAGTCTTTATTTAATAAAAATTCCTTGAGTACGGTTTTATTATCAACTTGTTACATGTTTTTAACGGTAAGGGCTCAACACACGACAGCTATTATCTTATATATAATAAAAACCGGCCAAGTGCGTGTCGGGCCACACGCAATATAGGGTTCCGTAATACCGCTAGTTTTTTTTTTAATTTTGTGTGGTCAATGAATGTACATTTATAACGTGTTTTACACTACTAACAACATCATCTCGGTTACTTTCAAAGGAATTTGAACGAAAAGTTCCTTTATACTTCGCCGAATACATTTTTTTTAATTGATCGACTATTACTCAATAACTTATGAAGTCTTCTTAGCAGTGATAGTTTTCCTTTTAAATTCAACATATTTCCTACTCCCGTGAATTTTTCACATTTCCAGAAGCAACCGTTTAGCTGGTAGAAGGGGGAGACACTGGAGTCTAACGATTTTTTCCACTTTAAAACTTAATATTTCACAAACGGATCCCTAAATCGGAAAATGATCTATGAATACTCATAATAGTTTTAAAAAATCTATCTAACGACACCCCACACGATGGGGTGGACGCGAAAAAAAATTTTCATCCCCGCTTGATGTGTACGTACGTACGTACGTACGTAAAAAAAAATATTTTTTTGAGATTTTATGTACCATTTTGTTGCCATTATTAATATGTGCATTCATGCCAAATTACAGCTTTGTAGGTCCTATGGTCTCTGAGCAAAACCGCGGACAGACAGACAGACGGACAGACAGACGGACGGACAGACCGAAACTATAAGGGTTCCTTGTTGACTACGGAACCCTAAAAATGGATTTTCAAATGTGTTAGTCGCGCTAAAACTCGAAAACGGCTGAACGGATTGGACTGATTTTAATCTTAAAATATTCGTAGAAGTCCAGGGAAGGTTTTAAAGTGACACGAAGTTCACCGGGACAGCTAGTAATAATAATAATATTATAATATGTTAATACGTTATAACTTATAAAATTTCATTAAAAGCCAATGAAAAATGAAAAATGACCAATTTAACATAGGATATATTTTGTCCCGGAAAAATGTACGGTTACTGCACAATATACTTTTTTGATTTGCGCGTAAATTATTCAATAGATTTTGATGAATTTTGGTATGGAGATACTTTGAGTCTCGGGAAAGGACAAGGGATACTTTTTGTCCCGGAAAATGTATGGTTCCCGCAAAATAAACTTTTATGATTTTCGCCTAAACTATTCAATCTATTTTGATGAATTTTTATATGGAGATACTTTGAGTCTTGGGAAAGGGCAAGGGATACTTTAGGTCCTGAAAAATGTACGGTTACTGCACATTGCACTATATACTTTTATGATTTGCGCGTAAGCTATCGATGTACAGAAACAACAATAAACTAAAATCCACGCGGAGGAAGTCGCGGGCAACAGCTAGTTATTAATAAAATACGATATATCTTCCCTACGAATCGTCATGATCCACACACGAGAGCTATAATATATTTAACACGTATCTATTCGAACATAATATTCTGTCTCATTTCACTCGCGCAACCGCATACGACAGTCTGCGATCGAGATTTGAGAATCGGGGCCCTGGTTGTAATATTTCGCGAGTTCTCAGACAATAAATCTGTCGTGATGTCAACATCGCTCGAACAAGTATTGGATCATACTTTGAGTGCTTCTGTAATAAAACTGCTGTTACGAGTTCAATCTTACATTCTGAATGCCTGCATTCCAAAATTGTTTGATGATTTTATGTTAAAAAGTAAATTTTACGATAAGATCGGAGCAGAGGGCGCTACTGGCACACATACATACATTGCATACGTCATAATCAAGTCATAATATATAATAATAGCTCCCACACCGGTTTCGGTGACGGTGGCCGGTTTCATTGAAACCAGGCCAGCTACGCAGGAGTAATTTTATAGTGCCCAAGTGCGTGCGCAGTACACAAGAGCACTCTATTCCTTTACTCTCATAACCCAGTGGGATGGAAGACCGACACGACCGACGAGAGATCAGGCGCAGGACCGACTTTTTACATGCTCATCCGACGCATGGATCATCTTACTTGTCAGACAATCAGGTGATCAGCCTGCATTGTCCTAACCAAACTTGGTAATAACATGTTTCCAACGCGGGAATCGAACCCACGACCTCCGAGTCAAGAGCCGCGCTCTCTACCACTAGACCACGGAGGCGTTTAAGTCATAATATGGGAATATTGACAGAAACACTGTAAATCGTCGTCGTCAAATGTGTTTACCGCGCGGGAACCATACGTTTTTCCGGGATCAAAAATATCCTGTGTCCTTTCCCGAGACTCAAAATAACTCCATTCTAAATTTCAGCAATATCGGTTCAGTGATTTGGGCGTGTAGAGGTAACAGACAGACATACACACTTTTAAAGGCACCTCATTAGAGTAAATAATAAATATGAAAATAATAAATCAACTTTAATGATTTCTGTTTTTTCTTCAAACTGAAAAATGTTAAAGATTATGCATTTAACAGAAGCGCAAAAAGTAAAATAGGGTACGAGACAGCTGCCCTAATCGTTGCGAATATGAAACCAAATATTAAAATGTATTCATGGAATAAAACTGGAGTAACATCTCATTCGGAATGCAATTTAGAGATACAATTTTATTCAAAATGGAACTTTCATTGAGGTCTTTAGACGGAATTTGGTCTTATGAATTTTTCAATTGTTGAATAAATGTATGAAATTGTTATGTCACTTTTTATAACAAAAGTAAAAGGCGGTTGCCAACCTTATATTAAAAGCTGGTTAGTTTATGTCCTTTTTAAATGGAGGATGAAAGTATTATTTATAATTTGATGGGGTACCATGAAAAAAGGATATGAAACCCTACATGAAACTTCCCTTCCCTTCCCCGTAATTAAATAATGTTCATAAAAAACATGGGGCATGGCTGCGAAGCAAAATAATTTAAAATGGCCATTATCGTAGCACTGACATGATTGAGCCTATGACAATTTGGAAATAATTTTGCATCGCGCTGTCAATGTTTTTAAGTGCGTCGCATCGGTATTATATGTATACAACAGCTAAAATTAATCAGATGGGCTTTGGCCTGATTGAGTAGGCTGCCTTTCCACCAGAGCTGAGCGGAGCTGTGTTGCGAGGAATGTGTTTTGAAAACAGAGAACCAATAGAATTGCATCATTGACTTGACTTTTCCATGACATCGCTCAGCGCGGCAATGCTATTGGTTCTCAAAAACAGAAAACACATTCCTCGCAACACAGCTCCGCTCAGCTCTGGTGGAAACACAGCCTAACACTTCGCTCGTTCGGAAGATTTTCTTTTGCGGCCGTCGCACATATTTCCACGACATGTTTTCACTGTAGCCTTTGGCGTTATAATAACTATTATATTAATATGTCCTTTTCGGGGTCATAAAGTATCTCCATTCTCCATACCAACTTTCATCTAAATCAGCCCAGCGGCACGCGTAAAGATGTAACATGCATACTTTCGAATTAAGGTGAACGCAGATTTGGGCCGCACCGCCCGCGCCGCAGTCTTCGCAACATAAAGTTGCGAAGACTGCAGCGCAGCGCGGGTAGGTATGCGAGCTTGCCTATAACTTCATATAAAGAATTCGAATGCGGCGACTGCGGTGCGTGCGGTGCGGCCCAAATCTGCGTTCACCTTTAATAATATTAGTAACAATGACACGTAAATTTTTGAAGACCATATTTTTTCATTTTGGCTCACCCTTAAGTAACACTTTCCAATGTGGCACCTTTGGTACCAATTTAAAAATTTGTAGAGCTGTGCTTATAACTGATAACTTTTATGTCAGCCATCTTATGACGAGAATTAACACCTTTTGTCTCGACAATTATAGCGACTGGGATCAAAGTGTAAATCAAATTACTAAATAATGAAGAACTGTAAGACGAACATAATTGCTTGGGGATTGCTGAAATTACTGTTTTGTTCTGCCAAAATACAGAAAAACAACAGAAAGCAAATTGATATTAAGTTTATTTATAACCCTTTACTATTCGAAAAGTTTGAAATAACCTCTAAAGTCTAAGGGTCAATTCAGACCGCAACGCGCCTCACCTGTGACGAGGCGAGGTGAGGCGCGGCGCGGCATTTTGTATGGATTTGACAGATTTCAATTGCGTGAGACGTTTTGCGAATCTGTCAAATCCATAATATAAATTTAGAAATGCATCTACTCGTCGCGTTGCGGTCTGAATCAACCCGTAGGCTAGGTTTAGGTTAGGTTAGGTTACCAGCAGCGGAATTAAGTGCTATTGTTGAACACGAGTAAGTACTAAAAACACAGGTCCTCCTTATAAAAACCTTTCACATTACCTTCCCGCTTTTGCTCTAAACGTCCACGTCCACGTCCATATCGATGACGATGTCAAAGCATCCTTGTACCCTGTAAAACCTATTTACTACACGTAACGTTAGGACACGTCTGCGTCCTAAATTATAAGTAGGCTCACATAGGGTTAGCCCATAGACGGAATGATGAATTTATAGGGGTACAGTTTACGAGTCTATAAAGTCAATTTTGTGGGTACTTACGGTATACCGTACAATATATTAGGCAACATAACTTGCTAGGTGAAGGTCATATTTTTATGTAGGCATCGAATATAATATAGTTATGAGTGTAACTTATAATATAATAAGGTGTTTTCGTCTCTGATTGTAAGATTGTAAAATATCGACGGGTGAAAGCGGAAATGTCGTAACTTGAATTTTGGGCAAAATCACTTTTTAATTGATTGTTGTATAAAAAAAATCTGCGTCGAACGGTCTACATCTCGTCTTGCTACGATAAATTCTTGTAAAGATACGATAACCAATTTTTTCACACGATTTTTACCACCTTTTAGCACAGACAGAAAAACTGCAGTTTTTGGATAAAAAATAGATACGGCAATGCGTGAGAAATTAAAAAATGAGTTACGACATTTTTGTCGCCTAAAATACAACATTCACAAAGACACGACAATTTATTTCAAACTAATACATAGGTATGAGAAAGTTATTACATTTCAAACACGTAATTTTATTCTTAAGCCTTTACTTACAACCAATGAATATACTTAAGTAATGAGTACAGAGATAAGTAACGCCATTTCATCTCCCTCCCGCCCCTGTATGATACCTTCGCCGGCGCACCATATACGCCGTTCTTAACGCCTTCTAGTTGATTGTTAGCGTCGATTTCAGAAAACGCGTTTGTGTGTATCAATGCACGTTTATTCTGAATGGAACTGAACACGTTTATTCTTAAATGAAGCTTAAAGACGTATAGTGAAATGTTGCATGTAGGTATGTGTCCACGTATATTTTTTCCCTGAACATTGCTCTGGACATCTACATTCTTGTATACATATTTTGTTGCTTTTACATGTTTGTAAAGATAAAAGCCCGTATATGTTCTGTTAACAAGATCGACTCATTTTTTATATAATACGACTTTATTAGTGCCTGTGCATGGTATAAAATGTAAATTTGCTAATTTTTTTTTGTTGATGGTTGTTGATTGTTGAATATTGTTGAGCTATAATTATTGTTGTTGTTAATAAATATTGAGCTCCTTCGCGTCTATGCGTGGACACACACATAATATAAAATAAAGTACAACCTTGCCTCTAGGTCCTTCAAGAGAGAGAGAGAGAGATGTCTCTGTCTGTGAGAGACTCGAGACTCCCTCCGGGAACCTGTACATGGTCTCTGGCCAAAGCTATTGAAGGCAATTTCTGCAAGCTATCCCTACCATCCCTACAAGTAGAAAATGGATCGCTGGCCCACGATACAAAAGATAAAACCGATCTTCTGGGGAAGCTCTTTACGTCAAGCTCGACCCTAGATGACGGGGGATAGAAAACGCCGACCATACCACGATGCACGAGCGTCATGTCGGAGTTTCATCAGCGCTCAGTCCTGCGTTCCCTTGATATCTAAAAGCAGAGTTGGCATGACGGAATCCGTCCTATTGTGTTGAAAAAGTGTGCTCCAGAGTTGGCTCCGGTCTTAACGCGTCTTTTTCGGTTCTCCTACTCTTCTGGCATTGTCCCGGCTTCTTGGAAGACAGCCTTGGTGTAAATAGGTGACCGCTCAAATCCTTCCAGCTACAGACCAATCGCTATATTATACTCCGTCTTCTCGAAGATTATGGAATCCATTATCAATACCCAGCTCTTTCGATACTTGGGCGGCCAGGGACAAACAGTACGGGTTCCGAAAGAGTCGCTCGGCTGGTGATCTCTTGGCGTACCTAACTCGTCGTTGGGCTTAGGCGTTTGAGTCGAAGGGAGAGGCACTGGCTGTTAGTTTGGACATTGCAAAGGCCTTTGATCGGGTTTGCCAAAAAGCGCTGCTATCAAAGCTTCCATCATATGGGCTCCCCGAGAATTTATGCAAATGGGTCACTAGTTTCTTAGCAGATCAATGACATGTTACAGACCAACGGCATTTATTGCTATGCGGATAATACGAGTAGTAGGTACAAGCACTGCCCTATATACCGGCTCCCCCGATATTTTTCTAGATATATAGTCAAAACGAACTTGTGTCTAAAATAGAGAATTCACAGGAGAAAGCCTCTGAATGGGGTAGACGTTACTTATTCTAATTCAACCTCGCCAAGACACATAAGTCTGCGCGTTTACCGCAAAAAAGTCACCAATGGTCATATTATAATATCTCCTCGTTTTCAGGGCACCCCTTTAACAATCGCCCCCAGCACTGAAATACTTGGCGTAAACATAATTATCTTTATAATAATATAATATAATATTTACTTTTAATAATACCAGATGACGCCCGCAACTCCGTTGCACAAAAATTCGTTTATTACGCGGGAATCATACAGTATTCCGTGATAAAAAATATCATATTATGCCCTTTTCCCGGGAGTTAAAGTATCATTTTACCAAAACTCAGCAAAGTTGGTTCAGCAGTTTAGGCGTGAAGATGCAACAGACAGACACACTTTTGCATTTATAATATCAGTGGATATGTAATTTTTAATGTCACATATTATTCGCACTAGAAATAACACAGGTTAAACAGTAAGAAGTTTTTCCGTGTCCAATGAAACTTCAGTAGTTAGGAGCAGATTGGATTCTCAAGTTGGCAGAATTGCATTCACTTTGTTCACGACTTGTGCTTGAATGTTTCAATTTTATAAGCGCGGTCCTGGGGGATTTGGGAATGTCTTATTTCTTTGAGTACCTGCTATCCTAAGTTTTTGTAATACCTTGTTTTTAAAGTGAAAACTTTTGGGACGTTATACTATATTTTGTCGGTTGCACCAAAAATGTTAAGCTTATGTCAGGTCATTTCACCTGATCGAAATTTCGTAAGATGGAGGAATAAGGCTTCGGCCAAATATACGGGTCAGTAACGAAGACGGACAGTAAAGAAGACGGGAGCGACTGCAACGTGAAACTAATGAATTGTGCACACCTGCGAACTACGGTGCGAAACCGTAGATTATTATTCCCGCTCTGCCGCGGCCGAAGCGAACGTCCCGCATTGCAGACGCTCCCGCTTCGCAGTCGCTTTAGTTGCGTACGTTTGGCCGAAGCTTAAGTGTCTAAGCACATCATGCCGAAGTTCCACAGCGGAAGTTCGGCATGATTCCGCCTGCAATGTATTTTAAATTACCGATGACACACCATGCCGAAATTACGTCGCGTTATATTGTATGCGTTTAATTGACATTGCTGACGTAATCATGCCGAACTTCCGCCGCGGAACTTCGGCATGGTGTGTTTAGACACGTGTTTCTATTTCGTAATACCAAGACAGCATCGAAACAAAGCTTTATGTTGGATTAAACAAAATAAGCGTAGGTACTTTGCCAAAAGATTTGTAAGTTTGTAAAACATGTATCACAGATTTAAAAAGCGGCTGACATTATTTTTATTCCTCTCATTTTTGCGGTCCGGAATTTTGAATTGCGGTTCCAACAATCTGCACTGAGGACTTGTGCTAACTTTGAATAGCCATACGAATGTTCCTCATAAACTATTTTACGGGTTAGTACGGCTTGCAAAATAAAAATACAACAGGAAATATTACGTTGGAGCAGAGGGCACTAGCACCACAATAGACATAACTACCAGTAGTTCGACTGCAAAGAAACGGACAGGTTTCAATACCTGTCAAATTCGTCGGGTTTCACTAGGATTATGAACGGAATGTGCCTCGCGCTGGCTGATATAATTTATTTTTAAATATCTATACATATAATAAAACTGTAGAAATGACGATTCTGTACATTAAAGATATTCAAAAAATTATAAGGGTGTCACTACATCGCTATACAAGACAAATATGTGGTCAGTTTTTTTGTCTGTCTGTCTGTCTGTCTGTCCTTCTGTCTGTCTGTCTGTCTGTCTGTCTGTCTGTCTGTATGTTTGTTCCACTATCACACGAAAACTACTGATCCGATTTGAATGCGGTTTTCGCAGATATATTTGTCTTCTTCCAACTTAACATCTGGTGTATAAAATTTTTTCCCCCCACCCCTCTAAAGGGACAAAAAAGGGGATCAGATTTTGTATAAGACTTTTGCTTTAACACGAAAACTACTGATCCGATTTGAATGCGGTTTTCGCAGATATATTTGTCTTCTTCCAACTTAACATCTGGTGTATAAAATTTTTTCCCCCCACCCCTCTAAAGGGACAAAAAAGGGGATCAGATTTTGTATAAGACTTTTGCTTTAACACGAAAACTACTGATCCGATTTGAATGCGGTTTTCGCAAATATATTTTTCTTCTTCCAAATTAACATCTGGTGTATAAAAAAATTTCCCCCCACCCCTCTAAAGGGACGAAAGAGGGGGTCAGATTTTGTATAAGACTTTTGCTTTAACACGAAAACTACTGATCTGATTTGCATACGGTTTTCGCAGATATGTTTGCCTTCTTCCAACTCAATATCTGGTGTATAAAAATCACACACCCCCGCCCCCCCCACCAAAGAGAGGGTCAGATTTTGTATTAAGTAAACTTTTTTCTTTAATGGACTTACTTTATATTATTAACTGTTTTTCCAACTTAACATCTGGTATTACATAACATTTTTCCCCCCACCCCTCTTAGGGGACAAAAGAGGGGGTAAGATTTTGTATGCTGATGAAGTAGAAATACTTGAAATGGCAAAACAACGTTTGCCGGGACAGCTAGTTTAAAATAAAGATTTCAAAATTGGATTCTGTCAGTTTTAATCGCAATTGCCAAAACACAAACAACAATAAGACCAAAGAGGAACACGTCCAGCGAATATGTCATAGTTTTAAATTCGTAGGTAACAAGTTAACAACCCTAGCGACGATTTTCGTCATAATACGTCAAATTTAAAAATTTCAACATCAGTTCTAAGTCGGCATACTCTATAATTCTGTCTACTCTGCTAGCACTAATACAAGACGTATCTTTATACATTAAATAATGCCACCAAAATCCGACATGTCATATCAGAATACTGACAGAAACGTTGTCAAACGTCGAACAAAACTTTTTGGATACTGTCTATGCTGGTGCTGCCTCTTGTGTGAAAAAAATGCAATTTACAGCTTTTATATGTATTATATTATTGTATCCTATTAAAGCTAGCGTTAATTGCAATTTACAGCTTTTATATGTATTATATTATTGTATCCTATTAAAGCTAGCGTTAATTGCAATTTACAGCTTTTATATGTATTATATTATTGTATCCTATTAAAGCTAGCGTTAATTGCAATTTACAGCTTTTATATGTATTATATTATTGTATCCTATTAAAGCTAGCGTTAATTGCAATTTACAGCTTTTATATGTATTATATTATTGTATCCTATTAAAGCTAGCGTTAATTGCAATTTACAGCTTTTATATGTATTATATTATTGTATCCTATTAAAGCTAGCGTTAATTGCAATTTACAGCTTTTATATGTATTATATTATTGTATCCTATTAAAGCTAGCGTTAATTGCAATTTACAGCTTTTATATGTATTATATTATTGTATCCTATTAAAGCTAGCGTTAATTCATTTGAAATTAACATAATCAAAACAATCAAAATATACAGAAATCATTTTATTTTTAATTTTTATATTTTGAACTAAAAAATCTTTGAGAGGGTTGTGCATTTTCTGGGGTGGGTAAAGTACCTTAAACTCGCTAGAGGACATGTGAAGTGTTCAAAAATTCGTAAGGTGAGGCGAAGTAGGAAGTAATATTGGTCTCCTTTTCTTCAACCGCACGGCAAAAAAGTAAACTAACTTCGGACTTTTTCTATTTATTTTGTTTTCGTTTCTGATGGCTTCTTAGTGCAAACTGTTGTTTAATTGCACTCGCACCCAAAATGAATAAAATGATGAATTTTCAAAATATTTTAACAGTAATATATAAAGTAATTTCAAATTAAATTCCCTCACATAATATTTTATCGGTAAGTAGGAACGATCCGCAATAAATAACCTTAAGCGCTAGTTTTTCTGACCGTATCGCCGCGAACGCCACATAGGTAGGTACTCGTAATATTTTTTACTTTTACAAAACGGAAAACCTACTTTCGTGCGATTCTCAAAAGGGATCCGTTCCATATTTTATGAAAGATCTGAAAAGGGTTAAATCCCAAAGGCCACGTGTTCACATTCGCTGGGAGATGGCTGGGTTTTTTGACAGAATCTGACAAGGGTGGTTTAGGAATTAGCTTAGACTTTGAATTCTAAGTGTGAAGTCAAAGGGAATCGAGGGCCTTTGAACAGTCTTTCAAGAATACTGATTGACGAGAGCAAAGTTTCGTAATAGAAAGAAAGAAAGTTTTTTTTTGTATAACATCTTACAAAATTGTTATCAATAATACACCCTAAAGTATGATCGCTTAGTTTTGTTACATCCTGTATAGGTTGCTTGAAAATTTCTTCTAGTGTTAGGTAGTACCTAGGTAGTACGAAAACAAACTTGCCAGATTTGATGCTTTAAATCAGAAAATAAAGCATAACAAAAATATACTCACAAAATATGAAAAATAGATGACGCCCGCATCTCCGATTTCAGCAAAATCCGTTCTGCTGTTTGGCCGCGAAGAGGTAAGAGACAATCTGAAAGACAGACAGACACACTTTCACATTTATAACATTAGTATAGGTTCTGACGTCGCGGTGTTTGTTTCCAATTGCTACTATTGAACTTCGCTTTTTATTACTAAAGCAAAAAATTTGCTTACTTTTTACTAAAGCAAAATTTTATATGAAGCTTTTCCACTACAAAAACCTCTATTTTAACCTGATGATAAAACCAAGCATGCTGTGTTTGAAATTAAAATTATTCAGTAGCAATTTCTGAACCAACCCACAAACTGTAGGAAAGCTGATATAAAAATGAAAAAACGCGTAACGCAATATTATCTCTCTTTTTTTCACAATGTCCTTCTTTCTTTAATTTTTATTCTTTCGTCATTCCATTCATTTTCACTAATTCAAAATACATAATAATATTATTATTCTAACTTTTCACCCTTGTATGATCAACTATTAGTTATTTATTATAATAAAAAAAAATACGATTTCAGGGACAGCTAGTTACGAGTACATAAATAAACTTCGTCTGTATTCTTTGAATTACATTTAGCGTAGGTTTTTGCCACAATACATCGTTATCCCAGGAGATGGGACCATACGAATGCAAAGTAGAAAAACACTTCGACGTCTATAAAAATAGATTGCCAGTACCTCTTGTACCGTATCCAGCTAGTTTGAGAATTTCGAATCCAAGAGTATTTTAAACATTTTCATTTTTCACAAATAAGAAATATAAGAAAATGAATAACTCTCAAAAATCTCTGATTTATAAGTAATTTAATTCATTAATAATAATTAATATTATGATTTTTAAGTTAAAAAACTATATCTACGCCCAAGCTACCGTCCATTTCGTGGAACCATTTTTAGGGTTCCGTACCCTAAGGGTAAATAATAGGGTCTTTTTCTGGGAAGAGTAAAAACGGCACCCTATTACTACGAGTAAGACTTCGTTTTGCTCTTGAACGATACGGAACCCCTCGTGCGTGAGTCCAACTCGAACTAGGCCGATTTTTTTGACTAAGTGACTTTTCCGTATATGTATTAGTAGCATAGTAATTACGAAACTATAAACTATTTTAAGCGGTGGATATCATTCGCGGTATTATTTTAACGAGTATTTTATTCGTATGTTTTAATTTGTGAAAGCGAATTAAGCTAAAAGCCGGCGCGCCCGTGTGACAAGTCAAAAGTCACATAACGGTAATGTGTTCCTTAATTAATTACTATTTGAAAATTGTACCTTGTTTCCTAATTATTCTGTTTAGTAGACAATATTACGCAAACGAACAGAGGGCGCTACGACCACATACAGTAACCAATATGACCAAAATCCAACATGTTGCACTTGGTTGCACACATCATATCGGAATTTTGACAGAAACGTTGTCAAACGTCGAACAAAACTTTTTGTTTACTGTCTGTACTGGTGCTGCCTCTGGCGTGAAAACATTGCATTTATGTATCCTTATATATTACAATATTACTAGCTCTCCCGGCAAACGTTGCTTTGCCATAATATAAAGTATTTCGCCCATATTATTTTATTAAAGTGACTAAATAAGTATGTCGCCATGGCAACGTCGATCGCTATCTCGTCGCACAAACAATGGTCGCCATCAGTCTCAAGTTGTAATAATTTACTATTATTTATTCAACAAATGCACTTATCAATATTATATAAAGTACCGAGTAGCCGATTCTCAGACCTACTGAAAATGCATATAAAGGTAAAAATCAGTAAAGCCGTTTCGGAGGAGTTCGTGGACTAACATTGTGACACGAGAATTTTATATATAAGAAACTAGCGACCTACCTCAGCTTTGCATAGGCGTGTGGGATCTAGTCATGGGCGTAAAGACGATACAGACAGACATACAAAATTTCGCATTAATAATTATATAAGAATGGACATTACATAAACCTTAGATTCTTAAATACGACTACTATACAAACAGAATATGTCCTCATATTCTGTTTCAGTTCCAGTAAAAATACTCTATCAAAACAAGAAAATCTTATTTGGTACCCTCGCTAAAACTCGAAAAAGGCTGAACCGATTTGGCTAATTTTATTCTTGAAATATTCGTGACAGTCTAATATAAGGTTCATATTAGGAAGGAAGTGATACTAAGTTCACCAGGAAGTACACTATAAAATCAGGAAAATGGAAATTAAAATCAGATAAAAATGTGCGGCGTGAAAAATGTACGGTCATTGTGCGTTATTAAGGCGGTACAGGGAGCGGTAATTAACCGCGCTTTCAACGCTCCAATATTTTTTAATTTTATAAAAACTGCACTGAAATTGCCTTAACGATAATTTATGGTGCTGCGACGTTGATGGAGTAGTTATTCTTATATTTTTCAATCGGAAATAACACCTCTGTGATCCAGTGGTTCAGACTCAGAGCGTAGGTTTTGACTCGGAGGTAGTGGGTTCGATTTCCGCGTTGGAAACATATTACAAAGTTTGGTTGGGACAATGCAGGCTGATCACCTGACAAGTAAGATGATCCATGCGTCGGATGGGCATGTAAAAAGTCCTGCACCTGATCTTTCGCCAGTCGTGTCGGTCGTCCGTCCCACTGGGATACGAGACTTAATAATAGAGACCTCTTGTTTGTGTCACGACTCACGTTGTAATAATATTATTAATTGACCCTTAGGGTACCCAAGCCTATTCTTTCTTACTTTGTAACTTTAACTTCATAAGAAGATAAAGGCAGTTTGCATAAAAAATCGCATTTGTAAGTTATACTAATAACAAAGTTCGTGATAACAATGTTATGGTTCTACGTCAGTGGTAGTAAGAAGAAAAATACATATATCCGGTATGAAGAAGCTTAGTAAGTTGCAAACTTGATATTGGAACAAAGTTTGTCTCGCTACAACCCATGTTACAACAATATAGGGTTGCCAGTTATAAGTATTTAAAAAGATGAAAGATTTGATTGTTTAAATTGCCATAATCATAATATTGTTATCTATATTTTTTTCGCCAAAGTGTCGGAGATACGAAAAGTGTTTTGCGAGAAAATCTGTAAATGTTAAAAATTATTCATTTTAAAGGATATAATATTCTCGTAATAAGAGCTTCCACACAAAACTGCGAATTCGCATCGCATCGCAAAAATCTGCAACAAAACTCATACTAAAAATGACATTGCGAATTATTGCGATGCGATGCGAATTCACAATTTTGTGTGGGAGCCCGTCACTATAACATTGTTTACAGTCTATCACCATTAGAAAATATTATATTAATAAAATACTTTCAAATGTCAAATTGTATACACATTTTACAATTAAATGTATTTACAATTTGACACTGATAAATCAGGAAAGTAGCTTTTCCCGGTGTATTCAAATGTGAGATAAATTTCTTCACACGAAACCTCCTGGCACTCGCCACATAATGAAGTAAATTGGATTACGTAGAATTACAATAATATAATATTATTATATGATTGTAATTTATTATAGTTAAAATGTACGCGGGGTAATGAGTATTCCTTGCAATATAATTTAAATTTTTTAATACTGCATTTTCAATTAATTATTTATGATACCTAAGTTGAATTGAGTGAAAAAAAAACATAATATTTATAGTATTTATTTTGTATTTTGTATTATAACATTCAAATATAATTGTAGTTGCTGATACGTTTTCTTTTTTTTTTTCATTTTGAGTGTCCGCTATTTGCATCCATGCCACCATGAAATTCACCAAAACATCCTACTGTTTCTCCAATGCGAGAGCAAATACTTTACGGTTACTTATTCAGTGTTAACAACGCACCGTGCACGTCTCTCCACATAAAACCGACAAAAAAACTATCTGAACGGGATTTTATTATGTACTAGAAGTTTCGGAATTCAGCCGTGTTAGTTCCCATGAGAATACTCGGATTATCGTAACAAACGTGAAACCTACAGCCCAAAATGTATTGTTCAAAGAAAATAATATTACGATTATTAAGCTGAATTTATTTTTAAATCAGATAATCGAAACTTTATTTAAGTAGGTATGAATTTTTTGCTTGGACAGTCTGTCACTTTTCGCGACAAAAACTATCTTGTGGCTTTTAAAAGTATCAATTATTTCGGTTCAGCGACTTAAGGGGCCGGGTACCCTCGAAATTCTCATACATACGTAATTCCAAAATCATTTTCTCATACGAAAATATTTAACATGTTTGAGTTGTTTTTTAGTTTAAAATAGTAATTATCTAGGTTACTGCGCAAAAATTTACTTCAAAATATTTAAACATTATTTTTTTTTTGTTTTTAATAAAAAATATTAATATTTAAACACTAAAAAATAGAGTAAAACACTAAAAAATATATAAATAAATAGTAAATTTACTACAAAATATTTAAATACTAAAAAATATTTTTTAGAGTTTAAATATTTTGTATTTAAGTAACTATTTATTTATATATTTTTTAGTGTTTTACTCTATTTTTTAGTGTTTAAATATTTAGTAGTAAATTTACAAAAAAAAATTTAAAGCAAAAAAAAAATTGTGTTTAAATATTTTGAAGTAAATTTTTGTGCAGGAACCTAGGTAATTACTATTTTAAACTGAAAAACAACTCAAACATGTTAAATATTTTCGTATGAGAAAATGATTTTGGAATTACGTATGTATGAGAAATTCCAAGTGTACCCGGCCTCTTAAGCGTACGAGTATAAACAAACAAAAAACTATATAGTAATGTGATTGAATAGTAATAATATGATGCGATAATAAGATAATAGATGACGCCTGCAACTCCGCTGCGCCAAAATTAGTTTATCGCGAGTGAATTTTTTTCGGGATAAAAAGTATCCTGTGTCCTTTCCCAGGACTCGAAGTATCTCTATACCAAATTTCAGCAAAATTGGTTCAGCGGTTTGAGTATCCTATGCTACGTTATGTGTTTTAATGATGCTCATCAAAGCGTTCAGCATAAAACTCCAGATGCTTTCAAGTTTTACTATTAGCAGCTTACAGCTTTTGTCTCTTAAAATTTGGCGTAATGTCATGAGAAATTGAATTAGCATTCTATTCCAAGCTCAATTAAAAAATGTTTAGAAACGCTGTTATAATCTAGGAGATCAATAAAATGTTTATAATGATCTCCCAACCCAATCGACAGTCCAGGGCCCTGATTCACAATGCGTAATTTGACTCGGATTCGCGAACTTCATCGTGCGACATCCAATAAACGCTCGCCGCGCCAGGTGTTGACCAATGACCGCACGGTAAAATTTCCGAATTTCGAACGGGAATCGTGAATGCCCTGCAGATCCTATCCCGTGTTGATTGCAGGCCGACCTGACCAGAAGTTTAGGCATTGTGTGTGTTCCAGTGTTAGGCTGCGTCTCCACCAGAGATGTGCGAGGATGCGTAGCAAGGGATGTGTTTGTAAAGAACCAATAAAATCGCTTCATTTACTTCGCCTTGGTTAGCACAGCTGGTGGAACCGGCTTAGCGGAGCTATATTTTTGCGCATACAAAACAAGCGAGGAATGTGTGCGAGAGATGTGTTGCGAGGAATGTGTGCGAGGGATGTGTTGCGAGCTACGAATAATAAAACCAGGAAACGTAACTCCCATACTAATACAGTTTTAAATTTGGTTCCATTCGAACTGTCATGTAACGTCAGCCTTTATACCGCTCAAGGTCACCTAATGTATGAAAAGTGAACCTAAGGTACACTTTTTTGACAAGTATTTTGGAGCATGTTTTTTTACGGAGTTACTCTTCCTTAGTTTTTTGTTATTCGTAGGTTGCGAGGAAAAAATATTGGCGTTCGAAATTCAAAATTAATTATTCGTGTTAACACATTTCACAGCTAATCCACACACTTACGCATTTTTACAGCTCCACTACACATCTTCGTAGGCACATTTTCATCCTGTGGGATGAGAGCTTTGGTGGAAATACCTTCACATTTTCACAGCACAGCTAGACATCCTCGCACGACACATTTTCATCCCACATCTGGAAAAGCAGCCTTAATATTGTGTTTGTTGCAGGGAGCCTGCTGCGCGGGTAGGATGCGGCGGCATGCTCCGGCCGCTGCTGCTGATGGCGCTCCTCATCAGAGTGGGAGCCCCGCACCTGCACGTCACCGGTAAGCACTTACCACGTCAAGGCACTTACCATGTCAGAACACTTGCCACGTCAGGGCACTTACCACATGAGGGCACTTATTACGTCAGGGTACTTACCACTTCAGAGCACTTACCACGTCACAACACTTACTACGGTCTACGTATGACACAGGGCACCTACCACATCATAGCGCATACCACATCGAGTCGTACTCCCGGAACATTCGAGTCTGGGGGCCGATTCTCAAGCCTTGAGTGTCGTTTTCAATCACAGGATGTCTTACTTTATGTATGTTAATCAGCATGTGAGTGAGGTAACCTACGATCGAAATGACTCACGACGCTTAAGAATCGGGTCCCTGATCCAATGGCGATTATCCTATAGTCTCTTAACTCATCTGTTAGTAAAACTTCACGAGATCACATTATTTTTTCCTTTCAATATAAATTACAATAGTTTTTTGCTTATTTTTACCAACTAAACTTTGAGTGATATGAAAAATTAATCTTAGTTTCTGATATGAGGCAGCGGCCAGCTGACGCAGATTATTGTTCGTCGGAGCAACAGAAAATTGCTCTAATTTTTCCACGTTCTATCATTACGTAATGTAACTATGTTATAAAGCTTTTAATTTTTGCACTGAGATTGACGGTAGTTGATGTATCGTTCAACTTAAGGCCGTGTTTCTACCTGTAAGACAACTGTCGCGAGAAGTCTCTGACAGTCTGTCTGACAGCAGCTTGCAAGTGTAAACCCTGTAGCAAGTGCTGTCGCGACAATTTGCCAAGCGCTTCCTGCGAGTAGTTGCGACAGCATATCTAAACATGTCTGCGACTCGCGACAGATCTCGCTGCGAGGCATTTATTGCAGCAATAAATTGCAGGAATTAGTATGAAATATTGTAAACAATATTGCAAGAAACTCACGCAAGACTTCCGCGAGTTTGCTTGCAGGTGGAAACACGGCCTAAAAGGTAGATATGGGTAAAAATGGAATTCTGTTACTAAGACTTCGCTGTCTGTCCGTCTGCCTCACTCAAAAAAAAAAAAAAAAAAAATTCTGTTAGGTCCGTCTGTCTATCTCAGGCTGTACTTTATTCAATAGCCGTGATAGCCACGTAGCGGACTTTTTTAACAGATTATGTATTTCTGTTGCTGCTTTTCAATGCTAATACTAATAATTATTGTGTTATGGCAATCAGACAACCGATGCACACCAAATAATTTCCCCTTTAATATTCTACCCTTGTTTTAAGATGCCTTTCCGATCATTGAATCAAGCCACCTCGACCAACAAAAATTAAAATAATTATCCCTCCCTGAGATCAAAGGGTTTTCGTGAGTTATCACTGTTAATCCTGGCGACACAGGAATTGCAGTGGTGGGAATGTGTGATGGGCCGTCTGCCCGCTTAAAAACGGTACCTGAATGCTGCGTTTCCATGCTTGCCAAGACTTGGCGCTTGCCAAGTCTTGGCCTTGTGGATGCTTATCCACAAGGAACAAGCGTCCACAAATCTCGCTTGGCATTTGTAAGTCGTTTACACGCTTGTGAATGTGTCAATATATTACTTACATCCAAGCAAGCGCCCTTTGATCTGTGTCCAAATAAATATATTGTCCTAGCTGTCCCGGCAAACGTTTCTTTGCCATGTTATATTATAAAGTAAATCGCCCGCATGGACGTATAAAAAAGGCGGACGGAGTCCCACCATACACAAAACTGTGTCGTTCAGAGTCGGCCAGCTGGCTGTATGTACACGGTCCGCACGCACACATTCTTGCGCTAGTCCATACCATTTGACAGGCGTAAAAATGTGTGTCTGGCCGACTCTGAAGAAAAGTGAAGACACAGTTTTGTATATAACAAGACTCCGTCCGCCTTTTTTTCTACGTTCATGGTCGCCCGTATTATTTTATTGAATTAGTGACTAAATAAGTATGTCACCATGGCAATGTCCATCGCTATCCCGTGACCCGCGTCTCATAAACAATGGTCGCTCTTTACAGACAAATAATTTTCAATAAAATAAAATTGCGACTATAATTAAAGATCTAAGCTATCCTATCCCTCAAGTTGGAAAAAAGCACCTATTAAAAAAAAAACATTAAAATCGGTTAAGTAGTTTAGGAATCCATCGCGGACAAACATCGTGACAGAAGATTTATATATATTAGATATGTGTCCAATAATAAATCGGATCGGATACAAGCGACCACAAGCTCACGCAAGCCAAGCCAGATATTACACTCTTGTCACGCTTGTGCTTGTGGACGCTGGTCAAGCCTTGGCAAGCATGGAAACGCAGCATTAGATTACCGTCTCTTCCGTTTTGTTTCAGCTCCCCCTGGCCTGGACACAACATATCAGATCACTAAGCCCACCGCCGTGGTGTTCACCAGCAAGCCTCGTCGGGTCCCCAGCAGGAAGGGGAAGGAAGGCTCGCCCATGTTAAACTACATCTTCGACTCATACGCTACCAGCAACAAACATTTTCATGATAAGTGAGTCACCTGCTCTATCTTAAACATAGCAATATTATGGTGCCCGATTTCTGAGGGTTTTTCACTGAAAATATAATCAAGCCTCAAGTAAGGACACCGGTGACCGCGACAACAATAGAATACAATAGCATTTCCAAGAATCCCCGATCGAAGGATTAATTATAATATTAGCCCTTTTGATTGGCTAAAGCTATGATATTAACCAATGAACAACGTTGTTGAATAACTTCTGAAACCAGTCATCAAGTAACAGTTGTATACAGGGTGCAATTAAACCCCCCTGCCAAATTTTGATATATTGATCCTTGTTAAAAACAAAAATACACGTATTTTTTAAGTGAAAACTTCTTTAGTGGCGTTGAGCACTTTTGTGGGATGGGTAAAAACTGTGAAACTCGCGTCAGATTCTCGTGCTGATCGAAAAATCTTGGAAAAACCGTAAGACGGTTGGAGAGTAGTGTTTTGTGTCGAACTTGAACTCGAACTCGAATTGATTGTAAGGGTTTTTTTTAAATCGATTTTCATAAAAAATGGGCTAAAAATTTAATCGATTGTAAGGGTTTCGATTAATTAAAAAAATCGATTTTTTAATAATCGATTTTCATAAAAAATGGGTTAAAAAATGCACAACGTTAATAATCAAGTTTTCACTTCTGCCGGCACTCCCGGAGTGCAACCCGTCTTTTTTTCTTTTATAGTCACTCAGTACTAAAATGTTGAGAAATAGCTTCCGAAAGTTATCCTAAAAAGCACTACAATTAATGGACACGATGCGTGACGTGCCCCCGCGCGCGCGCCTCATCCCGCGTCACCCCCTCGTATAAAACAATAATTACTCGTATGTTCTTATTTCTGCGTGACTCGTCATGAAACTTAGCCTGCATATTCAGTCTAAAAAAATGAAGTTTAGTGTCATTGTTACGAACAAAATAATTTGACCAATATCTCTATTCTCTATAGACCAAATGTTTATTATTGTTAAAGGTACAATTCCGTGCATCGCGATCGATCGCGGTCGTGCATGACCTACGACTGTCGTCGGACGCTCGCTACCATAGTCAACGTATGAAAATGTATGGCACCGCTTCCGAGGCCCGCGACTGACACGCGCGGCCTACGACTGTCGTAAGCCGCGCGCGCTCGTGTCTTGAAATTATGACAGTCGCGCACGACCGACGACAGTCGTAGGCCCCGCGCGACCGTGTCAAAGTTATATGGCACGATCGCGCGCGGCTTACGACAGTCGTAGGCCGCGCGCGTCAGTCGCGGGCCTCGGAAGCGGTGCCATACATTTTCATACGTTGACTATGGTCGCGAGCGTCCGACGACAGTCGTAGGTCGTGCACGACCGCGATCGATCGCGATGCACGGAATTGTACCTTAAGCATCTGAAGTCTAAACTCTAAAGCTTGGTAAAGATACATAGTATTATAACCCATGTTACAGTAAGCTAAAAATAAACCCAATAAATGAGTCTAAACTCTAAAGCTTGGTAAAGATACATAGTATTATAACCCATGTTACAGTAAGCTAAAAATAAACCCAATAAATGAGTCTAAACTCTAAAGCTTGGTAAAGATACATAGTATTATAACCCATGTTACAGTAAGCTAAAAATAAACCCTATAAATGAGTCTAAACTCTAAAGCTTGGTAAAGATACATAGTATTATAACCCATGTTACAGTAAGCTAAAAATAAACCCAATAAATGAGTCTAAACTCTAAATCTTGGTAAAGATACAAGTATTATAACCCATGTTACAGTAAGCTAAAAATAAACCCAATAAATGAGTCTAAACTCTAAAGCTTGGCAAAGATACATAGTATTATAACCCATGTTACAGTAAGCTAAAAATAAACCCAATAAATGAGTCTAAACTCTAAAGCTTGGTAAAGATACAAGTATTATAACCCATGTTACAGTAAGCTAAAAATAAACCCAATAAATGAGTCTAAACTCTAAAGCTTGGTAAAGATACATAGTATTATAACCCATGTTACAGTAAGCTAAAAATAAACCCAATAAATGAGTCTAAACTCTAAAGCTTGGTAAAGATACATAGTATTATAACCCATGTTACAGTAAGCTAAAAATAAACCCAATAAATGAGTCTAAACTCTAAAGCTTGGTAAAGATACATAGTATTATAACCCATGTTACAGTAAGCTAAAAATAAACCCAATAAATGAGTCTAAACTCTAAATCTTGGTAAAGATACAAGTATTATAACCCATGTTACAGTAAGCTAAAAATAAACCCAATAAATGAGTCTAAACTCTAAAGCTTGGTAAAGATACATAGTATTATAACCCATGTTACAGTAAGCTAAAAATAAACCCAATAAATGAGTCTAAACTCTAAAGCTTGGTAAAGATACATAGTATTATAACCCATTTTACAGTAAGCTAAAAATAAACCCAATAAATGAGTCTAAACTCTTAAGCTTGGTAAAGATACATAGTATTATAACCCATTTTACAGTAAGCTAAAAATAAACCCAATAAATGAGTCTAAACTCTAAAGCTTGGTAAAGATACATAGTATTATAACCCATTTTACAGTAAGCTAAAAATAAACCCAATAAATGAGTCTAAACTCTAAAGCTTGGTAAAGATACATAGTATTATAACCCATTTTACAGTAAGCTAAAAATAAACCCAATAAATGAAACAACTTAACCTATAAATAGTAATATCAACATCCAACTTATGTTAAAACCAAACAAGGTTCTTAATTTCGCTGCACGCAGAAGTTCTGAGTCACCTGAGCGAAAATGAGAAGCTGAACTCATTAAAAACCGAGCGAAGCACGAAGTTATGAAGTTTCGGTACAGAATGTCTATGAACTTCATAGTTCATAGACATTCTAATGACTTCATAGTCATTAGAATAATATAAGTTTGTGAAGCTGACAGGAGTCTGTGATCATAGTATTATTTTTTTAAAATTATTTGTACTGTTATTTAAATACTTGTATCCATACTAGTATTTTAATTTGCCCAAACTTATTTTATCATATTTTCTGTAATCAACAAAACTTGGTTGACTACGGTACCCTAAAACGGAACCCTAACCAGCTGATTTTTTGTATATTGGTAGGTTAATAGTTATTGTAATTATAATTTAATAATTATAATATTTTAACAGTAACATACTAGTTAAAAAATAAGAGAAACTACAAATATAACAATGCATATTATAAGAGTCCGTTAAATCAATGTATGAAATCCTTTCTATCTCTGTTAGCTACCACTTTCAAGATTTTTTGCAGATAAAAATGTTGTTTGTCGTATCAAAATAAAGCTGCTCACAAAAAATTAGCTTGATAGTAATAAAAAAAATGTTCTAGTCCTCCCTGGTAATGACCAATATTGCTGGGTCTGGAGATACTAGATATACTTGTAATAGTGTTAAATTTTTTACGATGTGTGCTTTAAAATATTAGCTTACTATGACGCCCGCAACTCCGTTGCACCAAAATTCATTTATCTCGCGGGAACCGTAAATTTTTCCGAAATCAAATCTGTCCTATATTCTTTCCTGGAACTCAAAGTATCTCCATACCAAATTCAAACAATGTCGGTTCAGTGGTTTAGGCGTGAAGAGGTCACAGAAAAGAAGACCGACATACTTTATCATTTTATTTGTATGGATTTACCTTTACCTTACAAAAGACATTTAAGAGGGATTACTCTACAATCTACACAAAAGCATCTGTACCATGTTTTAGTGTTTTATTAATGCACACTAATTCTGTATAGAATGTCATATTTTTTTCCTTTGTGGTAACAGAAATAATTTCTTTATGAACTTTACAAAAATATTTTTATCTTTTGTGTTACACGAAGTTCTTTCTTTGTGAATTATTTCATTGTATAACATTCGCATTGAATTCCAAAATAACTTGATATTCAATAATATACTAAGCGTCTTAGGACTTTATTTTCTTTCAAGTTCACGATATTTTGAAGTTGTAGAAATGAAAAAATAAGTAAACCTCCTTTGGGTCGATCTCAATACAATGATTGCTATTGTAAAATACTTATTTTATATAGTTTAGCAAGTACATATTATTGACTAAAGAAATTTCAAAAATGCCCTATACTTTTTCCAGCTGTAATGGCTGGTTTACACGTATTAAGTAGATAAGTAGTAACTAAATTTTAACTTAATTTGAAGTGCCTGCCCGAAATATGTCAAGTGACAAGCCCCGCCTGCCAACTTAACAGAAAATAGCCAAAATTCTAATTTCCATGTTTAGTACTTAACTAAATTTTAACTTGCTACTTGCTACTAAATTTTGTGTTAACATGTAATAAGTAACTTAAAATTAAGTTAAAATTTAGTTAACTACTTATATACTTAATACGTGTAAACCAGCCCTAAGCGAGGATGATTCGATCATGTCAGCTTTCATACAAAAAAAACTGGATCAAACTTAGCCCACCCGTTTGAACGCTACGATGCCACATACAGACAGACACGTCAAACATAAAACAACCCTCTATTCTCATCGGGGGTTAAAAATGATTGTAAAAATAATAGTATGAATAGGAATTATATTATCTAATACTAGCTATCCCAGTGAACTGCCTGTCACCTTCCCTGGACTTCTACGAATATTTTAAGACTAAAATTAGCCTAATCCGTTCAGCAGTTTTCGAGTTTTAGCGCGACTAACACATTTGAAAATCCATTTCTATATATAAGATCTACAATTTATTCAAGGAATCAGCTACCTAATTAGATTTTCTGATCTAAAATAACGCTAGAATTTCTCCTCGCTTTCCGCTGTCTATCCTTATAATTAATAATATACTAGCTATATGACCGAGCTTCGCTCGGTATTCAAAAAATTCAAAAAACACACATAAAATCACATTTTATGAAAACGATTCCTAGCTAGATCGATTTATCGCCCCCGAAACCCCCTACCTATATACTAAATTTCATGAAAATCGTTGGAGCCGATTCCGAGATTCCAATTATATATATACAAGAATTGCTCGTTTGAAGATATAAAATTATTACGCTTAGTTTTTTTTTAAAACAACGGAACGTATTTAATAGATAGAGTAATTCAAGAGAAGGAATTTTTTAAACGTAGAAAGGAATATTTTAAACGTAGATGTTCCACGTAAAGCCCGTCACAGACTTAGCTATAATATATATTAATATTTTTATAGCTAGGCATATTACTATATATTTTCTATATTAATTTTCGCGTGACCGCACACTCAGCTATAATTATATATATTTCTGTGACGTATGTGGTAGCTACTAAAATATATATTATAGTACGGTATATTAATATAATATATTATAGCTAAGTCTGTGACGGGCTTAAGGGTCCCGCTGTACATTTTCTGTACTAAATTGTACATTAAAAAAAGACGGGTTGCACTCCGGGAGTGCCGGCAGAAGTGAAAACTGGATTATTAACGTTGTGCATTATTTTTAACCGACTTCCAAAAAACGAGGAGGTTATACGTTCGGCTGTGGATATTTTTTTTTTATGTATGTTCAACGATTACTCCGCCGTTTGTGAACCGATTTTCAAAACTTTGTTTTGTTGTATTAGATTTCATTCCAATTTGGTCCCATGTTCACAAAAGTGGTGACCTGATGATGGGAACCATGAGTAATCGAGGGAACTCCTCAAAATTCAAATGGAAACATATGGTTTTTTTGGTTTCATATGAAGTATTCCAGGCATATGTTACCAAAAAGTAAGATTTTGCACCAGGATATATCAAGGTTCGAAGGTGGTGAACAGAACTCCTTACTCCTTATAGATGCATGTTTGGGGGTTTCGGCGTTGTTTTAAGAACTGAAAGCATATACTACTAAGCTTATTACATTAATCATCATTATCATCATCACCACCATTCAACCATACACCTTCACATTATGACCCTATTATAATTGGTAGGTATTTTTCAAAGTATTTTAGATCAAAACGGATCACGGATGTCTTTAAACATTGTTCTGTAAAAAGTTAAGCTATTTTGAAAATTATTTTATTATTTCGACCTGACGATAAGTTCCATGAGTGATCGAGGGAACTCCTCAAAATTTATATGGAAACATATGATGATTTTGATTTTATGAGAAGTATCCTAAGCATATGCTACCAAAAAGCAAAATTTTGCACTAAGATATACCTTGGTTCCGAAGGTGCTAAGAGAACTCCGGATTCCTTATACATGCAAGTTTGAGGGTTTCGGCTTTGGTTTAATAACTCAAAGCATATGCTACTATGCAAGTTACATTTATCATCATCATCACCACCACCACCAGTCACCACACCATGAATCATTAAATCATAACTCTTAATTTGTCGAACGATTTCAAAAATTATATTGTTATATCAAGGTAAATGATTCAAACTTGGTGATCAGGTTACCAAGTTAGCAATTTGATCATGAGATCTATGAATTATGAGGTATGTCCGTATGTAGGAAACTCCTTATTATAGGGACAAAATAAATAGTTATATTAACGTAGTTCTAAGTAGTTTAAGCATAATATTATATGAACATTATAGTGAGCTAATGACTTTCCAGGAGTGTTGTGATAGAAAAAAAGTCACTGAACAGAACTTTAGAGCCTTTAGAGATAGACGCATGAACATTAATTTTATCATTGCTTGATTAACGCCAAGCTTATATTACTTATTAATTATACTTATTAATTAAACAGTGATAAGAGTATATTCTTAGAGTTGCTTATGCAATTCTCTATTCCGAGAGGGCGCTAGGTATATTAACTTTATGGTTCTCATATCATAAATGTGTATCCTTTCTCCAAAGTCACTTAGTAGAACACATTAGTATTTACAGAAAACCTTATAAATTACTTAAATTACTAAAAAGAGTGAAATTATTATTTTTAACAAAAAATTAAAACCGACTTCCAGAGTAAAAAACAATAATAATTATTATATAATGAACAAAAAACTATGAAATAATTCTTACTCTTAATAGTGCCTTATGCAGAATACTCCTAAACCTCAACTACTTCTGTACACAATCTTCATAATTTTGAAGTCGGTACCAGTCTTTAAAATTAAAAATATTTTGTCTAAGAACTCACAATTCTTAGCTGGTATCGACTTCAAAATAATGAAGATTGTGTACAGAAATAGTAGAGGTTTAGTAGTATTCTGCATAAGGCACTATTAAGAGTAAGAATTATTTCATACTTTTTTGTTCATTATATAATAATTATTATTGTTTTTTACTCTGGAAGTCGGTTTTAATTTTTTGTTAAAAATAATAATTTTTAACCCATTTTTTTATGAAAATCGATTTTTTTAATTAATCGAAACCCTTACAATCGATTAAATTTTTAACCCATTTTTTATTAATGAAAATTGATTTTTAAAAAACCGTTTTTCTTTAATTAATCGAAAGCGATTAAATTTTTAACCCATTTTTTATGAAAATCGACTCTTAAAATATCGATTTTTTTAATTAATCGAAACCCTTACAATCGATTAAAAATATCGACAATCGAAAAAAAACAATCGATTGTTCGATTATCCCATATAGACCCGCCGTGCCCAAACGAGGACATTTTTAAAATTACTAAATTTTTTTGTCATTCAAGTTTTTACTTATTTTTATTGTAAGTGTCAATTTGCTAAAAGTGTATTTTCTTATTCATAGAAGGCACAAATAATATAAATATAGTTCACAGTGTTTTATAGTGATTTTTCTGAAGCTGTTTCAAACATCCGAAATGACGCCAAGTTAGTAATTTTTATTTTTAAGTTTTTCTTTTAGGCATATATATGTTTTTACTTGAAATAGCTCATTACACTATAACCTATAAAAAATGATCATAAATTAGTGTGAAAAGCTTTAGTCTTTATAAGATTAGGAGTAGTTTTATACAAGTGTCCCTATTTGGGGCCAATGGGCACATTGAATGTAATTTATTCCTATTTTTGTCCACCGATCAATTTCGTATAATCAATGAACTAAAGGATTTCAATAGCTATGATAAATACTATGGACTTCAGGAAGTTGCCATGATTGAAAATGACAGTGGAAAGATATATTTAGTCGTATTTCCTTCGCAACAATGTGTCTCTTTACCAGTTTTTCATTACTCCAAGGGGAAGCTGGCTATTGTGCAACTGATACTGTTGGCCAAGGCAGTACAGAGAAGTGTCCTCTCGTATCCGTAAAGGATATGAAAAAAAAAAGAAAACGACGAGTTTGACTACCGTTTCGACCAACTAAATTAGAATTTGTTTTACATCGACTGGATTATAATGTCTATGCGATCGGGGCAAGCCATTACAGCGGTTTTCTTCTGGGAAAAGTAAACATATGTATTACAGTTGAAATAATGTGGACAGTAGCTTCCTACATTTTTATCAAAGCTATAACAAGGATATGCGTGGGGTCAAGTCGACTGGTCCATCGATTTTCTCGCACAGTTATACGAAACAAAAATTGGTGGTAATTGGTAGGTACTGTTTACGCACATGCTGGATGTAGAAGTGGCAAACGCATGGCGGCATGCATTATCAAAGTAATAAAAACAAGGATTGAATCAGCTCCAATTTCGGTGGCATTTGGTCGTCAATACTTGAGACATACAAGCGGTAGAATCCTGCAACCAGTAATACATATCTGTACTGGCAAACCTGCAGCATGAAGGGTCACTTTCCCGAAAAACTGTCCCAACAATTGAGTTATTCTGGTGGGCTAACATTACGCCATGAAAAAGATCAAAGGCAATTTGAGCAATTTGCGAAAACAACAATAAACAATGTGTGATTCATTGAGAATATATCGAAAATTTTCACACCGCTTGATCCCATTGGCCCCATTTGAGGACGGCAATTTTTTTATATTAAAATTAAAAAAAAATTAAGTTTGTTTTGTATTTTCCTAATCATTTTATTGGTTTCTATAAATTAATAAAGAAATTTCATATTTTCCACGGCTCAGTTTCATTTGGGTCTAAATGGATTAATCGATTTCGATGTTACAACACTACTCCAACCGTCTTACGGTTTTTCGATCAGCACGAGAATCTGACGCGAGTTTCACAGTTTTTACCCATCCCACAAAAGTGCTCAACGCCGCTAAAGAAGTTTTCACTTCAAAAAGTAGCCTGTCACCTCTACATCCGTGCCAAATATTATAAAAATCGGTATAGTAGTTTTTTCCTGTGGTTTTTTCCATGTACTTCGCTGATGCTTCGGTCGTATTTGGTCGCAGGGTGATGTAAAACTCTTAAACCATCCTTTCTAAATGGACTATCCAACGCAAAAATAATTTTTCGATTCCTGAGATTAGCGCGTTCAAACAAACTTTTCAGCTTTATAATATAAATATAGACAGATACAGCAAAACATTTACCAGGGCAGCTAGCAAGTTATATTTACCACACGGTTAGTTAACATGTCATCAATATCAACTGCCTCTAGAGAATTATCCGTAGTCTTGGTGTACGAAATGTTAATCGAAGGCGCATTGAATATTTATGGACGTAAATCACGTTTTATTGGAGGTCACACGTAACTTCCAAACTGCCGTAAAATGGACGAATAATGTCGCAAACGTGAAAGGTGCTATCATTTTGTCCCGAACTTTAGGAGACTAGATCCTTTGTTACATTTTAAAGCATCATTATTACGCTATAACTTTTTAACCCCCAACGTGAACAGAAGTTATCGATATAAATAAAAATGTATTCTAAGTTTTGTAAGTCCCGCTAAAACTCAAGAACGGCTGAACCGATTTACCTTATTGTAGTCTTGAAAATATATTCGTGAAAGTCCAGGGAAAGTTTATATAATAAGAAAAAAGTGATACGACTTTCAGCGGCTCATCTAGATATCTATATTTATAAAACTCAATGGTGACTGACTGACATGTTGATCTATCAACGCACAGCCCAAACCACTTGACGGATCGGGCTGAAATTTGGCACGCAGGTAGATGTTATGACGTAGGCATCCGCTTAGAAAGGATTTTGATAAATTCCCACCCCAAGGGGTTCTAATAGGGGACGAAAGTTTGTATATAATAATACTTCTGAACGCGAGCGAAGCCGCGAGCAAAAGCTCGTATTATAATATTTTTGGAGTATAACTAACTTAGTTACAGATACTGTATAGATTTTTTTTATGTTAACTGAACTCTCAATATCCTCTACATGAATTTAAACCTAGCTTAATCTAAGCTCTACCGCTTATTTAAGCTGAAGAATTTCGAATAAAATTCTCGCTTCTATGAAATAATTAGTAAAATGTTGAATATTTTCAGCCGGTACGTTAATTATAAATATTTTTAGGTCACTTATTCCGAAGCTAAATTTCAATTTTCCTGTCGACATATTTTGTTTCAGCCCAGGCGAAAGTTCAGTTTCAATTGGCAAAGCGAGTTGACGACATGTCGGCCATGTTAAAAATTTCAGCGTCATTCGTGACCGTGCCTAATAAAAACTCAATATAGGATTCATCATCATCAGCTCTTTCATAGCTAGTGTAGTTTACGAATCCAACAGTATACACTAGGTAATATTGGTTTAACTTCAACTGGTATTTTGTGATTTTGAGATGAGCACCTTCTACTCGCCTAACTAAATATTGCAAGATAATATTATTTAGAATCGGACTAATATACGTCTAGTACATAACATTTGAAAATAAAAAATTGGAAAAGTTGTAATTTCTTATTTAATAACGAGCTTTTGCCCGCGGCTTCGCTCGCGTTAAGAAGTACATAATATTATTATATATAAACTTTCATCCCCTATTTAAACCCCTTGGGGTTGGAATTTATCAAAATCCTTTCTTAGCGAATGCCTACGTTATAACATCTACCTGCATGCTAAATTTCAGCCCGATCCGTCCAGTGGTTTGGGCTGTGCGTTGATAGATCACCATGTCAGTCAGTCACCTTATATAATATATATAAGGTGACTGACTGACAGTTGATGATAATAATTCAACTGAAACTTCGTAATCAAATAAGCTTGCTAGCATACGAATGGAGTACACAAATATTCCGGGCATGTCAAACCTTACAACAAACATTGTTAATATAATTGTCCTAGTTTAAGGACAGTGTAAACACAACGGTGGAAAGTTTGAGGACAGACGTTTTATCGCTAAGGGACTGCGCCATGTAGGTTATAATTACAGCAATGATGTTTGATGGAATATTGCTGATTGAATTGATTAATTAACCGAAATAGAGTTTCAAGTTGCTATTGTGATTGGATTTGTGTTAAATATATTGAAGACACTTTATTAAATTTTAGTCAGACGAAATCACAGACTGAGCAAAACGTTTGTATGAGAACATGAGTCTAATCATTACAAATGTAAAAATTAAAAGAAGGGATAGGAAAGCAAAATATTAGAAACAAAAAGCAAACAAGCCTTGGCTCAGTTGCTATTAAAAAAAATACATTAAAAGTTTGAAATAGTTTCGTATTTAAACATAGAACTATATTTGTAAGTTCTAGTAGAAGATAGATAATGCTATTTTCTTGAAATGGAAGATCGGAAAGTTTTACATTGTTTTATTCTTATCCCCAATGATATATTTATTAGAAAGATATCCAATCTCCAATAACGTAGCAGATCGTATCGGAAAGCACTTAAATAGCGGACATATGAAAAGAAACATGAACTAATAACAATTCACACGGTAAATTTCATTCGGATAGTGAGATTTTAGCATTAGATTTAGCTGAATTATGAATTTAAATAAAAACGCAGTAGTGGCATAAATTGACGCTTGTTAAAATTTTAAAATCTACTTCTCTATACAGAAACGATATTAACGATTTATTGTTAACACCTCATAATGCTCTTATTCTTTATGAATTCATAAATATATTCATACATTGCTTTGTTGCAGGAATATTGCAATAAAAACTAATCCATTTTATTTATTCTACTTGGGATACAAAGTACCTGTCATCAGAGATAACAGATAGACACACTTGCAAATTTTTAATATTATTAGCCTGGGTATTCCCTACTAAATGACGCCCGCAACTCCGTTGCGCCAAAACTCGTTTATCGCGCAGGAACCGTTAATTTTTTCGGGATAAAAAGTATCCTATGTCCTTTCCCGGGACTCAAAGTATCTCCACCACAAATTTTAGCAAAATCGGTTCAGCGGTTTGGGCGTGAAGAGGTAACAGACAGACAGACAGGCAGACAGACAGACACACTTTCCCACTTATAATATTAGTATGGATAATATATTCCCTATTTATTTGCGATGTTTTCCCCTTTCCGCTTAGATTAAAGTTTTTAAGGAATTTACGAAGCAGACGCCTGGTAAAATTTTTGGCATAATAACAGGGAACGTTCGACTGCAGTGGAAGAGGAGAGTTCACTAAGTGGGATATTTTAGAAATAAATCAAATTTAATTTAATTCGTTCGTCGCATTTATGTGAAAACTAGCGACCCGCCCAGGCTTAGCACGAGTGGTAACCTTCTAATCTAGATGACCCTCTTTCTTAAGGGTCCATCAAATATTACGTCTTTCTCTCAAACTAATCTTGATAACCATCTCTAATATTTTAAAACTTCCATCCACGTATTTGCATTCTGATCCAAGTTATTCACTTCAATATCCATAAAGTATGAAGTTCGCGCGTTATAAAAGTGTGCATCATTTAGCAAACTACTTTGTTGCAGATTTAAAGCGCCTTCGTTCGAGGGAGACATGAGTTCGGATACTATTATAGATGCAGACACGAGAGCGACCGTGCTGTTCGACTGCCAAGTATCTTCGCTTAGGGATAAAACGGTAAATATTTGGCTAATCCAGAATGCTTAAACGAATATTTTATGTACAATACGGTCACATTAACTTGACGCATCGCTGGAATGCAATAACATGCGAGCTCCATTTTGACGTCATCAAACCGTGCGTCTAGTTAATGTGACCGTGTTATACTTTTGGCTGGATTTTATGCGTCCGCCAAAACGCGCGGCTTAGCGGCTACAGATCACAAGCAATTTTATGTAAATGACAGCGCGACCACGAGCTTGTGATCTCGATATGTAGCAGTCAAAACGCGCCTTCGCGCGGACGCAAATAAAGCCAGCCCTATGCCCGGTTTCTAAGATTTTTTTATTGCAGTTTCTTGATCTATTTACTTAGCTTACCTCAAAATAAAACTGCTCAATAACACCGTTGAACAGATAAACACCTGTCAGAAAACATCATAAGCTGGAAATCAGTGATGATGAATGTTAACTGACGTATTTTAATGAATGGGCACGTGGTTAAAGAAGTATAAAGAACATTTCTTTGAAGTGTAATTAGCTAATGAAAAGGTATTCAAACAATACTAATTCTAATGCTACGTTTTGATGCTTGCCGAGCCACGGCAAGCCTCCACAAGCTCGAGCGTGAAAACAGGTAAAATGGCTTGGCTTGCGTGAGCTTGCGGACGCTTGTAGACGATCGGGAGTAGTGTCGGTTTTTGGACAGAGATCAAAGGGCATTTGCGGCAAACGTTTGCGACATGTTCACACGTTGGCTCGCGCTTGGTAGCCGCTGTGATCTCGCGGCGAACTCACGTCATGCACAAAATGAGTGGCTGGTCGAACGAAGAGAGTTTATGGTTTTTGGAATATTACCCAAACCGAAACGTGTATCTGGAACCCCAGGGATGTTAACCATAAAGATATAAAGTTCATTTGTTTATTAATTTATTTTAACCGACTTCAAAAAAGGAGGTTATCAATTCGACCCGTACCTATGTATGTAATATTTCCAGAATTTCCCAATTTCCGTATAATATGTTAGTCTACATCAGCGTCTGAACAAATGTGCCAAATTTCAAAAGTTTATGTATGTATGTATGTTTTTATGTTTGTGTTCGCATATCTCCGGAACTACAAGTCCGATTTGAGTTTTTTTTACTATACTAGGTATTGTTTAACTTAGGGAACAGTGCAAGTTTCATCAAAATCGGTTCAGTAGTTTTTGAGATAGGGAATTTTAATTCTCAATTACGTACAATTTTGAAGTCGGTTTTATCTTTTTAATTAATTGAATACTATATTATGTGATGATACTTTTGGTTATAAGAGCATTAAAAATAATAGGAAACCAAACGTAATAGCCGACACAAGTTCGGTGTCCGCCATGCTTGGATGTACGTAATACACTGACGCGTTCACGAGCGTGAAAACGACTTACAAATGCGAAGCGAGATTTGTGGAGGCTTGTGGCTTGTGGAGGCTTGCCGTGGCTCGCCAACATCAAAACGTAGCATAAGGATCACCTGAGATGACCTGAATAGTTAATTTTAAAAATAACCTTCACCTTATAGAAAAAGAATGCCCAACTGAGAAGTCGATTTCGAACTAAGAGCTCCCTAAAGCATGATTAAAGGAGTGCCTAATACGATGAGCGTCCTTCAAACGAAGCCTGTAAGGTATTCGGGCTTGCTACATGCCTTTGTAATGTCATTTTCTTACAGGTGTCCTGGCTAAGGGTATCTGAAGATCAGAATTTCGAATTACTGACAGTTGATCTGGAACGTCACACGGCTGATGTCAGGTGAGATACCACAGACATAGATCAAGATAGATACCGCATGTGTATGTACTTCGCGTGCCATATCGCGTTCCCAAACGACGAGCAATGCTCGTCTTCCGAAAGTCTGTTCTTTAGTCTGCTATCGGAATCGGAATTTTAAAAATGCCTAAATGCCTAAAAGTGCCTTATTGAGCTGTAGAAATTTAAATAGAAACATTGGCCTTGATAATGGACACGTTTCTTATCATCGGTACGTCACAGTGGTAGGAAAAAAGTGACACGCTCGTTTTCATACAAATGGAGCGACATGCGGTATCTATCTTGATATGTGTCTGTGTGAGATACATTTTTCATGAATTATGTACCATCGAAGAAATTCATTCATAAGCAGTTGATGGACCTGCGCCATTTGGTAGGCTTATATCAATTCAATATTAGTCGCGATCTGTCAGCTCGATTTAACATAATAACTACCAATTTACGTACGTCCGCCATCTGCCTATAAATCAACTTCTTTGATAGTACAAACTAAAACTCTTTCACCTTGTTCTAGTGCTTATTTGATATGTGAATAGGGGTTGAATTTGAAGTGTATGTATAAATTCTATTGCAATCAAGTATTTCGAATTATTAAGCGTTCAAGCTAGAAGAAACGACAGGTACCTTCTTCGTTCGTCTAGGCAGTAGCAGCCTGTTTAAGTGGGGAGGCGTAAAACCTAGGTAACAGTAATCACCTAGATTTCGCATCACTTTTGTTACCCCTCCCAGGGACCGTGCATGTTCTAATTCACACCTATGATTCACACCTATTTATTTCGCATCACAATCCACGATTTCACAATGTTGATTATGAACTTTCGTTCAATGCATAATAATTCTAGGTCCAACGCGAAATGACATGTTACCTGGAATCCATTATAACAAAAGTCCGTGTTCAAAACAACCCCTTTTGTTATTCAGTGAATGCTACGCCAATCAGCGGAATTAGTTTACACGTGCGGACCCAATTGACAATTCGTATCGAATGCTTTACCGAAATCCTTGACTTCCGCCAACATTTGAGTTCGATCAGCAGCCTACAAACCTTCTTGTTATTTGTTTCCTTAGTTATTGTCTTCGAATACAATTGATCTCAAGATGGAATGAATCCATAATATAATATAAAAAAATATTATAAGTCACTAGATGACGCCCTCAACTCCGTTGCACCAAAATTCATTTATCGTGCGAGAACCGTACATTTTTCCGGGATATAACTATCCTATATCCTTTCTCGGGACTCAAAGTATCTCTATACGGCATACGAAATTTCAGCAAAATTGGTTCAGCGGTTTGAGCGTGAAGAGGTAACAGACAGACTCAGTTTCGAAATTATAATATTAGTATGGATTTTAAGTAGAGCGATCAAATGTATTAATACTACTAGATGACGCCCGGAACTCTGTTGCGCCAAAACTCGTTTGTCGCGCGGGAACCGTATATTTTTCCGACATAAAATTATCCTATGTCTTTATTCGGTATATTATTATATACGGTATATTATTATACACGGGACTCAAAGTATTTCCATGCAAAATTTCAGCAAAATCGGTTCAGCGGTTTCAGCGTGAAGAGGTAACAGACAGACAGACAGACAGACACACTTTCACATTTATAATATTAGTATGGAAGTATGGATATTAGTATGGATAGGATCATAGAAGATGATAAAAGAGATCGCAATTTTAATTAGTGATTTTCTTGCAGATACCGAGTAGATTTAGCTGGGGAGAATTGGAAGCTGATGCTGTCTGATGCGAAGGTCCAGGACTCTGGGATCTACTGCTGCCACGTGTCCACTCATCCACCCATGCTCAGAAGATTTCAACTGACTGTTCATGGTAGGTCAATTCCTTTTATTATTAAATTCTCATTATCTTTCTAGTTATTTATTCTTTCCTTCTTTCAAATACCTTTCAACTTTTTCACTTATGACCTTTCAACCTCTTCACTTTTAAAGAATAACAATTCTATTTCCAAATGTCTTTAATAATAAGTCAATACCTTATTTCACTGTGTTCTGAGTCGCATTTAATAAACGTATCTTAACGCATTGTTCATTATAATTATATTCAAAGTAAAAAGTAGGTTAGTAAATACAATAATACAACGTGTTCGTAGCCAATAATATTACAATATTTCCGAGCATAAAATTACGTGACGACATTTCAACATGTCTTATAATAAATTTCACTTATGCGGAATGGAAGACTTCATACGGCAAAGAATTTAACCTCATTGCGATCATAAAATAGACTTATTTACATAAAACGTAATAAATATTTTATGTGAAATATGAAAAGACGCCTAATACGTGTCATAAGTCCTTAAACATGAGCATGAGAAGGCTCTTTGGAGAATGTTTTTGTGAAAAATTTTAACTGATTGCTAAAATTTGCAAACAACAATAATTCTGTAATTAATTTTTTAATAAGAAAATCTACAACTAAGCCTATAAGTATTGCAATATCATAAAAATAAGTTGTTATCTAAAAGATTTTCAGCGATCAATGTTTCTTAAGCAATTTTGTCGTCACTCTCACAGTAAAAATTAGTAAAAGTTGTGTTTCTAATAAAAAAAATTTAAAAACATGAGGATTTCGGAATATTCGAAAGTCACCAAGTTTACTAGGAATTTAATAAAGCGATCTCTGGGAAGTGGAAGCCTACACAATATCTCCTTTATTCATGAAGCCCCAAGCGGCCACATCCGGCCGCGATAACAATGAAAAAGCTATTGTGTCTCGTTTTGCCACGACTGATGGGTTAAAACATCTTGGCGGAATTCCTGTATAGGTGTTATTTAAAAGGTACCCGCGTTAATCAAATTGAAGTCGTTTGAAAGAAATATAAGAACGTTAAATTATATATCTATATTATAATGTTATTTGCTTGTTTATCGAGTTTATTTCAAACCATAATATACACAGATATTGATTAAATACAATTTGTAATTGAGGATCACTATCAATATTGTTTCTTTACTGCACTTAATTTATTTCATGAAATTCCTATTAACATTTGCTGCATTATGTTAGGTACCTAATTTGATATTTATTTGTAGTAGTCTTAGTAAATTTTAGTCCTTTTTCAAAAATGGAATTCATTAGGTAGCTTATTTAAAATTCTGATTTTTGTGTCTACTAAGAAACCGAACAGTATCTAAAATCTGAAGTTAGCAATTATTACACTAACCATCCACGCTCACTTATTAATTTATCATGAAGAATAGGTGGTTAACCTATAAAATAATAGCTTCACCCAGTTCTAAAAGCTACAAATCATAAATTTCAAGAGGATACCCCAGGAGACATTTTTATCGTAAAATTGTTCCAGTCGCTGTGTATTTCCGAAGCACGGTCGCACATTGAGGCGATAAAATAGTGGATGTCCGAGTTCTTTTTTTTGGTTATGTCCGATTTTAGGTTATGCGTTCAACAGGAAATTGTGTTCTTGTATTCTTTCATTCATTTCCCTTGAAGGATTGAAATTCTGTTACTTTTTGTGAATCCTGTTTTGTTTTTCAAGTTATTTTCATGTAGCAAAAATGAACTGTCGAAATCGTTCGCGAAAATGTAGCCTGTAATTTTATTAAGTGCGAAATATTTGGAGTAATAAAGCAACGATTCAGGGACAATTACGAAAAAATTTAAGTGTTTCGTGATAAACAAGGTATTTCTTAATTTAGTAACATGAGTTGAGGCCGAAATTTTCCCTCTATTTTATAATGCCCCAATCAAAATCGTTATATATCAGGCAAATTCCTCCAGGCGAGGCCCCGAAATTCAATATTGAATACCTATAAAACGAGATATTAAAATGTAAAGTATCAAATTTTTGCTGCCTCGCGGAAAATTTATGTTACACTAAAAGCTCGAGGCAAAACGGTAGGAAGTAGATTTTAATTTGTGTAACAAAACATTTATATTTTCTTTTAGCGCCGGAGATAAAAATGAGCAAGGAGGCGTTCCTTGAAAGCGGGGAGACGTTATCCCTTAAATGTGCCGTGTTGCACTTAAACCCGGGAGAGACGACCCCGGAATTGCACTGGTATAGAGGGAACAATACCACCCCCCTGGACGAGACCCGGGGAGGAGTGCTCGTGGAGACGGACCTCTTAACTCTTACAAGCCATCTTCAGGTAATTATTTTGGAATTGCTTTTGTACACCCAATTCCTTTTATCAAAACTTCTTAATCGACAACGCTTATTGTATTGCTATTTTATGTTTTGTAATTTTATTGGGATTGTTTGTTTATGATCATCGGTATTTGTTACGTTGCATGCAATCCATAATATTTCATTGCCTAATTTAAAAAAAATATGGCTAGTTCGAGATAGTAACAACACAATTTGAAGTTATAATATTTTTTTGACGTGACAACGTCTTATAATTCGATATGGGCTGCGCGCACGAAAAAACATGACGCAATATGCGGCGTTACCTCGCTCTGAGGCGTTCCATTTGAGTTGTTTAGCAGAAATGTACAGTCGGGGAAAATTGTGCTAAGCAGAAATGTACAGTCGGGAAATGAGTTGTTTAGCAGAAATGTACAGTCGGGGAAATGAGTTGTTTAGCAGAAATGTACTGTCGGGGAAAATTGTGCTAAGCAAAAATTTACAGTCGGGGAAATGAGTTGTTTAGCAGAAATGTACAGTCAGGGAAATGAGTTGCTTAGCAGAAATGTACAGTCAGGGAAATGAGTTGTTTAGCAGAAATGTACAGTCGGGGAAACGAGTTGTTTAGCAGAAATGTACAGTCGGGGAAATGAGTTGTTTAGCAGAAATGTACAGTCGGGGAAAATTGTGTTAAGCAGAAATGTACAGTCGGGGAAATTAGTTGTTTAGCAGAAATGTACAGTCGGGGAAATGAGTTGTTTAGCAGAAATGTACAGTCGGGGAAAATTGTGCTAAGCAGAAATGTACAGTCGGGGAAATGAGTTTTAACGTCTTATAATTCGATGGAGCCGGCTGCACGCACGAAAAAACATGACTCATGCGGCGTTACCTCGCTCTGAGGCGTTCCATTTAAGGCTTGAAGTGCAAGCGAGAGCGCGGAACGAGCGACAAGCGACAGTGAAGTCGCCTAGAGTATAACACGGTCGTTTCTTCAAAACGGGCTTCAATTTTCGAGCATACACGGTTTAGTCTTCAGTATAATATTTCATAGAAAATACATCTCGATTCTCGGCGAACGTAATTTCAGAGCAACACCTCGTCGGTTCCATTACGCCGCCATTATATCAAGTACACGTAATACATCACGTAGTTCCATTACCTTGACTTTCACTAATAACAGAGCTGTTATTGGTTTCACAAGTTTGCTGGTTGGGATTAGATTAGTATCGTATGTGACGCTTGTTATGTTGTTATTCTCATTTCCTTCTTCATTAAAATCTGCGGTCAGTATGCGGTTTGCTTCGACAGAAATAATTACTTTACTATACTGAGAATCAATTCCTGAATGACTTTAGAGGTTTTGGTTTTATTCTTAAATAATACTTGACATGACCATGTTGTATTGTTAAGCATTTTTAAGGAAGTTTCAGCTTAAGTAAATATTTATGGTCATAAATAAGAGCCTACTTTAGCGACCAAAAATTCATTTTAATTTTCTTCTCAAAAGGTGAATCTTCTTATGAACTCGCCTTAAAATATTCCCGAGAAAAACAGAGGAGTTCATGAATATTAATTTACTTTAGCAATTGTAATATAATCTAAATCAAATTTAATTTCGGTTTGAATATTCTGACGCACTTAATAGGATAGACGCAGGTAAGTGATGCTTAAACATTCATTACATTATGTATTCATCACAATTGTTCAATTTTATGTTGTTTCAGTATTTTTACGTGCATAATGACGTCTCCAGTGTGATCTATTGATAAATAGGTAGGAGTTATTTTATTGTTGTCACAATTATTATAATCATTAATCTGTAATGTTTTTTAAGGTTCCGTACCCAAAGGGTAAAAACGGGACCCTATTACTGAGACTTTGATGTCTGTCCGTCTGTCTGTCTGTCTGTCCGTCTGTCTCCAGGCTGTAACTCAAGAACGGTAATAGCTAGAGAGTTGAAATTTTCACAGATTATGTATTTCTGTTGCCGCTTTAACAAAAAATACTAAAAACAAAATAAATTAAATATTTAATGGGGGCTCCCATACAACAAACGTGATTTTTCAAACATTTTTTGCTCTGTATGAATGATGACAACATGTAGGTACTTGAAATTTTCACAAAGGCCTTAATTATATGTTTTCTTTAATAATTAGTAATAATATTTAAATAAAATAAAAATTTAAGGTAGGCTCCCATATAAAAAACACAATTTTTGGCCTATTTTTGCTCTATAATGGTACGGAACCCTTCGTGCGCGAGTCCGACTCGCACTTGGCCTATTATTATTTCAAACCCTCTCATTAAAGAGTGTCAGGTAAAATATATATTTTGGGTCATTACATGTTATCTTTTATCTCTACCTTGTAACGGATTAAAATAATATACAATCCATATTATTGGTATTAAAATTTTATACACCCAAAATTTCACTGATATTGGAAAATCACTGAAAAGATAAAGTCTTGAAAATAAGGCATACAAATACGAATGACACAATTCTTATTCTTTTGACGACCTCCGTGGCGCAGTGGTGAGCGCGTTGGTAGCTCAAGCCGGAGGTCGCGGGTTCGAGTCCCGCCGACGGAACAAAAAGTTTATGAAGTTCCTGGGTCATGGATGTGTATTATATATGTGTATCATATAATAAAAATCTTAAATATATGTATAGTATAAAAGTATTAAATATATTTCCGTTGTCTGGTACCTGTAACACAAGTCCTTCAGGTACTTACCACGGGGCCAGACTGACGTGGTGTGAAGCGTCCATAGATATTATTAATTACTCATATATGTATACAGCCGACACAGTTTGATGGGTTCAATTAAGGCGCTCCAACATTGTGGCGCAACTTATAGCGAGTTTATTCGCCTTTTTATTCTCGTGTTGAAAAATTGCGTTATTTTTTTTTATTACTATCGAGTTTCAGTTACAGGACTGCATGTTAACATTAGCACATTCAAATTTCAACGAAAACTACCTCATCTATTTGATGTAGACAACTTTAAAGCACTGCTGTTAATTTTGCATAAGTTCCATTACGTTATTTTGTTTTTCCAAAAATAGTTTTTTTAATTGTCAATTTATTTTTGTCATTTTCTAAATAACCGAAACGTAAAAAAGAAAAAAAAATGTTTAAATATTAAATGTCAAAAATCATTAAAATCGACGTTTGTTTTAATTAAACTCCATCCGCTGAGTACACCACACCCTACTATTTGTGCCGTGCCGTGGCATGTAGGTGTACTGGATATCACTTATATTCGCGAAAAATGCTATAAATCATAGCTGTAAAAGACAGTTGTTACGTAACATATTTCTGTATGTTACGTAACATCAAATGTTCGATGGTTGTTTTAATTAAATTGCATCCAATGAATGTTGCATCACACCCTACTATATGTACTATGCCGTGGCGTGTTGGTGTACTGGATATCACTAACACTCAAAAATGCTAAAAATCACAGCTCTATTAAAAATATCTAATATAACATTAGAATTTTACACTCGTATTTTTCGTCACATTTAAATAAACTGATTTCGCTACATGTTACACTATAACATACACCCTATTATCTGTATAAATAAAAACTACAGCTGTAAAACAACAGTTAAAAATAATATTATGTAACATAGCATTGTGATTTCACTCTCGTTTTAAAGAAACTGCTTTCGCTACAAGTTGCACCACACCCTACTATCTGTATCGTGCCGTGTCGTGTAGGTATAGTGGATATTTATAATATTCTTACATATACCTAAAATCACAGCCGTCACATTTTAAATATGAAATATGGCACTAGAATTTCAATTCTTGTTTTAAATAAGCCGCTTCCGCTGCATGTTGCACCACACCCTACTATCTGTACCGAACCGTTCCGTGTAGGAGTACTGGGTATCACAACCACTAAAAAAGGCTAAAAAAACACAGCTGTAGAAAACAATTTGAAGTGTATATCATGATACTAGAAATTCAACTAGGTATTGTTTTAATTAAGCCGCATCCGCTGCATGTCGCACCACACCCTATTATCTGTACCGAGCCGTGCCGTGTAGGTGTACTGGATTTCCCTAATGTATTTATTGTGTAAAGTCTGCCTCGGTCCTCCGCTCTGTTCTATGCACTAAATACCTCGTTAAAGGAAAATAAACACTTTATTAAGCACACAATTACGGGATAAAATATGCGATGTAGTTAGAAAATAAACTGTAGAAAAGGTACTGGTTTTGTTTGTCGTTTATTTTTTCGTCATTATCCTCATTAAAAGTAGAGATATGTTATTTTATTATAAAGAGAGAAATATCTGATATGACGATAAAATGACACAAGTATAAAATAAGAGTGAAGTTATTAGAAGTATAACATTATTATACTTCTAATAACTTCACTCTTATACGACCTCTGTGGCTCAGTGGTGAGCGCGTCTGTAGCTCAAGCCGGGGGTCGTGGGTTCGAATCCCGCCGACGGAACAAAAAGTTTTCAAAGTTCCTGGGTCATGGATGTGTGTATTAAATATGTGTATCATATAATAAAAATCTTAAATATATGTATAGTATAAAAGTATTAAATATATTTCCGTTGTCTGGTACCCGTAACACAAGTCCTTCAGGTACTTACCACGGAGCCAGACTGACGTGGTGTGAAGCGTCCATAGATATAAATATTTAAAATAATTCTAGGCAACCTATGTAGTTAATAGTTTCATTAAACAGATAGTTACTTTTTTTATAAAAGAAGAGTACTATTTTGATCTAACATAAAAAGATAAAAAGAATAGTGCTATCAACAGTCGACTAAGAATGTTGCCTGAAATTGGCAAAGTTAGGGCTAATTTATCTTAATGTTCGCATCATTAGTCCTAATAAAACCGGCAGGCCCGGTTTAATGTACGTAAGTACTGTTTAATCCAATATCTTTCAGTGTTAGTGCTCAACATACAGTTTTCAGGATTAATAACTTGATCTACGTCTGTGATCCAAACCAAAATTTTGACACTACTTTTAAGCTATAGACTGACCAGTTAAAGTGTAACCCTCGTAGCATGCTTTTAGTATGCTACGAGGGTTGTGCTTAAATTGGAGATACTACTAAGTAAGACAAAACTTCGTTTTTGTTTTTTTCCGGAAAAACCTAATTTAACATAATATTAACAAGTAGATACCTTGATAACTGAATTTTAGAGTTTTGACCAATCAGAACACCTTTGAAACTTTGCGGACGTTTGAAAATACTCTAAGTTCTTGTTGAAAATTTATGATTCAAGCTTATTTCAAACAGATTTTATGTTATTCTACTTTATTTTACATAAAAATTACAATGGCGATACTCCATTGTGGTATTGCTAGCAGAAGCGATCTACTGATTAGGGCTTACCAAACTTGAATTGTTTAAGACAGAGTTAATTGTTACTAACATTTCACAGGTCGCTGGTCTAAAAATGGAGGATGCAGGGAACTATACTTGCGCCCTGGAAGCTCCTCTACAAATGAAAGCTATTGCTAGAGTCCACGTTTTACAAGGTGAGTTGATATCGTGTTGTACAATATTATGCACATAAGCGACCCGCGGGCCGATTCTGTATCGTACATTTGTGAGTTAATCACTGAGTTAGTATTGAAACGGAGGAGTGAGCAACCGAAAGTCTCACTTTTGTATGCAAGTGAATACAAAAAGTGGCACTTTCCGTTACTCACTCCTCGGTTTCGTTACTAACTCAGTTATTAACTCACAAATGCACGATACAGAATCGGCCCGCCGGGCACGTGTTATAAAACACCCAATTATTGGCATTATAAAGTTCAATTACGGAAAGTCCTGTTGTCCTGCATTCTTAGTTTTTTTTAACTAAACATAAAGGTTCCACTAATAAGATTATTGCCAACGACTGAATAGTTTACCCTGTAATTTTTTTTAAGCAAAGTTATTTTAAAAGTATTTTGTTAAGGCTATTTGATATCAGTATTAGAAAACAAGTAGCCTTAACAAAATGCTGTTGAAATGTTTGTAATTGTAGTCTTTACTAGGCCTTCGATTTATTAATGTATTTATCTATTCTTTCTTCTGTGTTTCAAATGTTTTTTATGATTTTTACACGCTCGGTATTGTCAATTGTGTGTTACAATTATTTGAATTGTAACAACTTCCTAATTTTGCTTCTTAAACTAAGGGGTAATTATAAATATTATGTAAAAACCTCCTCCATTTGGAAGTTGGTTAAAAATGTGCATTTTTGTAAAGAAGTAGATTAGAAAACGAATTGAAAATACGCTTCAACATTTTCCGAATATCAGATACCTTTCACACAAAATAAGGTAAAAATATAAGGCACATTTCACACGGAAATGGCCTCGACACTTGGCCCAATCACAATGGCCGTGTCATTTCATGGAACGCGGAGATGCGAGCTCGGTATGAAATATCTGATTCGCTTTTTAGGGCTCCATATTGAGTCTTCTCTATTGAAAATGTAACATGATTAACCACTGAATAGTCTTTCGATAGGGGTTATTGAGAGGAAAATAAATTAAAATGATAATAATAGAATGAATTATGAGAATGAAATAAAGTAGTATGCAGCTGTATTTTTGGGGGTTTGAAAAATATAATTCCCATAAAGTTTTGGCCGTTTTACATTGCATTATAATAATTCCAGTACCCGTTTACATTATTCCAGTAGTATTCAGCGCTGGATATGATGACTGGATTAGAATAATTTAACACCGGTATAATGTCACAAAATGCCAGCTGCGGAGTTTGTAATTTATAGAATTAGAACTTCGTAAATCGTTGGTTCTTTTTAAAAATTCAAGTTTCGTAATTTTACTTCGTCACTCGGTTTTACTTTTTGAATTATAGTTTTGATCTTCAACACCTTTTGTAACGGGCTGACGGCCAATTAAAACGTTGGTCCCGTTTGTTTGCCCAATTAAAACGTTGGGCCCGTGTTTTTGCTCCGTGGTTAGTCCTGTGCATGACCTTTCTTTAGTCGTGTCAGTCATCCGTTTCACTGGGCCTATGACAGTAAAGGAAGAAAGATCTGAGTGTACCCTTATGTACTGCGCGAAAAATTGGGCACTGTAAAATCACTTCCGCGTCTCTGGACTAAACGAATAAAATTTCTTAAAAAAATACAGTTTTATATCATTTTAAAATTAATTCCTTTCTAGGATCAAGTTTGGCTGAGCTTCAAAGCGGTGTGAAAACAACTACATCCTACATCAGCCTACTCCTGGCGTCTCTAGTCCTACTCTTCAGCACATCCTACGGTGAGATCAGATGACCTACCTAGACCAACACTTCGAGTAAGGCTGGCAACGTAAGAATTTTTAAGGGAACAAGATCAAATATGACTTTACTGCACTTGGATGGGACAAACAAAAGGGACTTATGAAGCCCTGCCATGGCTCCTAAAAATAATCTGTTGAATGTAAGGATAATTATTATCAAACAGTTTTTTGGTCAACATCCTATAACCACAGTATAAATATCATACAGTACAGTAACTAAGCCGCTTCCTAAGACTCTGAACAAAGAGAAAAGATATTGAATTGTTTACTAAAAGTTATCCAAAATCACGCAAAAATGTACGTTCGCCCGATTTGCGTAGTCTAATATGAAGATGATTTCCTGTATGCTATTTATATTGTGATTTAACTGTTTTAACTTTTAATTTTAATTATGATGTATAAAAAGATTATTCCATTTGTATGTTATAACTGGAAATGCAAGACATTCAAATTTTATAAACATACTCGTAGAGAGTTTAATGTAATCGATTTGAGTAGGAAATATGACTGGAAAATTTTTATTCTGCGCTACGGCTGTTAGCTTTCATGAACCAATACTGGCAAAAATTGTAAAATTTATTTAAGAAACTCTCGGAACAGAATAAATTCAATTCTGTTTCTTTATTAATAATTCAACAGTTAGATCTTATAATAGCTGTTATTTCGACGATATTTTGTTCGATGGATTTTATGAAAAAAATCTCAAAGATTCTATGGTTGCTATTGTAAAAAATATAAAATATGGCAGTAATTTCATGATGGATGACATTGATAATTATTACTTCAAAATCGTTATTTAAAATTCCTCGGCAATGATAGTTAAAATAATATAATTGTTTCAAAAAATTTGTAACAAAATTATATTTTCCCTAGTTTTCTATAACTTACTTATTATATATTTCTTTGTATTTATAAAAATATTATAACATATTATGTATACTTGTAGCAATTTTATTTCTGTATGAATATGTTTACCGTCCAAAATATGTAAATAATGTAAAAATTGTATAATTAATGACATATCTTAAAATTATTGCTAAAATCATGAACGTAGAAAAAAAGGCGGACGGAGTCGTAACACAGAACTGTCTTCAGAGTCGGCCACGCACACATTCTTACGCCTGTCAAATGGTATGGACTAGCGTAATAATGTGTGCGTGCAGACCGTGTACATGTAGTCAGCTGGCCGACCCTGAAGGACACAGTTTTGTGTGTGGTGGGACTCCGTCCGCCTTTTTTTATACGTCCATGGCTAAAATATATCATATCTTCACATATTAACTATTAAAAATGTTATTCAAAATTGTATACATTTCTACAAAAAATATTTAATTTCTTATCTTTAAATTTTTATTCGAATATTAAATGAAAGAGTAAAATCCAGGGCACCTATTCTCATGATTCGAGGTCGCTTCGGGCGAGAGATGTTTCACGAAAAGTGTGACAGTTTGCGATCAATTAAAAAAAATACATTTGAAGTACAGGAATAGGGCCCCAGAAAAGTATATATAATATTATTTAAAAAACAAAAAATTGCTTTAAAAGTAATATTTAATGTTGAACAATAAGCACACAATTTTCAATTCACTGTATTGGTTGCGGGCTGCGGCTGAAATTTTAACAAACTTTCTCGTGCAGTTTTAATAATTGATTAACTTTCAGCGGATTTTACTGGACGCTTAGTTAAACTTTTAATTAGCAATATTTTAATTATTGTTCTGTGGTTTTGGTTTTTGTTTTAGCACGGCATAAATATCATAAATATGTTATTTAGGGCGAAGCAACATTGTTTCATTGCGTTCGTTTTTGCAACGGTAAAGCGGCAGTGAAAAAACGTCATAAACGCTATAAATTTTTGCTGAAGCAACGCACTAAAGACACGGCCACATCAGAACCGGCTTAGGGTCAATCAGACCGCAACGCGACGAGGCGATACGAGGCGCGTCGCGACTCGCGGCATAAATTTGTATGAATTTAACAGATTTCAATAGCGTGAGACGTCTTGCGAATCTGTCAAATCCATATAAATTTAGAAATGCATCAACGCGTTGCGTTGCGGTCTGAATCAACCCTAAGCCAAACTACATTTCTTTTTTTCCTATCTTATTTGTTATGACAATAATATCTTATCTAAAAGTTGCATTGCCGCTGCAGCGTACCACCGTAACACAACAGGAGTAATGAAGCTTCCCTCTAATTGTTATTAGTCTCAGCAAAAACTGAGTTATAATGTTGTGCTACAGTTTGTAAATTGAAATATTTTATTTTAACATTTAAACCGAAAATATTTTGTGTATTAAGGTAAAACGAATATTAAATCAATTAACACATATCTTACAAAGTATTTGAAAGGGAATTTAAATTTTTTTATTTATTTTTAGACCATCTAAATACTTGGTAGCTAACAAGTTGTAAGACGAAGCCAAAATGTTTTATATACTAGTTTTAGTGTTGTGTCTTTATTTGACTACTGCACATTAATATAAGCTTTATACTTATGCACATATCTGTAGTCTACACATTACTAAATCTTATAGCACGACAAGGCAGATAAGCTTGGCAAACGATGGCCCAGAAACGATGTTAATTGTTGCCAAGCTGTTTGCCAAACGTGTGAACCTAGCATTAGTGTCTTTCCATATCTTCTTTAGATAAAATTAACGGTGCTTTCGTTCATAGATTGTTGAAGTTGATGTACTGTATGTGGAAAATATCAAAACTGTATAAATATTGTGATAATATAAAAGTGGTTTTTTGATAACAGTGTCGTTTTATTCACCAAATATTATCACTTTCACAGACGGAATCCTAGTACCTTGCCTTAGACTGGCTTCGAATAGTCGAAAAAAAAATCAGTATTATTATTTTAGTCATACTAATCTTAAAAAATCGGAATAGAGTGAAGCATATATCGTTCCGAAATCCTAAAATCAATATAAATAAAAATGAAATAGTTTGGTTAGGTTAGGTTAGGATGATTATCCATATACTAATATTATAAATGCGAAAGTGTGTCTGTCTGTCCGTATGTCTATCTGTCTGTTACCTCTTCACGCCTATACCTCTGAACCGATTTTGCTGAAATTTGGTATGGAGATATATTATAGGATACTTTTTATCCCGGAAAAATGTACGGTTCCCGCGCGTTAAACTAATTTTGGCGCAACGGAGTTGCGAGCGTCATCTAGTTAGGAATAATTATTAGGAGGAAACAAAGTTTGCCGGGTCATCTAGTTATGAAATAATAATATGAAAAACAGATTTAAAATTAATCCGCGTGAGCATAAATTGTAGATAAAAATATATCATTAATTATGGACCAACCTAATGAGTCTCGTGATTTAGTGGGCCACTTCACGTCTAATGACCGTTATATCTAGTGCACTTCGCCCGTCATGGGCGGACAGACATCTATAATCTAGACAATGCTAACCTACTGGGTAGATGTATACTGTATACATTATCTGTAATACGAGTAGCTGCCGGTGCCCGGTAGATGTGTTTCTAAATGTCATAATATTATAACTCCTGTAGTTAGTAGAGTTCACAAAAAAGAAAACAGGTGAAGGAAATCACATTAAACTATCAACCCCCATAAGGACACCGGTGACCGCGACAACAATAGAATAACAATAGATTTCCAAGAATCTGCGATCGAAGGATTAATTTGTGTTCAAAACAATTTTATGTATGGTGTGAAATGAATATTATAATAATTTAAAAAATCTGAGTCGTACGTTTTTCGGCTGTACCTACTGTCGTAATACTGTCCTTTGTCTGCTTTTCATGACTCTTGAGAATCTTAAACTAAGTTTCATCTAAATAAGGTCAGTAGTTAAGGCATTACGAGGCAATAGACATATAAACGCTTTCGTTTATTATAATAATATATTTTTTAGATTAATTATGAGCATACTTTCCAGCAAAATTATTATGGTAGCTGGTATAAGAATTCAAGCTTGCTACGTATAAGTTATTTAATGGCGCCCAAATATGTGCATACTTATATTTTAATAAACGACCAAATTGAGAACCAAGCTTTAAGCCCCTGGATCACAGTGGCATCAAAAATATTATTCATTCATAATGAGTAAAAGGAAAGCTTCTTAAATGATGTATTTTCGCTGACAAAATCCCGCAAGACCACAGCAAAAAGCCTGTTACATCGTTAAAGTTAACGATTTGTTGAACATGACGTTTATTACAAGGGCATTAGCAGAGGTTGTATGCACGTAGCCTTATTCTCATTCTGGGCGGGCGCCGAAAGTTTGAGCCGCGCCTGAATTCCAAGCAGACTTAGAGTGAGGCCACATCGTTCTGTTACGTTGCGGTGCGTCGGCGCAACGACGCATCTTTCAAATACATTAAAATACCATAATAATGTAGAAATATAACTCTACTATAACAAAATATATGCAAAGTATCAAAGAAGTAGTATATACGCAAAGTATCGAATGCTTTACTATAATCGATTATAGCAAAGCATTCGATACTTTGCGTCACGATCTGCTGATTAAAAGATTAGAAAGTAGTGGATTAAGAGGTAAAATCTTAGAGTGGTGTAAAGACTACCTTGATGATAGAAGCTACCAAGTCATGATTGACAATATATTTAGTGACATCATTCCAGTTGAGGATATAACCGCTCAGGGTTCAGTAATAGGACCTAAGCACTACCTAGCCTATGTTAATAATCTAAAAAATGTTGTCAAACACTGCAAACTATATCAATTTGCTGACGATACATGTCTTGTTGCGACGGACGAAGACATATCGTTAGCGAAAAGTAAAATTCAAACAGATTTCTCCGCAATATGTAAATGGTCACACGATTCAGGTCTAGTACTAAATCCTAATAAAACGAAATTAATTCACGTAAGATCTAGACATAAAAATGAAGAAAATATTGAGGTTATAGCACACTGCCATGAATGTCTCCATACACCTAACTCGCATTGCACTAGGGACTGTGTCAAAATAAATCAAGTCACAGAACACACCTACTTAGGGCTAGTTATTGACCATAAATTTAATTGGGAAAGCCAAATAAATAAAGTTTGTGATGAATTAAGAATCATATTGTCAAAATTTTATATAATACAGCATTCTGTACCTCGAAATATGCTATTACTTACTTATAAAACACTAGTAGAAAGTTTAATAGCATGTGGTTTAAGTAGTTACGGACGCACCTATAAATCATACTTATAACATACAATAGATCATTAAAATAGATCATATTTATAACATACAATACAGGATTTTGAAGTCAATTGTATCCCCTAAAATTAAAAATCAGTACTTGGACAATCCTCTAGGTCTGTTAAGATATTGTGGAGTCCTTCCCATACATACTAAAGTTCAGTATGCACTGCTTACTGAACAATATTTTCGTAATGATATTCAAACATTAAAAAGTCACCATAAATTTACACGAAGTATAGCATAAAAAAAACTATGTACACCGAAATTTAATAATGAATATGGCAAAAGAACCTCTTATTATCTAATACCACACTTAATTAACAATTTACCTGAATATACTAAGAAGAAAATTACTAAAAGAAATATTAAACATGTATTAAAAACGTATTATTTTGATAAACTTGAAGGAAATATATTTTAATAATATTTGTAATTAAACTCAATCATTAAATAGTGTCATAACAAAACATTCTGTATAGTGTTGTAAGTTGTAACTTGTTTACTCATTAAGGCAATAGGTATACGCACCAAGCGACGATAAATACCAAATACCAGCGAACATAAATAGTTTTCTGATGAAATGAATGACGAAATGAAATGAATGAATGAAATGAATGAATGAAATGAAATAGTTTGTGATGTCAATTTTATTTGTGATGTCAATTTTATTTTCTGATGTCAATTTTATTTTTAAAGATATTGACTCCAGAGATATTATGAAGACTTTCAAATCAATCAATATTAAAAGTACCACTGATCTCTGGGGTATGTCCACAAGAATTATAAAATCAGTAATTGACATCATTGCCCCACACCTAGCTTTAGTTTTTAATAATTGTATTAAAAGTAGTGTGTTCCCAGACTTAATGAAGCACAGCAAGGTGATGCCTCTATTTAAAGCTGGGAAGAAATCAGACCCAGCCAATTATAGACCAATATCCATATTGCCGACTTTAAGTAAAATCTTTGAAAAAATAATTTTAAATCAATTATTTGCTTACTTTAACTCAAATAATTTATTACATAATAATCAATTTGGTTTTACTAAAGGTCTGTCTACAACAGATGCAGGCATTAGTTTTCTGTGTAGTATTTTTGAAGCTTGGGAGGGGTCGCAGGATGCACTTGGTATTTTCTGCAATCTCTCTAAAGCATTTGACTGTGTGGAGTATGATACTCTAATAAGAAAACTACACCATTATGGTAAAAGGGGCACGGCACTTAAACTTCTAAAATCTTACCTTACAAATAGAACGCAGAGGGTGGAAGTTAACTCCATAAGGTCTAATGGAACCAAAATAAAACTAGGTGTGCCACAAGGGTCCATTTTAGGCCCTTTTCTCATCTATATAAATGATTTACCTTATCTTGTTAAAGATAAACATGAGATAGTACTTTTTGCTGATGACATTTCACTAATTTTTAATGTGAAGAGGCGACAATTTAATTATGACGAGGTAAATAGTGCTCTCTCAAAAATAGTACATTGGTTTAATGCTAATAATTTACTTTTGAACTCTAATAAAACAAAATGTTTAAAATTTATCTTGCCAAATGTTAGGCAAGTACAAACCAATGTATTATTAAATGATGAGAAAATGAGTACACCACCGTATTCCTAGGCATAACGCTGGATTGTAAGTTACAATGGGGTCCACATATTGCAAAACTAGCAGATAAGCAAGCTTAGTTCTGCAGCATATGCTGTTAAAAAAATTCGTGAAATCACTGATGTAGAGACCGCGCGATTAGTTTACTTTAGCTACTTTCATAGCATAATGTCTTACGGCATCCTCTTGTGGGGAAACGCGGCGGATATTAATACAATATTTGTGCTGCAGAAGCGAGCTATTAGTTCTATTTATAAGATGTCGTCTTTTGAATCTCTAAGACAAAAATTTAAAGAAATAAGAATTCTGACCGTCGCATCTCAATACATTTTGGAAAATCTCTTATATGTTAGAAAGAACATAAATATTTTCAAAAACAAAAGTGATAATCATAATGTAAATACTAGAAATAAGAACAAGTTAGCAATACCAATGTTCCGACTAGCCAAAGTAAGCAAATCGTTTTAAGGCCAATGTATACGCCTATACAATAAAATCCCAGAAAATGTTCAAAATCTACCTTTAAACAAATTTAAAAAAGCAATTAAAGAACGTTTGTGTGCTAAAGCGTATTATAAAGTCAATGATTTCATCGAGGACAGCACACCTTGGGAATAGGGTGGCTCCATGCAGGTTACTTTTCTTTTATTTTTGTTACATAGCTGTAAGCCATAACATTGTAATTTTCCATTTTTTTTAGTAAAAGATGGCCCCGTGCGAGTTTCTTACGCCGGTTCTTCTCGGCGGGGTAGTTCCCGAACCGGTGGTAGGCAACTTAGTTTATTCTTTCGACTTCCAGAAAGAGTATCATGATACCTATTTTGAATAAAAAGATATTTATTTTATTTTATTTTATTTAATTCTTATCAGTTAAGAAGTCCCATCTACCTGCTCGATGCAAATTACTTGAATGGTTACAATTATCAGAGACCAGATGCAATTATCTAATATTTTACATTTGTTTGTTATTAGTTTAGTTATAACTTATATGTAATTAAGCTTTGTAGTTGAGAACGTTATGTCTAGACAAACTCGACAAGAGTTTTTAGGCATATCCAAATATAAAATTGTAATTAGATGTAAGATTTTGTAGTAAATAAATAAATAAATAAAATAAATTAAATGTTACTCCATTCTTGAGCACGTAGCCACGGCGAGGTTTAAAATGACCGACCCGAATATACCAACTAAGTAAAAGTGTAATGGTGAATATAATGCGTATCGCTGTAACTGTCTCGTACTGTGCCATCGTGTGTCAACTCTCAGCTTGGTGCTCCCACACTGCAGTGGGAACTACACATTTTCTATACATTTTCACGGACTAAACATTTTCTAACTGCATTAGAAAATGTTTAGTAACGTTAACTTAAACATTTGTTAGCAAACATTTAATCACAAATGTTAAAAAGTGTTAAAAATGTTTTCATGTTAGAAAATGTTTAGTAAATGTAAGTTAACAAATTATAGCAAAACAAATTAAAACAAAATAAAACATACTTTTGTGTGTAAACCTTTTATAAAGGACGACGGGGTATGCGATGAGCCAATACCAGATTTAAATGTTATAAAATGCTAGTACACATTAGCAAACATTTTCTATTAATGTAGGAGCACTTATAACATGTAACAGTTCCTAGCAAAATGTAACAATTGACAACATTTGTTAGTAAATGTTTTTATGTTAGAAAATGTTTACAAACATTTTCTAACGGCGGTGTGGGGAGCACCAACGTTAATGCGAATTTTGTTGCAACAATGTTAAGTAGTAAAACTAAAGGCCAATTACAGATGAGGATGACAATGCGTTTTTCCGTTATGACGACGCGACGCAATAGGGCGATGTGGCTTCACTCTTACAAGGAGGTCAAAAATTATGTAGCCTTTTAATCTCACAAGCCTGGGTAAGGGCGCGCAGAATTTCAAATAAGTGTTGGATGCATTATACATAGGCCTATGTCCAGCAGTGGACGAATATAGGCTGATATGATGAAGACAAAATATTGTCAATGTAATTGTGAAGTTTTTGATGGAAACACTGAGTAATTGGATACCATTGTCATATATTACGTACCTAGAGTAACAATTTTTTTACTAGTTTTGCGTCCTATATTAATTATTTTATTTATTATTTATATATTAACATATTATGTAAGAATACGTATTCTAATCTGATAGACCTCCATAATAGGCAGTGCCACACAGAGCCTTTTACTACTCGTATAACTCATGCGGCATGCATCTTGTCAAACAAACATCTTTGTTAAGGTCAACCCGGCAAAGTTGAATTTTCACAAGAAAGTAGAAAAAAACCTAGTCGTTATAAAGGCAATAATGTTGCCAACATTTTACGCCTATAAAAGTCACATAAATAGCGGTAGACCAATTTAGTATAATGTATTATGACTTTTTAATAATAACACTAATGGTAGCAATTTGAGACGCTACATAGAGCGTTGTAATAAATGACCTAGCCGGGAAGCGGCGCATTAAAAGCTGGAACGTATTTATCACAGGTTTCACCAGCTAAATGTAAGCTGTTATATTTATGAGAGGTCCTTTGTCTACAATGAAATTTTGAAATAGGTGTAGGTGGGACTTTATTCTCTGGCACTTAGGTTTCTACAATTTAATTTTGAAATAGGTCGTAGAGGGACTTTATTCTTAGGTATTCAGGACTTATTTAATTTATTTAAAGAAATCGAGATACAGCAGGAAGTAACGAAACGTAACTATGTCAAAAAAGGTTTCAGTAAAAAGCTAATGCGAAGTCCATAATATTATCATCTATGGGTGATAACTACAGTTAACATCTACTTTATATCATTAAGAAATTAGAGTTAGTACATAAGCAAATTGGAGTACGACATGTCACATTAGCCGTGCAAGTAGCGATACCAATCACAATGAAACATACACTAAGCAAGTGTCCATCCTCTATCGGTTGTATCACGGGGAGTGCTCTGAGGAATTGTTCGGAATCATACCACCTGCAACTTTTCGCCATCGTCCCACGCGAAAAATATACCATCGAACTGAACTCTGGAACGAACTGTCACCAGCAGTATTTCCGGACCTATACGACCTGCAAACCTTCAAGAAGAGAGAGTATTCCCTCTTAAAAGGCCAGCAACGCACCTGCACCTTTTCTGATGTTGCAAGTGTCCATGGGCGACGGTAGTTACTTTCCATCAGGTGACCCGTTTGCTCGTTTTCCCCCTTATTAAAAAAAAAGATATATAATAGTAGACTTACGTTTCCTTGTAATTCGATCATTTTAAGTAGAGGCATTCTTTCTATATTGTAAACTAGATGACTCCCGCAACTCCGTTGCACCACAATTCATTTATCGCGTAGGAACCGTACATTTTTGCGGAATAAAAACTATCCTATGTTCTTTCTCGGGATTCAAAATATTACCTCCATGCCCAGCAAAATCGGTTCAGCGTTTTGAGCGTGAAGAGGTAACAGACAGACAGACAGACATACTTTGGCATTTATAATATTAGTATGGAAGTATGAAAGTATGGATAGATTTTAAGTTTGAAATTGAAGTTACTTTAAATATGGGAGTACCATGCTTCAGCAGTGGCGTGAAACAAGTAACAACGTTTATGCTTCTGTTATTATACTATCTCGTATTGCGAGTATTCTTGAGTGGTGGTAACTGATTAGTGATTACCATTCGTCAATTAGTTATCTGCAGGATTTTAAAGCACAGTTCAAAAATTATAAATTATTATTAAGAGTATTATTAGTCAAAATATGAAGGTTAGATTTTGAACGAAAGTTCAAAGGACCCTTCGATTTCGTTTAAAAGTAGTCTTGATCGAAACGAAAAGACTCAGATCAGTGTTGATTGGGCTATGTAGTGGAGGAAAATAATAATTATAAAGGTGTGAAAGCCATCAAAGAGATATTTATCTTAAATCTTCAATCGGAACAATAGTCCATAGAATTGATGAATAAAAATCCTTATAATATTTTTTTCACTTCCAATAAAGCGTCTCAGAAATTTAATATTGAAAGAGGAGACGTATTTTAAAAGGATCTAAAGAATTAATTAAGACAGGCAACCGACACCAATTTACTTTTTTGCGGTCGCTGTCATCGATATTTTAAATGAACTAGATTACAATTTCTTTTATGAATTACATTTTTTATCATCATCATTCATTATCAATGCAAAATAAAATCGGCCAAGTGCGAGTCGGGCTCGCTCACGAAGGGTTCCGTACCGTTACAGTGAGAAATCAGAAAGTATGCAAAAATTGTGTTTTTTGTATGGGAGCCCGTATTAAATATGTATTTTATTTAAATTTTATTTTAATTAAGTAAATAACAAATATGATTAAGGATTTTGTGAAAATTTAGAGCGTTTAGCTGTTGCCATTATTGATTACGAGCAAAAAAAGATAAAAAAATCACGTTTGTTGTATGGGAGCCCCCCTTGAATATTAATTTTAAATTGATTTTAGTATTTGTTGTTATAGCGGCATCGGAAATACACAATTTGTGAGAATTTCAGAACTCTAGCTATAGCGGTTCTTGAGAATATACAGCCTGGACACACCAAGACGGACAGGCAGACGGACAGACAGACATCGAAGTCTCATGAATAGGGTCCCGTTTTTACCCTAAAAAAACATTTGGTAGTAGTATTGCTTCTTCTGGTCTTTGCTTTAGCATAATATAATTTGAAATGATGACAGAATTATTATCGCTTAGGCCTAGAGACAAAAAGGTGTCTGAACTCTGAATACCAGCTATTCGTAATTCGTATCAAGCCAGTTTGTTAAATAATTTGAATGTGCAATTACATATTATTTTCCTGAATTTATTTTAACAACCTCGTATATGATGGTTTAGCCAATTAGTGGCCAGAATCCTTGAAATTCTGAGTTGAATTAAAAATTACAAAGTTTGAATGAAATTAGATTTTGCACAGAAATGTTAACAAATATTTGCCTTTAAATCGGTAAAACAGTTGTCTAATTAAAATCTCCAAACTAAATCAGTACAGCATAGAGTAGTCATTAAAAGTTAAAATTTAATACGCTGTCTTGGCGTTAGTTTGACTTCTCAAGAGAATAATTTACTTGTAATGGAATTTAAAATTTATTATAACCCTAATTTTAATACGAGTACTTTACGGAGTGTTTGACGGAATGTCGAAATAAAGGTAAAGTAAATCTTTACTAAAACCTTTCTACAGCGGTTAGGGGTTTACTTTACGTCAAATTATTTCTCAACTTCTACTCTCTTAAACATATAATTTTCTTTGAAACTAATTAATTCTAATTAATTCGCGAACGCAGAAAACACTCATCGTAAACGAGAGGACGCCATTAAAGGTTGAAGTGAAATCCAATGATAGACAATTCACAATACACAATCCAACCTTGGCCATAGCAGATTATAAATTCTTGCATACAAATCAATTTTGGATTTGAAATGTACCATCGAGGCAATTGATTCCTAGGCAGTTAACAGACCAACGTCTTTTGTGTTTTCAATGTTAATTTTATTGTGATCTGTTGGCTGGGTTTGACGTAACGCGACCAAACTACGTAGGTCCCTTATCTGCCTAGGAATCAACTTATCTGATAGTACATTTTGCGAATTACTATAAAAACAAATAAGAAGAGGAAAATAAACAAGGTATTCTCAAGAACTCCAGAACACAGAAAAAATGTATTCCGGAAGACTTATGTGTAAATTTTAATATCATTACGTTTTTAGGATATGATGTAATAAAACAAACGGTAGTAAGGGCTGGGACACAAAAACACGATACGACGACGTGTCGTACCACGACGCGGCGTCGTTTCACGATGCGACGTCGTGTCGTGGGAATCTACGACGCACGTCGTAAAAAACTACGACACGACACCGTAACGTGCGACGTCGCGTCGTAGAAACTCCCGACAGTTGTTATTCAAAATTCAAAGAAGACGCATCGTGAGTTTCTACGACGCGACGTCGAGCCGTGTACCGTGGCACGTTACGATGTCGTGTCGAAGTTTTTTACGACGCGCGTCGTAGATTCCCTCGACACGACGTCGCATCGTAAAACGACGCCGCGTCGTGGTACGACACGACGTCACAGTATAACAATATTGAAAAGGGATATGTCATATTGCTATACTGTGACGACGTCGTATCGTGTTTTTGTGTCCCGGCCCTAACACCTTGATTAAATTATTCACATTATCTTTAGATAACAGCTGTTACTACAAGGCTACTTCGTAAGTGACAGTGCTAACAGAAATACAGAGATTATTGCATATTAATAAGTAATTTGTAATAACATACATAAATAAAGGAATACCGAAGTTATTTCTGACGTAGATAAATAAATTGGAAAAATGGAAATGACAGAAGAAAAAAGTAACACTAAAGGTAAAATTTAAGATTACAGTTATGATTTTAATCACACACACATTTTTGAAACAATCTGATCTGATCGTGAAATTTTTGATGTTATGGCTAAAAATAAGGTACGGTACGGTAAAAATAAGTAGCTTTTTACTCAAAGTTTTTTTTAAATATACAATAATTAGGTATTTTAGTATAATATTTGAAGAATATTATTATAATTAAAAGAAATAGCTAGTTGGCTATGAATAAAACGACAGGCACTTTTTTAATAAAAATATTATGTTAATGACCAGCTTATTTAAAAGTTTCAAAGTTAATTAATTGCATTGAGAGTCAGAATTTTTTTTTAATGAAATAAGGGGGCAAACGAGCAAACGGGTCGCCTGATGGAAAGCAACTACCGTCGCCCATGGACACTCGCAACATCAGAAGAGCTGCAGGTGCGTTGCCGGCCTTTTAAGAGGGAATACGCTCTTTTCTTGAAGGTTTGCAGATCGTACAGATCCGGAAATACTGCTGATGACAGTGTGTTCCAGAGTTTTACAGTGCGCGGCAGAAAGTTACGCGAGAAACGCACGGTGGAAGACTGCCACTCATCAAGGTGATGAGGATGGTATATTTTTCGCGTGGGACGATGGCGAAAAGTTGCAGGTGGTATGATTCCGAACAATTCCTCAGAGCACTCCCCGTGATACAACCGATAGAGGATGCAGAGTGAAGCTACATCTCGGCGTAATTCCAAGGGGTCCAAGCTGTTTGAAACACTACGACAGATTTTTATTTATGTTTAGATATTATAGACTTAAGTCAATGAAAGATGAATTAATGAATAACTATAAATAAATATTTAAAAAATTTTAAACGCAGCCTTAGCTGATGCGCTTCATCTAATCTCAAATCCGATGCAAATTTTGGAGGATGCACTGACAGTATGCAAGTTTGGGAAGTTCCATTGGAAACTGTTAGCTGCAACACTATGTGCTACATGTGCTTCTTCGCTTACTATCACAACCTCCTCGTACATCTTACCAGCAGCTGAATGTGACCTGAATATGAGCAGTTTTGATAAAGGAATGCTCAATGCTATGCCGTTTATAGGTGAGCCTTGAAATCCTTTTTTTTTACTGTTTTTTTTTTACTTATTGCGACGTTAAGAAAGTATTATCCGATTGTGAATCACAGATAAATTTGAGCATTGTTTCTTTCTCTCGTGCAAAAAAAATAATGCTCTTTTAATCTAAATAATTTCCCTGGATAAATATGTAGGTATATTATATATAACAGTATTAACTGTTATATATAACATACCTACATATTTATAAACTACGATTCGTGATATAATTTACTTTATAAAAGTTACTATAGTAATATTATTTATTAAAGTTATTTTAGTAAAGCAGCCATAACAAGGAACACTTTTAATTGTTATTTATAAGGTCAAAATATGAACTTCAACTTTCTTAATAGGCATAGGACACGAAAAAGACTTAACCATAATTTATTAGTTATTACAGATCCCATGAAGTTATTCCTTTAGTTATAAAATAAAGATATGCGTGGATGAATTGGGTAAGTAACATTTTACAACATTAGAGCGATTATTCATTTCTTACCCGTACAATTTGTATTTAAAACATTGTAACTTACCTACTTCGATCATCATCTAGCCATAATATACAGGTTGTTCGGGTGAACAACCTGTATATTATGGCTTCCTTAAAACCATCAGACGAGCCCGTCAAAATGAACAACTTTTTCTATGAGAACAACATGCTGGGAACTCAAAAAAATCCGTCGTCATACCAACGTCACACAAATTGCCGATCCGGGCATATTTTGTATGGGTATGAAGACGGCATTGTACTGTATATTATGGCTTTATAAAGAATCCACTTTTTTATTTCAAATAATTTTCCTGGTCCTAAAGCCTACAATTATGCAAAAAAACTTCAATTTTCAAATTATTAGTTACCCACTTCTTCCACTCAAGCCCTGAAATATGATAAATTGATATGGCATTTGTATATTTAGGTCAAGTTGGTTTTACTCTTTTCGCTGGATTCTTAGTGGATGGCCTCGGAAGGAAAGTATTTTTGGTTTGGGGAAACATCGGCATTTTCGTATTCACCATACTCGAGGGCTCGAGCCAGAATTATTGGATGCTGATGATTATGAAATTTGGAGAAGGCGTTTCGTAAGTTTATTTGTGTTACTTATCTAATGTTATTTCACTACTCATACTACTTTGTATGCGTAGTAAAATAGCCTTAGTAGACCACGCTTTGTAGTCCGTGTCTGGTACTTGTGTTACAGGTACCAGACAACGGAAATATATTTAATACTTTTATTTATACTATACATATATTTAAGATTTTTATTATAATATCATACACATATTTAATACACATCCAGACCCAGGAACATTGAAAACTTTTTTATTCCGTCGGCGGGATTCGAACCCGTGACCCCCGGCTTGAGCTACCAACGCGCTCACCACTGAGCCACAGAGGTCGTCAAACTAAATTTACAACTAAACTATAAATATCTAAGGTTATTTTACTACTGATATTAAATACACTACGTGACAATTTAATGGTTTTTTTCCCGTAGCAAAATGATTCTATCTTAGTAGTACAATAGATTTGTGAAGTTTTTTTTTATTCAAATCATAAATAAAATTCGGCCGGACATAGCTGCTCGCGCCTATCGGCATCAAGTTGCCATGTACGTCATACAAAATATTTTTTATTTTCAAAAAATAACTTGCATGATTCGATAGTACTACTATAGGTAAATCGTTCTGCTGCCGGAAAACAACCACTAAAATGTCACGTTGTATAAATAATCGAAACATATAATTAATTTATACTGCTACACTTAGAAATATATTTTAATGATTACTTAACTTTAATTTAAACAAGAGTTTAACAAAAACGTGTGAAATCCTGATAAAATCTCTATAAAAATACTTAATGTAAAGAAAACATTTAATATCGCTGATAGTGAGCCTTAGAACAAATTTGTTTGTGGTTACTTATAAGCCAATTTTTTGCGAGTAGCTACATTTTGATAAGACGAACAACATTTTTATTTTCGAAAAATCTTGAAAGTGGTAGCTAACAGAGACAGAGAGGATTTCATACTTTGACTTGACGGTCCTAAAATATATGGATTGTTTTATTTGTAGGACAAGGTTACTCTTAAATTATATAACTATTAACCTACCAATATACAAAAAATCTGCTGGTTGGGGTTCCGTTTTAGGGTTTTCAATCCATATTTTAGGACCATCAAGTCAAAGTATGAAATCCTTTCTATCTCTGTTAGCTACCACATTCGAGATTTTTCGAAAATAAAAATGTTGTTCGCCTTATCAAAATGTAGCTATTCACAAAAAATTAGCTTGTTAGTAATCACAAAAAAATTTGTTCTAGGGCTCCCTCACTATGAGTGTGGTATAACTAGCAAATGTTTTGAGTATTTCAATAGTTTGAGTAGTAAAATAACCTTAAAGTATTTCAATTTATATATCTGTAAGCGATGTCATTCATTATCTGATAAGATATCATGATAATCATGATAATAGATTGTAGATGACACACTTAAATTTTTAATTCTACATAAAACATATTTTGATATCGAATTCTTTAGATAAGACTTTCGCTTAAGCATACGGCATACCTACCAAAACAAAAATCGGTTGTCTGTAAAGTCGGTTTACTGACGATAGTTGAACGTGACAACGCCATAGCCTTAACCCCTCAGTTCCGGAAAAATCTATGCAAAAAAGTTGGCAGGTCAATGTGCAAAAAAAATGGCGCCGGGCCTACCCTCTTTGTAAAATTAATGTAATATCCTTACATACAATCCATATTTTATGTTTGTGTGAACTACATTATAATATATGTTAAATCTTCTATCTATCAAGCCATCATACTCGTAATATAGTATTTAGTTCGATGTGATATTAGTTTCTCAATTATAAACTTTAGAAACTATAATTAGTGACTTGTTCAGTAGAAAAAAACGAATACTTTATTCCTCATATATTAAGTCATACCTTGACACGTAGGAAATAGAGCACAATTTTGAATAGCCGAAATAATACTAATAGCTCACAGATTGTTTATTTATTTTTCATTCAGAGTGTGGTCAATGTATCAAAGGTAAAAATCATAACTAACCAAACTTCGTCATACAAAAGTATTCTCTAAGTCATCGAAATACGTAATATAATCGAAACAAAGAGCGCGGCCCAGGTGGGCCTTACGGTTGTTGAGAGACTTGAGAGTGTAAATGGAACGCCTCAGAGCTGTCAGCGAGGTAACGCCGCATGAACTGTCATGTTTTTCGGGCGCGCACCCCATATCGAATTATAAGACGTTATCGTGATAACGTCTTATAATTCGATATGGGTTGTTGACGTGTCAAAAACATTTACGCAGATTGAAGGTTAAGAGGGAACGCGGGTACAGTAGAATTTAAACGAAGAAACTATTGCCATGACGCTTCACCCTGCACCGGCACGTGTATTGTAATAGAGACAGACACAATAAATCGAGGTTACGTATTCCTCTGATTCCTCCTTCAAAATAGAGCCTATCTAAATTTTTTTAATATCTTTAGGAAGAGTGAGTCTATGCCTCAACGTTTTTATTTTATCTTAAAGATCTTTAAAATTGTTTTATGGTAGGTGGATTGGCGGGGTACGGGGCATTCATTTTTTGCGATTTTTGAAGATTTAGTAAATTTAGAAAAAATCGAACGTAGAGGCATAGTTTTTACAGATCCCAATATTGTATAAAAAATCATTTGTCTAGACGCATTGTCCTGGGAGTAAATTGAGGAATACGTATGTATGGAAAAACAGTGTTAGCGTATGCTCTTAAATGTCAGGTCAATTGATTATTATAACTAGATGACGAGAAAAATCAGTTTTTCGCGCGGGAACCATACATTTTCCCGGGATAAAATATCGTAATATGTCCTTTCCCGGGACTCGACTAATCTTTCAGAAGTTTGGGCGTGAAGAAGGAACAAACACCCTTGTGCATTTAATAATATTGTATGATATAACATATGAAGGGGTTAGGAGAAAAACAGCTTTTGTCACATAATGAGCCAAATTAGATATCACTAATTAAAGAATAAGATCATAAAAAATAGGGTATTTTTGAGCCAATAAACAAGAACACTTTTTTTGAAGAAACTCAATTTTTTTGTCTATTTTTGCTATAAAATGGTACGGAACCCTTCATGCGCGAGACAAACTCGCACTTGGCCGATTTTTAGGGTACCGTAGCCAAATGGCAAAAAACGGAACCCCTAAAATAGATTCGTCATGTCTGTCTGTCTGTCTGTCTGTCTGTCTGTCTGTCTGTCTGTCCGTCCGTATGTCACAGCCACTTTTCTCCGAAACTATTATATAAGAGCTACACTATTGAAACTTGGTAAACAGATGTAGTATATAAACCGCATTAAGATTTTGATACAGAAATGGAAAAAATATTTAAAATTTTAGGGTCCCCCATAGGTATAACTGAAACAAAAAAAATAATCTAACCTATGCGTGTGGAGTATCTGTGGATAGGTCTTCAAAAATCATATTGAGGTTTCCAATATCATTTTTTTCTAACCTGAATAGTTTGCGAGAGAGACTCTTCCAAAGTGGTAATTTGGTAAATGTGTGTCCCCCCCTCTAACTTCTTAAGTAGGGGGGGGGCATGATAAGTCTAAAAAAAATATAATATGATGTACATTACTATAAAAACTACCAACGAAATTTGGTTTGAACGAGATCTAGCAAGTAGTTTTTTTTTATACTTCATAAATGGTAAACATTAATTTAACTTTCATTAAATCAACGGAAATATAAAAATAAATCAAAAACCTTTTCATTTCAAAAAATAAACCTTATTGCTGCAGCGGAACCCTTCATGGGCGAGTCCAACTCGCTCTTGGCCGTTTTTTTATGTTTAATTTACGTTATAATGCGTATCTTTTCGATTTTTAATTTACGTTTTAAATAAGTTGTTTTTTTCTTGAACGTCTTCGACTAAGGTTGTTATTACCCAGTGCCCATATTTTAAAAATCTCAATGACTTAGTATGTTTGTGTCCTGTACATATTTGGCAGACTAAGGAGACGGTAAAATACTCCCAGTCTGTATAATAATTGCCAGGTGAAAACAATAAAAATCGGACAATAGTTGTTTCTTCCCTGACCCCTTCATATTATGAAAAGCATGGATTTATTTCATACCTCTGTAATTAAAGAATATCCGTTATAAGACTCCCAACGTAGTGAAACACAAAAACGTCCGTTTGGCTACTCCTAAATGTACGTACATTAAGTACCTATGATGGACCAAGAGCCCGCGAGGGCCAGACCTACCTTCGTTTCGTAAAGCTGAAAGTTTACCTGTTTGTGACCTTTACAGAGGTAAGAACGACCAGCAACTATGGAGTTTCGGTCGCGGTCACTTTAGGAGGTATCCAGTTTTGAAGGTCTAGACCTTCGAGAAGGAGTAAAGCTCAATTTCATAGCTTATATTCCTCGCGGTAAGTGGAGGAATCTCGCCTTCCAGTGCCGGACATTTTTTTTTTACAAATACAAATATCTTTATTTCAGACTACTATGGTCCATTGGTTAGTAATACAAACATTTAAAAAAATTATAGGGTTAGTAAAAAATAACACATGACTTAAAATAAATACTTTTAACACTAAAAAGTAAATCATGCACCCAATTAGAACTACGAGCGGATATTGTGTCCTAGAGATCTGCTCTCGAATTCATTCACTATCCGCACGTAGTTCTTCAATATGGGTGCATGCGGATCATCTGCCACAATCCTCAGGATGCTGTTGTCACTTCCCCTTACGCGAAAATTCCCCTTCTATAATAAATTATAGATGCAGCTTTTTTGCGAATGAGTGCCCGGAAACCGTCCGTTCTTGCTTGCGCAAACATCTCAGATGCACTACAAAATCGGGGAAGTTTCAGCATCATCCTGAATATATTATTAATTATTATATTGGATGCGAAGGGTGTTTAGGGATCCACTGACCTCCATTATGTATAATACGAGTAGAGATCAGTGCGAATAGCTGATCCACAGGCCGCCCGTGTACAGATTCTGACAGAACGCTTTAAAGAGTGTTACTTTAAGGCGAGCACTTACCTCAATCCGAAACGATAACCTTGCACACAACCAAAAACCAAGCGTGTATGCATCGCAATAAGATTCATTTTAGCTTAGCATAAAAATGCAATTCTAGGGGCGGATCTTCTCTATTTTTCATGTGTTTTTTAAATATCTTTCGAAATAAATATATTAAGAAACAAAATTGTTCGGTTCAGACCTTTTTAATATAGATTTTCACTTATTAGCTTCACCTGTATGTTTGTTTGTAACAGACTTCTTTGGGCGCTATTTTGACCCACTTTAAACTGCCAGATTTCGTTCAAACTTTGTAGATTTATCGAGGACCGATGACAATACACTAATTTGATATAATTATTCTATTTTTCAATTTGTATGTTTGTATGTTTGTTTGTAACAGACTTCTTTGGGCGCGATTTTGACCCACTTTAAACAGCCAGATTTCGTTCAAACTTTGTAGATTTATCGAGGACCGATGACAATACACTAATTTGATATAATTATTCCATTTTTCAATTTGCATGTTTGTATGTTTGTTTGTAACCGACTTCTTTGGGCGCGATTTTGACCCACTTTAAACGTCCAGATTTCGTTCAAACTTTGTAGATTTGATAAAATTATTCCATTTTTCAATTCGCAAAATTTTTTAGTTTGGTTTTGTATAAAAAGCGTGTTTTTAGTTTTTTTTAAACTAATATTTATTCAGATAAAATGTATGTTATCCTAGTTAATACTTATATTTCGATGATAAAGATTTTTGTCGGAGGTCAGTTTGTAAATTAATTACAGCCAAAGTATTACGTTTTTTTTTAAATGTTTATGGTTTAAACCCTTTTAAATATTGTGCTTTATATCTCATATATTTTTTTAATTTCGTTATATTGGAACTAGGTAAACCGGGAGTCAATAAATAACAAAATGGGGTTTATCCTCGCCTTAACTTCATCCGTACAACGTGCGAACCTGCGGGCCAGCATATTACCTCGAATTGCCAAAGCCCTCCGCTCCCATTCAATATCTAGATCATTTTTAAGGTCGTTGGTAAGTATATGGCCGAAATATTCAAAATGGAACACTCTGTTCAGCTCCTTTCCGCCGAGGCATATTGGAGGTATGGATTCGAGATATTTACCAGTGGCCTTAAAGATCATAATTTCACTTTTATTTACATTATACGTCATGGCGTGCGAATCAGCGTATCTCTCGCACACCTTCAACATCTCTCGAATTACTCTTGCAGTGGGGCTCAGCAATACCATATCGTCCGTGTAGCTAATGTTGTTAACGCTAACACCACCAACCTTGCATCCGACACGTATATTGCTGAGCTCCACTATGAGATCATTCACGTACAGATTGAATAGCTTAGGAGATGATAAGCCCCTCTGTCTCACACCGCAGTTCAACCTGTACGCCCTAGAGAGTTTATTGGCCCATTTTACGTGATTCGTCTGATTCGCATACCAGAAACGAAATATATTTATGATATCCACCGGTATATCCATGCTCTCCATTTTCTTCCAAAGTACATCATAAGAAACGAGGTCAAATGCCTTGGTCAAATGAAAGATCCAGAAAGCATGCGTAAACCGGTGTCCTACGGCTTGTATAGTATTGGACAGTACGCTTGAGACTCAAGATAGCACTTTCGGTGGACAGTCTAGGTCTGAATTTTTGACAGTATCTTCTTACCCTTAAACTTTCTCAAACTTTTCTTAAACTTTGAGGGTGTCTAGCAGTGGGAAGCAACTGTCAAAAATGTCCGGCACTGGAAGACGAGATTCCTCCACTTACTACGAAGAATATAAGCTATGAAAATGAGCTTTACTCCTTCTTGAAGGTCAGGTAGACTTTCAGAACTGGATACCTCCTAAAGTAACCGCGACCGAAACTCCATAGTTGCTGGTCATTCTAACCTCTGTAAAGGTCACAAACAGGTAAACTTTCAGCTTTATGAAAAGAAGGAAGGTCTGGCCCTCGCGGGCTCTTATTTTATGAGGAGTGTCAACTGGCCATTAATTTTGGTTGAGTGACACACCTTAAACGTTTCAATTTCAGTATTATAATACGAACAAGGAAATAAAAAATCTAAGTGATCCCCTTAAAACCACCACAAAAAAGATCACAAAGTCACCACAAATTAAGTTGTCAGGTGTAATAAACCTTTTCCAGATTAAGTCTATCGTTCGCGGGGATCTCGCCGATTTCACGGGGTTTGTGTACGGGATTCAAGGGACTCAGATCCTTACTAACTTTGCCAATGCGAATTATATGCAATTTGATAAGATACTTTGGAGCCTTGGAAAGGATAGTTTTTATTTGAGCAAAATAGACGGTTTCAGCGCAAAAAAACGGATTTCTGCTGTGTTCTTTCATTGCTAAAATTATCTCGTGCACCATCCCATATCGTACATTCAAGGTCACCGCAAAAGAAGCTATCAGGGAACTTTTTTAAACGTAATTACGATTTGGGTGAGGCCGCCAATTTTTGCTGATTTGGCACTGAATTTGCCTTGGTAGCGTAGATACTTCTACTAAAAGAAAAAGTGTCTACGCTACTCTACATACTAAAATGGTAGCGAATTTTTATTTCTGCGCTACCGTAGCGTTGAGAAAAACAAACTTATCTCTGTAAATAATACACAATGTGGTTTGTATTATAGTCCCAAACATGGCCCTTTTGACTACCCACATGATGCATTGATAGTTTTATGTGAAACAGTAATACTTACATTTGTGTCACAAAAACACTTCCTTTGAAAAAACTGTGTACACAGCCCGTCTGAGGTTCAAATGTGAACTGTCGAAAAATGGCGGATATTACGAGATTTTCTATATGAGTACGTGAAAAGTGAGCGTTGCCACCTCCCGATTTTACCTTCCCTAACACTTAACGATAATAATAAATGGGTATTATTGGTGACGTTTAAAAAGTGGGGTTGAATTGATATTTCTAACGATTCATTTGATTTAAAAAACTTTGCAAAGAATGCTATTTTAAAATACTATAAAAATTAGGTGTATTCATAGCATATCCGATTTATCTTCAAATCTGTCATACTTACTGCTACAGCGACAGTTGAAATGCACCGCTTCCACGGCGGACGATGGCATATTTTAAGCTATTTTCTTACCTTTTTTATGTTTAATTGTAAATATATTTTTAGACTATGGTTTGAACCAAAACAATTCTAATGCATTCTTGAGATTTTATTTTCTTCGTTAAATATTACCAAATCAGCAAAAATTGGCGGCCTCTCCCATTTACGACTCAGGAGTCAGGTGTAATTAACTTTTTCGAGATTAAGTCTATTGTTACTCAAGTGTAATAAACCTATTCCAGATGAAGTCTTTTGTTACTCAAGTGTAGTAAGCCTTTTCCAGAATCAGTCAATTATTACACAGGAGTAACAAACCTTTTTTAGAATCAGTCTATTATGTCTCATGTGTAATAAACCTTTTTCAGATTAAGTCTGACGTTCGCGGCGATCTCGCCGATGTTCACGGAATTCGTGCCGAGGGAAATGAGGGACCGACTCCTGCTGTTGCTGTCGGCCTTCAAGCCGCTGTCATCAATCGTGACCGCCCTCATGTCATGGGCGTTGCTCCCCCGGAACATCCATCTCGTAGTGGCTGGATTCGGTAATACACTTACTTATACATGAGGTGGGGTTGATTATAGCGAATATCTTTTACTTTTATCTATTTTTAGTTTTTCATGCAATTTATTCATGAGTATTAAGGGCCCTCTCTCCCTAAATTAGCAGATCGATTGTCTGTCAGTGTGAATATCGACGTAAATGACATTAAAGTAACATTCATAACAGCGCGCCTTGTACGGTGGCGGTTACGACGCTCGCCGCGTCCATGATAGGGCGAAATAGGAGAAAAAACCTTTTTAAGGCTTAATATAATACATATTTAAAAAAAGTAAAAAAACCAAATTATTAACTTATGTATTGCAAAGCAGTTGATATTTTTTATATATTCTTTTGATAAATAATGAAGGAGTAAAGTGGTTTCATTCAACGATTTGGAGGTGATTTGGTTTTTTATTTCTTTATTATGTGATACCGATAGAAAAAATATGGCAAAACCAAATTACGTATCATATCATGTAGATTACTAATTATTTTTTTCAGATATAATTTATCTGTTAATGCCGATGAAAAGTTGTTTCATCTGCACGCTTTTTTCGAAAGAGCAGCCTTAATACAAAATTATGACTTAAACGTAGTAATCGCCAAATTAAATGTTGGATGTTGGTAATATAAAGCTGAAACCCGCAACTCCGTTGTTAAGAAATTCGCGTGCGGAATATAGATAATTTGGGTCCTTCTCCGGAACCCAAAGTAACTCCATGCCAAATTTTATTTCCATCGGTTGAATGGTTTCAGCGTGGACATAAACAAACAAACAGATAGACACACTTTCACATTCATAATAACAGTGTGATAACAACAACTTAATGTTGTACTAAACTTAGTTTAGTCTGTTCACGCCAAAACGAGACAAAATGCAATTGCATTGCATAAAAGCAGTCCAAAATAAGTCTAATAGCGTAGCACTCTTCAGGAATTACTTGGAAATTTAGAAGAGATTACAGTGCTGATAATGTTTGTAAATTTAAGGAATGTATTTCAGCCTTGTCTTTTTCAGAGTTAAGAGATGAAGAAAATGTGGAAGTTACGTTCAATACATTTCACGATCAAATAGTAATTTTTTAAAAACTATGTTTTCCACTGATAAAACTACGTAATAACAAGAATAAACAACGAACATTATGGCTAACTAGGGGTATAAAGAAATCATGTTTGGTAAAAAGAAAAATGTATTAAAAATTAAGAATCTCAAAAATAAATAATTACAATACAAAACAGCGTCTAGTAAAATATAATAATTTATTAAAAAAATGTATACACAAATCAAAGCAAATACAAAAACTAAATATATAAATAATCAAAAAAATAAATGCAGAGCAGGGTGGAAGATAATAAATGAAAACTTAGGAAATAATAATGATGATAATGACATTGCATATATTAAGAAAGACATGAATGTGTATACTAAACCTAATGACATCTGCAAAATATTTAATGACTATTTTACCAATATAGGAAATATAAGGCCTAAAAAAGAAAAAAATATAAACGAAAACAAGACTTGTCCAATCAACATAAATAAAAACACTATTTTTTTACACCCTACAGATCCTCGTGAAGTTTATAATACAATATTATCTTTAAAGAATACAAACGCTGTGGGTTATGACGAGATACGAACGGACATTATTAAGAAGTGTGCAGTACAAGTATGCTATCCACTTGCCAAAATTATAAGCCAGTCACTAGAACAAGGTGTCTTTCCTAGCCGACAAAAAATTTCAACTATTAGGCCTTTGTTTAAAAAAGATGACAAAACCGAAATAAGTAATTACGGCCCAATAACTTTAATTCCAATTTTAGCAAAGATTTTTGAAAAAATCATGCTAAAACGTATAAAAAACTTTTTCAATTCAGAACACCTGCTGGCTAATGAACAATTTGGTTTCCGAGAAAATAGCTCTACTACAGAAGCCTGTTTTTATTTAAGCAAAATAATTCATGACAGTTTAAATAACAAAATACCTATAACGGGGATATTTTTAGATATGACTAAGGCTTTTGACTTAGTTAACCATGACATACTACTGGATAAATTAGAAAAATATGGAATAAGAGGAAAGGCATATGACTTGATAAAATCCTATTTAAGCAATCGGAAGGTATGTACAATAATTACAAAAATTGTCGGTAATTTTAAAAAAACTTACAAATCTAGGTATGCATATTTAGACATAGGAGTTCCACAAGGAAGTCTAATTGGTCCATTTCTTTTCCTGGTGTATATTAACGATGTCACTACGGCAACTAAACACCTTAAAATTCTATTCGTTGATGACACAACAATCTTGGTCAAATGCGAAAATATTTTATTTTATGAGCAAGAAATAAGAAATGCACTCAATGACATAATATCATGGTTGGTTAAAAATGACTTACAAGTTAATCTTAACAAAACTAAAATAATGCAATTTAAATATTACAATGCAATACAGATACCCAATAAAATCACTTACGACAACATTATTATAGAAGAAGTAGAATCATAAAAATTTTTAGGACTAATGTTTGACCAACACTCCAACTGGAAAGCACATGTTGACTATATTTGTAGCAAGCTTGACAAATTCGTTTATGCACTTCGACGCTTAGCAAAGACCGTGTCAATATCAGCAGCTCTTTGTGCATATCATGGATATGTGTCGTCAATCTTATCTTACGGTCTTATAATGTGGGGCAACTCTGTGGAGTTTGATTCAGTTTTCAAATTGCAAAAGAAGTGTATTAGGGCGATTTGTGGGGTAGGGCCGCTTGAAAGTTGCAAACCTTTATTCCAAAAACTGAAAATACTCACGCTGCCATGTATGTACATTAGAGACATGTGCATCTTTGTTAAAAAGCATCCAAAATATTTTGTACAAAACAAGGATAACAATGATGCAAAACGATCACAACGTTATCCCAATAAACTAATCATGCCCAAATGTAGCAGCAAAACGTTTCTTAAAAGTCCTTATTATATGGCTATTAAAATCTTTAATAACTTGCCAAAAGATTTACAAAAACTGAGCCTAATTCCTTTTAAAAGAAAACTAAATGAATGGCTTATATATAATTGTTTCTATGAAGTAAAGGATTTTTTCTGACAGTTCTCATAACTCTTTATTTAGTGACATATTGTGACATTTAGTAATGGTAATACTTCTACTTCTTTTCTCGACCTTTTAGATTAAATATATGACATTTGCATACTATTAATTTAGTTGAGTGATATGATCCTATAAAATTTTATTAAGAAGACCATATTGTACATGTCACTCTGGCAAATAAATCATTATTATTATATTAGCTGCTTTGAAGATAGTTTTATGTGAAGTTTGGTGTGAACAAGCTCAAAAGGGAAAAAAGTTAGTAATAGTAGATATGCACTAGTATTACTATGAGTCAAATTTTCTGCTTTCAATAACCGTTTCTCGTCTTTAAATACCGGTCAATTTTGTTCGTTACTCATACGCTCAAACACATCAAAATCACTATTTTAAAACGGCACTTTCAATTCTGGTCACGATTATGTCTGGCACGTGGCTCGACCTGGCCTTAGTATCGTTCTAACGACCATTCTGATCTATTTTACTTCTCGCATAGCCTCTATGTCTACGGCATAAGGAGTATTTTGGAGGTGATATAACTTTGAACGGAGTCTAACGAGACCGCTCAACGCCTCCGCAGAATTAGATTCCGAATCTCCCTGGACCAAGTCTTGGCGTTTATTACGAACCTAGAAACGTCTAGAGGCTTCTAGGATAGCCGCAATTGTTACACGTGGGTATACATACCAATAAATGTGAATGTCTGTCTGACACGTCACACGTCGTGTTTGATATGGACAAATTGAATAATGAGAATGGTCATCGAGATAGTTTTGATTCCAGAAAAAAGGACGGCTCCTTTTCGAAAAATGGATCCCACCAAAACATGAAATGTAAAAGGAGCCAAGCAAAATATTGCATAGCTGTAATACTTCTGTCGTAAAATGTTTTCAGATCACATTCGAGCCAAGCCTTCAACTTATTTTGTAATTTAAATCAACTTGGTTTTTGTGGTGGCTTGGCAATGAGCATTAGAGAAATAATATAATATATTGGGTACCATCGGCCACATGCGTCGTTACATGCTAGAACACTTTATGCTTGCCGTCTGTGTAAGTATGAACTCCTTCAAATATGCAGTTTTATATTAAATTTGTTTCTCTTGTGCTCATTGCCAAGCCACTATAATCTTATATTGTATTCCAGTGGTGCGTCAGGTTAATGTGACCGTGTTGTACTGTATATGTTTTTAATTGTAATTTTCCATCTTTTTAGCAAAAGATGGACCCGTGCGAGTTTCTTACGCCGGTTCTTCTCGACGGGTTAGTTCCCGAACCGGTGGTAGGCACCGTAGTATCGACGTTCGGTAATGTTTTTGTAAAAAAATTACTCCGAATAAAAATATTTTGATTTGATTTGATATATCTTTAAACGAGCAATTCTTGTATATATATATATATATATATATATATATACAAGAATTGCTCGTTTAAAGATATATCAAATCAAATCAAAATATTTTTATTCGGAGTAATTTTTTATTTTATATATATATATATATATATATATATATATATATATATATATATATATATATATATATATATATATATATATATATATATATATATATATATATAATTGGAATCTCGGAATCGGCTCCAACGATTTATATGAAATTTAGTATACAGGGGTTTTTACAAAATAAGTTGAAGGCTTGGCTTGAATGTGATCTGAAAACTTTTTACGACAGAAGTATTACAGCTATGCAATTTTTTGCTTGGCTCCTTTCACATTTCATGTTTTGGTGGGATTTCATTTCTTTTTTTAAGGTTTTTGTTTCTTTTCTTTTCAGGTCACGTTATAACTTTTCTGTACTTAGCTTGGTTCTCATTCTCTATCTTCTTTATATTATTTTTTGAGGCTTCGTTAGTTCTGAGTCGATTATTAATATTCATAATATATTTTGATATTATAAGTTTAAACACTAACGGATTTTGTCGCGGAGCACTTTTATTAATCCCGACGTTTCGGCTGCTTTACAGTGGCCGTGGTCACGGGTGGTCTTCGGGTAGTTAAAGAACTTCAAGAATTTGGACACCGGTCACCTCAGTCCACCCGTGACCACGGCCGCTGTAAAGCAGCCGAAACGTCGGGATTAATAAAAGTGCTCCGCGACAATATCCGTAAGTGTTTAAACTTATAATATCTTAAGTGATACTCGCGAAAACTTGAGAAAATATTATTCATATATTTTAATTGACTTTTAAGCTTTAATACTTGAAGGTGGTCATTTTTAGCATAGCGTTGAATACATAGCAGCACTGATGTAAGCGTCAACGTTCCTCGCAGGAAAGGAGCACACCTTATTTCATGTGATAACTTAAAACTCCCATATTACTAGTATATATCGAGCGAGTCAAGGGAGTGTATGTCTAACGTGACCATACGTCCCGCTTTGGGCGGGACAGTCCCGCTTTCAGACAGTCTGTCCCGCTGTCATGTCCCCCGCGAGGCCGAAATTGTCCCGCTTTTGCAAACAGACCAAACGACAATATAATTTAAAAGTATTTTTATGTTTGAAATGCCTGTGCAATGCCTGGAAGTAATAATACATACAACAAACGTGATCATTCTGCCATATTGTGCCAAATAACATAGAAATTATTGCTTCAAGTCCAGTAGTTCGAGAAAAGCCCTTTCAAATAATTTTTCCCGTTTTTTCCACATTTTCCTCTATTTCTTCGCTCCTATTAGTCTTGGCTTGATAAAATATACCCCAAAGCCTTCCTCGATAAATGGCGAGCTATCTAGAACTGACAGAATTTTTCAAATCACACCAGTAGGTAGTTCCTGAGATTAACGCGTTATAATAATGTAAGATAGGGACTTTGAAATACATAATTATTAAATATTCATAAATATTTGGGGGGGGGGGGACTCTGTATTTGTCCCGCTCGGACAAAAAAAATGGTCACGTTATGTATGTCGCAGTAATGATTGCATTTATATTTTAATCGAATTTAATTATTGTTTCATTTTTAACGTTGCTAATACTATTTTTTATTTAATCAATAACATTTCATTATAACAATTAATATGCAGTCGAAACTCATATTGTTCTTGCAAAGTTACAAACATAAAAATGTTTTCTTTTATATAATAAACTACAATATATTATTATTAAGTATGTACGATGCAAGCATCGCACATTCCTAGGTCAGCTGTCAGTATAATAATGAATACATCAATTTAGTAAATATCTCAATATTTGAACGATTTCGTAATGTTTTATCCGCCGCATCCGCGTCCGCGTCATCAGCCTTTTGGAAATCATCTACTTCCGAAGGAATCAAGGATCAAGAAAGACGTCGACGCAATCAATCAAGATTATTAATCAAGATTATCAATCAAGACTATCAATCATAATATCATTTATAACCAACGTTGGAATTTATATCATTATCAACTTTAACAAAGGTACACAATCATTATCATTTCTATCAATTCAAGCTTGAAATTTTAATCAATCAATATGGAATCATTTATCAATCAACAATCACAAATCATGGAGGAGATGAACAGGCTGTATCGGAACTACAAAAAGGATGGGCCTAGTCGTAAGACTGCCGAAGCTATCAAAAGCAAGATATTATGCACTCTGGATGGATACTGGCAAGATTTCCTAAACAATCATGAAAAAATATTGGAGTTCAAAAAACGTCATCAAGCGACTTAAAGATTCAAGCAGACGTACCATTTTATGAAATTCCTACAATCAACAAGATTTTTAATTTATCCATTCCGAACAAAGCAGATGTAGAAGAGTACAAGCCAAATGACAAGCTTATAACGCACATAAGGAAGCAAATAGAGCAGATGAAATCCGACGGTGTCTTCGGGGATCAATTATCCTATCATGACATCCATCATTACGTCGGTATTTATGTGGTCGCTGCTATATTGGTCGTAATAGCAGCACTCTCCATACGACGCTGCTTGAAACGTCGTCGTGACGGCGCGTTGATCGCGCCTCCCCCTCTCCACCTCGGGCGGGAAGCTGCACAGAGCAGGCAGCCGACACCGCCCCTAAAATCATCCAGCGAGCCTCAGCCTTGTGGGTCTCGTGCTCCCGAGCAACGGCATTCATCTCATCAGCATCAGCATCACCAAGGGACCAAGCGGGATACAACAAGCCACTACGCTACGGTTAACGTCCCTACAGCATTTGAATTTGATCGCATTTAATTTAATTTCATTTAAATTTGATCTCACTTAATTTAATTTTTCAAAATGTTTTTCTTTTTTTTATCTTCATCTCGCAGCCGGGAATATGTACGATGCAAGCATCGCACATTCCTAGGTCAGCTGTTAGCATAATAATTAATACATCAATTTAGTAAATATCTCAATATTTGATCGATTTCGTAATGTTTTAATTTTTGCTATACTCATCAGTATATTTATGTATATGTCACCGTAAGATTGTAAGCACCACGAGATTGTAATATGACGAAGTGATGGATTGTAAACAAACAGTTTTCCGGTGATTTTAAATTAATTATTTCGTATTCAAAATAACTTCAATTGCCTGAATATTTGATGTATAACATTGAATAAAGTTTAGATATATTTAAAGTGCAGTTTGAATCATAAATTAGGTTAATTTTAAGAACCAAACATTCAAACAGCACTTTAAATATATCTAAATTTTATTTTATGTTATACATCTCATACCATTTGGCATTGAAGTTATTTTAAATACGAAATAATTAATTTAAAATCACCGGAGAACTGTTTGTTTACAATCCATCACTTCGTCATATTACAATCTCGCGGTGTTTACAATCTTACGGTGACATATATAAAATGTGTCTGCTATAATACGCTATCATTATCTTACATCATTTGTCTTATATCATTATTATCATTTATCTTATATCAGTGTACCTTTGTAATGTGTATCTATTAATAAACAGTTATCATTTCAAAGCTGTTTCCATCATAAATCATCATTATCAGCGTGTAAGGTGTACAGAACCGTACAATGTATATTATTTTTCAGTTTTTCGGTTTCCCTTCCCAAAGGATGAAAACGGGACCCTATTATCAATAAATAATAAGTCTTCACTGTCTGTCCGTCGTCCATCCTTATGTCAAAAGGCTGGATCTCGAGAACCACCATAGCTAGGTAGTTGCAATTTTCACAAATTATGTATTTCTGGAATCGTTATAAAAGCTAATAGTCCAATTCAAATAAAATAAATTATTAATAGGGGGCCTCATACAACAAACACGATTTTTTCCCCTATTTTGCTCTATATCCATAATGGTAACAGTAAGGTTTTTGAAAATTTCAGAAAATACTCAGCTGTATATTAACTTCAATAATTAATAAAAAAAATAAATATGCTGTATTTATTATTTAATATTTATTAAATATTTGTATGGGAGCCCCCCTTAAATAATTTTAAGGGGGGCTCCCATACAAATTTACGGTACGGAGGCCTATGTACGCCAGTCCGACTCGCACTTGGCCGGTCTCATAATTTTTCCTTTCATTGTAAATAAAGACCTATCCGGGTACCAAATTTCAAGGTTCTAAGTCTGCTAGAAGTACCTTAGAATTTTGATGATCTATATTATGCCAGTGAGTGACAAAATGTAGTAACTTTGACCATCCGTAACTATTAAACTATTTATCGAAATTTCATATAATTTAGAGGTTAAGCTAGTTTTAATACTTGCTCCTAGTGACCGAAATTCTGAATCCATAGCTTTGTTAACATTGAAGATAAAGGGGGTGTGAAATAGCTGCGAACCGCTTCGAGAAAAGTATGGTACGGCCGTGCCTTTGCTAAAAAGCTTGGCTGGGGCACTACCGTGCCCCCAGATTTTGTCAAACAAAAGTAAGCAATGCATTTGAGATCCTTTTTTGTTGCGAGTGTTCTAGGGTGATGTAACTGCAAAATTTTATCAGGCTATCCGTTTACTTTGGCTCTGGTTTCATTAAAATAATTGTGTCAAGAAATGAGAGTGTACAAGTGAGAACATTTTGACCCAAGATTTGCTTCGTTATTGAGAGTGCTTGTCTCAAAGTTTTAACGTTTATTTTTAATTCTGAAAACCCACTCAATTAACTTACCTTAATTTGTTTTACAACTTTTATTCTCCATTACTAATTAAGAAAAAAATAAAGAAGTTCACAATAATCGCTTAAGTTTTGGTCAAGAAACCTGCGCAGACATACCTGCACAGGTGGACCTCTCCGATAGACCGTAGCATGTATGGCAGCCATTAGAGTATAATTACTGTATGCACTGTCTTATCCTTGTCTGTCAAGCGACTTTTTTTGACAAACAGGCAAAACATTGTATAGTGTATAAAATTGTTTATACAGTGTAAATATTTCTATTAGAGTATATTATATTGTAAGGGAAGAACTATGGTAAAAAACCGGCCAAGTGCGTGTCGGGCCACGCGCAATTTAGGGCTCCGTAGTACCGCTAGGTTTTTTAAATTTTTTGTATGGTCAATGAATGTACATTATACACTACTAACAACATCATCTCAGTTACTTTCAAAGGAATTTGTACGAAAAGTTCCTTTATACTTCGTCGAATACATTTTTTTTAGTTGATCAACTATTACTCAATAATTTATGAAGTCTTCTTAGCCGTAATAGTTTTCCTTTTAAATTCAGCATATTTCCTACTCCCGTGAATTTTTTCACATTTCTAGAAGCAACCGTTTAGCTAGTAGAAAGGGTAAGACACTGGACTCTAACGATTTTTTCCACTTTAAAACTTAATATTTCACAAACGGTGAAAATAGATACCGTATCTATTTTTTTAAAACTATTTATTACACTGTGATATTATGATGTATCATATTTTTTTATGTTTTGTGCCGTACGCAGTTTGGACTTTACTTATTACCTTATTACTTCCTAAACTAAATTTTCATTTCAGAACTTACGACACAGGTTATCCTAGTGTAAGGCCTACAGTTAATGGTTTTAGTAATTTAAGTAGCAAAAATTGACACTGTAATAACATTCTGGAAATTCTGTATGTTTTTGCTGAAATAAAGAATTTTGTTTTCAGTTCTCCACGCGTGGAACATCTATCTATACGTGTGTTCTATGTGGAGTATCATCGCTGTGGTTCTGTACTATCAGCTGCCTGAAAGCCCCAAGTTCCTGTTATCTCACGGTCAGGAGAGCCGGGCGTTAGAGGTCTTACGGACGATTTACACGACGAATACGGGCGAGAGTGAGAAAAACTTTCCTGTAAGTATCTTTGAGGTCATCTTAAACATGGATATCAAATACAAATACAAATATTTATTTACCAAAAAATTTTAACATAATATGCGATAACGGATCCCCACACTAGGCGATGCCTGTCCTGTGGGGACGAAACGAAGTTACTATAATAGTGAGTTACATTTTTTTATAATAATTAGTAATATAATTACAATAAATTCAAAGTTGTTTTATTGATGTTATTAGTGTGTGTGTGTGTGTGTGTGTGTGTGTGTGTGTGTGTGTGTGTGTGTGTGTGTGTGTGTGTGTGTGTGTGTGTGTGCATGACTTTATTCCATAATTTTGATCAAATTTTCAGTTTCCTCGTACGAAATTCCAAGAAGAGTATCAAAAAGAACAGTCTTAGCTTTCATAAAAGATAACTTATCAATTTGGCATAATTTAATAAGGTTATTGTATATATAAGGCAAGAGAAACAAGCCAAATTTTTGAGCGAACGAAGTTTTGACGGCGACTGCGGGAACCCTAAAAGACCTGGTTCATTCTGCTTTTACAATATTATCTAACACTTTAAATGGTTTGACGCAGTTATAATGCCTACCACACCGATTTTTGCAAGGATAGTCGACTTTAAACAATAAAGTCGACTATTAATTGTTGTTTTACAAACACAAGATCTTTCTCTTTCCTTCTTTTACTCTCATAATAAAGTGGGACGAAAGACCGACTGGCAAGAGATGTGATGTTTAATTCCGACGCACTCATCATCTTTCTTGTCAGAAAAATCAGGTGCTCAACCTGCAGCTAGAGTTTCGCCAATGCGGGATTCAAACTTCATGACTTCCGATCCAAGAATCACTCTCAAGTCTAAGCCAGGGGATCAAATTCCAAAAATTATTGATTTGACTGGGTTGGTAAAAAGTAAGAAATATGTCGTTTAAAGTTTTTAAACTTATATTATGAGAATATTATTTAATAAAATCCGTACTGGACCAAAGCATTTGCTCCAAATTATTAAAGATGGCAATGTGCATTGTGCAATCCTTGTTGAAAAAAAAGACGGGTTGCACTCCGGGAGTGCCGGCAGAAGTGAAAACTTGATTATTAACGTTGTGCATAATTTATGTAACCCATTTTTTATGAAAATTGATTAAAAAATAATAATAATAATAATAATAATAAAAAAATTATCGTTTTAATTAATTAATCGAAATCCTTACAATCGATTAAATTTTTAACCCATTTTTTAAGAAAATCGATTTTTAAAATCGAATCGAAAGTCGAAAAAAAACAATCGATTGTTCGATTAATCGATTTCGATGTTACAACACTACTTTCCAACCGTCCTACGTTTTTTCCTTGGTTTTTCGATCAGCATGAGAATCTGACGCGAGTTTCACAGTTTTTACCCATCCCACAAAAGTGCTCAACGCCGCTAAAGAAGTTTTCACTTCAATTAGCTAGTTTATGTTTTCGTATTTTAACTTTTATTTCATTTAGTTAGAATCTAAACTCGAATGAACTCATGATTTAGAGTTTAGACGTAATCGCCAAATGTGTCGTTGCATTTTATAGACTCTGAATCCGTCTAAGATGTCGTAAAATCTGACTGAAAATGGGCGGGGGATCATTTCAGACTATCAGGCGATCGTCAAAGCAAAAGCATAGTCGGATAACTTCCTTCACTATAGTTTATAGCTGGTCGCTTATCCAGATTTTTATCTACTTTTATCAGATGCTGATATTATGGGTATTCTAAAGATTTTTCAGAAAAAAGTAAAGTATTGTTATTTTAGCGGCTACCACTATGGTTCTGTAAAGAAGAGAAAGCTTGAGCATTATAAATAGAGAAGCAGCGTTTACTCTAACAATAACAGTTATTGCAATACGGAACTGTCACCTTATCACTAATTCCTGAAATCGGTAGCTAAGAAACAATATCAGCCTTAGGCCCAATTTCTGTTAATTGATATGAAAAACGAAATTAACTTTAACAATCGTTGGTGAAATTGGGCCTAAGGCTGGATTTATATCCGTCAGCGTGAACGAGCGGTTTGGCCGTTACCCCGCGAAATCACAAGCAAACGATATTTTATTTTAAATAGCGGCTCGGTTGCGCTGTCATTAACATACGATTGCTTGTGTTCTTGCAGTATAGCCGCCAGACTGGGCGGACGCATATAATTCGAGCCTTTTTTGTTTGCAGATTAGTTTATTAACTACAACTGGAACGCACACAGACCAGAGCATCAAGAGGCGACTAGTAAGAGAGTTGTCTGAAGTGAAACATCTCACCCACGGCCCGTTACTGTGTCGACTGTTGTTGTTCGCCGTGATTACGTTTGTCTCTTTGTCTACGTGAGTATTTTTATACTGAGTGTAGTAATAGGGATTATTACATATAGGTTAGAACTGAGGGCTCTATGCATTAAGAAATACATTGTTTGTTCACCAATTTGTAAGGACTTTTGTGAACCATAAGTTCTTCTAAAAATAAGTTTTAGTTTTAAGAGGTATATGAACCTAAAAGACCGCGTTAGGAGGCTAGGCTTATAGGGAAAACAGGCATAAGGAATCATATACCAGGAGGCCGATCGACCCAATTGGACTGATCACAGGCCGACCTGACAGAACTCGTGGTCACACGAGAATCTATAAACGAATATTATTATATTGATTGTTTATTTTGTTTCTCGTCAAAGTTACATAATTTTTTCCTTTGATATTTTCAAAGACATAAATTCCCTTCCTCGTTATCTTTTCAGGAAAAGTTCAAGAGGAAAATATTTGTGGAATAACATTTGGTATTATTATGAGTTCTCTAGCTATTTGCGACATCATAAACAAAAACTTTCTGAGTTCCGACCTTTTTATTATATATTTAGAAATATCATAAATACGAAAGTATGTCTGCCTGTCTGTTACATATTCATGCTCGTGGGTGCAGTGGTGTCACTGAACCAATTTTGCTGAAATTTTGGTATTGAGATACTTTCAGTCACGGAAAAGGAGTTAGGGTAATAATTTTTATCTAACGGAGTTGTGAGCGTCGTCTAGTATAATATTATAATCTCTAATATTATAATAGATATAAATAAAATTCTCGTGTCACGGTGTGCGTGGTTGAACTCCTCTGAAACGGCTCGACCGATTTTCGTGAATCTTAGCGAGCATATCGGCTAGGGTGGAGAATCGGACAATATCTATTTTTCATCCCCCTAAATGTTAAGGGTGGTCCACCCCTAATCATTATTTTAGACAATATTTTTATTTTATTTTTTTATGATACAGCATACAAAATACATGAAATAGTTTATATGGCAAAACAACGTTTGCCGTGTCAGCTAGTTTAATATAATATTCTCGTGTCACAGTGTTTGTGCGCGAACTCCTTCAAAACGTCTCAACCGATTTTTGAAATTTTGTATAGTACATTCGTTAGGCCTGAAAATAGGTTCTTATCTGAGTTTTATATTGATACTAGAAATAATTTATAATATGGCAAAACAACGTTTGCCGGGTCAGCTAGTATAATATAATATTGTCTGTATTTTAAAAAGATAAAACCGACTTCAAAATTTTACGTAATTGAAATTTAAAACTCCCTATCTCCAAAAGTACTGAACCGATTTTGATGAAACTTGCACTATTCCCTAAGTTGAACAATTCCTAGTACAACAAAAAAAGAATTACTGAAATCGGAATGGTAGTTCCAGAGATATACGAACACAAACATACACAATATTACATACATACAAACACTTTTGAAATTTGACACATTTGTTCAGACGCTGATATAGACTAACATATACGAAAATTAGGCAGTTCTGGAAATATTACGTACATACGCGTTGAATTGATAACCTCCTTTTTTGAAGTGTCGGTTAAAAAACCAAAGGTTTGCTTGCATGCATTAACTTCCAAAATTAATGCATGCAAGCAAACCTTTGTATGTTAGTAATATGGTAATATTATGTATGTTAGTTTTAAGGTATTTATTATATACTTAATTAATATGTAATATGTTAGATTTAAGGTAACTGTTATATGAGCCTTTGATGCCCGAAATAAATGATTTGATTTGATTAGAAAATTACCAGATTGATTTCGATGAAATTTGGCACAGATAAATAAAGACTGGCAAGTTTTAATTTACTGTTCCTTTACAGATTCATGTCATTAAAATTGTGGTACCCTCAGCTGTCGACAACCATAGAGAACTACCATCAGGAGCACGATAAGGCAGCTGGGTTCTGCGAAATGTTACAGTATAGAAAACAAAAAGCTAACATCACATTAGAAAATCATACAGTTCAAACCGATACTTGTATACCGGTAAGTTATTTTTAGATAAGTTCAGTTACGCAGTGATCAGTTTTTAGGGTTCCGTACCCAAAGGGTAAAAAGAGATTATTAAATTTTACTAAGACTTTGATGTCTGTCTGTCCGTCTGTCTGCCCGTCTGTCTGCCCGTCTGTCTGTCCGTCTGTCTGTCTGTCCGTCTGTCAGTTATCTCAAGAACGGTGATATAGCTAGAGAGTTTAAATTTTCACGGATTATGTATTTCTGTTGCCGCTATAACAACAGATACTAAAAACAAAAAAAAAATGAAACTACAAGTTACGTAGTAATTTATTATAGTAATCTGTGCTATAAGTCCGATTCAAGTATTTTCTTTGAATGTATTAGATATTGTTTAACTTTAAGGTATGCTGAAAGTTTCATCAAAATCAGTTTAAAAGTTTTTAAAATGAGGAATTTCAAGTAGAGACTTGTTGATGTTCAAAAAAAACTTTGTTCTTTTCAGCAAATCAGCGGCAACGAGACTTATTTGAACGTCATACTAATGGGATTCATATCGCTTATATTCCTTGGAATATCAGTGCTTCTAGTTGACAACATTGGTCAAAAACTTCTTATGTTTATATCCTTGATATTAAGTGCAGTGTGTTCCATATCTTTATATTGGACAAACTCTTCTATAAAAATCGCTATACTTTTTTCGGCCACTTGTGGTTTCCTCCAACTAACGTTAAGTCTTAAAAACAGTATCTTAGTCCAAGTTTTTCCGACAACATTAAGGTAATCTATCTCTTTCTTTATGCTTTATATTTACTCTTTCCTTGTGTAGTTTTACCTCCCTTTAGAATTTAGATGATAGGGTGATAAACTATATTTAGAACTGAACCAATATTATGTTAGAGTGTTACATACATTAATATTAGTTTTTGTTTTGTTCAAAATTAAAGTTATTGCTTTTATACTAACTATACAGGGTGCAATTAAACCTTCCTGCCAAGTTTTGATATATTGATCCTTGTTAGAAATAAAAATACACGTATTTTTTCTTTTATAATCACTCAGTACTAAAATGTCGAGAAATAGCTTCCGAAAGTTATCCTAAAAAACACTACAATTAATGGACCCAATGCGTCGGCCGCGCGTGACGTGCCCCCACGCGCACGCCTCATCCCGCGTCACGCCCTCTCATTCCCCCGCGCCGCGAGTGACCATTCTGCAATGATTTTAAATGGGATAAAATATGTCATTGAAAAAAAAAAACACCCAATTTTTTTTGGTTAAATGGACTTCCCTAATGATACCTAAGCCCTGGAAAAAATTTGCCAGGAAGGTTTAATTGCACCTGTATATTGTCACGGGATCCAAAATTTCATTAACTAATAAAAAACTTGTGTACTTTTTTTAAATAATGAAATAAGAATGTAAGGAATGATTGGCCATCCATAATATGAACATCACATAAATCATAGTACATGAAGCACCCTTGCTCCAAGCTATCTCTCATTTTCCTCAATTCCCATCTATAAAGAGGTTTTATTAGTAGTTTTAACACCGACTCAACTCAACCTTTTTTATTTTTCAGAGCACTCGCAATATCTATAGACGTAATAGTAGGTCGGGTTGGATCACTGCTGGGCAACATTGTATTCCCCGTACTACTCGAAATGGAGTGTATGGCTCCTTTTATAACGGTTTCCACTGCCACCTTGTGTAAGTAAAGTAAAGGCCTGCGGGGCTAAAATGGTCGCTTTGGAGAATAATATTATGATTATTTTTTTTTTAAATCGCACAATGGTCACCCTGCTTGTAATTCATATCTATACTGTACTCGGCGAAACATGGCGGTAGCGGTCATTGACTCCCTGTCAAAAACTTGTAATTTAACTATACAAAGGCTCAAAGCCGCGATTGACAACATCTGAGTGACACTTCATTCATTGTCATTGTCAATCGCGGTTTATAAAGAAAATTACAAGTTTTTGACAGGGAGTCAATGACCGCTACCGCCATGTTTCGCCGAGTACAGTATAGTAATTCGTACTAATTTGACTTTCGTCAGTTTGACAGTTTTGACAATTCATTTGCGGAATTGATTGAGAGGAATCGCTATGCGACCATTTTAACCCCGCTGTTCAGACCTTACGACACGAGACTACACAATATGACGAAAACAGTGATTGAGCAGATTGTGACTATACTCTGGTTAACAAGTGCCATTTTCATCAAAACCTGATCTCATGCACCGAAAATTATGATTTTGATCTCATTCGATTCGGAATACCATCTACAACCTACTATCAAAATTCCAAGAGGGGCTGAAAAAAATGCAAAAGTTATAAACAGTTAGTAAACATAAAAAGAAGGGTTTGGTTTTTTTTTAATATTTCAAAAATTATTTGAGATAATCAAAATTTGAAAATAGATCCTTAAAGAGCAGGAAATTTCATAAAAAAAATCTAGATCCTGGAACCTTATCAATAATCCTTATAGCTTCAATTGAGTGGCGAAAATAACGGTAAAAATGCGTGGTTCGGGTTTCACGTGATTTGCCGCAATCTGCTACGTGAACTAAAAAAATATTTTAAGTGGTTAAATATCAATATTAAGGAATACAAAAAATTTGAGTTCTGAGTAGACATATCAATAAACAATAATCCGTTAACAAAAATAAATTATCACAATAATTTGTTTAATTATTTTATTATTATGCTTTTCTTAATTTGTTAATAGTCACCATTTTAATGTTAATATAAAACGCTGATTATTTCAAAACAAGAAATCCAGATTTTTTAAGATTAGCTCAAAAGAATAACTTTTGAGCTAATCTTAAAAGGCCTTATAAGAGATCCCCGTTGAAAAAATTCAATTTTTTTATTTTTTTACTTCTTTATTAACATTCAAAGGCATTCCAAAACTAGTCATGTAAATAAAGCAATTATTACGGTATTTTTATTTCCAATTTTTGTTACTATTTTATTTTGTTATTGTTAGAAGCCAGATGACAATATATATTTTTTTATTTATAACTAATAAAATTTAAATAATAATTTCTATTGATGAAAAAACCTTAATTGCTTTATTTACATGAAAAATTCATGAATGCCTTTGATTGTTCATAAAAAAGTGAAAAATCAAAACTGTTGAATTTTTCCAACGTATATCTCTTCTAAGCCCTTTTAAGATTAGCTCAAAAGAATAATAAATTATTCTAGATTTCTTGTTTTGAAATAACAACAAAATGGTGACTATTAACAAATTAACAAAAGCATAACAATTAAACAAATTGTGATAATTTATTTTTGTTGACGGATTATTATTTATTGATATGTCTTCTTAGTACCCAATTTTTTTCATTTCATTACATTAATCAGTTAAAATATATTTTTAGTTCACGTGGCAGATTGCGGCAATTCACGCGAAACCCGAACTACGCGTTTTTACCGTTACTTTCGCCGCTCAATAAAAGTTATAGGGATTATTGATAAGGTTCCAAGATCTAGGACTTTTCTTAGGAAGTTTCCTGCTCTTTAAGGATCTATTTTCAAATTTTGATTATCTCAAATAGTTTTCGAAATATTAAAAAAACACCAAACCCTTCTTTTTATGTTTACTTAATTGTTTATAACTTTTGCATTTTTTTTCAGCCCCTCTTGGAATTTTGACAGAATGTTCTAGATGGTATTCCGAATCGAATGAGACCAAAATCATAATTTTCGGTGCATGAGATCAGGTTTTGAGGAAAATGACACTTGTGAATCAGACTACTATAGGGAATATTACGCAAAGGTCGTATAGCAGACGGCACTACTGGCACATGCAGTGAACAATCCGACCGAAAACCGACATGTTGCACATATCGTAATATTGATGGAAACGTTGTCAAACGTCGAACAAAACTTTTTGTTTACTGACTGTACTGGTGCTGCCTCTGGCGTGAAAACATTGCAGTAATATATCCTATACATTGACGAAGGGTTGATTCAGACCGCAACGCGACGCAAAGATGCATTTCTATATGGATTTGACAGATTCACAAGACGTCTCACGCAATTGAAATCTATCAAATCCATATAATTTGTATGGATTTGATGGATTTGATCGCCTCGCCTCGTCGAGTTGCAGTCTGGCCTTGTACCATGAAACTGTATTGAGACTCAAATAATCGGACGAGAATGCCGTGTCCTACTCTAACAAACGTGAAATGACGTTGTTAGAGCAGGACGCGGCATTCTTGTCCGATTGTTTGAGTCTCAAAACAGTTTCGTAGTAGGCCTACTGAATTGACCCGAAAGTTCAAATATAAGGCGAGGCGCGATGCGACTACAAAATTATAACGAAATGGTCAGCCGCATCGCATAACAAAATATGACAGTGTGCGTTGCTACTCACCACGCTACGCCTCGTGGACCAGTGGTTCAGAGCATGGATCTTGACTCGGAGGTCGTGGGTTCGATTCCCGCGTTGGAAACATGTTATTTTCCAAGTTTCGTTAGGTCAATGCAGGCTGATCACCTGATTGTCTGACAAGTAAGATGATCCATGCGTCGGATGGACATGTAAAAAGTCGGTCCTGCGCCTGACCTCTCGCCAGTCGTGTCGGTCTTCCGTCCCACTGGGTTATGAGAGTAAAAGGAATAGAGAGTGTTCTTGTGTACTGCGCATACACTTGGGCACTACAAAATTACTCCTGCGTAACTGGCCTGGTTTCAATGAAACCGGCCACCGTCACCGAAACCGGTGTGGGAGTTATCATTATATTATTACAACGCTACGCTTCTCTACGCAGCGAAGCGGAGCTCTACGATTTGTCGTCGTAGCGTTTTGTTACGGTGTAAGCTGACCTCAAGTCTTAGCATAATTGAGTTTTCGAGCTATGTCTTTTGCTGTTATCCTTCACAAAATATTTCCCTTCCAGTTTTCAACTGAAGTGTACTTGAAATATTTTAAGTTTTGTAAACAAGGTATATTCTGAAATTGACACTAACAAAACAAGATCTTCTTTGAAATCCTCGAGCATGAGTGATATTGTTTGAATAAATAATGATAACATTATTTTTCTGTTTACAGGCGTTGCAGGTCTCACCTATTTCCTCCAAAATCCAAAACGAACAGGTGTAGAAAAATAAACAAGCCACAAAAGTGATTAATTTTTTCTAATAATTTAATTGTTTCATTTATATTATAACTAGATGACGCCCACAATTCGTTTATCGCGCGGGAATCGTACATTTTTCCGGGATAAAAAGTATTCTATGTCCTTTCCTGGGACTCAAAGTATCTCCATACCAAACAGGAAAATCGGTTCAGCGGTTTGGCTGTGAAGAGGTAACAGACAGACAGACAGACAGACAGACATATTACAAACTTTCGCAATTATAATATTTATAATATATTAAGTACTAGCGACCCGCCCCGGCGTCGCACGGGTATAAAATATATAGCCACTGAAAACATGATTAAAATCGATAGCCTATGATCCTTCACGTGGTCTACTTCTTATCTGTGCCAAATAACATAATAATCGGCCAATTGCGAGTCAAACTCGCGCACGAAGGGTTCCGTAGACCGTATCGCGGTTATAGAACGAAAAGAGGCAAAAATTGTGTTTTTTGTCCCCCCGTAATTATTTATTTTATTTAAATTTTATTATTTATTATTGAAGTATAAATACAGCTGAGTATTTTGTGTACATTTCAAGTGCCTACCTGTTGTCATCATTGATACCGAGCAAAAATTTTTTGAAAACTCACGTTTGTTGTATGGGAGCCCCCCTTAAATATTTAATTTATTTTGTTTTTAGTATTTGTTGTTATAGCGGCAACAGAAATACATAATCTGTAAAAATTTCAACTTTCTGGCTATTACCGTTCTTGAGTTACAGCCTGGAGACAGACGGACAGACGGACAGACATCGAAGTCTCAGTAATAGGGTCCCGTTTTTACTCTTTGGGTACGGAACCCTAAAAATTGCTCCAGTAGTTCACGAGATAAGCCCTTTCAAGTAATTTCCTCCGTTTTTTCCACATTCTCCTATTAGTCTTAGCGTGATAAAATATAACCTATAGCCTTCTTCAATAAATGGGCTATCTAACACTGAAATAATTTTTCAAATCGGACCAGTAGTTCCTGAGATTAGCGCGTTTAAGTTAGCCCTTTCAAATAATTTTCCCCGTTTTTTCCACATTTTCCTCTATTTCTTCGCTCCTATTAGTCTTAGCGTGATAATATATAACCTATAGCCTTTCTCAATAAATGGGCTATCTAACACTGAAAGAATCATCAAAATCCGTTGCGTAGTTTTAAAGATCAAAGGGAACAAGGGACATGAGGGGAAAAAAAGCGACTTGTTTTATAATATGTATAGATTGACATGGATATCTGTTACATGTTATGGACGGTTGATATTCGCAGTCTTTCCCTTAGGTGCAGGGTGTGCGTTGCACACGGGTGCCGCGGTCCTAGGGACGCCGAGCGCCGCTCGCAAATCGGCGCCCGCCCGCGTTGGCCTGACCAACGTAAAAAGAACTCCAGTTTGCATACATTTTGTGAAGCATCTGGAGCTCTTCTTATTATATGTATTTTGTTGAATTACAACAAAGCAAGGCGCGCCACGAGCGCCTCGGCTTTTGCAATATAAATATAAACTTTATTTTTCAACGTGAAATGAATATTAGAACACATAAATGAAGATTATATTTGTCGTCAAGATGGGAACCAAAATGAGAGCCGCACAACTCACGTCAGGATAGTTTATATGCGTAAGTGCGGTTTCGCCGCTAAACCACAAGATCACAAGCAAATGACGGCGCCCTTGCGGTTACACCGGGCACCGTGCAGCCTACGCCCTCCGTGCCTCCTTCTCATGGGATATCTGCGTATTAATTTACTTCCCGCTCTCTTCATGCAGCCTCCGTTTGCAACATAACAGTTTCGCAGAGGGTATAAGCTACTGCCTCCCAATAAATAGTAAAGTCCAATCCAAGGACGGCACAAAACTCAGCCCGTTGTTCAGCCCAAGAATGTTCAATCGTCTTTCTCAGGCTGTGATGGCACCTAGGCGATGTTTTACTTCTATCCGTATGGTTTAGGTAATGACCGAAGATAAGGGCGTTCCTTGAATGTGCTATCCACTGTTGTAGTACCGACCGGGTTGCTTTCACAGTTCGGCGGCCGGCAGTTGGGGAAGCCATCTGGTCTTGCCAGGTGCTTATTGTAATGACATGCGCCTGGTGGCACTTTTGGGTTGCCAGGTCTGGTAGCACCCGTTCTTCTCGCTTTTTAAAGCTGTGTGTTGATACACCCTCTGACAACACGCATGCTACCAGATCCCACGGAGGGGACCCTGTCAGCGCCAACGCCACTTCGCCAGCTAACGGTTCGGTAGCAGCGTAGTATCCGCAGCGCTAAAGCATGCTGCGGGCTTCTGAGCAGCTGTCTATTCCGGGTGTCTATGTGTTCCGCCCAAACTGGACTGCAGGACCCCTGTATAAAGCCGTCTGCAGTTGGGCCCTGGACGTCAGAATTTTGCAGAATGCAATTCAGGGCCATGGCCATCTTCTTCAGTTTTAGTGCCAATCGACGAAAATGAGGGATATTAAAGATCCATTCAGAATCAAGGACCAAACCCAAGCACTGCATTTCAGCGCCGATCGGCACACTCTCCTCCACATCTCTGCGATGCGCATTGCGCAGTGATGCTTCCGCGGGGGCGGTGCTTCCGGGGCCCATGGAAAAACATGGCCTAAGTCTTTTCGACTGCGACTCGCAGCCCCAACGCTTCTATAAGCGCCACAACCTGAGACTCACCCACTCTCGCCAGGCATATTGTCTCCTCAAACATGTCTCCGTGGGCCAGCATGTATTTGTCGTCTGGATAGCAGACCAAACGTAGAACACGGAGATGGGCCGTTCGCAGGATGCAATGGTAGCCGATGTTCCACAGAAGAAGGCCAAGAACAGACCCCTACCAGATCAGACCACCTCAAAGTCATTAGAATTTGAGGTGGTCTGGTAAAAAAAAGTATTAACTTTTAGGCAGTATAAGGGTCTCACGGCTCACCTCATATTTATTATGGTCATAGACAGCAGGTCATAGATGGCATTCATTATATTCTCTATGCTAGAGAGTTGAAATTCCCAGATAACAGATTAATATGTGATACTAAAAGCAACATAAATTAAATATTTAAGGATACAATCCCATACAAGAAATGTGATTTCTTTGACCATTAAGTATATTAATAACGGCTACACTTAGGCACTTGTAATATTCACAAAATACTTAGCTCCCATAAAAAAAAAACATAATATTTTGCTTATCTTTGCATTATAATCATACGGAACCCTTCGTGCGCGAGTCCGACTCGCACTTGGCCAATTTTTTTGACCGACCCGCTAGGGGGCGCTAGGGTAATTTTTGGACACGGGCGCCACACGCGCTAGAGACGGCCCTGGATATTCGTGCGCGAGTCCGTTCGCACTTGGCCGATTTTTAAACCTTCTCAAAATGATGTATACAAAACATCGTTTGCTGGGTCTGATAGTGTTAGTATAGTATTCTCGGTATATATAGTATATCGGTCGCCAGCAAAAAGGCTATAATTTCATAATCCTTATTCCGTGTAAAACTTTCAACATTTTTTCCGAAACATTTCGCTCGCTCCACATCTAAATTATACTCCAACAGTATATTAGCATACCGTAACAACGTAGAATTATTCATATTATTGTTTGGTTTTCATTGTTTTCGCATAAAACTCCGAATACGATTCTGAGCTGTGTATAAAATTGGGGAAATAACAAAACAATATATTTTCAACTGTTTGCTATTCAAGATGGCGCATAATAAAAGAGAGCACAACAAAATCTATGTATTCTATACAAATTGTAGACAAAACATTTTAAATTTAATAAAAGAATATGACCTTGTTCCGACACCGCAAAATGATCACTGAATATCTGTGCTCAATATCTGTTATATAACCAATCACAATGCCTAAATAATCTGGTCTAGCTCCAACCTAGTCTAAGTTCTATCAAACGGCAAAATAGTATTTTAATTGACTACAATTTACGAACGACTAATGCAATAAGTGAATTACAACTATTTACATTGGCTTTACATTTTATGATAATACTAGTTAACAACCGCAAAAATTAGTTTATCACGATTCGCGTGAGAACCAAAGATTTTTCCTGGATAAAACTATCTTATATTCTTTCCCGGGACTCACAGTATATTTATACCAAATTTTAGCAAAATCAGTTCAGCTGTTTGCGCGTAAAAAGCTGGTAACAGACATACATACGTACAGACACACTTTCGCTGTAATACTATTCTGTATAAGTTAAATACTTGTGACAACAAACTGTGTGCTTTTCCCATCTAAAATGACGAGTTTTAAGGCCTTTATTAATAAATCTCTCTCATACTCCGACTCAATAACAGTCTTCGTCAATTCGCTCTCAGCGTCTTGAGATCATACCTAAGTATTGTTATTTTGATATCAATAGCGTGTAGCACTTAAGTCAAGGTGTTATCAGACAGCCTCTCAAGTTTCAACAGTTTGATAGCAGAGTTTAAGAGTCCGTATACGAAATTTTGCCGATTTCGCTCATTTAACAGACGTGATTTAACAGTTAAAATACAGTATTTCTATAAGTTTTAATGCACAACATGTAAGTTCATTTCAATTATAATCTAATGTTGCAGCTAGATTTTTTATTTTTTTTAAGTATCTTTAAATAATCCAACTCAAACCCGCGACAGTTTTGTGATTTTTGCTGTAAAAGGTTTAGAATATCACCTTTTTATGGATTGTATTGACGTCTTAACGGTATGAAAAAAATACAATGTACTGTTGAGAAAGTCATCTATACAATGTTGGAATTACTTTTTACCACTTTAATATAAAAAACCCTTTAAAAAACAGAATACCTATAACTGCCCGCTAACTTGGTGATCGTCCTTTTTCACCTGGCATATGAAAGACGGGCGTGAGTGTGAAGAGAGCAGTAGAAAAGATAGTACGGGCTCATAATGCAGAGTTTCGTTTATTAATGCACTAGCTGTTGCCCGCGACTTCGTCCGCGTGGACTTCAGTTTATAGCGCGCGGTGTCAATAAAATTGGTGTCAAATTTGAAAGCTTTTTAAAACCCTGGTACCCCTTAAATCAAAATACCCAAAAAGAGCTGTGCAGTGTGCACATAATATTTAATTTTTTAAATTAAGTAAACTTTATTTTAAATACCAAATTTAAAGCTTATTTAGCCCCCCATTAAACAACTTTAGCATGAGCTTTACCCATTTAAACTATTTATCATTGGTAGGTTTAAGGTTACGTCACTGCATAGATAAAGACGTACTGAGTAGTAAGTTATATTAATAACATGTATAACAATCGAAAGAACGTGACACGATATGGTGCCACCTCTTATAGAAAGACTTATGAGCAAGCGATAGCGAGATGTAGGCGACTCTTAGCGCCATCTGTTATGAATTTTTGGAACTAACTTAATTTGAACAAATTTACGCATTTTCACCCCCTTACAACCCCTTTTTCCAGTTAAAAAAATAGCCTATGTCCTTTCTCAGGCTTTAGACTATCTGTGTACAAAATTTCATTACAATCGGTTCAGTAGTTTTGGCGTGAAAGCGAGACAGATAGACAGACAGACAGACAGACAGACAGACAGACAGACAGAGATACTTTCGCATTTATAATATTAGTATAGATTCGTACTCAGTTGAAACGTCTTACATATTATGTAGGACTAGCTATTGCCCGCGGCTTCGCTCGCGTTAAGAAGTATTATTATTAGTTAGGTATCAAAATGTCAGCCCAGTGCGTTTAAAATTGACAAAGTTTCATACAAACATCCATCCCCTATTTCATCCCTTTGGGAGTAGAATTGATCAAAATTCTTTCTTAGCGGATGCCTATGTCATAACATCTACCTGCACGCCGAATTTCAGCCCGATCCATGCAGTTGTTTGGGCTGTGCGTTGTTTGATCACTACGTCAGTTAGTCAGTCACCTTTGAGTTATATAATATATTTAGAAAACTTAACACTCTCACCGCCACCCTAATACATATTTTTTTAGTGCAGCAGGCCGTGCGGGACGCCAGCGGCCGTAATTTTGTCTAGCCTTGCAGGCCAATGTAAATATTCAGTAACGAGTTTAGCAGGCCATACGGGCCGCGGGCGGGCTCACTGTTTATTTTCACCAACACGCCGTGCGGTCCGCTACGACCTCGTAATTTCATATCAATTTTGTAGTGTTTGGCCTGCTATTATAGAAAAGTAAAGCTACCAGATTAAAAGTTGACTTCTATACCTTCAATCCAAAAAAAAAATCATGGCTATATCTTTAAATTTATAGGATTTCTAAGCGGGTTATTAACTTATTACAAACATAAAAAAGATATTAAAAATTAAAGAAAAATAGTTTTTATTGCTAAAATAACACAATTATTCCCTTACCTGGCCTTTGCCAAGCAGTGGGACAGCATAGGCTCATAAAAAAATTCGGAACACACACTTGGATCTGAAGGGCAAATTAGGCAAACGGTATTGACCTTTTTGACTACTTTGCATGCACTGCACACACACATGACTACTTGTCAAACCTTCTTCTCTCTTCTTTTCGTAGCAGTGGATGCGTCTTCGTCTAACAGAGCTATCCTGGTTATTTCAAATAGCGAAATGCATAAGAAAACAATGCAATTCCACAAAAAGCGCGCGAAAATGCGACTGTTACAAGCCGTGCGGGCGGCCGGCGGGCTAATGATTCATTATTAGGTGTGGCGTGACAAACTTGTCAATTGTTTGAAAACATAACTGAAATTTTGTTTGAATTTGGTGCGAAAGATACGGTACGCCGGCAGCCCGTACGGCTTGCTAGTCTCGCTTAGTGTAACATATAGACGGCGTGCCGTACTCGGAAACATACGACCCGCCGGCGGCCCGTATGGCGGTGAGAGTGTTAAGCATGATCTCTTAGTTAAAATAGCGTTCTAATATAACGAAGAATTATGAAATGTTTTGCTAAGCACCAGTTTCGAGAACAGCTGAACCGATTTTGTTTATTCTTTTTTTGGTCCGAGGAAAGTTTTTAATGAAGAAAAAATGATACAATTACGTAGAAAATAAGAAATTTTAAACATATATTTCATAAGAATGTTTGACGCTTTTGAAAATTTAAATAATTGTTAAGATGTGATAACGCTTTCGGGTCCGCTTGTTTAGTATATAAAGTGATTTTGAGTATAATCTTCTGTGATCGGTTTATTAGTACGGGCCTTAGACAATTATAGTCGGGAACTGTGACTGCAGTAACTGGGACAGCAATTCGGACAATCGATAGAGTCAATACCGATCATAGCTGGCAGGTACGAGTGCTGAACTCGCCTAAATTAAGTTCCTAAACAAAGTTAGTCCTGGTCAGAGAGATTTAACGATCACTTTACTCTATTTTAATGACGATTTTGACATAAACTCCTCGCAGTTTCTGTAATAAAATATCTATGAGTGCGGCAGTTACTTACTGGATATAATTTTGAAAATACTCGTTTTAATTTTTTATTTTTGAAGTGAAAACTTCTTTAGCGGCGTTGAGCACTTTTGTGGGATGGGTAAAAACTGTGAAACTCGCGTCAGATTCTCGTGCTGATCGAAAAACCTTGGAAAAACCGTAAGACGGTTGGAGAGTAGTGTTGTCACATCGAAATCGATTAATCGAATAATCGATTGTTTTTTTTCAATTGTCGATATTTTTTAATCGATTGTAAGGGTTTCGATTAATTAAAAAAAATCGATTTTTTTAAAATCGATTTTCATAAAAAATGGGTTACAAAAATTGTACTTGGGTTTCGATTAATTAAAAAAATCGATTTTTTAAAAATAGATTGTCATAAAAAATGGGTTAAAAATTAAATCGATTGTAAAGATTTCGATTAATTATAAAAATCGAATTTTTGAAAATCGATTTTTTTAATTAATCGAATCCCATCAATTAATTATAAAAATCGATTTTTTAAAAATCGATTTTCATAAAAAATGGGTCAAAAAAAATAATGCACAACGTTAATAATCAAGTTTTCACTTCTGCCGGCACTCCCGGAGTGCAACCCGTCTTTTTTTTATTTTATTAATTGATAAGGTATGACATTCCATTGATTTGACATAGCCCGACAAACTGACGTCTGTCCACTATCTGCCTATGAATAGGAACGTAAAGATCGGAGCAGAGGGCGCTCCAAGCACATACAGTAAATAATTCGACGTGTTGCACACGTTATAACACAATTTGACGACCTCTGTGGCTCAGTGGTGAGCGCGTTGGTAGCTCAAGCCGGGGGTCGCGGGTTCGAATCCCGCCGACGGAACAAAAAGTTTTCTATGTTTCCGGGTCTGCATGTGTATTAAATATGTGTATCTTATATATAAAAATGGATTTTCAAATGTATTAGTCGCGCTAAAACTCGAAAACGGCTGAACGGATTGGGCTGATTTTAGTCTTACAATATTCGTAGAAGTCCAGGGAAGGTTTTAAAGTGACACGAAGTTCACCGGGACAGCTAGTGATATAATAAAAATCTTAAACATATGTGTAGTATAGAAATATTAAATATATTTCCGTTGTAACACAAGTCCTTTAGGTACTTAGCACGGGGCCAGACTGACGTGGTGTGAAGCGTCCATAGATATTATTATATTATTATATATTTTAACAGAAACGTCGAACATAACTTTTTGTTTATGCTGGTCTGCCTCTGGCGTGGCAACAATGCAGTATTATTTTCCATTAATATCTCTCTTGGTAAAGATACTATCGAAATCACCTTTCCTTTTAGCTTCGTAGTAATAAAAACTTAGCGATTCTCCGGGCGCTGAATATTTAATATCCAATCAATTGATAGGATATTGTGTGAGGTGGGCTTTATCGACGAATAAAGCACGCCTCACACATTATACAAAATACTTATTTTATCATCCGCCGCAGAAGGTAATGAATATATAATAGCAATCTGTATGAAGATATTAAAAAATATTGGATATTAAAAATACAGTTTTTGTTTTCACAGAGTGGTGTTTGTTCATTTTGGATTCTGAAGCAGATTTTGGTTGTTAACTATCGTTTTAACTGTCTCCAAAAAGCAGGTTATCAACTCTACCCGAACGTGTGCAATACTTGCAGAACTGCCCAATTTTCGTATAATATGTTTAATATCAGCGACTGAACAAATGTGCCAAATTTGGAAAATGTATATATCTGTGTATGTTCAGGATTACAAGTCCCTTTTTAAAATATTGTGCTCCAATGCTTTTTTACTCAACAAAATATATTTTATGATCATCATGATCAAATAATAATTAAATTCGTACTCACACTTGAAACTTAAGACGATAACAAAAATAATGTTATGTATAGATGCTTCGCATCAAGTTGTGTTAGGGTTGATTCAGGGAACTTGTAGACAACGGAAATACTTTTATATACCATGGTCATGAGCTCATGACACAGAAAAAAATGTTTTTTGAAACTTTTGTTCCATCGAGGGGATTCAAACCCTTAACGGTTTGTGTGTCGACGCTCCAACTGAACCACAAAGGTCATCAACTTTCTTTGAGCGCAGTAGAGTAAAAAGACATTTAAAGTTGTAAATAAGACTGCCAAATCATTTACAAAGTAGGCTTCTTTGCTCCGAAGTTACAATTGATGTGGTAAGTTTTGAGTATCTGTTTAGATTTATGCCGAGCTATTAACAGTCGGGACAGTCGTTACGCGATATAATTGAGCACTAATTTACGTTTATGTGGTACTAATTGTGCTAATTTATGCAGGCGTGGGCGCCGATAACGTACGTTTGTATATTCTTGTTTATGTTGACGATAGATTGGTGAATTTTTCATTATAAATAGAATATGACGCCCACAACTCCGTAGTGCCAAAATTAGTTTATTACATTTTTTCGGGATTAAGAGGGAACGCGGGTGCAGTAGAACTTAAACGAAGCAACTATTGCCATGACGCGTCACCCTGCGCCGGCACGTGTATTGTGATAAAGACAGATACAGTAAATAGAGGTTACGTTTTCCTCTGATTCCTCCTTCAAAATAGAGCCTATCTAATTATTATTTTTTAAATATCTTCAGGAAGAATGAGTCTAAGCCTCTACGTTTTTATTTTATCGTAAACATCTTCAAATTTATTTTATGGTCGGTTAATTGGCGGGGTATGCCGTACGCGGCATTCGTTTTTGGCGATTTTCGAATGGTCATATTTTTTATATATTAGTAAATTTAAAAAAAACCGAACGTAGAAGCATAGTTTTAACAGATCCCAATATTGCATGAAAAAATCATTTGTCTAGACTCTAGACGCATTGTCCAGGGAGTAAATTGGGGAATACGTTTGTATGGAAAAACAGTGTTGTTGCTCTTATAATTAGTATTCTATGTCCTTTCCCGGGAAGTATATTTATACCAAGTTTCAGAAAGATCGGTTCAGCGGTTTGGGCCTGAAGAGGTGACAGACAGACATACTTTCACATATTTTGTATTTACATTATACCTCTAGTGTGGATTATTTTTATAGCATACTAGCAACCGCAACCTTATCAATTATTTCAATGAAGACTTGTATTAAATATTTAAGTAGCTATATTATGTAAGATGAAAGAGTACGTAAATTCTTCGTTCTCCGCATTAATTTGTTGTTTCTACCTACAGCACTATACGCGTTCAATGCATAATAAAACGAGCAAATATTTGTTCCGGTTCTAACTCAATTGTACGAAAACTTTTGAAGTTTTAATCTAAAGGCAGAACCGTTTATAGTCGGCCGGGGACTAGTTACGGCACTTTTATCGAATTGGAAAATACTCTTTCTTGGGAAATACTTCTTATCTATGAAGTGTTTGTCATCGAAGGAAAGTAGTTGGGTGTGGCGTAATGGGTAACTTTGTGGGTACACATCAGTCCGGAGAAGTTATCTATTTTGGTCAAAGTTTCGGGGTATTGTTTACATTTTTCCGGTTCGGATTTATCCGATTATGTAAAAAACTCATTTTAACCCCAAGTGTCGCTTGGTAACTTTTGCCTTTCCACCGTCGATATAAGTAATGATTTTCTCTTCTTAGTTCAGTTTCATCAATCCGGCCGGATCCGACCGGATCCGGCCAGATTGATGGGAATATGGTCAAATCCGGACCGGACTGAAAATGACGCCGGATTGCAATCCCTAATTGTAGACATACTGAGGTTTTATGTTTGCCGTGAATCTGTACATGGAAAACGGCTCCGTGGTCCAGTGGTTTATAGCGTTGCTCTTGATTCGTAGGTCGTGGGTTAGATTTCGATTCCCGCGTTGGAAACGTGTTATTTCCAAGTTTAGTTAGGACAATGCAGGATAATCACCTGATTGTCTGAAAAGTAAGATGATCCATGCGTCGGAGTGTTGCTCGTCCGCCCTACAGGGTTATGAGAGTAAAGGAAGAGAAAATGCTCTTGTGTATTGCGCGCACACTTGAACAAATAACTCCTGCGTAAGATGGCCTTGTTTTCGATGAAAACGGCCACAGACACCGAAATCGATGTGGAAGTCATTATTAGCAGCTAATACCAACATTTTAAAACATATCTTTAAGCGAAGCGTTAAGTACCTGCTCACGAACTGCTCAACTTCTTGTGTAATGAATACAATTCAAAATGCATCGCACCGTCGCGTTACGTTTCGTTTCAACGGGAACTAACCCTACACTCTAGATTAAAACCCAAATCTACCTCTGGTCACGGGCGTTTGCCGCAATAATTAACAAACAGACCGTTCGTTGTTATATTTCCGTTAAATTTTTATAAATTTATCCTAACGTCTCTACCATTAAGGTTATATTGCAGGTAAAATAAGTTGGTAGAGCCTACGAACATACGTAGATATTTTACGTTTGAATTTCAAAGAATTGATCCTTATGTCCCTAGCTCTAAGGATGTATCACAGGTAAAATAAGTAAAAACCGTTGGCGGAGCCTGCGTGCCAATCTATCGGCCTCAATTCCTCGCACGTGAAAATACCGTAGTCGTGATGTCACAGATATTGGACACCGTAATATTGCTATCCCGTAGATACGGTTAGACGTAACTGGAAAACTGGTCAACTTTATAACGAGTGAACAACGACATCATGCATGTGATCTTAAGAGACTAAGACCAAAATCTGACATGTTGCATACGTCATAAATTTTATTAGCATTATTACTTATCAGAATTTTAACAGACGTTGTGAAACGTCAAACAATACTTTTTGTTTACTGTGCTGCCCCCCTAGACAAGCGGCAAGCTATCATCGTAAACTCTAACGCTACAGAATGTATGGGACTTGACATTAGTATACGCTTACAGCGAAGCGATGACTTATGTCAAATCGCATAACTACATTTTGTGGCGTTAGCGTTTACGATAATCGTTTGCCACTTGTCTAGGGGGGCTAGTGTTGTCTTCAGCGTTAAAACATTACAGCAAAATAATAATTATCTACCATCATTATTGTCATACAATAAAATTTACTTAAGTACATAATATTATCTAAAATCTAAATACTATGCGGAGTTGACTTTGAGGATATTTGGCAGATATATGACACACCATAAGTTCAAAATCAATAACCTCCTCCTTTTTGGAAGTCGGTTAAAAATTTAGTCCACGTTTAAGTTTAGTCCACGTAAAAGGTAATTTCACGGATTCCATAACATATTTTGCCGAGTTACAAAGTTACAAAGTTATTATTTTGCCCGGTACTTACATTTTTAAAAGGATCCAGATCTATTGTAATGATTTTAATAAATAATTTCTGAGATGCATGGCGCGTAAAATTACATAATTTAAGGTTAAGTACAGAATTACAAAATATAATATTATGGTTGAACGAGAAGAGAAATATAATAAACAAACGAAACTGATTAATATTTTTTCAAGATTTTGCACACACAAACTTAAGTTCCTATACATTCTAATATTTGTTAATAATACCTAATACTATTTCGTGCTTCCGTGATGTGTATTGAAGGGTTTTAACAAATAATTCATGAAACGACTTCAATTTTCAGAAAAATACGAATAGTAGGTACCTAAGTTAAAAAAAACTATTCATGATTGTATAGAATACAGGCGCTTCGTATTGTTGCGACCTTATGGGATTTTAAAACAAGGTATACCGGCTGCCACTCACACCATAATCGTTACCTTGCTGAATAAATAAATTGGAATTTCATTTATTTTGAAATAAACAGAAATGAATAAGCTTTGAGAAATATTATTAGCATTCTTACTGCTACACACACATACATACTTATAACATATTATATTATAGTATATATTATATTATATATAATCTATTCTATTATATATATAAAAAAAAGTCCATGGCGTGATGGACTGCAATTAATTAAAATTAATAATATTATATCAAATATCCTTGGTGCGAAAAATATAAATAATAAAATAACAATAAAAGAATATGGGCGAACAGCCCATAGACGGCTCCAATTTTATAAATAAAAAAAAAACATTCTTACTGACAAGACAATATTCACCAGACTACGTGATTATAACAACACGAAATTAATGGGTAAATGATTTCTATTTTTGATTTCAATTTCCCTTTGCTGTACTTAAAACCATTGTACCATCAAAAAAATTTAGTCATATGTAGTTGACGGACCTACGTCATTTGGTCAGCCTATGTCAATTCAATGATAGGTGTGATCGGTCGGATGGGTTTGACTTAACGCGACCAAATTACTCAGGTCCACCATTTGCCTATGAATCAACATCTCTGATAATACTTTGTAAATTTTTTAATAAGGTCTTTGAAATACATTAATAAATAATTTTCTTTTCTTTACCTAATACAATTTAGCAATTGTATGAACTATGACTAGTTTTATCTCATCTAAATAGCATAATATATTATAACTGTGTTGAATCTTATAGTTATAACTTATAAGCCTTAAAAGATTAAACATTAAAAAGTAATGTGAAAACTTCTCTCAAATAAAATACAGTTACCACAGTAAAATGTCTTCCTATCATTGATTACGTTACACTTCGGTTTAATAGACACCAAATATTATTATATGTATGTAAATGCTCAACAGCCATTGAAATTCTAAGAATAGCGAGCCCCAGAATAAGCTTTTGAAAATCGTAATACACTGCGTTCTATATGTTAATTTAGGATAGAGAAGACTTACATTATAATGGCTGTTTTATTTCGTTCATTTTCATCTGAACGAATTTTAATAACCCCCAGAGATTGCGTCTAATCTAATTTCAGGTAAATTAAAACATTTCAAAGCTACATTTCTATGAGATCTTGTTAATTGAAAAAATCTAATTTATATATCAGGTACTCGAAAGAAAAAAATAGTGCTTTCTAATTAAATAACTAATTACGCTTAGTCTTCAATAGTTGGGTCTCTTAATTGCAAAAGTCACTTAACAGATACAGACAGCGAAAATATCTTTATTAACATATTTTTTTTTTTCTAGTAGGTATCTAGAAAAAATTAACAATCATTTGTGAATTAGGCACAGAATACCTATGTCACTTATGTCTTATCATGCAAAGCTAGAGTTTGATAATAAAGCTGTATAAAACTAAGTGACATGCTACCACTTGTCGGGTGCAAAATAAATAATAGCCAAGTGGGGTGAACGAGGTCCATCGTGACACTGAAGAACATTTAACTCACTATAACTCCACCAACAGCTTACTATAATAATATAGCTGTTGCTACGATTGTAAGGGCTGTTTCTCAGTATATTCTTCATTGGTCCAACTCAAGTTCAGGCGCCACTCCCATAGCAAAATGCCCATTCTCCTTTACTCTATCCTCTTCAATAATAAAGATTATTATTCAGCACATACTTACACAAGTTTTGCTTGACTTTGTCTGCCATAGGATAGAAAAAAACAGCGGAACTTTAATATACACAGCATAAAATACATCTTCATAAGTAAGATTTCTTATTAATGGAAAAAGTTTTTTTCTATAAAACGAGAAGGATTTGTTTCCATTAAAAAATCGGTAAGTACTTTTGTAATTATATAGAAATCTTGCAAAAACTTAAGCAATTTTATCGAGGCAGTGGTACGGTGCCCATTGAATATTTAGGTTGGGTTGCTCCAGAGGCGTGGTTAAAGTTAAAGTTAACTTTAAGGTTATGATTATAGTTAAGGCTAACTTAGCTTTAACCTTAACTTTAACCTTAACTTTGACCACAGAAATTGACAGGTGTCTGTTGCGTTTATTTTTAAAGCTACAGGTAATGGGATTGAGAGTATAAAAAAAATATTTATCCGTAAAATTCGACAGGAAAAATATAACACTGTCAAACATAGTAAATTTTCACGAAAAAATTTTGATATAAGTTAATTATAAATACTTATATCTAAATTTTTTCGTGAAAATTTACTATGTAGGAGCGGTTGAGAACCATAACCGCTCATACGAGCGGTTATGGTTAAATATGGCGTCGGACGCCATATCTAACGGTAACCAAAGATTTGACATTTTGCACTGTAGTTACAGTTAAAGTTATAGTTAAATTTATAGTTACAGTTAAAGTAAGTTGATGCAACCCACCCTTAGTAATATAATTTTGTAGTTTAATACTTAAAATACAATTATTTACGAAGGGGCATGGCGTAGTATTGTGAAGTCGCCCTTACTCGCAATGCTAGCGGATTTATTAAGTTGCTATTGTATTTTATTTCCTCTCGTAGGAAACATTTTTAAGGAAATATAAAAATTCTCACAAATAACTCCTTTCAGTTGTGCTATTTTCCTTTAGAAGTAATAACAGTTTTAGTCATTGACTATTCCTGGATGTTTTTTGGCGAGTAAAGCTAACTCCGCCATGTTTTTAATTTTCACTTTAGAGACAATTGTTTGTTTGACAGCTGTTTTGCTTCCACACCTTTGTCGGAGCTACGAATTTATTTGTCGGTCGCGTCGGTCCATTAATTTGACCTCTTTCAATCGCCACAATAGAGTTTTATAACAATTTTCCTAAATTGTTCGTACTACTTAGGCCTTCTATTATATTACTAGCCGCTGGCCAGCGGCTTCGTAGCAACAAACACGTCGCAGAAATGCAATGAATCTACCGCGGATGCTCCGCAAATTACGTCGCGAACGCGCAATGAAATCAGCGTTCAATGCTTTGTTGGTCTGCAGCTCTCTCGCTGCAAACACGCGACAAATCTTAGCAAATCCGCCACGTGATAATAATACATAATTATTATTATATTCGAAGCGCAGCCGCGGCGTGTTCGCGGCGTACTCGCGACGTGTTCGCGACGTGTTCGCTGTGCGCCCGCTCCACCCTGAATCCGCTCGCTAACCGCTAATAATATTATGATACCGACCTGTCTTTCTGACACAATTATTGGAATTATTTATTAATTAGGAAAGTGTTAGCTATTTTCAAAGCCTTGGTGTCGTGTTACATCCAATTAATTTTCTTTTAGCAACAAGATCGACTGACAGTTTGGTTTATTACAACTCATTTATTATCACAGTTTCTTTTTCTTTTTCTTCTTTTTTGCAACTTGACACAAAGGATCATGTGTATGTTGTGCCACAGACAAGGTAAAAAGGTAAGGAATATGGCGGGAAAACCATATTCCTCCTATTATAATTTTCATCATCGTTTTCATGTATCGTCAGGTCTAAAGTCTAGTCAAAGTCTAAGTAAAAGTCAATACAGTCACAGGAGTCAAGTCGGTCGATTCAGTTAAGTGGTAGACGCTTTACTGAAACTTTCGATGGAGTTTTGGAGGGAACACAAAATAGCACGTTTCTGGATATTACATCACTTTCCTACACTTGTGCATGAACACGAATATCTAATGGTTAATATTCTACCAATATTACACATTAAAAACCCAGCTAACACAATTTTAGGAAAATAATACAAAAACACAACAGCACTCTTTCACATGCCCGCCAAAACTCCATTATTACAGTTATAAATAACGAAGAAATAAAAAAATAACGAAACCGGTGATACCATTAGATGCGTTTTTAAATAAGCTATTCAAACAAAAATATAAAAATAGCTACAGCCGATCATAATATTTCATCATTTTTGGAAGTCGATAAAAATAAAATTTATTAAAATATAGATAATAGATATAATACACCTATATAATTCACTTACTTGCCATCCATAATTGGGCTATCTGTTCCAATTATTTTGAATGGCTCAGGTATACCTGAGCCATTCAAATAATTGTCTTCTCGTCACGTTACGATGTAAACTGATCATGTAATTTTATCGATGGATATGGTAGGGGCAAGGACCCCTACAACGTGTAGGAATCTATACTAATATTATAAATGCGAAAGTATCTCTGTCTGTCTGTCTGTCTGTCTGTCTGTCTCACTTTCACGCCAAAACTACCGAACCGATTGTAATGAAATTTTGTACACAGATAGTCTAAAGCTTGAGAAAGGACATAGGCTACTTTTTAACTGGAAAAAAGGGTTGTAAGGGGGTGAAAATGCGTAAATTTGTCCAAATTAAGTTAGTTCCAAAAATTCATATTAAATGGCGCTGTGCCGTCTCCTACATCGCGCTATCGTTTGCTCAAGACATGCCGCCGGCTTATACCGGCGGCACGATCGGCGGCCCGGCCGCCGGCTAACCACACATGCCGCCGGCTTCGGTGGCAAGGAAGGCTGAATGCCGGCGGCAAACCCGGCGGTATAAGCCGGCGGCATGTGTGGATGTAAGGATGTAATTTGTAAACTCCTTCTACGTAAATTGGAAGGAAGAGTTGATCATTGCTGTTCGACTTCGACCCCACTTCCCAGTTTTTAACCCCCTAAAATAGAGGCGTTTTATGTGTGATGTGTCTGTCTGTCTGTAAAGTGCGCTATAAGCTGAAATCCACGCGGACGTAGTCGCGGGCAACAGCTAGTGGGAAATATGGGGAATTACCTGGTAGTTGACGTAGCTGAGCTGAGTAGATGGGCTGAGAAGTGCTGATGTGGTCACACGACACTGTCACCTTTGTCTTTAGTCTATAATCACTGAATTCACTGACCAGAGCTGAGATACACGGGCAGATATATGTATTACGATAGTTAATCACGAACTTTTGAGAGAATTTGTATAACAATCGCGCGAGCATGAAGAGTGGATTGTTTCGAACTGTGTCACTTCTTCTTTTCTTCTTTTAAAAAACTGTGTCACTTGTCAAAGGGCTGACGTATGACACTGACAGCGACTCATGCGCAGTGTTGCCAACGGCTACATTCGTCGCGTCAAAGTTTGGCACGAACAGATATTATTAATTATAGGACTTTGCACTTTATAATTAAAATACCTATAATATGTACTTATCTTCAACAGGGTCTTTACAAAAATGCCAAGACAGTTACGTGTCCACCTAACGGTTATAATATCCAAGGAATTCCTGGCCACCTGAACGTCGTGGCCTCCCTTAGGAATTTAGCTCAGGAATTTTGTACGAGACACCCACACTCGTAATATTTCGTAAAAAATGTGCGACCATATTAAAATCTAGAGCAAATATTTTGGACTTCCTTGTACTCGTGTTTTAAAAAATGTTTCTGTAGCTTTGTAAGTTAAATCTATACTAATTATCAGCTACGAGTATACTATTAATATTATAAAGCGCAAGAGTTTGTTTGTTTGAACGCGTTAATCTCAGGAACTACTGGTCCGATTTGAAAAATTATTTGATTGTTAGCTAGCTCATTTATCTAGAAAGGCTATAGGCTATATTTTATCACGTTAAGACTAAGTTGAGCGAAGAAACAGAGGAAAATGTGGAAAAAACGGGGAAAATTATAGGGAAAATTATATCAAATTGCTTATTATCTTAAGAACTACTGGAGAAATTTTTATGACGCCCGCAACTCCGTTGCGCCATTTTGTTTATCCCGGAACCGTACATTTTTCAGTATAAAAAGTATTCTATGGCCTTTCCCAGTACTCAAAGTATCTCCAAACCAAATTTCAATAAACTCAGTTTATCGGTTTGGGCGTAAAGAGGAATAAGATAGACGGACACACAAATAAAACAGGTTTTGTGACAATTATAATATGTTTTCGACAAAAAATAAACAATCTTTGTCTGTAAGGTTTTCGGTATTAATAATTATTCTTATTATAATACACAGTAGTTTAATCCAAGAATAAATAATTCTGAGCATTAAAATATGTAAGCCGCACTGCACGCAGGCCTAATCTTGGTCGTATCATCCGAGAAAACAATTTTTTGATAACTTTATCGCTAAATGAAGCTGTCATGACGCGTTGCTTTTGATAAAATATTAATTTTACCCTCGTTTACGTTATTTGAATAACCATGAACGAAGATAAGATCTTATGAATACCTACTTCGTTCAAGAATCTAGTTTTTTAAGTGAAAACATTTTAGTGGTGTTGCTTCTTATAGGTCTTTTTGATTGATTATTCTGTGTAATAAAAGTTGACCAATCGTGTTAATATGCAATGGGTAATTCAAAGACAAAGACATGATGAATACTGACAATGAACTTTAATTTCTTAGCTTTAGTCATTGCTGGGAAAAATCGATATCGCTACAGCCAAATTATCAGGGCGTCGCGTTCTAACGTAATTCTAAAGTATACCTTAACCCGTGACGTACCCAAAAGGTGATTTAACTTAACCGATGTTATAAATCAGGCAACAAAGAGCTTTACCAATAAATCGCTCTCATCTCGACTACAAAGAACGTAAAATAAGTTGATAAGAAAGATTTAAAACTACGACAACTAAATTGAACCGAATCCGTTATCAGGAAGGAGCGCAAAGTTTTGCACTCCGTAGCCAAAACTAACTGGAATTGCTTTGCGGCTTTTATTGCTGTTTCTAGAGGCGCTCATGGGCTTGATGAGTATAAAAGGGTAGTCCATCAAGATCTGGTCTAAGTAGGGTGACATAGGGACAAAGGTATAGGCGACGGACACACTGACACGGGCAGAAACATGGACAGGGACAGGAAAAGGGCCGGGCCATATGCTAAGTACTGACATACGGTTTTGCTCGATAGTTTTACTCCGAATCGAGCAATAACCACCGTGTGGACCGCAAAACTCAAAACTGACAGCTCGAAGGCTCGCTTCGAGCCGGCTCGATGGAATTAAATATGTCAAATATGTAATTTCCTTCGATTTAAGTGAAACTATCGAGCAAAACCGTATGTGAGTAGAGATAAACTACGACAACATGGCGCGCCCCTCCAAAATTCAAAACGTTTGAAAGTAAGTATATTTTGTGAAAATATGCACATAGCGCCACCATTAAGTGAAATATTGCGAGTACTGGTTGATTAGTTGAATACTTACAACTACATACAAACTCTTTCATAAGAATGTGATTAGTGATTACACACATTGAAACAGTAATTTGGAGGGGCGCGCCATGTTATCGTAGTTTATCTTTAATTCTCTACTAAGCATTGGGGTTGGACCTCATCTGGCAGCACGGAATCGCCTTTTTCCGTCGCCCTTTCTCTTTCTGTCGCTTAGAACTGTCATTTGCTAGACCGAGACGCACGAGCGACGAGACGAGCACGCGGCGGAATCCTCGAGGCGATCGCATTATGATTTCTGTCTCGGTCTAGCAAATGACTGTTCTAAGCGACAGAAAGAGAAAGGGCGACGGAAAAAGGCGATTCCGTGTTGCCAGATGAGGTCCAACCCCTAGAGGGACATGCAGTAGGTGACGGTGGCAAGGACAGGGATAGCGGAGGGGAGCGGGGGACGGGGTAGTCTGATGCTGCACCAGGTTCAGGTATTTGTTATCTTATTTAAATAAGTTATCAAGGGCCTCGGTGGCGCAGTAGGCAGCGCGTAAGTCTCATAATCTTAAGGTCGTGAGTTCGATCCTCACCCGGGGCATATTCTTTTACATAAAATAGCAAAACTAAGGAATTTATTTATATTTTATGCCTTAGGATATGATAGAATGCTTAGATATAAATTTTTCTGCTATAAAAAGTGACATGCACCCCCGTAGTTATTAGCTAAGCGAATGCTCAGATTATACTTACTAAAGTGGTTATTATTTCATTTGTAATCGCATTTTATTTTCGTAATAATAGAGTAACTGATACTACTAGTTATAAAAACGACTGTGAAATAATTTATTCAAAACGCAACGGCCAGTAATTATTTCTTCGAACCCAAATTATTGCCGTCAGGGACTGCCTACAAAAGTTCCATAGTTTGACCAACTTTGTGGCCACCCCAAATAGCTAAAGGCTTGTACACAACGATGCGTTTTCGCAACGCAGGAAATTGCGACGCAAAATCTTTAGTTTCAATTTTATAGGAAAAAAATTTTTGCTTTAGTGCACTTCTTATATTCGTATGTTTTGATCTTAAAATCGCCATAATACGTCCCTTATCAAAAAAAATTACAACATTCAAAAGTTACAAAGCCAACGTATTTATTATACGTATAATTCTATCACAGCTTTTAAAGAAGCAGAAAAGCTGAAATCATTTTGACTTTTCACCATTGTGGAGCAAAAAGAAATAGGAAATATCTTGAACAAGAAACTATAATTGGAATTATCAAGCGAAGGTGAAGCGAGCCCTATAAGTATATCCCACAACCTTTAAACATTTTGTGGTACACTTTACGGAAAAACTATCACGCCTATTGATTTGTGCTTTAACATAGTAATTTTTATTTATATGTAGATGTGTTATCATCAGTCAGTCAAGGTTTGACCACGAGAGCGCCGAGCCCTCACAAAGCTCTTTAGCGCCTTAGCTAGTAATATTATATTGTGACGTTTCTGAGTCCCTGTGTGCAAGCCGTAACTCAACACGAATTCACACAACTTAATTAGCCTTCCGTCACACACCGAAAAAAGTTTCCCTTTATTTCACTTCGTGGTTACACTAGCCTACGGACTGAGTTACTAATTTTGTTTCGTTCGTAATTACTAATTAGATTATTTGACCTGTGATGAAAATATACCATACTCGTAATAACTTCCTTTATGTGTATTATACTCTGTTGTCGCTGACGCCTCCGTCGCGTCGTCCAGTGGTTAAGAGCGTGGCTCTTGACTCGGAGGTCGTGGGTTCGATTCCCGCGTTGGAAACATGTTATTTCCAAGTTTGGTTAGGACAATGCAGGCTGATCACCTGATTGTCTGACAAGTAAGATGATCCATGCGTCGGATGGGCATGTAAATAGTCGGTCCTGCGCCTGATCTCTCGCCAGTCGTGTCGGTCTTCCGTCCCACTGGGTTATGAGAGTAAAAGGAATAGAGAGTGCTCTTGTGTACTGCGCACACTCTTGGGCACTATAAAAAAATTACTCCTGCGTAACTGGCCTGGTTTCAATAAAACCGGCCGCTGTCACCAAAACCGGTGTGGGAGTTATTATAATATAACTCTGTTGTCGCAGTCCTTACCTTTGGTATATATTATTTTGATTGAATGACTAGCAAATTGATTGAATGAAACTGGAAAAAATAAGTGCTAAATTTGATCGTTTGAAATTTATTCGTTTCGCGTAAGTACACACAAACTTTTGCACTTATAACATTTCTAGATGACGCCCTCTGTTGCGCCAAAAATGTATTTATTACGCAGGAACCGTACAATTTTCCGTGATAAAAAATATCCCGTGTCCTTTCTCGGTAGTCAGACTATCTCTGTACCAAATTTTATCAAAATCAGTTCATTGGTTTGGGCGTGAAGAGGTAACAGACTGAAACGTTTTCGCGTTTATAATATTAGTATTGATTACAACTGAAACTGGGGAAAGAGTGGGATATCGAACAAACCTAACCGAACAATAATAGTTCGTGTACAGGTTTACAAGTTTTACACATAAACTTTGAACCTGCATTGACTGTGAACGAACCGAAAAATCCTGAAGACGTTCAACTTTCCAAGTGAGATTCTGCGGTAATCGGTTTCAAGCCCATCGGGCTTCAATGTTCTAAGGAGCTCGTGAACTTATGAAAAGCGAATACTTCCTTTAAATGATATAATTATAAAGGAAGTATTCACTTTAGAGGTTTTTTCTGAATGAGACTTTGATTCTCAATATTAGTTTTCGCCTTTGTATAAAACAGTTTTTCTATTAAAATATTATATTGGTACCTATGCAAAAGTAGTGTATGAGAGTTTATCTATATTCTATATATATGCGTGTGTATATGTCCCTTAGGTATATTCAGTCTGTGAACTAAAAATTATGATGCAAGTAGCACCGGTAAAAAAAACTTTTTTTTTTTATATAAATAGACAATTTTCAAACTTTGAGATTTTCCATAAAGACACAATATGTAAGTGAAAAGTAGCTCTTTTTGCAGCCCTGCTTTCACAGTGAACTCCTTAGGGAGATCGCACACGTCACACTTTTTGTGTGATCGAGTCTGCGGCTTACATACAATCTGCATGGCGCGCGATAGGGACACAAAGACACCCTAAAATATTTTATTTATATTATCACTTCCTTTTGTGATACAAAGTTAATCATTTAGATTTTAGATGAACAAAATGTAGTGTGTAGTGTTAATAATAAAAATAATTATACAAATGAGTGAAGTAAATGTTTATACATCAACTTAATGATATCAGATTTCAATTGAACAATTTAATTCATTTATTCGCATTTAATTCGTTGTTTCGTTTATTTATCACTAAAAATAATGAGATATTGATTCCAAGTGAAACGATAGTTAAAAGTTGTATTTAAGTATATTGTAATTTTTAAAGTATTTCAATCACTGAAGGGTCTCAAATAGCCCGACTAAAATTTCGGGCGTTATTTAAAGTAAAATAAGCCGCAAACAAAAGGTCAACGAGCCCACCTCTTAATGTAATTTTGAAATTTACCTAGAAACATCGCCCAGAAAATTGCGGGAACCTCTAAATTCGGAGGTAGTAATTAATATTATATATATAGACGGCTTAAAGTATTTTACCTCAGGGAATTCTATGGCAAAGAGTGGAAACCTAGTCTAAGGCTATGTTTCCACCAGAGCTGAGCGGAGCTGTGTTGCGAAGAATGTGTTTTTGATAACCAACAGCTGCAGCTATATCCTTTGACGACCTCTGTGGCTCAGTGGTGAGCGCGTTGGTAGCTCAAGTCGGGGGTCGCGGGTTCGAATCCCGCCGGCGGAACAAAAAGTTTTCAATGTTCCCGGGTCTGGATGTGTATTAAATATGTGTATGATATAATAAAAATCTTAAACATATGTAAAGTATAAAAGTATTAAATATATTTCCGTTGTTTGGTACCTGTAACACAAGTCCTTTAGGTACTTAGCACGGGGCCAGACTGACGTGGTGTGAAGCGTCCATAGATATTATTATTATTATTATTATTTTTATTATTATTATTATATCCACACTATGCGCTTTCGTCTTCAATTTTCGTCATCTTCTTTCATTCAACTTTCGTTTTGGCGCATTCAATAATTGAATGCGTCAACGAACGCAACGCCAACTGTCATTTTTAATAACAAAGCGAAAGTTTTGGATACGGTCAGAGGGCATGCGTCGCAGGCATGCCTCACGTTCGCTGTTGACTGCGCTATAGCGCATGCCCTTGACGAACAGAAAAAGGCACAGTGGACAAAGCTAATAGGATCGCCGCGCTGAGCGATGTCATGGCAAAGTCATGTCAATGAAACGATTCTATTGATTTTCAAAACACATTCCTCGCAACACAGCTCCGCCCAGCTCTTGTGGAAAGGCAGCCTTAAGGCCGTCTCCCGAGCAAACGACCTTTGCCATACATTTGCCGCGTTGCCGAGATCGCACCAAAACCCTATTATTTTTACTTATCTTAGTTCAAAATTGTCCTAAAAAAATTAAAACGGGGAATATGTAGTTTATGATTTTGTCGATCTATTGGCGTGAGTTTCAAATCAAAGTAATTTGTAACTCCTCAGGAGATGCTGAATGTATGCTTGAATTTTAATAAATTGGTATTACTTTGGAAGCTGGTATCATGAGTATAATAAACAAAAATAGAAAATTTAAAACGGGGAAAGGAATGTTGATATACTGAAGATTATTGCTGTATTTTTATTATAACTTTGTAGCTTTCAGATTATGAGTTTATAAGGCTTTAAATACGGTCAATTACGGGATCTCCGGAGGGAATGTCCTAAAGCTCGACTTTAAATACGCGTCCGTGTGAACGAGAGGTTTAGCCGCTACAGCACGAGATCACAAACTATGTAACGATTTATTTAAGATGACGCCGCGTTAAAGTAAGAAACGCTAATGGATGTTATTATGTTTAAATTGCTTGTTTTCTAAGCAATAGAACAGCAAACAATGGAAAGGACGTAAGCGACAAAATGGTTTTTGCCGCGTAATTTAAAAACCATAAATACATTTCATATAAGCTATGGTCAAATTAAAGTGTATGCTTGAACCAATTTATGTACAAATTTTGGAAGCTTATATCACTCTCCTCTGTTAGCAAAATAGGAATCCCTTTTTTACAGAGGTATTTTTGATTGATTATTCTGTGTTATAAAAGTTGACCAATAGTGTTATGCTATGGGTAATTCAAAGACAAAGACATGGTGAATACTGACAATTAACTTTAATTTCTTAGCTTTAGTCATTGCTGAGATAAATCGATATCGCTACAGCCATATTATCAAGGCGTCGCCTTAAATTGCTTGAGATCTCGCAGTGTAGCGACAAAACCGCGCATTCGGGTGGCATATAAATTGAGCCTTACATAATCTCATGCTCACTCGTCGAAATCCTACTATGGAAGACTAACAAAATATGGTTTCACAAAAGAGGGCCAACCACCAAGGCGTACTTTTGTTGTTTGGTAATAATTGTCATACTCGGGTTAGAGCCAGTCCACACGGCGCGTTGCGTCAGCGTTGCGTCGACGCAGCGCTGCTGTTGCGTTGTTTTATAAACCAAGGTGTTCACATGGCGCGCTACGTCGTCGCAACGCACACAATATGACGGACAGGAGCCCCCGAGACGAAGCGGGAGGGAGTGTTGACGTAGACTGCTTCGTAAATCGTAATAACGCGCCCGTGTGGCCGGCTATGCGTCAAACGGCAGCGCTGCGTAGACGCAACGCGTCGTGTGGACTGGCAGGGTCGCGCGCTGTTGCCGCACAGACCGCTCCTGAGTTAGGTTTGGTTATATCCCTCCGTATACGCCTGAAGGCAAACCGCAGGTGGTTTTAGTGGGTACCCGAAGTCGGGAGTCCCACATACCCCCGGGGTGCTTCAGCTTCACTGCGGCACATCCCCAACCCGGGGCACCCATAAAGGGTTTCCCCTGCGCATCAAAAAAAAAGGAGCGGTCTGTGTGCCGCGCCGCTGCTGAGTACTGTGACTTTAAGGGTCAATTCAGACCACAACGTGACGTGTAGATGCATTTCTAAATTTGTGCTGAATTGACGTCATGCTGTCAATTCAGTAAAAAATTAGAAATGCAACTACGCGTCACGTTGCGGTCTGAATTGACCCTAAAAATTATTTACTTGCGCGTCTTCGCGCGTGATTTTTGCGGGAATATGTCGTTTGTGAGTGTCTTAAATCAAAGGTACTCATACAATTTATTGCGAGAGTTAGTGCTGGTGACTGTACATAAGTGGATTTCGACTACTGGTTCCATTAGAACGTCTAGTTTTGTTTCGAGAGTTATGTAACTTCACCTTTTTGTGGACCCGTACGTGGTGAGAAATATAATAAAGTTTTTTAATGTTAGTTGTGTTTTGTTGTGGATGAAAGCTAAGTGTGTATGAGTATTTATTTATAAGTAATACTCATACCGGACATACATTATTAAGGACATAACTTATTTCTATTCGTAGTCACAACATTTTTATTTGAATTTTTCTACAAATGAAGTAGTTACTTCCTTGAGTTTCTTTTGAAAATATATCATTTAGTGAACAATACTGAATTGTACCTCTATACAATATTATCATTTTGAACAGTTTCTGACCGCAGGTATTTCCACTTTTATGTAAACGTCAGTCTATGAGACTGCTATCAGTCCAACCGGATTTTATCAGCCGTTTATATAGTGCCATAAAAAAATCTAAAAAAAACCCTTCCCATCCCTTTGATCTGGTCCACATGCGGGTGACAACATGCTCTTGGCCTTTGCATGTTGCCCGCAAGTGGATAACATCAACAGATAAGTTGCGGGCAACTTACATGCGGACCAGATCCGCGCGCGGGCGATAACAAGCATGACAGGAAAAGCGCCGTTTGTAGCAACTACGTTAGGTACAAGTTGGAACCGAGCGACACGCGACAACTGCAGACGACTAGTCGTCGACGACAGTAGTCGCGACACTACTGGTTTCAATGTACAATCAGAGAAGTTGATTCCTAGGCAGATGGGAGACCTACGTAGTTTGGTCGCGTTATGTCAAACCCAGCCGACATATCACAATAATTAACATTGAATTGACATGATCCGACCAAATGAGACTGGTCTGTCAACAGCCTAGGAATCAATTTCCTCGATGGTACTTCTATGAAATACCATCTTATTCATAGAAATACAAACCAGTAGTGTCGCGACGACACGTCGTCTGCTGCCGCTTCATGTAGCGGGCTTCCAACTTGTACCGGTTCAAGTCTGATTTAACCCTAAAGTATAATTTACACAGAGCCAGTACTGGCTGCCAATAAGACTGGCAGCCAGTATTGGCTTGGCATATGCCGCGTGTGAACAGTTTTTCAAGCCAGGCCAAACTGTTCACACGCGGCATATGTCAAGCCAATACTGGCTGCCAGTTTTATTGGCAGCCAGTACTGGCTCTGTGTAAATTATACTTTAGTCATAATATCACTCACTAACTGCAACTTTAAAATCTACAAGTAAAATCGAAACAAATTCTGTCTGGGGCTCTGGACTGGACGTTTATGGTAATATAGTGAAGACTCAATCCGAAGTGAAGTAATGCTGATCGCGAGCGGACGTGAAGTCATTACCGCCACGTGACGAACTTCCCAATGCTCATGCTGTCCTGGTACCTGATTTGTTCGTTTAACATGCGCTTTATGCACTTAAACATACTATCAGTTATGTTGAGACAGGTTTCTAAGGTGTACGTGAACACCACAATTTGCTTATGCTGTCTTGGTACCCGACTTGTTCGATTAACATGCGCTTTAAGGTACAATACCGTGCATCGCAACAGTCGTAAGCCGCGCGCGACCTACGACTGTCGTCGGCCGCTCGTGACGATAGTCATTGTATGAAAATGTATGGCACCGCTTCCAAGGACCGCGACAGACGCGCGCGGCCGACGACTGTCGTAAGCCGCGCGCGGCCGTGTCTTGAAGTTCATAGTCTTCATACGTGTCTTGACGGCCGCGCGCGGCTAGCCGCTTGAGTGACTACAAAAATAGCACCCTCCCCTCCCATTATCATGTTATACAAGTCTATACGAAAATCTATTTAGTTCAATCAAACAACATGAAGGTAGTTAGCCTTAGCTCTCCAAAGCAGCCTTAGCTCTCCAAAGCAGCCTTAGCTCTCCAAAGCAGCCTTAGCTCTCCAAAGCAGCCTTAGCTCTCCAAAGTGGCCTTAGCTCTCCGATTAGTCCCCTTAGCAGCCTTAGCTCTCCAAAGCAGCCTTAGCTCTCTAAAGTGGCCTTAGCTCTCCGATTAGTCCCCTTAGCAGCCTTAACTCTCCAAAGCAGCCTTAGCTCTCCGATTAGTCCCCTAAGCAGCCTTAGCTCTCCAAAGAAGCTATAGTTCTCCAAAGTAGCCTTAGCTCTCCAAAGCAGCCTTAACCCTCCAAAGTAGCCTTAGTTCTCCAAAGTAGCCTTAGCTCTCCAAAGTAGCCTTAGCTCTCCAAAGCAGCCTTAGCTCTCCAAAGCAGCCTTAGCTCTCCAAAGCCGCCTTAGCTCTCCAAAGCAGCCTTAGCTCTCCGATTAGACCCCTAAGCAGCCTTAGCTCTCCGATTAGTCTCCTAAGCAGCCTTAGCTCTCCGACTAGTCCCCTGAGCAGCCATAGCTCTCCAACGCAGCCTTAACTCTCCAAAGCAGCCTTAGCTCTCCGCTTAGACCCCAAAGCAGCCTTAGCTCTCCAAAGCAGCCTTAGCTCTCCGATTAGACCCCTAAGCAGCCTTAGATTTTTCTTTTTCAAAACTTTAAAATGGCTGCAGTTTCTCAGCCAGCCTTAGCTCTCCGAAGCAGCCTTAGCTCTCCGATTAGTCCCCTAAGCAGCCTTAGCTAGCAAAAGTGATAATTTAAAAATCGGGTAAACTTCCAGGTAAGTATCGGGAGAAAACGGGAGTTTTTTTTTTTTTTTTTGTCCAAATAAAACAACAATATTTTACATTTACGCTATTATTAAAGTATAATAAACTTGCGTGCAAAAAAATCGACCCAGAGAGGAGAGAGTCCTTATGATTCAAACGGTCAAGAAATATAATTAGTATTAAATAAATGTTGGTACCGTTTTAAAGGCAATAAGGATTTAATAATTAATGCTATAGTTATTGTAACTGTAAATTGTTTACTAATTCTACAGCCTTAAAACAAGAACCGGTCTGTTTGGCATAACATTTCAATAGGCGATTAATGACATATTTCTTGTAAAAAACACTAACAGATTGATTTCAATACCTCGTAGTGCCACCCATTACCCTAATCGAGGTTTCCATCCGGTTTTTTCTTAACCTTATCCAAGTTATGATAAACTCCTAAGCGATACCATCCCCATCTTTTTATACAGCCACCCGGCGGTCCTGAAGGGTATCTGCGGCAAGAGTCCGGGCCTTGACCCTCCTTTTGAGTTCTTCCCATGGGTGCTCAATAGGATTAGGGTTAGGGCTCCTTGCAGGCCAGTCAAAACCTGAAATTTCGACGTCGGAGAGATATTGGCGAACTATCCCAGCAACGTGCGGTCGAGGATTGTTCTGCATCAATATGAGACCTTCACCAACAAAACCAGCGCATGACACCGCATGTTGTCCCAGCATGCCCTGAATGTAGCGATAAGTACTAAAAGTGCCAAGGCGCGGCCCGGTTACGAACTCAAGATTGGTTTTTACATCAAAAGAAACATCGCCCCATACAGTCCCCGAACTCCTACCAAATGGAATCCTTTCGTCACTGCATACCTGCGCAAATCATTATTCTTGTCTACGGTACGCTTTCCTGTGACCATCGTTACCATAAAGACTGATTTAGCATTCATCAGAAAAGAGCACGACCCGCCATTGCTCCAATGAAAAATCAACATGAGAACGTGCGAAACTAAGCTGCGCTTGACGGTGTGCTGGGGCTAATTTTCGACCGTTAGCAAGTTTTTGTGAAGTCAAACAGCTGCTTGCAGGTATCCGTCGCACAGTCTACTCAATTACTGTAACTCATCGGATTTTTCTTGGTCGTCGTTGCACTTGAACTGCAACGAGATATCGATTCCGCAAGGGCGTTGACACCTTAAAACGATCATCACATTCAAATGTAGCTCAATGTCTTCCTGAAAATGGTCATATGTTAAAGATTAGAGTCCTTAAAAAATTTTGGTATACTCTTGTAACCGAAGTTCGACTTGAATTAAGACTGCTAGCTACAACTCGTTGGCTAAATTCAGCTCTTAGCAAAGTCCCTACTTGAGAGGCCTTATTCGGAGTAATATCCATTTTGCTACAAAGAAATTACGTCCAAAATCAAGTTAAATGAGCAATCTATATACATAAAAATGGATTTTCAAATGTGTTAGTCGTGCTAAAACTCGAAAACGGCTGAACGGATTGGGCTGATTTTATAGTCTTAAAATATTCGTAGAAGGCCAGGGAAGGTTTTAAAGTGACACGAAGTTCACCGGGACAGCTCGTAAATCAATAAAAATCAAGACAAAACAGAAAGAATAAGATTTGACCAATTTTTCCCACAGAACAAAACCATTCAATTGACGATTAAAAAACTCAGTGATGGGGGTGCTTAGTAATTTGTGTCGTTTGTAGTCAAGCATGTTGGTTTTAGAAAATGCTATCATGCTAACACACATTATTAATAAGAAGAAATAATTAATAACTATATTTTTTTAAGATAGAGCGACTTCAACAGAAATGCGCGGGGTGGGTCGATTTTTTTGCACCTTGCGTGCCTTATTATTAAAAACATAATATAAGTTACATTGAAAATGGCAAATCATTCACTTTCATATCACTTTTTGGTTGCTGTAAAAAAAAGGGAGTGCCTCTGCTGCCGGCGCCGGTTGCCAAAATGGCTGCCGGCGCCGGTTGCTGAAATTGCTGCCGGCGCCGTTTTCCGAACTCCGAAGTCACGCGATGTTTGCCGAATAGGCTGCCGGCGCCTATTCGGCAAACATCGCTTGTTAAATGACAGAATAATAATCAAAAACATCAGTCTTGAGCTAAAGGACTATGAAAAGTACAAAATATAATAAGGTCATAAATAATAATCATATAACATATTATATGTAATGCATCCTTACAATATCATATTATAAGGATGCATATTTGAATCCTTCGATCGGGGATTCTTGGAAATGCTATTGTATTCTATTGTTGTCGCGATCACCGGTGGGCGGTGCTCGTATGGGGCTTGAATCTTGATGGGTTAATGGTGGTGATGATGATGCTGATAAATGTGATCTGCATAGTAGCATAATACAATATCTTTGCTTCTTTAAACAACGCTGTAGCCTGAAACTCTCTAACATAATATATAAGGAATCTGAAGTTCTGTTCAGTACCTTCAGAATTATACCAGGGGTTTATAACTGTAGCTGTGGTGCAAAATCTTACTTTTTGGTAGCTGAAAAAAGGTAGCTAAGGTAAAGCTAAGCTAAGAAAATGCATCACAAAAAACTAAAATATCCACAGCCGAACAAATAGGTACCTAACCTTCACCTTTGGAAGTCGGTAAAGTCGAATATATTTGAGATTATAATTATTTCTTTTTAAAATTTGTGTATCGGCACAGTATCATGTCTCTGATCGGCACTGGAACTTAGCGCTTTACGCATTATCACCGGCTCCCATTTTGAGTGCCAGCGCCGGCAGCCGTTGTTTTATATCGCGGCTGCCGGCAGTATTTACCGCCGGTTCCCATTACTGATATTTTTGGGAGCCGGCGCCGGCAGCGGAGGCACTCCCAAAAAAAAACTATTTTTGCAAACATTTATTGGCAAAAATTTTTTTCGACACAAATAAAATTTAAACTTTCTTTCTTTGCATGAGAACCGTGCGGATGAACGAAAAACATTGACCATGTAGAGGTTTAAAATGTTCAGTCGGTACCAACCACCAATTGAAAGGGACAACACTATACTGAGAAACAGATGTCCTTACTTTATTCTCTCTTCCCAGTATAGCGCCGTCTCTTTCAGTTGGGAATCTCCTTACCAAAGAGAAAATTATTTTTACTTAGGTACCCGTTTAGTATTACTAGATAATCTTCAGTATTGTCGTCTTGAGAATGCAAAATAATACTATAATTTAAACATTCGTTGCATACAATGTAATTATTTTTAAGAAAAAAATTAAAACCGACTTCCAAGGTAAAAACAATAGTAATATGAACTAAAAAGTATTAAATAACTCTTACTCTTTAATAGTGCCTTTTTCAGAATTCGTCTAAATCTCAACTATTTCTGTACAATATACTACAGTCTTCATTATTTTGAAGTCGGTACCAGCTAATTTAATCGTGAGTTCAGTACAGTCAAAATATCTGAAACTTTTGGGACTGGTACCGACTTCAAAGTAATGAAGACTGTAGTATGTACAGAAATAGTTGAGATTTAGTCGAATTCTGAAAAAGGCACTATTAAAGAGTAAGAGTTATTTTAATACTTTTTAGTTCATATTACTATTGTTTTTACCTTGGAAGTCGGTTTTAATTTTTTTCTTAAAAATAATAATTTCACTCTTTTTAGTTATCTACAAAATAAATCTTTATGCGTAAATAACCAATACGAATGTTAACTATTCCCATTATGTTACTGTAAGCGAAATTATTGTGGTAAATGCTTGCAGTTATCTAAGCGATGCTGCAATTTTGACGACCTCTGTGGCTCAGTGGGTGGGCTGTTGGCAGCTCAAGCCGGGGGTCGCGGGTTCGAATCCCGCCGACGGAACAAAAAGTTTTCAAAGTTCCTGGGTCATGGATGTGTATTAAATATGTGTATCATATAATAAAAATCTTAAATATATGTATAGTATAAAAGTATTAAATATATTTCCGTTGTCTGGTACCCGTATCACAAGTCCTTCAGGTACTTACCACGGGGCCAGACTGACGTGGTGTGAAGCGTCCATAGATATTATTATATTATAATTTCCAAACTTTTATATTTAAAGGTTTAGGAGTTCTGTTCAGTGCCTTTGGACCAAGAGACATTCGTATGAAATTTCTCTTATTCGTAACATAATATGTTTAACTTATACTAGAAACATCATATTAACCATTATGAGTGTTTTGATAAATTTAAAGGATTTCCCTCGATTGCTCATAGATCCCATCATCAGCTTCGTAATTGCTATACAAAATTAAAATTATATCCTATACAACAACACGAGAATTTTGAAAATCGGCCCACAAACAGCGAAATCAACATCGAAAACATCTGCTTCGATGCAAAATATCACGAAAAGTACCAATAATTGGGTCATAGTGAGATGACCCATGGTATAATTATGGCTGTGATGATGATGATCAATCAAATTTACGTGTTGGCTTATGCTTTCAGTTGTTTAAACAACGCCGAAATCCCCGAACCTCTACCTATAAGCATTCAAAAGTTCTGTTCGGTACCTTCGGATCCAGGGTATAACCTGGTGCGAAGTCTTACTTTTTGGTAGCATTTACCTCGAATGCTTCAGAAAAAATCAAAATCACTATATGTTTCCATAGAAATTTCAAGGAGCCCCTGGATTCCTCAAGAATCCCATCATCAGATAACCATTTTTGTGAACATGGTACCAAATTCGAGCTAAACCCTACATAACACAAAAATAATTTTGAAAATCGTACCACAAACGGCTGAGTAATCGTTGAACATACAAAAAAAAAGATACATACAGCCGAACATATTATTACCTCCTCCTTTCTGGAAGTCGGACAAAAATCGGGAGATAGGACAGTTAAATCGGGATATCGGGAGGGAGGCGCTAAAATCAGTAGATCTCCCGATTTATCGGGAACTTTTGCACTACTGACTGTAGACTTTGACCCGCGCGACGGTGTCAATATAATAATATAATGTGAGGCTACGTTCAGACGTGCGCGTGTTCTGCGCGTGTTCTACTATAGCGTATGGGAAAACGCGCGCGCGGCACGCGCTGGATCCGCGCCGACCCCGCGCGCAGGCCGCGCGCGTGTTTTCCCATACGCTATAGTAGAATAAGCGCAGAGCACGCGCAGAACACGCGCACGTCTGAACGTAGCCTAACGGCCGCGCACGGCTCACGACAGTCGTCGGCCGCGCGCGTCTGTCGCGGGCCTCGGAAGCGGTGCCATACATTTTCATACAATGACTATTGTCGCGAGCGGCCGACGACAGTCGTAGGCCGCGCGCGGCTTACGACTGTCGCGATGCACGGAATTGTAGAACGGAATTGTAGAACTTTAAGGTGAACGCAGATTTGGCCGCACCGCACGCACCGCAGTCGCCGCATTCGCAATTCTTCATATTATTATGAAGTTGCGAAGACTGCGGCGCGGGTAGGTAGGTATGCGAGCTTGCCTATAAATTCATATAAAGAATTCGAATGCGGCGACTGCGGTGCGTGCGGTGCGGCCCAAATCTGCGGTCACTTATTGCCGCACTCAGACATTTTATGATGGTTAAACTTCAATTCAATAAAGAGTTTAACTGATAACTATGAGGCTTATGTCAAAATCTTCATCTTCATAGGTCTACCAGAATCTGATGGCAATTTTTGACAGCAGATTTTCAAAAAATATCCTTGATCATTGGATACATTTTTATATTTGCATGTTTCACACACAAAATAAGCCGCTAAAGGAATAAAAAAGGATGAAAATGTTTTATTCCTATTACCCCGGTATTGCTAGAGTCAATTTATTTTCTCACTTTTTGCCATCAGATTCTGGTAGACCTATAATTAATATATTTTGTCTGAAGTGCGGCAGATAAACATAATATTATTTTATACTATTAGGTATGCTGAAATTGGTTTTTAAGAAGTATGTGAACACCATGATATTATGCTCATGCTGTCCTGCTATCTGATTTGTTCGTTCAACATGCGCATTAAGCTGATACAGGTTTCTAAGGTGTAAGTGAACACCACAATTTGCTTTTGCTGCGTTTTTATCAGCTGATTTGTTCGATTAATATGCGCTTTAATCACTTAAACGTACTGCTAGTAATGTAACAGGTTTCTAAGGCGTATGTGAAAACCGTTACCTTAAGATGGATTTATATTATGAATTATGATTGATGAGTGGCCGCTACACCGCGAGATCACAAGTATATTGTAACGATTTTCTCATTTACATAATATCTCATGATGTACCGGTCATCCATCAATCATATTATAAATCCATCTTAATGTGTAGGTCATCACATACACCTTAGAAACCTCGCGTATAAATCCAACCGTAGTAACCTATCATGATTCAATAAAAATTTCATCAAAATCTTAATCTGTCCTGAATTTGAAATAGCTATGATAATTTCAGTCTTCGACATTAACTTCTTAACTTTTACAATATGTTATATATTTTTATGTAAAACAGAAATCATCAAGGATCATTATCATCACAGATTGCTCTGTAGTTTTAATATACAGGCGAATATTCACCAACTACTAGACTAGACAGAAACTTAAAGATTTATTTAAGATTCCGTAGCCAAATTAAATAAAAATGCAGACAAACCACAAACTTGGTTAGACTTTGGACAATCTTAGCTTTGATCAACTTAGCTAGCGAACACCTATATGATCAAATTTGCGAAATTCAGTAATGAATTCGGATATGAATAATTCAGGACTTGGCTAGTCAGACGGTGTTTATGCATTTCAGGCTGCACTACATGCAACTGAGGATACAAATCTTCACTGAATCTATAAAGGAAATTGAACCATTTGCAGTCGTAACAAAGCTCAAAGGGCCAACAGGTGTAAATAAGTAACTTGTATAGGACGCGCACGTAGCGCAACTTTAGGCGCAATCTGAAAGAAAAAAAAGTGTGGAATAACAACCAATAATATGGCACCGTGAGATCGCTCATATACCGATCAGGCTCCTTGTTATCGCTATCTACCAATAGCGTGACTCCGTCGACACGCACCCGCCCCGCTCACTCTTCACCCCACCAAAGAGACCTTAGAATAAAAAACAGTACATTTATGCCTAGCGGAATTACTACCGCACTAAGAGACGAATATTAATTACTTAACTGTAATAAAATGAGCAGTTTGACAGAAAATGTATGTAATCTTTATCAAAAAGATGATAATGATTACAGCCGTACTCATAGACATAATATTTTGATATAATGAAACTTAATTTAATAAAAAGTTTGACATATAATTATGTATGGGGGCTAACGTAAAAATCTTAATAATTTACAGTTCGACAAGGCTGTTTATGAACGTGGCGAGAAAAGGAACTAACGCTTCTATCATACAAAAACGTCATTTTTGACAGTTGTCCTTTACCAGCAGCGCCCATTGACATCATTGACATTTTATTATTCATATAAAGCCTTGTCGAACTGTAATAACAGTTAAGTAATCAAAATTCTTCTTCGAATGCGGCATTTAGACTTTTGCGCGGCCTATCGTATTCAGTGATCTGTTGGTTCTGAAAATCGTACGAATGTGACAAGCGCTTTCAGCTAAGGAGATTCTGGGAGGTGGGGTGGCCGAAACTGCTGTAACGACTCATATATCTACGTATGAAGTTATGCACTGGGAAGTTGTTAATGCAAAACTCTAGGTATTAATATAGGTATTAATTATTGACTAAAAGGACTGGACTTCAATCAAAAAAGTTGTAATGGACGTATGGTACAATATTATGTTTTATAGATCCAATTTTATATCTAAAATAATTAAATTCTACTCTATATTATTATCATTTGTAATATTGTTATTTTGACCATATTGGTAACTTTATTGTTAAATTTTAAAAGGATTATATATACATACTTATATATATTACTGTATAGCATATTTTCAACATTAACAACTTAGAGTAAATATTTTCCTTACTTTTTGTCTTCTGCAATTTTTATAATATCCATTTAATTTTACGGTTAGAATAGTAAGTAAGTATATTATAATCTGATTTCAGATTCTGTTTTATTGCTATTAGAAACTGTAAAGTGTAATTAATTTATGATTTCGGTGAGTCGAAAAGGTAGCTTTTACTGGTTTGCGTCGAGTATAACCTGGAAATTCATAGTCAGGCCCGGTTCATAACTGAATACCACGCCCTGTCAGATTTCGAGGACTGATCACGCTGCCAACAGGTGCCCTATTCTCATGTATCAGTACTGTTTTATATTTCTCTATGTTTTCATGCTTCGAACTTCGGTTCGATCGCAAGTTTTTACACTCGTCGCAGCTATATTATGCACGAGTGTAATAACCTGCGAATAAGTGTTAAAAAAACTTTTCCACTCTGCGTAGGCACAAGAGTGGAAAAGTCTCGAAGTGACATTCGAGTCATGGGAATAGACGCCCTGGTTTTAAATCGAAACTTTAATTAAATACGGACCTGCTAGTGACTTGGATGTAACTTGGAGTTTTAATCTAAAACTGACGTTGCAGTTTACACTTGTGCTTGTTTACACTTTACACAGTGTACAATCTTATCACAATCAAAATTAAAGAATACTTTGATTGTACTATTAAAGAAGCTGAGTCGCGTTACGCCAAACTCTGGATCGTATCCAACGAATGGCCGCTCGAATTGTTGACTGCCATAGTGTTTCAAACAGCTTGGACCCCTTGGAATTACGCCGAGATGTAGTTTCACTCTGCATCCTCTATCGGTTGTATCACGGGGAGTGCTCTGAGTAATTGTTCGGAATCATACCACCTGCAACTTTTTGCCATCATCCCACGCGAAAAACATACCATCCTCATCATCTTGATGAGTGGCAGTCTTCCACAGTGCGTTTTTCGCGTAACTTTCTGCCGCGCACTGTAAAACTCTGGAACGAACTGTCACCAGCAGTATTTCCGGACCTATACGACCTGCAAACCTTCAAGAAAAGAGCGTATTCTCTCTCAAAAGGCCGGCAACGCACCTGCAGCTCTTTTGATGTTGCGAGTGTCCATGGGCGACGGCAGTTGCTTACCATCAGGTGACCCGTTTGCTCGTTTGCCCACTTATTTAATAAATAAAAAAAATTCGATCACAGCTAAGTCCAAGTACTCACATACGGTTTTGCTTAATTCATTTATTACTCGATTTGGAGTAAAACTATTGAGCAAAACCGTATGTGAGTACGAGTACTTATAGCATTACACTGAATTGACACAAGCCGACCAAACGACGTAGGTATGTCAACTGCCTAGGAATCAATTTCCACGGGTATTCTATATAGACTATAGAGTAATATTTTTACATAAAAAAGTTTTAGGTGACTAATGCCCGTTTTCACCAACATCACCTAAAATTTTGGTGTCCCTTAAGCCAATATAAGGGGCACCTAACGTCAGTTTTGTTTTCACCGACGTTTAAGTGACACCTTAACCATAATAATTTAGGGGGTGGATTGACAACCTCGTAACTCTTAGGTGACGTAGTATATTTTGAACAAAACAACCTATTATGCGATTCACCCGTCAAACCTTTAGGTGACGTTTTAAATAATTTACGGGATGAATTGACGACCCGTACACTTAGGTGACGTATGTGGCGACGACGACGACGTTAGGTGACGGTTGCCTTGACAATGAATCTGTTAAAGAATGGCCGTCTGATATTTTACTTGTAAAATAGCAAACTCCCATAAATATACATAATATTTATCACAAACATTCCTCCTTAATCACTCTATCTATTAAAGAAAACCGCAATTAAAGGGAGCAAAGGAACATGAGGACAGAAAACGCGACTTTGTTTTGTACTATGTAGTGATATGCGTCACCTAAGAGTTACGGGGTTGTCAATTCATCAAGAACAAAACTTGCGTTAGGTGCCCCTTATATTGGTTTATGGGACACCTACATTTTAGATGTTGTTGGTGAAAACGGGCATAAGTAAATTATATTATTCCTCTGTATCTGGTTTATCAATAATCTCTCCTGATGCCTTAATTTATTATATAGCATGACAACCGCAACTTCTTAGCTCCGAAATTAGTTTATCACAACAAATATTACAATTCATCTCAGTCTATTCGGTCTTTTAAGCGTTAAGAGGTAACATGCATACACTTTCGGATTTCGCATTATTTCGCATTAAAATATTTAGTAAGGATTAAAAATATAAGGCAACATTAAAATGGCCAAATTAAAGAATACAATTTTCTTCTCCATATTACTGGAATCATGAATTAGCGTAATTCACTCCAGGATTTCAGATCTTATCCGCTGCTGCAGGAAATCTCAGCGTTTGGCGAGCTCAACAGAAGCTGTCCTCAGTGAAATTTAGTTTGGCATCGTTAAGTCTTATTCATTTGGTACTTAAGCAGTTTTCTTGTTAAAAAATAAGGGGCACTGGCAAAAAGGCGAAACTATAGAAGCAGATATACATTTTTGCCCCTCGGTAGAAATTGTGGGGAATAAAGAGTCGGTACGCAGCTTCAACGAAGGTCATTGATAATAATAAAAAAAAAAAAAAACCTTGATCTGCTATAGAAACCAGGGCCTACGAAGCTCTTCCTTGAGATCGCTTTTAAATTGATGCAAACTCACACAAGTGGTGAACGAAATAACACAATATTTAAACTAGGAATGCCTTAGCGTAATTTGTGACACTCAAAATGTTCAGAAATGCCTGTTTAGGTATTAAACATTTCTTGAAAGTTTTGCAGAATATTCTTTTAATCTAAACTGATTAGAAATTTAGTGTATTCTGAAAAACTTACCTTTCTTTTCAACAAAAATGTATTAAAATACAGAATATAATATACAATAACCTCACAGAACTCTTTTGTGGGAACAATTTTCAACGAAAATTGAAAAAAACAGCACAAAAAGTTTATAACTTTTATATACGTTTGTATATAAGTCCAATCGACGTGCAAAAAGGGGATGAAAATAATAATATTTTTTCATAAGAAATGGAGTAGTTTTCCATTTCATAAGAAATGGAACGAAAAAATTTACGAATTGTTTTTTGAACAATTGGGACGTGATTCGAACCTTTGTGACCTTTTGAAGGCTTCGCGGGACAACAAGCTTCCCCAACAGTTATTTTTTCTCGGAGTTTCTAGGATAATGATTCCTATGTTCTTGTTATAAGGATTACGTCAGAGGTAATACAACCCTGAACACTGTGTTTTTCTTTACATAAAAAATTTTTTTGGACACAAATTATACGGAAAATTATGCTAATTGTAAATTATAATTTCTGAGAACTCGCAATCAATAAGATGTAGACTGTTCGTAGATTATAATCGTTATTATTGTAAATTATTGAAGCTGAAATAGATTTCGGTCGTAATTATATTCCTCCATGACTTAGGTAGTTTAGTTTTGTAGTAAGTAATAACATTCAGAGAAGTTAGGTTTAAAACAATTTTAACCAATCTCAAAAACAACTACTCAAACAACGAATAAAATGAAATCGCGTAAAAACATTACTAATGTTGAGTCATTTCTCCAACACAACTATTATGCTCTGCAAAATGTGTAATGCAGAAAAAGCATTATATATATATCTGTTATGAAACATGAAGCTAATTTTCTCCACTCCGAGCACTAACTGTTGGGAAAGTGAATGAAAAATACCCCACATTAGGTCCTCCGAGAGCAGATTGTACTCAGGACCACTTAATGTGGTTTAATGTACTGATTTTATGATAGGTTGGTGAATTGTAAGGAGGCGTCCATAAATTTCGTGAGATGTTTTTGACGTTTTTTAAGCGATAAGATTTCATCACTCATGAAGTCTAAATATAATTAAGAAAAAATCTTATTAATTGAGGTTGAACTTGCAGAGAATAATCATTGAAACGGGATGACGATCTCGGTTTAGTTGCGGTTCCATGTTGGATGCGAGAAGCAGGAGATCGATCATATGGCGTTCATTGAGAAAGGCCTATGTTCGGCAGTGGACGAATATAGGCTGATATGATGATGATGATGATGATGAATCATTAAAAGGTCTTATTGTGAAAAAGCAAACCCAAGTTTTAAATCAATGTGCTCGAAAAATTTACGTTACATTTGGTTAGAAAATTCACTCTTCCTTCCTAATAGCGAGTTTACATATTATTCCAATCCAGTAATCCAACCAGCGCTAGAATATACTGCAGCTGAAATAAATTTAACGGGTACTGGAATACACTGGAATGCTGAGTGCATTACATTCCAGTACCGGTTAACATCATTCTTGTAGTAATCCGGCACTGGATTGGATTATTAAATTGGAATTATGTAAACCAGCTGTAACAGTAAATGTCTGTAGACTCTTGCATTTTATGATAGTTCGAAGCGTGAAGATTGTAACAAAAGTCAAAAATATTTTGTTTCCTTCATTGTTATCTACTATCAGAGAAGTTGATTCCTATGCAGTACGCAGAGGCAGACCTACGTAGGTTGTATTATATGTAATTGATTGTACTGTCGGTTCTTGGTGGAAATTCATTTTATACACAAATGAAACACAATATTACTTGCACTTTTTCCACTATATTCATAAATTACAATTTAAACATAAATTACAATTTATGTGTTTAAATTGTAATTTATGAATATAGTGGAAAAAGTGCAAGTAAAATTGTGTTTCGTTTGTGTATACTACGTAGTTTGGTCACGTATCAGTGACAGATCACAATCATTGAATTGACGTGATCCGACCAAACGACGTTGGTTTGTCAACTGCCTAGGAATCAATTTCCTCGACGGTACCTAATTATATTTCCAAAAGGTGTGGGTGGTGTTCGGTTACATTATTACTTTAATCTGTTAGTGTTATCCATCGATGAATAAATTAATTAATGCTGAATCAAATAAATTTAGATAAAATTTAGTATTGAGTCTTAAGAATTTTTTTTTTCTCGACAAAATGTATTACTTCCCGGGTGATATCAAAATTTCTGTGCAACGAAGTTATAGCACCGAAGTTGCAGGCAACGTCTAGTATTTGAATACAACTTATCCATAGATACCTCCGCAAACTCATCCCATAATGTTACCTGCCAGATGAGCACGACTTGGAACTTCGTCTGCCAACTTGAGATCACTTCGCAGTTCAATCTGTAAGTAACCATTTCGATATTATACGTCTTGCGATATTGAACGGTGAACGTTTATAATAACTTAATTACGTATAAGTAAAAATACTATCGTATTCATTTTTAATAACTACAACTGTGCTATACCTAATATTAATCTTGTAATTAATCCCATCTTTAAGTGAGGTTTCCAAACTGTTTGTTGACATTTTCCAAAATCAACCACATAATAACATATTTTCGGCACATCTTTAGCTTGGATGTTGACCGAAATTGAATAGTATTTATAATTATTGAATAGGTACGAAAATAGTTGTCATTCTCAAGAACAAAGTTGGTTTAGAGATTTTCTTTGTCTGTTTGTTAGTTAGACAGTGAAGCATGCGCGTGCCCAAAATATATGTAGTTCATATTTTTAGAACAAGTCAAAAACTTTATTTGACACAAACTACTGAAACTATTCCGCCGCGCCGTCTCGTCGCTCTATAAGAGACGTTAGCTATAGTAAGTAAACTGTATAATATTATCTAAGTGTTCACTATTTATGTGTTACAATATTCAACGCCTCCGTGGTCCAGTGGTTTAGAGCACGGCTCTCGATTCGGAAGGTTGTGGGTTCGATTCCCGCGTTGGAAACATGTTACTTCCAAGTTTGGCTAGGACAACGCAAGCTGATCACCTGATTGTCTGACAAGTAAGATGATCCATGCGTCGGATGGGCAATGGGCATGTAAAAAGCCGGCCCTGCACATGATCTCTCGCCTCGTGTGACGTGTCGGTCATCCGTCCCACTGGATTATGAGTGTTATGTTAAGACTTATGACTTATGAGACTAAATCAATAGATAGTGCTCTTGTGTACTGCGCACACACTTGGGCACTTTAAAAATTAATCCTGCGTAACTAGCCTGGTTTCCATGAAACCGGCCACCGTCACTGAAACCGGTGTGGGAGTTATTATTATTATTACAATAATCAATCTTCACTGAAGATACAATCCTCTTGGTATCGCATCTCTTCATAATCAAACTTAGTAGGTACTAATTTTTTAAGGTGATTGTTGAGGTTCTGATTCATTTTGTAATTTTTCTAACCCAGCCCCAAAGGTTTTTTTGTATCACAGATACAGTGGCAACCATGATAACAAACAGGTATATCAAGGGAGGCAACTTTAACTGAAACATCATTAAAATTAACGACGGTTCAACCTTTTTTATTCCGACCACGTCAACAAGAATTCAATTTGGGCAACAGTTCGTCGTGATAGTTGTCATAACGCGGGTAGTTCTATAATAGTGGTCATTCCGCCGGACATCTCCGCAAAACTTACTAATGACACGGCAACAGCTTAGTCCTATAGGCCCTTTTTAATGTCCTTCATCATAAGTACTTCCAATCAGTATTTTACTATCCCCCGACCAAAAGGGGGGGGTGCTATAGAAACGCGTCTATCTGTGTTTGTGTCTGTCCGTGGCATCGCAGAATGCAAACGATTTGAACCGATTTTGTTTGAAAGCTTATAATATTATAATCGAGAGTGTTCTTAGGCTTCTTATAGACGTACGGCACTTGTTGACGGCAGCCTTCAGCGTCGACACTAATTGTCGATGGCAGTCGACGGCTGCCGTCAATGAGTGCCGTCGACAAGCGCCGTTCGTCTGTTAGAAGCCAGCTACAATAATTAATCATCTCAGCTCTTTCGACGCTGAAAAAAATCGTTTTTTGCTTGCTTTTCTAATAGCTGTTCTGGCTTATTATATTATTTAAATCGAAACTTATCCTAAAATCAATTAAAATTATTAAGATTCCTGCACGACATAAGTCATTCCTCAAATAATCCCATGGAAACCTTTCCATTGATATTTCCGTTTCGTACAACTAGAAATATCATCTCAATTAAAATTGTTACAATTCATCCAGAGGTCTGCAATATCAAAGAACAATCGAGAAACTCTAGTAAAAACAACATTTAAATGTAAACCACACTACAAATATGTACAATAGTGTAAGTCCGCTACGTGTACGTGAAAGTTGCGCAAAACTGAGAAAAGTTTTATTTACACGTTACGTAAAGATGAATTGCTTTACTACTTAGATCAATAACTGACTCCGATGTCTTTAAAATTAATGACATTACTAACTTTTCGTCAGAAAAAAAAATTGCTGAAGAAAAGTTAGTAATGTCATTCAAGATTAACAAATATTATTCTGATATTTAAAAAAAATAGGTAATTAAAATCATGCATGTATAACTGGATTGTGTACTTGAAATATAATATTTAATTTCATTCGTGCTTATGTAGCTTGCATCCGTTTTGGAAGGTCTAGTATAAAGATGGTATACTGTGTATTAATTATACTGTGTCAAAACCGTTTCAAAGTGGGTCTTATTGTTCCAACCTACATCCATAAGTTTACAATTGAGATAACACTAAATTTGCATAGCCTTCGGGGAATTTTTGTTACCGAGTATTTATCTTGTATTCAGCTCAGCTGCGCGAGTTGATGTGTAATCCTTGCTTGGGCTTAGCACGAACAAAAGACAGCTACGTATTCGATATCTTCTATATTGAACATTAAGGCGACGCACAGTGGATCGAATCGAGGATTTCGGGGACATAGGGACCGACTTTTGTTTTTCAAATTTTTGTTTGTGCCAATGGATAGAGCTAATGAATGTTAACAATAGTTATTCTTTGCAATTTTTTCTGAGGCTTATTATTTAGGTAGAAAAAACATATTTTTAAATTTCTTGTATGGAAAAACATATATAATCCCAAATTTTTGCCAAGTCCTGATAGATCCCGCGTTCAAACCTTTTTTTTCTTATATTTTGGCTACATTGCTAGTATTACGTACCATAAATGTGTGCTTAAAGTTGCAACTTTGCCAGAAATAGAGGTAAGAAAATTACAAAAGATTTTATTAGTTACTAATGACTTGCTAGTAAAACAATACTTATAATTACTAAAAATTAGAAAAAAAAACAAAAAATCTCGATTTCATGTGAATAGATCGAACATTAACTTGTAACTTATCCGTTTGACAATAGTAAATAATAATCCTTTGTAATGTGTATTTTCTAACAATCGTTAAAAATAAACAGCTTAAGTAATTGCATAAGTGCTTATATTATACCCTCATTAGCTAATATTTTTTCCAGCCATCAGTTAGGGTGTCATGAAACATAATAATATTATCTTTGTTAATTGTTAGGTCTGGGAAATTATAAAAGGACCGTAATAGATATTTCAAAATTAGTTATTGCTTAAACGTGCTACTACATACATAATTTCACAGTGTTTAATATTCTTTATTTTGGTATAATGGACGGTCTTGTGAATAATATAGATTTATTTATGGTATTAAGAGACCAACTGAAAAGTTTGTCAGATAGTAAAAAACTATTTGATTTTCTACAATCGAAAATAAATGTGACTGAAGAAAATAGTGCTGTGCTTAGAAAGTTCTGTACGCGTTTTTGTTCTAATGTATGTGCCAGATGGGAAAAATGCAGCCGAGTATTAGCTAACTTTATTGAAAAAATGGTGATTGGTTAGAATCGTCAATAAATTGGCCCCAAGAAATCAATTTTGATGTAGTCAATACTGAACCAATAGAACTCGAGGCTTGTGATAATACTGAGAATATACCACCAGCACTTTCCACTTCGGACGCTTCCACATCTACCTTTACTCCGAGGAAACCTTTTGAAGATTTAAGTGATCGACAAAAACGGAGACGTTTAGACGAAATAAATAAAAATCTTTCATTTTCACCGGAAGAAATGTCTGCCATATCAACAAGGAATTTAAAAAACAGTGGAAACGAAGAAATTTCAAAAATAATGAACCATTTACTCAATCACCCAGAAGATTTAAATAAAGTCAAGGCATGCTTAAGCAACGAGAAGGTTAAGAGTGATACGTATTCACCTGATAAGGCACTAGTTTTATTAGTTTCGCTAAAGTTATCAAAGTGGCAATATATAAACTTAAGAGAGTCTGCGAGTGAAAATGGTTCAGAGTTATATCCATCCTATTACAAATTGCAACAAGCTAAATTGAATTGTTATCCAGATAAAAAGGATATAAGTATTACTGAGGATGGGGCTTCAATTAAACTGCAAGCTTTACTCAACTTGACTGTATCAAGACTTTTGGATGCAATCTCTATGGATTTGGACGCAACAAAAAATTTAGAGCTTGTAAGTAAATGGGGTTTTGACGGAGCTTCCGGCCAAAGTGTGTACAAGCAAAAAGTAAACAAAGAATTTGAATTATTTTTATGGCCAGTCTAATGCCAGTTAGGCTTCAACAATCGGATGGAACTATTGTTTGGGAAAACGAAAGACCATCATCCACGTTTTACTGTCGTCCGTTAATGTTCCAATTTACGAAAGAAACCCAGTCCACTGTTATGTCAATTAAAAACAGAATAACAGAAGAAATAAAAGCGCTTCAGCCATCAAGACTGAATCAAATTGAAGTGTCTCACCAGTTACTTTTGACGATGATTGACGGAAAAATAACGTCATATTTATCAGATACGTCGACAGCCGTTTGCGATATTTGCAAAGCAAAGCCATCGGAAATGAAGAATGAAGAAATTCACCAGTACGGACTGTCATCTTTATACTGCTGGATCAGGTGTATGGAGTGCCTTCTTCACATAGGTAACAATAATTATTCTTATTTATCATACCTTAGCTAATAATTACTTTTACAGCGGCGAGTCATTGATATTTTACAAAATATTCATTTTCATTATTAGTAATGTCCCATTTTTCTTATGCAGCATATCGTATGGATTTTAAAAAATGGAGTGGCAGGGGTGAAAATCAACAAAAAATTAAGTTAAGAAAGTCCGAAATACAGCGAGCGTTTAGAGAAGATTGTGGCTTACTAATAGACCAGGTGAAACAAGAAGAGGGAACCACTAATGATGGCAATACTGCCCGAAGATTTTTCAGGGATGCAGACACTGCAGCCCGTATTACTGGTATAAGCAAAGAATTAATAGAAAGGTTACATGTAATACTCCAGACTATAGCATCTGGAGAGTGCGTCAACCTTTCTAAAGTCTCTTTATTCTGTAGAGAGACTGCAGAACTCTACATAAATTTATATCACTGGTATTATATGCCTTCTAGTTTGCACAAATTGCTAATACATGGCACTGATATTATTCAGCATTTTGGTACTATACCTATCGGCAATCTGTCAGAAGAAGCAGCAGAAGCTCGTAACAAAGATTTTCGCAAATTCAGAGAGAGCTATTCCAGAAAATTAAGTAGAAAAGCCACAAATGAGGATATTTTACATAATCTTTTGACATCGTCAGATCCAAAGATCACAAGTCTTAGACCAAGACTATCAAAGCTCAACAAAATAGCTCTCTCTTCACGGGCTAAAGAGCTTCTGTTGAATTTGCCGACTGACTCTGAGATAGAGTTTATTGACGTTAACAAATTACAGGATAACGATTCTGATAGTGAGTAAGCTTTTTAAAGAATTTTTTAAAAATCTTACTCACGTTAAAGGTTATATGTACATATTTAGAAAAAAATGTATAGTAAGTATAGTAATTTTTATGTACTCACTACTTTTTATTTTTCAATTTTATCCCTATCCCTATTAATATAGGGAATATGTACGTGATGCTAAAATGGATAAAATATTATTATTTGTAATCTTTATTGTTAAAAAACCATACTGATGCTATTTTTAAATGTTTTCTTCGATACTTAATAATAAAATTTAAGTATTAAATATTGGATTTTTTTTAATTCCTTCGCAAATTTTTAAAACACAATGCTATTAGCAAAACAATACAAGATTTTATTATTTTCTAGACCTAACAAAGATAATATATTCCATGCCACACTATATTAATGATTGGCTAATAAGGGTATACAGGGTGTAACCAAAACAAGTGACAATACTTTAAGGTGTGTACGTGTTCCCTGTAGAGAGTTCACTATGAAAGTAACAGCGCTGAAAGATCAAAAAAAAATTACACTTTTGTATGGGCAAGGGCCCGAGCGTCACGAGTTTCCCCATACAAAAGTTTAAAAAAAAAATCGACTTTCAGCGCTGCCACTTTCACAGTGAACTCTCTACAGGGAACACGTACACACCTTAAAGTATTATCACTTGTTTTTGTTACACCCTGTATAGCATAAGCACTTATGCAATTACTTAAGCTCTTTATTTTGAATGCTGTTCGGTTCATTGTCATTAAGCGATTGTTAGAAAATACACATTACAAAGGATTATTGACTATTATCAAACGATAATGCGTTAACGCTAAACGCTAATGCGCTAACCAATGTTACAAGTTAATATTCGATCTTATATTATATTGACATGCAATCGAGTTTCTTTAATAAAAAAAATATTTTAAGTAATTACAAGCATTATTTTACTAGAATAATTATTTTTATGCATGTAAAGTTCCTACAATAGTTTTAGAAACTAGAAAAGTCAATAGTTACTAATTATTTTTTTTGTAATTTTCTTACCTCTATTTCTGGCAAAGTTGCAACTTTAAGCACATATTTATGGTACATAATACTAGCAATGTAGCCAAAATATAAGAAAAAAAAGGTTTGAACGCGGGATCTATCAGGACTTGGCAAAAATTTGGGATTACATATGTTTTTCCATACAAGAAATTTTAAAATATGTTTTTTTCTACCTAAATAATAAGCCTAAGAGAAAATTGCAAAGAATAACTTTTGATCACATTAATTAGCTCTATCCATTGGCACAAAGAAAAATTTGAAAAACAAAAGTCGGTCTCTATGTCCCCGAAATCTTCGATTCGATCCACTGTGCGACGCCTTGATAATTTGGCTGTAGTGATATGGATTTTTCTCAGCAATGACTAAAGCTAAGAAGAAAGTTCATTGTCAGTATTCATCATGTCTTTGTCTTTGAATTACCCATAGCATAACACATCGGTCAACTTTTATAACACAGAATAATCAATCAAAAAGACCTCTTTAAAAAAAGGGATTCTAATTTTGCCAACAGAGGAGAGTAATTTAAGCTTCCAAAAGTACATAGATTGGTTTAAGCATACACTATAGCTTATATGAAAATATATATTTATGGTTATTAAATTACGCGACAAAAACCATACATATGGCGTCACCATAAAATGAATCGCTGAATGTGTTGCTAAGCGTTCATCTGGAGAACGGCCGATGTTGCTAATTCTATTTTTGTGTTTGTTAATGTCAGATGAAGGTTCTTACTGAGAGACAAAATTAAAAACCACATGGAAAATTTAATTACTTACCTCCGCATACAATTTTAAATTAAATTAAACGCTTTTACACTTTTTTTTTCAATAATGCGTAGAATAATGATTCAAGAAACCTCGGGCCCGCTATTCGAAAAAAAAAGAAACGCGTGAAATAACTTCGGTGGTCAAAGCCCTTTTAAGTTCTTCCGGTTACGGCTTCGGCTTCGGCTAGCCGGCGGCAAAAATATAATTATCGCCATGATTTCAATATGTACTTATATTTCGTACATTTCACCGCCGGCAACCGGAAATAGTGAAAAGGCTCTTAAGAAGGTGGTTATATTTTGAAGGACCAGAGTCACAACTTGCACCAAAGAGCTATTAATACTCCAAGCAAAAATATCAAAAATTATACAGAAAGTTATATTTGTTATTACTATTAGTAATCTACAGTGCCGGTGCTGCTGAGCAAAGGCCTCCAAGAAAAAAAGAAAGGAAGAAAGAAAGACATTAGAAAAAAAAATTAACTGAATGGTATTACTTACAACTGCCTTATTAATAAGTTTCTGTCCATCATAGGGCTAATTACCACTTCCGGCCCAGTCAGGCCGGATGGCGGGTTCTATCGGCTTCCTCGTATATTGGCGGAAACTCAACACTCTAAAGTAAACATTCCCTCTGATTTTGATTTGTAACTAACAATTTCCCTTTACAACCGTCCTGAACAAATCTCATTGAATTTTAAAGTTTATTTAACAGTTTTAATCACTTTACTGAAACTTTAACGATTAATTCAATGATTATAATTTATTACAATTTCATTAGACTTCATAATTTGTATGATGCATACGAGTAATAATCTATATGGTCTAAATTTACAAAAGGAAAAAAATATCTAATGAAAGCTAAATAATACTTCCTAGAAGATTAAACTACAAAAAATTGGTTTTAATGTTATAATTTATATACCATAATATTACGACGGGTGAAAGCAGAAGTGGCGTAACTCGAAAAACCCAACTTTACAGGAGAGCCAAAAAACTTTTTTAAAAATTCATAACTTCTTTATTTATTAAGGTAGAACCTTAAAACTTGGAAAGTATTTAATTTAATCTAAGACCCATACGATGAGTTTGTTAAAATTTTTCTAAAGTTGATATTTCATTGATTTTTAACAAGTTACGACAAAAAATATTTCTATTTTATGCAGCAGAAATGTTGTATCTTTGAGAGGAAATGTATAAATAACTTAAAAAAGCATAGCTTTTTGAGCGACGGATCTGTCGTATCTCAAATATAACACGCCCCTACACATTTCATTTCGCCGTATCTTGTTTACTTAATTAAATTGCATTACAACTTTTGGTTCTAGTGCAAAATCGGCGACAGACGTTGTGAAAATGAAATATTGTATCTTAAACTAAATGAATTGTTTGTTTTAAAAGAATGTCATTATAAAAAATTAAAAAAATAATATTACTATTTACTGTTATTTGTTTATAATATAAGAAAATAAAGGAATGGAAATTTGTTTTATTAATCAACATTAAAATATAAAACTATTATAACAAAATGAAAATTAATGCAATAAAACATTTATTTCTCTTGTTTTTTCTACTTTGTAAAGGTTTAAGCCCTAATATTTTATTCAGGCTCATGAATTTAAAGTTATTCTTTTTATTTTATAAGATATGGGGGCAAAGGAGCTCACGGGTCACCTGATTGAAAGTAACTACCGTTGCCCATGGACACTAGCAACATGAGAAGGGCTGCTGGTGCGTTGCCGGCCTTACCCGGTACTAATATGCTATATTTTTGAAGGTTTAAAGGTCGTATAGGTCTGAAAATACTGCTGGTGACAGTCCATTCCACAATTTTACAGTGCGCGGCAGAAAGTTACGTGAAAAACGCACGGTGGAAGACTGCCACTCATCAAGGTGATGAGGATGGTATATTTTTCGCGTGGAACGATGGCGAAAAATTGCAGGAGGTATGATTCCGAACAATCTTTCAGGGCACTCCCCGTGATACATCATGAAGCTGATAGAGGATGCAGAGTGAAGCTTCATCTTGGCGTATTTCCAAGGAGTTTAGCCTGTTTGAAACACTATGGCAGTCAACAATGCGAGCGGCCCTTCATTGTAAACGATCCAAAGGGAGTATTTTGGAGAAGAGTATTCCATAATATGATGCTGAACCTGCACCTTGCAGAGTTATAGTCATTGGTCCGGACTGAAATACTGTCTCGCTCTGTTAATGACACCAAGCTTTTTCGAGGCTAACTTAGCCTCACCCTCTAGATGACATCGGAACTGGACTTCGCTCGATATGTTTACGCCAAGTATTTCAATGCTGGGGGAGAATGTTAAAGGGGTGCCCTGAAAACGAGGAGATATTATAATATGACCATTGGTGACTTTTTAGTGGTGAACGCGCAGACTTGTGTATTGGCGGGGTTGAATTGGAATAAGTAACGTCTACCCCATTCAGAGACTTTGTCCTGTGAATTCTCTATTTTAGTCACAAGTTGGTTTCGACTCTATATCTAGAAAAATATCGGGGGAGCCCTATATACATAGAGCAGCGCCTGTACTATAATCCGCATAGCAATAAATGCCGTTGGTCTGTAACATGTCATTGATCTGCTAAGAAACTTGTGACCCATTTGCATAAATTCTCGGGGAGCCCATATGATGGAAGCTTTGATAGCAGCGCTTTTTACCAAACCCGATCAAAGGCCTTTGCAATGTCCAAACTAACAGCCAGTGCCTCTCCCTTCGACTCAATCGCCTGAGCCCAACAACGAGTTAGGTACGCCAAGAGATCACCAGCCGAGCGACTTTTTCGGAACCCGTACTGTTTGTCCCTGGCCGCCCAAGTATCGAAAGAGCTGGGTATTGATAATTGATTCCATAATCTTCGAGAAAACGGAGGTTATAGCGATTGGTCTGTAGCTGGAACTGGAAGGATTTGAGCGGTCACCTATTTACACCTAACACCAAGGCTGTCTCGCAAGAAGCCGGGACAATGCCAGAAGAGTAGGAGAACCGAAAAAGACGCGTTAAGACCGGAGCCAACTCTGGAGCACACTTTTTCAACACAATAGGAGGGATTCCGTCGGGCCAACTCTGCTTTTGGATTTCAATGGAACGCAGGACTGAGCGCTGATGAAACTCCGACATGATGCTCGTGCATCGTGGTATGGTCGGCGTTTTCTATCCCCCATCATCTAGGGTCGAGCTTGACACAAAGAGCTTGCCCAGAAGATCGGTTTTGTATTTTGCATCGTGAGCCAGCGATCCATTTTCTACTTGTAGGGATGGTAGGGATGGCTTGCAGAAATTGCCTTCAATAGCTTTGGCCAGAGACCATGTACAGGTTCCCGGAGGGAGTCTCGAGTCTCTCACAGACAGAGAGATCTCTCTCTCTTGAAGGACCTAGAGGCAAGGTTGTACTCCATTTTATATTATGTGTGTGTCCACGCATAGACGCGAAGGAGCTCAATATTTATTATTGAGAACAATTATAGCTCAACAATATTTTATTGAACCATCAACAAAAAAAAAATTAGCAAATTTACATTTTATACCATGCACTTATAAAGTCGTATTATATTTTAAAAAAATTGTCGATATTGTTAACAGAAAACATACGGGCTTTTATCTTTACAAACATGTAAAATCAACAAAATATGTATAAAAGAATAAGTGTGTAGATGTCCAGAGCAATACTCAGGGGAAAAAATATACGTGGACACATACATGCAACATTTCACTATACGTCTTTAAGCTTCATTTAAGAATAAGCGTGTTCAGTTCCATTCAGAATAAACGTGCATTGATACACACAAACACGTTTTCTCAAATCGACGCTAACAATCAACTAAAAGGCGTTAAGAACGGCGTATATGGTGTGCCGGCGAAGGTATCATACAGGGGCGGGAGGGAGATGAAATGGCGTTACTTATCTCTGCATACTCATTACTTAAGTATATTCATTGGTTGTAAGTATAGGTTTAAGAATAAAATTATGTATTTGAAATGTAATAACTTTCTCATACCTATAAAATTAGTATGAAATAAATTGTCGTATCTTTGTGAATGTTGTATTTTAGGCGACAAAAATGTCGTAACTCATTCAAATCAAACTAGAGAGTAAAAAACCTGTGTCGTATCTTTTTCTTATTTCTCACGCATTGCCATATCTATCTTTTATCCAAAAATTGCAGTTTTTCGTCTAGTTACGACAATTTTTTAAGGTCTGTGCTAAAAGGTGGTAAAAATCCATGGTCGTATCTTTACTAGAATTTATCGTAGAAAGACGAGATAAAGACCATTCGACGCAGATTTTTTTTTATACAACAATCAATTAAAAAGTGATGTTGGCCAAAATTCAAGTTACGCCACTTCCGCTTTCACCCGTCGTTAATTGTTACGATAAATTATTCTTCAAAAAAATCATACAATTTACAACAGTACCTTCCTTTTATTATGTTCAATTAAAAAAAGTCATTGGATTTGTTGTAATTAATTTAATAAAGAAGGACTTCTTTATTCCCTTAATTCACCTCACAGAGGTCATTCTGTTAAATTGTTAATTCTCCGGAACAGCCGTGCCTTTATGAATATTAACACCGCTTTTAACATTTTGAAATATTTACGACATTAATATTGTTAAGTAAATATTACAATAATAATATGATCATCTTTTTTTAATCTTTGTAAGTGTAAGCTTGATTTGTTTGAATTAAAAGTACTTAATGTATTTCGCAAATCATTATCCATGCTACCTTAACAATAAGACCCATATTTAAAGAAATAATAATTGGAACGAAGTTCCTTATCGCGCGTTGCGAAAGGAGGCTAGACGGAAAAAAGTCATACGAAAAGTTGTGACGACACTTTTTGCCACAGACATAATTGAAGACGTGAGTGGAAGAATCGAACAAGTAACATTTCGTAACATACGGACAATAACTAATTTTTTCCCTAATTATTTTAATAAAACTTGTAACTTATCTACTCCATAACCTAGCTAATATATCTGGCTACGCATATAATCCATAGTTTTTCTATTTCAAATAATTTTTCCGGCCCTAAAGCCTCCATTTAGGCGAAAAAACGGGAAGTTTTTCATGCACTCACGTCTTGAATTATTATTTTCAAGATTCAAGATAGATACCACATAGACATTGGGTCACTATTACAAATTATAACCTACCCAACCCAAATAATAATACTTACCTATTCGAATTTAGAAGCTACTTCCAAACGATACATTCAAAACGTTTTCAACTTTTGAACTTTTTTGTGCGTGAAAAAAAGCAAAACAAGGGAAACGTTTGAATTGTTTTTTCGGAGCACTTAAAGCGAACTTAACGAGATATATTAAGAGTGACGTTTCACAGGTGGTGGTAAAATGCCAGGCACCTGAGCGGTTTAACAAATGAAAACCGCGTCTTAAATGAAATGAAATGTTCATTTTATAAACTTTACTTAATGTCTGTCTGTACTTTTTTTGATTTAACTAATTAAAAAAAAGTTTTGCTTTTAATTAATTAACAATTCTTTATCCTTGACAAAATTTACCTTTATGCCAATTAATAAAAAAAAAATAAGAAAAACAGCAGATTCACAAACAAAAGACTCTGTCGTATATCACGCCAGATTAATTTCAATTATCCTTCGCAAATATAGGAACAAAGCTGTATTAAAACGGAACAGAGGCGGCGCAAGACCAAAATTTTATGTGGGCAAAATATATTTTGCGAGGCTCCCTGACGGATGATGCCAGAAGATTTTGTTGAAAGATTTTTGATACCTACTCGTAAATCCTAAAAAACGCGCTGTCTAAGGGGCGCGAGGCCCCTATGACTGCAAGGCCGTGGGTCGCCCACACCGCCCACGCCTTGCGCCGCCTCTGAAACGGAAAGTGTGTCAACAACAAAAATTGTGTCGGACGAATTACATGATTCCGTATTCATTGCTCTGCCGAGTTTGTCTTAATTGCCTGCGTCTGTGTTCGATTTAATTATATCGCTGGCTTTTCCCCGTGGCTCCACACGCTTGTGATATTAAATTCGAATTTGCGTACTAACCAATCAAGCCCCATAAGAGCACCGGTGATCGCGACAACAATAGAATAAACAATAGATTTCCAAGAATCCGCGATCGAAGGATAAACGCGACGCCTTGATAATTTGGCTGTAGCGATATCGATTTTTCTCAGCAATGACTAAAGCTAAGAAATTAAAGTTCATTGTCAGTATTCATCATGTCTTTGTCTTTGAATTTGTCATGAAAACAAGCAATCTAAAACATAATATCCAATACGGTTTTTTACTTTAATGGCCGATTTACACGGGTGACTAAAGCCGCACGATTTACGCCGCACGGCGAAAATCGACCGTGTAAATGGCAATTCGACTACGCCGCATGCGGCTAAAGTCGCAAGCCCCAAAGTCGTGCGGCCAATGGCCGCATGCGGCTGGTGACTAAAATCGACCGTGTAAACGCTCACTGCTCAGTCGTAAGCGATCGCTTGCTGCGAATACTACTGTAGCGAGCGCAGACGCGACATTTTCACAGGCGATTTTTGTAAATGGGTTGGCGATTCGACTTGGACAGGCGATTCGACTGGCGACTTGCCGGGTGACTAAAATTGACCCGTTAGTCACCCGTGTAAATCGACCATAACGCGGCGTCACCTTAAGGTACTATTAATGAATACTAGCAAGAAGTCTATAAAGACGGTTTTCGATATTTCACTTCCCGCTAGGGGACAGACCCGACGCATACGAAGCATCACTTTGGACTTTAGTTTTCAAAAACTGACTATAAAATGTTCGACACTTTCCTACGCACGGCCTACCATCTACCTCCAGGAGTCTAATACGTAGCAATCAATTATTATTATCAAAGCAATCCTATGAAATAGTCACATGTCACGAATGAAAAATTGCAACATGGAATTAAAACGGTTTTTGGCCAAGTGGGCAATCAAAGGTGCAGGATAAGCCATTCAAACTACAAACCAAAAAGGAAACCAAATTGTAGTACCACCAAACAACGCTATTCTAACAAACTTAGCATTCACTTCACGGAATCACATTCGAAGGTAGACATTATGGAAATCCATAAATATTATAAAAAGTCTCAAATGTATTCGTCATATAAAGGCGACGTCGTATCTCCAGATCTCACGGGATCCAGGAGCAATTCCGGAGACGACAGGAACAAATATAAATACATATGACATTATGATAAATGTGATAGTTATTTCCATAAGGAGTTGGTACGCAAATATATTTTAAAAGTTCCTACCGAAAGTGAAATAGTTTTTGACTTTTTACGTAAGTTGTGTGATATTGTATGCCTGGTGGTTAGGAATTCTCGTAGCTCAAAATTCACTTAGATCTCAGACTATCTCACTCTTGAATAGGACAGCAAGAGATCTAAGCGAAATTCAAGGACAATCGAGACAATTTCGCTTATATTTTTAACTATAATGCCGTTTCGATACGGTTTGGCATAATAAAACTACAAAATAATCGCATAAAATTAAAAATTTACGTCATACACATCAAATGCTCAAAATATAAAAAAATAATCGTTTGTTGACATTAAGCGATTAACTTTTCAACCTACCCTCACCTTTTCCTAGTACACAGTAACTGTAAATGCCGCGACGAATCCGCGCGCGTCATAGTCGTAATTCGACGTATTCGTTATTCTAATTGTGTTCGTGGAACTAATACTACATACTAAACTCAAATAATCTGTTTATCGCCGCCATATGTTACCGTGCCCGGTAATAATAATTGATGTAGTGAATAGTGCGTGAAATTGCAAGAACAGTAAACAATGAAGGCGCCTTCATAAGCATTAAGCAGCTTTAGACAAGGGAAAGGTTAGTGCTGTGTGCTTTTCCATTTTTTTCCTTCTTGTAAAACCCCATGGCTCAATATTATGTAGTTCAAACCCAACTACTAACAGGCCATTCCTCGCTTAATTTTATAATTGAAACTCCAGCGCTTACAGAACCCTTTCCGAGCAACAAAAGGTCTTGGAGTTACCAGTGTGAAGTAGGTAATTATGAACATTTTTGGAAAATATTATTTGCATAGCAGAATAAGGGTAGTGCACTAGTTTTGTTTACACATTCGTAATGTCTATGGGTCTAAACACACTAGGCTGAATTACGCCGGCGTAATTTACGTGGCCGAAATTACGTTCAGCCGCTTACGTCTGATGCGACACACTATAAATTTACGCGAAGAGCCGAAATTTCGCGGCGTAATTTCCGTTGCGGAACGCACGCGTAAGTGAGTATTTAAAATTCTCAGATGTAATATGTGTGTTAACGCTTTCGAGTTAAGGTTGGATTTGCTATGTTCGGTATTGATAATTCCGTCGCGTATAGTGTATTGCTATACAAAACATTACCGCCGAATCGCTGCCGAACTTTACGTTCGACTCGGCTCGACGGAAATTCGGCTCGCGACGGAATTTCGGCATAGTGTGTCGTCTGTCGCGTTCCGTCCGTATATTGTATGCGTTTGATACGCGGCGTAAACGCGGCGGAATTTACGTCGGCGTAATTCAGCCTAGTGTGTTTAGACACTATTACAGATAAAACGATATTTGTACGAGGTGTTTCTCGTTTTAACGTTGTTTGCCTCGGCCCGTCTGTGTCGCTAACGAGAAAAAATTTAATTTAGTTGTTCGTAGTTTTATATTTCATTATCAAAGTTGGCATCCGCCCGCTAGAGGTAAAAGTGAATTTCAAAGTTAACCTGTAGGCGATACACCTTTGTTACCTTAGTTTCGTGTTACAAAAATTCTAGCAATTGTCGACACTGTCCGTAAATAAACTTTAGCTAGACAGTGCACACTGAAAAATATATATTAAACTTTATGATATTGTATAAGCATTAAGCGATACAAAGTTAATTTAAAGGGAATATTACACACAGAGGACGCTACTAGCTCATACAATAAACAATCCGACCAAAATACGACATGTTGCACACGTCATAATATATTGCATAGAATATTGACAGAAACGTTGTCAAACGTCGAATAAAACTTTGTTTATTGTTTATGCCGGTGCTGCGTGTAGCGTGAAAACATTGAAGTAGTATAATTATTATTATCCTATTGCCAAATATCTTTCTGCGGCGCTAAAATGGTCACATTGGAGAGTCATATTACGAATCATAATATGATTCCTTTTTTAAAAATCACAAAATGGTCACTGCTTGCAATTCGTGTCTAGTAATTCGTACTAATTTTACATTCGTCAGTTTATGTTTTGACGATTCAGTTTCAATTGATTTTAGAGGAATTGCGACAATTTTAGCCCCGCTGATCTATGTAAGGCTATCAATAGCCTTCTTATAATTATTGGAATTAAAAAACTACAAGAAAACTTTCTACTTATAAAAACTCATGCTTCACAACTCATGCCAGTAAAAGTTTTAAGATGCTATCAAGCAGATGACCTCTCTAAAGGTGAAGCCATATTGCTATATTGCTCCGCTGCGTTTATACATATTATATTTTTATATCAAGTTAAGTACCTTTTTCGTCGAACGCACATAATATATACAAATAGACAGACATAATATAATATGTCTGTTTATAAGTCAGTTTGTGGCATCGTAGCATCCCAACAGGTGGACCGATCTTAATTTAGTTTTTTTTTTGTTTGTCATTCCTTTCCGACATTTATTTATTTTACTAGTCTTGTATTGGGTTCTTTTTCAAAATTCATATTGCGATTTGATTCAGGCTATTCAATAACTATATAGGTCTACCAGAATCTGATGGCAAAAAGTGAGAAAATAATTTGACTTTAACAATACAGGGGTAAGTGGAATAAAACATTTTGATCCTTTTTTTTCCATATAGCGGCGGATTCTGTGTAATATGTGAAACATATTACACAGAATCCGCCATTATATTTCCAATATATATCCAATGATCAAGAATATTTTTTGAAAATCAACCGTCAAAATTTGCCACCAGATTCTGGTAGACCTATACATGCGACAACCGGATGTTTCTGAATTAAGAGTCCAAAGGGAATTGTGGATTAACCTGGTAAAGTGACAAATATTGTGTACTGCCATTCCCACAACGTAACGTAACGAAGCAAAGTAGTTTCACTCCTAAACGCCGCGCGTGAACACAATTCAAGACGGAGACACAACGCATTCGTGCGGCTCATTGTAAAACCGCTGCGGCGAACTGCAACGCACCGCAACGTAACGGACCAACGTGGCTTCACTGTAACTTGCTCATTTGCAGGCGCGGAAGTTTACACCAAAGTTGCTTAATGCTCAGCACTTGCACCAAAAGATATTTAATACATCAGATTGATAGCTCTTGAAAACTTTAAAATCACGCTGAGTGCTGAGATATTTTTATCCGACTTCAAAAAAGGAGGTTATGAATTCGACCCGTATGTATGTAATATTAATTCCATCGCGGATTCAATTCAATCCTTCGATTGCGGATTCTTGGAAACCTATTGTTATTCTATTGTTGTCGCGATCACCGGTGCTCTTATGGGGCTTGATAGGTTAATATGAAAAGGGTATGAGGGTATGTACTATGTACTTAATACTTTTTTAGAGTACTAAGTATTGTTCAACTTAGGATTCTCTAAGTTGAACAATATCTAGTATTGCAAGTTTAATCAAAATCGGTTTAGTAGTTTTTGAGATAGGGAATTTTAATTCTCTATTACGTACAATTTTGAAGTTGGTTTTATCTCTTACTAGCTGTCCCGGCAAACGTTGTTTTGCCATTTAAAATATTTCTACTTCATCAGTTGATACAAATTCTTACCCCCTCTTTTGTCCCTTAAGAGGGGTGGAGCGAAAAATTATATACATCAGATGTTAAGTTGGAGTTAATAATATGTCAAAGTAAGTCCATTAAAGAAAAGTTTGATACAAAATCTGACTCCCTCTTTGGTTCCCTTAGAGGGGTGGGGTGGGGGGATTTTTAGTCACCAAATGTTGAGTCGGAAGAAGACAAATATATCTGTGAAAACCGTATGCAAAGTTTTCGTGTTAAAGCAAAAGTCTTATACAAAATCTGACCCCCTCTTTCGTCCCTTTAGAGGTGTGGGGGGAAATTTTTTTATACACCAGATGTTAAGTTGAAAGAAGGCAAATATATCTGCGAAAACCGCATTCAAATCGGATCAGTAGTTTTCGTGTGATAGTGGAACAAACATACAGACAGACAGACAGACAAAAAACTAACTACATTTTTGGCTTCTATATCGATGTATTGACACCCCCCACTTTTTATTTTTTGAATATCTTTAATGTATAGGATTTTCATTTCTACAGTTTTATTATAATGTACACATGGCGGTCGCCCGCGGCTCCGACCGCGTGGATGTCGGTTACCGCTGCAAAAAGCCTACCCAGGAAAGACACGGTCAGCAAAATGATTTCCAGGTCAATAATTCACAGAAACATCGAAGACGCAGTCATTTTCCGCAGGCTGCACAGATTGTCTTTCTGTGGATGTTAAAGTTGTTAATGATGAGAATATTTAAATATTTAATAATAAGTTTTCACCTCTGACGGTAGTCCCGGAGTGCAACCCGTTGTTTTAGGATAGATAGCTAAAGCGATTATTGTAGAGCTTTTCTATAAACAACATTAATTGACGTTAAGTTATTTTCAGGTAACAAAATATACTGATGGTCGGGATCCCCGACTCGTGATAGAGCAAAACATTATTTTCATAAATCTATTCCTACTAATTTGAATGTTTGGCCCTGGGATTTACATAATATTTTCCGATAGTGCAAAATAATTTTTTACTGGAAATTGGAGCCTTTTGAAGGGTATAGGCAAATCAGTAGGGATCATTGGTATTCTTGGTATATGAGCCAATTCACCAGCTGCAGGGCCGGTCATAATCTTCGCTACTGTGCACCCCGGCCCCGCCTTGGCAGCGAACACTTCGAAACGGGCGTAAATCGCAATTTTTAATTTCGCCATAGCTTCTAAACCAAACGTCCAATTTTAATAATTCAAAGACCAAATATTATCTACATAAACTGTACTTAGTGATGAAATAATTCATTTTGATAAAGATTAAAAGCATGAGTAAAATAAATGCGTTTAAATGTAGTCCAAAAAAAATCAAGATTTTTAAATAAAATAATGGTTGTTGTACCTCACTTGACATAGATAGGTATAGTGTGTCGCGGACTTTTTTGTAGATATTTAAAAGATCTACATTTACTTAGAACATTGTATGGTTCTATCTGTTACAGTTTAGGCAGCGTACGCAAAATAAGTAAATTTTCTGGTTGATTTTTTTCACCTTGTGTCAGAAAAACCCAAATATCTTACGGAACCCTACATTTTCCGAAATAAAATGTAGCCTATGTTACTCGTTAATAATGAAGCTTTCGAATGGTGAAAGAATTTTTTAAATCGGTCTAGTAGTTTTTGAGCCTATTCATTATAATTAAACAAACAAACAAACAAAGTTTACCTCTTTATAATATTAGTATAGAAAATACTTAACTAACTATTAATTATGAAAAGACACATTTATTGCCCGACTGCTGAAAGTAAAAGTGAGGGTAATGTTATTGGCAATCTCGTTGCGTTTCAGAGTTTGAGCTACAGATCCATTTTTAGTAATATGTGCTTTCAACATAATACATAGCTTTAGTATTCAACGATTCGTATTCTGCAATATCTACTTCATTTCTATACGTCGGGTATATTCATCGACAAAAGTTTTAAGGGAAACATTAAAATTATATTATTATTTACTATTATATGCAAAATAATGTGTTAGTTGCTATCCATTTCTATCCATGCTATCCATCCATTATTACAAATCAAATTATCTATCTTCTTAACAGTTTCAGAATATGTATTTCATTAAAATTTTAAAAATACAAAATTTCTTATTATATCAAAATATACTTATCATAACTATTAACTAACTGACCCAGTGAAATTCGTATCGCCTTGCTTCTAATAATATTATACCTTCTAAGTTCTAACTTCCAAGAATATTTCAATCGGTCAGCCAAATCGGTTCAGCTGTTTCCGAGTTTTGGCGAGACTAACAAAATTTAAATTCATTTTAATTTATATAGCTAGATAATTATAGGTAGAAGATGTATTACTATAATTTTATACTGAACATCTTTTATATTTTGAGCGCGACAGTACACCGGCAAATATGTTTATTTAGTTGAGAGTCTTTGCCTCGGGAAACTATGTTTGCATCTAGTATTGCTTTTGATACAAAAAATATGACGCTACCTTTATCTCTGTTATAAAGACAACTTTTAGGGCTGGTTTACACGTATTAAGTAGATAAGTAGTAACCAAATTTTAACTTAATTTGAAGTGCCTGCCCGAAATGTGTCAAGTGACAAGCCCCGCCTGCCAACATAATAGAAAATAGTCAAATTTCTAATTTCCTTGTTTAGTACTTAACTATATTTTAACTTACTACTTGCTACTAAATTTTGTGCCTACATGCAATAAATAACTTAAAATGAAGTTAAAATTTAGTTAACTACTTATCAACTTAATACGTGTAAACCAGCTATTATATTCGTTTCATATTAATTTATTTTATACTTATATAGGTATTACACTAATACTAGCTAAAAGCCGAGCTTTGTGATGGCTCGCGTAGTTTTTCTGCGTGGTTATAATCTATAAAGCAGTTTTTTTAATATTTTAATAAAAATAGAAACCAAACCTTAAGTTTCCAAAGATAACACATATTAACTTATCTATACTTATTATAAAACAAAGTCGCTTTTTTTCCCTCATGTCCCTTTGTTCCCTTTAATCTTTAAAACTACGCAACGGATTTTGATGATTCTTTCAGTGCTAGATAGCCCATTTATCGAGAAAGGCTATAGGATATATTTTATCACGCTAAGACAAACAGGAGCGAAGAAATAGAGGAAATGTGAAAAAAACGGTGAAAATTATTTGAAAGGGCTAACTTGAACGCGCTAATCTTAGGAACTACTGGTCCGATTTGAAAAATTCTTTCAGTGTTAGATAGCCCATTTATTGAGGAAGGCTATAGGCTATATTTTATCACGCTAAGACTACTAGGAGAATGTGGAAAAAACGGGGGCATTATTTGAAAGCACTTATCTCGCGAACTACTGAAGTAATTTTTATGTTATTTGGCACAGATAAGAAGTAGACCACGTGAAGGATCATAGGCTATCGATTTTAATCATTTTTTCAGTGGCTAATGGCTATATATTTTATACCCGTGCGACGCCGGGGCGGGTCGCTAGTTATAAATAAACGTAAGTAAATAAGTTTTTCCGTAAACTTTATCACAAAAGTGCTCAGTTTGTGGGATACCTATACTAGGGCTCGCTTCGCTCGCCCTGATTATAAATTCGACAGTTGGTTTTTATTATTCGTAGGCGAAAGTGTATCTGTCTGTCTTACCTCTCCACGCTTAAATTGCTGAACCGATTTTGCTGAAATTCGGTATGGATATACTTTGAGCCCCGACAAAGGACTCAAAGTATCATCATACCATTTTTATCCCAGAAAAATTTACGGAATTTCCGGGCAACAGAATTACAGTTGGCATCATTACTAGCTGCTAGCATAATATTTTAAAAATAAAAATTTAAGTACCTACTTATTTTTGTTTTAATATAAAATTATTGAGTAAAGAACTGAAATAACATCCAACTTGGGAATGTTGTACCCGTTTGATAAATCTACTGTAACAACGAAATTAAATAATTATTCCTACATACAAGAAATAAAATGTAAAAAAATATAAATAATTAGACATTATTTTTGTGAACATGCTGCGATTCAGGCAAAGCTGCCTGAAGCTAAGCAGCTTATAGGTATATACCTCATAATAATTATTTCTTATGTCTATAACTATGATAAAAGAACTTTGTTATAGTGATATCGTTGTCATCTTCAGGTAACTGGAATTATTTCGACTTCAAAAAAAGGAGGTTATCAATTCGACGCGTATGCATGTAATATTCCCAGAACTACCTAGTTTTCGTATATTATGATAGTCTATATCAGTATCTGAGCTGAGCTGAGGATATCAAATTTCAAAAGTGTATGTATGTTTTTATGTTTGTGTTCGCATATCTCTAGAACTACAAGTCCGATTTAAGTTTTTTATTGTAGTACTAGGTATTGTTTGTTGAACTTAGGAAATAGTGCAAGTTTCATCAAAATCGGTTCAGTAGTTTTGGAGATACGGAATTTTGATTCTCAATTATGTACAATTTCTAAGTCGGTTTTACCTTTGTAAAATGCTATTATTTATTTAAAACGGCTTATTTAAAATGTTAAACATAATAATATTAATTATTTTTATGTTCAATAAATTGGTATAATCAATTTCTGCGTACATAATTTGGCGAGGTTAATAAATTACATTTGAGTTAGTTGCGTAGTCTATTGCAGTGGCCAGTGGGTTGGTAATAGATATAATTTACAACGAACTCCGACAATAGTTATTTGTTATAATGTTAAATATTAAGCTGTACTATGTTTGTAACAAACAAAGAAATATGTTAAACAATAAGTATGCACTATCCGACTATGTGCCCTTTAGTTTAGTACTACAAAGTTAATAAAATCTATTATGTTTATAAACGGCTTATAAACATAGAATTATAACCTTTAGAAAAGGCATTCCATACAATCGTCAGCGCGAAAATGTGTTACCCTCGAAATGAGTGAGCTCACTCATCTGAGAGCAGTGTGCCATAGGACGCGGTGAAAGTCGGACGTGTTTAATGCATTAATTACGTAAAATATGCATTGAAAGTGTAAAATGAGTGAAAGAGAAAGTAGTATATGCTGTTACTGTAAGACGAAAAGGATGACAATATTTTCTCGATACACATTTTGCACGCAAAAACATTGCTACAGCTTTGATGGCGTATGCCATATCCAAGTATTGACATCGTTGATTATAAAAGTATCCAAAAACTGTACAATAGTAGCATTATTATAGTAATTAGCAGTAACACTACTATTCCGCAAAATATAACAAATCTGTCACCTGTTGTACATTAATATTATTTACGCAATAACTTTTCTTTACAACAGCAATTTTAAAATAAACAGCGGAAATTTATCTTTTGTAACTGCCAGTAGAATGTATTCTTTTAAAACAACAAAGTGTCATTAAGTTACATTGATAAGTTACAAACAGTTCCCAGAATGTCTTAATTGTTTGAATTTCTTTTTTTTTCTAGACTTGTGGAAGCGAATTCGAATTGGAAGTCTATTTTCACGTTGAAAATGGAAATGAACATTTTAGGTTAGGCGGTTTTGGTGAACTCGGCTTTTAGAATTGCTTCGAACAGTCTTTTTCGTAAGAGGAAAGGTAAATAAAAGACTACTTGAAAGTATTTCTTTATGTTTATAGCATTCGTTTTTAATCGAGTTCTAAGCAACAGAAATTTTTACTTAAAAATTCTTTACACATTTTCGTAAATTGCAAAAATCAGTCAGGTTTAGAACCTATTCTAGTTAAATATCCATAATATTAATATTATACGGTAAAGTGTGTCAGTCTGTCTCTTACCTCTTCACGCCTAAACCGCTGAACCAATTTCTTCAAATTTGGTATAGATAGATATTTGGATCCCAGGAAAGGACATAGGACATAATATAAGGAAAAATATACGGTACGAGTTGGGGGCGTCAAAAGAAAAAAATGTGAAATATAATTACTAGAGATTATAAATTCACATACATATTTTATTTTGTAACAATTTAAAGAGATACTTATGGAATAGTATTACCTGATTCAGTCATGAAACTAGCTGCAATGCAGTCGCAGTCATCCCCAGGGAATCTACTACCTAGTGCCGCATCATTAAATGCGTGACGAATTTAGTATCTAATGTTAGGTATAGCCGCTAAAGCTGCGCGTCCACCGGGTCGGAATCGGAGCATACGGTGGGGACAGAGCGTTGTCAATTAAAACAAACGCAGAAATGACGTTCCAGTGCACGCAGAACCATAGAAATCAATTGTTGAAGAGTTCCTTTTATTTCTTTGTTTATTGCTTTTCTATTTTAAGCTTGTTTGCCCTTTTTGCAAAACACCTCCTCCCGGGCTTTCCCTGTTCCTCCCCAGTTTAGTCCAGGTGCTACCTGTTACATGTATTATAAATCATCTGACATCTGTCCATCTTTTAAATTGTCTTCCCTTCTTCCTTTTTCTATTTCTTGGGTACCAATCTAGGATGGTTTTACTCCACTTTCCTGTTCCTCTCAGTATAATATTATGGCCTGTACAGTGTCCACCTCCATTTTAGTTTTCTAACTTTAACAATTTTGGTATTGTTTCTGAGGGTTTCATTTCTTATTCTATCCGTTCTTTTTTTCTTGAGCATGCTCCGTTCCATCGTCTTTTGACACACCTCTAATTTATTATTTTGGGATTTAGTTAATGACCATGTTTGACATCCATAGAATAGATATTGTGTTGTAGAGTTATAGAAATCAGTACGGTACAAAGCAACAAATCCGTCCACTCCGTACGCTCCGATTCCGATCCGGTGACCTTTAATCAAAGAATAGCCAGCCGTCACTAATGAATTTCACACATCAATTTTAAATTAATTTACCCCTTCATAACTACATGGCAGAACAATGCCACCTGCATCGCGCTATCAAAGTTTTCGAAGCACGATAATATAGGCTTTACTTTGGCCTGACCGTTCATAGCAACCTTCGATCGGAAAGTCTTCCATTTTAGCACTAATATTCCTACAATTTTTTTACTCGAAAGGATATCCCATGTTTACTTTTCCCTAGAAATTTATGCTGACATTTCGTGTGCTACGTAAAAATAAAGTTACAAATATAGATATCAAAATATTGTTCTCCAAAACATTTATATAATATGCATCAGAAAACTATGTTTTTGTTCTCAGTGAGTAACAAACATCCATTTATTCTGGCCACGTCCGCCAGTCAGCGGGCAGCAATTAGTCCACTTTTCCGGAATGTACCAATCATATATCTCAACATATTGTTGTTAATGTTTTGTCGGAGTAGGGGAATTGTCTATTCGCTTGTGAGTGGCGTAAAGTTCTTAGAACACCATTCCTATATTTGCTTGCTGAAATCTGACTCTATACAATTTTTTTTTATGATGTTATGTGCCTTAATTTGTTGCTTGGACTTACCTGGCTTAACGCATCCGTGGTCCAGTGGTAAGCGTGGCTCTTGGAAGTCATGGTTCGATTCCCGCGTTAGAAAATATTATTATTAAAGGAGGACGGGCAAAATGTACCCACGACCAATAACGCTGAGACGTTTGTCGTTAGAAAGCTCTTTTTGTGACTAGCATTATTTTGTTATTATGGGGGCCAGCCTCATACTATCACTGTGGGAAAAGGTTATAGCTAAAAGAAATCAATAAAAAATCGTTTATTCCAGATATAAAAAAGAGTTATATTTATTTCCTTGACATTTAAATTTTCTAAAACCACGATGTGACAAAAACAACTTAAATATCTAATTTAAAAGAAAGATGTGTTAGTTACACTACTTAAAACTCAAGAACGGATGAACCGATTTGGCTGAAAATTGGTGGAGAGGTAGCTTAGAACCAGGAGACGGACATAGGATACTTTTTATCCCGTTCGACCGCATTTCCGTGAAGTCAGTATAAAATAATATCTTATAGATAATAATATATAAAATTCTCGTGTCACAAATCACAATGTTAGTTACCGACTCCTCCGAAACGGCTTTACTGATTTTGACCTATGTGCATATTCAGTAGGTCTGAGAATCGTCTACTGGCTACTTTTTATATTGATAAGTGCATATTTTGTTGAATAAATAATAGTAAATTATTAAACTCGAGACTGACGGCGACCATTGTTTGTGCGACGGGATAGCGTTGGACGTTGGACTAGTTTTTTATAAAAATATCTCAGTCCTTTTCACACCTATTTATAGACTGATGCAACACACTATACCGTAATGTGAAAACCTTCGAATAGGATGTTAAAATGACAATAATGTCAGAAGCAGATGGCGCCACATATCTAACGTCAAGTCAACGTCATAGCGCTAACAACTATTGTCTATTTCGGGATATATCGTATCTTGATCGCGTCGTCCTCATTGTGTCAATAAGATAAACAGGAGTACTAGTATAGTTGAATACAATAGACATCCATTCTAATAGTATTTATTCGAAAATCCATTCAAATAGTAAGTATAAATTAAAAAACGCCTCCGTAGTCCAGTGGTTTAGAGCACGTGGCTCTTGACTCGGAGGTTTTGGGTTCGATTCCCGCATTGGAAATATATTAATTCCAAGTTTGTCTAGGACAATGTAGGCTGATCACCTGATTGTCTGACAAGAAATGATCTATGCATCGGATGGGCATGTAAAAAGTTGATCCTGCGCCTGATAGCTCGCCAGTTGTGTCAGTCGTCCGTCCCACTGGGTTGTGAGAGTAAAGGAATAGAGAGTGCTCTTGTGTACTGCGCACACACTTGGGCACTATAATCCTGCGTGATTGGCCTGGTTTCAATGAAACCAGCCACCGTCACCGAAACCGGTGTGGCAGTTATTATTATGATAAATTCGAAAGTGCGTCGCTCTGTTTTTTTACCTTTTTCACGCTGAAATCGCTGAACTGATTTTGCTGTTATTTGGTATGGAGATACTTTGAGTTCCGGGAAACGACATAGATTTCACTTGAAGTCCTTGGGTCTACCATAGGTAAAATTAGTTCAGTGAAATGAATAACGATTTCTTCGATACTAATTTAACACAAATAAAAAATCTGTTTTTTTCGTGACTTCTATCACTTTGAATAGCTTTTAAGCCAAATAACCTAAAACCTAGATTATACTCAGAATCCATAATCCATCAACAAGCAAGATCCTCAACCAAACTATAGGTAGAAATACAGAGTGTTCCCAAAACCGATTTATCAGTTGTTACAGAGTGCGAGAGGAAATTGGTTTCCGTTAAAACACAATATACAAAAGTTAGAAAGCAGTTACAACGGCATAAAGGGTGTTATTAATTTGAACACGTTTTTGTTTTGAAAAATCGGAACTGTAGTCTCGCAAACGGTTTTGAAAATTTTCTACGCATTATCTAAAAAATATGATTTCCCCAATTGGCAGTAACATTATAGATCGCTAGTTGTTACTATGCCAAACCGCTCATATCTACCGACTTTTTCCCTGAAAACAATATGTATATTTCCGGCACGATGAATAAATTAACTAGGTGCAACAAAATTGTGGCTACATTTTGTTTTAACATTTTAAACTTTCTTTGTTGTTTTAACATTTTAAACTTTGTAATGCTATTACGAGTACTTGTATACTTTTTCTCGACGTTCCGGCCGTATTGCAACGGCCGTGTTTACTATGGCCGTGTCACGAGGGGACACTGAAAAAAATATAATATTAAACACTGTTAAACTTTGCCCATGGGTGAAATTATTGGCTTGCTATCAGGTGAACCGTTTCCCCGTTTGCTACAAGCCCTTATATTATTGAAAGTATAAATTTAAAATATTGTGACATAACAATGATATATTAGCTGATAGTATTTATTACTGTAGTACTGTAGTACTGATAGGAGGTTGAAATTAAAACAAATCTTTTGAGCTTAAATTAAACGATATATGAAAATAGAATCAATAATAATCTTCAAAATATTATATCTCTAGGATTTTATTACTCACACTACTGAGCATAACGAGGTGTGTGTTTTAGAACACAGTGCAGCATTATAACCCCTGGAATAAATTGCTTATGAAGAATACTAAGAGTTTAGGAAACGTTAGGAACTATGAAATTACTTTCAGGCGAGCTTCCTTTGGTTTTACTTTTGGGAAGTAAAATATTATAATATTATCTGCTAAATTTTATAAATATTGTTTGAGATATTATCTAGTAACATTAGGTATTGCTTAAAAGTTGAATATCAAAGTAAAAAAAAAATATGTTTGTGTAATTTTTTTTTCTTTTCCCCGGAGGTGAAGTGTGATAATTATATCTTAGTATATTCTAATACTATGCTATAATATATTATAGTATAGTATTGGTATAGCTAAATGTATGACATTAACTTTATGCTTATTTCCCAATGTGTCCAACGTTGTTCCGAATATTGTGGCGTAACTTCTTAATAATTATTGTACCGCCCAAGTAGAATAGCTAAGTTATAATTTTAAGTGAGATTAATAATAAAGATTATTATTATTAAAGATGCATCGGAGGAGACAAGTCGTTTTCATTTAATGGGCATTGTCCAAAAAAAATCACATGTACTTTTTATTTTTTTTTTCGTTAAAATAGGGTATTTTAAGAATATAAATTAGATAATTTTGAAATTCATTGGCTAGTTTTTTCTCAATAATTTTTTAAAATTTCGCTCTGACGTCATCATCGGCGGCCAATTGACCACTGCAGTGTGTTTTTTTTCCTTTCAATCTTATTTATAATGGCTGGTTCGTCAAATGCAAGTTCTCATTATGTGAAAGCTGATACGAGAAGCTTACCAAAAGTTCGAAACGTAATGTTGGTCGAATTTATTGCTAATTTAACGCCATTGAAGGTCAAACTAAGGTTTAATATATTTGTTCAAAAATATAAGTAACTAATGGGTATTTATTTCGTATATATACAGAAAAACGATCACTGACCTTATTCCTCGAAATGTTTTTGTAATGAGCAAAATTAAAAAAAAATGGACAATCCCCATTCATGAAGCCCCAAGCGGCCACATCCGGCCGCGATAACAATGAAAAAGCTATTGTGTCTCGTTTTGCCACGACTGATGGGTTAAAACACTACAACTCCATTCTCCAAACTCTTCAAGGAATCTGTAATAGTTATAATCCTAATTTTTAAATTTTGTCTTACACTATTTATTTCAAGTTACAGTATAATGTTATCTCTTGTTAGCAACTCTACCAAATTGTGTAATGAAACAGGATGATTTTCCTATATTTTTTTTGTACATTCTACCCTTCTTAACTTTAACTCCAACTGTTAAAATATTTTACGCCATTCAATAAAATGTTATGCTTTTGTAATATAACAAATACTTATCTGCAAACATGCTATACCGGTGGTCACGGGTTCCATATCAGCGTTGAAGCCCATTCTTCTTTTAGGAACTTTCTATAGCTTTATTATGACGGCGAGTGTGAAAGAGGTTACACTGGAATAAACCAAAATTTGTCGCCCATAGTTTATACGCAAACACAAAGGATGGGAGGTAATAATGATTTGCAAATACCTCGGGGTGAGGAACAAAGGGCGTTATAAACGATACGTCCCTGAATCTAAAATCTAAACAATAAGCCATTGATTAATCTTCTTAACGATCCGTAGAAGATTGAAAGCGCTAAGTTTCAGTTTCCAAAATGGCCGACGTTGGGAGTTTTCCGAATTATCGCCTGCGTTGGTGTTATATTGCACCTAATCTGAATATAATAATATTACTAGCTGAAAGCCGAGCTTTGTGAGGGCTCTCGTCGTCACACCTTGACTGACTGATGATAACAAATCTACAATTATAAAACCTTGACTGACTGATGATAATCACATCTTAATATAAATAAAAACATATAAAAATTACTTTGTCAAAGCACAAATTAATCAATACGCATGATAGTTTTTCCGTAAAGTGTACCACAAAAATATATACAGGTTGTGGGATCTTAGATAACGCCCGCAAATAATATGTTGCAGCAAAATTAGTTTATGGGGTGGGAATCGTACATTTTTCCGTGATAAAAAGTATGCCGCATGTCCTTTCCCGGGACTCGAAGTATCTCCATATTATTTTTTCAGCTAAATCGGTTTAGCGGTTTGGGTGAAAGGCAGACTGGTAGACCTTCGAATTTATGATGTTAGTATAGATATCTTGTTATATTATGTTTGTAAAAGCTATATTCTATGTTATATAATTTATAACATTTATAACAACAAAATTGATTGATTAATTGATTTTATATATATATATATATATATATATATATATATATATATATATATATATATATATATATATATATATATATATATATATATATATATATATATATATATATATATATATATATATATATATATATATATATATATATATATATATATATATATATATATATATATATATATATATATATATATATATATATATATATATATATATATATATATATATATGTGTGCTAGTATTTTTATGTTATTTGTATTTTAATTAGGTATATATTATAATAATATTTATACATATTTTATAGAATATTAGTATAGTAGTCTCGCTCTATTAAGTAAAATATTTGCTCATGAGTTTAGTTATAGGTATTTAGATTGCTCTTCATTTATCTATTATTATTATTTTATTTTTTTTATCATTTCGCAATATTGGCACCTACACAATTTTGTTTCTGGACACCTAAAGGTTGATTGGTAGAGAATGCCACCTGGCATTAAGTCCGCCTATGTACCAACATTGTGCAAAAAGCATAAATAAATAAATAAATAAATAAAATTGCATTAGGGTGCGTCCCCATCAGACACGGCAGGGCGCCGTCACCGTGTTACGGCACGACGCCGCCACCGTGACACGATACGGTGATGCACCGTAACACGATGCCGCAAACGGTGCACCGCGCGCCCCTATTCTGGGTGAAACTTCCGAACAGAAATTGTGTCCAAACTTTTAAACAAGGCACTTATTTGGAACATATAAAATCGGCCAAGTGCGAGTTAAGCTTGCGCACGAAGGGTTCCGTACCATTATTATAGAGGAAAATAACCAAAAAAATATGTTTTTTTGTATGGGAGCCCCCTTAATTATTAAGATAATTTTAATTTTACCATCAATTTTTAAAGTATAAATACAATTGAATATTTTGTGAACATTTCAAGTGCCTATCTGTTGTAATTATTGGTATAGAGCAAAAAACTGCATCAGCAGCAGCATCACCATCAATCAGTTTCTGTTTCTTTTTCAATCTTCGTCTTAGTAACAACAAGAGGATAATTCATCGCGATCCATATCCAGACAAGCACTTTCGTTCGAGCGTAAATATCGACTGAATAGGGACATGGGTCAGCGCACCGTACGCGGCACCGTGACACGGTGCGGCACCGTACCGTATCACGGTGGCGGCGTCGTGCCGTAACACGGTGGCGGCGTGGCGCCGTGTCTGATGGGGACGCGGCCTTAGATCTTTCTTTTGTTTTTTAAGCGTCTATATTCATTATAAACTAACTAACAATCAAAAATATACATCAGGCTTTTTCCTTAGCTTCGTTGTGCCACAATTAGCTACTTGAAACCGTACATTTTTCTAGATTAAAACCTCGATACGTATGTTTGACCCGCGACTCAAAATATCTCCATTCTAAAATTTGGTCTATTCAGTGGCGGGAGGACAGACAGACATAATTATTACTTTTGAATTATCCGTTTGAACTAGCATAGAAGTTTAGATGTCTATTATTCTAATTATTCGATAAAGTCAACATCAAATAATATCACACTATTATCATTTAATTACACATTCGAATATGATTGTTTTACTTAATTATAAGTGTAAATATGAATATATTATTGTACTAATATTATCAGTGTTATTATGTTTAATTAAATAATTATAACAGACTAATACTTAGCTTCGTTCTCGTTAAAATAATATTTAATAATATTATAATCGGTCTTTTTAACCTCCAACGAAAGGGTATAATATGTTTGAAGTGTCTGGCTGTGTCTGTCCGTACCATTATAGTAAATAAACGATTGATTTTTCCTACCTCAAATTTTTTATTATCATTAAACAAAAATGACATACATTAAACATAATAAGTATGCTATTATTAGACCTAGTAAGGCTTCGTCCCCATACTATATTTTGTTCTTCTACAGAAGCCTTTCAGGACACACAGTCACACACATACCAACACACACATACACATGCACGCACACTGTGTGCATGCATAGAAACGGAAACATGATTTTTATTCGGAACACCTAAACTCACTCCGCAAACAAGTTATCGAACTCGAGACCCAGAATTTCGGCTCGAAAATATTCCATATTTGAATCCTCTCGAATCGAATAGTTTCTATTTTTTTTTTGGTTGTTCTAGGTATGATATTAAATTCATGCTCAATTTCTTTAATATTATAGTTAACATATAATATTATAAATTAATGCTTAAATTCTTCAATAATATAGCTGTTGTTCTAGAGATATAATATAAATTAATGGTTCCTACATCAATTTCGGTGATGTTGGCTGTTTTATCAAAGCACCATTTGCTTTTTTACCGAATTTTTCTGGTCTCATAGGAATATGAAGAAGTAATTTTTTAAGGTGTGTAAGTACTTCGTGCAAGCTCTCTTTCTTTACTTAGTAGGAAGAGAGCGTATTCCCTTTCAATACCTCCATCCATTACGAGTAATAAACCCATACAACAAACATGATTTTTCAAACATTTTTTGCTCGGTATCAATGATGACAACAAGTAGGCACTTGAAATTTTCACAGAAGCCTCAGTTATATATCGTGTACTTTAATAATTAATTATAACGTATAACTAATTACTAATACTACACTACTTACATATCGAATATCGAGAATAATATTACTAAATGTCCTAAATCATTTTGGTCGTACGTGAAGTCCAAAAGCCAATCCTATTCGTACCCCTCCACCTTTAAGTTTAATGATTCTGTCTCTAGTAATGGGGTGGACATTTGTCACATGTTCTGTGATTATTTCGACTCGAACTTCCACTCCAACAGTACTGCTTGCGACGGGGATACCCTCTCTGAAGACTCATTAAGGTCAACATTGAACCCTAATTGTATTGCAAACATATCATCGATCGATATTAAAGATTCGGAAGTCAATAAATTACTCAGGACTGTCGATACCAATAAATCTGCTGGTCCGGACAAAATCTCACCATTGTTTATTCGCAAATGTGCTGATAGTCTCACTGTATCGATCTCCATTCTCTATAAAAGATCGCTAGCCGAGGGCGTGATGCCCACTATATGGAAATCAGCATTTATAACCCCGATACATAAGAAGGGGCCAAAAGATAATGTCCAAAACTATAGACCGATTTCCAAACTCTGCGTATTCGCTAAAATATTAGAGAAAATAGTACATGGTCAATTGCACACATTATTAAGGCAAAGTATGAGTGCTGACCAACATGGCTTCCTCGCAGGACGATCTACTACTACCAACCTGATTATCTGTAGTGATTTCCTTAATAAGTGTATGTCAGAACGAACGCAGGTGGATGTAATATATACTGATTACGCTAAATGTTTCGATCGTCTCGATCACGTTATTTTGTTGCGTAAATTACTAGACATCGGAATAAGAGGTGATTTATTTAGGTGGTTTAAATCATATATTCGCAACAGATGTCAAACAGTGGTTCTGAACGGCTTTTCATCAAGAACTTCATTCATCTCGTCAGGTATTCCACAGGGATCTTTGTTGGGCCCTCTGTTATTCAACATATTCATTAATGATGTATCCACACAATTTTCTAATTCTAAGGTCTTACTATTTGCCGATGACATGAAGATCTTGAAACAAATCAAAAGCATTGAGGATGCTGTGTTGCTTCAAAGTGAAATTAACAACTTTTTTAATTACTGCAAATCCAATCGCTTGGATCTCAATGTTTCCAAATGCTTTATTTGCTCCTATAGTCGTAAACCCAATCCTCTAACATACGACTACAAATTAGCTAACTCATCTTTAACACGAGTTTACGCTATTAAGGACTTGGGTGTGACATTTGACTCCAAGCTTTTGTTTGACACACATATAAATAATATCATTAATAAAGCATCTAAATCACTCGGCTTCATTTCTAGAATAGCATCAGATTTTAATAATATAAAAACTTTAAAAATACTATATTGTAGCTTCGTCCGTACTCACCTAGAATATTGTTCTCAAATTTGGAACCCCAATTATCATACGTACATTGAGGGAATAGAAAAAATCCAGAAAAAAATCTTAAGACTTGTCCAATTTAAATCCAGAACTTATGTATCGAACTACTTATCGCGTTGTAAAAAATTTCATATTCTTCCACTATTCGAGCGCAGAAAAATTGCCGACATAGTCTTCCTATTTAAACTTCTCAACGGCATTATAGATTGTCCCGAACTCGTTGAAAAATTTAGTATCAGTGTCCCATCAGCATCACTTAGACGTCATCAACTTCTGTACGTTCCCCCAGTATCAACAAACTATCGTCGAAACTCCTATGTTTTAAGATCCAGTAGAGCGTACAATGAGGTGACTCGGAGCACAGAACTAGACTTATTCTGTACCAGTATTGGTAGACTAAAGAAGAGCCTTAGCGACCCGTTTTTTAAACAAATTAAAATCATATAATATAATATTATGTACTTGTAAATCTGATAATGTTCTATTCTTTGTTTGCTGTTTGTCTCTTTGCTTAACTCTTCTAGTGTATGTTATGTGTGTGAAAACTTGTAATTGGCCTTCCTGTGTTATTTTAAAACTATTTGTTAATCTAGCTGTAAGTTTTCCTGAATAAATAAAAAAAAATAAAAAAAAAATAAAATAATATTTAAATCAAATAAAAATTTAAGGGGGGCTCCCATACAAAAAACACAATTTTTGACCTATTTTTGCTCTATAACGGTACAGAACCCTTCGTGCTCGAGTCCGACTCGCACTTGGCTGATTTTATTATAAAAAAAAGAGATCGGGCGCAGTGTCGCTACAAATTTTGAGTTCAACATTATTTTGTCAACTTTCCGCACACCAAACTCTTCACTTAAAATATTAATTAATTTATTTTAATTTAATATAGATTATTAGCAGACCGGAGGAATACAATTAGCCTGTGATCTTATGCGCGTACTAATTATCTTTCTGATCCCGCACCGTAACCTCTGTACTAATTAAATATTACGTGTGTTCGGGCTTATTTAATATTTATATTTTGTCGTATGGGGAAATGCCTGCATCCCCATTTTAATTCATAATTTAATCCATACAAAAATTTTAAATGCGAAAGTGTATCTGTCTGTCTCTCCTGTATGTCTGTCTGTCTGTTTCCTCTTAACCACTGAACCGATTTTGATTAAATTTGGTATGGAGATACCTACTTTGAGTCCTGAGAAAGGACATAGACGGTACTTTTTATCCCGGAAAAATGTACGGTTCCAGCGCGAAAGAATTTAGGCGCAACGGAGTTTCGGGCGTCATTTAGTACTTTGATATAATATGTAACATAATATTTTAATTCATAATATAAAAATTAATATTTCCATCCAGTCTGAATCTAAATATTATGCAGAAAAATCATAATATTATTATTCTTTTATGGTGGTCATCCTGATCCTCGCTGCAAGCGACCGCGACCGACAAAAATTCAAATAAAATCCTTACAACCAAGGGTTCACTTTGCTCCACGGCCTACGCCATTACAGAGCAGCGGTGACATAGTTGCCATTATTAAGGTGGTTTTCCGATCCTTACCACAAGCGACCGCAACCGAAAATTCAAATAATATGCCACTTTATTACCATGGCTACAGGTTTCATTTTCCTCCACACAGTTAAAAAGCAGCGGCGGCATATACACCACATTACCGCTATAATTAAGGTGGCTTTTCGATCTTTGTCGCAAGCGACCGCGACCAACAAAAATTCAAATAATATTCCACTTAAGAGCAAGCTGTCAAATTTTGCTGTGTTTTCTAATAAGTGTTACGATCCCGGAAGACGATTGACTTAAATGAAATTGAGATTTATTTAATCATTGTATATTTATCTGATACTAGCCTAACGGAAAACACGATTCACTTATTTCGACTCGATAGTTTTATTTTTCGAAATTATGAATATTTCTGGGCTTTTCAACAAATATCTGTTACACTTATTCTGTTACTATCATTAAATAACTTGCACTACTACAATCATACACTTTGTAAAATCATAGCTATAAATATAAGTATTGTACAATACTTATATTTATAGCTATGATTTTACATGAGTTTTTAAGTAATCATCAAAAAACTGTTTTGGGACCTTTACTTTCTTGCTATAATGCACCCCCTTGTTACGCGATATTGTTCAATATTAGCTGCGGCGCAAAGTATAATTCATGCGGGCACGATTCATGGAATCATTATATCACGATTGGAGGATAGCGGGGTGTGTAAGCGGGGCTAGCGTGTTTTGATATTTTTGGCAGCCCGGTCTTAATGAATTTGGCTATAGATTTTGAAACACGTTTCGTTCCACGTTTATTCAGATACAGGGGATCTGTCCATCATAATAATAAATAATAATAACTCCCACACCGTTTTCGGTGACGGTGGCCAGTTTAATTGAAACCAGGCCAGTTACGCAGGAGTAATTTTATAGTGCCCAAGTGTGTGCGCAGTACACAAGAGCACTCTCTATTCCTTTTACTCTCATAACCCAGTGGGACGGAAGACCGACACGACTGGCGAGAGATCAGGCGCAGGACCGACTATTTACATGCCCATCCGACGCATGGATCATCTTACTAATTGTCAGACAATCAGGTGATGGGCCTGCATTGTCCAAGCCAAACTTGAAAAATAACATGTTTCCAACGCGGGAATCGGACCCACGACCTTCGAGTCAAGAGCCACGCTCTTAACCATTAGACCACGGAGGCGTGTCCGTCATAGATCTACGTGGTAGACAGCATTAGGCTAAGGGCCTAGGGCATATTCACAAACTTTTACTACATTGTGTCAGAGAAAGTTATGTCACTTCGCCTGAAAAACAAAAGTTCTAAACTGACACTTATCTGAAAATTTTGAAAGACTCACATAATATTAATACCAAAGGGTGTAATGTCTGTCACATCTTCACGCCTAAACCGCTGAAGCGGTTTTGATGAATTTTGGTATGCAGATACTTTGAGTTTCGGGAAAGGACATAAGATAGCTGTTTATTTACAACAAAACTTACTGTTTGGGCGTGATAGACGAATTTTTCCACAACGAAAATGCGGGCTTTGTTATAATATTATAATAACAAATGTTGTAAAAACTGTAAGTTTTATGTGTAAGATATCTTTGACATCCATTATAATGTCAAAAGTGTGTAAGTACGACTGTCTGTATGTTACGACTTCACGCCTAGAATCCCCGATAGAAAGATTAAAACCCTACACAAAAGTAGAAAATTGAGTTGTGTAAAACCTAAGTAACAAAACCGCGTGCAAAAACACTTAAAGAACAATATTTAAGCATACTATTATACATTACAAAGCCACGTAATATCTATGTTCTATGCAGCAGGCATTCCGACCTTGTTATGAAAGCCGTATGAATCTGCATAAGACATAATGTAGAATTCCAAATGTCCAGGATAACATTTGGCTCGTACTGCGGGGCTATTTTTATGGTTTAACCGTCGCGGCTTTGTTTCTTACATCCATACTTAATCCATCCATACTAACATTATAAATGCGAAAGTGTGTCTGTCTGTCTGTTACCTCTTCATGCTCAAACCACTAAACCGATTTTGATGAGATTTGGTATAGAGATACTTTGAGGCCCGGGAAAGGACATAGGATACTTTTTGTCCCGGAAAATGTACGGTTCCCGCACGATAAACGAATTTTGGCGCAACAGAGATGCGGGCGTCATCTAGTCTAGTATATGTCAGTGTTCAAATGTATGTCAGTCTGTACGACGATATCCAGGTTGGAGGTTTGGTATGAGCGGCAAAAATGCTCCTTATAGCTATCACGTAATAAAATGCTAAGTAAAAAGTTTTCGTATTTTGGCGATTGCTATTGCTTAGCTTAACTTTGAGCGCGGCGACCGAATCAAGAAAGGCCGTAACGAATACCTACTCGTAACACTCGTCTAACGTCGTTTCAGTTCGGCAGACTTCGGCACGGTGCTAGTGTGCGTGCGACTATACGTAATAATATGTGTGTAGACTAGATGCTATGCTATAGTTTTACCGCAATAGTCCCCGAGTGCCACACGCATTTTTTAACTTGATTTGTACTTTATTAACATTATATAATATTATGTTAAAAAAACGCGTCAGGGAACGTTATCTAATTGAAAATTCGAAAGGCGTAAGTGATGTAAAAAAAAATCGGCCAAGTGCGAGTCGGACTCGTACACGAAGGGTTCCGTATCGTTATAGAGCAAAAATAGGCCAAAAATTGTGTTTTTTGTAAGGGGGCCCACCTTATTTTTTTATTTTATTTAAATATTATTATTAATTATTAAAGTGCAATTATTATATCTAAGGCCTTCGTGAAAGTTTCAAGTGCCTACCTCTTATCATTATTGATTACGGGCAAAAAAGGCCAAAAAAATCACGTTTGTTGTATGGGAGCCCCCCTTAAATGTTAATTTTATTTTTATTTTAGTATATTTTGTTGTTATAGCGGCACCGGAAATACACAATCTGTGAAAATTTCAGAACTCTAGCTATAGCGGTTCAGCCTGGAGACAGACAGACGGACAGACAGACATCGAAGTCTCATGAATAGGGTCCCGTTTTTACCCTTTGGGTACGGAACCCTAAAAATCATTATTTCCACCATTCTGCGAAAATGTATACAGCTACCATTTTATTTTACTTCTACAAACACTCTTGGAGTGTACCGCTATATTTTGTTTAATATTGAAATAAATTGACTTGGAGGATCAAATAATGGATACTCAGTAGTAATGGAATCTCAAAGCTCTAACTGGTCAACGAGGAAATCTCAGAAACTCCAGTCTTATTACATTTGAGGTAAGCTAACTCTAATGGAGTAACGGTGTTTTATGCTAACTCAGCTATTTTAAGATTTAATTTGTTCTAGTTTAATCACAACAAAGTTATTTAGTTGTGGGAGTTTTTTACTCTACGAAATAATGAGTTAACTTGGTTACCTATTCCCAGTTATTATTAAATGATTTGCGTTGGTTAATAGGGAACATGCAAATACAATATTTATGAAAATTTTGCTATTAAAATGTTAAAAAAATATAAAAGAAATGCCACTGTAAGGTTATTATTTTAAAAAATATTGTTTTTTTACAAAAAATATGAATTAAAAGTAGCTTGAAACGGAACGTATTTCAAAACACCAATCAGCGTTCAGTGACGTCACACGTGCTTTTGACAACCATAGAGAAATATAATACATACTACTCGACCAAGCCAACTAGACGAATGTCAAAGCTTGCTCTCTCGCACTTACCCACTTCGCTAACAATGCATAAGAGCGAGAGAGCATGATTTGACAGTCGACTAGTTGGCTTGGTCGAGTAGTACTTATTATTTTTGACAACTTTTTGAGAGGTTAAGGTTCACGAAAGTTTAATTGCATTTTTCCAATAAAAATGGAAGCTGGGTTTATCAAAGCAGACTCTACAAATCCAAAGAGAATGTAATCACTACGTTTTATAGATATCTTCCAAAGTCACTGTTGACATTGTAGTACTTAACATTTTTTGTCGAAAGTGCAGAGTAGTTCCAGTGTAGAAATAAGAGGGACTAAAATATTATGTACTTAATATCATTTACAAATTTTCATTACCAAAAGAGGAGAAACATGTACTTACAATTTACATACAATAAAAAGTCGAGTTACCATTCGAGTTACCCCAGAACACAAAGTACGTAAAGGAGGTTACGGTATCGTGTTATAGCTATTATAAATGAAACGCAAGGCTCGGTTCAGGCCTGCAAATGCGAGGTCCTGCAAAAGGAGCCTCCGATTACGTCCGTCACATGTTATTGGAAGAAGTCTAAATTATGATATAACCTCTTTACAATGCCAGTGAACACGCCTAGCGTGCTACATAATTTCATCCTGCAGTGTCGAGAGCACACCTAACATGTTTGCGTTTTTTATAGGGCGGCATCGCTGGGAACTATTAGAAAATAGTGGTGGTAATGAATGTGTAAATAGACGATGTGGTAGCAACCCATCACTATTCTGGTTTCATTTTCCAATTATATATACACCACAAAATGCTAAATGTGGCCTTTGGGTCTTATAAACTTAGGTACTGTCTAACCCGTAAGAGATATAGATGTTTATTGAAGTGATATGATAGTTTATGTACTCTTATGTTATATTCTTATATTAAGGTATAATCACAATATAATATATTGATCAGGTGGGGCCATTGTCAATAATTGTCAAACAGTAGTGACGTCATACAGACTATAGCCGTTTTGGCGCCAAAATTTAAATTGTCAATTTTAAACCGCATTTTTTGCAGTAAATTCCAGTGTTTAAATTTTTTTAATATGCTTGTGGTCTATTTATTCTACATGGGGTTCTTTAAAATAAACACAAAAATAAAAATATCGCATCTTCCCTATTAAACTGAAGGCTTTTTATTTTATTGATCGCTAAGACACTTAGGGCTGGTTTACACGTAGATAAGTAGTAACTAAATTTTAACTTAATTTGAAGTGCCTGCCCGAAATGTGTCAAGTGACAAGTCCCGCCTGCCAACTCAACAGAAAATAGTCAAAATTCTAATTTCCTTGTTTAGTACTTAACTAAATTTTAACTTGCTACTTGCTACTAAATTTTGTATTTACATGCAATAAACAACTTAAAATTAAGTTAACTTTATTTAACTACTTATCAATTTAACACGTGTAAACTAGCCATTAGGGCCTGTTTCACCACTTCCTGATAGGTGCCGAACAGGCTATCCACCACCACTTAACTTGACGGAGTATGGAGAATCTGTCAAATAAGCTGTGGATAGCCTATCCGACACTTTATCAGGAAGTAGTGAAACAGGCTCTTCTTAACCTGACCGGACTCGTGCAGATACCTATGAACAAAACTACTCAGATCAGGTTGACCTGCGATCAGTCCGATCTAATACAATCGGTCTCCACATGTGTGGGAGGCTTTTGGATATTATTCTCCACATAAAATAGTAACAGACGCAATCTACAATTATTTTGCCTTAGATATTACCATACAAAATAATTGTAGAACTATTATTCCACATAGCTTTTTACTGATCTTGAAATGGAGCTAGATTTCATTTAATTGATAAAGCTCAAATTAAATGATTTGGACTATAATTGGAAATTGCAATTAATCTTTCAGGCCCCGCGCGAGCACCGGTGATCGCGAGAACAAAAGAATACAATGGGAATTCCTAGAACCTCCGATCGAAGGATTAATTGAAATAGGAATAAATAGATTTAAATTGTTTGGTACTTTATGACTTTGACAGAATTTTTGTCAAGGTCTAATTATAGTATTATCCTATAGTATGTTTCCACGGCTTTGCGTGAATTCATGGTATGTAATTATTGTTTTAAGTTTAAGAAAATATTGGGTTTTTTGCAAAATATTTTCTTAGTAGTGGATTATTCTACGTCATAAGAGGAACACGTGTTCGTAATTTCATAAGGACTTGGCGTTAGTCTGTGTAAAATAAATGCGGGCCATAAAGTAGCCAACATAATATATTTTAAATTTCAGGGGCAATGCAACCAACAAATGTTTTAAAATTGGGGGCCAAATCATGCAACCGACAAATGCTTTAAAAGTTAGGGGGCCAAACGATGTGGCCAACGAAAACCCGCTTAAGGATCGAATTTCAGTTCGAGTGAGCGATAACTCACTTACCGTTTCCGGGAGCACTCAGGGGTTATCAATTACGAAACATCTTGAAAACCCGCACTCCTGTTTTATTGACATAATTTTTACCTGAAATTTGCTAGAATGAAAGTACAATTGGTAGGAAAAGAAGTACTATCAGAGAAGTTGATGCCCACGCAGGTGGGAGACCTACATAGTTTGATTCAGTTATGTCAAACCCAGTTGTCAGATCACAAGAAACCTAAACCTAATAACCTGACGTAGGTCTGTCAAATGCCTAGGAATCAATTTCCTCGATGGTACATTTGTAGTGAGTAAAGGTGTGATAATTATTATGTTTATTTTTTTTATTTAAAAACTTTATGCACATAAAAAGTACAAAGGTGGACTTAATGCAAAATTATCTTTTACCTACTGAAATAAAAAGTAGCTCCTTAAAGTAATTTATGGGAAGTAAGCAAATTATAATAATACGAGAATTACGCAAAAATTTTACGGCATCAATATGCCGTACTACTTTCCGCCAGTTCGTTGTGCAGCAATTCGTTTTTGGCGTGTAAATATTTTTGTAAAAAGGTGTCAAAAATTAGGATCTAAAAATATAAACATTAAAAAGTACATTTCGTGCCACGCGTCACATTATTATTAAACCATACTCAACAAAAAGTATTTCCCAAGAGTCAAAACGCAGTTACAAGCATCAAAATGGTTGTGTCCACCGACAATTTACATTCGCAAGTATCAAAATCAGTTGTATATTGTCATCCAACCGCTTTGCAAACTTGGGCCAAAACGCTGGACTATTTTTATTTGGATTGCACTACGATTCCTGGACTAAACGAGTTTGATATTTAATCTGTTTCGTGAAAAATTTCAGGCGGTACAATTTTTGAGTTTATCTTGCTTTTATAATGTAACGTAAAAATAGGCTCGAAGTAATAAATGTACATAATATTATATCTCGGTACGATCTCCAAAAACCTCCTATTTTTTGGAAGTCGGTTAAAAGTTGCTTATATTTTTCCGCCGCATCGGTAAGTGGTTTATGAAGTAGGTAGTATAGTTGTTGGTGTTAGTAACTGGTGTTGTCGATTCAAAATTTCTAATATATTATTTACTTGACATATTGTGCTATAGTTCCGGCACGTTTCCTATTAATAAGAAAATAATATATATTTTTTAATGCCAAAAACTAAGTCTTTAATAACCTGCATATTAGCTATAACAGCATAATTATCAATATAACAATATAACAGCATAAGTATCAATATAACAATATAACAGCATAAGTATCAATATAACAATATAACAGCATAAGTATCAATATAACAATATAACAGCATAAGTATCAATATAACAATATAACAGCATAAGTATCAATATAAAAATATAACAGCATAAGTATCAATATAACAATATAACAGCATAAGTATCAATATAACAATATAACAGCATAAGTATCATTTAATTTATTATAATTTATAATGATTACAAAATTTATTTAGTGGACGGACGGACGGATGGACGGACAGAATTAAATTATAAGAGTTCCTTGTAGTTACAACTTAACCATAAACACGAAACAATTTTTATCAAACTGCAAAAAATTTATTATATTCCAGATTTCAGCCAATATTGCAAATCATATCTAGAAACCAGATATATTTTCCAATGATACACTTTTTCTCAGCTTTAAACATTTTCGACTTGTTATTTCTACAGTCTTTAGATCTTATTGGCGGGAAAATATAATAAACCTGTCGTTTATCAATTTATAGTCTGTGTGGGTAAGGACAGTTGAATTCATTAGGACCTCTGCGTGATCAGAATTGATTTATAGCCATAGATTATGTAGCGAAGCAGAGGGAAGACTTCAAAGAAAATGATAATGTGTGTCCCTGAGCACAATTCCGTATTGGGTTTGGGTACCGTACATACAACATACTCTATCAAAATATACTCCATCAATATTATTATTATATTACAAATGCAATTAATGTGAGTCTTTCTATATAATATATAGACAGACTCACATTAATTGCATATATCATTTAATGCCTGAACCGCATGTGCTTTGAGGAAATTTTATAAATAAGTAGATATTTTCAGTCCCGGGAAAGGTTTTTATCCTAGAAAAATGTACCTTTAACGCGCTATCGCACAATATTTAGTAAAACATAAACGTATCGAAGGATCTAAAATGGTTAACGTTTCAATATACAGTATCTTAATGAGATTATAAAAACCTTAAGTAAAGTTTTGCAGTTTCGCCGTGTCGCTTCTACTCCTAAACTTACTCACTTAGTACTCGGATTTTAATAAAAAAATGTATTGCACGTGGTCGTAAATCGCCTACGTCGTATTCAGGCTGACACATCGATTCCGACCCGACGACCTGACGACCCGACGACCCGATAGGACCCGACAGGGCCCGATACAGGACGAAATACGACGCTAAGAAATTTGTATAATAATTCCTTTTGTTCAGCTCTTGTGAATTTCCCTTTTTGAATAATAAAGTTTTTTAACGCTTAAAATAAAACTTTTTTATAATACAGCTTACTATTTTTATAACAATAATTGTATGCTTTTAATATACTCGTACTATACTCGTAATATACTCGTTTAAGTCCCATACAAATAAAAACATTAATTAAACAACAACAAAAGTTTTGTTTATATTTGTTACATTTGAACTTTTGTTTACTTAATAAAAATAATATAATATTTTTATCAGTCTATTTTCTCATATTCATTATAAAATTATGGCATATTCAAAGTGTAACCAATTTGTTAGTGTTCTGTGTACTTACACAGAACAGAACAAGTACACGTTAGTGTACTTGTTCTGTTCTACACAATGGGATTTAAGAATCTTGTTTTTTGTTTACCATAAAAACCTGTAGTTCACTAAATGACCCGGTCAACTTCATATAAGTCCTAATATAAACCTTCCCTGGACATCTTTGCAAAACTACAAAAACTATAGCTAATTGTAATTTTGGAATCGGTTCTCGAGCTGTGAGACTAACAATAAAAATTCGTTTATTCATAAATAATTTGACTACAAACTCGTGCTCACTAACTTTGTGGTCGAGCAACATTTACTCGTATACAGAAGCACGCTGATGTGGTCAGAGGAATGCGAACCACCGGCGGTACTCAAGTGCGGTAAATATTTGCGTGGTACCCACAGACATAGATCAAGCTAGATACCGCATGTCGCTCCATTTGTATGAAAACGAGCGTGTCACTTTTTTCCTACCACTGTGACGTACCGATGATAAGAAACGTGTCCATTATCAAGGTCAACGTTTCTATTTCAATTTCTACAGCTCAATACGGCACTTTTAGGCATTTAGGCATTTTTAAAATTCCGATTGACGTCCGATTCCGATAGCAGACTAAAGAACAGACTTTCGAAAGACAAGCATTGCTCGTCGTTTGGGAATGCGATATGGCACGCGAAGTACATACACATGCGGTATCTTTCTTGACCTATGTCTGTGGCGGTACAGCACAAAGTTGAGTTGCGGGTAGTCGGGAAATGTTGAACGTATTAACTCAATTTTGAGGGAATTATGACGAGTTTTGAAAAGTTATGACGCTTGTAAACATCCATACTAATATTATAAATTCAAAAGTGTGTCTGTCTGTTACCTCTTCATGATTAAATCGCTGAACCGATTTTGATGAAATTTGGTATCGAGATACTTTGAGCCCCGGGATAGGATATTGAGCAATGTTCGAGTATGTTGCACACTTGGACACTAACTATTTAACTAGATTCCAATGTGTGCAGTGTATGTTCCGAAATATAAGCCAGTATACTAGTACTAGTAATAACGAATAACGACGTCTCAAACGAGTCCTATACTGTATTCGCCAGTTAATTTGGAAGAAATCTACGATGTAACAGAAGTAATTTGTAATTTTTATTAAAAAATCTTTATTGGTTATTTGTTCAATGATTTAAATACATCGGCTTGCAGTGCAGTGTTTTGTAGTGACGTGCTATATTGGTCCGTTGGCAATCTTCCAGGCTACGTAGTAATATGGTAATTGTGTCCTGCGACAGAGGCAAAAGCAAGATTTATTATCTAGACTCTACTTTATAAAAGTATCTCTATATATTTTTTTTTAATTAAATAAGGGGGCAAACGATCTAACGGGTCACCTGATGGTAAGCAACTACCGTCGCCCATGGACACTCGCAACATCAGAAGAGCTGCAGGTGCGTTGCCGGCCTTTTAAGAGAGAATACGCTCTTTTCTTGAAGGTTTGCAGGTCGTATAGGTCCGGAAATACTGCTGGTGACAGTTTGTTCTAGAGTTTTACAGTGCGCGGCAGAAAGTTACCCGAAAAACGCACTGTGGAAGACTGCCACTCATCAAGGTGATGAGGATGGTATGTTTTTCGCGTGGGACGATGGTGAAAAGTTGCAGGTGGTATGATTCCGAACAATTCCTCAGAGCACTCCCCGTGATACAACCGATAGAGGATGCAGAGTGAAGCTACATCTCAGCGTAATTCCAAGGGGTCCAAGCTGTTTAAATCACTATGGCAGTCAACAATTCGAGTGGCCCTTCGTTGGATACGATCCAGAGGGAGCATGTTGGTATTTTGGCGCCCCTGCCCAGAGATGAGAACAATATTCCATATGAGGCTGAACCTGCGCCTTGTAGAGTTGTAGGCGTTGGTCCGGACTGAAGTACTGTCTCGCTTGTTGACTTCTACGTGATTTTTGATGCATTTTAGCATACAAAGTTGATTTTTGATGTGTTTTCATATACTAAGTTGTAAAAATTGTCCGTTCTTTTAACTAAGCAATTATTTTCGTTAATAGTAGCCCACACTAAAATGAAATGAATTGGGTACATAATATAAGTAGAGCGTAAAATTTAGTTTGTTATTATTTTTAGCAATATTCCGCGAAATAAACTTCCACCTTTAAGTAAATGAGTGAGTGTACGCATAGGCATGCGTACAGCACCTCCCTCTTCCCACACTGCCTATGCGTACACTCGCATGCAAGAACTTGCAAACACCACCACCACACAAGCAATAATGTTGGCAAATCCGTGCAAGGCCCCTCACCACCATGCAGGTTGAAAACCTCGACGCGCGTTTCGCTCCAACACCGGAGCATCCTCAGGATGTGGACTCTACGAACAACGTCCGTCAAGACTTGACGGTGCATGGTGGTGAGGGGCCTTGCACGGATTTGCCAACATTATTGCTTGTGTGGTGGTGGTGTTTGCAAGTTCTTGCATGCGAATGTACGCATAGGCAGTGTGGAAGGAGGGAGGTGCTGTACGCATGCCTATGCGTACACTCACTCATTTACTTAAAGGTGGAAGTTTATTTCGCGGAATATTGCTAAAAATAATAACAAACTAAATTTTTAGCTATGGATTTCCGCAAAGTAACGCCTGATTCCATTAACTATATAAGTAGAGCTTGCAACTTTTTCCAACATTTAGTGCTTTTTCCTATAGTTTTGGATTTAGTCTACCGCGCTAATTTTAAAAGTTTACCTCTTTATTGCATCATTATACGACTATATATTTTCATTGGCATTATTCTTAGTCTATTGGCAAGAACCTAAGCTACTAATCCAATATTAAAAAGGCGCCTAAAGGGGACAACGTTTCAAGTTGTCTATATACATAAATAATTAGCTTGGTCAAAGTAACTCGCTTATTTACTACTTTATATACGAAACAACAGCTATATTATTATCGTTTTATGTCCTGATTTCCCATTACAAATTATAAAGGCACTCGTACTTTACAACGCCATCAAGAACGATGATAAACGTAAAAAACGATATCTGAGGTCGACTGTAAAACGTCCTATCAGTGGCCGTAAAACTTGTTTGAAAAGGGTTGACTAATAAACTGACCCTTATACTGGGGATACACTAAAGCGAAATGCCGTTGTTAGATGTGATCAATGGTTTAATGGTTTCAACCTACGAGCAAGCAGTTAAAGACTATGGACTACAATCTACGGGCTACGGGCTACAAGCTACGGGCTACGAGCTACGGGCTACGGGCTACAAGCTACGGGCTATGGACTAGGTAGGAGCTGCATATGCTACGGGCTACAGGCTAGAGACTTCAGGCCTTGTACCATGAAACTGTTTTGAGACTCAAACAATCGGACAAGAATGCTGCGTCCTACTCTAACAAACGTGAAATGACGTTGTGAGAGCAGGACGCGGCATTCTCGTCCGATTGTTTGAGTCTCTAAACAGTTTCGTAATAGGCCTACAGGCTACAGACTGCAAGCTACGAGTTACGGGATAAGGGCTACAGGCTACGAGATACGAGCTATGTGATACGAACTACGAGATAATAATATACATCACAATACATAGTTGTAAAGAAAACGATGTAAACGATATTTTATTGCAATTTTTACAAAAAAGTTAAAACGTTTATCCGAAAATAATTGGGTTTGAATAAATATAGAGCTTTTTCCTTACTTTGATCGTTATAAAAACAAGTTTAATATATTCAATATCTTTTTCTCTTACCAAGAACTTACTCTAATAATTTCACCTCAAGAAATGTAAGATAAATATTCCGAGTTAAAATGTTATAAAAATCATAATATTATTGCGTCGCGTTTTATTAAGATTATAAAGTAATAGGGTCTTTAATGACTGTTATATTAATATTTTTATTAATAATAACAATTTAAGATATTATAAAATTACTTTTTTACAAACACTTGGAAGAAAATTAAAAAAAAAGAAATTTGTAGACTCGTAGAGCTGCTACTAGTATGGGAAATAGCAACGTTTTCGAGAAAGTATTTCAGGTCGGCTGATTTTGTGATATGTGAGTGGTTGACCAAAAAGGGACCTGAAGGTAAATAATTTGATCTTGAGTAAAATGCGTTTGAAGTTTCGTGTTTCGACTCGTGCGCGGCTCACACAAAAATTCATAAAAAAACTACGGCACCTTAAAATATTCTGGTTAGACCAAAAGAAAGCTAAAAGACCACGGATTAAAAAATAAAAAAATAAAAGAAGGTAAGTAAATAATTTGATTTTGAGTAAATCGCGTTTGAAGTTTCGTATAGAAACAAGTTACGACTCGTGCGCGGTTCACAAAAAAAAATCATAAAAAAAAACTACGGCACCTTCAAATATTCTGGTTAGATAGACCAAAACAAAGTTAAAAGACCATGGATTAAAAAAATAAAAAAAAAACCGTTTCCAATTCTTCAGGTCCCTTTTTGGTCAACCACTCACATATTATTATGTCGTCATTCTTGCTCTTCTGGTAAGAGTCCGGGAGGTCTGGCTGCCGATAGTACTCGTAGTTGCGTTCATTAGTGCACATTTCATTTATCCAGGTAATGCTATTAATATAAGGAGCGCCTGATAAAAAGAAATGGCAATCCTTCGCTTCTGGCTCATGTCATGTTAAGGGCCAGGCTTTAATAATAATTATTATTATTGTCATAATTATTATTACGTTTGTGTTAAGCACTTCTTGCTCACTAAAATATAATAATATAATATCTATGGACGCTTCACACCACGTCAGTCTGGCCCCGTGCTAATTACCTGAAGGACTTGTGTTACGGGTACCAGACAACGGAAATTTATTTAATACTTTTATACTATACGTATATTTAAGATTTTTATTACAATGATACACATATTTAATACACACCCATGACCCAGGAACTTGGAAAAACTTTTTGTTCCGTCGGCGGAATTCGAACCCGCGACCCCCGGCTTGAGCTACCAACAGCCCACCAACTGAGCCACAGAGGTGAATGTGTGAAATGTGTGTGTGAAGGTGAAAGTGAAAGGTGAAAATGATTTTAAAATCATTTAAAATCACTAAAAACAATTAAAAACCATTTTAGTATACAGTATGTTTAATACTAAAATGATTTTAAAATCCAAGATCATAACTTGGACAAAAAGGTTGCGCACTAATGAACGCAACGACTACCAGCAGCCAGACCGGCCAGACTGTAACCAGGAGAGCAAGAATGACGACATAATATCACAAAATCAGCCGACCTGAAATACTATTTTTTTCAAACGTTGCTACCTCCCGTACTATACGAGATTATGTGCTACGTAAAATTGTTGCGCTGCTACGGAGGCACTCTACGAAATTATGTCATCTTATTTTTCTAGTGGGTACTGGTTATCTTCATAATTTTGTTGCTCATAAGCATCATCACTGTTCGCACTAGAGGCATTTTTAAATTTTAATTTATTTATGTTGTCATTGTAATTATAAATACATATTACCAAATGTTGTCCGCCGAAAGCTCATTTTTAACGTCGTACATTTTCCCGGGATCACAGTTCTTCTTTGGGACTCTTGGGACATCGCAATGCAAAATTTAATCATTGTTTCATCAAAGGTTCTTAGGGCAAGGTTTAAAGAGGCAAGTTTGCTTTTCTGCTGGCAGTCTTTTCGTTTCTGCAGGTCTGTTTATAATAAAACAAACTCATCAAAAAAAAACCTGAAACCACCCAAGATGTTTCCACTTCAGCCAAATGAAGATTCCGCATATTATTTCTATAAATCCCAGACTTCGTGGCAAACAATCGTCTATTCATAAATTTATTGTGTCATAAAAAGCAACAACTTGGTATAACTTATTTTATTTGGCTTGTAAATGGGGCGCGGGAAAGAGAAGGAAATAAAGATATAAAGAATAATAATATTTAATAATATTCGTCTTTTTATGCTGTCATTACGACTTACGAGCGAGGTAAAGCCTGCGTGGTTCTGAGTAGAATATTGTATACAAATATCTCGACGCCGTATGCGCTTAGTCCCGGCGGAATCATAGATTTTTATGCAAAAAAAAGTATTTTGTGTCTTTACCGACGGTAAACTTTTTTACTTTATATTTATGCTGTATTTTAGCAAAATTGGCTTGGAGATTTTGGAGCTACTAACAACAATAACAACTGGCATCATTGTCATTCCATACATTTCCCGTATAACTTCGTCGTAATAAAAAGTTACACTAATGTGAAAATAGTATTGTATAAAATAGCTCTATTCATTTTTAAATTATCTAATAATAGTCAATAGATTGTAAAGGCGAGACGGCACAGCGACACGACACGACGTGACGCTTCAGTTCCATAGAATTGATGTTTTACCAACGTGACGTTGTTTGACAAACAACTATTCTATGGAACTGAAGTGTCGCGTCATATGTCAGGTCGGAAGTGTGGTCTCGCCTTAAGAATCCAATAGAATTTTTGAATAAAAACTCCCATGTATAAAACCTTACTAAAACAAATCATAAATTAGATTTTTAATCAGCGGCATACTTACACAAAATTCCCCGGAATAAATATCAAAAACTCGCTGGATAAGTGGAGGATTGGTCTTCTGCTAATTTGGCAACACTCCAGCCCGAGAATTGAGGTATAAACTGTGCCTGAACGGTTATCCTATTTGCTGGAGATAATAAACATACTTATATTCACAGTTTAGTCGGAAGTGTAACGAGCTTTAACGTTGTATTGTGCAGAATTTTTAAAAATCCATACATTTTTCTGGCAATCTTGTTGGTTTTTTAACAGCAAATTTTTAATAGCTATTCAAAAGATTTAAAAAATGAATACATTTTTTTCAGAGTAATTTTCAGAGTAAATAACTCTCCTTTCTATGTTTATTATGAATTTTCACTTTCAATTCTAAAATTATCTATTCTGTATGAGCAATCATTATACGTTACCTGAAAAGTATAATTTTGGTATAATATAATAAGGGAAAAGACCTAATGGCAGACACTTTAAGGAAACATGAAACGTTTGAAGGTAAATATATATAAATATAAACGGGTCACCTGATGGTAAGCAGCTACTGTCGCCCATGGACACTCGCGACATCAGAAGAGCTGCAGGTGCGTTGCTGGCCTTTTAAGAGGGAATACGCTCTTTTCTTGAAGGTTTGCAGGTCGTATAGGTCCGGAAATACTGCTGGTGACAGTTCGTTCCGGAGTTTTACAGTGCGCGGCAGAAAGTTACGCGAGAAACGCACTGTGGAAGACTGCCATTCATCAAGGTGATGAGGATGGTATGTTTTTCGCGTGGGACGATGGCGAAAAGTTGCAGCAGCATATATTTATGAAAATAAAGGATTGATAACTTCTTCCGTATCTTCAGTAACTCTTACAAAATAAAACTATTATAATTATTCTCTGACAAATCAATAAAATAAAATATTATTGGTATTTTTGTAAACTTAGTCAAAAGAGCTAATAGATGACATCACAAAAAACGAACATCACTAATAGTAGACACCAATATGAACTAATAGTTGACATAGAACATTAAAGGATTGCGCAAACCTACGCGACCAAAGCGACTGCGAAGCGGTAGCGTCTACCGCGCGGCGGACGCTGCCCATGTAATCTTATGGCGCTGTGCACACCTGCACGACCGCGACGCGAAATGTTCGCGTCGGCAAGCGGAACGTGACTTCTTTTTTAAAACCTTTTTATATTATTTTGTACTACTCTTTAGTTTATGATTTCTTGATTTGTTTACGTTTTGAAAGATTGTGTCATGAATCAAATTGCCCAATGTATTATTTTTCTCTATGATCATGATATTCGTAGTCACGCAGGTGTGCACGCCAAGATTCGCGTTGCAGACGCTCCCGATTCGCATACCGCGTCCCCTGTCACTGACGCGTAGGTTTGTTTTAAGCTTAAATTACGTTTTACATTTTTCATATTATTATTTTGTCTTTATTTGCCGTTTTTGAAAAGATTTCATTTACTTCATCATAATAACTAGATGCATCAGAAATATTATCCACGTTGTCTCCAGATTCTATCCATTCTTCTTCCATGCTGAAAATATCTTTCCTTTTATTTTTATTTTTCACCTTTTTTTCCTAGCAAATTTATTTTCAGTCTTTAGCCTCTATGCTCCTCTTATCTCTTCTTTTTTCTTCTTTTTTTTCAGCTCTCCTTTTTCTTCTTTTTACTGCTCAAAAACTAAAGCAATCGATTTTTAGATCAGTACAAGGTCTAATATTAGACACCATGTCCATTTTTAGGTACAGTAGTTCTTAGTTGTTAGTCTGTTAATAGAATTATATTTTTAGAGAGTAGTGATGATATTTGCAGTAGAATAAACTACAAAATAACTTTAGTATGTATTGCAAAACTAAAAGATGAGATCCATGTCATCTATTAGGTTTTTTACATTTTCAAGAACTAATAGTAGACATCCTCTATATTGTTAGGGAAAATGGATAAAAAATCATAAATAAACATTAATTAGTGTATACAACATGACCATTAATCCAATGAAATCAATAGAAATTACAAAAAATCAAATAAATGTATTCAAAACTTAAGTGCAAAATTTCGCCTTCCATAACCTATTTGCTAAGAAATTGCCGAGCGCGTGTTGACGCGGTCACATTATTTACGAAAACTGATCCCATTTTGAAATTTTGTTCCCGAAGGCGTCCCTAATATATTTTTTCACATCAACAGATAGCTTAAGAAGCATAAAAAATTTACAGTGCTGAGAAATAATTAGAGTATTCTTATTTTTATGGTATTTTTGTCGTAAGTGTCATCTATTAGTTCCGTGTCTAGCATTAGTGCCTTTCCCTTACGTACCATTAGTTTCCAAATTCAAATTGTTATATACATGTAATGTATATTTCTGTCTACTCTGGTAATAACGTACATAACAGCCTTAGTTGATGTTTAAATTATTGGTTCAAAATTAACAATATGGGAACAAAATTGACTACATTTGTTTTGATACCCGATATTTTGCTGTAAATAAATGAATTAATCAAATAATGGGTAACTTCTCATAAAAACGCTTTGTTAAAAACCAGTAATAAGGAAAATTGGGTTGTTTCGTGCTAAATTAAAATAATTTCCGGTGGTCTAAGGAGTGATTTTGGACTGGAAACGCATAATATACAACTTCTCTGATATTATTATCTTATATATAAAATTCTCGTGTCACAATGTTAGTCCAACAACTCCTCCGAACTGGCTTTACTGATTCTTACCAAATTTTATATGCATATTCAGTAGGTCTGAGAATCGGCTACTGGGTACTTTATCTAATGATAAGTGCATTTGTTGAATAAATAATAGTAAATTATTACAACCTGAGACTGACGGCGACCATTGTTTATGCGACGGGATAGCGATCGACGTTGCCATGGCGACATACTTATTTAGTCACTTCAATAAAATAATAAGGGCGAAATACTTTTAACTTTATGTTATGGCAAAGCAACGTTTGCCGGGACAGCTAGTTTGATATACTAGAGTAGGCGTCAGTTATTTCTTTTCAACTGAATATTGGATTGTTATGTTTGTTTTACGTAAATTAAAAAATTCGCTTCGCACCTCAGTCACTACTGAAAGTCACTCAAAACTTCGGTAATGAGAAAAATCCGAATGTGCTCAAACAACCAGATAAGGATTGCAACTTCATTGCGCCAAAATTCGTTTATCACACGGGACCGCACATTTTCCGGAATAAAAAGTATCCTATGTCCTTTCCCGGGACTCAAAGTATCTCCAAAGCTATACATATACAAACAAAGAGACAGACATATTATGTTCGCGTTTATAACATTAGTATGGATATGCGCAAATTGCTGAATCCTGCTTTCTCCAATCCGGAAACCGGGTTCCGGGCCATTTGTACTGCGACATTACAATTAAAATCGATTAGCTTAATTGTAAAATTAATTTTCACAGTAGCTTTTCCATTTCATTGACTTCCAAATACATTTTGCAACACATTACTATATTACGGAAGATATACAAGACTGGATCCTACGCAAATAAACCTCTCATTAAAATTTCAATATTTGCGAACCCCGTTTACTTTTGCGTAAACAAATATGACGTGAAATGCGTAAAATTGACGATTAATTTCTCGCATAATATACGGTAGCGTAAATCTACTGTAAGGTGGCTTTCCGATCCTCGCGGCGAGCGACTGCGACCGGAAAAAATACAAATAAGGGTTGATTCAGACCGCAACGCGACGCGTAGATGCATTTCTAAATTTATATGGATTTGACAGATTCGCAAGACATTCTCTAGCAATTGAAATCTGTCAAATCCATACAAATTTATGCCGCGCCGCGCCTCGCCACGCCTCGTCGCGTTGCAATCTGAATTGACCTTAAAATGTCACTTATTATTTTTCTTCTTGCTCTACGCCACTGCAAAGTAGCGGCAGCATGGGTCACTAGAGCCAGGGGTCGGCAGACTTACCAATCAGATGAGCCAAATATCAAATTTGTAGATTTTCCCATACCTTCAAAGAGCCGTTTCATAAATTTTATAAGTCTAATAATAATAATTAGAGTCTAATTTGCTTCACACTACAAAGCTACATTTACAGTTTTAAAAAATGTGAAAAAAAAATTAATTACTGAAAGACATTTATGAAAATAACACTCTCATTAATTATATAATATTTTAGTTTTAGTTGGAACGGTGTCCTTGCATTGCTTTCGAAAGCTTGCCTATGTCTGGCAATTCACTTTTAATCTGATTCATAGATGAAAATGTTTGCTCACATGAATATGTAGAGCCGAAGATAGATATAATAGCAAATGCTAGTTTTTTGTCGTTTCATGCAGGAAGGCTAATCCATGTATCAAACAGGATTTGAATGAATGAATAAATGAAATATTCTTTATTGTGCACACTTATAAAGATACAAAAGGAATACAAGAAAAAGACAAAATATTCAGGTGTCACAATGGTAGCCTTATTACTAGGTAGCAATCTCTTCCAGGCAACCACGGGCAAAGGTGAAATTGCAGTAAAGAAGAGAATTAATGTGCATGTGCAAACAAAAGAATACAAAAAAAAATACATTTTTAAATATATGTTTAGGATTAAATTAAATATATATATATATATATATAGCATGCATAATACAAACATATAATAATACTATACATAGATATTATAAATATAGTAGAATAATACTATACTTAAATTACTAAAAGATAGATAATCATTATAACAGACACGGATAATAATTAATAATTTAAAGTGTAATTTAACTCACAACAAATGAATGGATTATGATTAAGTATTATTTTTACAGAAAGCTAAATAATGCGACTTGACGAGACTTTTAAAAGCATTCAATGTTTTTGCAAGTTTGATATGCTTTGGCAACGAATTCCAGAGCCTTATACCAGTAACAACGAAGGAGGAACCGTAAAATTTAGTTTGATGCACGGGCATTTCTAGTAGATTATTCGACGCAGATCTGAGCTCCATAACAGTGGCTTGACGAAATACAAATTTTTCTTTTAAGTAAATAGGTATCGTAGGATCATTTATGATATTGTAAACGAGTGATAGTATACGAGCATCTCGTCGGAAGCGTATGGGCAGCCACTTCAAACTCGTACGAAATTCAGACACGTGGTCGAATTTTTTTAGCCCGAATATAAATCTGATCGCAAGGTTTTGAAGTCTCTCTAGTTTATTTAATTGATCCTCGTCATATTTGTCAAACAAGCGTCAGCATAGTCGAGGATTGACAGGAATAGGGACTCAGCGATCTTAATTTTGGTTGGGATAGGCAAGAGGTAACGAAGGCGACAAACAGAGTACCAGGTTGCAAAAATCCTTTTACTGGTTTCTTTTATGTGATGAGACCAAGATAATGTATCATCAAAATACACACCCAAGTTTTTCACACATTTACTAAAAGGGATCACTACGTTGTTTAGGCACACGGGAGGTAAGCTGTTCCAGTCAATCCTAAATACAAGCCCAGGGTTGCCGATAATAATTAGCTGGGTTTTAGATGGATTGATTACCAGGCCGTGACGCTTACTCCAGTCATCAATTAATTCCAATTCCGTGTTGAGAGAGCTAACAGTGCTACATAGATCAAACAAAGAGGTATGAGTATATACTTGAAAGTCATCAGCATATAAATGGGACAGTAGAGAAGTGGATTTAGTAATGGAATTGATAAAAATCGCAAATAGAAGAGGTGACAAGACCCCACCCTGCGGGACACCGGCTATGATGTCACTCCAATTCGAAAAAGATTCATTCAATTTGACTCTCTGACGACGACCAACGAGGTAGCTACGAATTAAGGCAACCACTGCCGGAGATAAGTTGATAGACCTTAGCAAACTCAGCAAAATATCGTGATCAACTGTGTTAAATGCATTGCTAAAGTCTAACAATGCCAGTATAGTGAGTAGTTTGTTGTCCATGCCAAGACGAATGTCATCGATCACTTTAATTAATGCCGTAGTGGTACTGCGCCCCCGACGAAAACCGGACTGAAAGGAGCTTAGGATATTATTGTCAAGTAAGAAGTTTGTAAGCTGGTAACTGATCAACCGTTCTAAAACTTTGGAAAGGAAAGGTAATACTGAAATAGGACGGAAGTCAGATACCAACTTTGGCCTAGAGGTCTTTGGTAACGGTATTACGTAAGCATCCTTCCAAGCACTAGGGAAAACACAAGTATCAATACAGTGATTGAAGATATGGACTAATACAGGGGTGATGGAGTCAAGAATGGGAATAGTCATCTTACGACTAATTCCATCATCACCTACGGCATTTGAGGAAATTGACGCAATATGTTTTTTGACTTCCACTCCAGTAACATGGCTTAGAACAAGAGGCAGTGACTCAGGAATTGGTAAATTTGCGAGGTGATCAAGTGTACGGGATTTTAGAGCCGGATTCAAAAAACTAGAAGCACAGGTAAACTGTTTGTTGAATACGTCAGCGCTTATTGAGCAAGTACCATCTACCGAGTTTTTTCCTACCCCAAGAGTCCTTAAAAACTTCCATACTTTACACGGATCAGCATTTTCAACAGAGGAGTGGATGTAACGACGCTGGGCATCTCTACACATTTTGTTGCAACGATTCCGTATTTTAATATATTTTTCTCGTTGAACACTGCCATTGGTCAATTTATATTTGGCTTTTGCAGAGTGCTTCTGTTTAATCAAGGCTTTCAGATCGTCAGTGAGCCAGGGTGCAGGTAACTGCTTTATTTTAACTGGCCTGATTGGTGCATGTGTGTCATAGAGTTGCGTTATGAGTGTATTAAAAGCATTTTTTTTATGGACATGACCAGCATTGAATACAGGTGACCAGTCAACATTACTTGCGTCCATTCTCAAATTGTCTACATTGAGAGCCGAGAAATTCCGCTGTAGTACAACCTTCTTTTTAGACTTAGGTCGCAGGTTATATGAGACATAAATAAGGTCGTGATAAGAGAATATAATATCAGCAGAGCATTGACCATGATTCACAACCAGGTTAGGGGACGACACAATAATGAGATCCAGAAGAGATGGCGAGCAACCAGGAAAAGTATGAGTAGGATTAAGGGGAAGCAAATGTAAATTACAACTACCCAAAACAGAATTAAGTTTTTTTTTAGATCTAAAGTCGTCTTTTGCCATGCAAGTATTAAAGTCGCCCATAACGATAGAATGTTGGTAGCTCGGTGTATACAATTCAAGAGTATGTTCAAGTACTGTAAAATAATCCATTTGTGATGAGGGACAATAGCAGACGCCAAGGAAAATTTTGTTATTATAACTCAGCTGAACCTCAACAAATAAATGTTCCGGTGAATCAGGAGGTGGAGGTTGAGCTGACGCACTAAGGATTGAATATGTTTGATCAGATCTAAGGTACATCGCGACGCCGCCACCCCCCCCCTACCCACCCGATAATTACGGATTAACTTAAACCCAGGCAAACTGTAGCTTGTAGATGGCAGACATGGTTTGAGCCACGACTCCGACACAAGAATGGCATCAACATGGCAAATCCCGCCAAAGGAGGCCAATAAGTCGGGGTAGTGTGCCGGAATGCTCTGAGCATTTATGTGCACAACGTTAAAAAGTTTCAGATTATTTGCAAATAATGTACTGAGATTTTCATTGAGAGAAACGAAGGTTGCACTTAGATAACTGTCCTCGCTGTCACTAGAAGAGAGAGAGTAGAAATCTTGAGCATCATTTTCGTCGTTAAAATTATCCATAGTAATGTCATCCATGTCATAAAATACGTATAATGATATTTATATATTATATTATAATAAATTAAATAAATAATAATATTAATAATAAAAACTATACCTATAATATTGATTCTTAAATATTAAACTAACGATAATCCCAATACCCAGCAGTGCCAAACAAAATAAAACAGTATTTAATAAAAAAGATACAATCCAGAACAGCAACAACAATACGAGTAAAACGAAACAAAATATTATATGAGTCATATAGTTCCAATACCCGCCAGCTCCATAATTATAGAAAAAATAAGCTGTCGATGGTTCTATATAGTCTATAAAATTTTCGTTCTTTCATTCAAAGAAGTCTTATACCAAAAGCCGCTAAATCCCCTACAAATTTGACATTAAAGTTTTGAATTGCTTCCAAAAACCGCCAGCTCCTGGAACAATTATTTCCAAACCCCGCCATATCCGTTTTCAACCAATCGTCCATCATGGCGATTCAGTGAAAAAGCCGTGAATGTTGTCCAGTTTATAATTGCGAAAAGATATTTAAAAAATGGAAGAATTAACTAAAATAGTTGAGAAAGCAGCTCGAAATAAAGGCAGAAAAAGATTATCTCAGCCAGAATTATGGAAGAAGAACAAAATGAAGGAAGAAAGGTATGTTAAAGTTTGTCAGTTATGTTGGGCTTTTCTTAATAACGGCAATCAAGTTCAAAATACTGAAAATGATTATGAGTGCGAAATGGCAGAAGAAAATAGTCAATTTGTTTAAATTTTCTCTTTAATCCTTCGATCGGAGGTTCTAGGAATTCCCATTGTATTCTTTTGTTCTCGCGATCACCGGTGCTCGCGCGGGGCCTGAAAGATTAATTGATAATAAAAATGTGACAAAAATTTATCACCTTTATTTAAGCATCCTGTATCTGAATAAAACGACAGTTAGGTACAAAGCCCGCTAAATCCACTCATATTTAGTTCCATAATCCGCCAACTCCAGTGATTAATTTCAAAATCCGCCAGGTCCATCTTTAACATACAAATAACTCGTTTTTACATAATAATATTTCGTAAAACAGTGTCTAAAAACGAATTAAAATTATATTCTCAAATAATATAACCACTAAACTGCTAAAAAAGTATTAAATTGACAGAGAAACCGTTTTTTGCCTCTATTGAAAATTTGTCCCGTGTGGAGTTGGCGGCTATTGGAACTATATGACTCAATTATGTATGTAGTAACAACTCTATAATCAAACAATAATAATAATAACAGAAAAAAAATAACTAAATTAAATTCGGTAGACCTACGTTTTAATTATTATAATTATTATTAACTATGACATTTTTGTAATAAGCAGCGTCGGTAGGTAGAATACATAAAAAGTCTATGGTACAATATATGACACTATAATAATGTCTATAATAATGATTGTATTTAATAAAGTAGAAAAAAATAATAATGTCATACTGTCAATGTCAACTGTTACAATTGTCAGACGGAGTTTTGGCGGGCAAGTGAAAGAGTGCTGTTGTGTTTTTGTATTTTCCTAAAATTGTGTTAGCTGGGTTTTTAATGTGTAATATTGGTAGAATATTAACCATTAGATATTCGTGTTCATTTAATTTAATAAAATTACACCAGCAGAATGGAAAAATCATTGTAACCATGTTAAAAAAATTGAATGCTAGTATAGAAAGAAGGATGTCTATTTAGATGAACTGTTTATTCTCCAATTACAAAGCGATAGCGACAGCGACTCGAGTGATGATGATTATGATGACGGAGAGTTGTGCGAATCGTCAGGCCCATCTACTTCTGGAATTTCTGGAGTACAGCTGTTTGAAGATAGACATCATGACCATAATTATTGTTATAAAATATAATAAAATATTATTAAAAAAACACTAAGTACAAACTTTACATACGAACAAGCCAAGTTATTTGACTTGGCTTGTTCGTATGTAAAGCTTGTAAAAAGATATAATTCAGTGTTGTTATTTTTATTTTGGTATAAGTACTTATTATACTGTTACGTACGTGTTTAAAAAATGCTTTTAATAAATTATTACTATTTTATTTAAAAAGAAGCAGCTCTATATGGGCCAGTTTTTAAGTAAGACGAGCAACACAACTATGAAAACCGCATTTTACATTGACTAGATTTCCTGATGCGCGTACAAAACACGGCCGTGAAAGGACATCTCAAGTGTACCTGTACAGAATACAGATACAGCCCAGTTACAGTGGATTCCCTACAGTTTTGGTAAACATTCTTAAATAGCAACACTAAACGCGACACTACTGACCCCGGCTACTGAACAGATAAGTTGGTGGCACTGTACAAATTACAATGCTTTTTAAGTTTTTGCAACTGAAATCAAGAAAGTGACGTTTTATTTGTAATTTTAAAAAAAAATGTTGTAGTAGGTACCATCAGGTCTGAAAAGTAACCAGCAAAAAATAAAACCAATATACAGCTATTCATAAACATAAAAGAAAGTATTTTACTAGAAAAACTTTTTATAATATTATGGTTATAAACAAAATTTACTTTCTAGTTGGTTTTTTTGCTCTTGTTGTAGGTGGTACCTTGGTATGACTCGTCGTAGGAGCAGGAACAATAGCACTTGGGGAAACTGCCTTCTGAGTTGAATGTGATATGGCATCCAAGTCCACCATGGAAGTCACACGGTTAATGGAGCCATCCGGTCCGATGACGAGAATAGAGCCATCTCGGGTCCAACACTTCGTCAAAACGTGCTGCCAAGAAAACGCTGTATCTTCTCCTTGTCAGGAACTCCGATAAAGTAATACCAGACTCTTTGAGATTACTTTTAGCCCCCCATACCTTATTGCGAGTTGTAATATGATGAAACTTTATAAGTAGGGGTCTGGGCTTTGAACCTTGAGGACGACCTAGTCTGTGACAGTATTTGACCGCATCCATACCAACATCTGCTAACTTTAATTGTGACTTGAATAATTTAGTAAGAACTTGAGGCACATCCTTTTGATCATCTGAGACACCATGAAGAAGCAAAATCTTCCTCCTTGCTTTCATTTCAGTTTGGTCGTGGAGATCAGACAGAACCTCAATCTGTTTCTGAAGAGAGTTAAGGCCACTAACCACAAAAGATTTGAAGATGTTGAACTCTGCGGCTAGCTTTGAACTTGGGCTTGAAGACTGCTGCGACGCTGCCTGGAGTTCCTTCTGGAATTCAGCCATTCTTGTGTTGAATAGGTCGGACATCTCAGTGATGGTCTGTTTCACTGATTCCATAGTGTTTAAGTTAGTGGTGTACTTGTTGTAAAGTGAATAAAATATATGGGATTTGCACTGGATTTTACTACAAAATATGACACTGGTGGGCACAGGTAACTACAGTAACATTTTAATTACAATTATCTTGATTGAAGTAATTAATTTGAATTAAAATAAAGAGCTCTCGTAAAACACGTCTGTTACGTTTGCACACCCACAAAAAAAAGCTCTATTTTAGGTAATTGGAATGATGACAAGGTCAAAGATTAGCGAATTTTGTTATTAAAACAAAGAAATAACGGTAAAAAATAAGTGTTTCCAAAATTTCAGCTTGCTAGCTTTTGTATTTTTTTTGTTATGCGCCTTCAAAGTTGGATATTCAAGTCGATATTTTTTTCAATTAAATTGCTTAATATTTGTATACCGTTCGATAACTTATGTAATTTAAAGCAACTTGTGTTATGAAACCACTTTCATAAACGCAATAATTAATATAGCTACCGAACAAAAATCTCCCGCGATGCCTACAAACAGCTTTAAGGTGACGTCATAATCGAGTTGCATTTTGTATGGAGCGTTTCGGGCAGGTCTATTTTATGAGATGTTTGAATTGTCATATCTTGGTGAATTTTTAAGCTATCAGAGTCATTCTTTCACCAATGTTTCTATTTTTCAATTATCTTTCAATTAATAATAAAAAAAAATGGTCATCATGCCAATTGTTTTACAGTACCAGAGGGCGAACGCGCAAGTTGACGGAGAATTCAGTTGTTTCATATTGTTTAGGTGTCTTATTTATGTTAAAGCGGTACAGTTATACAGTTAGGGCTTAGGCAGTGAGTGAAAGAAGAGCCATATTAATCCTATGGAAGAGCCGCATGTGGCTCGCGAGCCGCGGTCTGCCGACCCCTGCACTAGACCAATGTCGGTAGAAAATGAAACTAGCCAAGTCATAAAGTGGAATTTTATTTGAACTTTTGTCAATCGTGATTGTTTGCCGCGTGGATCGGAAAGTCACGTTAAATCTACAGTAGATTTATGGTTGCGTAATTAAAAAAATCCATCAACTTTGCCAGTTTACAGGGAAACCATAATTTTCGTTTTCAATCAAACAAGGCAGCTCCAATGAAACGGGAAAAACTGTTGTGCCGAAATTTTCATGGAATTTAATACTCATGGGCATTACTTTCATTTTATGATTTTTTGGATTGTCAAAATGTGTCTACTTCGAAGTAATGAGACAACGAGTATGTTCTGAAATTTAACACAGTCTTCATGTCTGGAATCAACAATATACTATTTATAAGTTACGAAATTTACACCTTGCTACTTTGCTATGATATTATGTTCCACAATTGAATCAAACACTTTTCCTTAAATAGCCGAACTTGCATCGAGAGGAATCACTCATACTTGAGATGCAATCATTCTTATATTGAGTATGATAATACCTTTGTTTTGACGACCGCTTATGTCTTTGTATGCAATAGTATGTACACAAAATATCTGTAATTGATTTTTTAAACTTTATATTTTGCTCAATGTTTTAATCCTTCGATCGGGGATTCTTGGAAATGTTATTGTATTCTATTATTGTCGCTATCACCGGTGCTCGTATGGGGCTTGATGGGTTAAATTATCCGATGCACTTTTTCTTGAACAATGGTTAAAATTACCACAGTATTACACACAAACTCCCTCGAGAGGTGTTCTTATGTGCGTAGCTCTGGCTGCATCAACAAAGTTATGCATAAACATTAAACAAACATACCACAGACCAAAGAATATGCAGATAAGACATAAATATAGCTGACGATCAAATGTGGCATTGATACCAAAGTGGCTACTTATTAGCTGACTGAAACAAAACTTAACAGTGATGCTTTGATAAGCATCCAAGGAAAAGAAATTCGTCTCTGAAACTCTAAGCCTGTAGCCTATGTATGAAGGATTCTATACCTTGTGGTCTGCTGTCTTTCTATAATCTTGTGCAGGTCTTCTATCTTTGTATTATACAGTATACAAAGATAGAATACAGTATACAAAGTAGGTAAAGACTAGCTTACCCGGCAATTTTTTTGCCTTAAGCATTTTAGGATACGCGTGGAACGACTTTCGACCAAGCTATATACATAATATTATATTATAATACCCAGTCGGACCAAAGTTTCCTGTAGTTATTTCTGAAGTTGTAACTGTCACACTGATATCAGAAACGATCTAGGATTGTGCACTGTTTGATGCTGACAACATGATTAAAATTTAATAAGAAACGGTCAGCGGTTTAGAGTCTGGCAGCCAGCTCCGTGACACGACAGTTTTGAAACATCGTGTTGAGCATGTTTTATTATGACGTCAAATTAATGCCACTGTAATCGCCATTTTTCTATTATTGGCCATATCTAGCTCATTCCATGGGGCACTAACACCGTAGCATCAGACCACATTACACATACATCACTTGCCCCTGGGGAATTAAGCGGAATTCTCACTGCATAACTCTTGACTGTTGTAGTGAATCATAGAATAACGGCGATTATCGTGCGGATAGACTGACGAGAACCTAATAATATAAAACTGAAGAGTAGGATTGCTACAACGCGCTTACTTCCCTTTTTTTGGACTTTTTATATTATTTGGTAGATATCACGCGGAAGAACACGGGCTGCGTCAGCTATAACAATAAAATAGCAAAATTATCGTCTGCCAATATATTATAATATAATATTATCTGTCTCTTTAGCCTTAAATTGCTGAACCAATTTGGATTGCCTTTCTACCGATGAATAAATAAAAAAGAGCGTGTGTGTAGGTACAAGTTTCAGAAGTGAAACTTATGTCCAAAATCATGACGGTGGTTATTTCGGCCCTCTTTTTCATGACGTAACCTTGAAATTTCACTCTTAACGCGACCATTATTGTATAAATAAAATTTAACAAACCTTTTCTAAAATTCTAAACGTATAATTTTATTTTTACTCTTCCTTGCTCAGGTATTACTTAAATGGTAGTCCGTAATAACTAATTTAGCTCCAAAATTCTACCTACACAAAATATGCAAGCGAGAATAGCTTGAAAGAGCATAATATTAAGGAAATCTTCATGAACGCTTCTCACGCCACAAACTCATAATTAAACGAAAATTCCTAGAAACGTCTACTCGTAAGTTATAAATTTAAGCGATGAAACCTTAAGAAAACATGAAACCCATACTCATATTATAAAAGCGAAAGTGTGTCTGTCTGGCTGAACCAATTTACTAATATTACCAAATACCAAAGCGCCTAGTGTGGACATGCAACACGCATGCCCTCTGACCGTATCCAAAACTCTCATCAAGGGATTGACAGACAAGCGCTAAATATTGTATAACCATGATGTCTTATAATAAGTTATAGCTATGTCCACACTAGGCGCTTTCGTCTTCAATTTTTGTCATCTTCTTTCATTCAACTTTCGTTTTGGCGCATTCAATAATTGAATGCGTCAACGAACGCAACGCCAACATTGTCATTTTTGAAGTTTTGGATACGGTCAGAGGGCATGCGTCGCGGGCATGCCTCACGTTCGCTGTTGACTGCGCTATAACGCATGCCCTTGACGAACAGAAAAAGGCCTAGTGTGGACAAAGCTATACATCACTCATCAAGGGATTGACAGACAAGCGCTAAATATTGTATAACCATGATGTCTTATAATAAGTTATAGCTATGTCCACACTAGGCGCTTTCGTCTTCAATTTTCGTCATCTTCTTTCATTCAACTTTCATTTTGGCGCATTCAATAATTGAATGCGTCAACGAACGCAACGCCAACATTGTCATTTTTGAAGTTTTGGATACGGTCAGAGGGCATGCGTCGCGGGCATGCCTCACGTTCGCTGTTGACTGCGCTATAACGCATGCCCTTGACGAACAGAAAAAGGCCCAGTGTGGACAAAGCTATATATCACTCATCAAGGGATTGACAGACAAGCGCTAAATATTGTATAACCATGATGTCTTATAATAAGTTATAGCTATGTCCACACTAGGCGCTTTCGTCTTCAATTTTTGTAATCTTCTTTCATTCAACTTTCGTTTTGGCGCATGAATTCAATAATTGAATGCGTCAACGAACGCAACGCCAACATTGTCATTTTTGAAGTTTTGGATACGGTCAGAGGGCATGCGTCGCGGGCATGCCTCACGTTCGCTGTTGACTGCGCTATAACGCATGCCCTTGACGAACAGAAAAAGGCCCAGTGTGGACAAAGCTATATATCACTCATCAAGGGATTGACAGACAAGCGCTAAATATTGTATAACCATGATGTCTTATAATAAGTTATAGCTATGTCCACACTAGGCGCTTTCGTCTTCAATTTTTGTAATCTTCTTTCATTCAACTTTCGTTTTGGCGCATGAATTCAATAATTGAATGCGTCAACGAACGCAACGCCAACATTGTCATTTTTGAAGTTTTGGATACGGTCAGAGGGCATGCGTCGCGGGCATGCCTCACGTTCGCTGTTGACTGCGCTATAACGCATGCCCTTGACGAACAGAAAAAGGCCCAGTGTGGACAAAGCTATATATCACTCATCAAGGGATTGACAGACAAGCGCTAAATATTGTATAACCATGATGTCTTATAATAAGTTATAGCTATGTTCACACTAGGCGCTTTCGTCTTTAATTTTCGTCATCTTCTTTCATTCAACTTTCATTTTGGCGCATTCAATAATTGAATGTGTCAACGAACGCAACGACAACATTGTCATTTTTGAAGTTTTGGATACGGTCAGAGGGCATGCGTCGCGGGCATGCCTCACGTTCGCTGTTGACTGCGCTATAACGCATGCCCTTGACGAACAGAAAAAGGCCCCAGTGTGGACAAAGCTATACATCAACCATGATGTCTTATAAGTAGACATCGGATTATATGCATTTGCATACTTGCATATGCAAATGCATATAATGGCACTTTTTAGGCGTTAGTACATATTTTGGCAATTTTTCGTGGATAGTGCATATTTCAGTCGTTTTATGCCCTCGTAGTCTCCAAACTAGCTATCATAATACACACCGATGTCACGAAATAGAGGTACAACAGATCAAAATACTTCAAATATGTGGCCTCATCCTTATTGCTTTCGAGACTTTCGCAATTCGCCCGAAAGGTACTACATTTTTCTTTGAAATTGGCAAAAAAAGTATGTAAATAACTTTCATGGGCACTAAGATTTTAATCGGAAAATGTTGGTAGAAAATTATTGGTACTCAGTATAAGTAACGTAAAATCCTGAATTTGATGGAATGATGAATTTTGGGCCATTTATTGACGCCACCACCGGAAAACTCTTTAAAAAACAATAATTTTCCCAGCAACTGAAATTTAAACATAACACTAGTCAATATTCACTTGAATCTTTTGCTTTCAAACGAATTTGTCAGTTCTAACAGTTCGTAAATAAAATTCGGATCAAAGACTCAGCGCCAAAGGAAAAGTAACCGTTGTAGTTCTAAATCTTACTTATCTCCTAATATTTCACATCGAAAGAATTGCTGCAGTAGAACTGTTTGTTACTTAAGTGTTTCAGTTCGGACGTGAAATTTTAAAGCATTTGAACTTTAAAATTTTGTTATTTGTAAAAATAACAATAGTGAAGGTTGTTATGAAGCATTTGAGTTATAGTACGGGAGCCCTAGAACAATTTTTTTTTGTGATGATTTTAAGAGTAATCTTGTCCTACAAATAAAACAATCTATATTTTAGGACCATCAAGTCAAAGTATGAAATCCTTTCTATCTCTGTTAGCTACCACTTTCGAGATTTTACGAAAATAAAAATGTTGTTCGTCTTATCAAAATGTAGCTACATAACTCACAAAAAATTTGCTTGTTAGTAATCACAAAAAAAAATGTTCTAGGGCTCCCCACTATTATAGGGAAAGTCTAAGTAAAATATGATTTTCATTGTGTTATCATAAGTTATCTTCGATAATATACAAATGAATTTTAAAATGTGTGTCTAACCGCTAATCTCGAGAACGGCTGAACCGATTTCCCCAATAACTTTTTTAACATAATAAATTCTTCAAATACGAGAATACATAGTTGGTACGGGGAAAAAAAATTAAAATCTACCAGGAATTAATGCCAATGACGAAAACTTTTAACAACTACTTCATAGATACGACGGGACAACGTCCGTCGGGACCGCTACACTTGATATACACCTAGTAAGTAGTATGAATGGATCGATATTAATAAAATTATTTGTGGGTTGGTTCTGTTCGTCTAAGCGGGCCCCTCGATGAGCAATTTTATGGCGCAATAATATCACGTATGACGTGGGTTGATATTGATCGCGACTTCATTATTTGACAATTAGGTATTGTCAAAAAACTGCTCAATAAAGTTGAAGCGTGATTGACAATATAATTGACCGTCTCGGTCCGGCTAAGAATCTATTTTTCATTCACCAATTAAGTGGGCTTAAACATTTTCTCACACTCTATAATATGGCAAAACAACATTTGCCGGACCAGCTATTATATTCTACAATTACTATTATATTATTAAGATATCTAGTGTCTGATAGAAGCACATAATAATTATATTAATTATTGTAACAGCTACTATATAATTAATATCTACATAATAATAATATGTATCATATTTACATATCGATATTAATTATTACTAATAGCAAATTAAGGTTGAAGGATTATTGTTAATAACTAGATTGATAGCAGATTTGTCGATAAAATATGCCCTATATCATAACCTTATAGGCTCTGACACCGGTGTCGGGACACATTGTATAAGAGGATAAATGATTATTTTCTATAACTGGATATTTAAAAATTAAGTGACTTTCATTGGCTGCCTTTTCTAACATAACATATTGATATTATAAAGGTCCTCTTCACGATGCACAATGATATCATGATTGCAACCATGGTTATAAAGCTTATAATATAAGCATGGACAATCTTCATTAATTATGGAAGATTGTCCATTATATTCAACTGATTATTACACACCCCTCAAAAAATTCATAATCATTTGCATTGGCGATGATAAAATTGAGGTAGACAAAAACATCAGCATATTTTTAGCCTTTTCTAAATCAAAAGGCTAAAAATATGCTGAAGTCAGATTTCAGATTTTATTTTACGTGGGAGAGCCATGCTTCGGCACGAATGGGCCGGCTCGACCGGAGAAATACCACGTTCTCACAGAAAACAGGCGTGAAACAGCGCTTGCGCTGTGTTTCGCCGAGTGAGTGAGTTTACCGGAGGCCCAATACCCTACTCTATTCCCTTCCCTACCCTCCCCTATTCCCTTCCCTTCTCATCCCTACCCTCCCCCATTACCCTATTCCCTCTTAAAAGGCCGGCAACGCACCTGCAGCTCTTTTGATGGTGCGAGTGTCCATGGGCGACGGAAGTTGCTTTCCATCAGGTGACCCGTTTGCACGTTTGCCAGCTCATTTCATTAAAAAAAAGATGAAATATGACCCGCAAAATGTACAGTTTTACAGGTCTACTTTGCGTACAAATTCGCGTTATAAAGTGATTATAGCTAGCAAATGAGGTTAGAATAACAAGCTAAAGCATCTTGACACTATAGTAACCAAACTTAGTTTACACAACTAGCGCCCGATTCTCGAGCCTCTAACTTAGTATCGATTGTGGACCGTCTTGCTCAGAGATGACATCTCTGAGCAGTCAGTCTCGAGTTGTAATAATTTACTATTATTTATTCAACAAATGCACTTATCAATATAAAAAGTACCCAGTAGCCGATTCTCAGACCCACTGAATATACATATAAAATTTGGTTAAAATCAGTAAAGCCGTTTCGGAGGAGTACGCGGCCTAACATTGTGATACGAGAATTTTATACAAGATAATAATTTTATATATTATAATTTTATTTTTATAATTTTATAATACAGTATAACAATACCGTATCCCAAAAATAAGTCTGTATATTTTAATAATTAGCGGTACGGAACCCTTCATAGGGACCGTCTGTCTGTCTAACTCTGTACTGTATATCGAAAGTACTTGTGCTCAAACATTCGAGTAAGCGATAGCGCGATGTAGGGGCACAGCAGCGCCATCTAGTATAATATAAAAATATACAGAACTAGCTGTCCCGGTGAACTTCGTGTCACTTTAAAACCTTCCCTGGACTTCTACGAATATTTTAAGACTAAAATCAGCCCAATCCGTTCAGCCGTTTTCGAGTTTTAGCGCGACTAACACATTTGAAAATCCATTTTTATATATAAGACTAGCTGTCCCGGTGAACTTCGTGTCACTTTAAAACCTTCCCTGGACTTCTACGAATATTTTAAGACTAAAATCAGCCCAATCCGTTCAGCCGTTTTCGAGTTTTAGCGCGACTAACACATTTGAAAATCCATTTTTATATATAAGACTAGCTGTCCCGGTGAACTTCGTGTCACTTTAAAACCTTCCCTGGACTTCTACGAATATTTTAAGACTAAAATCAGCCCAATCCGTTCAGCCGTTTTCGAGTTTTAGCGCGACTAACACATTTGAAAATCCATTTTTATATATAAGACTAGCTGTCCCGGTGAACTTCGTGTCACTTAAAAACCTTCCCTGGACTTCTACGAATATTTTGAGACCAAAATCAGCCCAATCCGTTCAGCCGTTTTAAAGTTTTAACGCGACTAACACATTTGAAAATCCATTTTTACGAGTATATATATAGATATACAACTGAATATTTGAGCGTCCGTGGCCTAATGGGTAGATCTTTGGTTCGCACTCCTAGAGGGTGCAGATTCGATCCCGGGTGGAGGCGTGTACCAATGAGACATTTTCTGATCTCAAGTACATAATACGGACGCTCATACGGTGAAGGAAAACATCATGAGGAAACCCGCACCAGCCCGCACCTAGTTGGTCCCAGACGTATTGACTAGTTCTCTCCTCTGGACTAGGCCGACTATGTTGCGAGAATGCCGTATGCGCTTGGGCAACCATACGGACATTTAAACCTTGTCCCAGGCACTACAGTATTTGAGGAGTGGTTACTTCGCTCTGAAAAGTACTGTATAAATCATCCACAACGGATGCAAAGGCCTTGTTTTATTTATTTGACGACCTCTGTGGCTCAGTTGTGAGCGCGTTGGTAGATCTAGTTGGGAGTCGCGGGTTCGAACCCCGCCGACGGAACAAAAAGTTTTCGATGTTCCCGGGTCTGGATGTGTATTAAATATGTGTATGATATAATAAAAATCTTAAATATATGTATAAGTAGTATAAAAGTATTAAATACTAGCTGTCCCGGCAAATGTTGTTTTGCCATTTAAAGTATTTCTACTTCATCAGTTGAATACAAAATCTTACCGCTCTTTTGTCCCCTAAGAGGGGTGGGGGGTAAAATTTTATACACCAGATGTTAAGTTGGAAAACATAGTTAATAATATGAAGTAAGTCCATTAAAGAAAAAAGTTTAATACAAAATCTGACCCCCTCTTTGGTCCTCTTAGAGGGGTGGGGGGGGGGGGGATTTTTATACACCAGATTTTGAGTTGGAAGTAGACAAATATATCTGCAAAAACTGCATGCAAATCGGATCAGTAGTTTTTGTGTTAAAGAAAAAAGTTTGATACAAAATCTGACCCCCTCTTTCGTCCCCTTAGAGGGGTGGGGGAAAAAATTTTATGCAGCAGATGTAAAGTTTTTTTTTTTTTTTTTTTATTAAATAAGGGGGCAAACGAGCAAACGGGTCACCTGATGGTAAGCAACTACCGTCGCCCATGGACACTCACAACATCAGAAGAGCTGCAGGTGCGTTGCCGGCCTTTTAAGAGGGAATACGCTCTTTTCTTGAAGGTTTGCAGGTCGTATAGGTCCGGAAATACTGCTGGTGACAGTTCGTTCCAGAGTTTTACAGTGCGCGGCAGAAAGTTACGCGAAAAACGCACTGTGGAAGACTGCCACTCATCAAGGTGATGAGGATGGTATGTTTTTCGCGTGGGACGATGGCGAAAAGTTACCGGTGGTATGATTCCGAACAATTCCTCAGAGCACTCCCCGTGATACAACCGATAGAGGATGCAGAGTGAAGCTACATCTCGGCGTAATTCCAAGGGGTCCAAGTTGGAAGAAGACAAATATACCTGCGAAAACCGCATTCAAATCGGATCAGTAGTTTTCGTGTGATAGTGGAACAAACATACAGACAGACAGACAGATAGACAAAAAAACTAACCACATTTTTGGCTTCTATAGCGATGTAGTGACACCCCCCGCTTATTATTTTTTGAATATCTTTAATGTACAGAATTTTCATTTCTACAGTTTTATTATATGTATAGATATTTCCGTTGTCTGGTACCTGTAACACAAGTCCTTCAGGTACTTAGCACGGGGCCAGACTGACGTGGTGTGAAGCGTCCATAGCTATTATTATTATAATAATATATTATTATTGTATACAGACCGCGGTTTCGGTGATGGTAGTCGGTTTTGTTGAAACCAGGCCAGGTACACCGGAGTAGTTTTATAGCGCCCAAGTATGTGCACAGAAGTGCAAGAACACTTGCTATTCCTCTACTCCCATGACCCAGTGGGACTGAAGACCGACACAACTGGCGAGAGATCAGGCACAGCCGCGGTGCAGGGCCGTCCTTATAAATGCCCATCCGACGCATGGATCATCATTACTTGTTAGACTATCAGAATATGATCAGCCTGCACTGCTAACTTGGAAATAGTATGATTCCAACGCGGGAATCTAACCCACGACCTCCGAATCAAGCTACACACTCTAAACCACTGGACCATGGAGGTGTTCATGAGATTGTAGGCTATCTCACTTACGTGCGCATAATTTATGCGCACGTAAGTGAGATAGCCCACAATCGAAATGAAATTCGACGCCAGAGAATCAGGACCCTGGGAAATGGAGGAAAACATGTTCTTAGTACTGTGCATACAATTACCGTAATGGAATACTCGTGAAAGCATACAATTATACACATTAAATTACGATTTACATGTCCGTTTCCGCTTGTTATAGCTTAAATTGTATACTTAATATACTTTCGTGAAAAAACAAAAGTGAAATATTTAGGTAAAAATATATGTCTTTATCTCAATCCATCTAATTATATTATCCTTTAATTATTAATTTATTACTAAATGACGCCCGCAACTCCGCTGCGAAAAAAATAGTTTATGGTGCGAGAACCCTACATTTTTCCGGGATAGAAAGTAAGCTAAGTACCTATATCTTTTTCCAGGACTTAAAATATCTCCACACAATATTTCAGCGAAATCGATTCAGCAGTTTGGGGTTGAATAGGTAACAGACAGACACATTTTCGCATTTTAATATTATCATAGCATGGAATGGATGCACAAGGAAAATTTTGTATGTTACGGTAAGTCACAGTAAAAAACCGTGTTGGATATTATGTTTGGTATATTTATTATGAGAGGCCGGCCCGGCCTCTCATAGAAAACAAGCAATGGAACAGCAAAAAATGGAAAGGGCGTAAGCGACAAAATGGTTTTAGTCGCGTAATTTAAAAACCATAAATACATTTCATATAAGCAATGGGCAAATTAAAGTATATGCTTGAACCAATATATTATGTACAATTGTACAAATTTTGGAAGCTTAAATCACTCTCCTCTGTTGGCAAAATAGGAATCCCTTTTTTACAGAGGTCTTTTTGATTGATTATTTTGTGTTATAAAAGTTGACCAACCGTGTTATGCTATGGTTAATTCAAAGACAAAGACATGATGAATACTGACAATGAACTTTAATTTATTAGCTTTAGTCATTGCTGAGAAAAATCGATATCGCTTCAGCCAAATAATCAAGGCGTCGCGTCGTGTTTTAATATTTTCCGATGCAAACAAATAAACATTTATCACAATAAATTATTCAAAATATAGTTATCTATAATCACGTACAAAATTCTCTAACAACTTCATTGCTTTATGCACAAAAAGCGTACAATAGTAATTATTGTCCCTGTGTATTTCATTGTTAAATATATTACTTAACATCATTATAGGAATGAAATTAAAACGGAAACCCGAAAGGCGACAGTGCACTCGCAGTTTTAATTAATTGCAATTAGCAATCTCATCGTACTTAGTATTCTTGCGGTGAAGCTGCTCCTGGAAATATTATTATTGCAAGATTTTTATTTGTCACTTTAAATTTAATTAAAAAATGTTACTGTCTAAGCACAATAGACCGAAAATACGTGGCTGAAGTTCGGCATGATTGCGCAGCAATATGCACAATATAAGGCATCCATTACAAGATCATGCAAGCGACAGTCAATCAAAGACTTCTTAGAAGTTTTTGCAGTCAATTCCGTCAATCATGAATTATGTTTGACTGATGGTGACTGATGGACTGACGAATGGTATTAGACGATCACTCAATTCTCTTCAGTTTTATATCAGTCAAAGCCAAAATTTTCAAAGGTAGGTAATAGGTATATCTTGTCAGATGTGACAACACTCACTCAAAATTCGTGACTGATGGTTGCATGAAACAAAAATCAAGATATCCAGATTTTCGTCAATCAATTTCATGCAACCATCAGTCACTGCATTACACGGCAGGTTATTCAACGCTCACAGTCATGGCTGTGGTAAAACTGGCAGCAAAACCTACCGTGTAATGGATGCCTAACGCGACGTAATTTCAGCATGGTGTGTCATCGGCAAAAATACATTACAGGCGTAATCATGCCGAACTTCGGCCGCGTATTTTCGACCTAGTGTGTATAGACATGAGTACAGAGTAGTAGACATGAGTATACTAAGCTAGTTCATTATTATAAGCTAGATGACGGCCGAAGCTCCGTTGCGCCAAAATTCGCTTATCGCGCGGGAAACGTACATTTTTTGGCATCAAAATATCCTATGTCCTTTCCCAGGTCTCAAAGTATCACTATACCGAATTTCATCAAAATCGGTTCCGTGGTTTGGGCGTGATGAGGTAACGGACACTTTCGCGCCTAAAATATTAGGATAAAAAAGGCATAATTGTTATTCTAGTGACTAACACTCTTTACGCTGAAGGCATAAAACTGATTGTAAGGAAATTTGTTTTTTTTTTCATATTTTGAGTCCTGAGAATGGATATAGGATTTTTTTCAATACGGCAAAATTTACGGTTCCTATACATTATCTGTCAAACTATTTATTATATTATATAGTGAGGGAGCCCTAGAACAATTTTTTTGTGATTACTAACAAGCAAATTTTTTGTGAGTAGCTACATTTTGATAAGATGAACAACATTTTTATTTTCGAAAAATCTCGAGAGTGGTAGCTAACAGAGATAGAAAGGATTTCATACTTTGACTTGATGGTCCTAAAATATGGATTGTTTTATTTTACTATAAACCTACCAATGTACAAAAAATCTGCTGGTAAGGCTTCCGTTTTAGGGTACAGTAGTCAACCAAGATTTGTTGATTACAGAACCCTAAAATGGAACCCTAACCAGCTGATTTATTGTATATTGGTAGGTTAATAATTATATAATTTAAGAGTAACCTTGTCCTATAAATAAAACAATCCATATGTTAGGACCATCAAGTCAAAGTATGAAATCCTTTCTATCTCTGTTAGCTACCACTTTCGAGATTTTTCGACCATAAAAATATTGTTCGTCTTATCAAAATGTAGCTACTCACAAAAAATTAGCTTGTCAGTAATCACAATTGTAATAACTGCGATGTGCACAATAAAGTATAATATTCATTCATTCACAAAAAAAAAATGTTCTAGGGCTCCCGTACTAAAAGGTTTATCATCATTAAAATATATCTCTGAGTGTGGCAGTAGGAGGATATCTTTAAAAATACGAGTAAGCAGTATTTTCAAAAACCTTAAAAACGTCATTTAATCATAGCTTGGAGTTTTTTTAGCTGAATAAAAATCTCTACCTTCAATTCTCCATTCCGTTATGTTTGTGTGGGAGTAAGCCTGATTAATCTAGATCCAAGACAAATACTAGGCTCCAGGGGTCAAATAGACCCGCTCACACTTGGATTATAGTTATTTTCATTGGAAAAAATATTTACACAGCAAATATTATCTTCAAGACGAGTCAAGCGCAAGCTTAGAAAAAAAGCAACGGGCAGCACGGCAAAAAGCGGGGAGGGTAGGCAAAAGAAAAATTTAATAAAACAGGACAGAGAGTCAAACATTTTTTCAGATGGATAATTATTCCTTACCTAACTGCACCGGCGGACTGCTCTCTGTACCTCTTACGAATTTTCAATCAGAAACAGTATAAAAAATTTTTACCCATCCAAAAAAAAAAAAGACGGGTTGCACTCCGGGAGTGCCGGCAGAAGTGAAAACTTGATTATTAACGTTGTGCATTATTTTATTTAACCAATTTTTTATGAAAATCGATTTTTAATAATCGATATTTTTAATTAATCGAAACCCTTACAATCGATTAAATTTTTAACCCATTATTTATGAATATCGATTTTAAAAAAATCGGTTTTTTAATTAATCGAAACCCTTAAAAATTTTTTAACCCATTTTTTATGAAAATCGATTTTTAAAAAATCATTTTTTTTAAATTAATCGAAACCCTTACAATCGATTAAATTTTTAACCCATTTTTTATGAAAATCGTTTTTTTTTAATTAATCGAAACCCTTACAATCGATTAAAAAATATCGACAATCGAAAAAAAACAATCGATTGTTCGATTAATCGATTTCGATGTTACAACACTACTCTCCAACCGTCTTACGGTTTTTCGATCAGCACGAGAATCTTACGCGAGTTACACAGTTTTTATCCATCCCACAAAAGTGCTCAACGCCGCTAAAGAAGTTTTCACTTCAAAAAATCCACACCACCAAAAAATTTTCCCTATGAAATAATATTGTATAAACACTAATAACCACATCTTATTCCCTAGCAACGGATTTTGTCTAAAAATCCACTCTGTATAGTGGTAAACTAGTCTAGGGGTTCATTCATAAAGTATGTCATACCTAAAAGGGGGGAGGGCGTCGATGAAGTGTGACATGGTGTGACAAGGAGGCCAGGAGAGGAGGTCCTAAATTTTGTAACATCACATTTTAAATGTAATAAATTCATAGCGAAATATAAAATATTGAGGTGGTTTTAATTTTTAAATGTAAAATTGCGTGATGTCACAAATGTGACCACCTGACGTGACGAGGGGGGAGGGTGTCTTAAAGTGTTGTAGAGTGTTAGTTTTAGTATAATTATAATATCGATGGCCCCAACGAATAAACGTGCAATCGAAAAAAGACAACTTTTCAGGAGAACAAAAAAACGTTTGGAACCACATAACTTTGACTACATAATATATAGACAAATATAATGTATGATCAAATTAAGGGTAAAAAAAATATCTTTCAGCTCATATATTTATTAAAAATAAAATATTAACGGCTTACTACATATTTAAGGAAAACCATATTAAATTATTATTCTAGTGAATAATAATATGTGACTTGTTAACACTATTGTATCAATGCACGTTTATTCGTGTCATAAATGAAATTTTAACAAGTGCCGTGAAATGTTGCATGGTTATTCCACGTAAATTTTTGTTCTCCTGAGCCATGCTCTGGTCATTTACACGCTTATTCTTGTATATTTTGTTGCTTTTACATGTTTGTAAAGATAAAAGCATGTATATTAGTGTTAAGAAGTTGCATCATTATTTATGTAATACAACCTTATTAGTGTATGGTATAAAATGTAAATCTATACCAATATTAGAAGAGTTGGTTTGTTTGAACGTGCCAATCTCAGGAACTACTGGTCCGATTTGAAAAATTATTTTGTTGTTAGATTGTTCATTTATCGAGGAAGGCTATAAACTATAAATTATCACTCTAAAACGAATAGAAGCGAAGAAACGTAGGAAAATGTAGAAAAAACAGGGAAAATTATTGGAGGGCGCTTATCTCGCGAACTACTGGATGAATTTTAAGTTATTTGGCACAGATCTAGAGTAGACCATGACGTGAAAGAACATAGGCTATTTTTGGGGAAAAATGTACGTTTTCCGTAAAATTTCTCATTTATGCGGGCGAGGCCGCGTGGAAAGTCTAGTTAGTTAATGTTTTCTTGTTGACGGTTCAGTAAAAAATATTGTTGACCTATAATTGTTGTTGTTGATAAATATTGACCAACCTCGCGTCTATGCGTGGACACATACATATAAAATGGAGTACAACCTTACCTTTAGATCCTTCAAGAGAGAGATCAATCGGGCAAAGAAACAGCACGTCAATAGTATTAGTGAAAGACTCGAGTGCCTTCCTTTGGGAACCCGTGAATTCTGGTCTCTGGCCTAAGCTATTGAAGGGTATTTTTGAAAGCCATTCTACCATCCCTACAAGTAGGAAATGGATCGTTGGCCCACGACGCAAAATACAAAGACGATCTTCTGGGTAAGCTCCTTGCGTCAAACTCGACCCTTGATGACCCTAGGATAAAAACCGCCGACCATACCACGATGCAAGGGCATCATGTCGGATATTAGGTTACATCAGCGCTCAGTGTGAATAACCCTGCATGCCCTTGATATCCAAAAGTCAAGTGGGCCTGACGGAATCCCTCCTATTGTGTTAAAAAAAGTGTGCTCCAGAGTTGGCTCCGGTCTTAACGCGTCGTTTTTGGTTCTCCTACTCTTCTGGCATTGTTCCGGTTTCTTAGAAGACAGCCTTAGTGTACTCGATCCCCAAAAAATTCATCGGAATCCCTCCTATTATGTTAAAAAAAGTGTGCTCCAGAGTTGGCTCCTGTCTTAACGCGTCGTTTTTGGTTATCCGACTCTTCTGGCATTGTCCCGGCTTCTTAGAAGACAGCCTTAGTGTACTCGATCCCCAAAAAAAGGTGACCGCTCAAATCCTTCCAACTACAGACCAATTGCTAAAACCTCCGTCATCTTGAAGATAATGGAATCCGTTATCAGCTCTTTCGATACTTGGGCGGCCAGACATTACAAAGCGACAAACACGACAAACAGTATGGGTCGCTTGGCTGGTTATCTCTTGGCGTACCAAACTCATCGTTGGGCTCAGGTGATTGTGTAAGGAGGAGAGGCATTGGCTGTTAGTTTGGACATTGCGATGGCCTTTGATCGGGTTTGACTCAAAGCGCTACACCTTTTAGAGTTGCAGGCATTGGTCCAGACTGAAATACTGTCTCGTCCTGTTAAGAACAGAATCAGAAAAGTAACGTCTACCCCATTCAGAGACTTTCTCCTGTGAATGCTCTATTTTAGACATAAGTTCGTTTCGACTCTCGATGACATTTAGAAATATGGTGGAAGCCGGTAGATAGGGCATCACCTGTACTATCATCCGCATAGCAATAAATGCCATTGGAATGTAACATGTCATTGATCTGCCAAAAAACTTGTGAACTATTTGCATAAATTCTCGGGAAGCCCCTATGGGCTTCCCGAGAATTTATGCAAATAGGTCACTATCAAATAGGAAAACTATCAAAGCTTCCATCATAATATTATGATGGAAGCTTTGATAGTTTTCCTATTCATATATCATAATATTATGATGGAAGCTTTGATAGTTTTCCTATTTGATAGTGACCTATTTGCATAAATTCTCGGGAAGCCCATAGGGGCTTCCCGAGAATTTATGCAAATAGTTCACAAGTTTTTTGGCAGATCAATGACATGTTACATTCCAATGGCATTTATTGCTATGCGGATGATAGTACAGGTGATGCCCTATCTACCGGCTTCCACCATATTTCTAAATGTCATCGAGAGTCGAATAAATAAATGAACTTCTGCGCTCATTCTTATAAAATTTTTGTGTCAGTGTTTGTGCGCGAACTCCTCTTAAACGGCTCAACCGATTTTAATGAAATGATGTATAGTACATTCGTTAGGCCTGAGAATACGTTTCTATCTACTTTTTATATTGATACTAGGAATAATTTGGCAAAACAACATTTGCCGGGTCAGCTAGTATTATTTTATTCGTTATTGCTTACCAAGTACACCGTAGTATTATATAACGAATAAGTAGGTGTAGTCCATTAGATCCTCGAAAACAAATCGGGCGATCGGATATATCTCTAATTAAATTGGATAGTGCTGTTTACCAATCCGGCTTAGGAGATGATTGATTTCGCGGTTGTTCGAACGTGGGCTGGGAACATCCATTAAGTACGTCACACGATTTTCATTAAAAAAAAAAATATTTTATTTTATTTATTTATTTAAGTCAGCCATCTTAGCCCATATTATAAATACCTTATAGAGTCTATGGTTCCCCAACCTCAAATTTAAAAAACCAGGATTTGAAGTTGGAAAAACCAGGACAATTCAGTTTAAAAACAGAACGCCTGAGACTGTCGTAGGAATTATGTCTTAAAAATAATAAAGTTAATATTTTGACAATAGAATATCAATAGAAAAGCGTTGAAATTTGAAACTTATAATTAAAATTTTTATTTGAGGTCGAACTTCGACCATTGGGCGATCTCTAGTAAATTAGAAGTTAACACATTTACAAATCTCCTTTTACTTTACATAATAAATTGTATTCTCTGAATAAATAATACTAATAATACAATACGATCGTAAACACTTATAATACGATCATGAATATTTTTATATACCTTACGTTAGTGTAGCCTGTTCATTTATACAAACAAATTACAACTAAATAGTTATCTGGATTCTGGATAGCTAGCTCTGTAGTCTGTATGTCTAATGTAAGAAAGGGACGGAATAGTAAGCACTGCGCGACCATATTAGAGCGAAAGAGATATAGCGTAAAAATTTGAGAAGAAGCGCGCGAATTTTAAAATTTAAAAACCCAGGACAACCCAGGACGCTGCTTAAAAACTATTCAGGACGTCCCAGGACACTACAAAAACCAGGACATGTCCTGGGAAAACAGGACGGTTGGCAACCCTTTAGTCTATACATATCGATGGCCCCAACGAATAAACGTGCAAGAGCTCTTACCCAAAAAAAAAAAATTTTTGATTTTTCGTTTGCATGGACTATGATACACCTATGTAAATTTTTTTGAATTTTTTTGACATAAAATAACGATTTTATAGCAATGTAAACCTTTATTGTACGGAAAAAATAATAACATATATCACATTAATAATAAAACATGCGCTTATTGCAGATTACTTGTTTATTTGAGTTCACCAGAATAAACGTGTTAAAACAATCTGGCGCTCGTGTCTATCTTTTCCTTTGGGTTATAACTCTTGCACGATTATTCGTGTAAAAATGCAAGCGACTTCTATCACTAATGCCTCATTGCAGATGGCGAAACTTTGAATATAATAATCACAGCTATTCTATTATCTTTTAATAACTTCTCTTGTCTTTTCTGCCTTTGTAAAGGTTATTCGAAGAGCTATTGTAAAGTTTATCATAAGAGCTGCTGGTGAGTTGCCGGTATTTTTAAGAGGGAATACGCTCTCTCCTTGAAGGTTTGCAGGTCGTATAGGTCCGAAAATATTGCTGGTGACAGTTCAGAAAAGCACGGTGGAAGACTGACACTCATCAAAGTTATGAGGAGGAGGTTATGAGGAAAGGAGGTATATTTTTAACGTGGCACGATGGCGAAAAGTTGCAGGAGGTATGATTCCGAACAATTCCTCAGAGCACTCCCCGTGATGCTACCGATTGAGGATGCAAAGTGAAGCTATTATATTTCCAGCCTGTTTGAAACATTATGGCAGTCAATAATTCGAGCGGCCCTTGGATTGGATACGATCCAAAGGGATTTGTAGGTATTTTGGGGTCCCTGCCCAGATATGAGAACAGTATTCCATATGAGGCCGAACCTACACCTTTTAGAGTTGCAGGCATTGGTCCAGACTGAAATACTGTCTCGTCCTGTTAAGAACAGAATCAGAAAAGTAACGTCTACCCCATTCAGAGACTTTCTCCTGTGAATGCTCTATTTTAGACATAAGTTCGTTTCGACTCTCGATGACATTTAGAAATATGGTGGAAGCCGGTAGATAGGGCATCACCTGTACTATCATCCGCATAGCAATAAATGCCATTGGAATGTAACATGTCATTGATCTGCCAAAAAACTTGTGAACTATTTGCATAAATTCTCGGGAAGCCCCTATGGGCTTCCCGAGAATTTATGCAAATAGGTCACTATCAAATAGGAAAACTATCAAAGCTTCCATCATAATATTATGATAGGTCACTATCAAATAGGAAAACTATCAAAGCTTCCATCATAATATTATGATGGAAGCTTTGATAGTTTTCCTATTTGATAGTGACCTATTTGCATAAATTCTCGGGAAGCCCATAGGGGCTTCCCGAGAATTTATGCAAATAGTTCACAAGTTTTTTGGCAGATCAATGACATGTTACATTCCAATGGCATTTATTGCTATGCGGATGATAGTACAGGTGATGCCCTATCTACCGGCTTCCACCATATTTCTAAATGTCATCGAGAGTCGAAACGAACTTATGTCTAAAATAGAGCATTCACAGGAGAAAGTCTCTGAATGGGGTAGACGTTACTTTTCTGATTCTGTTCTTAACAGGACGAGACAGTATTTCAGTCTGGACCAATGCCTGCAACTCTAAAAGGTGTAGGTTCGGCCTCATATGGAATACTGTTCTCATATCTGGGCAGGGACCCCAAAATACCTACAAATCCCTTTGGATCGTATCCAATCCAAGGGCCGCTCGAATTATTGACTGCCATAATGTTTCAAACAGGCTGGAAATATAATAGCTTCACTTTGCATCCTCAATCGGTAGCATCACGGGGAGTGCTCTGAGGAATTGTTCGGAATCATACCTCCTGCAACTTTTCGCCATCGTGCCACGTTAAAAATATACCTCCTTTCCTCATAACCTCCTCCTCATAACTTTGATGAGTGTCAGTCTTCCACCGTGCTTTTCTGAACTGTCACCAGCAATATTTTCGGACCTATACGACCTGCAAACCTTCAAGGAGAGAGCGTATTCCCTCTTAAAAATACCGGCAACTCACCAGCAGCTCTTATGATAAACTTTACAATAGCTCTTCGAATAACCTTTACAAAGGCAGAAAAGACAAGAGAAGTTATTAAAAGATAATAGAATAGCTGTGATTATTATATTCAAAGTTTCGCCATCTGCAATGAGGCATTAGTGATAGAAGTCGCTTGCATTTTTACACGAATAATCGTGCAAGAGTTATAACCCAAAGGAAAAGATAGACACGAGCGCCAGATTGTTTTAACACGTTTATTCTGGTGAACTCAAATAAACAAGTAATCTGCAATAAGCGCATGTTTTATTATTAATGTGATATATGTTATTATTTTTTCCGTACAATAAAGGTTTACATTGCTATAAAATCGTTATTTTATGTCAAAAAAATTCAAAAAAATTTACATAGGTGTATCATAGTCCATGCAAACGAAAAATCAAAAAATTTTTTTTTTTGGGTAAGAGCTCTTGCACGTTTATTCGTTGGGGCCATCGATATGTATAGACTAAAGGGTTGCCAACCGTCCTGTTTTCCCAGGACATGTCCTGGTTTTTGTAGTGTCCTGGGACGTCCTGAATAGTTTTTAAGCAGCGTCCTGGGTTGTCCTGGGTTTTTAAATTTTAAAATTCGCGCGCTTCTTCTCAAATTTTTACGCTATATCTCTTTCGCTCTAATATGGTCGCGCAGTGCTTACTATTCCGTCCCTTTCTTACATTAGACATACAGACTACAGAGCTAGCTATCCAGAATCCAGATAACTATTTAGTTGTAATTTGTTTGTATAAATGAACAGGCTACACTAACGTAAGGTATATAAAAATATTCATGATCGTATTATAAGTGTTTACGATCGTATTGTATTATTAGTATTATTTATTCAGAGAATACAATTTATTATGTAAAGTAAAAGGAGATTTGTAAATGTGTTAACTTCTAATTTACTAGAGATCGCCCAATGGTCGAAGTTCGACCTCAAATAAAAATTTTAATTATAAGTTTTTTAAATTTGAGGTTGGGGAACCATAGACTCTATAAGGTATTTATAATATGGGCTAAGATGGCTGACTTAAATAAATAAATAAAAAAAAAAATTAATGAAAATCGTGTGACGTACTTAATGGATGTTCCCAGCCCACGTTCGAACAACCGCGAAATCAATCATCTCCTAAGCCGGATTGGTAAACAGCACTATCCAATTTAATTAGAGATATATCCGATCGCCCGATTTGTTTTCGAGGATCTAATGGACTACACCTACTTAATCGTTATATAATACTACGGTGTACTTGGCAATAACGAATAAAATAATACTAGCTGACCCGGCAAATGTTGTTTTGCCAAATTATTCCTAGTATCAATATAAAAAGTAGATAGAAACGTATTCTCAGGCCTTACGAATGTACTATACATCATTTCATTAAAATCGGTTGAGCCGTTTTAGAGGAGTTCGCGCACAAACACTGACACAAAATTTTTATAAGAATGAGCGCAGAAGTTCATTTATCGCGCGAGAATCGTACGTTTCCCGTTATAAAATCCGTTTTCCTTAAATATCTTTTTTCAGGACTAAAAGCACAGAATACATACTAAAAGTATCTTCATAACAAATTTTATCTAAAAGGAAATAGCATGCGCAAATATTGGATATATTAGGATAACCCTTTTTTTTCCGTTGGCGAAATGCCTTTATGCATCCCCGGCAGTCTGGGGAGGGCTACCGGGGTATGTGGGACTCCCTGGGGGCGGAAGGCCGCGCCTGGGCATACCCACTAAAACCCCATATTAGGATAACCCGGTGAACTTCGTATCACTTTAATCCTCATATTATTATTTTTATAAAATAAGAGGGCAAACAGGTCACCTGATGGAAAGCAACTACCGTCACCCATGGACACTCGCAACATCAGAAGAGCTGCAGGTGCGTTGCCGGCCTTTTAAGAGGGAATACGCTCTCTTCTTGAAGGTTAGCAGATCGTATAGGTTCGGAAAAATGCTGCTGGTGACAGTTCGTTCCAGAGTTTTACAGTGCGCGGCAGAAAGTTACGCAAGAAACGCACTGTGGAAGACTGCCACTCATCAAGGTGATGAGGATGGTGTATTTTCCGCGTGGGACGATGGCGAAAACTTGCAGGTGGTATGATTCCGAACAATCATATAAACCTTCCCTGGACTTCCACGAATATTTGACGAATGTAAATCTTACATCGTGGAAAAAGTGTAAAATAAAACAAATATTTCAAGACTAAATAAGTTAGCAAAAACAGTCTAGGCGTTCCCGATTTTGCGAAGACTAACCAAACTTAAAGTCATTTTTATTAGGGTTCCGTAGTCAACAAGGAACCCTTATAGTTTCGGACTGTCCGTCCGTCTCTCCGTTTGTCTGTCTGTCCACGGTTTTGCTCAGAGACTATAGGGCCTACAATGTGTGCTGTTAGTAATTGATTTTTGTTTTATGCAGATACATTTTTCCAAGATAAAAAGTACCTTAGTCTATTGCCTGAATTTAAATCTGTATCTTCTTAAAAATGTAATTAAAATCGATTGAGTAAGATAGTGACTATCACATTTCTAAGAAATGGATCATCAATTATTACTACTACTAAACTAAACTTTAAAATATGTTTTCTCGACCGTAATTTTATATTGCGAACTAAGCTACTTTATCACATAAAAAGTTCTAGTGGCTTATCGTAATCCCTAAATTCACGTCACATCGATTTGTCGGCGCCCCACTAATGACCTTTATCTACAAAGCCCTAATGGGTTTTTGCGCAAAAAAATATTTAGTAGGATTTTCTTTTACATGTGCGAAAATCAGATAATGTATTCGGTTTTACGTATTTATTTAGGTAATGGAATATGGAATTATTACGGTATGAAATTATTTAGTGTCAAGAGCTGATTGTATTTTGTTAAATAGAGTATATTGTTCTATTTCTGAAATAATTTAGTATCGTTACTTTAAGGGGCTTCGCACTCTTAACATCACGCATACTTAGATAAATATTTCAATTCTTTAAAATGTAGAATAATGTAGGAATTATTAATACGTAAATGACGCTTACTGTTGCGACAAAATTCGTTTATCGCGAGGGAAATGCACATTTTTACGGGACAAAAAGTATCCTCAAAGCTGGTAAACAAACATGCTCTTTTGCATAAATATTTTGCATTTAATATTAATGATCAATCTCAATCCAAAACGATAACCTTGCACACAACCAAAGACCAAGCGTATACGCATTGCAATAAGATCAATTTTAGCTTAGCATAAAACTGTAGTTACTATAGGGGCGGATCTTCTCTATTTTTCAGGTTTTTTTAAAATATCTTTGGAAATAAATATTAAGAAACAAAATTGTTCGGTTAAGGATATTTTAATATAGATTTACTAACAATTTATTAAAATAAAATGTATAATTATCCTAGTTAATACTTATATTTCGATGAATTAGATTTTTGTCGGAGGTGAGTTTGTAAATTAATTACAGCCAAAGTATTACGTTTTATAAAAATATTTATGGTTTAAAGTCTTTTTAATATTGTGCTTCATATCTCATATTTTTTTACATTTCGTTATTATATTGGAACTAGGTAAACCGGGAGTCACGGAATAGCAAATTGGGGTTTATGCCCGCCTTAAAATGGATTAATATTAAAGTTTCCTAGCATGTAAAACGACCTTTACCCATGACAAACCCACTAGCATATTTATTTTAATTACAAAACTAATCGAGCCAATTCCAGGAATCACTTACCCGAAACCTTTTATCCTGCTCGTTTTCCCGGTACTGTATCGATCTTTTTCTCATTTACGCTGTACGCTGTCTTTATGACCTTAAAAGGGCATATTAAGCTGCGAGACTTTCCCGCCTTAAGTACTTGAGATCTTATGAAGTATAATGACAAAATGTGTTATGTAGGCAATTACTTAATTAAAACAATATTATACTAGCTGTCCCGGCAAACGTTGTTTTGCCATATAAAGTATTTCGCCCTTATTATTTAATTGAAGTGACTAAATAGGTAAGCATGGCACTATGGCAAAGTCCATCGCTATCCCGTCACACAAACATTAATGATCGCCGTCAGTCTCGAGTTGTGTTAATAATTTACTATTATTTATTCAAAAAATGCACTTATCAATATAAAAAGTACCCAGTAGCCGATTCTCGGACCTACTGAATATGCATATAAAATTTGGTAAAAATCAGTAAAGCCGTTTCGGAGGAGTACGGTAACTAACATTGTGACACGAGAATTTTATAATATAACTAGCTGTCCCGGCAAACGTTGCTTTGCCATAATAATATAAAGTATTTCGCCTACATTTCGCCCATACTATTTTATTGAAGTGACTAAATAAGTATGTCGCCATGGCAACGTCGATCGCTATCCCGTCGCACAAACAATGGTCGCCGTCAGTCTCAGGTTGTAATAATTTACTATTATTTATTCAACAAATGCACTTATCAATATATAAAGTACCCAGTAGCCGATTCTCAGACCTACTGAATATGCATATAAAATTTGGTAAGAATCAGTAAAGCCGTTTCGGAGGAGTTGTTGGACTAACATTGTGACACGAGAATTTTATATATAAGATAAGATATATAAGATTATCATTTATTGGATTCTAACAAAATTTTATTATTATCTCGATTTTCTTGGTTTATGGTCTATGGATATTTAGATGATGCCCGCTTTTTGTTGCGAATTGTTTGTCTCAGAGGAACCGTACACGTTTCCGAAAAAAAAGTATAATATGTCCTTTCTCGGGACCTTGAGATACAGGCCAGATTACAGATACTCCCGAGAAAGAACACGATCCCAATTTCAGTAACATCAGTTTAGTGGTTTGGGCGTAAAGAGGTAACAGACAAACACACTTTATTATATTCGTTTGGATTATCGCTTGTGTCATTTTTTCATGACAGCTCTTTCACATCCCCCGCGACAAAGGAAGAAGCCACACGGGTGCGGTGCGGCGGCGCGGCGCCGGAGCGGTGCCGCCGCGCTGTGGCGTCCAGCATATAAAAATCAATAGCCGCGTACTGACCAAGCGAGCAGCCTCGCTGCCTCGCCCGAGCGTGCCGCGGCCGAGCTTAAAGTTGTCGGTTTTTGTCGATGCTCAAATGCGCCTCGGACGTTTGCCGCGCACTAACACGTACTGACCGACCGAGCAAATGCGCGCGAGGCTGCCGCGGCGAGGCGGCTCGCTTGGTCAGTACGCGGCTAATGATATTATGCCACACGGTGCGGTGCGCGCCGCACAAACAATTACTATGCAGGACGCCGCAGCGGCACCGCTCCGGCGCCGCGCCGCCGCCGCACCTCACCCGTGTAGCTTCTCATAAAGAGAGGAGCCATGTAGTTATGAATTTTGGAGTTCGGACGTAATAAGTTATTGCAGATCTCAGTATGATAGTAAGTTATAATGTTCGCTAAACTATACTTAGTTCCATAAATTACTCACTCTAGATTATCAGTACAACTAAAATGCCTCAAGGATATATTATGTTTTGGTGAAATGTTACCATTACGTAAATCGTGGATTTAGAGATAACCAAACTTTACTTTGGATAAAAAGTTTTTTAACTTTAGAAGGAAGCTCTAAACTCGCGTCAGAACACGTGACCTGAAAAACGAACGTAAAACGAAGGGAGAGTAGATCGCTAGCGAGGCATAGCTGATTTGCTTTTGTTACTGGCGTCACTCCCGGAGTGTAGCCGTAGTTTTAAGCTATTGCATAGCTTTTATCGCGGACTTTAAGCACGGCAACCGAATCAAGAAGTTCCGTAACGAAAATACCCTACACCCCACACTCCAAACGTGTGCTGGTCGGTGCAGCGTTGGCACTAATTGCCAGACTTCAGTACGGTGCTTGCGTGCGTGCGACTAGATGTGTGCGAATTATAATTGCATAAGTTGATAAAAAATGCGTTGCAATAGCTTTACCGCGGCAGTCGCTGAGTGCAACACGTATTTTTTTCTCAATCTGAGTTTTTTTTAAGAAGACAGGTCGCTGTAGCCCTGACGTCACTGCGACCCATAATGGTCGATTTACACGGGTGACTAACGGGTCGATTTTAGTCACCCGGCAAGTCACCAGTCGAATTGCCTGTCCAAGTTGAATCGCCACCCCATTTACAAAAATCGCCTGTGACTAGTTCATTCTGCGTGAAAATGTCGCGTCTGCGCTCGCTACAGTAGTATTCGCAGCAAGCGATCGCTTGCGACTGAGCGTTTACACGGTCGATTTTAGTCACCAGCCGCATGCGGCCATTGGTCGCACGACTTTGGGGCTTGCGACTTTAGCCGCATGCGGCGTAGTCGAATTGCCATTTACACGGTCGATTTTCGCCGTGCGGCGTAAATCGTGCGGCTTTAGTCACCCGTGTAAATCGGCCATAAGAATCTACTGTGACTCCTTCGCACTAACCTAACCTAACCCAACCCAATACTGCTCATAAAAACGATATGGTTGAGGTTGGTGCCACGAACTTCCTCTGTGGATGAGTATTCGTGGCGACCAAGGTTGCTTAACTTATGCTGTTATTCCAATATTTATTAAAGCAATATCCGTGTAAGCAGTTGCATAAATTATCGCAACACAAGCGCTAATTGAGCGAGATGTGTAATGACACGTTACTGATCCCATGATAACTGATCTTGTTAGCTCCACTGAGCACGGTATCAAATGGCAAACATAAGTGGCTGATTTGCAAGCTCTGGAGGCCTAACATGAGCTCTTTTTAACCGACTTCAAAAAAGGAGGTTAACAAAAATTCGACCCGTATTTAACTATTTATGTAATATTTCCAGAAATGCCTAGTCTTCGTATATGTAGTCTTTATCAGCGTCTGGACAAATATGTGCCCAAAAGTGTATGTTACATGTATTTTTTTATGTTTGAGTTAGAGAGTCAGAAAGCTGCAAGTTTCATCAAAATCGGTTCAGTAGTTTTTGAGATAGGTAATTTTAATCTTAATTACGTACAATTTTGAAGTCGGTTCTTTATTTAAGATTATTTGGTTGACTCTATTCTTTATTTTATTTGACTAATTGATATTATTGACCTATTTGGTATTTTTAAACTTGAAAGCATGTAAATGAGTCAATGTTAAATTATTAATTAATATAAAAATTATTTAAATTATATAACTTTCACACACTATTTTAATGGGATAATGTAAGCGCAAACTATACATAAGATAACACCTTTATAAATATACATTATGTGAATAAATAATTTCATTTGATTTGATTTAACTTTTTAATAAAATACTATTTTTATATTATAGCAGTATTACTTTAATATTACTTTTGAATTTCGTATTTCAACAAACTTGATATTCTTTTGCTCTACGCAAGAGCAGTGGTGGCATAGGTCGCTGAGTCTAGACCAATATCGGTAGAAAATGAAACCTATAGCCTAGAACCTAGGCTACAACACAACCAAATACCACTTTATGACTTAAGCCCTAGGTGATAAAGTATAATATAGAATTTTTCCAATTTAAATTTATACACACCTCTCTCGTATTTAAAGTATAAAATTTCCCACTCATTTCAAGTTTAACCAGCTCTACCTAAAACATAAAAATATATAACTGACCCAGTGATTTTATGAAGCAGGCATCATAAAAACCGATTGCATATTGTAGTTCAAGCATAAAATTGTTTTATTTGTAAAATACAGGCCAAAACAATTACGAAAGCTGCAAAATTCAAATATAGAGTCGCAGGAGAGTATTTTGAATATCACAAAACAGGAGGCCTTAAAGTTCAGGAAATATTGTAAAATTACATTTTTATGCAAACTTCTGCCTCGCGCAACGAAATATTGAATATTTCAGGCAGTCGTTATGTTTGGTATTCGTTATTTTACCTACAGAGTTATTTTACCTCGAATACGACCCTTATGTCGACGACGTAAGGATCACTTTGCACACTCCGAAGAAAAAAAACTCGAACGGACCATAGAATACTTCCATCAACTATTCATTGGAATCTTTTGTTACCACTATCGTCATGGTCCAGACTGTTACACAATTTTCATTGAATGTGTTACAGTTTTGAGGCTTTCCCCGAAATTGGGTTTTCAGGAACTGAAATATATTTTATTAGAATTCGATTGAATTCTGGTATCAATGTTAAAAATGTCACGTTCTAAGTGTAAATTGTAAATATAGACACCAACATCGTCTAAACTCTAACCAATAAAATATACTCTTTCCCAAGCCTAATAATGTTTATTTTCCTCAGCAAAATCTTAATTAACTTTGAAAACAAATTGCAGAAGGTAAAGGCTTTCTTGTTAATTTTTAGGAACGTGATATGACTGTAAAGGAAGGTACGGAAAAAACTATTCGTTCGGCTAATTGCCTTAACGCTGACTGGAGCTGTAGAGACGTGATGGGAATTTAAGATAGTAATGGATTTGAAGTCGATAAAGACAAGATCAACAATTCCTGAGAAAACAGCAGTGTTGCTTTAAAATCCAATGTTAGCGATTTAGGCCGTATTTATACAGAATGTAACATAACTAGGTGATAATACTTCAGGGTGTATATGTGTTCCTTGTAGAGAGTTCACTGTGAAAGTAGGTGGAAATTAGCAGCGCTAAAAGATCAATTTTTTTTTTCACTTTTGTATGGGCAAGCGCCCCAGCGCGGCGTCACGAGTTTCCCCATACAAAAGTGAAAAAAAATAGTTCAGCGCTGCTACTTTCACAGTGCACTCTCTACGAGGAACACGTACACACTTACGGTAGTATTATCATTTATCACTTAGTTTTATGCAGCAGGGTGAAAATGTCTATTGTGCCGCTACTTAAATAAATCGTTGCTACATTTTCTTGGAATCTCGCGGCGTAACGGTCAAACCGCGCGTTCGCGCGAACTCATAATATAGGTCCAGGCTAAGGTGTGGTGAGTCAAGAGATAAATTGAAAAGTATGATCTTTGCAAGCAACACAAAAATTCAATGTGATCCTATATCGAGACGCTATCTAGTGAAGTTATTTTAAGATATCGATTCAAAATTGAAGTTTATTTCTATCCCGATTCAATGTATTAGCCACAGCTTGATGCGGCTCAAAGTTTTGAACATACACATAAAGTTAAATTTCGAAACGAACGAAAGTTAAATTTCGAATTGCGTAAAACTCATCGTGAATTTTAAAAGAGTCCATGGTAAATAATAAATTACAAGTTTATATTATCTTATACTCTATTGAGTTTAAAATACATAATATTAAGTACTATCGATATTTATATTTAGGTACATTTTTATCACTCATTACTCCCTCTACGATTAACAACTCTTTCAGAAGATTATTTACTTTAAACTAATATATCCAATTGCATTTTTTCTTATTTCATCACTGCATTGTTATCTTTCTGCATTTTTAGTGGTGATCATATCGTTTCTCCGCATTAACCCATTTCCAGGTTTTTTTTAAATTCCTACTAGATTGTTGTCTTCTTCTTTATCTCATTGTTTTGTATTTCAAGTGTAATCGCCATGTGTTTTTATTTCAATATTTAAGTCTGAGTAATATTCAAACTAACATCTATCTAGCTATCTACAACATCACAAATTGAGAGCTAATTATCACCAGCGCCATTATTCTCTTTATTTGGATCCGGCAGAAAGTAAATAAGGCAAGCGACACCTGCAAACAAAGATAATATTAAAATATACACTGTATTACACAACATTTGTTGCTTCTGACGGTGATAACATTCGTAAAAGTCGTACTAAATTTAATTTGACTACAACGTTACTAGATTTTATTTCTTTGCTAAAGGCATTAAATCTTACAAGTTATATAATTGAACTTATATTACAATACAATAAAATATATTATGAATACTGGACAGTGATATATAATTTGTTAAACAGTAAACACAAGATTTTTTTTAATTTAGGTGTGCAAGATTTAAAAGTGTATCTATTACAGACAAACATTAATTTTTACAATAAAAATAATAATCTACTTACATATACAAACAATTGACAACGACAAAAATGGGGCCATACATCCAACTTCTAATAATACTGGAAATAATATACTTCCCAATAACGAACCCAAGCGACCGATCATCAAGAACATAGAGGTCGCAAGTGCCCTGTAAAATAAAATAGGTGTTAATGGTATTGTACTTGTTGATTGTACACCAAGATAGTTTGCATATTGTTTGTTTAAGGACTAGATGACGCCGGTAGGCAATAGATAGACCATTCGCATAGATTATAATATTTGTAAAGATTTAAAGGTCAAAACAAAATTACACTGAATCAAAATAATATTATATAAAATATGGATTCGATTAAAAAATTCAAAAAATTCTTTTGAATTAAGATGCAATAAGTTTTAAAACATAACAATAACACTAACCTCACAGTCGTTGGGAATACTCTAATCAGAACGTTCTGCAGCAAACTCAGGAAGGTTTGCATCAAGGCGCACGTGGTTGAAATCAGAAAGGCAATCTGTATAGAAGTGTTTGCCCAATATATTGATGAAGAGCATGCACAAGCTGCAGTAAGGGTGATGAACATCAACACCTTTTGTCCCACTCGATCAATGACACAAGCACTGATACACACAAACATTAAAAATATAACTCCCATAAGAATTCCATTGATGTAAGTTTCGGGTCCACTGATTTTCTGAAAAAATAAAGTTTTTATAAATAAAGGGTTTTTTTTTAATTGGAAATGGAATTTTGGTTTTGTGCTTAATATTTTATCAAGTACATTCCACGAGAATTTTTTTACCTGAAACTCCAATAGCCAAGTTATCAACATCATGTGGAGTTACTGCTGGAATAAATCTATGCGTGAAGTTTTATAAACTTTGATATTGAAATAAACAAAGTTGATCTCAATTGTGAAACAAAATTATTGTCTTTGGCAATTTAAATCCAGCTTTATTGTATATTATTGTATAATTAACGAGAATTAAGCATAGCCATAACTTATGCTACCTACCATATACCAGGCTATTATAGTAATCTTTTAAGTACTTACCGGAACGCAAATAGTAGGTTCTGTGATGTTTCTAGAAATTGGACCGTCTATGGAATCTGCTTTATAATGATTGATCATGTAGCAAAAGTCAGCGGAATCATTGTGTTCTCTGTGATAGTCTTCAACGATTGTTGAAAGTTGAGGAAACCACAGTCTTAGAGATGTGTAACTGTAAATGTGATTTATAAATTTTTTTATGCAGTAAAGTCAGAACTTTAGATATTTTTAAGTAAATTCAGAAATCATTGCTTATTTACATCAAGTTTGTGGGCAAGCCATCGACGTAATGCTAAAATCGAACAATGACATTTATGTTGATGTTGAAACTAGCTAACTACAATTTGATAAAATTAATATTATGCATCATAGAGGCTAATTACTCTGTGCAAATTTAGCGCAAATAAAGTAACTATTAACCTATCAAGCCCCACAAGGACACAGGCGACCGCGACAATAATAGAATAACAATATATTTCCAAGAATCCGCGATCGAAGGATTAATAAGAATTAAGACGTTAGCAATTCACTTACTTCCATAAACATACAAAACCTATAAATGTGAACAATATCAGTCTACACAGTAGCGGTTGTCGATAGAGCTCCTTTATGTCATGGGTTGCGCGCACCAGTTGCTCTTTAAGACTTCTTTTCACCGTTTCGCTGTACGCGTTTTTCTGGTTTAATGATTTAATCTGAAAAATATTTATTTTTCATAGAATCAAATCATTTACTTCGAAAATGTGTGTATTAAAATCACAAATCTGCAGAGTGTGGGATATTAACTTTGTTTTTAGTTTTTCTAAAAGATGTATTAAAAATAAGACAACCTTACGTTAATTATAAAAAAAGAAAAATATTTATGTTTAGCCTATTTTTAGCCTTACCGGAAAAGTGTCTGCTTCTTTGCCAGTGTTTATTCTGTAAATATTTTTCAAAACAACCAACGCCTCATTTTCTTGTCCATGTGACAACAGATATTTTGGACTCTCAGGCAGAATGTAAAACAATATACCCCCCATTAGACTCCAAACCGAACAAGTGTACAAATAAACATTCCAAGCGTGTAATTCTGTAAAACAACATTGTATTGTAATGGAATGCCTCAAGGGAATATAACTCGGGTCTCAATTATTTGATTCATATAATTTCGATTAATAACTATTGTGATGTATTATGAGCTCATCATTGTGTGTTATTTTAGTAACGGTTGATATGTAAACATATAGTAATAATTGAACTGAGTAAATACGTACCAAAGTAGCCCTTCCATATGACGATGTCAATTTGTAGGGGTAGCATCGCCCATGACATTAGAGCTGCTACTATCAACGAGAGTGAGACAAAACAAGCATTAATTAGCACTATTCTGTCTCGTATCTTTATACTAGTCATCTCAGTCAGCATTGGGGTGACAGCAGTGAAACAAAAACTCAAGCTGAAAAGTTATAACCAAGTGAAAAAATAGATGATCTTTTACTTCACTACTATACTAACTGAATGCAAAGCTATGTAATATGATATATTATTGCAAATATGATATATTATTGCAAATATGATATATTATTGCAAATATGATATATTATTGCAAATATGATATATTATTGCAAATATGATATATTATTGCAAATATGATATATTATTGCAAATATGATATATTATTGCAAATATGATATATTATTGCAAACATGATATATTATTGCAAACATGATATATTATTGCAAATATTTTACGCTAGAGGCAGCACCAGCGCAGACAGTAAAAAAGTTTTGTTCGACGTTTGACAACGTTTCTGACAAAAATTTTAAGTGATTTTGCAGGTCGTAAAATATCGGATTTTGATCGTATTATTTACTGCGTGTGCTAGTAGCACCCTCTGCTCCGATCTTTGCATAATATTCCCCATTTGAAAATTCTTTGCCAACCTATAAAACATTAACCATTAAAAGTGAATACTTACGGTATTCCCTGAATAAGTTTCACGACGACCAACATCCAGTAGTTTTGGGAAGACCCCTCCAGGATAGTTAATACGAACAGAGCAAAGTTTCCCCCTATCAGAAATACTCGTCTTCCAAACACATCTAATATGAAACCAGTAAATAACGATGCTCCAACTTGACCTAGAAGAAAAAAAAACTTGAGAGGTGTCAAGGGACACTCGAATGGAACGAAGTTATTTCTTATGTTCAAAAAACCTGTATACTTTAGATACACTCAAAAAAATTATTAAAAAAAACCCATATCTATTGACGCCCAGGAAAACTAACAACGCATCGCTGTTTATTCTCAAAAAACTCCATCTAGTTAGTAGTTAACGCACAGGAATACTATCAACGCCCTCTGCCCCTACTATGCAGGTACTATAAAAAAGTGTCAAGGTCAATTCAAGGTCAAATATCGTTCAGTCTAGCCTTCTTTACGCCGAACGCGCGATAAGGAACTTCGTTTCAAAAATTGCACTGATATTACGTCTTTACGTTTGTTATGTTTGATAGTGAGATACGTCTTTATGTTCCTGTGGACTCAGAAGAGTTTTCATGGTGGAAAAACTTGCGGGTAAAATATTCTAGAAACAACATAAAGGCTCACACAGGCGATAATCGACCGATAATAACGCATGCGTTATTGCGATATCTGTTTTCAGTACATTAGGATGGTCATGCAGTTACATGCTGCTGCGATAATAACACCGCAATGGAAGTATACTTACCGCAAAAACGCAATTTTTTTGCATACCTGAGAGAGATGGTATAATAGTGACGTCGCGGCGAGGCGCTCTCTCGTAAGAAATATCGGACGATAAAAACGCAACTGTGTGCAAGGAATCGGGACGCATTATCCTAATACCATGTAATACCGCCTGTGTGCGGGAGCCTTTAAGACATAGTATTGCTTCTAGATGGGGCCCCAACAATTTTTTGAAAAATAAGTACCTACACAACGATATAGCTGCGAAGTGTCGCAAATCCGAAACTAAACATTGAAATGACTCGTACATTTCTTGCACGGTCCCTGTGAAAGTCTCAAAAGGCATAATTTAAATTAGATTAAAATAGTATTTCATTCACTCGCTATAAAGTTAAACTAAGGCAGTATTTTATTCACTGTGTATATTAAAATTCTTCGCAATTTGAAAATGTCATCATACGAGAATTCTTATATTAAAACTATTTTTCAAGATACTGTCTTGTCTGATAAAGAATTATGTACAGCACTAAATAAAAGAACTATTAGATTATAAGTCCTACATTATGTTATGTTTCCCAGAAATTTTTGTGTCTCCACAAAATAATAATAAAAAATCATATACAGATTGTATTTAGATTTTGATGAAAGGCACAAAATACATGCACGAGTTTAGGCGGCCTCCTCGTCTATAACGGTATTCATCATTTCAATCATTCCTTACGTGGTGGAAATGATTACAAATGGAATTATTAAAGACGTAAGTGGATGAAGTGCATAACTAACATTTTACAACATAAGAGCAATTTCCCTCATAATTTTTTCCGTTATAATTTGAACAAACCTTGTAACTTACCTACTTTATCATCTGTCTCCTAAGGCATCCATTTATTCAAAAAAACAGTTATCAAATTGTTAGTTACCTACTTTATCGACTCATGTCTTCAATTTGTACTCACCAAAGAATGGTATAGCGTTCAAAAGCCCTTTCTGCATTATGTCCATCTTCAGGTCACATTCTGCTATCGGCAAAATGTACGCTGAAGTAGTAGTTATGATCATAGCAGCAAAACCCGTACATAGTGTTGCAGCTAGTAGGACTATGTTAAATTTTCCAAATCCACACACAACTAATGCCTCCTCCAATATTTCCATAGAGTCCTTTGTTTTCGTCTCATCTGTAAATATAGAGATAACCGATAAGATATTTTGTTTAAATAACATTTGGTATAATTAAGTAGCATAAGTATTTAGTTACAACTATAGATGACACCCGCAACTCCGTTGTGCCAAAATTCGTTTATCGCGATTCGCGTGGAAACTGTACATTTTTCCTCGATAAAAAGTATCCTTTATCCTTTTCCGGGACTCAAACTATCTTTATACCAAATTTCAGCAAAATTGGTTCAGCGGTTTGGGCGTGAAGAGGTAACAGATAGACAGACACACATTCACATTTATAATGTTAGTAAGGATTTTAAGATTGTGAGAGCTGATTTTCTATACTAATATTATAAAGAGGAAAACTTTGTTTGTATAATTGTAATGAATAGGCTCAAAAACTACTGGACCGATTTTAAAAATTCTTTCACCATTCGAAAGCTACATTATCCACAAGTAACATAGGCTAAATTTTATTTTGGAAAAATAGGTTTTCGTAAGATATTTGAGTTTTTCGGACACAAGGTGTAAAAAATCAACCAGAAAAGTTACTTATTTTGCTTACGCTGCCTAAACTATAAAAGATAGAACCATAAAATGTTCAAATTAGTTGAAGATCTTATAAATATCTACAAAAAAGTCCGCGACACACTATACCTATCTATGTCGAGTGAGGCACACCAAACATTTTTTTATTTAAAAAATCTTGATTTTTTTCAGACTACATTTAAACGCGTTTATTATACTCGTGCTATTAATCGTTATCAAAATGAATTATTTCGTCACTAAGTACAGTTTATGTAGATAATATTTGGTCTTTGAATGACTAAAATTGGATGTTTGGTTTTGAAGTTATGGCGAAATTAAAATATTACGATTTCTACTGCACGGCCCGTTGCGAAGTGGGCGTCATCAAGGCGTGCGCGTTGGGGTGCGCGTGCGAGAGGGGAGTTTAGATCTATATCTATGTCGTGTCCAGACTCCACACTGTGCACTTTCATCTTCAATTTTCGTCATCTTTTTTCTTTCAACTGTCGTATTGGCGCATTCAATTATTTTCTTAAATATTTGAAAATGCCTAAGAGAGCCAGGTCGGACGACTATGGCACCATACCCACTTATATTTTAGTCACTTCAATAAAATAATATGGGCAAAACAACGTTTGCCGGGACAGCTAGTTCATAATATATTGTCAATTATGCAGACACGTTTTTTTTTACTTTGCCACCCTTTTAGACTTTGGTTACTTGAATTTTTTTTAATAAACATTATAACATAATTTCATGTTCATTGGCAACTAGATAATACTTAGGTAAAGAATCTTGCGGCTATCGTAACTACATGATTTCCATGTAAGGTATGCCGTATGAGTTAATTATAATGGTACGTAAATAAATATTTCCCGGTATTTAAGGAAACTATTTAATGCTAATGAATTTTATGTAACCGCCTTTTTCTTTCATTCATGGTATAATCATATTAAAATTATTTATTTTTACCCAACTACGGCGAAACAATGAGGATTATGCATTTCACCTTCGTAAATTATCGAACGTCTTTAATTATTTTTTGCTTCTGTCTCTATCCTTTACGTTCATTATCATACACGTAATAATCTATCGAAAAAATTGTTTCGCACTATGATATTTTTTGCCAACAGTATGACTTTTTAAGATAATTATATGGATTTCCGGTATAAAAAGTATCCTATGTCCTTTCCCGGGACTCAAAGTATCTCCATACCCAGCGAAATCGGTTCAGTGGTTTGGGCGTGAAGAGGTGACAGAAAGACAGACACACTTTCGAATTTATAATATTATATAGTATGGATTATGCTAGTTCGAATAATTATTACTGTTGAAGTGAAACTTCTTTAGGCCTGTAATTGAGATTGTTTCAAGTCATGTCTACATGACAGGGACGAAATAATAATACGGTCTAATGTTGCGTATATTTTGGAAGTTTCACTTCTGACACGTGTATTCTGTACACACGCTTTTTTGTAATATTAAAAGGCGGTAAAATTGTGTAACAATATTTTTAAATTAAAATATCTTCAATACAAATATTTGCTTAAATTTCGATGAGGAAAAGTCAACAAGTGAGATTAAATTTTCGCGCACGATTACACTGGAGGGAGTGTAACTTTTTAAATGAAACTTCAAGCGCGTTGAAAGAAAAACAAAGAAGTCGTTTCCTGATTTTGAATTTGGAATAACGAATGATTACAATTATATACATAATATACCTACGTCATGTTTTTCATAAGTCTTAGATACCATGGCACTCTCAAAAGACCAAAATTTTAAATTAAGTAATTTTTTTCTTATTTTCTGTGAAACGAAGAAGTTTTTTGTTATAATAGTTATAAACTGTATATTACTAATTATATCTTAAAGTATTTTCTATATTTCTAAAGCTGTTAGTCTACAATTTTAGCTAGCACAACGCTTAATTAGAAGCAATTCCTAAAGTTTATTAACTCATTAATAAGATAACACCATTTCCGAACTTGATTATCCATAAATCGGCTTGAAAAGTTTCAGCCCAGTCAAATACAAGATAATTTATTACTTCAACTTATGTTGTAGAGTGGAAGGACTTAATGAAATTGTATGTTGCAGTGAATAGACTTCTAACTTCTTAATGGCTTAATCGATTTTGATTTAGTTAAAATTAATTTAGAACTAGACGTTCCGCGCGGCTTCGCCCGCGTAAATTAGATATTTTACAGACAAATTAGACTACAAAAAATAGCCTATGATCCTTCACGTAGTCTACTTCTTATCTGACCTAAATAACAGAAAAATTGCTCTAGTAGTTCGTAAGATAAGCCCTTTCAAATAATTTCCCCCGTTTTTTCCACATTTTCTTCTATTTCTTCGTTCCTATTAGTATTATAAATAAATATAGCATATATATTTTCTCGATAAATAGGCTATCTAAAACTGAAAGAATTCTTCAAGTCAGACCAGTAGTTCCTGAGATTAGCGCGTTCAAATAAGCCCCTTCAAATTATTTCCCCCCGTTTTTTCCACATTTTCCTCTATTTCTTCGCTCCTATTAGTCTAAGCGTGATGAAATGTAGCCTATAGTCTTCCTCGATAAATGGACTATCTAACACTGAAAGAATTATTCAAATCGGACCAGTAGTTCCTGAGATTAGCGCGTTCAAACAAACAAACAAACAAACTAACAAACTCTTCCTCTTTATAATATTAAGTATAGATTATTAAAAAAAAATGATTAAAAAATGGAATATTTTTTTTTAAGATATTTTCTTTTTCTTCTTTTTTTTTGTTGGAAAAATTATATTTTATCATCTGACATAATATTATGTACCTACAACAAATTGAAGAAAAATCTGTCCCTCTTAAATTATAAATCTTCATAAAAAATAATGTTAATGTTTAAATTATTATTTCTATCTTTTATAATATCCACAAAGAAAAAAATGTTATAATGGTTTTAGTAGATAAAAAAACTTACCTTTCGATGGGGCTATTCCACTCTCTGTAGACATTATTTATTATAATAAATAACATATAAATATTGAACTTTTTCGCACAAGACAATAAGTGTGTCTGTCTGTTCCCACTACTATCGCGTTATTGTTCTTTGCTTTGTAAATATAGTTTTTAATGATATGATAAGAGCTTAAACGTCACTAAGTAAATAAAATTCACATATTATATAAATCTTTGTCATTATATATTATTATGCAATAAAAGTTTTCTTGAAACATTTTTTGTTTCATATCGCAAAAAACACACTAAGCGAGTGTAGCGTTTTGCTACGAGATGTTTTTTTAATGAGTTGGCAATGCCAACAAGTTGGTACAACTGCTTTTATTGAATACAGGATGATGTGAAACTTATTATAATACAATATAATACAATATAATACAATAATATCTAAATAATAATATAAGTAAGGAGAGATTTTTTTTTTAAATAATATTGTTTGTTAGAGAAGACTTTAAATAAGCCTTACTTTCAAATATCATATAAATTTTAATTATTAGTAATTACTATAGTTAGTCTAGCACGAATCGGCGCATGAGTACCGAAAACTATTCCACCTCAATTTTTTTATGCGATCCTCTTCAAATTGCCCTCCTGATGATATAAATGTATGTTGCCATGGCGCAACCCGGTGCCATATTGTTGAAACAAACATTGTTTAAACAATTGCAAGGAATTGTTATTTTCAACCGGACAATTTTTTTATATTCTTTATTGAAATAGCAATAAAAAGGGTCCTATGACTTTTCACGATAAAGTTAATATTTTTAAAGAAATGAATTTTTAAAGATTCGAAAAATCTCAAATTTGGGTACTTTCGACCCATGAAAAATATATTTAAAAAAATAATAATGTCGAAGTAATATATATTTTTAAATTCTCTATACAATAGTTAATAATATCGTTAATAGAAATTTAAGTGATTTCATTGTTTATATTTTTTTTTATCTTAGCAAAAGTAGACAAAAAAATCTGTTTTTTGTATGGGAGCCCCGCTTAAACATTTACTTTATTTTAATTTTATTATTAATTATTAAAGTACAAATATAATTAAGGATTTTGTGAAAATTTCAAGTGCCTATCTGTTACTATTATTGATTACGAGCAAAAAAGGCCAAAAAAATCACGTTTCTTATATGGGAGCCCCCCTTTACACTTTATTTGATTTTAAACTATAGGTTATTTAAATTTGATTTTACTATATCTTTATGCAGTTTTAGTAGCATTAAAAATATTTACCGCATAAATTTTCGAAACGGGCAGATTCGATTGTTTAGGCAGTTTTTTCGTCTCACAATAGTATCGTACGTACCATTTTCGATTATGTACGTTGTTTTTTCATACATCATTTTTATCTAAAATGACCGTTTCGATTCTATACGTCGTGTTTCAAATAAAAATCTTTGCCACTTTCGATGTTCTTAACGGAAAGAATACTTATATTTTTTGGAAAAATTCGACAGTCCTTCAATAAAATGAAGTACCAACTTGTTTTTTTTTATTATTTAGTTTCTATCCCTACTTAACATTATAAATGCGAAATTGTGTCTGTCTATCTTTCTGTCTATTACCACTTCGCGTCCAAACCGCTGAACCTATTTTGCTGAAATTTGGTATGGAGATACTTTTAGTCCCGGGAAAGGACATAGTATACTTTTTTCCCGGAAAAATGTACGGTTACCACGCGATAAATGAATTTTAAGCAAATAAGTAGCATGCGTCATCTAGTGATTAATAAACCTGGATTTTTAATTAAATATTATTATTTTTTTATGAAATTTCATTTATTTTTAAAGATATATTGTGTATCCATACTAATATTAGAAATGCGAAAGTTGTTTGTTTGTTTGTCCTTTCTTTTACACCCTAACAAAGCAACCAATCAATTTTATTTTTGTCATAGACTTAGTTAAAAGGATGAAGAGTAAAATAGGCTACTTTTGGTCTCGGAAAATATCATTTTTCCAAGAGAAGCGTGATGTAATGAAACTTTGTTTAATTTTAAATGACATTCTTAATCGAAAACGGTAAAGTTAAACACAGACGGTTTACGTTTTTAATAAAGTAACTTTCAGTCTCCATGTTCAATTAAATTTTTTTTGAAAGTCAAGTGTAGCACATACAATGTCAGGTGATTTTATTGATTGCTCTTTGTCATTATTTTTTATCTCTTTAGCCATTGTCTTATTCTCTAGGACAAAAGCTAGAGTAATGTAATAATCGTTTGAAAGCTGGTCAGATTCTTTGTATAGAGAAAACACCCGAACCGTCAAAAAGTTGTAGATACTGCAATAAAAACTGTAGCTTGCTTCCAACCAGTAGAATCACAGTATACAAGTAGATATTATATCACTAAATTGTACTCAGATAACAATTTGAATATGAACAGGATGTTTTCTCTACACAAAGAATGGGGCCAGCTTTCAAACTATGGCAAACCCTTCGTCAGTACAGAGACATCAGTAATGCTGGCATAAACATTGGGTTTCTTATTCCTAAATAGGATATCTGCGATAAGTGTCATAGTTATTCTGAAAAAATATTTCCGACAGAAGAGCAAATACTGGCTCATAATAAGCAACTAGAGAATAAGACGTCAGCTAGAGATATAAAGAATAATGTATGTGCTATATTTGACTTTCAAAAATGTTAAATTATCCACATGGAGACGTTGGTTTATTTTATTAATAATTAAATTTACAGTTTTCAAAAATCCTTAAACCGTCCTTAAAAGAAGGCACATGCTACATGTGGAATATGCTTAGACCGGTAAAAGTGGAGCCTAAGAATTAAGATAGCTGTTTGATGTATTTTGAGAACGCAAAGATATCATTTGAAGATGGAAATGTGCTGGCCAAAATAGAAATAGAGTCGTATGTTTGTTAGGTAACATTTACACATGTTTTATACATTGTTGTTATTGATACTATTACAAAATAATGGCAAGTACAAGTAATGTACGCAATAATTAATCGAAAATGACACTTTTAATAAAATATTCCCAAAATAATCCAAAGTAGCATATCGAAATAGGCAGATACGATAAATTTTTGTATTTGTAGTTCCCTGTAAATAATCGAAACTGCCACTTTCGACACATTAAGATAGGTCAGTGACGAACTAGACTATTGTAAGTCAATTTTTTCGAAAACTGCTCATAATTTAAAATTTTTGCTTTCACGTAATAATTTGTAATGGCAACACAACTGTTTATACTAATTTTTATAAAGATTCAATCACCCGTTACAACATTATACAAAAATAAACTTTAAATCGCTCTCCTGTAAAGTAGCATTTTTTCAGTTTCGATTACTTACTTAGGGACCATCGATTTTTACTTTAATAATCTATACATATTATAAAACAAAGTCGCTTTTTTTCCCTCATGTCCCTTTATTCCCTTTAATCTTTAAAACTACGCAACGGATTTTGATGATTCTTTCAGTGTTAGATAGCCCATTTGTCGAGGAAGGCTATTTTATCACGCTAAGACTAATAGGAGCGAAGAAATAGAGGAAACTGTGGAAAAAACTGGGAAAATTATTTGAAAGGGCTAACTTGAACGCGCTAATCTCAGGAACTACTGGTCCGATTTGAAAAATTCTTTCAGTGTTAGATAGCCCATTTATTGAGGAAGGCTATAGGCTATATTTTATCACGCTAAGACTAATAGGAGAATGTGGAAAAAACGGGGGAAATTATTTGAAAGGGCTTATCTCGCGAACTACTGGAGCAATTTTTATGTTATTGGCACAGATAAGAAGTAGACCACGTGAAGGATCATAGGCTATCTATTTTAATATTTTTTTTCAGTGGCTATATACTTTATACCCATGCGACGCCGGGGCGGGTCGCTAGTTAATAATAAAATTAAAATAAATTAAATGTTTAAGTCCCACACAAAAAACACAATTTTTTGACTACTTTTGCTAAGATAAAAAAATATATATAAACAATATTTTTTTTTAAATCTCTATTAACGATACGATATATACGATACGAACTTCAACATTATTATTTTTTTAAATATATTTTTCATCGGTCGAAAGTACCCAAATTTTAATTTTTTTTCGAACCTTTAAAAATTCATATTTATTCTTTAAAAATATTAACTTTATCGTGAAAAGTCATTTATAAGACCTTTTTTATTGGTATTTCAATAAAGAATATAAAAAAAATGTTCGGTTGAAAAATAACAATTCCTTGCAATTGTTTAAACAATGTTTGTTTAAAGAATATTATGGCACCGGGTTGCGCCATGGCAACATGCATTTATATCATCCAGATAAAGGATCGCATAAAAAAATTGAGGTGGAATAGTTTTCGGTACTCATGCGCTGATTCGTGCTAGACTAAGTGGTTATTACCAACGTTAGATTGTAATAACTCGATCGTGGGAATCGCAGACACAATAGATTTTCAATTATTGTTATGCGGCACCCGGGTGCCGCTTGGGAGTTGATGGGCAATAAAGTAGCAATCAATAATCGGCCAAGTGCGAGTCGGACTCGCTCACGAAGGGTTCCGTACCACTACAGAGCAAAAATAGGCTAAAAATTGTATTTTTTTGTATGGGAGCCCCCCTTAATTATTTAATTTATTTAAATTTTCTTATTAATTATTAAAGTTCAAATACAATAAAGTATTTCGTAAACATTTCAATTGCGTATGTGTTGCCGTTATTGATTAAGAGCAAAAAATAGCAAAAAAATCACTTTGTTGTATGGGAACTCTCCTTAAATATTTAATTTATTTTGTTTTTAGTATTGTTGTTATAGCGGCAACAGATATACACAATCTGTGAAAATTTCAGAAGTCTAGCTATAGCGGTTCTTGAGTTACAGCCTGGTGACAGACAGACGGACAGACGGACAGACGGACAGACATCGAAGTCTTAGTAATAGGGTCCCGTTTTTACCCTTTGGTTACGGAACCCTAAAAACTATATTTAATATCATGAGTTTCGTATCACAGTGAACGCAGTCGTGAGTAGCAAAGTAATTTTAACATTTTCAACGTAACAAAAAATATAAAGATTGTAAAAAGGCAAACCAAATATTGTATCGTAATACAATACACATTAATTTTGGACTCATCAACATTTTCGCTAAATAATGTGAAATTACGACAAACAACGCGACGTTTGCTATTACATCAGTTTGTTGCAAGTATTTTTTGGACGTCAAAAAATACTGAAGCAGAAAATTATTTGAACGGAAATATATTGCTCTATGGAAAATAAAGCTACTTGTTTCCAAATCAGCAATCCTAATATTGGCAGTTTACAGTCTGAATTTTAATTAACAGTAATTACAAATGCAAAGTACGTTAATTAAAACATTTTTAAGCCTCCATGACTGCGCCTGCTTAAGGGCGTTCCTTACGGAGAGACCGTAATTTACCGTATTTCAAGCCTTATAAACTCATAATTTGAAAGCTATAAAGTTATAATAAAAATACAGCAATAATCTTCAGTATATCAACATTCCTTTCCCCGTTTTAAATTTTCTAGTTTTGTTTATTATACTCATGATATCAGCTTCTAAAGTAAAACCAATTTATAAAAATTCAAGCATACATTCAGCATCTCCTTAGGATTTACAAATTACTTTTATTTGAAATACACGCCAATAGATCGACAATATCATAAACTACATATTATTCCCCGTTGACAATTTTTTAAGGACAATTTTGAACTAAAATAAGTAAAAAAAATAGGGTTTTGGTGCGATCTCGGCAACGCGGCAAATGTATGGCCAAGGTCGTTTGCTCGGGGGACGGCCTTAATTACGTAGTATAATTGTTTTTTTATTACATTTTAAGCTATTGCATAGCATTTATCGCGGGCTTTGAGCGCGACGACCAAATCAAGATATTCCGTAACGAAAAAACCTAACACACCCACTCCGGCTGCGGCGTGCAGCGTTGTCAGACTTCGGCACGGTGTTTGTGAGCGTCCATGAATAGATGAAAAATCATATGCAATGGCTTTACTGCAGCAGTCCCCGAGTGCCATTTTTTTACATCATAAAAAGAACACACTGTATACAGTTCACGTATCATCCTTAATCATTGTTTATTAAGAGTAACAGCTAGATAATTGTTTTTAATTGAAATTGTCATGTTCATACGTTCGTTTTGAACAAACAAAACATTAGGTATATTTTTCGTTCAACGGCTTTTGTGACACCGCACGAATGGGTCAGCTTTACGTTAGTCCTATTAAAAAATACCATATTTTTTACCTTTATTATAAACTAGCTGTTGCCCGCGACTTCGTCCGCGTTATCATAATATTAGATCACGTCCCAAGTATTATTATACAAAAATATTCAATGTACAGAATTTACCTTCCTACGATTTTATTATATTTAGATGTTCCGCGCGGAAATTTTTATCTATTTCTTCGCTCCTTTTAGTCTTAGCGTGATAAAATATAGCCTATAGCCTTTATAAATAAATGGGCTATCTAACACTGAAATAATTTTTCAAATCGGACCAGCAGTTCCTGAGATTAACGCGTTCAAATAAGCCCTTTCAAATAATTTCCCCCGTTTTTTCCACATTTTCCTCTATTTCTTCGCTCCTATTAGTTTCAGCGTAATAAAATATAACCTATAGCCTTCCTCAATAAATGGGCTATCTAACACTGAAAGAATTTTTCAAATCGGACCAGTAGTTCCTGAGATTATCGTGTTCAAACTATTACTAAATAAGAATTTCATATAATTTTCCCCGTTTTTTCCACATTTTCCTCTATTTCTTCGCTTCTATTAGTTTTAGCATAATAAAATATAGCCTATAGCCTTCCTCGATAAATGGGCTATCTAACACTGAAAGAATTTTTCAAATCGGACCAGTAGTTCCTGAGATTAGCGCGTTCAAACAAACAAACTAACAAACTCTTCCGCTTTATAATATTAGTATAAGTATATATTAGTATAGATACTTAACAAGTAAAAAAGCCGACTTACTATGCTGCTTAGGAAGATTATTTTATTAGTATATAACAATAGTCGTGTGCGTACAAGACAAAAAAACGAGGAATACGGCTTTTGCTGAACCAAAGATTTCCTTTGGAAGGATTGATCTTTATATCCCTAAGATGGGTTTACGATGTGGAGCCACCTGAATATTTCATGCAGGTGGGGGAGGGGGTTTTTTTAGCTTTAACAAGGTATGAGGTCAATAACTGCGTGGGATTTAGGTATATAGTCGAGTTTGGTATCATTTTCGATTGAATCGAATGTTTAAATGCCAGTTTTGGAATAATATTTAGATAAAAGATAGTAAAAATAAAACAAAAAATTAGAATATATGATTTTCAACCAACGAAAACGCTGTTGATAGGGCTTAATTAATATTATAAGGAGGCTGATAGACGCATTATTCTGCATGCCAAAGACATGGTGATGAATGGAGCAATAAATATATTAATATTACTAGACGTTCCGCGCGGCTTCGTCCGCGTAAATCTGAAATTTCACGGAAACCGTATATTTTTCACAAATTAATAACCCATGTCTCACATAGTCTACTATATATTCGTGTCAAATATCATAAAAATAGCTCCAGTAGTCTGTGAGATATTAGCCCTTTCAAATAATTTTCCGCGTTTTTTTACATTTTCCTCTGTATCTTTGCTCTTATTGGTCTTAGCGTGATAAAATATAGCTTTTAGCCTTCCTCGATAAATAGGCTATCAAACACTGAAAGATTCTTTCAAATCGGAAGTAGCTCCTGAGGTTAGCGCGTTCAAACAAACAAACTCTTCAGCTTTATAATATTACTAGACGTTTCGCGCGGCTTCGCCCGCGTTAATTAGGTATTTCACAGACAAATTAGTCCTCAATAAATAGCCTATGATCCTTCACGTTCCTACTTTTTATCTGTGCCCAATAACAGAAAAATTACTCCAGTAGTTCGTGAAATAAGCCCTTTCAAATAATTTCCCCCGTTTTTTCCACATTTTCCTTTATTTCTTCGCTTATATTCTTCTCTTAGCGTAATAAAATATAGCCTTTCTCGATAAATGGACTATCTAACACTGAAATAATTTTTCAGATCGGACCAGTAATTACTGACTCATACTAAGATTAGCGCGTTTAAATAATGCTTCTTCTTCTTCTCCTTCTTCTTTTTACATTATTTAACATATTTATCGTGCAAATATGAGTCCTAAAATGAATTAAGCATTCTTAAGTCATCCGAATATGGTACCGAACTTGGAATAGTACCATAATTAATGCCTCTATACAGATTGAGACTCTATTTTCCTCCAGAGCAGAAGTTGCTAAAATTTAAAAAAACTAACATCAAAAATCGCGGTGGCTCCACATCTTAAATCCATCCTTGGGCCATAAGGACCAATCCTACCAAAGGAAATCTTTGGTTCAGCAATAGCCGTATAATTTACCGTACACACGCAACTATAAGGAAGTGTAAGCTGTTATGTAATACAGGGTGTAACAAAAATAAGTGATATTAATTAACTGAGGTAGTTCTTGGGTTAAGGTGTATCCAAAAAGTTGTACTAAATATTTGTACGCAACCCGATTTTGGAGAAAAACGCATTTGAAATCTTTGAAAATATTTTTGAGTTACAGCCCTGTCCACTACTATACACTACTCTACGTGGACTTTCATTCATTGACTCAGATTGGAACGCATCGATTGGTCTAACCGAGTCTAACGCAAGCGGATCGCGTGAGCGCATGAACCAATCAACGCGTCGAAATTATTTCATTGATGGCTACTAGCTCCACGATCCATATTATACTTTTTAATTTTGTGGTTCCGCATAATTAACTTAAGGAAAATAAGATTCTAAGTTTATTGTTATGATTTTATTTTAATGTACTTTTTTACATTATTGTTTTGGATTAATCGTATAAAATAATTTAGAGTACAAAATGATGTAAAATCTATTACTTTTACATTATTTTAAAAGAGAAATCAAATATGACAAATGTGTAACACTTTTTAAACTGACGTAATAATGGATCTTACACGCTTCTCTTTCGAAAATAAAATATATTTCGTTACTGAACCCTAATTTCCAGATCACCTGATCGAGGTCATTGCGCTCGCGCAGCGCGCTTGTTCTAGGGTTGACAACATTTTTTACGATGCGGTATTTAATTAAAAATGTATGGAATAAAAAAAAGTCTTTCAGCGCTGCTACTTTTGCAGTGAACTCTATGTAAGGGACACATACACACCCTAAAGTATTATCACTTATTTTTGTTACACCCTGTATATTAATTTGTTAAAATTATTTTGGTATTTTTACTTTTTAAAACAAGTTCACTCATATGCCATTTATCGCACTAGGTGCCAGTATGCAAATACTATGTAAATAATTTAATCATTAAAATTGTAACGTGACTTTGATACGGTGACCTCCTAATAAACCTAAGTTTCTAAGACATTATAATATAATATAAAGACATTATAATATAGGAAAAGGACTATTCAATTACGCACTTGGAATTCTACTAATGTTGCAAATATAACGCCTCCGTGGTCCAGTTGTTTAGCTAGGTCGTGGGTTCGATTCCCACGTTGGACACATTATATTGTATAGTCCGCGCGGAACTAGTTGGCCGCGCCGGCAGGGACGGGGGTGAGGGGGCGGGTTGCTTGCTGCTCGCAATGCACATGAGATTAGACAGTGACGACCAATCTTGCGATATCGTGAACAATAATATTATTTAATTATTGGAAAGAATAAATTAGAGACATTAGACAATTGATCAGTTTTATATTCTAAACCCGCTATCCCCAACCCGCGGCCCGCCGGGACTTTATTTGTGGCCCGCGTGATGTCAATCAATTTTGAAATTCACGCCCACCGGCAAAATAACGTAAAGTCATTAATAATGTTATTAAATATAATATTAAATATTTAATTTTGAAGAAAGTTATTTTTTAACCGTAAAAACTTTTTGTTGCGGCCCGCGAGTCGCGACACCAATATCAAAACATGTTTGTGGTCCGCATGAAAACAAGGTTGGGGACCACTGTTCTAAACTATTGACATCGGCTTTCCGTTTTTTAAAAAACGTATGCACTTTAAAATATATTATTTCCTTAGATTGTCTTTTTATCGGCGGACTCATCTTGCTATTGCAATCTCTTGTGCGAAGCGCCCCTGCCTCTCCGTCCCACCGCTCACATATATCAGGCGCGGCCAACTAGTTCCGCGCGGACTATAATTTCCAAGTTTGGTTAGGACAATGCAGGCTGATCACCTGATTGTCTGACATGTAAGATGATACATGCGTCGGATGGGCATGTAAAAAGTCGGTCCTGCGCCTGATCTCTCGCCAGTCGTGTAGGTCTTCCGTCCCACTGGGTTAGGAGAGTAAAAGGAATAGAGAGTGCTCTTGTGTACTGCGCACACACTTGGGCACTAAAAATTACTCCTGCGTAACTGGCCTGGTTTCAATGAAACCGGCCACCGTCACCGAAACCGGTGTGGGAGATAATATTATAATTATTTCATCTAAAAAACAATTTTTTGGTTACAAATAATTTTTCCGATCCTCCGACGCACGGATCATCTTTATTGTCATACAATCAGGTGATCAGCCTGCATTATCGTAACCGAACTTGGAAATAATCACGTTTCTAACGCGGTAATCGAACCCACGACCTCCGATTCAAGAGCCACGCTCTTAACCACTGGACCACGGGGGTGTTAACACGCCTTTAAGGCCTTATTAGATATAGTCAGATATATTAGCCAGATGATGAAGTAGGAAAGTTAAAAGATTTGTTCAAATTATAAGGGAAAAATGAGTACCTAATTGCATAAATACGTTATAAAATATTTGATATTCTACTTCGTCAACTTACGCCTACAAATACTAAAAAAAAAATTATGACAGCAACTTTCCTACTATCCTACAAATTAAACAGCTAACGATAATAAAGCTAGACTTAAGGCTGTCACAGACAGAGCAGGTAATGTAAAAATGTATATTATAGCACGATACATCTTTCTATAGAAACAGCTATAATGTAAAAATATACATTATAGCTGTTGTGTGTGGTCTCCTGACGATTTCTATGGAAAGATGTATCGAGATGTATCGTGCTATAATATACATCTTTACATTACCTGCTCTGTCTGTGATAGCCTTTATGATAAGTACTCACATACGATTTTACTCGATCGAGAAATTCCGTAGAGTAAAAACCACGGCTCGGGCTTTCGTCCACACATTCAGCATTACTCGATAGTTTTACTCCAAATCGAGTAAAAATTATCGTGTGCAAAACTCACACGCTTGAGTATGGCTTGAGTAAAGCTCGACGGCTCGCGTCGAGTAAGTTCGAAGGAAATTAGATTTATCTAATTCCATCGAGCCGGCTCGATGCGAGCCATCGAGCTATAAGTTTTGCGGTCCACACGGTAATTTTTACTCAATTTGGAGTTTAAACTTTCGAGTTAAACTGTATGTGAGCACTTAGCACGGTCCCGTCTAAAAATATATTTTTATTCGGAGTTCCTTTAAATCCTTCGACCAATAAATTGGAGGAAACCATAAAACAATCCAAATTGATTGGGTTCGACGACAATTGATTGAAAATATTACTAGACACGCAGTTTAGGTAAATCAGCGCAATACACACTGAGCCCGCCGGGCTGCCGACATATTATGTCGGCAACTTTTTGTCGGCGGCCTAGTTGGCGGCTTTACATAATACAAGTCGGAAAATTTGGTCAGCGGCATGTCGACGGCTTGAGATGAGAAATTTATTTGGCAGTCAGTGATTGGTCAGTGATTGCCGCGTGTCTTTAAGGTTGTGTCGCCGGGCAACTGAGCGCAGGCGTACCCAAGCCGCCAACATGTCGGCGGGTAACACGCGCGGGCGCATGTTGCCGACATCATTATTTTCATACAGGCCGCCGGGTTGTGTCGCCGGGCTTTGTCGGCGGCCCGGCGGGCTCAGTCACATTGCGCTTTATATATAAAATTCTCGTGTCACAATGTTAGGCCGCGTACTCCTCCGAAACGGCTTTACTGATTTTAACCAAATTTTATATGCATATTCAGTGGGTCTGAGAATCGGCTACTGGGTACTTATTATATTGATAAGTGCATTTGTTGAATAAATAATAGTAAATTATTACAACTCGAGACTGACGACGACCATTGTTTGCGCGACGGGATAGCGATGGACGTTGCCATGGTGACATACTAATTTAGTCACTTCATTGAAAATATAATATGGGTGAAATACTTTATATATGTATTATGGCAAAGCAACGTTTTCCGGGACAGCTAGTTAATATATATTTTTGAAACTTTATAGTAAGGGCCTAGAATATTATTTTTTAGCGGCAGAATACTTTTTCATATTAATTACGATAAAACATTCAAACATAAAATCCCGCACTTATCAAAATACGAGATGACGCCCGCAACTTCGTTGCGCCAAAATTCGTTTGTTGCGCGGTAACCGTACATTTTTTCGAAGAAAACTATCCTAATATGTCCTTTTCCGTGATTCAAAGTAGGTCTACACCAAATTTCAGCAAAATGGGTTCAGTGGCTTGGACGTGAAGAAGTATCAGGCAGACAGCCACAGAGACGGACACACTATATAACAAATATATTTTGTCAAACATGACTTTTCTAATATATCAGGCAAAGACAGTAATATCTTTGTGATTCATCTCCTACACGTCAACAGTGCGTAAAATTATTTGCAAGGAAAAAAAATTCTTAAGTGAGTCTATATTATGAAATCGATGTTCAAGGCCAAAAGAAATTCAAATAGTCCCACTTAATTATTTTTTCAATCCTCTCTAAATTATACCACAATATAAATAAGATACAGTAGAGTGTAGACCATTTTCATCCCTTTTTATTTTATTATGACTATCTGAAATGGATACACAGACACCTAATCATGGTTTAAAAACGCAAAACAGTACATATTTATCTCGTTTGTATCTGCTTTGAGCGAGTTTTAGGCTGTGTTTCCACTGAAGCGGAGCGGAGCGGAGCTTAGCGGTGCCCGAATTGACCAATCGTGCTATTCCAGCGGAATGACAGCGAAGCGGAGCGAAGATTTCGAGTATGGTGATTGGTCAATTTGGCACCGCTAAGCTCCGCTCCTAACGAAGCTAGTGGAAACACAGCCTAATTATAAGGACACAGGGTCGAATTACTCTACTGTGTTATAAATGTTATACTGTGACGATATCGTCGCTGCTACGTCAATCACAAGGGCTATTCTTTCGAATATTATTCCGGTTAGGAAAATTTTGAAAACATTCAGGAATATTTAAATACCTACCATTTATGACCTTGAAATTCTTTTTCAGTGGCTGATATTTTAAAATCTATAATTATAGTAAACTTACGAGTCAATCAACATAACAAACAACGGAATATACTCCGAGAGTGCCGAGATAAAACGAAACATATTCGCCTAACGCCAGAAAGAAAGAGTGATAATATTACTAACACTCCCTCAGGCCAACTAAATTTAAGATTTTTACCCATCCAAAAAAAGTGCCACAAAAGAAGTTAATTCCAGAACTTAATTAGCACTAAGTGATTGAACGTAAATGAATATAAAGTGTGCACACACCTCCGCAGCCGCTAAGTCTAAGGTTTTGTGTTAATTGTGTTTAACTGTACCGCAAACTTTGATAATCTCTAAGGCTTATGAACTCCTGGTAATTTGGGTTTGAATACGTGAATTGAATTTTAAATGAAGGTTTTGTTGTAAAATTTAGCAGATTTTACAAGTAAACCTTCGCAAACAAATGAGATAAAAACTATATATGCTGTTTGTAAGTTTAGTCAGTAAACTACAACATTATACTAATGCGTCAACCATACACTGACACAAGATCCTGAATGTCACTATTCATACTATTATAGTGCGAAAGTATGACTGTCTGTATGTATGTGTGTCACCTCTTCACGCTCAAACCGTCGAACCGATTTTGCTGAAATTGGTGTAAAGCCACATTAAGTTGTAACGCGAGGCAACATCAAGGGAATGCACAAAGCGAGCCCGGTGGTCGGCCTTTATTCTGATGTGGTGTTCCCCTCATCACGTGCAGATTGGCAGCGCCAGTAGAGTTCAAGGATGAGGCTTCTAAGTCCTGGGCATACTTCCTGATACGGTCAGGTCGGCCTGCCGCTGCGCCAGTCCGACCGGATCGATCGGCCTCCCCGTATATGGGCCTTAACTGCAGTGAGACCACACTAAAGGCCCGTATAAATAATCAGTACTTAAGATGCGACCCGGTCTCAAGACGCGGTTCGGCTCTGTGATTGGTTCTTTTGACAGCCAACTAATCACAGAGCCTGAAACGTGTCTTGAGACCGAGATGCATCTTGAGTATTGACTATTTATACGGGCTTAAGACAAGCTGCAGTAAAGCTGCAACGTAACACTTCAAGTTCCATTGCACTGACCTCTGGCACTGACTATACTGACGTTTTCTGTCGCGTAGCTTCGGTGCCGCGTAATGCGGCTTACCTCATACCTGCCTCATACAAAACAATTTCAAACGAAGAACATAATGTTTAATTTGGCATTTAGTCAGCACAGTTATTTATTTTTATACCCATAAAAAATCGTAACAAATTGACATAATATGCGTTTTTTTATGTTGCTTTCCCACGAGAAAAACTAAATTTGTTGTTTGGTATTATCGTTGTAATAAATAAACATACTGTTTACTATAACACTATATTTTTTATTGAATTAATATCGGTCGTTTATTATTTAAAACAAATTTTTAAAAAACACTATTTAAAACCAAGCGCACGGCGTCGTGACAATTTAGTACGCGATGGATCTTTGCAAGGGGTGGACGTATCGCGGAACGGGTTGATCGTTTAATAAGTATTCATTAGAGTGGAGCGATAATGTATAAAGAAATTTTTGAAGTGAAAACTTCTTTAGCGGCGTTGAGCACTTTTGTGGGATGGGTAAAAACTGTGAAACTCGCGTCAGATTCTCGTGCTGATCGAAAAACCGTAAGACGGTTGGAGAGTAGTGTTGTAACATCGAAATCAATTAATCGAATAATCGATTGTTTTTTTTCGATTGTCGATATTTTTTAATCGATTGTAAGGGTTTCGATTAATTAAAAAAATCGATTTTCATAAAAAATGGGTTAAAAATTTAATCGATTGTAAGGGTTTCGATTAATTTAAAAATCGATTTTCATAAAAAATGGGTTAAAAAAATTGTAAGGGTTTCGATTAATTAAAAAAATCGATTTTTTAACAATCGATTTTCATAAAAAATGGGTTAAAAATTTAATCGATTGTAAGGGTTTCGATAAGTTAATGTTGTCAAATGACACTCGAAAACTGTATATTTAGTTTAGGTTAGATTAAATTAACTTTTAATTATTACATTTTTGTAATTAGTAAATTTTATGACTTTTTATTATGTAACAGACACTTTTTCTCTATGACGCACCGTTTTAACGATATGAGCAAAAAAACTAAAAAAATAAACTTGAACAGAACCATACATTTTTCCGAGATAAAAACTATTTCATGTCCTTTCTCAGGACTAAATGTATCAGTATACCAAATTTCATCAAAATATATTGAATACTTTACACGCAAATCATAAAAGTTTATTGTGCGGAAACCGTGCATTTTTTCGGGACAAAAAGTATCCTATGTCCTCTCTCGGGACTCAAAATACCATACCAAATTTCAGCAAAATCGGTTCAGCGGTTTGGACGTGAAGGGGTAACAGACCGACAGACAGACACACTTTCGCATTTATAATGTTATAGTAAGTATGGATAGTATGGAAGTATGGATTAAAATAATATTAAATTAAAGTATCAAAATTACTTGTCCGACTATTTCTACGCTCATTCTAGCGCTAACACACACATACGTATAGTATTGCGTCTGTGTGAGTTGATATCGATGTTCGCTCATAGTTTGACTTACATAAATTTGAATGCGCGCTCTTAAGACGTAGCGCCAAATATGATGGTGATGATATTTGGCTAAGACTAGGTATTCAAAACGTATTTCGTAGTCGTTTCAAGCGACGTTATTTTTGATCCCTAAATAATTTTTTTGCGACCTGCTTAGTGCTTTTGGCCCGTAGTAAATTTTGAGTACCACTGGCCTAAAGCGATCTCAATACTGATGATGATAAATACAATAAAAATACTTGTATCCGACTATAAAATACCATTTTCGAGTCATAAATTCTTTAAAACAATGCACTAGATTTTACGATGATCAAAACGAACGGCAGTTATATAGTGCTATCAATTTTATGTCTTTTTCCAGTGCGAATAAATGCCAGACTTGAAAATAACTGAAATTAAGCCTAAGAGGGAAAGACATTTTGAAAAGGAAACTAAAAACGCTCAATATATAACATGAACGTAGAAAAAATATAATTATTCTATTTCTAGTTTACAGTTTTTATAATATTTTTAATTTTACTATAATTATTAATTGTGCAAAGACGACAAATCTACTATTTCTCTGATGTTTCTCTGACAAATTTTCAGCCTAGTTCTATTATTAGCTTTTTCGTCAATTGACGTACCTAACTAAATAAAACCATTTTTTGTGCCAATATGTAACAATGGTTATATCAAAATTTTAGTAAAATCATGGGCTTGAAAAGGTAACAGACAGACATGCTTTCCAATTTATAATATAAGTATGGATTAGGTTTGAAGATACATTGAGTCTCAGAATAAAGGAAAGTTTATTTCCCGAAAAAACCCTGGCAATAAATGAATTTATATTAACCAACTTCTAAAAAGTAGGTTCATTGTTCAGCTGTGGAAGTTTTTAAATACTACTCTAAAATATTGCTGTGTCATCACGTCATGATGATGATTGATACAGACAGAGTCATTTAAATTCCTTAGCACATGGAAATATGATGTTAATTTCCAGCGCAAAATTGTGGTGAGCGGATGAAAAATACACCCACATTAGGAATCCCGGTGCTGCAAGATTAAGTCCGTAGAATTATGACGGGATAATATTCTAATGTTGTTGCTGTAACAGAATAAACCAGTGTGAGAGTAAATTAGATTTGTTCTGAAGTGAAACCTTCGAAAAATCAGCTGGTTAGGGTTCCATTTTAGGGTTCTGTAATCAACAAAACTTGGTTGACTACGGTACCCTAAAACGGAACCCTAACCAGATGATTTTTTGTATATTGGTAGGTTAATAGTTATAAAATTTAAGAGTAACATTGTCCTACAAATAGAACAATCCATATTTTAGGACTATCAAATCAAAGTATGAAATCCTTTCTCTCTGTTAGCTACCACTTTCAAGATTTTTCGCAAATAAAAAAGTTGATTGTCTTATCAAACTGAAGCTACTCACAAAAAATTAGCTTGTTAGTACCTAATCAAAAAAAATTGTTCTAGGGCTCCCTGGCTATTTTTAGCTTGTGCACTTTTTAGGTAAATTTCTACTCGCATAAAAAATGTGACCTTGAAAATTCATAGGACAGAAGGTGAGTAGACGACCAGTGTAGGAGGGAAAGTAATAAGCTGAAAGAGTTATTTTTGACTTCCATGTTTCTATGAGAAATGTCCCAACATCATGAATTTGACAATAAACTAGTTAAATCTGTTTTAGTCATGCTACTTTCACAGTCAACTCTATTTAAGGGACAGAGTTGTAACAAAACTAAGTAATAATCTTTAGGGTGTGTAGCTAAATTATTATGACGTAGTTTTGTTACAACTTGGTTTATTCATCGCGCATTACTTAATTAACTGCGTCAAAACGGTTTTCCGAAATAACTGTATAATGTCTTTTTCCTAATTAGACCTGCGGGACTAGCTTGTTTTGAGGTGTTAAGTTTCAAAAATTCTAAAGTTTCTGAATTTTTGCACATGGATAGAGTGATGTCTTATTGTGTTATTTTTTAATTTTGTGTCATTTCTGATAATAGGTTTTTGAGAAAATCAAAATTTAGTAGTCGATTTTTTTAAATTTGTATAAATCTAGCCAGCAAAAACTTAACTTAAAAATAACAATAGCATCATATCAAGATTAGTCTTCGGATTGTAGGTACCTAATTTGAACCATTTTAGCCCATTGGAACCCGAAATATTACCAATTATTTAAAACACTATCTAAAAAAAATTAGAGTTTCTGAAATCACAATAATTGGGCTCAGGTCTATTAAATAAAGCCATAGAATAAATTTGTGTCAGATTCATCCACGATATTTCGAGATTTTAATAATTTTAATTTTTGCAAGCTCCAAACACTACCAAAAAGATATTTTTAATTAAAGGCGTTTACATATTCAACATCCTAAAGAAGTAAGATATATATTTTCATTTTGAGTCCTTTTCACTAATTGCTTTAAAAATTAGATACTAAAATATAAACAGTATGAAAGAACCGGACGAGTGCGAGTGTGAGACAGAACTCTGCGTAGTTCTGTCCTACCGTTTTTAGGGTTCCGTACCCAGAGGGTAAAACTTGACTCTATTACTGGGACTTCGATGTCTGTCTGTCTGTATGTCTGTCTTCAGGCTGTCTGAGATACCTACAGCCTTTAGATAGACATACAGACCCGCTATGGATAAACTTCTGATTTTTTCAAATTGTGTATTATCTATTTCGCAAAAGCAAAATAATAATGTTTTATCCGCGCGCTACGCTGATAGTGATACTGATAGTTTTCACCCACGCACTGCACACCCCGGCCCCCGCACTCGCCCAACGCATTCAAAAATGTCAAAATGTTTCAATTTTGTAATAATTCGTAATCCCCGTCTCGCCCAAACATAGTATACCGCAAAAAAATAGATAAAATTAGGCGCAGTTAGAGTCAAATTGTTGGTACAGCTGTGCCTGTTTGCTAATATTAATTTTTGCTTGCGTATGCGTATATGTAAAAATTTTGATTGTGGCAAACGAATGCGCTTTGAAACAATCAGAATTGGTTTGAAACAAATCTCGCAGGTTAAGTGGCTGAACTATGTGCTATTGAAATAAGCTACTCTTGCTAATTTCTAGCAGCTTTCCCCACGTAAATTTCGTTGAATACCTCAGACCGCCTCACATTTTGTAATAAAAATAGCCTATGTGTTAATGGAATACTTTAATTAGATGTACTGTAGGAATCGAATTATCTCAATGTAATCGGCAGTTTTTGTGTACAAAAGCAATATGAATTTTGAATATAATACTATCTTGAAAAAATTATACGTGGTCGGTGGTACGAGTATGATAGAGTTCGTCCCTAGGGTTGTTACCTACAAATTAAATAATCTTATTACAAATAATATTAAGTATAAGACCTATGTTTTTTCACGATTGCAATATTTTACCATTTAGAATAAAACGTGTTAATTTGATATTTATTACACACCCTAACAGCCAGGAAACGCAAATATTTCATTGACAATTATACTCATACTCATGTGACCCCGGCCCTAGAACCGTACCCATCTTAAGCTTTATCTAACCGTACCCTGGGCCCTGGGGTACTAGCGCACCCCAACAATCTTAACACATTTTTAAAAATATATTTAAGTTTATATTATTAAATCAACTTACATAGACTTTTTAACAATAATCTCAGTTTTTCTGAACAAAATTTAATCGAATTAATTAGGTAATATGAAACAATTTTGACATATTTTGTTCTGGTGAACAGTACAAATGAAAGTTTTGCACGTCTCACATTGCGTACGTGATTTGCGGTCTTTGGACCTCGGGAAGACAAAACACCTTCCAGATTTGAAATTAAAAGAAGCTGTAAGGCGTTGGGCGTTTATTTTTTTCTCCAGTACTTTTTACAAATTTGTAGATACGTCATACGTTGGCAAAGTTCGGTATTGAAATCTGTCTTCTAGGTGCGGTTTTATGTAATCAAAAGCGAGAGTCTTCAGGTAAGTGCGCCTATTCTTGAAAAATTTATTATTAGCATCTGAAGAATGTAGCAGTATCATAGAATTGATCCCCACAATATTTAGTATTCCGTAGAACATACAGAGGCTCCAGCTTTTCTGTTTTTTTCTGCCTCTACCACGTAAAATACCTGAAACGCTGAGGACAGTGACTGGTTATCTATGCATTAGAACAGAACTGCAAAGATACTTCTTCTATTTCTTCGTCTGAATCAGGAGGTGACTCTACTTCTAAAGAGTGAGGACTCTGAGATAAAATTACGTCATCGTGAAAATCTTGGATAACATCATCCAGCTCTTCATCAGATGCCTCACCTAAAAACAGATCTTCACCACCGAACAATTCCCCGTGATACAACCGATAGAGGATGCAGAGTGAAGCTACATCTCGGCGTAATTCGAAGGGATCCAAGCTGTTTGAAACACTGTGGCAGTCAACAATTCGAGCGGCCCTTCGTTGGATACGACCCAGAGGGAGCACTTCAACATCATCATAACCAACTGAGGAGAGACAATATTTGGGACTAGCTGTCCCGGCAAATGTTGTTTTGCCATTTAAAGTATTTCTACTTTATCAGCATACAAAATCTTACCCCCTCTTTTGTCCCCTAAGAGGGGTGGGGGGAAAAATGTTATGTAACACCAGATGTTAAGTTGGAAAAACAGTTAATAATATAAAGTAAGTCCATTAAAGAAAAAGTTTACTTAATTCATGAAGCCCCAAGCGGCCACATCCGGCCGCGATAACAATGAAAAAGCTATTGTGTCTCGTTTTGCCACGACTGATGGGTTAATACAAAATGTGACCCTCTCTTTGGTGGGGGGGGGGGGGGGGGTGATTTTTATACACCAGATGTTGAGTTGGAAGAAGGAAAATATATCTGCGAAAACCGTATGCAAATCAGATCAGTAGTTTTCGTGTTAAAGCAAAAGTCTTATACAAAATCTGACCCCCTCTTTCGTCCCTTTAGATGGGTGGGGGGAAAAATTTTTATACACCAGATGTTAAGTTGGAAAAAGACAAATATATCTGCGAAAACCGCATTCAAATCGGATCAGTAGTTTTCGTGTGATAGTGGAACAAACATACAGACAGACAGACAGACAGACAGACAGACAAAAAAACTGACCACATTTTTGGCTTGTATAGCGATGTAGTGACACCCTCCGCTTATTATTTTTTGAATATCTTTAATGTACAGAATCGTCATTTCTACAGTTTTATTATATGTATTGATGAAATTGGGAAATAATGAATTTTGTTTTCTCTTGTTTCTCTTTTCCTCTTCTGATAAAATACAGCTAGTTACAACAATATCCTCGCCACTATCCTCTATAATGCAAATGCACGTTAACAGGCTATGACGGACTAAAAATAACTAAATTGCCTATGACGAATCCGAATGCAGTGAACGCACCCCATCGGCATTTCGTAAATGACGAAATGCCGATGCGTACGCTCCGATCCAGTGGACGCGCAGCATTTGACCGTAAAACAGGTGACGCAGCGTTAAAGTAAGAAACCGTGTTGGATATGTTTTAGATTGCTTGTTTTCTATGAGAGGCCGGCCCGGCCTCTTATAGAAAACAAGCAATGGAACAGCAAAAAATGGAAAGGGCGTAAGCGACAAAATGGTTTTTGTCGCATAATTTAAAAACCATAAATACTTTTCATATAAGCTATGCACAAATTAAAGTGCATGCTTGAACCAATTTATGTACAAATTTTGGAACCTTAAATCACTCTCCTATGTTGGAAAAATAGGAATCCCTTTTTTTACAGAGGTCTTTTCGATTGATTATTCTGTGCTATAAAAGTTGTCCAATCGTGTTATGCTATGGGCAATTCAAAGACAAAGACATGATGAATACTGACAATGAACTTCAATTTCTTAGCTTTAGTCATTGCTGAGAAAAATCGGCATCGCTACAGCCAAATTATCAAGGCGTCGCCTTAATAGGTAAATTGCGATTTGCGGCTTATGATATATGACGTATTAAAAAAACTACTTATCTTTGTCCAAACGCCTGATGGCAACCCTACTTGCAAAGGTACTTAAACCAATTTGTCCGTTTCATTTTACAAATAAAATAAAATTCAAATCATGGAACAGTGAACACGAAACAGGATTTTATGCGGATTACGTAATAAGTAGTTTTTCTTCAACAACTTAAAATAATACATAAACTTTTTAAAATCTGCTAATAAATCATAATATGGTAGAATTTTTAGTAAGTATTAAAATATTGACTAAGCTTTAAATTTCGAAATTAAGTTGAATATTTGTTAAAATAAGATGCAATTTATTTTTATTTCTTTTCTATGGAATAAATAATAAAATATCGTATTTTCTCTTACACAGGCCCTTCAAGATATGATGTTGTATCTATGTTTAAAAATAAAATAGTTTGTGGCCTATTAACAAGTATAAAAATCAATTTCGCTTTACTTGATCGTCAATTTCTCTTAAAACCGGGGCTGAAAAGGAACTAAATTTTAATTACTTTTTGTAGCTTTTACGGGATGTTGAAAACAAAAATATAAATTTCTTCAAAACCCGTGGATGAAAATGACACAAAACTTTAACAGTAGCAGACATCAACAAACTAAACCATATTATACCGTTTTTAGAAACTCTAATATTTTTTCGACGCAATTAGGCGACGTTTCTAATATTTGCTAATTACTGGGAAACCCGTGGATGAATCTGACACAAAACGTGTCTGTACATCAGTTACTGCCCTAGCAATATCCCAAAACCTAAATTTTAAACTTTAATATTTTTTTCAGCCTCTAGCGACCAAAAATCAAAATCCCTAAATATCTCTGGAGGCTGTCGACCAAAATGACACAAAATCATTTTTTAGGTTTACCTAGTGGTCCCAAAACTATAAGCAAAAAATTAGAAACTTTAGAATTTTTTAAACCAAAAAACCTAGTCCTATCAGTCTATATACCATGAAGATGACAGACGCACGTTTACATTAATAATATTATTAGTTCAATATTACATAGTCTTCTTCACAGACATAGATACCGCATTCAATTTCGCGTGCCATTTCGCGTTCCCAAACGACGAGCAATGCTCATCTTTCGAAAGTTTGTTCTTTAGTGTGCTATCGGAATCGGACGTAAATCGAAATTTAAAAAATGCATAAATGCCTAAAGGTGCCGTATTGAGCTGTAGAAATTCAAATAGAAACGTTGGCCTAAGTAATGGACATTGGACACGTTTCTTATCATCGGTACGTCACAGTAGGTAGGAAAAAAGTGGCACGCTCGTTTTCATACAAATGGAGCGACATGCGGTATCTGTCTTGTCTGTGGTCTTCTTACATAACAAAATGTACAGTGCCAGAATTTCTCCTTGCGCACACCAATCTCAAAATAAGACAGCTGGTCGCTATAAACAGAAGAGGGATCTTTAACGTTAATGTTTACTGTTCTCGGCTGTCATCCTTTGATCTCTAGGTTTATGTAATCGTAAAGTTTGAGTACTTAAGGGCTTAGCCTTCTCCGGATCAGGTCAGTGGTTCTCAAAGTTATCGTTCGCGCTTGAAAGAGGACTTTATTTACAGTTCATAAACATTAATAGGACGTGTTCTGTTTTATTTATTAGAAGACTAGTTGTTATAATAAAGTTTTGGCGTATAAAATTGACCTTATACAGTCAACATAAGGGCCTTCATATCATACGGGAGGCCGATCGATCAGGTTGGACTGATGGCAGACCGACCAGTCCGGATTCGTGCGCACACACGGAAATGCACAAAACGAGTCTAATCAGTTCGAACTACGAATTTAGTTCAGTTCGAATGCCTTAAATATTTATACAAAGCATCAAATTTCGCTTTAAAATCAACTGTGTCTGAAGCTTACTATCCTCAGAGATATTAAAAGTCACACAACTTTGTATTAACGTAATAAAACCCCAAATATTTAAGTATCACTGTTTAAATATCTTGAATATTCCTTAGAAAAGTACTTAGAAGTACAAATTCTTACAAATAATTATTATACTTAACAATAATTTGACGTTTAATTATAAAACTTTTTCAGGGCGAGAAAGGTCGTAAAACTTCAAAAGTACACAAATAACACGCAACAAAAACACCGGCTATTCATTTCACCTTAATGTTTTTATCTGAAACACTATTTCAAATGTAGCAATATAAATGCGAGCCGTTTAATAAATATCGTTTTTCAATGACTGAGCAGCGCTGGTCAGCGATTTGTTAGCAAAAATCGTGCGAAATACAGCGTGTTACAAAAGGCAATTTGTTTTTGAGGGCCATATTATTTTTTCCCCTATGTTTTCGTTTAATTATCGGTTTATATTTCAATCCAGTGACCCAATGAGGCGCTGCATTACTATTGGAATTAGTAATAATGTAAACGGGCACTAAAATGCACTGGAATGCAATTTTGGACCGGATTGGAATAAAGTGAACCGACCATAAGTTTCCACTATCATTCGTACGCCATAATTCGTCAATCGCGCGGGAACCGTACATTTTTCTGGAATAAAAAATATCCTATGTCCTTTCCCGGGACTCAAAGTATCTTCATACTAAATTTCAGCAAAATCGGTTAAGGGGTTTGGGCGTGAAGAGGTAACAGACAGACTCGCATTTATAATATTAGTATGGAAGTATGGACTAGATGTTGACACTTAAACAATTTTTACACTAAGTTTCGTCAATGATTTTTTAATGTAAGGACGTGACAGACAGACAATTAAACACACAATTCCTACATTAGTGTGGAATATGCAACACAGCTTAAGAAAATTGATTTACTTATACGAACTGGGGTAAACCAAAAATTAGGGTGGACTATGGCCTAATCCTTTGAGGAATACCCCTCAATTAAGGCTTAGGGTAATAATGATGATGAATTGAGGTTTATTACTTATTAGTATCCGGGTTAATTGGCTTTAGAACAGAAAACAATTAAGCAAAAATTGTCACTATAGAAACTTTTATCCTTGCCAAATTTGCCTTTTAGTACTTGAAATATTAAAAAAAAATAATGCATGTAAATAAAAATTAATTTTTAATATTGTTAGACACGCTAAAACTTGAGAAGGTCTGAATCGATTTGGCTACTTTGAGCCTTAAAATGTTCGTGGACGTCTAGGGAAGGTTTGTATTAGCAAGAAAATTATACGAAGTTCACCGGGTCATACTTTTTGCCCCGAAGGTGTTGCAGCCCTGATGTCACTGCGACCCTAAGGATCTATTGTGACTGGGTGATACGTGCAGTCGCACGCACACAAACACCGTGCTGAAGTCTGCCGAACTGAAGCGACGTTAGACGACGTGTTAAGCCTATTTTCGTTACGGAATTTCTTGATTTGGTCGTCGCGCTCAAAGCCCACGATAAATGCTCTGCAATAGCTTAAAATTAATCTTATATTATAATACTAGCTGACCCGACAGACGTTGTCCTGTCGTAACGATGATTATTTAATTCGGATTGGTATTATTAAGAAAAAATTGATTAAAATTAGTATTTCTATGCCAAATTTCATCAAAATAGATTAAATAGTTTAGGCGAAAATCATAAAAGTTTATTATACCGGAACCGTACATTTTCTGGGACAAAAAGTATCCCTTGTCCTTTCCCGACACACAAAGTATCTTCATACCAAATTTCATCACAATAGATTGAATAGTTTAGGCGAAAATCATAAAAGTTTATTGTGCGGGAACCGTATATTTTTTTATAAAATGTATCCTATGTCCTTCTCCGGGACTCAAAGTATCTCGATACGCTTCATAAGTAGGTACTGTGTGTTGTATTGGCGGAAACTTATAAATGGATTACAGTAATTAGAATAGTAAATTGTTCCTGTTAAATAGCTGTAAGTTTTCTCAGTAAATAAATAAATACCAAATTTCAGCAAAATCGGTCAAGCATGATGTCGTAACCAAGGGATATTTGGATTCATTTTTAATTTATATAAATTATGCGTGAACACCCTGTATACGACCTCCATAGCTGACTAGCTGTGAATCTACATCATTTGGGTTGCAAAAGGAAAACAAGATATATTCAATTTTTCCCTCAGCTCATGTGGAAATCGTATTAATTACAAGGAACGAGAAAGTATAACGTCAGCTGTGGGTAAAACAATTACTATTTGCTCCTATGAAATAAACCAAGTTTACTTTAATGGTGCTTTTGATGGAAAAGTAATTGATTTTTCTGGGTATCTTGCATACCAATACTTTGTAAGAGTATGTACTTTATACAACAATTTTTGTCACTTCAACTATTACATAATATACATGATACAGTGTACACCATTTTTTACTTTTATACCTTTTTTTCTAAAGTGGAGATAAAAAATCTGAAATTAAGATATTCACTCATGTACTAAATACATATACAAAATACAATCATAAAAAAAGCAAAACAGAAAAGTTAATAACACCCGCTATATCCATTGTAAACAGTCAGCTTTGTCCACATTGTGCCTTTTTTCTGTTCAACAAGGGCATGCCTTATAGCGCTGTCAACAGTGAACGTGTGGCATGCCCGTGACGCGCGTCAAAATCCACCCGCGTTGAAAGAAAAATGTCATAGCGCGCGCTACGATTTCAACGCGCGTTACGCGCATGCCTCACGTTTGCTGTTGACAGCGCTATAAGGCATGCCCTTGATGAACAGAAAAAGGCACAATGTGGACAAAGCTGTTGATTTTTATGTAACTTGGGGTGAGTAGATAACCTTATCTTTAGCTCCGTATTACGTAAAGCATGGTCAATAGGCTACTATTGTAGTAAACAAAGTACCCACTCCATATCAAGTAGCCTCTCCACGCATTCAAGATATTTTAAACAAAAAGTAATGAAAGAAAAAATTACAAGCAATTAATCTTAAGCAGTTCCCGGATTCTACTATACTTTATTGCAAAATGAATGCAGTTTTTCACTCGGTCCAATTGGTAGAATTAGCTTACTAATTTAAGATTTTAGAAAAATGAAATCATTTATTAAAAAAACAAGTAAAGCTAATGAAAATCACTTTTGAAGCAGTTACTTCTTCCGTATTGTTTTTATTAGCGATCTACAATGTAATGCTAATGGACGGTAGATCATTTCCATATATGGAAATGGCGTCCCTAATCAAACACACGCTTAATTAATCTGAGTACCTCCTATTAGTGATTGTGCGGGAATAATGGGACGCCTCAAGCAATATGGCGCATTAGCAGAGATTTGTTGGGCATCAATTACATCTGATGCATCACCGGCGTCATTACTGTCTTCATTATTATCATCACTGTCATTGCCTTCAAAAACATCATTATCATCATCAACTTCATCGTCAATGCCATCACAATCACTGGTGAAATTCAAGGACATCACAATATTATGCTGGTAACAATAAGACCATAAGCATGATGACTATTTTTTTTTCTTATTGGTAATTGAAAGACCTTTAAAAAATAAAAACATCGGTGAAAGAATGACTCTGATAGCTTAAAAGTTTACCAAGGTATGACAATTAATTATTCAAATATCTCATAAAATGGACCTGCCCGAAACGGTCCATACAAAATGCTACTAGATTATGACGTCACCTTGGAGTTGTTTGGAAGATTTTTGTTTGGTAGCTATATTAATTATTAAGTAGTTTAATAACAAAAGTTGCTTTAAATTACTTATGTTGTCGAATGGTATAGGTACAAATATTAAGAAATTTTATTGAAAAAAAATTCGACTTGAATATACAACTTTGAAATCGCATAACAATTACAAAAGCTGTCTGTGGAAACATTTATTTTTTACCACTATTTCTTTATTTTAATAACAAAATTTGCTAATCTTTAACCTTATCATTATCGCTATTATAGTCTGATTAACAAGTGCCATTTTCCTCAAAACCTGATCTAATGCACCGAAAATTATGATTTTGGTCTCATTCGATTCGGAATACATTCTAGAACATTCTATCAAAATTCCAAGAGGGGCTGAAATAAAAATGTAAAAGTTATAAGCATAAAAAGAAGGGTTTAGTTTTTTTTTATATTTCGAAAACTATTTAAGATTATCAAAATTTGAAAATAGATCTTTAAAGAGCAGGAAATTTCCTAAAACAAGTCTTAGATCCTGGAACCTTATCAATAATCCCTATAACTTTAATTGAGCGGCGAAAGTAACGGTAAAAACGCGTAGTTCGGGTTTCGCGTGAATTGCCGTTATCTGCCACGTGAACTAAAAATATATTTTAACTGATTAAATATTAATATAAAGAAATAAAAAAATTTGGGTACTAAGTAGACATATCAATAAACAATAATCCGTCAACAAAAATAAATTATCACAATTTGTTTAATTGTTTGCTGTTGTTCATTTGTTAATAGTCACCATTTTAATGTTAACGTAAAAACGCTGATTATTTCAAAACAAGAAATCTAGAAAATTTTATTATTCTTTTGAGCTAATCTTAAAAGGGCTTAGAAAAATTCAACAATTTTGATTTTTCACATTTTTATGAACAATCAAAGGCATTCATGAAATTTTCATGTAAATAAAGCAATTAGATTTTTTTCATCAATAAAGTTGATTATTTAAATTTTATTAGTTATAAATAAAAAAATATAGGTATATTGTTATCTGGCTTCTAACAATAACAAAACAAAATAGTAACAATAATTCGATACAAAAGTACCGTAATTGCTTTATTTACATGAAAAATTTGGAAAGCCTTTGAATATTAATAAAAAAGTGAAAAATAAAAAAATGAATTTTTTCAACGGAATCTCTTAAAAGGCCTTTTAAGATTAGCTCAAAAGAATAATAAAAAAATCTGGATTTCTTGTATTGAAATAATCAGCGTTTTATGTTATCATTAAAATGGTGACTATTAACAAATTAAGAAAAGCATAATAATTAAACAAATTGTGATAATTTATTTTTCTTAACGGATTATTGTTTACTGATATGTCTACTAAGTACCCAATTTTTTTTTATTCCTTAATATTAATATTTAATCACTTACAATATTTTTTTAGTTCACGTAGTAGATTGCGGCAAATCACGCGAAACCCGAACCACGCGGTTTTACCGTTACTTTCGCCGCTCAATTAAAGCTATAAAGATTATTGGTAAGGTTCCTGGATCTAGGATTTTTTTAGGAAATTTCCTGCTCTTTGAGGATCTGTTTTCAAATTTTGATTATCTCAAATAGTTTTCGAAATATTAAAAAAAACCAAACCCTTCATTTTATGTTTACTTAATGGTTTATAACTTTTACAATTTTTTTCAGCCCCTCTTGGAATTTTGATAGAATGTTCTAGGTGGTATTCCAAATCGAATGAGACCAAAATCATAATTTTCGGTGCATGAGATCAGGTTTTGACGAAAATTACACTTGTTAACCAGAGTATTAGTAAGTAACGGCTGCTCCCTGAGAGATTCAATGAGAACTAGATGAGAACTTTACTGTAACGTATTAAAGATTTTGACGAAAGTTACACACCCTACGTCTTTTTTTTTATTTTTATTTAAATAATGTACTTAAAGTAATCATATTTTAATAATGTAAGTGAGGTCATTATGGGTTATGGTGGCACGTTCACCAGTGGCTACTAATTCTATACATATTATAAAACAAAGTCGCTTTTTTTCCCCTCATGACCCTTTATTCCCTTTAATCTTTAAAACTACGCAGCGGATTTTGATGATTCTTTCAGTGTTAGATAGCCCATTTATCGAGAAAGGCTATAGGCTATATTTTGTCACGCTTAGACTAATAGGAGCGAAGAAATAGAGGAAAATGTGGAAAAAACGGGGAAAATTATTTGAAAGATCTAACTTGAACGCGCTAAAATCTCAGAAAGAAAAATTCTTTCAGTGTTAGATAGCTCATTTATTGAGGAAGGCTTTAGGCTTTATTTTATCACGCTAAGACTATTAGGAGAATGTGGAAAAAATGGGGGAAATTATTTGAAAGGGCTTATCTCGCGAACTACTGGAGCAATTTTAGTGTTATTTAGCGCAGATAATGTGTAAAGAGACCACGTGAAGGATCATAGGCTATCGATTTTAATTATTTTTTCAGTGGCTATATATTTTATACCCGTGCGACGCCGGGGCGGGTCGCTAGTAATAAATAATTTATTGCTTAATAAACATTTTTAAATACCACGGACTTTGAAAAAGCGGTGTGAAAATCAACATTCAACAGGTCTGCAAGTTAAATATTATTTATCATGTTTTGAAAATTGAATATTATACCGTTACCTTACCGTTATCTAAAGAAATATTTATTTTAGAATCGGTTAAAAAATCATGGCTCCTTTTTAACATTATTATTAAAAAAGTTCAGTTTTTTTAATGACTTTGTTGTGTTACTAAAAAAATATTTTCATAAAAAAAAGACAAAGTGATAAAATTTAATCAGTAGCTTCCAACCTATTTATACCGGAATATTTTATATTCCGTTAGTTTTATCTCTGCCCGCGAGCCCCATTACTCACGTTGCCAGCTTCCTGTGGAAATATGAAAATATGCGATAACTAGCATTATAATATGACGTAGGTAATTATACGGCATAAATCGGCATAATCCGATTGGTTCTTTACGCGCGTGAAAGAATAACTGTTAATTCGTATGGTTAATATTAACAATGTGAAAGTGTGTCTACCTGTCTGTTACTTTGACTCCTGGAAAAGGACATAGGATACTTTTATCTCGGATAAAGAATTTTATAATATTAATATAAGATGATGAACAACCGAAATTTGGAGAGCCACTGGTATAGTTCGTTATTGAATGTAACAGATTTTTATAAGCTGTCAAATCCATTTTCGTTGTTCAGTTTTTATTTCCAACTGAATAAACTAAGACAAGTTATTTAATTGTTTTCAATTTTACTAAAATGGAGTCCCAACTTAGTCAAATATTTAGGTTTCATTTTGATCATAGATCGTGTTCAAACTTCTTTCTTCGCGTTTTCAGTCACAACTCACACGACTCATTATAATGTATCCTCACAATTCATAAAAATAATTTTCATTCGAAATCATATTTTAAAACAATACGATATTCTTTAGCTTCGTTTTAAAACTGTGTCAGTATTTCCTCGACTTTTGTATCTTTTTGTTTTGTCTCTTTATAGTAATTTCTAGATATTGCCGCCGGTGCCTTTTTAGTCAACATTTTATTTTATTCTCAGCTCTGTACGATATATTATTATGAAGTATGAGTTTTTAGATAGTGACAAAGATGTTTTTTATATTTAAATTACTTCTTTAGGTACTTTTCTTACTTTCGCATTGAGCTTTTATATTATAAATTATTGTTATTTACCTATCAAGCCCGATAAGAGCACCGGTGATCGCGACAAGAATAGAATAACAATACATTTCCAAGAATCCGCGATCGAAGGATTAATGTAAAAATAAATATTATAGTCGCAAGATTAGAACAGATTTTGAAATAAAAACTTCTTTAGCATTATTAAATTTTTTGAGATGAGTAAATTTTTTTTAATTTTGGGCAAAAATTGGGCAAATGGCCCGCCATACATTCCCACCACTGCAACTTCTATGTCGCCAGGATCAACACTGGTAACTAACCACGAAAATCCTTTGATATGATCTCAGGGATGCCCGAGGGACAAGCTAAATATGTCTTGGGACCCGCAACGAAATTAATCAGAAGAAAGGTAGGAGGAGTAAGAAAAACCAAAAAGACACGTCACCTAAATTCGTAGATGGAATAAAAGTAGGGTTCCGTAGCCAAAGGGTAAAAACGGGACCCTATTACTGAGATCTCGATGTCTGTCCGTCTGTATTTCTTTATTATTTAGATTGTGTGTTTCTGGTGCCGCTACAACAAATACGTAAAACAAAATAATATATAAATGTTTAAGTTGGGCTCCCATACAACAAACGTGAGTTTTTTTGGCCTTTTTTGCTCGTATCCCTCTCAAAAAGCTCCCATACAAAAACACAATTTTTTGCCAACTTTCGCTCAATAACAGTACAGAACCCTTCGTCCGCGAGTCCGACTCGCACTTAGCCTATTATATCCTTATAGCTTATGCCGTACTATATCCTTATAGCTTCAACTCTTCCAACCGTACGGCACTCTCCGAAGGCCTCGTGTAAGTACACGAGCGAACAACTGTACCAAAACAAAATCCTAATTTCCATATAGAATGGCGTAGATATGTTATTTTAGCGTGAGATAACCTCATAACACCCAGCTTAATTCCGAATTGTATTTCATATTATTTCAGCAACGCTTAATGTGTGTGTGCAGTTGGCGACGCGCGACGATTCTAAAAACGCAACGAGCTGGGGCCTAGGACCTTACTCCCAAAGCTAATCTACCTTATCACGTAAAAAAAGCAATCAAAAATCCACTAGCAATAATCGCGCGAGCGATTGCTGGGTGTCATGAATGTCACAAACAAATGTATAGCGATCGATTGCAATCGTATTGTTTTGGCTGATACGTGATACAAAATTGCGATTTTGGAGCAATTATTGCGCAATTATTGCTATCGCATTGCTTTCGCAAGATACGTGATACGGGGGGACGATTTAAATTTGCGAATCTGATTCGATGTGGATTTTGATTCCGCTAAGATCGTAATCCGTCCAACTTTGAACAAACCCAAATCAAAATCGACATTGCAAAGGCCACTGTGTACCATAACTCAACGGAATGCCACCGCGACGTAGCCAGTAGTGACGTTAACATGTCACCTCTACGTCGCCGCAAAGTGGTGTTTTTAAACTTAACTTTATGAAAAACAGCGCTTTGCGGCGACGTAGAGACGCCAGACGTTGCTTGGACGTTGCCATGGTAACGTCACTGGCTGCGTGGCGTCCCGGTGAGTTATGGCACTAAGACTATCATTGTGATTTGTGACACATCTGAAGTATTTGTCAGCACTGTAAAGGTTATCCATAGTATGCTTTGCGCTGCGATGCGATACGATAGTGTATCTTTTTGTCTGCCTGTTTGCCTCTTCGCTCTTAAACTGCTGAAGCGATATTGTTGAAATTTTGGTAAGTAAATAAGTGAGTCCCGGGAAAGGACAAAGGATACTTTATGCTCTAAAAGAAAATAAGCAGATTGCGGACCTACGTAATATAGACAGCTCAAGCGATATGACCAACATTTTCTTGGCAGAACCCGACCAGAAAACGAACAATAATTTTCAGGAGTTCTCACAGACATAGATCAAGATAGATATCGCATGTCGCTCTATTTGTATGAAAACAAGTGTGTCACGTATCGATGATAAGAAACGTGTCCATTATCAAGGCCAACGTTTCTATTTGAATTTCTACAGCTTAATACGGCACTTTTAGGCATTTTTAAAATTCCGATTGAAGTCCGATTCCGATAGCAGACTAAAGAACAGACTTTCGAAAGACGAGCATTGCTCGTCGTTTGGGAACGCCATATGGCACGCGAAGTACATACACATGCGGTATCTATCTTTATCTATGTCTGTGGGAGTTCTGCATATTTTCTTTCACCGCCGCGCTACGTCGCAAGATCCAAGTGTGTACACACATTTAATGCCCGAGCACATTTTGATGAAATCAGATCCGGATTAGTTGAACATCATTATTAGCACCTGCGATTTACACCAATTACCTCATTACTGGATATTAAATTGGCAGCTCGTGCGTCATTTTACCGGATTATTATTATATTCGGATATTTAATAGAATTTAACGTGTGAAATGAAGCAGAATTTGTTGGATTAATTAGGACAAAATGTGACAGAATTTATAATAATTATTATTTGATATGTTTTCCGGTTAAGTGTCCATAAATTATTATTATAAAAATATCGTTTTAATTGTAGTTTTTAATGTAGTAACTAGTACCAAAGTACCATTAGGGCCTCAGATGGCAGACGTTATTTGGTCAGGTTGTATCAAAGTCACCAGCGGCACTCAACCTATTTATATAGCCACAAACATAATATTTTTGTCTTGAAGTCGCGGGCCGCAGTTAATTTTTTTAGGAGTGAAAAAATAAAGTTGTTTAAAATTTGCAATGTATGTACCTATACGTATTACGTAGGTACCTACTTCTAAAGAAAAAAAAATCAATACTGGGCCGCATGTTGAGTAATGAGTATAGAGCAGGGCCATAGGAATATTGTACCGCCATGAATTAGAAACGCTTCTCTCATACGCTTAAATTCAAGCCAAAAATTTAATTTGAATAACCGCGATCCGCGCTGTAAAGCCAGCGAAACAAGTTAAGCCGGTTAAGCCGAGCCCGTAAACCACTGTAAACTGTGTCATGCAGAGTATTTTTACATTTTACTAGTGTCTGACAGAAATCGGCTCTGTTTCGGCTGAAATAAAGACCGGCTTCGGCTCGAAATTACGGTTGAAGCCGTCGAAGTTTAATATTCTAGTACAAAAAGTCAAAAACTTGCTGTAGTTATTGTTGTTAAAACCACTGTAAGCTGTGTCACGCAGAGTATTTTTCCATTTTACTAACTAGAGTCTGACAGAAATCGGCTTGGCTTCAGCAGAAATCATGTTCGACTTCGGCTCAAACGGTTGAAGCCGTCGCTCGTCGAAGTTTTAGTTTCCTAGTCCACAAAAGCCGAAGTTTACTATCAGGCCTATTGTTATGCCTAAAAGGTAGTTATTACTAGGCGTCGCCTACGATTTTGTCCGCGTCAATACAATAATATAATAACAAAGGAAAAAAAATTTTTTTTTTGCATTTTCGACAAATTTTTTGCTCCTGCTAGTCGCAGCTAAGGTTATAAAAGCTAAAAGCTAAAGCCTTGGTCAATAAATGGATTATCACACACATTTTTTTTTAATTCTAACCTGAAGCGCCCTCAAACAAAGAAACTCTTTAGCTTTGTAGCATCAATATAGAATTTTACATTTCTAATATTATCAATAAAATAAAAAAATCTTTCATCAAAATAAAAAATGTGTTGTGTTGTCCATAGTATGATCTATGTACCTAGGTACTTGACTACTAGACATTTAAGACAAATAGATATTTTTCGGCTTCGGCTCGGGCCAAAAATCGTCCCTCTTTCGGCTAGTACATTTTTAAAGCAATTTCATTTAATAGTTGGTTAAAAATTGTCATAACGACGAAGTAGTTAGTAGTTATGTGAATGTTTTACAGTATGTTTGTCATTGGCTTACCAATAACAAAATGTTGAATCGAGAATCGAGATGTAATCTGCTATTACATTTTAATTAATAATAAAAGTTTTGTGCAATATTTATTTACGATTGGCATAAAAAAACAAAGAACTGTATTTAAAGAAAAACTTTATTTTAACAGCTATTTTTGCCTACCTGTTTAAATAAAGTTTTAAGCTACATAATATTATAAATACTTAATACTCATATTATAAAAGCGAAAGTGTGTTTTAATGTCTGTCTGTCACTCTTAGAAGCTTAGGTAATAGGTATACCTCTGAACGAATTTTGATTAATTTATTAAGGACATTTACTTTGAGTCCTTTATCCCGGAAAAATAAACGGTTTCTGACCGATAATAGAAGTTTTGAGCAACATCAAGTTTAATATAAATTATAACTTATATCACCGCTTAATAATATTATAGTTCAAAATATCATAATAGTTCAGACATATCTTTAGCTTTCCAATTAAATTGTGTTAATGAACATCCACAGATGACACATTTTCACTTAAACCTCACTAAGACCAAAGCACAATATTTCTAGCGGGCAATTTAATATTTCAGCTATAAATACAGTCTTCACATCTGTCCAGAACGTCCAGGGAAGAAATATGTGAGCGCTTGTTTAATGAAAAATTATTCTGCAAGTAGCCTAAGGCTTTGGCTTCTATACTATTGTTGTCTTGGAATTTATATAAATTACTTGTAATAAATACTGTGTTGATAAATGTTTCTATTAAGTGTCTCAAGTTTTTGTCTGATACGTTAGAAAAGTGGCTTGGTAGACAGAACATTGTATAACGACGTATAACAACGAGTATATCGTCTGTATGATAAAATTAGCCCAGTACGAGTCGGACTCGCGCACGAAGGGTTCCGTATTGTTATAGAGAAAAAATAGGCCAAAAATAGTGTTTTTTATATGGGAGCCCCCCTTTAATTTTTATTTTATTTTAATTTTATTATTAAAGTGAATATACGATTGAAGAATCTGTGAAAATTTTAACTGCTTACCTGTTGTCATTATTGATATTGAGCAAAAAAGGACAAAAATCACACTATTATTGGACTATGTGAGCCCCCCCCAAAATATATTAATTTTATTTTGTTTTCAGTATTTGTTGTTATAGCGGCAACAGATATATAATTATAATACTAGCGACCCGCCCCGGCGACGCACGGGTATAAAATATATAGCCACTGAAAAAATGATTAAAATTTATAGCCTATGATCCTTCACGTGGTCTACTTCTTATCTGTGCCAAATAACATAAAAATTGCTCCAGTAGTTCGCGAGATACGCCCTTTCAAATAATTTCCCCTGTTTTTCCACATTATCCTATTAGTCTTAGCGTGATAAAATATAGCTTATAGCCTTCCTCAATAAATGGGCTATCTAACACTGAAATAATTATTCAAATCGAACCTGTAGTTCCTGAGATTAGCGCGTTCAAGTTAGCCCTTTCAAATAATTTCCCCCGTTTTTTCCACATTTTCCTCTATTTCTTCGCTCCTATTAGTCTTAGCGTGATAAAATATAGCCTATAGCCTTTCTCGATAAATGGGCAATCTAACACTGAAAGAATAATCAAAATCCGTTGCGTAGTTTTAAAGATCAAAGGGAACAAAGGGACATGAGGGAAAAAAAAGCGACTTTGTTTTATAATAGATACAATCTGTAAAAATTGCAGAAGTCCTAGCTAGCTATAGCGGTTCTTGAGATACAGCCTGGACCTGGAGACAGTGCAGGAGGCAGACGGACAGACAGACGGACAGACAACGAAGTCTTAGTAAAACACGCAAATTTCATAAACTACTTGACCGATTTTCATAGGTAGGTAAATATAGGCACAGATATAGAGTTTACTCTATCGTGGTGTACCACGACTAAGGGCACTCTTTTACGGGAAAATGTACGGTTGCCACGAAATTTCTTTTAGATAAAATAATCCAAAAAAAAATTGAGCCTGGCCGATGCTCAAATCTTGAATTAGTATTTTTTGAAGCTAGTGAAGTCTAAATAATAAATTATGAGCCTACTAAAATTATTTAAATGAAAGATTATTTTAAGAGTTATATTTTATAGCGTCAGGACTTTTTAATGACCATCTCATTTATCTTTTCGAGTAGGGCTTGAAGATAACAATACTGTACCCTTACGTGATTCGTTTTAAGAATAATTATCATCATCATCTTTAGCCAGTTGCCGTACACTGCCTCGGCCTCTCCCAACGAACGGCGCCGATATTTGGCAGCCCTTAGTGTCTAAGCCTCGTCTAAACACACTAGGCCAAAGTTACGCGGCGTAAATTCCGCATGATTACGCCCGCAATGTATTTTAAATTACCGATGATACAGTACTATTCTGTAGCGTTCCGTCCGTATTTTGTATGCGTTTGACATTGTGAACGTAATCATGCGGAATTTACGCCGCGTAACTTCGGCCTAGTGTGTTTAGACACGCCTTATCCAACCGCTGCTGCTGCAGTGCGTCCTACGCTACTTTTGCCTTGTCATGGCGTCCACTCAAGTAGTCATTTCTGTTCTTCTGCTTTTGGAAATATAATTTTTAATAGAGTTACGATAAATTTTGTTAAAGCACACTCGTTTGAGTTTCTAAACAATTGAAAGTTAAACTCCACTTATTATGAGATTCACACTGTACATAGAACCTTAATGCAGACAATCTAGTTATACAATACGTTAAATAAGGACAAAACCTTGTTCAATTTTTAAGAGTACTTACACTTTACAGCCACCGCAGACTTACAATTAATTTCAAGTTGGCCAACTATCGTACAACTAAAATATTGCGTAGTATCACAATTTAATTGGACAACTTTTTGATTGTAGGTAATCGGAAAGGAATCGCGGTACTTATACGATCGGTGTTCAAATATTTAGTTATACAATTTTTTTGGAAAAATATGCGGGCTCTCATAAGTCGCTATAACTATTATACCAATACGTATACTATGCGATTTAGTTGGCCAACTTGTAATTTTAAGTCTGCGGTCGCTCTAAAGACGCTAACTTTGTAAAGATATTCTTTATTTCTGACCTTTAACAACCTACCCACTATGTACTACCTACATTTTGTAAGGCTTTAAAGGGGTTAAAATAAACCCCGATGATATCTATCCCGGTTTTTTTTTAGTGGACAATGTTGTGTGAAATGCAAAATAGCTAATAAATTGTCAAAGACCCGCCGTGGTCAGTTCGAACCATGAATCCGCGAGGGTCCATGTTTTACTTGATTTATCCCTATCGCCCTTTGAATTTTTAATTGGTTTTCCATTATCATGAACCTTCCATTGAAAACATGCGGTGATTGCTTAATAGTTACTAAGCATTATAATTAATAGGTATTTATGGTGCACGCAGAGCCGCGGAAAGAAAGCTCACGCGTTCTCGCAATCCTGCGTGCGAAGTGAGGAAAAGTATAGACGGGTTTTAGTGGGTAGGGCTGCGGTCAATTCACCATCTTTACGGCCGCAGCGAGTCCTACATACCCGGGGGAGTGTCCCCAAACCCTCCGGCATGCGCAAAAGCATTCCCCGTCTCAAAAAAAAAAGGTATTTATGGTGGGTCGATCGTATAAGATTGGACTGACGCGGGCCGAACTGCAGACCGGATGTTAGTTCAGTCAGATTGGCCTGCGATCAGCCCGGCAGATTTGATCGACCTCACTGTATTTAGGCCTCTTATAATGGAGATTGCGTTATAGCACAGAACGCTAATATTATATTCTCATATCAAGAAATTAATTACGACAGATGTTATTTGAAATAACTAATTAATATTAACACCTACTAGTATAAATTGGAATATTATAATTAGTCGTCTGAACGGAAGATTGGCTTGGCTGGATATTTCATCTATTGAGAATAATTTTCATTTAGAATTCCTAATCTGAAGGCTTATTAAAGCCTTGGAATTTAAAGTATTTTAGTGGTAAATTTTAAAATAATTTTCTCCATACTATTAGCGAAGTCTGCTTATCCTTCAGAGGCAAGCATATACAGGGTGACGGGTGTAACAAAACAAAGTGATAATAGTTTGTCCTTAGGGTGTTTATGTGTCTCCTGTATAGAAAGTAGCAAAACCTACGAAAGTAGCAGAACTGAAAGAGTTGGTTTTGACTTCCATGTTTCTATGAGTCTTCTACTTTCACAGTGTACTCTATACAAGGAATACATACATAACCTGAAGCGGTTCTCAAACTTTTTTAGTGGCGGAACTCTTTTAAGAAGTTACATTTTTGACGGACCCCCAAAATAGAAATGAATGTTATGTTTTTGAATTCAAATAGCTTTATCCACACTGGGCCTTTTTTTGTTCATCAAGGGCATGCGTTATAGCGCAGTCAACAGCGAACGTGAGGCATGCCCGTGACGCGCGTTGAAATCGTAGCGCTCGCTATGAGACTTTTCTTTCAACGCGGGTGGATTTTAACGCATTCAATTATTGAATATGCCAAACGAAAGTTGAATAAAAAGAAGATGACGAAAATTGAAGATGAAATGGCATAATGTGGACATAGCTAATGATCCATGCTGGTGTCTGATGAAATTTCTAAAAACATTTTATATATCACTCACGGAGACCCTACAATGCCTTTGCGAAGTATCGGGGGCACACGTCGGAGCACACTTTGAGAAGGGCTGTCCCAAAGCATTACATCACTTTATTTTGTTACACCTGTATAAAGTCAGATGATGACTTATGACATTATTATTTGGTTGATGGTTTATTGTCTTTCTGAATACAAAAAGATTACATCTAAAATCTGAATAGAGTATAAAATATAACGTATGAATTCTCCAAAAACACTGACGTGTACAGACTGCTATATTGTTGAATGGGTATGATTTATGCCACCCTTTCAACCGATTTTGTCAGCAAACATATGACAAAATTGAAACTTACACGTGCGTAGAGTGCGTTGAATAATGAACTACCTTTGTCTGTAAACAATGGTCCTACATACTTCTTATAATGTAAAAAAGAATGTCTGTCTTTCTGATACATTTTCACAACTATACCACTCAACTGATTTTATGAAATTACTGGGGATATTTCTTGGAAGTGTATCAAAATCACTTCATAAAAAATATCAAAATTTGTATAAAAGTACCAAGTCTTGTCACTTTTACGCAGTAACAAATTAAGTTATCGACACTAAATCATACTTTATACAGCCTACAATCATTATTTTATTAAGGAGTTACCGTAATGAATGTATTTTGGTAAAATTACGCGAAATCAGAGCTACTTAAAACTTTCTATTACATTGAAGGCGGTTTCGAGGAACAAATTGAACTGGCTCATGGTAACTTAGAAGTTGTAATTAATTTTATATCTTTGTTTAGAAATTATGATGACAAAGATAAAAGTTTTGCCGTTCGAAAATTCGTTCGCTTTTATTCGATGTCCTTTTTATTATTTGAATGAATGGATAAAGATGTCAGGGTTTTTTAGTTGAAAGTTTTCTTTGGCGACGTTGTGCCCTTTTTTGTAGCGGGTAAAAAATAAAATGACTTTACCCGAAATAACGTTGTGCCTGAGCCCTGTAGTCTGATTAACAAGTGCCATTTTCGTCAAAACCTGATCTCATGCACCGAAAATTATGATTTTGGTCTCATTCGATTCGGAATACCATCTAAAATATTCTATAAAAATTCCAATAGGGGCTGAAAAAAAAGGCAATAGTTAAAAACAATTAAGTAAACATAAAAAGAAGGGTTTGGATTTTTTTTAATATTTCGAAAACTATTTGAGATAATCAAAATTTGAAAATAGGAAAAACTTAAAGAACAGGAAATTTCCTAAAAAAATCCTAGATCCTGAAACCTTACCACTAATCCTTATAGCTTTAAATGAGCGGCGAAAGTAACGGTAAAACCGCGTAGTTCGGGTTTCGCGTGAATTGCCGCAATCTGCCACGCGAACTAAAATATATATTTTAACTGATTAAATATTAATAAAAAGAAATAAAAAATATTGGGTACTAAGTAGACATATCAATAAACAATAATCCGTCAACAAAAATAAATTATCACAATTTGTATAAATGTTTTGCTTTTGTTCATTTGTTAATAGTCACCATGAAATTTAGTTTGTTATTATTTTAAGCAATATTCCGCGAAATAAACTTCCACCTTTAAGTAAATGAGTGAGTGTACGCATAGGCATGCGTACAGCACCTCCCTCCTCCCACACTGCCTATGCGTACACTCGCATGCAAGAACTTGCAAACACCACCACCACACAAGCAATAATGTTGGCAAATCCGTGCAAGGCCCCTCACCACCATGCAGGTTGAAAACCTCGACGCGCGTTTCGCTCCAACACCGGAGCATCCTCAGGATGTGGACTCTACGAACAACGTCCGTCAAATGCCGCCACCGGCCAAAACACCGCCTTTTATACCCTATCGAGCCCCGCTACTACCCCCACTACCCTCACCAGTACCCCCGAACATATTAATAAGCGGTGACGTAGTCAAGCAAGTTTGGTCATTCAACAATGCAAATCTGTTATTTTTCTTTTCTTTTATGATCTCTAATTGTTCCAACACGCTCAGCCGAAAGCCTTTATCGCATTTATGTAAAACTTTATAGGAATGGCCATCGGGCACGGTATGATTACTATCTAAAAGATGTTTAGCAAAATGTGACTTATCAGGATGACCATTCCTATAAGCCGCGATATGTTCTTTATACCGAGTCTCAAAGCTGCGTCCAGATTGACCCACATATACACTATCGCATTCAGGACAATCGATCTTATAGACACCGGACTGATATTTTTCATCAATCCGGTCTTTGTTATGACATAAATGATGTTTTAAAGTATTATTTGTCCTGAATGCGACATGCATATCGTTGTTTTTCATTATTTTGGATAAGCGTGCAGATACCTCTCCCATGTAGGTCAAACTGGACTTATATCTAACTACCTCCTTATCAATAGGACCTGCGTACAAAAACTTAACCAGTTCTTTCTTGTTTTTATTTTTCAAAATATTATTAATAATTTTTGGACTATATCCGTTGGATATCGCAATTTGGAAAATGATATTAAGCTCATTTTGATAACTATCTTTACTAAGAGGGATCGATAATAATCTATGAATGTAACTATGAAAGGCCGCGAGTTTGTGTTGCCAAGGATGACATGACGATGCATGAATAGTAGTATTAGTATATGTCGGCTTGCGAAAGATTCCAAAACTGTGTTTATTATTAACTCTAGTAATAGATAAATCGAGAAAATTTAGGGTGTTATTATCTTCACATTCTAATTTGAATTTAATTTAAATATGTTTTTTATTTAGTTCTTTAACAAATACGTCCAGTTGTCTCTGTGTACCCGTCCAACAAAGAAAACAATCATCAACGTATCTAAAGTAATATAAAATACTTTTATTAACGACGATATTTCTTTGTTCAAAATCGTCCATAAATATTTCGGCCATCAAAGGACTTAAAGGTGAACCCATAGCTAGACCGTCGTCTTGAACAAAGAATTCGCCGTTAAATCGAAAGTAGTTTTGTTCCATGCAGGTTTTAGTAAGAGTAAGCAATTCATTACTTTCACCAGGAGGTAAACGTTTTTCTAATGCATTCCTTAAAATACCCAATGTTTCCTTACGTGGAACATTAGTGAATAAACTATCGACATCAAGTGAAACTAATTTGCAACGAGGCGGCAAAGTCACATCTTTAATTTTGTTGACTAATTGTAGACTATTTTTTATGGCATAAGGTGGCCGAAATGAGAGCTTTTCTTTTATTATGAAATTAAGTGACTTTGCCAGCTCGTATGCTGGTGCACCTATGTATGAGACAACTGGACGCATGGGAATATCAGTTTTGTGAATCTTTGGCAAGCCGTACTGTGATGGTGCGCGAGGATTCATTGGGATGAGTTCTTTCTTTGATGATTCAGTTTGAAAGAAATATTGATTATTATTAATTGCTAATTTAAGCTTAGCTAAAAACTTGTTTGTTGGGTCAGAAGGAACCCTTAGAAATTGTTCACCCTGAATCACGTCATTAACTCTGTCCAAATAATCGTCGCGCTCCATCACTACTACTGTGTTACCCTTATCCGCTTTCGATATTACGAAGTTATTATTATCTATTGTTTGTTTTAATGACCTCAAAGCCACTCTTTCGGGGTTAAAAGAGGAACCGGAAGGAGTACCTTTGATTTCGTTGGCTAGTAGGCCCTTAACCATGTTATCTTTCTTATTAACTACGGCAGTTATTTCCGAATCCACCGCAAGCATTTCCAAAGCATTCTGATTAATATTAGGATATTTAAGACCCTTTTCCAAAAGTGTCATCTCATCCTTGGCAAATTGTACGCTGGTTGAGTTTTTGACGCGAGGGTGGAAGGAAAAAGGTTCAGACCTGGATTCTGTATGTGATTGGACAATCCTGTTTTTATTTACCAAGGTCTGAAGCTTTTTCTTTTGACTTAAATATTTAGCGTGCACTTCGATTGCTGCGAAATGGCGTGCCTTTTCATCTAAGCGATCGAATTCGATATTATGTAATTTAAAAGAGAGCTCGGTATAAAGAACTTTGAGATGTAATTTTAAATTATCCCTAACGGTAAACCAATGACGTGTCTCTTCGTTAAGCCAGATAGTCTCGGCTTTTTTGATAGCAATATTGGAGGCTCGGCTGTGCGTGTTGGTTCTTACATTAATATAACTAGGAACGACATTTAGACGTTTGCATTGTTGATTGAACCAAACATTTTGGGCGGCTATACGATGTAATTTTGTTAACTTAATATAGAGTCGTGCCTGATCGGTCATGCTCACCGATTTTAAATAGTTAATGGAATCAGGCGTTACTTTGCGGAAATCCATAGCTTGAAATTTAGTTTGTTATTATTTTAAGCAATATTCCGCGAAATAAACTTCCACCTTTAAGTAAATGAGTGAGTGTACGCATAGGCATGCGTACAGCACCTCCCTCCTCCCACACTGCCCATGCGTACACTCGCATGCAAGAACTTGCAAACACCACCGGCGAATTCTTTGTTCAAGACGACGGTCTAGCTATGGATTCACCTTTAAGTCCTTTGATGGCCGAAATATTTATGGACGATTTTGAACAAAGAAATATCGTCGTTAATAAAAGTATTTTATATTAATTTAGATACGTAGATGATTGTTTTCTTTGTTGGACGGGTACACAGAGACAACTGGACGTATTTGTTAAAGAACTAAATAAAAAACACATTTAAATTAAATTCAAATTAGAATGTGAAGATAATAACACCCTAAATTTTCTCGATTTATCTATTACTAGAGTTAATAATAAACACAGTTTTGGAATCTTTCGCAAGCCGACATATACTAATACTACTATTCATGCATCGTCATGTCATCCTTGGCAACACAAACTCGCGGCCTTTCATAGTTACATTTATAGATTATTATTGATCCCTCTTAGTAAAGATAATTATCAAAATGAGCTTAATATCATTTTCCAAATTGCGATATCCAACGGATATAGTCCAAAAATTATTAATAATATTTTGAAAAATAAAAACAAGAAAGAACTGGTTAAGTTTTTGTACGCAGGTCCTATTGATAAGGAGGTAGTTAGATATAAGTCCAGTTTGACATACATGGGAGAGGTATCTGCACGCTTATCCAAAATAATGAAAAACAACGATATGCATGTCGCATTCAGGACAAATAATACTTTAAAACATCATTTATGTCATAACAAAGACCGGATTGATGAAAAATATCAGTCCGGTGTCTATAAGATCGATTGTCCTGAATGCGATAGTGTATATGTGGGTCAAACTGGACGCAGCTTTGAGACTCGGTATAAAGAACATATCGCGGCTTATAGGAATGGTCATCCTGATAAGTCACATTTTGCTAAACATCTTTTAGATAGTAATCATACCGTGCCCGATGGCCATTCCTATAAAGTTTTACATAAATGCGATAAAGGCTTTCGGCTGAGCGTGTTGGAACAATTAGAGATCATAAAAGAAAAGAAAAATAACAGATTTGCATTGTTGAATGACCAAACTTGCTTGACTACGTCACCGCTTATTAATATGTTCGGGGGTACTGGTGAGGGTAGTGGGGGTAGTAGCGGGGCTCGATAGGGTATAAAAGGCGGTGTTTTGGCCGGTGGCGGCATTTGACGGACGTTATTCGTAGAGTCCACATCCTGAGGATGCTCCGGTGTTGGAGCGAAACGCGCGTCGAGGTTTTCAACCTGCATGGTGGTGAGGGGCCTTGCACGGATTTGCCAACATTATTGCTTGTGTGGTGGTGGTGTTTGCAAGTTCTTGCATGCGAGTGTACGCATAGGCAGTGTGGGAGGAGGGAGGTGCTGTACGCATGCCTATGCGTACACTCACTCATTTACTTAAAGGTGGAAGTTTATTTCGCGGAATATTGCTTAAAATAATAACAAACTAAATTTCAAGCTATGGATTTCCGCAAAGTAACGCCTGATTAATAAAAACGCTGATTATTTCTAAACAAGAAATCTAGAAATTTTTATTATTCTTTTGAGATAATCTTAAAAGGGCTTAGAAGAGATATCCGGTAGAAAAATTCAATAATTTTGATTCTTCACTTTTTTATGAACAATCAAAGGCATTCATGAAATTTTCATGTAAATAATGCAATTAGGGTTTTTTCATCAATAAAAATGATTATTTAAATTTTATTAGTTATAAATATAAAAATATATATTGTTATCTGGCTTCTAACAACAACAAAACAAAATCATAACAATAATTGGATATAAAAGTACCGTAATTGCTTTATTTACATGAATAATTTTGGAATGCTTTTGAATGTTTATAAAAAAGTGAAGAATCAAAATTATTGAATTTTTCCACCGGATATCTCTTCTAAGCCCTTTTAAAATTAGCTCAAAAGAATAATAAAAATTTCTAGATTTCTTGTTTAGAAATAATCAGCGTTTTTATGTTAACATTAAAATGGTGACTATTAACAAATTAAGAAAAGCATAATAATTAAACAAATTGTCATAATTTATTTTTGTTAACGGATTATTGTTTACTAGCTGTTGCCCGCGACTTCGTCCACGTGGACTTCAGTTTATAGCGCGCGGTGTCAACAAAATTGTTGTCAAATTTAAAAGCTTTTTAAAATCCTGGTACCTTAAATCAAAATACCGAAAAACAGCTGTGCAGTGTGCACATAATACTTATTTAATTTATTAAATTTTATTTATGCCAAATTTTAAAGCTTATTTAGCTTTAAAGCCTTTACACAACTTTACCCATAAACTATTTATCATTGATGGGTTTAAGGTTACGTCACCGGTCACTGCATAGATAAAGTATTAAGTACTGAGTAGTGAATTATTTAAAACGTGTATACTGTATAACAATCGAAAGAATAAAGAAATCTTACTTAAGATCGTACCACCTCTTATAGAAAGACGTCTGAGCAAGCGATAGCGCGATGTAGGTGACTCTTAGCGCCATCTGTTATGAATTTTTGGAACTAACTTTATTTGAAAAAATTTACGTACAAACACCCCTTACAACCAATTTTTCCAGCTAAAAAGTAGCCTATGTCCTTTCTCAGGCTTTAGACTATCTGTGTACAAAATTTAATTACAATCGGTTCAGAAATTTGGGCGTGAAAGCGAGACAGACAGACAGAGATACTTTCGCATTTATAATATTAGTATAGATTGATATGTCTACTTAGTACCCAATTTTTTTTATTCCTTAATATTAATATTTAATCACTTAAAATATTTTTTTAGTTCACGTAGCAGATTGCGGCAAATCACGAGAAACCCGAACCACGCGGTTTTACCGTTACTTTCGCCACTCAATTAAAGCTATAAGGATTATTGGTAAGGTTCCAGGATCTAGGATTTTTTTAGGAAATTTCCTGTTCTTTAAGGATCTATTTTCAAATTTTGATTATCTCAAATAGTTGTTGAAATATTAAAAAAAAAACCAAACCCTTATTTTTATGTTTACTTAATTGTTTATAACTTTTGCATTTTTTTTCAGCCCGTCTTGGAATTTTGTTACAATGTTCTAGATGGTATTCTGAATCGAATGAGACCAAAGTCATAATTTTCGGTGCATGAGATCAGGTTTTGACAAAAATGGCACTTGTTTACCAGAGTACTGACCAAAAAACGCACGATGACATAATATCAAAGATTTGTCATTACAACGTCAGAAATGACTTTTCTCCGTTCGGTTCTTCTTTGATGCTGTCAAGCATGTCTCCACAACATAACATTATGCTAAGTACTCACATACGGTTTTGCTCGATAGTTTTACTCCAAATCGAGCAATAACCATCGTGTGGACCGCAAAACTGGCAGCTCGAAGGCTCGCTTCGAGCCGGCTCGATGGAATTAAATATGTCAAATATGTCATTTCCTTCGATTCGGAGTAAAACTATCGAGCAAAACCGTATGTGAGTACTTAGCATTATAAGTATAACAAAACAACGTTTGTCGGCTCATCTATCCATACTAATATTAATATGATTGCGAAAGTGTCTATCTATCTGTTTGTTACCTCTTCACGCCCAAACTGCAGAACCGATTTAGCTGAAATTTGGTATGGAGATACTTTGAATTCCATGAAAGAGCATAGGATACGTTTATATACCCGAAAATATGTACGGTTCTCGCACGATAAACGAGTTTTGGCGCAACGGAGTTGCGGACGTCATCTAGTAAATAAAAAATATCATATTAACTATACGAGAGTGTCTTGTTTATAGTGTGGGAACACAGGGAATAATGTGTGGAGCAGGCCGGAGCCCACGTGATACATTTCAGCTGTCGTATTGTATAATATACTGACGCGCTCAGAAAACTTCGATAGCGCGATGCAGGAATGCAATGCGAATTGTGCCACAATAGTATAACACACATGTTTCAAGATTTTTTGACCTTCTATTTCTGGCGTTGATATTGACGCTTCAAAGACCTTCCAATCATCAATCAAATTGAGCAGAAACAGGTAGTGTTTTCGCAGAAAAAGGGATTGTCTTAATGGATAAGAAAGAATCAATACAACTAACATTGACACATTCCGTGTTGGAAATTGAATGAGAGCTTTCCGTGAACAGGGAATATTGTTAAAGAATTTGTAGCTTTATCTTTATTCTAGTTTTTATTTCGTTTTAGTTAGTATGTGACTAAAACGAAATTAGTGTAATATGATGTACATGTTTTGCCGCTGACCGGGACTCATAGTTTCTTTTTACCATACCAATATCACTTCAGTGGTTTAAGCGTGTAGACGAGGTGACAAAGATTATAGATAATTATTAGAAGATTAACCTGCCTGTTTTGTAAGCCTGTTTCACCACTTTCTGATAAAGTGCCGAATAGACTATTCAGTATTCACAGTTTTTTTGACAGATTCTCCATACTTCATATTCTGTCAAATTAAGTGGTGGATAGACTATTCGGCACTTATCAGGAAGTGATGAAACAGGCCCTTAATATTATTATGGATATGTTAAATGTCTCACTTGTTCCTGATTAATTTAAAAGCGAGGCATAACAGACAAAACAGCATCTACCGAACGTATAGGATATCGAACGTTTATCAAAGAGATATCGACTGAAACACTCCATAACAAATGGCGCGTAGGGATACTAATATTCCTTATATAGGATTAATATTATCTTTCCTCGCTTGACGGAGACAGTTACTAGTTACGATCTCATAAACTTTTAAGAAGGAGGTCAGATTTTATCTCATGTTTTTCTATGAGACTCTTTTTCGCAAAGATTATAATACTTAGTCGTAAGATAATATACCTAAATAAAAAGCTTAAGAACATATCGCTTAGGTACGCCAGCATAATAAAAAACATGACAAGTGACGGCAGAAAAGAAAACTTGTAGTTCAAGGAGATATTACTTCTTCTCACACGAGAAGGGAGAGTAGAGCGCCGTGGCATAGGAGAGGAAGAAATGCCTCCTTATGTTTCAGTTCTCTGTTTTGCTGGTTTTTGCGTTATCATTTTATTTACATCTACTGAGATAGGTGCAAACTACTCAGGAGTATATGCTCTTGAGTACTTCGCATGCATTTGGACACTTCAAGATATCTCCTGCTCGCCTGGCCTGGCTTAAACGATGCAACGTCACTGAAAAAGATGCAAAAGGGAGAGGAATGTAACCAAATATGGAATACCATTTTGTTTTTGGGTTATAGAAAAAAATTAAACGATGCCACGTCACTGAAAAAGATGCAAAAGGTATATATCATACTGATTGCTAATACTCATACCATTTCTCTGATATCGATAGGGCAATAACATCTAATGATTTCCAATAAGATTTATTACACCACAGAAATAAAACTTCCTCCCCAACTAAATGATACCTAATAAAGGCTTGTCAATAACAAAGCCGGCAATATCACAAAGGCCTGAAACGCGGGTCATATAACACTTTATTAGATACAACATAATATTTTTGACGAAAAACGTCAAGAGTTTTGAGGGGGTATTTTCCAAAAGTATTTTCCTAGAATATCCTACTGGCATATTTAGCTTGGATTTTTGTCACTTATAGGGACCATGTTTATGTATGTGTGAATGTGCGAGTGTCAGCAGTCTTATGTCTGGAAGGCGATGTATGTTAGTGTTAGGTCAATTTTATTTTAGAAATGTATGTTTTAATATGAAAATTAAAAACAATATTTTAGTAGTCATTTAGTTTATATATGATTCTGTTTTGATTTAATCTTTAACTTGAATTAACTAACAGGATGTAATGTAAAGTAAATGATTATAAATTAAAATAAGACGGCTAAAATCAAGAAATGTCATTACAAAACGATGAATAATTATGTTGTTTTTGGATTTTTGTAAAACTGTTGATTAAAAGGAAATAAAGCTTTATTTCATTTCTATAAATTGTATTGAAGGGTATGTAAAACTTAGGAAGTTATTTTATTAAAATTTCATATTTATTTAATATTTATTGAGAGTATGTTAGGATTTTTCTAGTGTTAAAATAAAATAATGTATTAAATAAAAAAAAGGAAGTTGCATTTGACTTCCCTTGTAGAGTTCGAGGTTGATAGCAGTTGGCGGGGGTTGGCGGGAATACCTGGGTATAAAATAGAGGGTTTCAGCCCTATTTGGTCGATTCAGGTATCAACGTTGACCTCGGCAGGTTATACTGGTAAGTCACTTTTAGAATTTCTTATACTTATTAATTATTTACTGTTTTGATGTAACGTGCTCACATTGTGTTAGACCTAATGTTAATTACTGTTAGTTGGAGGTGAATTTAATAATTATTATTAATAGATGTCTGATAAATAAAATATTATAATTGTGATCTAGAATTTTATTACATTAGAAACAACGGGCAGTCACTGTGTGAGGCCTTGTCAGTATGTACGAGTGTTAGTTTCGGGATAATAAAAGGCCAAGTGTAATATACAATATTACTTGTTTAACTGTTGCAACCCGGGGACTTAGTAATGAGTGACTACAGAAAATCTTACTCACTTATTAAAATTTTGAAGGTTATAATTATGCTTAAACAATATAACCTGAATTTTTTATCGAAACAGCCTTTCAAATATCAGGTAGACCCGTATTACAAGTAATAATAGTAGGGAATAAAAGTGGCTATAAAGATTTATTAGCTTTTAAAAAAAAACTTAAATTTTTGTTAATATGTTACGTATAAGCTAGCAAAACAATATCGTATGAAAGTAGCCAGGATAATGAAAAATACTCAGTCCACTTCACTTAGAAGCGCTCGTAAACCGCACAACTTTGAACATTTTCTCAGTAATAATTTCTCAAAGTGCCAGTATATCTATGAGATCATTATTAACTCGAGTGCATAAGAAACTTAGAAAAACTTTTCACTTAGTTCACGACTTGAGGAATAAATATGCAAACGAAGGAACAGTTCGCCTCAGTCCACAAATTAAAAAGCTATTAGGGGCGTTCCTTTGAAATTGTTTCTTTTTTTAACGAAACTATCACAGCTGTCGCTAGCAATTATATTTTTCAATGGTCACATTTATTACGTTAAACGACTTTGTAGGAGCGGGATCTGCGTCTGTTTCGTAATACTTTCCTTTTTACTTCTGTTATAAGTTTTTTAACCCTTTAGTTATGAAATCCAAATTGACGATCGTATAATAAAAATCGGCCAAGTGCGAGTTGGACTCGCGCAAGGAGGTTCCGTACCATTACAGAAGAAAAATAGGCCAAAAATTGGGTTTTTGTATGGGATATTTAAATTTACATTTTAATTTTATTTAAATATTATTATTAATTATTAAAGAAGACATAATATAGCTATGGCCTTTATAAAAATTTCAAGTGCTTAGCTGTTGCCATTATTGATTACGAGCAAAAAAGGACAAAAAAATAATGTTTGTTGTATGGGAGCACCCCTTAAATATCCATTTTATTTTGTTTTTACTATTTGTTGTTATAGCGGCAACAGAATTACGCAATCTGTGAAAATTTCAAAAGTCTAGCTATAGCGTTTATTGAGTTACAGCCTGGAGACAGACAGACTGACAGACGGACATACATCGAAGTCTCAGTAATAGGGTCCCGTTTTTACCCTTTGGGGACGGAACCCTAAAAGATGGGTTGAGTGCCCATACATTTTACAGAGTTTAGAGTACAACAAAATATATTTTTGGTATTTCTACTACGAGTAATAATTTATCTTATATATAATAATCGGCCAAGTGCGAGTCGGACTCGCGCACGAAGGGTTCCATACCATTATAGAGCAAAAATAGGCCAAAATTTGTATTTTTTGTATGGGAGCCCCCCTTAAATTTTTATTTTATATAAATATTATTACTAATTATTAAAGAACACATATAATTAAGGCCTTTGTGAAAATTTCAAGTACCTACCTGTTGTCATCACTGATACCGAGCAAAAAATGTTTGAAAAATCACGTTTGTTGTATGGGAGCCCCCCTTAAATATTTAATTTATTTTGTTTTTAGTATTTGTTGTTATAGCGGCAACAGAAATACATAATCTGTGAAAATTTCAACTCTCTAGCTATATATAGTTCTTGAGTTACAGCCTGGAGACAGACGGACAGACAGACGGACAGACGGACAGACGGACAGACGGACAGACGGACAGAAGGACAGACGGACAGACGGACAGACGGACAGACATCGAAGTCTCAGTAATAGGGTCCCGTTTTTACCCTTTGGGTACGGAACCCTAAAAATGGATTTTCAAATGTGTTAGTCGCGCTAAAACTCGAAAACGGCTGAACCGATTGGGCTGATTTTAGTCTTAAAATATTCGTAGAAGTCCAGGGAAGGTTTTAAAGTGACACGAAGTTCACCGGGACAGCTAGTTATAAATGAAAATGAATTCTTAATTTTGTTAGTCTCGCTAAAACTCAAGGACGCCTACACCCGTTTGGCTGATTTTAGTCTTGAAACATTCATGGAGGTCCAGGGAAGGTTTGTACGATGAAAAAATATGTTAGGATAGTGATACGAAGTTCACGGTCATCTAGTATTGTGTTAAAAACTGTACTCCTTTTTCATAAACGAAATAAAAGGTATAACATAGGAAAGTAAAAGCTAGCGTTATTTATTCTGTGTTTTATGAACGGTGAAATATGAGATGCGTATCGGAATGTTTCATATCAATCGTATAGCAAATGTTGCTGAAAAACCGTTTAGAAAATTTATCGTATGTAAATCAAGTGACATACAAACATAAACGTATTTGTATGGATTTGTACGGTCGGTGCATACAAATAGAATAAAACATCAAACGTACAACTGGACAAAGCGAATTTTATTTCGCTATATTTTATTATTCCGTGATAGTTTCGTTATTAAATTGTTTGAAACTATTTTTGTAAATGGTTGTCGATTATGGGAAGTATTCGATCGAAATACGATAGCAGAAAACAGATATTTTTTTCGCGTAACTTTCTGCCGCGCACTGTAAAACTCTAGAACGAACTATCACCAGCAGTATTTCCGGACCTATACGAACTGCAAACCTTCAAGAAGAGAGCGTATATATATCTTATAAGGCCGGCAACGCACCTGCAGCTCTTCTGATGTTGCGAGTGTCCATGGGCGGAGGTAGTTGCTTTCCATCAGGTGACCCGTTTGCTCGTTCGCCCCCTTATTTCATAAAAAAAAACCAATTATATGTTTCTATAAATCGAAACGTGGTATTGCTAACGAAACAATAGGGTATGTTCCGAAATATTATAACCTAGTAAGTATACTGGCAAATGACATCTTAACTTGAAAGAATAAGCATATGCCCAAAACCTCTAAAAATATTAAGAACTAGACGTTCCGCGCGGCTTCCCCTGCGTAAATTAGATATTTCAGAGACAAATTAGTCCACAAAAAACAGCCTATGATCCTTCACGTGGTCTACTTCTTATCTGTGCCAAATAACAGAAAAGTTGCTCCTTCGTTCGTGTCTTCGTGAGATACGCCCTTTCAAATAATTTCCCCCGTTTTTCAACATTTTCCTCTATTTCTTCGCTCTTATTAGTCTAATGCCCGTTTTCACCAACTACACCTAAATTTAGGTGTCCCTTAAGCCAATATTCCAAGTTTTGTTCTTGATTAATTGACAACCCCGTAACTCTTAGGTGACGTATATCACTGCATAGTATAAAACAAAGTTGCTTTTTCTGTCCTCATGTCCCTTTGTTCCCTTTAATTGCGGTTTTCTTTAATATATAGAGTGATTAAAGAAGAAGGTTTGTGATAAATATTTATCTTATATCTTTAAACGAGCAATTCTTGTATATACAGGGTGTCAAAAGACCGCTTCCGATAACTTCGTGGGGTTATTATAGGGCATGAGATATATCCATTGGTGCAAGTAATTTTCTATAAATCGCCAGTTTTTAAAATAGTCAAAATTTTCAACACGCAATGTATAATGCTGATGTAAATGCGCGATAATATTTCGCGCCAGTGGAGCCCCGCCGGCCCCGGGCTGCGCCAGCCCCCCCGCGCCGCCCGCGCCAAGTCCCGCGCGCGCGGCCCTGCGCTAGACAAAACAGCTGATCGTGGTGTGCCCTAGGCCCTAGCCCGTAGGTAGTGAATAAACCACCAATATTGTAATGATTATTAAATTACAATTGTTTTCACGATTTAATAAAATGTTAGAATTTATTAATTACCGTTTCTTAGGTTTATTACTCAAAAATACTCAGTTTTTACTTCCGGCCAAAAAGGAAAAGTAATCATAATTCACATCCGAATCAGGTTGTAAAAATACAATACACAGTTACTATGGAAAAAAATACTTGATAACATGTTCACTGACCTGTGATCAGCTGTCTGCTTTTATGAAATGCAGTTCGAGCTGTGCTCCATCTAACTCAATGTAGATTGCAGAGTTTTTCAACACGAAACAAAAGTAAACAGGAGACATTCCAATTCTTATAAAAACACTTTTTACTGCACTGTTTAAACCGCACTATCGTCTATCGACGACGATGTTCACCCTCGTTCCATAAAGGTTTACGAGTATTAAAAGTTCATTCACATTTCATCGCACATTCTTCGGACGTATCACGTGAAAAAATAGTTAAGAATGTCACAAAACAAGCAATAAGACCAGAACATCAGTAAAATTACAAAACTTAAACAAAAACTTCACAGTATACCAGCGCGGCGCGTGTTTACAGCAGACTAAATAAAATTAAAGAAAAAACTTTGTTAAATAATAGGGATGTATCCCTCTGCATATTTTGAGTTATCGATAATTTTTTATCGATAAATCGTTATTAATTGTTTTACATACGAGTAAGTATTGATTACAGTCAAACTAAAAAAATAAATACCTACTCAATGTTAAGAATAGCGACAATAATAATTAAAAGTTATTTAAAATTAAATAGGTATTATTAAAGTATTTTCATTGCATGCGTAAACGCGTATACGCGCATACGTATAACGCATAACGCGTACCATAGTATAACAATCACTTTATCACGGTAATGTAGGTATCGAAATTATCGAATGCAACTTGACTATGTATCCCGATAAAATTTTCTGAATTTATAACCTCTTAATAGAGTTCATTTTAAAAATGAGATTACATCTACTAAATAATAGTTATAATTTTTATTATTTAATGGTAATTTAAATATCGACTGAAATAAATAGTTTTGAATTTTAAATAGGGTACAACACTTAGATTGTCCTTGAAATGGATTAGCGACACGTGCGTTGTGCTAGGCAGAGCGGCGGCGCTTTGTCGGGTCCGCATACCGAAAGTCGATACATGTTTTTAAAGACGATTTTCGCATAATTAGACTTTAGTTCCAATTTGCATCTTGCGGTTGAAGGTTGTCCGTTGAGTTATGTTTAATTAATAAGCGTATTACGATCTTTTTAAAACGTATTATTGTGATAACTAAATGTGTAAAATGTAAATTAATTAACTATTATTTCTTATTTGTTTGCGTTAAAAAATAAGACGTGTCGTGTAAGATATCGTGTAAAAAGAGATGTGTTGTGATTGGTGGTGTTATTGATTGGTGATATGGACTATTTTCAAAATGCATAGAGAGCACATTCAAAAATCAGAATTCAACATTTTTCACGTAAGTAATTAATTGCTAGTTTTTTCATACTGTATCGTCTGTAGTAGATAAAAAGCGATAATTGCAGATCTAGGTACTGTCCATCCACAATCATCGTTCTGCATAACACGGAAAATGTGTTATTATTTTTTTGTTTAAACTTTGTGTTGTGTTAAGCTCCGTTTAGACCAAACGAGCGAATGCTCATTCTAGGAAAGCTCTTTTGATGTAAACTAACAACGAGCATTCTTTCGTTGTTCTAGTGTGTTCGCCACGTGTTCGGCGGTAAATAGGTAGAATGCTCTAAGAATCTCGCTCGTTTGGTGTAAACGACGCAAGAGCGCTCGAGCAATTGCCTAGAGCGTTCTTTCGTGTTCGGACGTGCTCGCTCTTCGAGGCGGTCTCTTCAAAGGGATTCTAGTGTTCTTAATATTTTTACTTTTTGGCGGATGGTTTTAGGTAGTTTATCAAAGGTTATTTCGTAAATATGGATTGGAGTAATGAAAAATGATTACAAATGATAGAATTATACCATAACAAAAGATGTTTATGGGATCCAACCTTTGATGACTATAAAAATAAATTAACTACTTATCGTTGACGAATGAGCAATGAGCATTCGCTCGTTTGGTCTAAACGGAGCTATATGATTCTCATCTATAGAGCAAAAATTCTTATTCTTGATGCTCTTGTTGATTCGATTGGTGTAAACGATCTAAAGTATGTTGTAACGAATTATAGTTTACACTAAACGAATACGAAAGAATGTTCTTGTGCTGTTCTTGCTCTATGTTCTTTTGGTGTAAACCCACCTTTAGATTTCGTGTAAGAAACGTGTTGTTGTTGGTGGTATTATTGCTTAGTGCTAAAGAATACTTACAAAATGCATAGAGTCTAGAGAAATAAGAACACTTTAAGAACTTAACATTTTACACGTAAGTTTATTACCATAGTTTTACGTACGGAAATTTTCATGCATCGTCTGTAATTTCGATAGAAAGCCTGACTCCTGAGATCCGCATCCGCATATCACACAAAATCGGTTTTGTTCCTTACGAATAACTTTTTAACTAATCGATAAATAAGTTGTTACTCATGCTCAGAAAGTTACTTACAGTTTTGTACATGAGTTAGAATTAAAGTTTTAACCCATTAAGGCCCATACGAGTACCGGTGATCGAGACAACTCTAGAATACAATAGCATTTCCAAGAATCCGCGATCGAAGGATTAAATTAGCCTAGGTAAGAGATCATAGGTTCTGAGTTACTTGAGAGAGTTGAATGTCATGGTTCTTGATAGGTTGGAAAGAGCATAAGGTTAAAAACTGCCGCGACCGTACAGTATGGTCGTTTACGACCTTATGTTATTAAGCGCGCTACATTTGATATCAATGACTCGCGTCTTTTAGATTACGTATCGGGATAAAAAAAATAAAAGTAAAAAAAATATTTTAAATATTTTTTGTAAATGGTTTATGGTTTTGTCTAAAGGTTATTTATTATAAAAAATATATTAAAAAAAAAATTTTTTTTCAAAAAAAAAATTTAAAAAATATACATTTTTGTAATCAGAAAATGTAGTATAATAATACCCATAATACCCCAAAGTTATCGGAAGTGGTCTTTTTACACCCTGTACATATATATATATATATATATATATATATATATATATATATATCCTTAATCTGTGCTTGGAATATTGTGTAGTGTTGTTGGAATGTTGTTGTAGTGAAAACGGGCATTAGCGTGATAAAATATAGCCTATATAGCCTTTATCGATAAATGGGCTATCTAACACTGAAAGAATTTTTCAAATCGGACCAGCAGTTCCTGAGATTAGCGTGCTCAAATAAGCCCTTTCAAATAATTTTCTCCCGTTTTTTCCACATTTTCCTCTACTTCTTCGCTCCTATTAGTCTTAGCGTGATAAAATATAGCTTAAAGCCTTCCTCGATAAATGGGCTATCTAATACTGAAAGAATGAGATTAGCGCGTTCAAACAAACAAACAAACTCTTCCGCTTTATAATATTAGTATAGATTTTATACATACGTAGTACTATACAAAAGGTGTAACAAACTAACTAGCAGCGCTGAAATCAATTGAGAAATACAATAACACAATTATTATTCTGGCTATAACAAGCGTTCAAATAATTTTCACAAGCCAACCATTATTAAATCATTGTTAAACACACAGCATACTAAACTTGGCAAAATAAATACAATATCAAGCGGTTTGAATTCGGAATGTGAAGAGCGGCCATCTTGGATTTTTGCCAACACTTCTTCGGGATAAAGTTCTAAGGAAATTATTATTCTCTCTGTCTAAATAAGTTCCAAGTAAAAAGTGTTAAAGTGAAAAATTGTTTCTGTAAGAATTTCGTTCAAAATAAAATGGGAATACGAGTAGCGTGAAACTTTCTAAGTCTTGAGTTGAAATAATTTACTTACCTAGGTAATTTTTTCACTACACTAATAACCCGAATTTGAGATTTCGGACTGGAGTTTATAGTAGGGGAGGTCGCGCTCAGTTTAAAAAGTCATTTCATACCGAGCGAAAATCGTTACAATAATAGTATTCCACTAATACATAACAGCTTTGATCGTCAGCCACTTCATAATGGGTGGAATAAAAATTGAGAGCATCTCAAATAGTGGAGGCATTGAAGGTTTTCACCTCCGATTTCGTTGAACCTCCATCGATTTTCATGAAAATTGGTAAGTAGGTGGAGGATACCCTAAGAAACAAAAGTGACATAGTGTCAACTTGCGCTTTTGCCAACCCTTCCCGGGGGGTGATTTTGTTTTAATAAAAATAAACCCAGGAATCAAAAGACACACAAATTTTAAGCAAAATTTGTTATATAAAGTTTTTTGATTAAATCAATACTTTCGGAGTTATTAAAGATCAAAGATCATGTTTTTGCGTGAGAAAAATACATGTCTTAAAGCGGTTTTTCATAAATAAATAAGAAACTATAGGTTTTTATGAAAAATGTGTTATTACCAAAATTAAAGCCAATAAAAAAACCTTCCTTTATCAATTTAAAGTGAGCTATAGGTGATTGTATACATATTTTCTTGCGGCGAGTACCTAAGTCTGAGCATTTAAACTTAAATAACGATAAACAGATGCAGTTATGACGTGTATTTTTTTAAGACTTTTTAAAGTGCTTAAAAGTACCTATCTAATAAGCATTTCAAAAAGTCAATAGCATCAAAATTGAACAAGTTATGATAAAAATAAGATGACCCTTTCAAATTTTTTTGCAAAAATCGAAAAATAAGACGTTGACCATTTCTACAATAATTCAAATTTATGGTTATCCCCAAAGGCTTTTCTTTATTTTAGCATAAGTAATGACCTCAAAAATTTATCTTGGTTTAGAATGCTTAGTTTTGAAAAAAAGAATGATTTAGTAAAATCGAAATTATTCAAATTTTCGTAAATATCATTTTGTTTTGAACATAACTTCAAAAATATTGAACATTCGTAAAAATTATAAAACACGAAATTTGTGTCCATTTTTTAAGAAATCTTTTGATTTCTTTTGACTTTTATAGGGTGAAAAATAACGAAGATAGAGACGCTTAAAGCCTAACTTTTACTGCGAGAACCATGAAACCGGGACCTTTTAACCCTAATTTTTTTTAAACCAAGAGCTTTAAAAAGTATTTTTCAAGTTGATCTTAAAGCTCTTTAAATTACCTTTAAAATGGTATATAAATAAACCCGATAACTTAAAAATTAACAGTGCTATTGTGATATTATCGAACATTTTTTTTTGAAAACAATTTCGAAGCAGAGATTTGGGATGCAAATATTGTAGGAAACCCTGTCAATAGGTACATCTATACTAATATTATAATTGCTAAAGTGTTTTTGTCTACCTGTTACCTCTTAGCACCCAAACGATTCAACCGATTTTGCTGAAATTCAGTATGAAAATACTTTGAGTCTCGGGAATGGATATGGACATAGGATATTTTTTATCCCGAAAAAATTTAGGTTCCAGCGCAATTGCAGGCGTCATCTAATCCATACTAAATATACATTAATCTTTTGAAGTCTTTCAATATTCAGAAAGTAAACGAAACGGTAAATGTCTATTAGATAAGAGAGGGGCTTTTTATAATGATGTGCGTCTATGAAATATTTCAGCCTAGCAGATTCAGCCTTTCTGACAATTTTCTGCACAGAGGGTAGTTTGAAATCGTTGTTTGAATATTTTGCACTAAATAATATTATCAATGTTTGAAATATATTAATAAAATTTATCCTAACTATGAAAAAATATTCAAACTCATTAAGGCGGATAAAAAAGTAAAAAAAAAAACTTAAAGCTTAAAATTCAGATATTGGGTAGTTTACAGGGGTGAAAAATGTTCGCAAAAAAACTTAATAAGAAATTAATACTAAGTAAATAAACTGAAAAAGTTGGGTTCAAAAACTGAAACCTATTAAGTTTTTGAACCCAATTTTTACCGTTATCCCGCAATAAAGGTGTACTTTTAGGTGTTTATATTTCAGTCTTATCCAAAAATTATATCATAAATATTAACAAACTCTGTGTGTTATGTAAATATACGATTTAAAGCAAAGAAATACAAAAAATGATTTTTTAAGATTAAAGGGATGGTTGCTAAAAGGATTGAAAAATGAATTATAATTTAATTCATGAAGCCCCAAGCGGCCACATCCGGCCGCGATAACAATGAAAAAGCTATTGTGTCTCGTTTTGCCACGACTGATGGGTTAATCATAAATCATCAATAAAACATTAAAAACATGTTATCAAATTAAGCACAATTAGTTAAACCAGAATGGTTAAATATGCATTTTTTATATTTTCAAAAAAAGGGGTGGATTTCACTCCTAAAATAAAAAAAGCGCGATACGAGCGTATGTCACTTTTAAAGTAGAGGGCTTAACGTACGTAATCCCAAAATTTCATCCAAATCGATGGAGGTTCAACGAAATCGGAGGTTGCACCTGATTTTTGCCTTCATTTACTGTACTAAAAGTTGTTTTTGGGAATCGTATTGAATTGACATTAAAAAGATCCCAATTCGCACCCAATAAAGGTTCATATCTAGATTATACACGTTTAGGTTCGGTAGGTGTTAATTTAGTTCTAGTATATAACAACAGATGGCGCTTTTAAAGTAAAATGTATATAATTCTTCTTCACAAATATTGACTGTCGAATTAATTACTTAAAATTGCTATGTGAGCTAATTTTATGGTTAATTCAAACGAAAATCGCCGTCAGCTGAATGTTTGCAGTTGGAAATGTCGTCTACGCGACGCCCTAGGATACATTGAGCGCGAAGTAGGGCTATATTGGTCATAACTTATATCGCTGGCTGACGGTTTTTCCACCATCGTATTAGCGACTGACGGTTTTCTTTAATATTTACAAAGTAGAAACATTCACCTGTAAAAATTTTGTACGGTATAAAATGACTTTATATTCAAAAATTTTTTACATGTTCAGTAACGCGACTGACGTTGAATCCCCCGTCTGCAATACGGTGATTTTTTGGTTAAACGTGACCTCAATAATCGTCCATCAAAGTTTCATTCGGTATAAAATCACTTTTCGCAACTATTTTTTTTTACAACTTTGAAATACTCTCAGTTAACATTCCACCACGGGTGCGGCGACTGACGCTGATCATATTGATTGATAAATATTAAGCTACCGCTGGACAAAAATTTGGTCGGTATGAAATGACTTAGCAAACGATAGCACTACCTCCCCTACTATTATATTATGTATTTAAGAGCGTTGTATATCGGTTAACGTTTTGACGATAGCTTTCCAAGTGCTTATCTTAAATAATAGCGAAATAATGGAAAACCCGCAAATACTTGCAGTTCTTTTAAAATATGAATTTCGATTAGCATTGCAAATCGATTGATATTTTTGTTTTTCTAACTTCATCGATGAAATTAGCGAACACAACTTGACCAAAAACCCCGTCGCGTCTTTATAATCCATTAAACGGTCAACACAACTTTTACTCAGAATTAAGTTTTTATTGCATCTGCGAAAATCACCCCTTAGGGCTTAGAGTTTACACTTTACACACACTTAGTTACAATAATTATTGTCTGACAAACTAAAACTTTATTACGGTATTGCGTAAATAAAACAAAATGCATTAAAAGTTTAACGGCTCCTAGACTTCATTTCGGTGAATAGATAATAGCTTACTTACTTACTTACGGCCTCTGACACAAGCACACGCCATTTCTTCCGATCCTGTGCGACATCTTGCCACGATTCGGCTCGCTGAATGTTGACCGAGCGGCAAAAAAAGCGTATGTGGGGCAAATGACTGGCAAACAACCGGTAGGCCGTCCCAGATACCGCTGGAGGGATGAGGTAGAAAAGGACCTGAAGAATAGCTGGTTTACACTATTCCAATCCAGTGACCCAATGCAGCTCTTGATTGCTACTTACATAATGTGAAGACTGAATTTAAGAGACACAGGATTGCACTTGAATGTATTTCAGTGTATTCCAGTACATTCCAGTACCCGTTTATATTAATCCAGTAACAATACAGCGCTGGATTTAAAAAAGGATTGGAATAATGTAAACCCGCTATAAATGTTATCCAGTGCGATCAAGGAACATTGCACTCCTAAATAGAAAATCTTATCTCTCATAATGTGTTTCCAATACCTTTTCAACGACATGACTGTGTCACGGCTACCTTTATGCTGTAAATTTTATGCAAATACTTACCTACTGGCTACTAGTATTGTAAATTCGAAAGATTGTATGTTATTTATGTAGTTGTGCAATGTGCAGGCAGAAAGACGTATAGTTTTGCTGATATTAATGTCGCAGCCAACTGGTTAAAATAGCCGTTCAAATAAACAGCTAGTGTGATATTGACGTTGTTCAGTCAAAGCCTTGTTTGTACTACTGCTACAAACCTAGCTGTTTGATACTACTAAGATGATTCCGATTCCATATGGCAAAATATTTTGATTATAATATAATATTGTGTTGACATATTTTGGTTAACATGGACGAAGTCGCGGGCTTCAACTTATTATGTAAATAAGGTCCTTTGGCAACTCAGTTATGATGGCTAAGAGATAATGACGAAGATCACAGAATTTAAATTGAAAAGTTACGCTTGCACGACCTTTGTGAACTTCACAATCTAATCTAACTTTACGATAAAGGAATAACTAGCTAATTAAACCCATTAGTGATTAGATACTTGTTGCATAGTATTATAATGTAACTTTATACGTGGGAGAGCCATGCTTCGGCACGAATGGGCCGGCTCGACCGGAGAAATATCACGTTCTCACAGAAAACCGGCGTGAAACAGCGCTTGCGCTGTGTTTCGCCGAGTGAGTGAGTTTACTGGAGGCCCAATCCCCTACCCTATTCCCTTCCCTACCCACCCCTACCCTCCCCTATTCCCTTCCCTTCCCATCACTACCCTCCCCTATTACCCTATTCCCTCTTAAAAGGCCGGCAACGCACCTGCGGCTCTTCTGATGCTGCGGGTGTCCATGGGCGACGGAAGCTGCTTTCCATCAGGTGAACCGTTTGCTCGTTTGCAATTCATAAAAAAAAAAACTTTGTGACTTGTTCGATTTAGTTAATCTATCAAAATTCGAACATAAGAGCGCCTTCACAAGAGCGTTTTAGTATGGAAGTCGCGCGGCTGCCGCGCGGCTGCCGCACCACTGGCGACGTAATGTGAAGGCTGCCTAAAAAGCAATGGCATTATGTAACTTGCGACAGATACAACAACAGGCGTTTTTACACTAGATGACGCCCGCAAGTCGCAAAGTACTAAAATTCGTTTATTGCACGAGAACCGTGCATGTTTCTGAATAAAAAGTATTCTACGTATCTCTCTCTCATCTGAGTATGTCCTTTCCCGGAATTCAAAGTATCTCCATACCAAATTTCAGCAAAATCGTTTAGCGGCTCAGGCGTGAAGAGGTAATAGACAAACGGACAGACAGACGTATACAGCTATACACTTTCGAATTTATATTATTACTAGCTGTCCCGGCAAACGTTGCTTTGCCATAATACGAGTATAAAGTATTTCGCCCATATTATTTTATTAGTCACTAAATAAGTATGTCGAAATGGCAACGTCGATCGCTATCTCGTCGCACAAACAATGGTCGCCGTCAGTCTCAGGATGTAATAATTTACTATTATTTATTCAACAAATGCACTTATCAATATATAAAGTACCCAGTAGCCGATTCTCAGACCTATTGAATATGCATATAAAATTTGGTAAAAATCAGTAAAGCCGTTTCGGAGGAGTTCGTGGACTAACATTGTGACACGAGAATTTTATATAATATAAGATATTATTAGTATGGATTGCACAATTTCTGCAGTCAGTGCGTAAAAATCAATTCTCTTTCTCCCCAGTCATCAGTAGGCAGATTTCTTATCTTTCAACAGGCAACATGCTTTTGAGTTTTGACATCTGCACATTATCTGCTGTCTGTCAAAAACGTCTGTAGAAAATTTCTGACATTGCTTGCCGTATCAAAAGATACGTAAACAACATACAGAGTAGAGATAAACTACGATAACATGGCGCGCCCCTCCAAAATTCAAAACGTTTGAAGTGCGTTGTCAAAACGTTTGAAGTGCGTTGTCTTGCGCGGTCGGCTAGTTATGATTAGTTGACCAACAAGTCTTGGTAATAACTAATAACTAATAAGTGACACTGAGTGAAATATTACGCGTACTGGTTGAACAAACTCTTTCATAAGGATGTGACTAGACACATTGAAACAGTAATTTGGAGGGGCGCGCCATGTAATCGTTGTTTATCTCTACCGCACCGACAGAAGCGAAAATAAAATACGACGGTTAGACTTCGTTTCCACCAGAGATAAGGGCTGCGCTGAGCGAGGTCACGGCAACGTGAAGTCAATGAAGCGATTCTATTGGTTTTAAAAAACACATTTCTAGCAACACATCTATAGTGGAAACACACCCTAACTACTTTATTGTGTCTCATTTGTCGTTGCTAAAAGAGCAGCTGGAATACTTTTCCCATACAGTAGCAAAACATTTCGTTCTTTGTACAAACTTTGATGAAAATCTATACTAATATTATAAAGCGGAAGAGTTTGTTTGTTTAAGGCGCTAATCTCAGGAACTACTGATCCGATTTGAAAAATTCTTTCAGTGTGAGATAGCTCATTTATCAAGGAAGGCTATAGGTTATATTTTATCACGCTAAGCCTAATAATAGGAGCTAAGAAATAGAGGAAAATGTGGAAAAAACGGGGGAAATTATTTATAATATATTAGCAATTTTTATGTTATTTGGCACAGATAGAAGTAGACCACGTGAAGGATCATAGGCTATTTTTTGTGGACTAATTTGTCTGTGAAATATCTAATTTACGCGGGCGAAGCCGCGCGGAACGTCTAGTAACTAGATAAGTCGTTTCGATAAATAGATTAAATCTAATGCCTGTTTAGTACTTATAATTGCTGGTATAAGATTGATAAGACTTTTGTAACCTAATGATGAAATCATTACAGACCTGTAAATATTTATGTACAACAGTTAAGTACTTATTTAATTTACAGATCAGTACAGTTACTGTACCCTTATGGTGACGCCGCGCTTAAGTAAAAAATCGTTTTGGATATGTTTTAGATTTAATGAGAGGCCGGGCCGGCCTCTCATAGAAAACAAGAAATGGAACAGCAAGAAATGGAAATAGCGTAAGCGACAAAATGTTTTTTGTCGCGTAATTTAAAAACCATAAATATATTTCATATAAGCTATGGGCAAATTATAGTGTATGCCTGAACTAATCTATGTACAAATTTTGGAAGCTTAAATCACTCTCCTCTGTTAGCAAAATAGAAAATAAGAGCTCTATAAAAGGTATTTTTGGCTAATTATTCTGTGTTAAAAAAGTTGACCAATCGTGTTATGCTATGGGTAATTCAAAGATAAAGACATGATGAATACTGACAATGAACTTTAATTTCTTAGCTTTAGTCATTGTTGAGAAAAATCGATATCGCTGCAGCCAAATTATCAAGGCGTCACCTTAAGGGGTACCTGCAGTTACCACATTATAATATGCCGATTGCCGCACCATATCAGGCCTCATTTTTTATACGTTCAGACTTGAATGGAAGGAAATGGAATTATACTTTTTTTTACCATACAGGCACTGTATGGAAAAAATTGTACTTTTAATGCGATTCATTCTGCGACTGCCCATAATATACGCGTTCCTGACAAACCTTCAATAATTATTATCATGGACAACTATATTAGATTATTATTAACGTATCTTATCACTGCAATACGGAGAATGTAAATTAAATACCTGATTAGACACTTTCCGATCAAGATGTCCGCGGCGCGGTGGTATATTTTGTTTTGTATGTTTGTGACTGCATGTTGTGAGGAGTACGAATTGAATATTGTACATTATAATGACTTCCATGCGAGGTAAGATCTATACTAATATTATAAGTAAAATCTGTCTGTCTGTTACCTCTTTACGCCCAAACCGGTGAACCGATTTGGTATAACACTTTGAGTCCCAGAAAGGGATATAGGATACTTTTTATACCGGAAAAATGTACAGTTGCGGGGGTCATCTAGTTTTGTTATAAATGTTCGAGGGCCTCCAAGGAATCTTCCTCTACTCTGACTCGGTCACAAGGTCTCTTGTGACCGAGTCCGAAGTAATTTCTGACGTTGTATTACAATAATTCCTTTCAGAACCTCCAACGAACTTCAATACCGTGATTCAGCATGTGTGCTATGTAGTTTGCTACGTAATTATGGGTATGAAAAACAGATCATGGACATAGGATCTACCCACTAAAAACAACATTTTATCAAAATATATAGAACTGTTGTATCTGGGGAATTTGGTAAACACGGCGACACAACAGTTTTATTTAGGGCGGGTTGCAACAACTTACTTTAACTATAACTGTAACTTTAACTATAACTACAGTGCAAAATGTCAAATCTTTGGTTAAGGACGCCATATTTAACGATAACCATAACCGCTCATACCTACGTATATCGAAATTTTTCGTGAAAATTTATTGTGTTGTTATAAGAAATATTTTTCCTGACGATTTTTACGGATAATTCAATTTTTTATACTCTCAATCCCATTACCTGTAGCTTTAATAAAAAAATAAACGCAACAGATATCTATCAAATTCTGTGGTCAAAGTTAAGATTAAAGCTGAGGTTAAAGCTAAGTTATCCTTAACTATAAACTTAGTAAAGTTATCTTTAACTTTAACCATGCCTCTGGTGCAACCCACCCTTTGTATGACTCCATATTGAGCCGTTTAAAATTCATTTACATAGCGCCGGAACCGTATATTCTTTCATAAGAAAAACTAACGTAACTCTCTCTCTCTCAATATTATTTCCGCAACAAAATCTATTGACATATAATATGACCTTTCACGTCTCTCAAAATATCTCCATACTAAACAGCCATTTAAGGGTGAATAGGTAACAAACAGACACACTTGAGCGTTTATTATTTATATTTATTTATTTATTTATATCAGGCTACATAGGTCTATACAATATAATATTATACCTTAATGACTAACTTAATAACTACACTTTATCACGAGTTATCGGCGACGTGACGCGCGCTTCATCCCGGAGTCTCCCCCGGAACCTTCGGTAGACCACATCAGTCGGCCAGAATTCCTCCGCTTCAAAGGTCGACAGAAGATGCGTCGGTACTCTCACCACAAAGGAACTGAAGTTGACCTTGTGACGAGACTGCAGACGTTCGACCCTCAAGTGGAGGAATGTCTTCTTACTGATGTAGTTCACGATGTCCTCGACCTCCATGGACCAGTTTATATAATATTAAATCATCGTATCCATCCAGATTCGTGGAGACCAGTCCAGCCGGCACCGTCTGCAATCCATCCGACGAGCCATGTATCGGAGGCTTCGCCAGGCTGACCACCCTCATACGAGAGGCTCTGCAGCGGGAACCTGAGTCCCTGGTCCTCAACGGAGGGGACAGCTTTCAGGGTACCATCTGGTACAACCTTCTCAGGTGGAACGTGACCCAGGATTTCATGAATATGGTTCACCATGACGCTCATGTGAGTAAGGGTAAATTCAGACCGCAACGCGACGCGTAGATGCATTTTGACGACCTCTGTGGCTGAGTGGTAAGCGCGTTGGACGCTCAAGCCGGGGGTCGCGGGTTCGAATCCCGCCGACGGAACAAAAAGTTTTGAATGTTCCCGGGTCTGGATGTGTATTAAATATGTGTATGATATAATAAAAATCTTAAATATATGTATAGTATAAAAGTATTAAATATATTTCCGTTGTCTAGTACCTGTAACACAAGTCCTTTAGGTACTTAGCACGGGGCCAGACTGACGTGGTGTGAAGCGTCCATAGATATTGTTATTATTATATTATTATTATTTCTCAATTTGCATTTCATTGAGAGATTTCGCGGAAATCTGTCAAATCCATACCAAAATAGAAATGCATAGATCTACGCGTCGCGAAGAGGTCTGAATTCGCCCTAAGACGATTTATGTTACTACAAAAGGGGATAAAAACCATTATATAATGCGTACATTGACCTTGACATAGTAAACATCCATACTAATATTATAAATGCGAAAATGTGTATGTCTGTCTGTCTGGGGCCGTACCACGAAACTGTTTTGAGACTCAAACAATCGAACGAAAATGCCGCGTCCTACTCTAACAAACGTGAATGAATGACGTTGCTAGAGCAGGACGCGGCATTCTCGTTCGATTGTTTGAGTCTCAAAACAATTTCTGTCATCAACTGTGTTAATGCTTACACCGCCGAATTTGGTATGGACATACACTAGTATGTCCATACCAAATCCCAATTCCATACAAAATTCCCGGGACTACCCGGGAAAGAGCATAGGATACTTTTTATCTCGGAAAATGTACGGTTCTCGTACAATACACGAATATTGGCACAACAGAGTTGCGGACGTCATCTAGTTTATAATTTAAAAATCTAGGTCTATATTATAGCTCTTAATAAGAGCCATTGTTCTTATTGTATGATTATTTAAATTTTACCCAATATTATAAGGACGATTTTAAGAGCCTGCTGTCAGAAATATCAAAGCACGCTAGCCCCGCCTACATACCCCGCTATCCTCCAATCGTGATATAATGATTACATGAATCGTGCATTGTGATTTGCGCTGCAGCTAATGGTGAACAATATCGCGTAACAACGGTTCCCACATTATTGCACGAAAGTAAAGGTCGTAAGTCCCAAAAATGTTTGCGATGATTACTTAATTTAAATTAAATACAATACTAATGTTTCCTTTAGCCATTATTTTACAAAGTATGTGATTGTAGTAGTGCAAGTTATTTAATGATAGTAACTCAATATGTGTAACAGATATTAATTGTTGAAAAGCCCAGAAAGATTATTTCGAAAAATATAACTATCGAGTCAAAATATTAGATAAATATACAATGATTAAATAAATCTCAATTTCATGTAAGTCAATCGTCTTCCAGGATCGTATTACTTATTAGAAAACACAGTAAAATTTGGCAGCCCGCTCTTAAAATATTGCTTTTATTGCCCAAATAAAATCAAGTTGTGTCGCATTCTCAATTTATTGCGCTAAAATCACTATACTCAAAATGTAGAAAGAAACTGGGCACAGAATTTCATAAAAATTGACACTTTATAATCATAATAATATGCGTGCTTTGATTCACCATTTGGACTTTAGTTGGGTAACTAATAAAATAGTTAATGTATTTTCTTTAGTAAAATATTACTTGTCAAAGGAACAGACAGGCCTAGATTGCCCAAATATCTGTTTGGAATAGTCTAGGTCTGGAGTTCTGGAGCTCCAAGCCGAAACATAAAATTTATGGCCCGAGGCAGACCTCACGAAAAAGGTTGTAAAGCCCTGCCTCAATTAGTTGTCTGTAGAATAAAAAGCGAATTACTTACAGAGTAATTACAAAATCTCAGAAACTTTAGAATGCCTACAAACTTAAAATTTGTCAACTTCTTGCGTATTATAAACTCGTCACTATACAGGGTGCAATTAAACCTTTCTGCCAAATTTTGATATATATTGATCCTTGTTAAAAAAAATACACGTATTTTTTCTTTTATAGTCACTCAGTACTAAAATGTTGAGAAATAGCTTCCGAAAGTTATCCTAAAAAACACTAAAATTAATGGACGCAATGCGTCGGCCGCGCGTGACGTGCCCCCGCGCGCGCCTCATCCCGCGTCACCCCGTCTCATTCCCCCGCGCCGCGAGTGACCGTTCTGCAACGATTTTAAATAGGATAAAATATGTCGTTGAAAAAAAATGTAACGCCCAATTTTTTTTGGTTAAATGGACTCTCCTAATGATACCTAAGCCCTGGAAAAAAGGCAGGAACGTTTAATTGCACCCCGTATAGACTAGGAAGAGCTTGAGACAATAGTGATAGCAACTTTTTGTTAGCTTAATCCTGGCCATTATTTAACTATATTTAAAAAAAAGTCCACATACATACTCTAACTGAATAAAATTATTTATTTGGCTGTCATTGTTTAAACCATATTGTGCTACAAACCATGTAGGTACCTAACCAAAACCATGACAAAATTATCCGCAGTCAAACGTTAAACCTCCTTTTTTGAATTCGGTTAAAAATGTTGATTGTTTAAACAATCATTTCATATACCATTCTAGCAACAAGTTTTTAATAGCAATAACGAGTGTTAAAGCTTTAAAAATGGCCAGTAATGTCTCTTATGTAATAACCACGGTAATAACTAATAACCAATACGATCCGTACTCACTTTGGATTAAAAATTCAGAATTTACGAGTCTAATCAATGGCGAATGTGCTATTGGCTAATAAACGGAAATACGGATATAAAATCGTTCCAAATTCACAATTAGAAATAACGGGAAATGTAAATTGTATTGTAATAGCTTTTACGTGTTTTATTGTGGGACCACAGAGGATAAACGACGATTGACGATATTTTTGGAACATTTTTCAAATTTAGAATAGAGCTAGCTGAACCGTCAAATGTTTTTTTAGCTACAGAGCAAGATACTAATGCTAGGTAGAAATAAAATAGACCACACTTTTTCTGCACACACACTAAAATATTATCAACAATGGTATAGGTTGTAAAAATTGGCAGTTTTACTGCTTACATCATATTTTTTTCAGATTTTTTAATTATTGCCTATAGGCAATAATTAAAAAATCTGGCTATAGCCTTCCTCAATAAATGGGCTATCCAACACTGAATTTTATAAATCGGACGCGTAGTTCCTGAGACTAGCGCGTTCAAGTTAGCCCTTTCAAATAATTTCTTAATATGAATATTCACGCTAACTTATGTAAATACATATACAGACAAACTGACATACGGTTTTGCTCGATAGTTTTACTCCAAATCGAGCAATAACCACCGTGTGGACCGCCAAAACTGACAGCTCGAAGGCTCGATTCGAGCCGGCTCGAATATGTCATTTCCTTTGATTTGGAGTAAAACTATCGAGCAAAACCGTATGTGAGTACTTAGCACAACCAAAAATATGTAGGGTTTTAGAATTACTTATGCTAACTTTCGGAGTTAATAGTTAGTTTAGCGTTGATTATTGGTTACTATGTGGACTATAATTGCTGATCAAAACCGCTAGTAAAGCTCCTATAAAAAAATTGGACATTGGTGACATAGCGATTTTGTGACATTATTGCGCTAAAATATCCTTGGAGGTCATTAAGATACTGATCTTAATGACCCCCAAGGATGGACGTTTGCACACTGCACGATAACGACACGACACGATACCACAGAATAGAGGGCCACCGCACTTATTATACAATTTCAAGTTGGCCGACTATCATAACAAACTAAATTGCGTAGTGTCACAATTTAATTGGACAACTTCATGGTGACGGCTCCGAATCACATAATAATAAAAAAAAATAGTATGGAAATATGGATTATTATCACCTTTTTATCTGGATTTTTTTATTAAAATTTATCTGAATAATATCGAAGTTTAAAACGCAAGGTGTGATCAATGATGTTTTCCTAATTCTAATCTGTCACTTAGTATCGAATGCACCAAAAATATTCTCCTTTCTTTTCGCCTTCGTTTTATTCGTGCCACAATAAAAGCGTGCTTTTTACGCATTTTAACACGCACGTTGCTAAGCTAGCAACACCGTTACCAACTAAATCTAAAGTCTGCGGCTGGCAGCGTACACGATGAAGTTGTCCAATTAAATTGTGACACTGCGCAATTTAGTTTGTACGATAGTCGGCCAACTTGAAATTGTATAATATGTGCGGTGGCCCTTATCTATTCTGTGGTATCGTGTCGTGTCGTTATCGTCGCAGTGTGAAAACGCCCGATGTTTTAGCGCACTGATCACATTAATAGGGGTGCGTGGGTGCCTGGGTGGCGGTTATTATAACTGACATAATATTAATATAATCAGCCCTTAGATACCTTTATCATCTTAAATGCGGTAAACTACTTAGAACACAAACTTTGCGTATCAAATAGATATAAAATGACACAACAAAAGATTAAAAAACTTATCAAATTTTTACTTTTAGAATCTTCATACTACCAGTAAACTCAAAAATACATAACAACATCCAAATATGTGTAAAGCATGTATTTTGTTTCTAATGACTTACTTTTAATATTTCCTTATTAGGTACTAGGAAATCACGAGTTCGACAATGGTATAGAGGGAGTCGTTCCATATTTGAAAGCTCTGGAGGCGCCAGTTGTCACAGCCAATATTATAGACGATGATGAACCCACCATTAAAGGGTTATACGAGCCTAGTATTATTGTTGAGAAGAATAGCAGAAGAATCGGTATCATTGGAGTCATAATAGCTTCAACTAATGTAAGTATTCATCTTTTTTCTTCACGTCTGCTTAACCGATTTTTAGGTACAAGAGTTGGGACCGAACCGAAAGTGTTACCGGGATAAAGGACATTAAAGCAAAGAATTCTATTTAAACTGATAGAATTCTTTGCATTAGAGTTGTTTTCATTGGTACAAAATATACAGTTTCTGAGAGAAATGCACATAAAACCTGCAATAGCCACAAGAAAGACTCTTTTTAACACTAATTTAATACTAGAAATGCATGTTCGCAATACTGGAGGAGTACCAAGTGCCTGTGTCTTCCGAATTACCTAGTAAACTCGGGCCTGCCAGTTCTATGAGCTCGAACTTGGCTGGCCACCACCATATACCACGCCAGCGCCTGTAGCCACGACATTTCCTTTATCGCTTCTTTATAGAATCGCCGTTCAAAATGCATGGAATTGACATTAGACGAGTCGAACGTAAACTTCATATTATCGAAAGCTCATGTCAATTCCATACATTCTATAATAGAAGCGATAAAGAAAAGGTTTTGGCTAAAGCTGTGCGTCCACTAGGGATCGGAACCGGAGCCTACGAAGCGGACCTTTAAGGCCGGTTCTTCTTCTTCTTTTTGAAAATGGCTCCTTGGTGAGTTGCCAATGTCAGAGTGAGTGACGAGACTCTGTGATGACGAAGGTCTAATGACTAAACAAGTGTACGGTTTACTAATTTAAAAACAAAGTCTGTTGAGAGTACCTAAAACAACACAAACATTTAGGGTTAGTAACTAATTACAATTTTATATTGTTAGTATCTATAAATGTACATAACACTTTAATAAATGACGTATTCACAATACATAACACTGATTTAAGGCCGGTTTCTTTTTCTATAATAATTTCTTCTATGACATTACAGGAGTTGGCGTCAACAGGACAACTGAGGTTCACGGACGAGGTGGATACAGTTCGAAAGGAGTCTGAGAAGCTACACGAACAGGGGGTTGATATCATCGTTGTACTGTCCCACTGCGGGTTGGATATTGACAGGTATTATAACCCCTAAATAAAAACATTTAAAAAAAAGTGATACAGAAATATTTAAGAAATCCGACTCTATTTTGATATAATATCACTTTCATAATAAACACGAATCTACGGCTGGATTCGGAAACACGCGTTTTCCGCTTACAAGTAATAGTAGGCAAACGACAGCACGACAGCGCCCCACATAAATCGTTTATGTAACGACTAGCTGTTGCCCGCGACTTCGTCCGCGTTAACATAGTTTAATAACAAAGATGGATAGTTTTCCCCTTTTTGTGGTTCCTTATACAAAGGGTAAAAACGGGACCCTATTTAAGCAAACGTCAAACGCAAACGTCAAAAAACTTTCATGTTTCTAACTCTAGAAATGACGGACTTTCATTCAAACTTTCAACCCCAATTTCACCCCCTTGGGGGTAGAATTTCGAAAAACGCTTAAATACCTACCCATTCATTTTTAATCAGCAGTCCAAAAATAAACTTTCATGTTTCTAACTTAAGAAATGACGGACTTTCATTTAAACTTTCAACCTCAATTTCACCCCCTTGGGAGCAGAATTTTCAAAAACGCTTAAACACGTATCCAATCATTTTTAATCAGTAGCCTAAACATAAAATTTCAAGTTTCTAACTTAAGAAATAACGGACTTTCATTCAAACTTTCAACCACAATTTCACCCCCTTGGGGGTAAAATTTCCAAAAACGCTTAAATACGTATCCATTCATTTTTAATCAGTAACCCAAAAATAAAGTTTCATGTTTCTAACTCAAGAAATGACGGACTTTCATTCAAATTTTCAACCCCTATTTCACCCCCTTCGGGGTAAAATTTTCGAAATCCCTTTCTTAGTAGGTGTCTACTTAATAAAACAACCCTACTCACCAAATTTCGTGGCTGTAACTTTAACAGTTTTTGCTCAGCGATGATGAATCAGTCAGTCAGTCAGTCAGTCAGGACATGTAATTTTATATGTATAGATTTTGCTCGCTATTGCTTGTGATATTGCGGCGTAGCGCCCAAACCGCTCGTTCTCGCAGATCATCTAGAGAATTTAGCATAATTAATAACATTTCCTTAGCTAAAATCTTTTAAGTCGTTCGAACTCAATCAAACTCGCTCAGCTTATCGATAAGTTTACTGCTCGTGTGATGTTATTCTGTATACTTTTTTGCTACTTTAAACTTTACTGTGTGAAATCACGAAAATGTGTGCGTATGTGTGTGTATCTCCTGTGAAAATTTTAGTATATAGAAACTATAATATAGGTTAAAAGTTAAAACCCCTTAAGGACCGAAAACAGTTCTGCAATTTATGAGCTAAAAATTGCAGAATACGTTTGAGTCCCAACTCCCAACTCCCAAATCATAATATTAATCATATTTACTGTCTACAATTTCAAGAGATAATTAATGTCTATAGGGCGTAAGAACAATCAACAGATATTTGGCGATCTCCATCTGTCTTAATAAACGAACCCTCATCAATCAAATATAATAACAGGGTTTATTCCGTAACCCTGTTGATTGCGATGTGCTGGTGACATAATATAAATAACTACATAATATATTATATAGTTGGATAGCAATTATTGGTTTATTGCGCAGGAAAACGTTTCCTGCGCAATACCAAAATTTTACCAAAGCTAAAAGCATATAAATGAATACTTCTCTAGTCTCAAACTCAATACGGCTTCGAGGTTTCACCTAAAGTTTGCGACCTTGATGTCCTAAAAATAATTTTTAATGAAGAAATTACCGCTCTTGCATTATGTTCTGAAAAAACAGTTAATTAGGTACTAGAAATAAAAAAAAACCAACAATGAACGAGCTGATGACGAATGACGATGCATCATGGCTAAAAAATCTAGATCAAAATCAGTCCACCCTTTTAAAAGCTACGATGCCACTATTGATCTTATCGCCTTTCAAATAAAAAACTTAATTAAAAACCGGCCCTCTATTTTGCTCGAGGGTTAAGTTTAACCCACTTTCTGCATTTTTCAGGAACATAGCCCTGAACGGTGGTCCCTACATCGACATCATAGTCGGTGGTCACAGTCACACGCTGCTCAGCAACGAGGAACCACCAGCGGGGTCCGTGTTCACCCCCGCTGGACCCTACCCTGTGGTTGTCGAGCAACCCACTAGATCGGTAAGTACGCTGTGGTTGTCGAGCAACCCACTAGATCGATGAGAGACCAATGAGAGTGCTTGTTAAAAAAAAAACGGCGCACAAATCTGAATCGCGCCCACCAGTGGGGTCCGTGTTCTGCACCCCCGCCGAACCGTATTGTACCCTGTGGTTGTCGAGCAACCCACTAGATCGGTGAGAGACCAATGAGAATGCTTGTTAAAAAACAAACAGCGTACAAATCTGAATCGTGCTATCAAAGTTTCTGAGATCGGCATGACAACGTCTGATATCAACAACACGTGGTCTCCGGCCTGACCAAACGTTTTTACGTTCCTCGCTCGGTCGCAAGATCTTCCTTTGAGACTCCCAAGCAAAATTCAACTTGCTTTGTTTTTGGTTAATGCTGCTAGTTCTAGCTGCCCGCTGGTTAATACTAGATGGACGATGTGCCATGTTCCTTTGAAGGCCAACTGTTAAAAAGTCGTAGTTGTCATCATGGTAAGACATATTCCTTCTACTACACACTAAGATACATCAAACTTAGGCGAGCCGATCGCGCCGCAATTGTGGCAGTGAGATCTCACTGTTTGTAGACTTTGGTTGTCGCGGTTACAATAGGTATACAATTATACAGGGTCCTTAATCTTATATCTTTAAGCGAGCAATTCTTCTTATATATATATATATATATATATATATATATATATATATATATATATATATATATATATATATATATATATATATATATATATATATATATATATATATATATATATATATATATATATATATATATATGTCGCAGTCATCTGGTTTAATCTGCGATTCGATTGAATGACTAGCGTTTTCATTGAATGGCTCCATTCAATTGAATGACTCGGCAGAACGTCGATTGAACAATCGTCATCCAACGTCCAACTAATGATTTCTTAAGTTTTCGCGAGTATCACTCATGATATTATAAGTTTAAACACTTACGGATTTTGTCGCGGAGCACTTTTATTAATCCCGACGTTTCGGCTACTTTACAGCGGCCGTGGTCACGGGCGGACTGAGGTGACAGGTGTCCAATTTCTTGAAGTTATCCAACTACCCGACGACTCATCAATATTTGTTTGCGTTCCGATCTACGCAGAACGAACTCACAGTGTCTTGAAGCCGAGGTATCATAGATTTGTGCTTTAGTTTGTTTATCACTGGATCCCAACTAGATGGCAGCACCCAACCATCTTCGCGGTTGAAATTAGGGTGTTTTTTAATTTCTATGGCCTCGCGTATCATTCGTGGGCGGTATCGTGCTTCTTTTGCCAGTACTTGTGGCTTATCAAATCTTATGTAATGGCGAGGTTGATCCAGTGTGTGTTCACAAATTGCGGACTTGTTGTTCCTACGGTGTTTGACATCTGCAATGTGTTCCTTGATACGGGTTTTGATGGCCCTTTTGGTTTGCCCTATATAAGAGAGGCCACAATCACAGTCGAGTTTGTAGATTCCTGCATCTTGAAGGGGTAAGTTGCATTTCACTGATGGTAAACATTGGCTGATCTTTTTGGGTGGCTTAAAGTATGTTTTTATTGAAGCTTTCCTTAGAATATAGCTCACTTTATCAGTGACTCCCTTTATAAATGGTAACACTGCAGGTAATCTTTCCACTGTTGCCGGCTTCACTCGGTTGCTGCTCTGTTTGCGTGGTACCCGAAGCTTATTGTCGCGTAAAATTTGTGCAACATGATGAAGTTCGGTGTCCACATGCTGTTCATCGCAGATTCCTCGTGCTCTTTGAACACAGTTAAGTACTGTTGGAAAATCGTTATTTCAAAGAGCACGAGGAATCTGCGATGAACAGCATGTGGACACCGAACTTCATCATGTTGCACAAATTTTACGCGACAATAAGCTTCGGGTACCACGCAAACAGAGCAGCAACCGAGTGAAGCCGGCAACAGTGGAAAGATTACCTGCAGTGTTACCATTTATAAAGGGAGTCACTGATAAAGTGAGCTATATTCTAAGGAAAGCTTCAATAAAAACATACTTTAAGCCACCCAAAAAGATCAGCCAATGTTTACCATCAGTGAAATGCAACTTACCCCTTCAAGATGCAGGAATCTACAAACTCGACTGTGATTGTGGCCTCTCTTATATAGGGCAAACCAAAAGGACCATCAAAACCCGTATCAAGGAACACATTGCAGATGTCAAACACCGTAGGAACAACAAGTCCGCAATTTGTGAACACACACTGGATCAACCTCGCCATTACATAAGATTTGATAAGCCACAAGTACTGGCAAAAGAAGCACGATACCGCCCACGAATGATACGCGAGGCCATAGAAATTAAAAAACACCCTAATTTCAACCGCGAAGATGGTTGGGTGCTGCCATCTAGTTGGGATCCAGTGATAAACAAACTAAAGCACAAATCTATGATACCTCGGCTTCAAGACACTGTGAGTTCGTTCTGCGTAGATCGGAACGCAAACAAATATTGATGAGTCGTCGGGTAGTTGGATAACTTCAAGAAATTGGACACCTGTCACCTCAGTCCGCCCGTGACCACGGCCGCTGTAAAGTAGCCGAAACGTCGGGATTAATAAAAGTGCTCCGCGACAAAATCCGTAAGTGTTTAAACTTATAATATCAACGTCCAACTAGTTCGCGGATTGTAACACAGCCCTTTGAAAAGAGCGGACATAAAATCAGTCAGGCTATTAAATAATTTAGTTCATTTTTTTCCACTGCGGCGCTAGTAGTCGCCAATACCAATATGACCTCAAACAACTTGCACAAAGAACTAAAGAAAGATTGAGTTTTCTTAAAGTGCTTTATTGATTATAAAATAGTGTGACAAATGGATTTCACGAATATTACTCTGCCGCTGGCTACTCTTAAAGAAAAATTTGAGGCGAAACTGGTCGAATAGGTACGAACAACAAAATCAAGGTTAGTAAGTATATTGTTGAAGTGAAAACTTCTTTAGCGGCGTTGATCACTTTTGTGGGATGGGTAAAAACTGTGAAACTCGCGTCAGATTCTCGTGCTGATCGAAAAACCATATAAAAACCGTAAGACGGTTGGAGAGTAGTACTTTGTGTCGAACTCGAACTGGAACTCGAACTCTAACTCGAACTCGAACTCGATTTGAAATTTGATCGAAACTTGATCGAAACTTGATCGAAACTTGATCGAAACTTGATCGAAACCTTGATCGAAACTTGATCGAAACTTGATCGAATCTTGATCGAAACTTGATCGAAACTTGATCGAAACCTTGATCGAAACTTGATCGAAACTTGATCGAAACTTGATCGAAACCTTGATCGAAACTGGATCGAAACTTGATCGAAACTTGATCGAAACAACTTGATTGACGATTTTTAAAAATCGATTTTCATAAAAAATGGGTTAAAAAAATGCACAACGTTAATAATCAAGTTTTCACTTCTGCCGGCACTCCCGGAGTGCAACCCGTTTTTTTTATTGTTAATTTTATTTTGTGATATTTAGGGGTTTGTGTTTTAGTGTTCTTGATTGCGTGAACACAATGATAATAAGTTATCATGGTGTTACTGTTTCAGGATCACAAAGAATCCTCAGGATGGGGCCAAACGAGCGTAATTTATTCTTTGATTCTTTGAAATCCTTGAATTAGTTCATACAAAATACAAATAGGCAGTATTGCAATTTGCACATCTTAAAACTTAAAATACAATAGGTAGGTACTATTATACACAATATTATATTATGGCCGTGTCGTCAATCGTTATTTAATATCACTAATTATTGTTATTCAAATAAGGTTGCAAACTCTTGGTCACCCTAAGCAAGCAATACAAAGTCGGCTATATCGCCTATATACCTACCATTCAACGTCTTCACTATAATGACGTTTAGTCAAGACGTTAAACGTTTCAGTCAACGTCTTGACTAGTTGTCCTTCAGTCATTCAATTGAATGGAGTCATTCAATGAATACGCTAGTCATTCAATAGAATCGCAGATTAAACCAGATGACTGCGACATATATATATGGAATCTCGGAATCGGCTCCAACGATTTTCATGAAATTTAGTATATGGGGGTTTCGGGGGCGATAAATCGATCTAGCTAGGAATCATTTTCATAAAATGTCATTTTATGTGTGTTTTTTTTAATTTCTTTTTAATACCGAGCAAAGCTCGATCATATAGCTAGTAGTAGTTAATAGGTCCAACCAAAATGTATTGGTTGGCAATTCTTGTTCAAAGAATAACAGCCAACGCAATTGTTTTTCAGGTGCTGATAGTGCAGGCCGCGGCACACACAGCATATTTGGGCGAAATAAAATTATATTTCAACGAAAACGGTGAGCTTCTGAGTTGGACCGGAAACCCACATTATGTTTCGAATGAAATAGAACAAGGTAATTACATGAAACCTTATTTTTCATTCATGAATATCGAATGTTATTTCAAAATGAATAATTTTAAATACAATTTATAATAATTTATTCAATTATGTATTTTTATTATGAATTTTGTAATACTTACCTTATTTTTGTTAATGTTATATAATTGGGAGATTATGTTAATCCTAGATTTTGTTAATCCTTAATAATATTTTGGGTTATTACTTCGTAAAACGCTTCAGTAATCAAAATAATATGTTTGTTAGCAGTTTTTAGGTCCACAACATAGTAAAATATGTTTCTGATTTAACTTATCGATTATTCAAATCATCGTGAATGTTTAAGTAAGGCTCCATTCCACCGCTGCGCACGCTGTGCACGGCCACGCATACGCGTGGACGTGCATGGATTTATTTCTTTGACTTGACACAATTCGTGCGTAGCGTGTCCGTGGGTTGCAGTGGACACAGTCACATATATTTTCTTACAAAGCGAAGCTTGACGCACGTGCGTAGCCTCTCCGTGCGCCGCGGTGGAATGGAGCCCTAACCTAGGCATTCTATGATAGCTTAAGGTTTTCGTAATATTACAATTTCAAAAGTTCTGTACCCTAAAGGTATAATCGGAACCCCGAAAAGATGACCCCGAGCGAGTTACATATTATGCCAGTTCTTCTTACTGGGCTAGTTCCCGAACCGGTGGATTCATTTTCCTCAGCGCTCAAAAAGTGCATCGATGATTCCTAATTTGAACAATTAAATTTCTTTTTTTTTTCTTAATATGGCGCTCGGCTTTTTAACCATGGCCAGTGTCAAGTAAAATATGGAGGGTAAAAAAAATTTCGTAAAAAGTTTACAAAATTTAAAGTCGTTTTTCCAGATTATCGTCAAGTCGAAAGTCTAGTAAAAGTCTAAAAAAATAGTCAGTAAAGTCAACGAGTCAAGTCAGTTGTTTTAGTAAAGTGGTAGACCCTTTACTAAAACTTTCTATGGAGTTTTGGAGAGAACACAAAATGGCACGTTTCTTGAAGTTGTTATCACTTGCCCACACTTGTGCACGACATCGAATATTTAATGGCTAATATTCTACTTACATTACACATTAAAACCCGAAATAACACAGTTTTAGGAAAATAATACAAAAACACAACGTCACTCTTACGTATTCCCGGTAAAAAAAAGCTCCCATTATATTTCTTTATTTTTCAGCACCTGACGTCCTAGCTAAGGTGAACGAATACCTGCCTATGATCAGCGAGCTAGCCAATGAGAAGGTGGGGTTCTCCAAGGTCCACCTATCATCTTCCTGTGCATGTGGGGAGTGTAACCTGGGCAGCTTTATATGCGATGCGTTTCTACATTCCGTAAGTGTTGCAATTATGATAAAATCCCCTTTTTATCCGACTACGGCTGAAAAAAACCTTGAGAGGTATCAGGGAATGAAGTTATTTCCTATGTACAAAAAACTTGTAGAGAGAGAGACAGAGAGAGAAACACGCGCTACCGCACGGCTTACAACTATAGCAAAAAGCACAGACATAGATCAAGATAGATACCGCATGTCCCGCAAAGTACTATCAGAGAAGTTGATTCCTATGCAGATGGGGTACGGGGGGCTACGTAGTTTGGTTGCGTTACTTCAAACCCAGCCGACAGATCACAATTAACATTGAATTGACATGATCAACCAAATGACGTTGGTCTCTCAACTACATAGGAATCAATTTTCTCTCATACACATGCGGTGTATATCTCGATCTATGTCTGTGGTAAAAAGTGTCGTTACAACTTTTTGGTCTTAAATTTTTCCAACTAGCCCCCTTTTGCACGATAAGGAACTTCGTTCCAAAAAGGGGGTAACGATATTGGCAGCATGTGCCCTTGCAACAGCAGTTGCCAACTCTTAAATACCACTTTATTCTGGTAGTCAAAGAGTCAAACACTCTTCGGAGTAATAATACTATTCATAATATGGTAGCAATTCATAATCACTTAATAATAGTAACATTTGTACTAATACAATAATACATAATATAAGACGCTTATTAGCTAGAAGCGACAGTGTTCCAAAGATATCTCAAATCTTACACACAATTTAGGTTCTCGTTAGGGATGCTACGAGTATTCCGTATATAAATTTTATTCGGTAAAATAATAAAAATATAATAATTAATCATAAGTATTCAGCAACACCAAGAAATTTTGAAAATGATAATAAATAATAACAAAAAAGTAGATACAGTTTTATTTACACAGTTACAGTTGAAAATCGAAACCACGTTATATTTTGTTGAACAGCTATAATAATTTTAATATGTTACATTTTTTATTTATATATCATCTAAACATTTTTAAAAATATTGTCCGGAACTTTATTGCACCAAAATTAGTTTATAGTTTAACTCGCGAGAACCATAAATTTTTTCGCAATAAAAACTATCTTGCATACTTTTTCGGGACTGAAGGCAAAAGTTTAAGCGTGAATCGTTTATCAAACAAACAGACACACAGAAAAATACTTTCGGACACATACATACATAGTATGAATGGTAACAAACGTAATATTATTCGGCATGAGTCTAACCGAATATTTGTTACTCGGTGACATAATTCCCATTCCTATTAAATCTATCCTGTTAACATAATTTGAAAGCTAATCTAAACAATATTAGGTACAATATCACTCTGACAATGTAATATTCGGCAAGAATTTTACCGAATATTTATTATTCGGTGACATCATTCCCATCCCTAATACAGCTATGGCTAAGCTATGCGCTCGTTACGCGCCTGTCGACGCCAGCTTCATCTAATTTACGTATGAATGTGTACTGTGGTACGGTAAACTTAGTGCCCAAATATATAGCGTATCTCCAAATGTATCATATTTTTGCTAAATTATTCCTAAAATATATACCATCGAAGAAATTGGTTCATAGGCAGTGGTCGGACCTACGTCAATTGGTCGGATTATGTCAATTCAATGTTAGCTGGGATCTGTCGGATCGGTGTGACATAACGTGACCAAATCACGAAGGTCCGTTATCTGATCAACTCTGATAGTACATCCATACTTCCATACTAATATTGTGAATGCAAAACTGTCTGCTCTTCACAGCCAAACCGCAGAACCGATGCTGAAATTTGGTATGGAGGTACTTTGAGTCCCGGGTAAGGATATAGGATACTCCTTATCCTGGGAAACTGTACGGTTCTCGCGTGATAAACGAATGTTGACGCAACGAAGTTGCGAGCGTCACCTAGCTGTATAAAATATGTATCATATTTGTGGTAAATTAAAGCAAAAGCCAAATATACAGCATTTGAATGTTTTCATCTTCTTTTAGTGAAAACTTATTCTATTTACTCTGTTTTATTTACAAAATACATATTATGTATGCCGTATTCTCGGAACAAGCACTATTTTTGACCGACTTCCAAAAAGGAGGAGGTAATATGTTCGGCTGTATCTTTTTTTTTTTTTTGTATGTTCAACGATTACTCAGCCGTTTGTGGTCCGATTTTCAAAATTCTTTTTGTGTTGTATAGGGTTTAACTCGAATTTGGTACCATGTTCACAAAAGTGGTGATCTGATGATGGAACCCTTGAGGAATCGAGGGGACTCCTTGAAATTTGTATAGAAATATATAGTGATTTTTATTTTTTCTGAAGCATTCGAGGTAAATGCTACCAAAAAGTAAGACTTCGCACCAGGTTATACCCTGGATCCGAAGGTACCTAACAGAACTTTTGAATGCTTATAGGTACAGGTTCGGGGATTTCGGCGTTGTTTTAACAACTGAAAGCATAAGCCAACACATCAATTTGATTGATCATCACCATCACAACCATAATTATACCATGGGTATCAAGGCTTGATGACTAATTAATTTTTTTCTTATTGGTAATTGAAAGACCCTTAAAAAATAGAAACATCGCTGAAAGAGTGACTCTGATAGCTCAAAAATTCACCAAGATATGACAATTCAAACATCTCATAAAATATACCTGCCCGAAACGCTCCATCAAAACAAAGTGCTACGAAAGACTGACGTCACTCTTTCGTAGTTTGTACGGATCGGGAGAGAACTTTGTTCGATAGGTATATTAAATATTGCGTTTATGAAAGTGGTTTCATAACAAAAGTTGCTTTTAATTGCACAAGTTATCGAATGGTATACAAATATTAAGAAATTTAATTGAAAAAAAAATCGACTTGATTATCCAACTTTCAAGGGGCATAGCAAAAAATTACAAATGCTATCGAGCTGAAATTTTGGGAACACTTATTTTTTACCGTGGTTTCTTTATTTTATTAACAAAATTCGCTAATCTTTGACCTTGTCATCATCCCTATTGTACCATTATGACCCAATTATTGGTACTTTTCGTGATATTTTACATCGAAGCAGATCTTTTTGATGATGATTTCGCTGTTTGTGGACCGATTTTCAAAATTCTCGTGTTGTTGTATAGGATATAATCTTAATTTTGTATAACAATTACGAAAGTGGTGAGCTGATGATGGGATCTATGAGCAATCGAGAGAAATCCTTCAAATTTGTCAAAACACTCATAGTGGTTAAAATGTTATTTCTAGTAAGTTAAACATATGTTACGAATAAAAGAAATTTCATACGAAGGTGTCTCTTGGTCCAAAGGCACTGAACAGAACTCCTGAACCTTCAAAGATAAAAGTTTGGAATTTTGTTTAAGTACCACAATTTCGCTTACAGTAACATAATGTGAATAGTTAACATTCGTATTGGTTATTTACGCATAAAACCTTATTAGTTTTAATTTTTAACAAAAAAATTAAAACCGACTTCAAAGAGAAAAACAATAGTAATATGAACTAAAAAGTATTAAATAACTCTTACTCTTTAATAGCACGCCTTTTTCAGAATTCGACAAATCTCAACTATTTCTGTATATATTATATACTACAGTCTTCATTACTTTGAAGTCGGTACCAGTCCCAAAAGTTTCAGATATTCTGACATTACTGAACTCACGATTAAATTAACTGGTACCGACTTCAAAATAATGAAGACTGTAGTATATAATATACAGAAATAGTTGAGATTTAGACGAATTCTGAAAAAGGCGTGCTATTAAAGAGTAAGAGTTATTTAATACTTTTTAGTTCATATTACTATTGTTTTTCCCTTGGAAGTCGGTTTTAATTTTTTTGTTAAAAATAATGTTTGAAACTTTTGTTTGCTGCTGGCAAAAATACCAGACAAAAAAGATATCCCAGTATACAGAATCTAATTAAAACATACTGTGAGTTACCCTGGCAAAGTATTTCAGTCTTCGTACGAATTCTGGGGTAATATTATGTAACAAACGTAGCCTATCTAGGGACGTAAATTATCTAAGGACTAACAGTAGGCCTGATATAAAGATTAAACTGACAAGCATCCCAAACTACGAACTTGCTTACTCTTACTCAATTGTATTTATTTAGAACTATACCGAATTACAGTTGTGACAACTACTGTGACAAGTAAATAATTGTTGTTTATTTATCACAAACCATGTTAGAAACATACGTTAGTACCTGACAGTATTGTGAATAAAGTAGGGGAGACCTGGGCTGGAAGTTCCCGGGGTAAGTTGTTCCGACAGTTATAACTTTGTAAAGGAAAAAGATATCAATACTCGTGAAGTGCGTCGCTTAAGCATCAGGTGACGCGCCGCTTTGGCGGCCATTTTAGTTGCTCTGATGGTGGCGGTTGAGTGGCTGTGCACACCGGCTATTAGAACACCACCTTAGTAAATATTTTCGTATTTTATCTTTTTGGTCTATTTTTATTTATTATTGACCGATTTATTTGCGTCTTTACTATTTAAGAGTGGCATTAGTTAGGTATCTTATTGTTTGAATGTTTTTTCAATTGATTTCGTTAATTTACGTATATTACAATTTTTATACAAAAACTCAATTTGGGGCTACAAGTTCCCTCCTAAAGGGGTTGGTTGCTCCTCGAAACAACTTACCTTACTTGATTGACACGCCAGAAAAAAATGCATTGGCAGAAGAACAAGCAAGAAAAAAAGCAAAGAAGAACAAAGGCATTACAATCAAGGGAATAGAAAACAACAATAATTAAGGAAAAGGCAAAGGCAAGGGAAAAGCTCAAGAAAAAGCTAAATGAAGAGTATTTACAAGAAAGCGAGAGTTTTGTTGAAATAAATATTCTTTTTTTGTAATTTATAGCTCTGAATTAACATACAACAAATAAAACTTTAAAAATGACTATTTCATTTAAAAGAAAACTATATTATTCTCATATTTTATACAAGCGGAACAATTTGCCCCACACATGGAACAACTCGCCCCAACGCGGGGTTGAATGTTCCCTTCCGAAATTTTGCAAAAATATGCCTGTAGAAAAAAAACTATTGAGATATTGGCAGAAATGACTATACTGTTACAGAGACAGATTAAGGTTCTTTAATAGATGCAAATATTAAAATTTTATCTTATCATTTTCATCATACAATTCCATGTTATTTGAAAATCGGAACTTTCAGCCCCGGTCTCCCCTAACCCTTTAACGAACATTTTACGAACGACATTATTTTAGATTTTGCATATTTTGTTCATTTAGCATTTGTTCAAGTAATAGATAGATAGGAGTTCAAGAAACTGACATTTTTCAATTCCATTAGTAAGTAACATCTAAATAGTGATTAGCACACTCTAGTGTCTAAACTTACTAAAGATCCAAACAACGTCTATAGTGACTAAACAAAGTAACTGTATGAAAAAGTTACGTGTTTTGAAATTAAACTCGAATTTCCTCCAAAAGCTAACAGTACACAGGATTAATTATTGAACTAAAAGGCATATAAATTAATTAATTAAATTTCCAGGTGTTGGACCGAGCTGAAGAAGACACCTGGAACTTCGCCCATCTGTGTGTGATCAACCAGGGCGGAATACGAGTGGACATAGCGCCAGGAGGTGAGAAATAGCCCATCTTACCTGGCAAACAAACGAATAGTTTTGATGCTATAGCTGTAGTAACTAGGATGCGTCTTAAAAATTGAACTGGATTATCACAGTTTTACGCTTTGTTGGTCAACTGTCATATAGAGATATATATTTCTACTGCATATTATATTTCAATTTCAAGTTAAAACGCTTTTGTAGTCGACTAATAGTTAATGATTTGAGCTTAGTTGTCGTTTCGAAAGTCAGCTGGCTTCTATATCCACAGTGGAACAACTAGAAATATTCCTATTTCTTGTTAGGGCTGATTGTCTCACAAAATTAGCGGAAACAGGCGTCAAATTGAATTGATGAGAATAGGAAATTATTCTTTATTTGTACTTGAACTTAAACTTAAAAAACACAATATAGGAAAACTATGTACAAATAGGCAGTCTTACTAAGTAAATAGTAAGGAAGTCATCAACTTTTCTTTTCTTTTAGGTATTGGACTGAGCGTCTAGGTTAATAAATTAATTAGGTATGTGCACGAGAAGGCATACGCCAAAAGAAGTAAATTATTTAGGTGGTTCTTCAGTTGCAAACATATTTCCACTTTCAGACGTTACCTTTGAGAGTCTGCTACTTTCGACGCCTTTTGAGAACAACGTGGAAGTTTTCGACCTGAAGGGCGAGCATATTCTGGAGATGCTCGAATACTCTGTGGCTAACGACCCCTATCCTGGGGGGAGGATGGTGCAAGTTTCAGGTGATTTTTTTGTTTAACTAAGCTAATTAACCCATCAAACCCCATAAGCTCACCAGTGAGCGAGACACCATAGAATAACAATAGATTTCCAAGAATCCACGACCGAAGGATTAAGATTGTGTTGGCTAAGTTATATTATTACGCCGAATTAAAAAATTTAAACCCACCCCCAATTCAAGACTCAGCACTGAGCGGGCTGGTGATGATGGCTAAGACGACACTCGATCATGTCAGCTTTTACTCGTATGCTTAGCACAAACCTACGCGACCACGCGACTGCGAAGCGGATAAACAAAAATACAATGCCACAGACAATCACACAGACCAGACACTTCAAACTTATGCCGTGTTCACACCAAACCGACTGTAAGCCGCCGAATGTGAGCAGACTCACAGCTGTGAGCCCCAGTGTGGACGTGAAAATATACGGTTTTAAATGTCCGGCGTCCGTGCCTACACCTAGCGTAATAGCGTATTGTCGGTTAGGTGCGAACGAAAAAGTTAATATTATGTATGGAAATACAATAAACTGCGTAACGTTCGCTCACATCCGGCGGCTCATGACAGTCGGTTTGGCGTGAACACGGCCTTATAACAAACAACCCTTTGTGTTGGAGTAGTTTCTATTATTCGTAGTGTTGGAGGCTAAAAATACACCACGGAATACACAAATAAAAATTAAAGTGATCTTTTGAGTAATTACCAAGTTATTAAGACTTTAAAACATAATAAATGAAATTAAAGGTTTAATCGGTATAATATTAGGATCTGTTAGATTAGATCTATGTTAGTTTCGTTTCGATGTGAACTGGCCCTTATATTAGATACACCTGTCCTATATACAAAATTTTGTATCGCCGCCACCCCCTTTCGATATTTCGACATTCTGAGCCAATCAATTCGATTAAATTGAGTGTAAAGTCTTATATATGAAGAAAAAAAGATTTTGTTAGATCTTTAGTCTTCTTACGTTCGTTGCCATTAAAAGTATATTTTTTTGATCATATGAATCAGTGAGGCTTAAAATGCTTTTGAACTTAGAATAAAGTAATGGCATTTTCTAAATCATTTGAGCTTCAACCACGCTTTTCACGTAACATTCGTAAGTTCATTTCAAGTTTATCAATAATAATTCGTCTATGTGTAGCGGCTACTGCATGTTGGCCTATGCAAAGCGATATAGTAGGGGAGGTAGTGCTATCGTTTGCTAAGTCATTTCATACCGAACAAATTTTTGTCCAGCGGTAGCTTAATATTTATCAATCAATATAATCAGCGTCAGTCGCCGCACCCGTGGTGGAATGTTAACTGAGAGTATTTCAAAGTGGTAAAAAAAATAGTTGCGAAAAGTGATTTTATACCGAATGAAACTTTGATGGATGATTACTGAGGTCATGTTAACCAAAAAATCACCGTCAGCCGGTTTGCAGACGGGGGATTCAACGTCAGTCGCGTTACTGAACATGTAAAAAATTTTTGAATATATAGTCATTTTATACCGTACAAAATTTATACTGGTGAATGTTTCTACTTTGTATATAATAAAGAAAACCGTCAGTCGCTAATACGATGGTGGAAAAACCGTCAGCCAGCGATATAAGTTATGACCAATATAGCCCTACTTCGCGCTCAATGTATCCTAGGGCGTCGCGTAGACGACATTTCCACCTGCAAACATTCAGCTGACGGCGATTTTCGTTTGAATTAACCATAAAATTGTCTCACATAGCAATTTTAATTAATTAATTCGATAGTCAATATTTGTGAAGAAGAATGATATAAATTTTACTTTAAAAGTGCCATCTGTTGTTATATACTAAAACTAAAACGACACCTACCGAACCTAAACGTGTATAATCTACATACGAACCTTTATTGGGTGCGAATTGGGATCTTTTTAATGTCAATTCAATACGATTCCCAACAGCAACTTTGAGATACTCACAATTTTTATTCCACCACTTCTGAAGCAGCTGACGATCAAAGCTGTTATGTATTAGTGGAATACTATTATTTTAACGATTTTCGCTCGGTATGAAATCACTTTTTAAACTGAGCGCGACCTCCCCTACTAATAGCAAAGATGGGAAATTGACATAATATTCCTATACATTAATGATAACCCATGATTCTACATGACGTTGTGGCAATCATATTGGTGGTCATGGTCTATTATTGCTAACGTGGAGAGAGATTTTAAGCCGCCATAGTTATGACGTGTTCTAATATTATAATAAACCATTAACTTATAATACAGGGTGCAATTAAACCTTCCTGCCAAAGTTTTTCGAGGGCTGGTATCATTAGGAGAGTCCATTTGACCAAAAAAAAATTGGGTGTTATTTTTTTTAATGACATATTTTATCCTATTTAAAATCTTTGCAGAACGGTCACTCGCGGCGCGGGGGAATGAGCGGGGGTAACGCGGGGGGACGTCACGCGCGGGCGACGCGTCGTGTCCATTAATTGTAGTGTATTTTAAGATAACTTTCGGAACTACGAATAATACAATTATTTTTGTACTGAGTGATTATAAAAGAAAAAATACGTGTATTTTTATTTTTAACAAGGATCAATATGTCAAAATTTGGCAGGAAGGTTTAATTGCACTCTGTATAATAATTTCCACTTGCTTAAAATATTACTTGTGCATGACAGTGCCATGCGATTTGTAGAAAGCCTACCCATTCTGTCTGTCTATCAGTCACTATCCAAAGCCTGTCTGTCTATCTGTCATCCAAAGCCTGACAAAACTCTATTGACAGGGTTGCGGGCTGTCTTCGATGGTTCCATGCCTCTGAACTCGCGAGTCCTGAACGCGACTGTCCGCTGCATTGACTGTGATGTGCCACGATACGAACCGCTGGACACAGACAGATATTATAAGGTCGTTTCGCAGACTTTCATCGGTGAAGGTGGTGATGGTTTCACGGTAAGTTTGATGCTTATTTGGTGATTGCTATAGAAACTCGATTATCCGGCCCTCGGCAATACGGTTTCGCGAATATCCGGACTGCTATCGGAAAATGTATCTCATATACAGACATAGATCAAGATAGATACCGCATGTCGCTCCATTTGTATGAAAACGAGTGTGCCACTTTTTTCCTACCACTGTGACGTACCGATGATAAGAATCGTGTCCATTATCATGGCCAACGTTTTTCCACAGCTCAATACAGCACTTTTAGGCATTCAGGCATTTTTAAAATTCCGATTGACGTCCAATTCCGATAGTAGACTAAAGAACTATTTATTGCTCGTTGTTTGGGAACGCGATATGGCACGCGAAATACATACACATGCGGTATCTATCTTGATCTATGTCTGTGATCTCATAATAATTTCTTAATAAACATTGATTGTGAGTTTTTTATAAGACACAACACGTACTGAACCTGCTTTTCTTTATACATTCGATTATCCGGATTTTGGAATAGCCGAATGCCTCACGACTCACGAGTCACGACAGCAATTAGTCCGATTAATCGAGTTCCTACTTACTTTCTTATACTTTCCTGATAATCAAAACAAGAGGCACCGGATTTATACGAACATTTAATGTGAAGTTTTGTGCAGCTTGAACTAGGTATAAAAACTTATGATAAAATTATTTTAAACGAGTAATGCGGTTCTTTTTAACTTCGTTGCGTCCAAGCGGTAACTGATTCCAGGATAGTATCCTATATTATCACTTTTTCCGTAACCTAAAGAGGCATACTAAATTTTTGTATTAACTAGGACTATTGACAAGGATTTACTTAATTGTAACAGGCAGCATTCTAGATCTTATATTATCCAATTAAGTATGTGAGCATGACGCCACTACCTACATTCGGAATTCAGATACAAGCGACAATTCCTTGGAAACCGAGATATCTAGTCACATATAGATGCAGCCTAAGTAGCAATGTAGTTAGGGATTCCAAGGAGCCGTTATACAGTGTGTAACAGAACTTAATGATAATAATTTTGGGTGTGTATATGCCCCTTATAAAGAGTAAACTGTGTAAGGAGCAGCGCTGAAAGAGTCTACTTTTAATTATTATGAGCGAATTCATGACGGAGGGACGTATTTTCTCATAGAAACAAAGAAGTGATAAGTAACTCTTTCAGTACTACTTTTACAGTATCTTTCTATACGAGGGATACAAACGAAACCTAAAATATTACTTTGTTTTGCTATACCCTGTATAGTACCATGCAGATTGTAAATTATTGTTCTGACAGCGTACTTGGATCATTCTGTAAATTGAAAATTATTTGTGCTATTTTCAGAAATAGAAGCCACTTGATATCCTGCCAATAATTAGGACAAACTACGAATTGAGTACAACCTGAATGTTTGCTTAGCCGTACCCTAAATGTTTGCTTAAATAGTTGACCTCACCAAGCAAACAAACTTTGCTCCTTTAAATAGAAATAGTGGTCAGGTAATTATTTCGAGAGTATTGGAAATAATCTAGGATAACTGATAAGCAAAGTTAAAATGTAGAGACAAAGATGAACCAAAAGGGAGGAAACTACGCCTTATTTTGTAAAAGGATTTTGTCGCTGTGTTGGACAACGCAGGTTTATCATCTGATTGTCTGACAAGAAAGATGATCCATGCGTCGGATGGACATGTAAAAACTCGGTCCTACGCCTGATCTCTCGCCAGTCGTGTCGACTGTCCCGCGTAACTGGCCATGGTTTCCATAAAACCGGCCACCGTCACCGAAACCGGTGCGGGAACTATAGCTACACGCACTACACACATTATATTATAGGGAGGAGGGGTGCTAATTGTGTAGTCACTCGAGCGTACTGGAGACCTAGTAGGTTTTATACATTAGGTAAAGCTGATAAAAAAATAATATGAGCGTTTTTTTTATTTTAGCGGTGGGTTCAGAAACTGCAGCCATTTTAAAGTTTTGAAAAAGAAAATACATTCAGAAAATTGCTTATTTAGGTAAATTATAAATATTATATTTTAGACAACAAGAACAAAATCATTTAGTTTAGTGCAAAATAAAATATCTGCGACGCTTAGTTAAGAAAATATGAAGCTTTAGTTTTTTATATTTTAAAATGTCCCTACAGGCTTATCTAACCTTTGAATCGTCAGTGCTTTATATGGAAGCTTCTATGGGGTATACTAAACATCCCCTATCTTAATCTGACAGATCCGATGATATTTCAATATTCAAAAAATAAAATAAAATTGATCCACCACGTCAGAAATCTGATTTCTATACCATGATAACTGGACATAATATTATCTCGGAAGCCTATACAAGCTTAATCTGACACGCTCGAGCTACTCCCGAAATCCCCTCTTCCCCTCCCCAACTATTGAAACTCGGTGTCACTTTTTGTTAATCAAAGCTTTGTCTTCGCTTTTTATTCGATCTGAGGCAACAAGGCTTACTTTAAAATCCTTCTGCTATTTGGCAAAGAGAAGATACTTAGGAATTTAAATCAGCTTCATTGCGAGAATTAAGTTAATCCTAATAATTAGTTTCTGTACTAGCTTCGTTGTACTCTTTCTGAAACTAAATTCACTGTGGGAATAGTTAGGGAGGGGTCTTCCCCTAGGAGGGGAGTTACCTAATGTAAAAAACCTAGAAGGTCCCCATGACGCTCGAGTGACTACACGAATAGCACCCTCCCCTCCCCTACTAGAAAATTATACTAAAGAATCAGTACGAGCACCAATATTTTCTGTCTGTCTTCTTTCATTTTCTTGACCATGGCTTTTTAGTAAGCACACTTAAAACACTCAAGACATAATATTTGTTCTTTACATTATAAAGACTATTATTATGCTCTCACTCTCAAGTTTAATCGTATAAGTAGAGGTATATGCTCGTACGTTTAGTCTAGTTTGTTCGAAGTTTCGCCTCCGATCTTCAATTTGGTCGAGTTGACAGTGGTATAATCTAGTGGAAAATTTCTGAGGTCAGTCGTTTAGTTCGGCACTTACATAAGCGTCTGGGTTTGACCGAACTATTTGATTCGATAACATTCTATCGGGAATTTATATTTGATTGCTGTTGGAATCGTCCAGATAGTACATAAGGTATTAAGGGGGAAGATTATCCAGCTTTTAAATATCATCAAAACTCTTAGTATGTTGGAGAGTGTGAACACACTCTTCAACAACTCTACTCACTCTAAAACTCACGACACTTTTCGAGCATAACCTGCGTTTTTGGTTGGCTTTTTAAGCTATTGCACAGCTTTTATCGCAGGCTTTGAGCACGGCGACCGAATCAAGAAATTTTCACTGAGTCACTGCAAATTCTAAGCAGCAGTTTTTAATAAATTTTAACAGTGATTGCTGATATCAAATATGACAACAATTTGATATTTGTAATGTGTAATTATTAATTTGAATACTTCATTTTTTGCTAAACCTCACGTAGGACTATGTGAGGGTGGACGTTAGTCCAGGCAAATCTTAAGATAAGGCGGTGAGGAAACCATAATATTATAACGGGAATTTGTTTATCGCGTGGGAACCGTACATTTTTTCGCTATTAAAAGTGCTATGTCCTTTCCCAGGACTCAAAGTATCTCCATGCCAAACTGCAAAATCGGCTCGGCGGTTTGGGCACGAAGAGGTAACAGACAGACAGACAGTTGACAGACAGACAGACACACTTTCGAATTTATATTTAATATATTAGTATGGATGGAGATAGGAGTAAGGGGTCAAAATTTTACCTCACGCAATTCATGAACGCTCCCCAATACCTTGCTGCTTGAACACTTTGAAATGTTAGATTAATATTGAGTAAGATATTTAGAGCTGAGAAATGTGTTCATAAAAGGTTTTGAATTGTTTTGCACTTACAAGCACAAAATAACACATTAAATAAGTAAAGACGTCTCTAAATGTGACTTCATAATATATTTTATAGATTTCCCAAGAGTATTCTCTGATGCACATTGAGTTTTTCGAACATCATCATAATATTTAATTATGTTAATAATATGCTCAATCAGACAGAAGTTAGATAACATTTTTGTATAACATTTTTTAACAAATTAAATAACTAAAGACTCTTTTATTTTTTGACATGTTGTAGCGTATGTTACACAATGTTATAAATTAATGTTATCGTGTTACATAATGTTTTATAACGTTATATTTATATAACTTCTGTCTGGGAGCACCTAGTATGCAAAATTGTCATTTTCCGGTGTTTGTTTTCAGACTCCACTAAAACGACTGGGCCGATTGTTCATATCCCAAATAGCCGCGTACTGACCAAGCGAGCCGCCTCGCCGCGGCAGCCAAAAGTTGTCGGTTTTTGGTCGATGCTCAAAGGCGCCTCGGACGTTTGCCGCGCACTAACACGTACTGACCGAGCAACTGCGCGCGAGGCTGCCGCGGCGAGGCGGCTCGCTTGGTCAGTACGCGGCTATTAACGTATATTACATAACAACGTTTGTCAGCTCAGGGCCTCAGCTGATGTAATTATGAGCAGCTATACGGTATACCTACTCAAGTACTCAACCTGCGGCCCGCGTGATTTTAAACCGTTTTGAAATTCACGCCCGCACCAACCGGCAAATTAGTTTAAAGTTGTGAAAATGTTTCCACTTTTAAATCGTTAATTTTGAAAAAAGTGATTTTTAACCCTAAAACTTTTTAATTGCGGTCTGTGACACCAGATCCTAAACATGTTTGTTGCCCGTATAAAAAAAGGTTGAGCACCACATAATTATTAGTCTTCCAACATTTCATGTCTGTTTAACATTTTAACAACAATTTGTTATGCAATTATTGTTGCTGTGCAAATTACTTGTACACCTCACTCCTTATAACACTAATCTCACGTTAGATTACATAGTAAAACATTGCGTCTTACTAATAAAAATGTTTACTCAGTACAAACTATACATAGTCTGCTTGTCTGTGGCATGTTGAAAAAGTTACCATCAAAGACCCCTTGAAAAATTTTTTAGCCGCTACTGTCCCACAGCTGGCAAATACCTCACTCAAGGTTTTCCATTTCTCTCGTTCTAGTAGCATCGTAGCCTAACTTGGCTTGTAGGCTCATCTCAATATCTTTTACGGCGTCATCCAATACCCATTCTGTGGTAATCTTTGCCCAGCGGCCAGGATATATTACGAGGCTGGTACGACCAGTCCAACCCCGAATACGTTGCGAAAATATATATTTTAGGGAGTGCCTCCGCTGCCGGCGCCGGTTGCCGAAATGGCTGACGGCGCCGTTTTCCGAAGTTTGCCGAAGTCACGCGATGTTTGCCGAATAGGCTGCCCGCGCCTATTCGGCAAACAGCTTGTCAAATGACAGAATAATGATCAAAAACATCAATCAGTCTTGAGCTAAAGGACTATGAAAAGTACCAATAATAAAGTAATAATGTGAGGAATGAGGATGCATGTTTTAATGGTAGTGATGATGATGATGATTAATTTGATCTGCATAGTAGCATAATATTATATTAGTAAGTACCTTTGCTTCTTCAAACAATTCTGAAACTCTCTAACATGGATATAAGGAGTCTGAAGTTCTGTTCAGTTTGGTTCAGTACCTTCGGAAGTATACCACGGGGTTTATATCTGTGGTGAAAAATCTTACTTTTTGGTAGGTGAAAAAAGGGAGCGGTAAAGCTAAGGTAGATGAAAATGCATCACAAAAAACTAAAATATCCATACCACCTCCACCACCACTCCACCTTTGGAAGTCGGTTAAAAAGTCGAATAATATTTGAGATTATAATTATTATTTTTTTAAATTTGTCTATCGGCACTGGAACCTAGCGTTTAACGCATTATCACCGGTTCCCATTTTGAATGCCGGCGCCGGCAGCCGTTGTTTTATATCTCGGCTGCCGGCAGTATACTTACCGCCGGTTCCCATTTCTGATATTTTTGGTAGCCGGCGCCGGCAGCGGAGGCACTCCCTATATTTTATTGTATGTATTGTATACTAGATGACGCCCGCAACTCTTTGCGCCAAAATATGTTTATCGCGCGGGTACGTACATTTTTCCGGGATAAAAAGTATCCTATGACTTTTACCGGGACTCAAAGTATCTCGATCCATACCAAATTTCATCAAAATAGGTTCAGCGGTTTAAGCGTGAAGAGGTAACAGACAGATACACTTTCGCATGGAGTACCTAAGCAGGGAAGTAATATTATGTATTTTATTAAGAGGGTATGTTTATAATGAGGTGTCACTTTAGTATCGACTTTGCATATTACAGAAGCCCTAGAACAATTTTTTTTTTGTGATTACTAGTCAACCAATGTTTTGTTGATTACAGAATCCTAAAACGGAACCCTAACCAGCTGATTTTTTGTATATTTGTAGGTTAATAGTTATATAATTAAGGAGTTACCTTGTCCTACAAATAAAACAATCCATATTTTAGGACCATCAAGTCAAAGTATGAAATCCTTTCTATCTCTGTTAGCTACCACTTTCGAGATTTTTCGAAAATAAAAATGTTGTTCGTCTAGGGATGGGTAAGGCAGTAAAAACTGAGTCAGAGTAAAAACTCAAACTCAGTAAATACTGAGTATTTACTTTATTGTATGAGTATTTACTCATTGGACACAGTAAAACGTTTTATTCAATATTTTAGGTTCTAATTACACTTATACAAATCGAGAACATTACAGAATAATAAAAAATACCTATAATTTAACAGATTCATAATTTTAAGTTAAATTAAGACAATGTAGACCAGTGCCTATATCTTCAAAAATAATAAAAAGTGAAAAAGAATAATTAGCCTTGTTCGTTTGGTTTTTCAACTGCGCATGCGCGGCTTTTGTGTCAGTGTGATTGTCATATTCTAAAATACCGATCAATTTCTGTCAAAATCTGACAGGTATTTTAGAACATGACACTCACCTGACAGCAATTTATCGGTACTTTAGAATATGACACTCACACTGACAAATAAAAAAGCCGCGCATGCGCAGTTGAAAATTGAAACGAACAAGGCTATAGTAGGATGAATCCCATTAGAAAAGGAGGAGAATAGTTTCAAAATTAAGGGAAAAATAATTTACGGGTGATCTGAGTTCGGGAAGGGTGTGGGGGTGGGTTTTTAAGTGTAGAAAACGATTAAACTCGATTTCCGGCAAAACTAAAAGTCCTATGGAAAAAAGTTAAATGGCAAAGTTGTAGGTAATAGAAAGATCTAAAACTTTTGTAGTCACGTTTTTTCCACATAACCTTAAAATTTATGTGAAAAATTCAAAAAAACATGTTTTTGGTTTTTTATTAATATCTTTAAAAAATTATTTTTTTTCACGAAATTCGGTGAAAACTTACCTTTTTTGTACCAAATATACGCTGTAATTTATTTGATAAGAAATATATTTTATTTTTTCACCTTATTTCGAAAATATATCGAAAAAATACCCTAATTTTCAATCGAAAATTTACCCGTCAAAATATCAGCTGTTTTAAAAATATTGGTATGCTTTCTATTTTTGAAAATTCTTTATTAATTTCATTTAAAAATGTGATTGCTGCAATTTGTCATAATTAAAAAGTTGATTAATTATTCAATTATAATTACATTTCTGTCATACAAAATCTCATTATATATAAACTAGCTGTCCCGGTGAACTTCGTATCACTTTAAAACCTTCCCTGGACTTCTACGAATATTTTAAGAGTCCGTATACGAAATTTGCCGATTTCGCTGATTTTACAGATGTGATTTAACAGTTAAAATACAGTATTTCTATAAGTTTTAATGCACAACATGTAAGATCATTTCAATTATAATCTAATGTTGGAGCTAGATTATTTTTTTTAAGTATTTTTAAATAATCCAACTCAAACCCGCGACAGTTTTGTGATTTTTGCTGTAAAAGGTTTAGAATATCAACTGTTTATGGATTGTATTGAGGTCTTAACGGTATGAAAAAATACAATGTACTGTTGAGAAAGTCGTCTATACAATGTTGGAATTACTTTTTACCACTTTAATATGAAATAGTTAAGTAAAAAAATATGTAACTCGGCAAAATTTTAGAGAAAATGGGCAAAGAATTGCTGTTAATTTCGGCAACTTGGAGCTGTAATTCATAAAAAGAAAACGACAGAAATAATCTATAGATAAAATTCTATCCAATTCGAGAAAAAAAAAAACAAATTGTGCCAAAAAACACGATTCAAAACAACCTAAATCTCACATTATATTACTCGCCGCAAGGCTTGAGTCGGCTTTCCGCGCTTAAATATATTTTAAATCTAATAATTAATATATATTATATTTTTAAGTCTAATAAGGGGAAAAACCTAATAATATTTCTGTAGCGAACCTTTGCAATTTCATATTCATCGGCAAAATTTCGTATATGGACTCTTAAGACTAAAATCAGCAGCATTTGAAAATCTATTTTTATATATAAGAGAAGATATAAATGAAAATCTATACTTATAAAATAATATGCCCTGACTGACTGACTGATTCATCATCGCTGAGCAAAAACTGTTAAAGTTACAGCCACATAACTGTATTTTAAAAAGATAAAACCGACTTCAAAATTGTACGTAATTGAGAATTAAAATTCCCTATCTCAAAAACTACTGAACCGATTTTGATGAAACTTGCAGTATTCCCTAAGTTGAACAATACCTAGTACAAAAAAAAGAATCATTTAAACATAAAAACATACATACATACATACACTTGTGAAATTTGGCACATTTGTTCAGAAGCTGTTATAGATTAACAAATACAAAAACTGGGCAGTTCTGGAAATATTACATACATACGCGTCGAATTGATAACCTTCTTTTTTTGAAGCCGGTTAAAAATTTGGTGAGTAGGGCTGTTTTATTAAGTAGGCACCCACTAAAGAAGGAAATTTCGTATATTTTACCCCGAAGGGGGTGAAATAGGGGTTGAAAGTTTGAATGAAAGTCAGTCATTTCTTAAGTTAGAAACACGAAAGTTTATTTTTGGGCCACTGATTAAAAATGAATGGATACGTATTTAAGCGTTTCTGGAAATTCTACCCCCAAGGGGGTGAAATAGGGGTTGATAGTTTAAATGAAAGTCCGTTATTTCTTAAGGGCCCCCAGACGGTCAAACGGTTTGACTCAAACACGTAAATTTTGGTTTGACTCGAACCATTTTGGTCGTTTACAAAGCTAGTTTGAACGGTTTGTCAAACATTTACGTGTTTGAAGCTCGTTTGATGAAATTTCATATTTTTGTTGTGTTTGACGCGCCGTTTGATCGTGTTTCGATAGGTTTGAACAAAATTTGTACCATTCTTTGGAGATTTTGAGTACATTATTTTAACCGACTAAAAAAGAGGAGGTTATCAATTCGATGCGTATGGTTGTAATATTTCCAGAACTGTCCAGTTTTCGTATAAGTTAGTATATATCAGCATCTGAACAAATGTGCAAAATTTCAAAAGTGTATGTATGTAATATGTTTGTGTTCACATATCTCCGGAACTACAAGTCCGATTTAAATATTTTTGTGTTGTACTATATAGGTATTGCTTAACTTGGGAGACTTCTGCAAGTTTCATCAAAATAGGTTTAGTAGTTTTTGAGATAGGGAATTTAATTTTTAATTTCGTACAATTTTTAAGTCAGTTTTATCTTTTAAAAAATAATATTTATTCGTCACAAGACGTGTACTCCACAGCGCGTATTGAACCAAACTGCGCAGTGTCGTTTGACAAACCGTTCAAACCGACATCAAACAGTTGCATCAAACACGTAAGGTTTTAATCAAACCGTTTGATCGTCTCGGGGGCTCTTTAAGTTAGAAACATGAAAGTTTATTTTTGGCTGCTGGTTAAAAATAATTGGATACGCATTTAAGTGCTTTTGGATATTCTACACCCAAGGGGGTGAAATTGGGGTTCAAAGTTTCAATTAAAGTCATATTTATATATAATGAGATTTTCTATGACAGAAATATAGTAATAATTAAATAAATCAACTTTTTAATTACAAAAAATTGCAGCAATCACATTTTTAAATAAAATTAATAAAGAATTTTCAAATTTGAGTTTTTTTTCGATTTTTTGCATTTTCTGAAAAGATTTACTATAGTATAATATATATTATATATATTTTCACCATTGGAAAGTTGAGATTTCAACGAATAGAAAGCATACCAATTTTTTTAAAAAGCTGATATTTTTACGGGTGAATTTTCGATTGAAAATTAGGGTATTTTTTCGATATAAATTTGAAATAAGGTGAAAAAAATAATATTTCTTATGAAATAAATTACAGCGTATTTGGAACAAAAAAGGTAATTTTTCACCGAATTTCGTGAATTTTTGTTTTTTTAAAGATATTAATAAAAAACCAAAAACATGTTTTTTCACATAAATTTTGAGGTTATGTGAAAAAGGCGTAACTACAAAAGTTTTAGATTTTTTTCTTACCTACAACTTTGCCATTTGACTTTATTTTATTGGAATACATATTAGTTTTGCCGGAAATCGAGATAAACCGTTTTTCCCCCTGAAGACCTCAGATCGCCCGTAAATTATTTTTCCCATAATTTTTATAATATTCTCCTCCTTTTCTAATGGGTTTCATCGTACCATATTTTTTTGTTTTAAAATTATCTGTCTTGATCTAATGTAGTTTCATGTTGAAGGTTGTCAATATGTCGACCCTTCGCTTCTCTTAATCATAGCACCAAAAACTTTGAAAAGTACCAATAATAGGGTCAAAACGGGACGATACATGGTTCTTTAACGGTTTATGGTAGTGATTGGTGGTGATGATGATGAATGTAATCTGCTTAGTAGCATATGCTTTCCTTTCTTAAAACAACGTTGAAACTCCCAAACTTGTATCTTAGATAAAGAGTCAGAAATTCTCTCAGCACCTTCCAAACCATAGTACACCCGGTGCAAAATCTTACTTGTTGGTAGCATATGCTTAGAATACTGTTCACGAAACCGAAGTCATCACATGTTTCCATGTAAATTTTGAGGAGTTCCCTCGATTTCTTATGGATCCCTTCATCAGGTCACCACTTTTATGAATACGGTATCAAATTGGGAAGATAACCTTTACACCAAAAGAAAAATTTTGAAAATCGGTTCACACACGGCGGAGTAATCGTTGAACATAAAAAACGAACATAACACCTCCTCCATTTTGAAAGTCGGTTAAAATTGTAGCCTGTGTTATTCTGATGTATAAGCTATATTAATGTAAAGTTTCATTAAAATCCGTTCAGTAGTTTTGGCGTGAAAGAGTAACAAACATCCATACATCCAAACTTTCGCCTTTATAATATTAGTATGATATTATGTATACCTATGACATTTTTTTATAACACCGACTCTGTAAAAATCGTCTACCTAAATACCAAAATTAGGTAGTCTATCATCAAAATTAGGTATTCTATAATAGCTGAGGTACCTAATTTTTCGTTACTGAGTCCAAAAAATATTAAAAGAAAATTTTGCATTCAGTATATTATATAATTTTATTTTCATTTATACTGGTTATACCTAAAAAGAACATACCTACTTAAAATATAATACAAATAAAATATAATAAATAAAGAAAAACCTTAAATAATCCAATTGTGGTTAGTAAAACATAAATACTCAGTTAAAAGTAAATACTGAGTGTCTAAATTCATTTTTGACGTGATAACGTCTTATAATTCGATATGGGCTGCGCGCCCGAAAAACATGACAGTTCATGCGGCGTTACCTCGCTGACAGCTCTGAGGCGTTCCATTTACACTCTCAAGTCTCTCAACAACCGTAAGGCCCACCTGGGCCGCGCTCTTTGTTTCGATTACATTACGTATTTCGATGACTTAGAGAATACTTTTGTATGAAGAAGTTTGGTTAGTTATGACCTTTGATACATTGACCACACTGAATGAAAAATAAATAAACAATCTATGAGCTATTAGTATTATTTCGGCTATTCAAAATTGTGCTCTATTTCCTACGTGTCAAGGTATGACTTAATATATGAAGAATAAAGTATTCGTTTATTTCTTCTGAACAAGTCACTAATTATAGTTTCGAAAGTTTATAATTGAGAAACTAATATCACATCGGACTAAATACTATATTATGATGGCTTGATAGATAGAAAATTAAACATATATTATAATGTAGTTCACACAAACATAAAATATGGATTATATGTAAGGATATTTCATATTACATTAATTTTACAAAGAGGGTAGGCCGGGCGCCATTTTTTTTGCACATTGACCTGCCAACTTTTTTGCATAGATTTTTACCGGAACTGAGGGGTTAAGGCTATGACGTTGTCACGTTCAACTATCGTCAGTAAACCGACTTTACAGACAATCGATTTTTACTGAGTATTTACTCTGGTCTGAGTAAATACTCAGTAGCTTACCCATCCCTGTGTTCGTCTTATCAAAATGTAGCTACTCACTAAAAATTAGCTTGTTAGTAATTTGTTCTAGGGCTCCCTCACTAATATATTTAACTTATTGTAAAACTAGAGCTAGCCTACTGGAACGAACGCAAGATGAAAACTTTGTACTGTCTTCATTCAGGTTATGAGGTTGCTTTAAAATTTTATTAGGGACTAGGATGAACTAGGTGTTGCTGCGACTTCGTGCATGGCAGAACCGTACCATCGAAGAAATTGATTCATAGGCACTTTACTGACCAACGTCATTTGGTCTTATTATGTCAATTAATATTATTCATCAACTGTCAGTCGGGTTTGGTATAACGCGTCCAAATTACTAAGCTCGACCATCTGCCTATGAATCAACTTCTCTGATAGTACAATATTATGTTGCAAAGAGTCTAAGGCCGTGTTCACACCAAACTGACTATACGCCGCTGAACGTGAGCGAGCGTTACGCAGTTTATTGTATTTCCATACAAATTCACTTTTTCGTTCACACCTAACTGACTATACGTCATTACGCTAGGCGTAGGCGCGGACATTCGATACCGTATGGCCGTGTTCACACCAAACTGACTATACGCCGCTGAATATGAGCGAGCGTTACGCAGTTCATTGTATTTCCATACAAATTCACTTTTTCGTTCACACCTAACTGACTATACGCCATTACGCTAGGCGTAGGCGCGGGCATTCGATTGGTACCGTATATTTTCACGTTCACTTACGTTCACACTGGGGCCAGAGTAGACAGAGTAGTTATGTCTATTGTGCTGAGGCTCACAGTGAGCCTGCTCAGTGCTCACACTCAGCGGCGTATAGTCTAGTAGTTTGGTCTGAACACGGCCTATATTTTGTATGATTTTCACGTTCACACTGGGGCTCACAGTGAGCCTACTCACATTCTGCGGCGTATAGTCAGTTTGGTCTGAACACGGCCTAAGTGTCGAAACACACTAGGCTGAATTACGCTGGCGTAAATTCCGCCGCGTTTACGCCGCATTTCAAACTCATACAAAATACGGACGGAACGCGGGGGACGATCACACTATTCCGTCGCGTTCCGTCCGTATTTTGTATGCGTTTGACGTTTGCGGCGGAATTTACGCCGGTGTAATTCGGCCTAGTGTGTTTAGACAGTAGACACTATGGCTCGATTTATATGCGTCTGCACGAACGAGCGGCTTGGCCGCTCTACACCACTAGATTACCAGACATTGTTTGAAAAATAGCGGCATTATCAATCCGTGTCATATTATTCCAATAATAGTCATCCTATTTCTAAATCAGGAAACTATTCCTAACTTTAAACTGAAACAAAACCCTTACAAATGCGAGCAATACTGGACAATATAGCGTAATACATTACAAGTAAATTGGCAGATGCAGCAATTAGGCTCGTAATGTATCGGCGAACGCAGAACAAACGTGGGTAATTAGCACAACGCTTTGCGAGTTTACTTTTTAGCATTTAGCATCACAATCCGAATGGGCGTTTTCACACTGCGACGGTATAGTGCGTTTCATCGAATAGTTCCTTTGCCGTCATGTTGGTATTCCTGTCTGTCAATAATGTAAACAAGGTTAACATACTCTGCGAGTTTTCATAATTTTACTGTGATTTCGTGAGAAAATCATGCCGAAAACATTAAAGAGTGGTGAAAGAATGATGGTGCTAAGAGTGAAAGAGTTTTGTGAACGTGAAAAACGTAACTAGGCCCCAATAATTCCATTAAACTCGGGTTGCCGCCATTACGGCTTAGTGAAATAGGGTTACCAGCGTCATTTTAATCACCCTTAAACACAATAAAACTTATGAATACATGCAGAGCGTGTCTACCGTGTTTACGTTATTAACAGAGAATGCCAACATGATGGCAAAGGAACTATTTGATGAAACGCACTTCTGGTAACGAAAACTACATACACGCGAACGAAGGCGCGGGTAAAAGCTAGTACAATAATATTATAAGGGCGAGCGAAGCGAGCCCTAGTACTTTTCACAACCTGTACATTTTGTGGTACACTTTACGGACAAACTATCACGCCTATTGATTTGTGCTTTAACATAGTATTTACATGTAAATGTGTTATCATCAGTCAGTGAAGGTGTGATGACGCGAGCCCTCACAAAGCTCGGCTTTTAGCTAGTAAATGCGAAAGTGACTTTGCTGGTTACGCATTCACACATAAAGTACTAAGCGGATCATCATAAAACTTTCATATGTACACGTTGTCTGGAACTCTGGAGTATGGAGAAGGACATAGGGTACCTTTTATCCCGGGAAAAAGAATGGTCCCCGAGGGATAGACGTTAGCGTAGGCAGAGCCGCGGGCGAAAGCTGTTAGAATTATGTACAATTTTCTTTATGTGCTTTTTGTGATAGCATATTATCTCCCCTAATTTAAGGTAGCACAGTAAGGGTAATGTGGCAACATTAATTTGCATAAGTGCCAACATGACGGCAAAGGAACTGTTTGATGAAACGCACTAACGACACGACACGATACCACAGAATAGATAAGGGCCACCGCACATATAATACAATTTCAAGTTGGCCGACTATCGTACAAACTAAATTGCGTAGTGTCACAATTTAATTGGACAACTTCATCGTGTTCGCTGCCAGCCGCAGACTTTTAGATTTAGTTGGTAACGGTGTTGCTAGCCTAGTGACGTGCATGTTAAAATGCGTAAAAAGCACGCTTTTATTGTGGCACTAATAAAACGAAGGCGAAAAGAAAGGATAATATTTTGGGTGCATTCAATATTAAGTGACAGAATATTAGAATTACTTAGTACGATAGTCAGTTTGTGGTTTGTACGATAATCGGCCAACTTGAAATTGTATAATATGTGCGGTGGCCCTCTATTCTGTGGTATCGTGTCGTGTCGTTATCGTGCAGTGTGCAAACGCCCAATGTCTGTTTGATTTTCCAATGTATACCTACTATCCGTACTAATAATATACTGAAATGCTAAAGTTTGTCTGTCTGTGTTACCTTTTAACCCTTATTCAAATAAAGGTAGATATATTACCACTTTGTTTTCTTTTAAAAAATGATCCTAATTTTCGATATGGTAACACTTAAAGATATCGTGGTCACATAATTATATTTTTAAATAATTTTTTTTACTTATCTATACCATCTTACAACTTTTCAACGTCATTTACCACTGTCAGGTAATGTCAAAGTCAACCAAACGGTTTTGGTGTAAATCAAGTTTTTAGCGCGCGTTTTTGGTTTTTTTGAAACTTTGTTCAATGAAAATTCTGGTTAGTGGTTTTTCGATTCAAATTCCTAAATTATAACATATATTGTATGATCTTACTAATAGGCAGCGTCTGCAATTGATTTATTCATATAATTTAGACATTTCAAAGAAGTGGTAAATAGTTTACCATTGTCCGATTCCGTCTTGACAAAAGTTTGATGATATATGTACATAAAAAGCTGTTTTCTTTTACGTGCACGAATAAAACTAAATAAATATTTGAAAAAGGTTTAAGTTATCAAAACGTTACATATTATAGTGTTGTTAATTTTTTAAAATTGTTAATTTCAGACTCAAGGTGTAAGGATTTACTTTGGCATATTATTATTATAACTATTTATTAAATGTTTATATCTTCAATTATTATTTTGCTTCTTTCCCATTATATTTAATAAAAAATAATATATTGTGTAGGTAAAACCAATAAGAAGCCACTAGTTAAGAAAAAAATAATAAACCAAAATGGACAATGGTAACTATTTTACTATCAACATTTAATATTTTGAGTCATGAGTGGATAGTGGTAAATTATTTACCACCCAAAAAACTACCTCTTCCCCTATTTTTTATAAATTTTGATCAAAAATATGAAATAAGCGACCCACAATTACTCAAAATCCAATTCAAATTAAAAAAAATGCATACCGGCTCGCGTTTGTTTAAGGGTTAACGCTCAAACTGCTCAACCGACTTTGTTGGGTACGGAGATACTTTTAATCCCGGGAAAGAATATAAGACACTTTCTAGCCCGGAAAAATCTACGGTTACCGCGCGATAAACGAGTTTTGGCTCAGCGGAGTTGCAGGCGGTGTGTGTATAATAAGGAAAAGAAAAAAGTTGTCCTCAACACACAAATACTTATACAGACAAGTTTATGCCTTTGTGAACTGTGATTATCCATCCCTAAAGAAAATCTTCATTTATATGGGATTTTTTGGGTCTTATTCACGCATACACACCTAACCCTTTTCATGCATGCTTGCTGATTCTGAGACCATCTTGACCGCCAAAAATTCGATCCTTACATTATATTATTAGGTTGCCTTCTCTAAATATCCAGTCCATTGTTTTACTTCAGAGCTCGGCTCTTGACTCGGAGGTCGTGGGTTCGATTCCCGCGTTGGAATCATGTTATTTCCAAGTTTGTTTAAGACAATGCAGGCTGATCACCTAATTGTCTGACAAGTAAGATGATCCATGCGTCGGATGGGCATGTAAAAAGTCGGTCCTGCGCCTGATCTCTCCAACACGACTGGCGCAGTCGTGTTGGTCGCCCGTCCCACTGCGTTAAGAGAGTAAAGGAATAGAGAGTGCTCTTGTGTACTACGCACACACTTGGGCACTATAAAATTACTCCTGCGTAACTGGCCTTGGTTTCAATTAAATCGGCCACCGTCCCTGAAACCGGTGTGGGAGTTTTTTTTAATAATATAGTACCTAACATTATTTTTAGTTGCTTTCTCTAAATATCTCGAAAGAAAATATATGCATATTTTGCCTGTGCTCAAAGTACCAGCAGTTCATTCTACCAGACCTTATAGTTTATATTCAACTAGTTGAATCTCGCAACTTCGTTGCACAGAAATTCGTAATTCGCGCAAGAACCGTACATTTTTCGGAATAAAATGTATCCTATGTCTTTTCCGGGACTTAAAATATCTCCATACCGAATTTTATCAAAATCGGTTCGGCGATTTAAACGTGAAGAGGCAACAAATATACACAGTTTCGCATTTATCATATTAAGTTAGTTTGGAATACGCAAATACTTCAATCACAGGTTCGCTAAAATTTAGATTTAATTTCTTTTTTAAATTAAGTATTATTTTTTCGCATTTTTAGATAACATATTATCTTCTGTGTGCAACTCTTTTCTCTTCGCTGCAATAATTTTCTTCAAGTACTGTTCTCTAATTGAGCTATCCGAGTTTGAAATATTCTCCGTAATATTTTATACCCCGACGATTTTATAATTACCTCTTTCATTTCATCCCTACCAAGTGGGCGCCGATCTTTTTACGAGTCGGCGTTCAAATTATTTTATGGTCGCAATTTCATTCAATTTTATGAATACAACTCGCCCAGTTAACGAATCTGTGGGCTAAGCCAATTCGTTTTCTTTAATTATCGCTTCTTTATAGAATCGTCGACTAAAAATGTACGAAATCGACATAAGCGTTCGATAATAATTAAATACAAAGTCGACATTCGACTCATGTCAGGACAAGTTCATACATTTTGATCGACAATACCATAAAGAAGCGTTAAAGAAGGCGTCTTGGCTAAAATTCCTGGAATTTATTTATTAATTAATAAACTGTCAAAAACGGGAACCCAAATTGGGTTACACGTGCCTCGCAGATTGGTATTTGCGAATAAAGAATATATACCACCAAAATCCTTTGCATGATCCTCTTATAACTTTCTCTCGGATTTTCTTTTCAAACGTACGTTAAGTCACATATAAAAGATTGTTTAAGAATATAATGCTAAGTACTCACATATGGTTTTGCTCGATAGTTTTACTCCAAATCGAGTAATATTACATTACTGTCTGGACCGCAAAACTCATAGCTCGAAGGCTCGCATCGATCCGGCTCGATGGAATTAAAATGTAAACATATTATAGATTTAGAGTAAAACTATCGAGCCTTGCTGAATGTGTGGACGAAAGTCCAAGCCGCGGGTTTTGCTCGACGTTATTGCTCGATCGAGCAAAACCGTGTGTGAGTACTTAGCTTAATACGGAATATTACGCAAAAGTCGCAGCAGAGGGCGCTAGTAGCACATACAGTTAATAATACGACGTAAATCCGACGTGTTGCATACGTCATATCAAAATATTGACAGAATCCTTGTCAAACGTCTCAAAACTTGTTTCTTTCCCGGGACTCCAAAGTCCAAAGTGTCTCCAATCTCCATACCCAGCCAAATCGGTTCAGCGGTTTGGGCGGGAAGAGCTAACAGACAGAAAGACAGGTGGACAGATGGACAGACAGACACACTTTCGTATTATTAGAATAGAATGGATTTTGTTCTTAAGGCCGTCCCCCGAGCAAACGACCTTGGCCATACATTTGCCGCGTTGCCGAGATCGCGCTAAAACCCTATTATTTTTACTTATCTTAGTTCAAAATTGTCCTTAAAAAAATTTAAAACGGGGAATATGTAGTTTATGATATTGTCGATCTATTGGCGTGAGTTTCAAATAAAAGTAATTTGTAAATCCTAAGGAGATGCTGAATGTATGCTTGAATCTTAATAAATTGGTATTACTTTGGAAGCTGATATCATGAGTATAATAAACAAAAATAGAACATTTAAAACGGGGAAAGTAATGTTGAGATACTGAAGATTATTGCTGTACTTTTATCATAACTTTGTAGCTTTCAAATTATGAGTTTATCTTATATCTTTAAACGAGCAATTCAAAAAATTAAAAAACATATAAAATGGCATTTTATGAAAATGATTCCTAGCTAGATGGATTTATCGCCCCCGAAACCCCCTAATTTATTATACTAAATTTCATGAAAATCGTTGGAGCCGATTCCGAGATTCCATATATATATATATACCCCCCACCCTTATATACTAAATTTATATAAGGGGTTTCGGGGGCGATAAATCGATCTAGCTAGGAATCATTTTCATAAAATGTAATTTTATGTGTTTTTTGAATTTTTTTAATACCGAGCGAAGCTCGGTCATATAGCTAGTAAGGCTTTAAATACGGTAAATTACGGAATCTCCGGAGGGAAAGCGCTTAAGTCGGTTACTGTTATTTTAATTCCATGATATTTCTACTTATCTTCTTCTATTTTCATAATTTTTCGAAAAGTAAATTTATTTTTAACTAATTTCTACACCCAACAACTAATCTGCTAGGGCCGTTTCATTTTATCGGCTACATTCATCGTGGCCCGCTCTAAACGGACCGTTGGTGCTCCGGTCTTTATTGCTATCGTTCTCCAATCAACAGGTCATTAGTTCTAGACCTGGTACGCCTTAATCACTACCGTCTATGTCTATAGACATATTAGGTGTGTATACAAACGTGTAAGGGTCAGCTCACAATTATTAATGAGACGAATCGTGACAATATGGACTATAATAATTATTGATGACATGTTCAGGCAGAATTCAATGAATGTTTCACTGTTTCACAACGTAAAGGTGCGTCCAGAAAGAAGATGAGATGAAATGAGATAAAAAGTGACGATGCGCTTTTCATGAGCTATTCAAAATTAAGACGTTAAGATGGCACTTGAACAAAATTCAAAGATTTTTCAAAAAAATAATTTAAAGTAAAGTTGCGTCTAAAGAGAGGTATTTATACTGAAGATTTGTACAAATAGGGAAGATATTTTGCTCAAGCGTCACGAAATGCAATTTCCTGTCGCTCTGAAACCTAGTGTCCAGCAAACCTTACAGAAACGCTAATCTGGATGACAAGCGTCAAGACCTCAGGTGAATGCATATAGTTTCATTGTACTATCATTCGTCAACATTATACCGTGTATGCACAGACATCGATCAAGATAGATACCGCATGTGTATGTACTCCGCGTGCCTTATCGCTTTCCCAAACGACGAGCAATGCTCGTCTTTCGAAAGTCTGTTCTTCAGTGTGCTATCGGAATCGGACGTCAATCGGAATTTTAAAAATGCCTAAATGCCTAAAAGTGTCGTATTGAGCTGTGGAAATTCAAATAGAATCGTTATCCTAGATAATGGACATGTTTCTTATCATCGGTACGTCACAGTGGTAGGAAAAAAGTGGCACGCTCGTTTTCATACAAATGGAGCGACATGCGGTATCTATCTTGAACTATGTATGTGCGTGTATGCCTGTTTATGTCATGTGACATCGCGTTGCCTCTCATTTCATCTCGTTTCGATGTGAACTAGCCCTATGAAGTAAGACATAATATACGTGCCGGACCGTCCCGACTATTAACCGGTGTATCGCAGTCGAAGCCTAATTTCAATATTGATTCATAATTATACAGTGTGTAAGAAAAATAAGTCATAATACTTTAGGGTGTGTACGTGTTCCTTGTAGAGAGTTCACTGTGAAAGTAGCAGCTCTGGAAGATGTTTTTTTTTCACTTTTGTATGGGCAAGGGCCCGAGCGCCACGAGTTTCCCCATACAAAAGTGAAAAAAAATTTTGGTCTTTCAGCGCTGCTACTTTCACAGTGAACTCTCTACAAGTAACACGTACACACCCTAAAGTATTATCACTTATTTTTGTTACACCCTGTATAATTATGTTGTTTTTAATATCCAGTTAAAAGGTGTAAGTTAGACGAGTCTGTATGTATGTATGCATGTCTATCGGCTGCAACGTAGCTTCGAAACGGGTGGGCCGATTTTGGTCAAGTTTGTAAAGCTGACACAATCGAGAATATTCTCAGCCATAGTTCTACATGAGACTGCTCACTGCTAAAAATTCGGGCTTGTCCAGTTTTCTTTTTTTTTTTTTTCCTAATTTACTTTTATAATATTTTCCTGTTATATTCGCATGGTGTCGCATAGCGACATCTATTAGGCTTCTTTGGAACCCTTACGCCTAATAGATTGCGTAGTTTATTTATATAATATAACTTGAAATGAGGTTAGTAGCGACATCTCTGGGGAAATGGTGCAACTATTATAACTCTTCGTTGGGATATCTGATATTTTTTACCAGTTATTTTCTTTTTTATTAACTATTTCATAATTAAATAAAAAGTATTGTTTTAAATTACACCTACCTAAAGATAATTATATTCTTTAAGTTAAATTTTTTAAAAATTGTTGATGACTTTTAATTCCGTTCTTTGACATCTACCACTGTCAACTTTAAAAAAATATACCGGCTCGAGGGTATAAAAACTCTCCGGGAGTTTTGGCGGGCATGTGAAAGAGTGCTGTTGTGTTTTTGTATTATTTTCCTAAAATTGTGTTAGCTGGGTTTTTAATGTGTAATATTGGTAGAATATTAACCATTAGATATTCGTGTTCATGCACAAGTGTAGGAAAGTGATGTAATATCCAGAAACGTGCTATTTTGTGTTCCCTCCAAAACTCCATCGAAAGTTTCAGTAAAGCGTCTACCACTTTACTGAATCGACCGACTTGACTCCTGTGACTGTATTGACTTTTACTTAGACTTTGACTAGACTTTAGACCTGACGATACATGAAAACGATGATGAAAATTATAATAGGAGGAATATGGTTTTCCCGCCATATTCCTTACCTTTTTACCTTGTCTGTGGCACAACATACACATCCTTTGTGTCAAGTTGCCAAAAAAGAAGAAAAAAAAAGAAGAAAAAAACTCTCCGGCTTGGCGGGATTTTTTTTTTTCCTGCTTTTAAAGGTCCCCCAGTTTAGGGGTGCTACGTTCCGGAGCAGCTCCTTGTTCTCTGCTACGCTCAGAGCCATTCCTCTGCTACGTTCCGGAGCAGCTCCTTGTTCTCTGCTACGCTCGGAGCCATTCCTCTGCTACGTTCCGGAGCAGCTCCTTGTTCTCTGCTACGCTCGGAGCAATTCCTCTGCTACGTTCCGGAGCAGCTCCTTGTTCTCTGCTACGGTCCGTCTGGACTCTTCTGCTACGCTCCGTCTGAACTCTTCTTCTACGTTCTGGCCTAGACCTCGTGCTCCACTACGACGGGAGCTACGCCCTGACAACCTCGTGGCCGCCTGGGGTCCCGGTGTTGGTGGCAGCAGTTCGGATCCCGAACTGCTGCCACCAACACCTGGCACTCGACGCTGCGCCTATCATCGGAATCACGGAGACTTGAGGAGCTGGAGTCCCGCAAGTCGCTGCCTGTCCCCAGATAAGTGTCGTGTCCCTAAGCCCGTGAGATAAAGACTGAGAAATAGGCTGAGGCTAGGATTCGTACCCGCGTTCCCCTGCTCTCCGCTGACTAAGTTTTGTTTTTAGTTATTTAAATAAATTTGTTAAATTGTTAAATTCTTTTTTTTTATTTCTCTCTTCTTTTTATTGTCCCTGTGCCGGCCAGGTGACAATGGAAAGTCCCATACGTCCTCCATTCTTCCAAAATTCGTATTTACAAAAAAAAATGTTTACTAGTCCTCAAACTATTGTACTCTTAACCTCTATTAAGTCGAGTGCCATCTTAAGGTCCTTAAGGAACCCTCGAGGGCTCTTTGAATCTTAATTGAGTCAAGCTTCACAAAGAAACCCTCATAGATACTCACTTAAGACACGTGACACGCGCCAGTTTTGTACCAGAGCAAACACGTGTAAAACTTTCATGAGTATTGTCGAAGTGAACACGTTCACTTGAAGGAACGCTGAGGCTACACAACGAGGTCACAAGCAATTATCTATACTTAATAATATTATAAAGCGGGAGAGTTTGTTTGTTTGTTTGTTTGAACGCGCTAATCTCAGGAACTACTGGTCCGATTTGAAAAATTCTTTCAGTGTTAGATAGTCCATTTATAGAGGAAGGCTGTAGGCTATATTTTATCACGCTAAGGGAGATCGCACACGTCACACTTTTTGTGTGATCGAGTCTGCGGCTTACATACAAACTGCATGGCGCGCGCCATGCAGACTGTATGTAAGTCGCAGACTCGATCACGCAAAAAGTGTGACGTCTGCGATCTCTCTAAGACTAAAAGGAGCGAAGCGAAGCGAAAATATGGAAAAAACGGGAGGAAATTATTTGAACTGGGCTTATTTGAACGCGCTAAACTCAAGAACTACTGGTCCGATTTGAAAAATTATTTCAGTGTTAGATAACTCATTTATCGAGGAAGGCTATATAAGCTATATTTTATCACGCTAAAACTAATAGGAGCGAAGAAATAGAGGAAAATGTGGAAAAAACGGGGGAAATTATTTGAAAGGGCTTATCTCACGAACTACTAGAGCAATTTTTCTGTTATTTGGCACATATAAGAAGTAGATCACGTGAAGGATCATAGGATATTTTTGTGGACTACATAATTTGTCTGTGAAATATCTAATTTACGCGGACGAAGCCGCGCGGAACGTCTAGTATGTAATAGTTTTAAAGAAGATTTAATGAAATAGAGGCGCGGTCGCTTCGCTATTTACCAGCTATGGATTTATAATAGCTCCCACACCGGTTTCGGTGACGGTGGCCGGTTTCATTGAAACCAGGCCAGTTACGCAGGAGTAATTTTATAGTGCCCAAGTGTGTGCGCAGTGCACAAGAGCACTCTCTATTCCTTACTCTCATAACCCAGTGGGACGGACGACCGACACGACTGGCGAGAGATCAGGCGCAGGACCGACTTTTTACATGCCCAACCGACGCATGGATTATCTTACTTGTCAGACAATCAGGTGATTAGCCTGCATTGTCCGAAACAAACTTGGAAATATCATGTTTCCAACGCGGGAATCGAACCCACGACCTCTGAGTCAAGAGCCGCGCTCTATACCACTAGACCACGGAGGCGTTTGGATTTATGTATAGGCAGTATATAATAGGCCATGGCCTATGGGCGGAAACATGTTCTAGGGGGGGCTGCAGCGTACTAGGATGGCGGCAGAGTTCGTACATAGGGGCGGCCAAATTAAAGTGGCCTATACTCATACAAAATATAAATCCGGCCCTGCTATACACTGCTTGTGATCTCGTGGTGTAGCGGCCACACCGCTTGTTCGCGCGAACTAAATCGAGGCGAAGTTAGTGGCTCTACGGCCCTGTTAGGACAAAACGCTGTAACCTGTAACTTGCAAAAAATGAGTTTAAAACTTTTTAGCTCAGACCACGTCTTAGGGAACAGCGAAATGTAATATGGAATATTACTATAATATAGATTAATTTAGACTAAGGGAAAAGACCTAATGGCAGACACTTTAAGGAAACATGAAACATTTGAATGTTATAAAATATATATTTATGAAAATAAAGGATTGATAACTTCTTCCATGTCTTCATTCATTCTCTTACAAAATAAAACTATTATAATTATTCTCTGACAAATCAATTAAAAAATATATTATTGGTCTTTTTGTAAACTTAGTCATAAGTACTAATAGATGACATCACAAAGAACGAACATCACTAATAGTAGACACCAATATGAACTAATAGTTGACATAGAACATTACATTTTACATTTTTCCTATTATTAGGTCTTTATTTGCCATTTTTCAAAAGATTTCATTTACTTCATCATAGTAACTACATGCATCACAAATATTATCCACGTTGTCTCCAGATTCTATTCATTTTTCTTCCATTCTGAAACTATCTTTCCTTTTATTTCTATTTTTAACCGACTTCCAAAAAGGAGGAGGTTATATGTTCGTCTGTTTATATATATATATATATATATATATATATATATATATATATATATATATATATATATATATATATATATATATATTTATTTTGTATGTTCAACCATAACTTCGCCGTTTATGGACCGATTTTCATGAATCTTTTATTGTTGTACAGGGTTGAATCCGAGGTTGGTACCATGCTCACAAAAATGGTGATCTGATGATGAGATCCATGAGGAATCGAGGGGACTCCTTGAAATTTATATGGGAACATATGGTGATTTCGATTTTTTCTGAAGTATTTTAGGCATATACTACCAAAAAGTAAGATTTTGCACCAGGATATACCCTGGTTCTGAAGGTACCCAACAGAACTTTTGAATCCTTATAGATACAAGTTTGAGGATTTTGGCTTTATTTAAACTACTCCAAGCAAATCCTGCATTATTTCAGCTGAACAAAGGCTAAATTTTATTTTGGAAAAAATAGGGTTTCGTAAGATATTTGGGTTTTTCGGGCGCCAGGTGAAAAAATCAACCAGAAAAGTTTCTTATTTTTCGTACGCTGCCGAAACTATAAAAGATAGAACCATAAAATGTTCTTATTATTATAGATCTTAAATCTTAAATATCTACATAAAAGTCCGCGACACACTATACTTATCTATGTCGAGTGAGGCACAATAACCATTTTTTTATTTAAAAATCTTGAATTTTTTTGGACAACATTCAAACGCGTTTATTTTACTCATGCCATTAATCCTTATCAAAATAAATTATTTCATCACTAAGTACAGTTTATGTAGATAAAATTTGGTCTTTGAATTATTAAAATTGGACGTTTGGTTTTGAAATTATGGCGAAATTAAAATATTACGATAGTGGGCGTCACCAAGCGGGATGCGCTTGCTTGCGGGAGGAAGACAATCTGTGCAGTGTGCACTGTACACCCTTCGGATAATGACTGCGTCCGCGTCGTCGATGTCAGTGTCGGAGTTTGTGAATTGACCTGGGAATCATTTTGCTGACCGAGTCTTTCCTGGGTAGGCTTTTTGCAGCCGTAACCGACATCCACGCGGGCGGAGCCGCGGGCGACCGCTAGTAATATGTACAACTCTAAGACAACAAGCTATAATACATATTAAAGCTTTGTCGTCTCATCTTATGTAACTAAAAAGGGTAAAATTATTATTTTTTAACAAAAAATTAAAACCGACTTCCAAGGTAAAAACAAAAGTAATACTTATTCTTAAATTTTTATTAAATTAAATAATTATTCTTATTCCTTATTATAGTGATGTCTTCAGACTTCGCCTAAACCTCAACTATTTCTGTACTCAATCTTCATGCTTTTGAAGTCGGTACCAGCTTGCCTTAGCGTAATTGCTATGTCAAGGATCTCAGAACTTTTCCGGGCTGGTACCGACTTCAAAAGTACGAAGATTGAGTACAGAAATAGTTGAGATTTAGGCGAAGTCTGAAGACGCCACTATAATAAGGAATAAGAATAATTATTTGATTCTTTTTAGATTAAGAATAAGTATTACTTTTGTTTTTACCTTGGAAGTCGGTTTTAATTTTTTGTTAAAAAATAATAATTCATATTTTTTTCCTAGCAAATTTATTTTCAATCTTTAGTCTCCATGCTTCTTTTGCCTCTTTTTTTTCTTCTTTCTTTTCTCAGCTCTCCTTTGTCTTCTTTTTACTGCTAAAAAACTAAAGCAATCGACAAGTACAAGGTCTAATATTAGACTCCATGTCCATTTTTAGGTGCAGTAGTTCTAAGTTCTGAGATTGTTAATAGAATTATATTTTCAGAGAATAGTGATGATTTTTGCAGTAGAATAAAGTACAAAATAACTTTAGTATGTATTGCAAAACTCAAAGATGAGATCCATGTCATCTATTAGGTTTTTTACATTTTCAAGAACTAATAGTAGACAACCTTTATATTGTTAGGGAAAATGGATAAAAAATCTTAAATATACATTAATTAGTGTATACAACATGACCATTAATCCAATGAAATCAATAGAAATTACAAAAAATCAAATAAATGTATTCAAAACTTACGTGCAAAATTTCGCCTTCCTTAACCTATTTGCTAAGAAATTGCCGAGCGCGTGTTGACGCCGTCATATTATTTACGAAAACTGATCCCATTTTAAAATTTTGTTCCCGAAGGCGTCTCTAATATATTTTTTCAATTCAACAGATAGCTTGAGAAGCTTATAAAATTTACAGTGGTGAGAAATAATTAGAGTAATTCTTATTTTTATGGTATTTTTGTCGTAAGTGTCATCTATTAGTTCAGTGTGGTGCAAATCATCTGGTGCAAAGCGATTACCATCATCAATATCACTCACAACGACGATATAAACATCTTGGAAGTTTTTAGCCAGTAACGGTTCAAAAATACGGCTAGAAACAGTTCATTCTAAAGCTTTACTGTTTTTAAGCGCCTATAATATGCTCTCCCAAAGTTGGGCAAAGACCTCCCCTAAAGTCTTCCACTCCTCCCGGTCCAAAGCAACCGTAGATCAGTCCAGCTCGTACTGTGTAAATCTATAGCGTACCACAAACCGCATGGTAGATAATAATTACCACTCATTAAGGTGATGATGATAAATAACCTATAATTTTTCAGGCATGCAGGTTGTGTTAGACGGATCCCGGGATCTCGGAGACAGAGTTCTGAACGTTACAGTCCGGTGCATAGATTGTGATGTCCCCAGATACCTTCCTTTGGATCTAGAGAAAGAGTACAAAGTTGTATCCCAAGATTTCATAGCGAACGGTGGTGGGGGTTACACTGTAAGTTCATTTTGTATAATTTCTTTCGTTAATTACAAAGACGCTGCATTATTTTCAGAAAATAGGGATACGCAAAGGTCGGAGCAGAGGGTGCTACTAGTGCATACACTAAATAATCTGACCAAAATCCGACATGTTGCACACGTCATAATAATATCAGGAATTTGACAGAAACGTTGTCAAATGTAGAATAAAACTTTTTGTTTACTGTCTATGCTGGTGCTGCCTCTCCAATACTAAGATACCCCACAACTAATATTGAAAAACAAATAATATTGAAAAACAAATAATATTGAAAAACAAATAATATTGAAAAACAAATAATATTGAAAAACAAATAATATTGAAAAACAAATAATATTGAAAAACAAATAATATTGAAAAACAAATAATATTGAAAAACAAATAATATTGAAAAACAAATAATATTGAAAAACAAATAATATTGAAAAACAAATAATATTGAAAAACAAATAATATTGAAAACTTCATTTCGAAGTCTATGAAACGGAACAATGTGGCTCATAAGATGAAAAACATGTCCTTTTCGGGAGTCGGTAAAATCCTTACTCTGAGAACTTCATTCCAGATAACGGCTCTATTGTTTACGGTTGGATCAAACGGAAACCCGAAATTTGGTTTTGCCTCGACAACACATTATTTCGAGCAATTTCCTCACGTGTTGGTTGCATGAAACAGTTTGAGCTGACCAAATTACTTCCAAGCTATGATACGGCTAAAAGCTTTATCTAATAGCTACTACCTAGATTGGTAAATAACGTGATGTAGCTTAGATCTTAGACTTTAGAGAAACATCGGCCTAGAATTGTGACCGTCACGTAAAAGCCCTTGTCACCTTATGACAGGTGCCTGGAAATTAGGGTTTTCAAGTTGTTGCTGTAACATATATATTGACACGAGAATGGAGACGTATAGGGTCTTATATCCTCCAGGCTACGCCTGGTGGCATGTTGTAGGTAGGAAAATGTGGGGGAATTCTTATTGACAGTTTTTAAGCACGGAGCTTTGTATAAGTCGGATCTGCTCCTTAGCGGCAAATAAACTAGAAAAAACCTTTGTAGAATGCCACTACTGAATGAAAATTTACTAAATAATATAATAATTCTCTTTTGAAATAAATAATAAACAATTCCAATTAATTATTGAATATTCAAGTAAAACGCTGTAATCATTTTGCTGAATACAATTGGAATAAGAACAACAGCAGAAACTAAAAGTTGAAATGTCTTGTAGCTCGAGCTCACAAGTCCAATTAGCAATGGAACAACTTGCGAAATCCGCAAAGTAAATTCCTCGGCCGATCTCTTGAATGAATTCATGAAACTATTTGAATTGACCAAGTTTCTATTCACCGTTTTATAATTATAAATAACTGTTATAATAATTATGCTGTATTTTCTCTATTTTTTTGTTACATAATAAATTAATGTGACTGTATGTTACCTATTTACGCTTAAACTACAAAACCAATTTTTAAGGGTATGGATTTACCAAAAGTCTATACTTTATATAAGTAATAATTATAAAGTCTTTGTTTGTTTGTTTGAACGCGCTAATCTCAGGAACTACTGGTCCGATTTGAAAAATTATTTCAGTGTTAGATAGCTCGTTTATTGAGGAAGGCTATTATAGGATATATTTTATCACGCTAAGACTAATAGGAGCGAAGACATAGAGGAAAATGTGGAAAAAACGGGGGGAAATTAATTGAAAAATTGCTTATTATTATCTTAACTACTTAACTGGCGCAATTTTTACCTTATTTGGCACACAAATGAAGAATAGACCACGTGAAGGGACATAGGCTATTTTTTGCGGAAAAATGTGCGGTTTCCTTGAATTTCATTGAAAGAAGCCGCGCGGAACATCTTGTAAAAAATAATACTCCCAGCAAAGGACACAGATAGCTTTCATCCCGGAAAAATTTACGATTCCCGTGCGATGTTAAAAATTTTAGCACAAAGTTGCGGGGAAGAACTATTCATTAATAACTCTAATACTTTAGTCTATATACCTACTTTCTTCTTTAAGTATATTGCTTATTGTCTCGTTCCATTTGGAAAACACTTTTAAGAAATATAATTTTTATTTTAATAAAAATCGTTTAATGTAGTTTTGAACTGTTAGACATGTTGGCCAAATTGCGAGGAAAATGTAACACAATATTGTGGCGACGCCTTGATAATTTGGCTGTAGCGATATCGATTTTTCTTAGCAATGACTAAAGCTAAGAAATTAAAGTTCATCGTCAGTATTCATCATGTCTTTGTCTTTAAATTACCCATAGCATAACACGATTGGTCAACTTTTATAACACCGAATAATCAATCAAAAAGACCTCTGTAAAAAAAGGGATTCTAATTTTGCCAACAGAGAAGAGTGATTTAAGCTTCTAAAATTTGTACATAGATTGGTTCAAGCATACACTTTAATTTGCCAAAAGCTTATATGAAATGTATTTATGGTTTTTAAATTACGCGACAAAAACCATTTTGTCGCTTACGCCCTTTCCATTTTTTGCTGTTCCATTCTTTGAAAAGAAGCAAACAATTGAAAACAAGCAATCTAAAACATATCCAACACGGTTTTTTACTTCAACGCGGCATCACCTTTATTTGTGGCACCCATATAAATGATTATTATTATTATAGCTACCACATTGTAATAATTATTAAAGTTGCTTGCAAATTTTGGTTTTCAATGATAAATTTTATTGATTCTTATTCACACTTACCTCAGTAACTATTTATTAGTTTTTTTTTTTTTTCTTCTTTTTTGGCAACTTGACACAAAGGATGTGTATGTTGTACCACAGACAAGGTAAAAAGGTAAGGAATATGGCGGGAAAACCATATTCCTCCTATTATAATTTTCATCATCGTTTTCCTGTATCGTCAGGTCTAAAGTCTAGTCAAAGTCTAAGTAAAAGTCAATACAGTCACAGGAGTCAAGTCGGTCGATTCAGTAAAGTGGTAGACGCTTTACTGAAACTTTCGATGGAGTTTTGGAGGGAACACAAAATAGCACGTTTCTGGATATTACATCACTTTCCTACACTTGTGCATGAACACGAATATCTAATGGTTAATATTCTACCAATATTACACATTAAAAACCCAGCTAACACAATTTTAGGAAAATAATACAAAAACACAACAGCACTCTTTCACATGCCCACCAAAACTCCTATTTATTAGTTATTTAGGTAAGCTTAATCTTTTGCAACTTCTTATTCGTCGTTGTCATGAAAACTGAATTAAGTTTTGAACACGGTATCTATTCATAATTAATTAATAAGTACATATTATTAATGTAATATGTTATAATATTAATATTAGGTTTACCTTATATTCTCTTATGAACTCTTCCAAAGCCTCCCTACGATAATTTTTGGATTTAGGTCATCAGCAAATTAAGTTAATGTTAAATTACAACTACTAACTAAAGTTACATAGTTACGAGTTGGTCTAATTTTACAAAATTAGAGTTACCAGGACAGAGCTAGTTCGCTGTAACTTTACTAAACTTTAATTTGACAACATTTTAACATTTTGTTTATTGTAATCTTTCAAATTACCTTGTTAGGCTAGGTGGCTTAGTATTAGCTTTGTGATTTTGTGATCTAAATAATGAGAAACACTATTCGTATGCCATATTATTATATTCTTTACACGACGTAATCTTTTACAGGAATCTTTTAAATATATGAAGTGTTTTTAGATAACTTTAGTATTTCCAGAAAATTAATAATATTATGAAATCATCTTTGACTAACGTAACTTTATGTTTTCTTTATTTTGACTTGGATTGACGTTTTCGTATACGAAAACGTCAATTTTATTTTGTATCTATAGATACAAAATAAAATAACAAAAGCTCTTCTTTAATTTTGAAAGCAGTACTTTTAAAAAAATCGGCCAAGTACGAGTTGTACTCGCGCACGAAGGGTTCCGTACCACTACAGAGCAAAAATAGACTAAAAATTGTATTTTTTGTATGGGAGCCCCCCTTAATTATTTAATTTATTTAAATTTTTAAAGTTCAAATACAATAATTAAGGGGCCGGGTACCCTCGAAATTCTCATACATACGTAATTCCAAAATCATTTTTTCATACGAAAATATTTAACATGTTTGAGTTGTTTTTCAGTTTAAAATAGTAATTATCTAGGTTCCTGCACAAAAATTTACTTCAAAATATTTAAACATTAATTTTTTTTTTGTTTTAAATTTTTTTTTAGTAAATTTAGTACTTAATATTTAAACACTAAAAAATAGAGTAAAACACTAAAAAATATATAAATAAATAGTAAATTTACTACAAAATATTTAAATACTAAAAAATATTTTTTATAGTATTTTAGTAAGTAGAGTAGTTAAGTAATTACCTAATTACTATTTGAAACTGAAAAACAACTCAAACATGTTAAATATTTTCGTATGAGAAAATGATTTTGGAATTACGTATGTATGAGAAATTCCAAGTGTACCCGGCCTCTTAAGTATTTTGTAAACATTTCAATTGCCTATGTGTTACCGTTATTGACGAGTAAAAAATAGTAAAAAAAATCACGTTTGTTGTATGGGAGCCCCCCTTAGATAATTAATTTATTTTGTTTTTAGTATTTGTTGTTATAGCGGCAACAGATATCTATACACAATCTGTGAAAATTTCATAAGTCTAGCTATAGCGGTTCTTGAGTTACAGGCTACAGCCTGGTGATAGACAGACGGACAGACGGACAAACATCGAAGTCTTAGTAATAGGGTCCCGTTTATACCCTTTGGGTACGGAACCCTAAAAATTGTCATTCTCAGAAACTACTTTCCTTCGTGTCTTCTTGTGTTCCTTCTTTAATTCTTTCTTTCTTTCCAGATGATATCCAATAATCGTCGTAATGTGGAAGTCATCGGCGTTGACTACGACGTGATACTCCAGTACATGCGGCGGGAGTCGCCCATCATCAGGGATTTGGACGGCCGCATACAGATCACCGACCCGTGTCTCGACAACTAGTGTTGCTATAATATGCTGCTGCGATATTAGTGTTGCTAACTTACAAAATGTTGCAGCATTCATAGTAGGGGAGGAGAAGGTGCTAATTTTGTAGTCACTCGAGCGCGATGGAGACCTAGTAGGTTTTTTACATTAGGTAAAACTGATAAAAAAATAATAAGAGAGTCTTTATTTTAGCGGTGGGTTCAGAAACTGCGGCCATTTTAAAGTTTTGAAAAAGAAAATATATTCAGAAAATTGCTTTTTTCGGTCAGTTATATTTAGACAACAAGAACTAAATCATTTAGTTTAATGCAAAATAAAATATCTGCGAAGTTTAGTTAGGAAAATATGAAGGCTTATTTTTTATATTTTAAAATGTTCCTACAGGCTTACCTTATCTTTGAATCGTCAGTGCTTTTTATGGAAGATTCTTTGGGGCATACTAAATATCCCCTATCTTAATCTGACAGATCGGATGACATTTCAATATTCAAAAAAAAAAAATTAACCCACCACGTGAGAAATCTGATTTCTATACCATGATAACTAGACACATGTCGGAAGCCTATACAAGCTTAATCTGACACGCTCGAGCTACTCCCAAAATCCCCTCTTCCCCTCCTCTACTATCATGTTCCGACATACCAACAAAAAGAGTTACATTGCGAAATAAATGGTAATATAAGAGAGTTTCTTTTTGACTACTCGGGCCATAACATCTTTTCAATCTAAAAATATTATTGTAATATGTTACTTACTTGCAAGATAGCTGTTTCACTCCAGAATGGGGTAATGTCAGTTATGGAGGAGACGATGATGATAAAATGAAAGGATAGTTCTTAGTCATAATGATTATCGCTAACAACAAAAATTTGCAGGTAACTACCGTTACTAATGCAACCAGCTACAGAATTGTTCAATTTGTTATTTGTTCAGGTTATGTGCAGTCAATTCTAGTCCCAATTTGCTAGCTGGGCTTGACATAGCCCGACTAAATAACGTAAACTCGCCATTGGCCTAGAAATCTATTTCTCTTATACATCTAAATGGTTCTCTGAAAATCACAGTTTTGATTTTAACTTTGAATCGGGTACCAAATGAAAATTGGATATGGTTTGATGAAATTCCGAGCTCCATTGATTAGTCTGGCTTGTGCTGAATTTAAAGTAGCTTAGAACATTTTAATCTGAACGTTCTAGAGTTAGAAATTGGTTTAAACGGTCGATCGGAATTCGCTGAAAAAATACTTTTAAAAATAGAATACAGAAAGTTTCTAGGTTTTGTGGAAATAGAGCTGTTCGTTTCGATTCTCGTTTATGTATCTACTTTTCCTTTTGTGTTTGCAAAATATAGTTCGGTCTCAGGATAGGGAGATAATACAGAGACCTATCCGCAAATAAAGTTTAATGGCCAATTTCTCTATATTCAGAAACCAGACTTTATATTATGTGCCATACTTATAAGTTACTAGCTGTTGCCCGCGACTTCATCCGCGTGGACTTCAGTTTATAGCGCGCGGTGTCAACAAAATTGGTGTCAAAAAAAGCTTTTCAAAACTCTGGTACCTCTCAAATCAAAATACCCAAAACAGCTGTGCAGTGTGCACATAATATTTTATTTTTTTTAATTAAACTTTTTTATACCAAATTTTAAAGCTTATTTAGGTTATACCAAATTTTAAAGCTTATTTAGGTTGGGTAAGCTTATTTAGCCATTACACAACTTTAGCTTTACCCATAAACTATTTAGTAATTATCATTGGCTGTTGTTTCTGATATCTATGTTGGTAGGTGAGTTATTTTACACAACAACAACCGACATAATCGAAAATCCTAATTTAATATGGTACCTCCTCTTATAGAAATACGTATGAGCAAGCGATAGCGCGATCTAGGCGACTCTTGGCGCCATCTATTATGAGTTTTTGAAACTATCTTAATTTGAACAAATTTACGCATAAACACCCCCTTACAACCCCTTTTTCCAGTTAAAAAGTAGCCTATGTCCTTTCTCAGGCTTTAGACTATCTGTGTACAAAATTACAATCGGTTCAGTAGTTTTGGCGTGAAAGCGAGACAGACAGACAGACAGACAGACAGAGATACTTTCGCATTTATAATATTAGTATAGAGTATAGATAATAGATAAAATATTGATTGTTTGTATTGAAGAGACCTGTTGATTTTGACAATAATTACTGCATCCACTTACTTACATAAGGTATGTTCTAAAATATAATGTTATGCAAGTGCATTGACGTATATATAATATCGATATTTTTGTTGGCATATCATTACGTCACACTTGTCGTCAGGTAAATGCAGTCGCCTAAAGCACTAACCAGTACTGGGTTTTATTTCAGAACCTAGGCATGTAGTACTAAAATGACACAGTATTTAACATTAGCCCGTCAGTTAATTAAGCGGCTGGCGAACCGCGTACAGTCCCCAGCACTGCGGAACAAACAACTCTGTTTGTACAGTGCGTCAGTGACTACATAGCCGTTTACATCGAACTATATAGTAGACCTTATGACCTTAAAAATAAGGGCCTGTTGGAGGCAAAACAACTGAGAATGCAGTACATGAGTCCGAAAACATAGTAGACCTTATGACCTTAAAATTAAAGTCTTCGTGGAGGTAAAATAGCAGAGAATACAGTACATGGGTCCGAAATCCGAATGGAAGTGATTTGTGGCTAGAATGTATTTTATAAAAAGATATTGTTTAAAGCCACAAGCCATTAAAATAGTTGGCTCATGAATCATGATTGACCAACGCAATTGCTAATGCGAAGAGGGATATAATTATTTTTTTCCATGTCCGACGTTCTTTAATGTGTAGGTATGCTATGGACAGCCTTAAGCTCCGTTTAGACCAAACGAGCGAATGCTCATTCTAGTAAAGCTCTTTTGATGTAAACTAACAACGAGCATTCTTTCGTTGTTCTAGTGTGTTCGCCACGTGTTCGGCGGTAAATAGGTAGAATGCTCTAAGAATCTCGCTCGTTTGGTGTAAACGACGCAAGAGCGCTCGAGCAATTGCCTAGAGCGTTCTTTCGTGTTCGGACGTGCTCGCTCTTCGAGGCGGTCTCTTCAAAGGGATTCTAGTGTTCTTGAAATATTTAACTCTTTGGCGGGTTTTTTAAAGTATCGAGTATTCTTCTTTTATTAAATTCGTCACCCACCAACGTCTTTTCCTTCTTTTCTTTTTCATTAATTGCGTTATAACAATAAATACAGCACTTGAAATCACAATATCGCTATCACAGTCAGACATAGAGTAGTTGTTACGTAGTTTATATACTCTTTGAGTGTAGTGTGAACCCTACTACTTATCGTTGACGAATGAGTAATGAGCATTCGCTCGTTTGGTCTAAACGGAGCTATATGATTCTCATCTATAGAGCAAAAATTCTTATTCTTGATGTTCTTGTTGATTCGATTGGTGTAAATGATCTAAAGTATGTTGTAACGAATTATAGTTTACACTAAACGAATACGAAAGAATGTTCTTGTGCTGTTCTTGCTCTATGTTCTTTTGGTGTAAACCCACCTTTAGACCATCAATCATAGTCTAATGAACATAACGATTCTGAAATATCCACAACGAAAACGGAATTTACTACTTTTTTACCGACATCCGAAAAGGAGGAGGTTTATTATTATGTTGTTGCCCACAACTTCATCCGTGCCAATACATAATAGCATTATTTTTCCGTTTTTTACACATTTTCCACTGATTCTTCACCTCTACTGGTCACAGCGTGATGTATAGCCTAAAGCCTTTCTCGATATCTACTATGAACTATCCAACACGTTCCTCAGATTAGCGCGTTTAAACAAACAAGCAAACAAACTCTTCAGTGTTATAACATTATAGTATACTAAGGGCCTGTTTCATTGCTTCTTAAAAAGTGCCGGATAGGCTATCCACAACTTATCTGACAGATAGAGTGTAGAGACTTTTCTGACAGACGTCAGAAAAGTTGTGGATAGCCTATCCGGCACTTATCAGGAAGTGGTGAAACAGCCCCTTGGTCATCATTAGCTTTGTCCACACTGGGCCTTTTTTTTTGTTCATCAAGGGCATGCGTTATAGCGCAGTCAACAGCGAACGTCAGGCATGCCCGTGACGCGCGTTGAAATCGTAGCGCTCGCTATGACACTTTTCTTTCAACGCGGGTGGATTTTGACGCATTCAATTATTGAATATGCCAAACGAAAGTTGAATAAAAAGCAGATGACGAAAATTGAAGATGAAATTGCATAATGTGGACATAGCTATATTGAAGGGCCATATTGCAGCTATCACCTACCCAGATAAAAACTACATAAATCACATCCAAAAACAGCAAACTAAAAAACCGAAGCCACAAACACGAGCTACGAGCTAGATTACAATCGGAACGGGAGCGAAATAAATACAGATAAATTCCATTAAATTCAGAGCTGTTCCCAAACAGCTACCCGACAGGAACAAACTAGAAAAGTTAGCTGTGACAGAGTTGTCACGTAACAAACTGGACAAGGTTCTAATGGAACCTGCGCACTCTAATAGTTTAGTCGTTATAATCAGCGACAAATTTAGAAGTTTCGTACTTGCTACGTTAGTAAAAATGGATGGATCGACCGCATTTACGAATCCATCCAACACAATGTCATCGTCGTTGCAATTTGCTAAGTAATGCATATGTCGCAGTCATCTGGTTCAATCTGCGAGTCGATTGAATGACTAGCGCATTCATTGAATGACACCATTCAATTGAATGACTCGGCCGAACGTCGATTGAACGATCGTCCCTCAACGTTCAACTAGTTAGCGATTTGTAGCATAGCGTTTTGAAGATAGCGGACATGAAATCAGTCAGGTAATTGAACGTGTTTCATTTTCTTCCTACTGCGGCGCTACTAGTCACTAAAACAAATATGGCGTCAAACAGCTCGCACAGCTGATAGCACTGTGTTGATATTTTATCGATTACATTTACATTAAAGTGATTTATTTGTAATAACAGAATAATATGAAAGCGTGGATTTACCTATAATTACGCCGTCAACGGCTACTTGAAAAAAATATAGCATCCCATTTAACGACTTTGCTATAATATGACTTTTGGTCAAGACGTTAAACGTTACAGTCAACGTCTTGACGAGTTGTCCTTTAGCCATTCAATTGAATGGTGTCATATTTCAATGAATGCGCTAGTCATTTGATCGAATCGCTGATTAAACCAGATGACTGCGACACATACATATAATGCATTGCTGAGTGTCATGAGTCATGAACTCATGACACTTTGCAAAATAACGCTTTGCTAGGTGTCGTGACACTCAGCGATGCATTGTCAAGTCCCATAAATTTTTGACAGCAACTTCGCTATTAAAACCAGCTAAGCAATCAGGTTCGTAATCGCTAGTGTTTGTCCATCATTGGCTAATGTGGAGAGGCCGTATAACGTTATTTCCTAGCTTAGTACAATTTTAGTAGAATCATAAAAAGTCTGAAATGGCTGGAAGTTTATTCATCAGCGTTTCATGATCAGAACTATACTTTCACATTTTATATCTCCATCTGATTAAACATAAACCTAATTCAAACGTTTAAAATGCATTGAACCACTGCGGTTACATTTGTAACATACGATGAAAGTGTCATAAAAACTGCAATCCCTTTTAACGTAGCTTTTAACTAAACATTGTCAGCTTTCAACTGTTTATGTCACCGTAAGATTGTAAATAGTGAATACCGTAAGATTGTAATATTCCTAAGTTAAATAATAATTAAAGCAATTGGTGTTACAGTAATTTTAATTTGGTTTGAAAATGTGGGCAATGCTCCGTGAATAAAACTAAAATGTGCTAAAAATGTATCATTCAAACTGCACTTCTTTGTCTAAACCTACCTCCCGATAATTTTATACACCAAATTCGTAGCCAAATCCTAATTAACCTATCAAGCTGAACAACGCCATTCAATCACGCGGCTATACCTCGTTTAGCCGGCTTGTTGACTGCAACGTTCAACACTACAGCTAAATGACGCCAACTGACTAAATGGTAAATTAACATATAATATACAATTAATTACTAAGGAATATTACAATCTAACGTTATTTACGATCTAACAGTGACGTTGCAAATGTATTTCCTGCAACTGTCCTTTATGTTAAAGCTTGATTTAACAAAAGATTCAATCCAAGTATTTGTAATGCTGATCGCTGCGAGTACACGTGACGCCATTACGTCCCGTACGTGATCTGCTCCAACTCCTGCTTGCCTGGTATTTTGTTCTGGAAACTTCTGGAAAGTAAAAGATTAAGGTCGTATAACAAGTGTACTTTTGATTTACATATGCACTAGCTCAGGTTTTTATTTGTTAGCTGCCTTAATTTTGCTTGTTTGCCCAAGCTGCAAACGAAATATTGAAAATGCTCAAATTTTAAAACGAAAAAATCGGCCAAGTGCGAGTTGGACTCGCGCACGAAGGGTTCCGTACCACTATAGAGCAAAACTAGGAAAATAATGTGTTTTTTGTATGGGAGCCCCCCTTAATTATTAATTTTATTTAAAATTTATTATTAATTAATAAATTACAAATAAAACAGAGAATTTTGTGAACATTTCAGGTGGTTACCTGTAGTCATCATTGATACCGAGCAAAAAATGTTTAAAAAAATCACGTTTGTTGTATGGGAGCCCCCTTAAATATTATTAATATGGCCTTAAATAAGGCAACAGAAATACATAATCTGTGAAAATTTCAACTCTCTAAGCTAAGCTATTACCGTCCTTGAGTTACAGCCTGGTGACAGACAAGCGGACAGACGGACAGACATCGAAGTCTTAGTAATCTAGGGTCCCGTTTTTACCCTTTGGGTACGGAACCCTAAAAATAACAAGAACAAATTCGGGATGTGACAAGTGTTATAGGATTGACGGTAAGTGGTAACTATTATATCTAGCGCAACATTTTATGGCTGCTTATTCCAAACCTTCCATAATTGCATAGAACATTATCAACTGTTCGACTTATTGCCACAGCTTCGCTGACAGATACATAATAAACCTTGCTGGCAACCTTTTCTTAGATATAAAATTTCGCGCATATGTGGTGGCCTGGTGAGCGCAACAGTGCGCATTTTTTTCAAAATTTATCGCGGTAGATCGTCATCATCACAGATTCAGTCTTTAAGCTGAGCTGGTACAACAAATGCGCCCCACCCCGCTGCGCCTCCTCACAATGTGCACCAAGCTATGTTCAACATAATGGCAAGAATGACATAAGCTACAATAATAAAAATACAAGTATCACATTCGAGCTGCATGAGAAGAATGCTCCGCTAGCAAAACTCTTGTACGTGCGTGAAATGCTTACTACAAGTTTATTACGGAAGGAAATAAAGTTAATTGTTACTATGTATTTTGTGACATGAACGTAATGTAATGTAGTTAATGTTGGTAAATGTGGTATCTTGAAAATGACCCATGGACCAGTACAAGCGATTAAGTGCGTGTAGAGGGGCTTGTCTAAAGGCAGAATTCCTTTATTTGCAGCTCGCGACCGCGACCGACAAAAAAATCATTAAAATTCATTTCATTTGAACTTTTGTCGGTAGTGGTCGTGGGCCGCGAGGATCGAAAAGCCGCCTCTCTCTCGATAGCTATGTCCACACTATGCGCTTTCGTCTTCAATTTTCGTCATCTTCTTTTATTCAACTTTCGTTTTGGTGCATTCAATAATTGAATGCGTCAACGCCAACATTGTCATTTTTGTTTTTTGGATACGGTCCGAGGGCATTCGTCGCGGGTATGCCTCACGTTCGCTGTTGACTGCGCTATAACGCATGCAGTTGACGAACAGAAAAAGGCACAGGGTGGACAAAGCTATTCTCTCATGATCAACGACGTGGTTTCATTCAATGCATTCGCTAGTCATTCAATCAGATAACAGATTCAACCAGATGACTGCGACATAATATGCATTAAATGACGTCTTTACTCTTGAGTATACAGTAGGGTCACAATAGACATAACTACCAGTAGTTCGACTGCAAAGAAACGGGCAGGTTTCAATATCTGTCAAATTCGTCGGGTTTGACTAGGATTATGAACGGGATAATCCTAGTCAAACCCGCTGGCTGATATAATTTATTTTTAAATATTTAAAATAAAGATTTCAAAATTGGATTCTGACAATTTTAATCACATGTGCCAAAACACAAACAACAATACGACCAAAGAGGAACACGTTCAGCGAATATGTCATAACTCATAGTTTTAAATTCGTAGGTAACAAGTCAACAACCCTAGCGACGATTTTCGTCATAATACGTCAAATTTAAAAATTTCAACATCAGTTCTAAGTCGGCATACTCTATAATTCTGTCTACTCTACTATACAGTGTATAAGTGATAAGATAAAACTAATTAAGAGTGTGTATGGGTCTTCTATGTAGAGTTTGCTGTGAAAGTAACTTTTCGGAACCAACGTCAACGTGAAGTACTGAATACACTGTAGAGTACTATGTAACTTGTCAAAACTGAACAGTTTAACTTTGAATCAGTTATTATTAAACACGTTACAGTAGCTGTATTGTCTAAACTCTACAGTTACCCTGTACCACTGCAGTATAAGGTGATGGATGCCCGCTGTTTTTGTTCCCTGCTCAACTGCTCAACACACTGTAAAATCATCGAGCCAGACTTACCCAGAAAATTAACAATGCACGCGACTCCATATTAGGTTACACGGATATGTGCTTAAATGGAACCTCTACTTATATTTATACAGGACGAGTGTCTGTCTGTCCGTCTTTACGCTTAAGTTGGACTCATTTTGGTGAGTAAGAGATACTTTGAGTCCGGGAACTGTAAACTAATCAGCAGCGTAGTTCGAGCATCTAGTATTAAAATAATAATTATGTGAAGAAATCTACTTCTTATCTTTTATTCTGGTAATAGTATTTTGAAACAAAAATCCAAGATGCCAATAACAGAATGTCTATAATTAAATAGTAATTTCAGGGCCTAACTACCCACCCTACGTACAATCGTCACGATTATCAATCTACGACTATCGACAATATATCCATATCCATACATCCATACTAATATTATAAATGCGAAAGTCTGTCTGTCTGTCTGTCTGTTACCTCTTCACGGCCGAACCGCTAAACCGATTTTGCTGAAATTTGGTATGGAGATACTTGGAGTCTCGGGAAAGGACACAGGATACTTTTTATTGAAAAATGTACGGTTCCCGCGCGAAAACGAATCTTGGCGCAACGGACTTGCGGGCGTCATCTATGGTTTTCCTTATAAGATAATACCATATCTAGTGCACTAAGTCTGCGGTCCTTAATTTTACACGACGTCCATTTTCAGGGCTAAACGGGACATTATTTTGTGGGTGACTTGCAAAATTAATTGCCCCTATTATCCAAAGCTTTGGCAACATCTACGTACTTAATATACGCCAGAGCTGGTTTATCTAGACTGTTCGCTTTACATTACAACTTACAAGTCATGTTCTTGTACCTTGTAGATAACAATTAAAAGTATAAATTCGTGGATGGCGCAGGAATCGTATATTTTCCGGGATAAAAAGTATCCTATGTCCTTTCCCGGGACTCAAAATATCTCCATACCCAATTTCAGCGAAATCGGTTCAGTGGCTTGAGCGCAAGGAGATAACAGACAAACAGACAGACAGATAGACAGACAGACAACTTTACTGTCAACTGCCTAGGAATCAATTTCCTCGATTGTACACTTTTGTACAAACGAGGAAATTGATTCCTAGGCAGTTGACGGACCTAAATCATTCGGTCGGCTTGTGTCAATTCAATGTTAGCTGTGATCGGTCTGATGAGTTTGACTTAACGCGACCAAATTACTTAGGTCCGCCATCTGCCTAGGAATTGACTTCTCTGATAATAGTTATAATATTAAAATCTAAAGTAGGCGGGGCTAGCGTGTTTTGATATTATTGGCAGCCCGGTCTTAAGTAAGGATGGAACTAAAAAAAAAAACTCCCATTACCCATGCAAAACGTCAGGAATTAGAATGGCGAATACAAAATATTGAACCGATCCTATCACTGGAAGTTGCTTACATCTGTCACGAAATAGGTGAACACCAAGTTTCTGGCATTGAATATGCTAATTATGATGAATTAGCTTATAACATTCTCGATCATGTCATCTTTAAAAAAAACTAGAATAAAATCGGTCCACCCGTTTGGATGATAGGATGCCACAGACAGACAGACGCGCTAAACTCATTTAACTTAACAACCTTATGTTTTTGTCAAGGGTTAAAAATATCAGAAAAGACTTTCTTTAGATTTTAGTTTTTAAAGAATTTAAAATTAGTTTCTACAAAATATTTTATTGGGTTTTATTAAAATCTGAATATATTTTAAACAGTCTCGTTCCACAATGGCGGAAATATCTTAAATTTAAAAATAGAATTATTTCCTCAAAATACTCAACTCACAAATTGTTAATTATCAAAAACTTGGAAATTCATTTACAAACTAAAAAGCAACTGTCAACTGACCTATTGTACGGAACTGGGAATGAAATGTACAAAAACTTCGTTACTACTTAAACAAGTTATCAAGTTAGGGAGTTGTATTTAATTTAAGATACCCGGGATGACAGTTAGCATAACTCGTTACCGAGATAACTTCGAGTTTTGTTATATCTGACTTTTAAACTTAGAACACTGTCTATAGTAAAATTATTTAAGGTGGCACCAGCGGTTACTGACCTTTATAGTCTTAGAAATATGACATGATGAAAATGACCGCAACGGACAGAATTTGGAAATTTGAAAATAGGTTGAATTTAACGCGGTTTGATGATCCGGTCCATTCTGGTAAATAGGATATTATATTATACGCATTTTGTTTCACGCTAGATACAGCACCTCAGACAGTAAACAGAAAGTTTTGTCCGACGTTTGACAACGTTTCTGTCAATAGTCTGTTACTAAATGACGTCCGCAACTCCGTTGCGTCAAAATTTGTTCATCGCATGGGAGCCGTGCATATTTCCGGGATAAAAAGTATCCTATGTCCTTTTCCGGGAATCAAAGTATATCCATACCAAGTTTCAGCAAAGTTAGTTCAGTGGTTTGGACGTGAAGAGGTAACGACAGACAGTCACACTTTCACATTTATAATATTAGTATGGATGACGTGTGCAACATGTCGGATTATGATTTGGAGCCCTCTGCTCCCACCATTACGTAATATTCCATAAGTCATAAGGTGACGACTGACGCCGCGTTAAAGTAAAAAACCGTGTTGGATATGTTTTAGATTGCTTGGTTTTTATGAGAGGCCGGCCCGGCCTCTCATAGAAAACAAGCAATGGAACTGCAAAAAATGGAAAGGGCGTAAGCGACAAAATGGTTTTTGTCGCGTAATTTAAAAACCATAAATATACATTTCATATACTTAGCTATGGACAAATTAAAGTGTATGCTTGAACCAATCTATGTACAAATTTTGGAAGCTTAAATCACTCTCCTCTGTTGGCAAAATAGGAATCCCTTTTTACAGAGGTCTTTTTGATTGATTATTCTGTGTTATAGAAGTTGACCAATCGTGTTATGCTATGCTATGGGTAATTCAAAGTCAAAGACATGATGAATACTGACACTCAACACTGAACTTTAATTTCTTAGCTTTAGTCATTGCTGAGAAAAATCGATATTGCTACAGCCAAATTATCAAGTCGTCGTCTTGCTTAAAAATGTAGAGCAGATACCTATAAAATATTTAAAAGTATAAGTATTATTACTATTGGTCTAATGTCTTAAAAGTTTCATGATGTTCAATGAATTTGTTTTGCATGTGAAAGCATAAAACAAATAAACTAAAATTTTGTATTCACATTTATTATAAACTAGCTGTCCCGGTGAACTTCGTGTCACAGGTCACTTTAAAACCTTCCCTGGACTTCTGCGAATATTTTAAGACTAAAATCAGCCCAATCCGTTCAGCCGTTTTCAAGTTTTAGCGCGATTAACACATTTGAAAATCCATTTTTATATATAAGATATTGGTAGGGATTTTCTCTAATTCAACATAAACATTGAAACAAGTACTCAAGAGACATCTAGTAGAAAAAGGATGTATTAATAGCACTGAGCATACACTCGGAAAAACCATATTATTACCTTGAAAGATCGCCTTAACTAAGGACTTTGGTACTACAAAATTACTATAGATGGTGTTCTTTCCTGCCAGTAAAAACTAAAATGCTCCCCACGCCGCGTCGCTACTGGGCTTTAGAAAAGTGCTAGCTGCGACAAATTCCGTTGATTAAGATTTAATAGATGTCGTTAATTAATAAATTACAAGTTACAATTATAGCGATTCCCATACAGAATTTACGGACACTATTAGGTAATATAATATTATATTATGACTAGCTGTTGCCCGCGACTTCGTCCGCGTTAACATAGTATAATAACAAAGATGGATAGTTTTCCCCTTTTTGTGGTTACTCATACAAATGGTAAAAACGGGACCCTATTTAAGCAAACGTCAAACGCAAACGTCAATAAGCTTTCATGTTTCTAACCACCTAATAGAACCATAAAATGTTCTTAGTATTGTAGATCTTATAAATATCTACAAAAAAGTCCGCGACACACTATACTTATCTATGTCGAGTGAGGCACAATAACCATTTTTTTATTTAAAAATCTTGAATTTTTTTTGGACAACATTTAAACGCGTTTATTTTACTCATGCCATTAATCCTTATCAAAATAAATTATTTAATCACTAAGTACAGTTTATGTAGATAAAATTTGGTCTTTGAATGATTAAAATTTAACGTTTGGTTTTGAAATTATGGCGAAATTAAAATATTACGATAGTGGGCGTCACCAAGCGGGATGCGCTTGCGGGAGGAAGACAATCTGTGCAGTGTGCACTGTACACCCTTCGGATAATGACTGCGTCCGCGTCGTCGATGTCAGTGTCGGAGTCTGTGAATTGACCTGGGAATCATTTTGCTGACCGAGTCTTTCCTGGGTAGGCTTTTTGCAGCCATAACCGACATCCACGCGGGCAGAGCCGCAGTCGACCGCTAGTAATATGTACAACTCTAAGACAACAAGCTATAATATTATAGCCTTGTCGTCTCATATTATGTAACTAAAAAGGGTAAAATTATTATTTTTTAACAAAAAATTAAAACCGACTTCCAAGGTAAAAACAAAAGTAATACTTATTCTTAATCTAAAAAGAATCAAATAATTCTTATTCCTTATTATAGTGGCGTCTTCAGACTTCGCCTAAACCTCAACTATTTCTGTACTCAATCTTCATGCTTTTGAAATCGGTACCAGCTTACCTTAGCGTAATTGCTATGTCAAGGATCTCAGAACTTTTCCGGGCTGGTACCGACTTCAAAAGTACGAAGATTGAGTACAGAAATAGTTGAGGCTTAGGCGAAGTCTGAAGACGCCACTATAATAAGGAATAAGAATTATTTGATTCTTTTTAGATTAAGAATAAGTATTACTTTTGTTTTTACCTTAGAAGTCGGTTTTAATTTTTTGTTAAAAAATAATAATTAGTTGATCGTTGCATGCATGCGTACTTATTCATTCGCTGTCACAGAATTATTGATAAATTAATCTGATCACAATGGATAATAAAAAAAAGGGCAAAGAAATATTGCGCAGTGTAAAGTGTTTAATTGTCTTAACACGGAATGTGAACCAAATTTAACTTTCTTGAAGTAGAATATATTTGTTGGGTTACCTTAGTAGGTACCTACCTTTATTAGTAGACGTATAATTAATAAAGGCATTTCATTGTGAAAAAAAACACATTAATTAATAAGGTTATTAGGTATTACATATTACTAATAGTAAGCATCGTAGGTGTACTATTCGAAACCTCATTTGTTTACAAAAATAACTAAGTTATACAAATACTTTAAGTAGGTAATATAAGACCGGTTTCAATTAGAATATAAGTAACGGTAATTATCGAATCTAAGTACGCCTAACTAGTTACAGGCGAATTTATGATAATTAAATCTATATAGTACTAAGACATAATATCTTAGATTATTTCGAGTTAAATAAAATGTAGTTAATAAAATATAAAGATTATAATATTATTTTTAAAAAGAGACAACCCTGATTTCTTCAGAAAAGGTACGAGTTATGCGATAGAAAGAGAGCGGAGATGTAGGCAAATATAATTGTAGGCACCTAGCACTGCCCGGTCGGAATTTGAACTTTATAGTATGGTAGCATGAGTCGTTAATTCTTTAAACGAGTTTCGCCAGTGGGAATTCTGTTGGTACAACTAATATATATTCTGTGATAAGGGTACGGTTTAGGTATATATAAGTGAATTTTAATTTAAAAATAGATAAATTGATAACATTATAGGACGCATTTTGTCAAGCTAATGTTTTCATACACAATTTTTATAGTAACTAACCAAATATTGTAGTCACGATGACTAGAAGAATTATGTTTGCACAACACAATACTGCGTTTACATCCTTATGGCCATGGTTATAGAGTTTCTTGTCCTTAATCCTTGAGATGGTAATAACAAAAATTTTCAATCAGCTGGCCAGAGTAATATGGAGGACCTTACCATTATTTGTTGCCAGTACATACAGAACTGTTTACTGTGTTAGACGCAAGGTATGATGTCATAGTATTGTGTTTATTACAATTACAATATTAGACCTATAACTGCTCTTCGGACGCACTTAGAGAATTTTACTGAACTTTTTAAATAAAACTTAATTTGTCAAAATCTTCATTACATTTAAAGTTAATGATTATTAAAAATACTCTGAGTGATTCCGGCTAGGTAATTAAAATATTATGATTCTTCTTCTATATTCCTTATTTATTTATATTTAGTATACAGACAGGTTACAGTCATTACTCATTATAATATAGTAATAACCAATTATTATTAAGTTCAAGACTAGACAGCAACCCATTATTTAATATCTTTAAAGTGTTTATTTTATCGTGTTCACTTCTAAGTAGAATTGCGTGTTATTTTGTAAAGTAAACAATGTTAGTTATAAGAAGTGGTAATACTTAATAGTGACCATTGAACTATTTACTTAGTAATAATAATTCAATGTTAGTGACACGTCTAAAGAGAGACAAGTTTTTTTTTACTCAATATTCTTTTATATTTTTGGCATTAAGATGCTAGAGTCTAAGGATATTTAGGTTTTTTCAAACATTACTCTTCAGAGAAAATCACCTTCGCCTTAATTTTTTTTTTAGATGATGAAGATAATTGGTCTGTTTTTAACGCTGATATGTCTCAACGAAGCGTATCGAGTTCTGGTGGTCTTCCCAGCACCATCGAAGAGTCACAGCATATTAGGACATGGAGTAGTCAACCATTTGCTGAATGCTGGTCATGAGGTATATAAATTATTTATCCTTTTGATGGTCAACTCAGTCCGCAACGCGACGCGTAGATGAATTTCTAAATTTGTACGGATTTGACAGACTTTAATTATTATTGCGTGAGACGTCATGCAAGTTTGTCAATTCGATACTAATTTAGAAATTCATCACGTCACGTCACGTTGCGGCACAGAATACATATTAGTACAAGTAGTTGTGCTCCGCATTGACCCAGCCAGTCCACACGGCGCGTTGCGTCAGCGTTGCGTCGATGCAGCGCTGGCGTTGCGTCGTTTTACATACAAATAACCAAGGTGTTCACACGGCGTGCTGCATCGTCACAACGCACACATGACGGACAGCAGCTCCCGTTATTTCGTCTATCTAGATTCTAGGCCCTAGGGCAATCTTGAAAATGGTTTGTTTAAATTTACTGTTAAAAGGGAGAAAGAAGTAGAACCAGTAAATTTTGTGTTAAAGTATAGATTGTACTTAAAATACGTCACAATCGCAATATATAACTGCAACCGCAGACCACACTTAACTTCCACTGCAACAATTAATCAAGTTGGCCGACTATCGTACAACTAAAGGTTTTGTATGTCATCGGAAAGGAATCGCGGTTCTTATACGATTGGTGTCCAATCATTTAGTTGTACAATTTAGTCGGATGCAATGTGCGAGCTCTCTTAAGTCGCTTTAGTCATTGGTGTAGCCTATAGGTACCTACCATGTGATTTGGTTGGCCAACTTGAAATTGTAAGTCAGCGGTTGCTCTAATATCCACTTGTAAATGATTCCAGGTAGTCCATATAACTCCGTACCCCCATGGAAAAACTGTCAAGAACTTGAAGGAAGTGGATTTGACATCCATTGCTGACTACTTCAACGCTATAAAGGACAGTGGCAAGTAGAAAAGCCTATATGTTTTTTGTTACTGGTAATTTATTTTGTCAGCAATAGTTTAGTATTTTATGACCCACACTAGCAATTTAGAATATATTGTTATAAATCTGAGAAAAAAATATTATAGAATCCTGTTTGTGTTAATTACTTTATATTTAAACTTGCATACTCGTAGTGGCTGTATTAGATGCTAGATGTAAATTATAAAATAAAGATAAGGTTATAACTTATAACGTTTATAGAAGAAAAGATATTGCGTCCTTGGCCAAGGACGGATGTGTAGTGAAGTTCAGTTGACGTTCCAGTCTTGACAGATGACACGTCACACGACCGGAAGTACGTAGGCTGGATGCTTGTGTTTTTAGCCCATTAAAAAAAAGTTATGACCGTGTATGGTCGTTCTCAAATCGCAGAATCGCGTACAATCCACAGCACTAAAAAGTAACTCAACCTTATGCTTTCATTTCAGCTGACGAGTTCAAACTAAAGAACAGAGTTGGTAAACGCGACGGTGGAGCGTCCATTCTCATGTACTATGTCATGTACGAAATGAACAAGAAAATACTGACGGATCCCACTCTAGTCAAGTTCCTGGAAGATCCCAAAGAGAAGTTCGACGCTGTTGTCATTGAGTGGTTCTTCTACGAGAATGTTGCTGGGTAAGATATCAAAAAAAGGTTAAAAGGAATAGAGGCGGCGCAAGGCGTGGGCGATGTGGGCGACCGCTCACGGCCTCGCGGTCCAAGGGGCCTCGCGCCTCTTGGACCCCGAGGGTTTTTTTGGGAATTTACGCGTTTTGAGACTCAAATTTTATTTAAAAAAAAAAGGATTGTTTAAAAATAATCCATTTGGACCTAGGGGGCCTCGCAAAAAGTATCTCGCCCACATAACATTTTGGTCTTGCCCCGCCACTGAAAAGGAATCCTGGATACTTCCATCCATATCCATACTAATATTATAAATGCGAAAGTGTGTGTGTCTGTGTGTCTGTCTGTCTGTTTGTTACTTCTTCACGCTCAAACCGCTGAACCGATTTTGCTGTTTGGCATGGAGATACTTTGAAAGGGCATCTAAGTATACTTTTTTTCCGGAAAAATGCACGGTTCACGCGCGATAAACGAGTTTTTGCGCAACGGAGATGCGGGGGTTATCTAGTTAAATATAAAGGATAGTTGAGGCAGAAAAGAAAAGGACGAGCCACGAGACAGCCAGACACACTTTCGCATAACTACTTACTGTATTTTATAAAAATTAAATTGAAGCGGCATCACTCCGACCGTCAATACGACGCGACGTTTTGGTACGACGAATTGCATGATTGACCCAATAAGGCGCAGCGCAGACGACATACTATCCGTGACGCACTTTTTAGTCTGTGGGAAATAGAACCTATGCAATTATATTATGCAGTAACACACACGACGCGCAAAAAGTCCGCATAAAGTTGCATAGGTTCTATTTCCACAGACAAAAAGTGCGTCACGGATAGTCTGTCGTCTGCGCTACGCCTAAATGACTATAGCTACAATTAAAGACTTGGGTTCCACCAAGCGTCAGTAAAAATTATTTCTATAAGATGACCAGCAAAGCAATTACGTAGGTGTCTTGAGACAGGTAAGCAACAAAAATAACAGCTAGTTGTCAAAAACGTAGTACAAAATCTTGGACAGATACCAGGTATTTCGCCATAATATCTGCTATCAAATACAGGTTAGCTATCGCAAAGTACATTTTAACTAATTTTTCTTTCAGTATCGCTTCCTTATTCGACTGTCCACTGATATGGTTCTCGACGACGGAGGCCAGCTGGAATGTGGTGAGGCTTGTGGACGAACTGCCCAATCCGTCGTACAACGTCGACATATTCTCGACGAGCAAACCCCCGCTCGACTTCTGGGAGAGGGTCCAGGAGCTATGGGCTGTCATTTGGAGATCCCTTCAATTCAGGTAAAATCTAAGTGTCTGAACACACTAGGCCGAAGTTACGCGGCGTAAATTTTAAATTACCAATAGCTTTGTCCACACTGGGCCTTTTTTGTTCATCAAGGGCATGCGTTATAGCGCAGTCAACAGCGAACGTGAGGCATGCCCGTGACGCGCGTTGAAATCGTAGCGCTCGCTATGACACTTTTATTTCAACGCGGGTGGATTTTTACGCATTCAATTATTGAATATGCCAAATGTAAGTTGAATAAAAATAAAATGACGAAAATTGAAGATGAAATTGCTTAATGTGGACATAGAGCTATTGACACACTATTCCGTCACGTTCCGTCCGTATTTTGTATACGTTTGACATTGCGGACGTAATCATGCGGAATTTACGCCGCGTAACTTCGGCCAAATGTGTTTAGACGCTAAGTCGACAGTGAAGCACACGAAAACTCGGTGCTTGGAGATCTTTTCAATTCAGATAAAAAGCTAATTCACGTCGACAGTGAACCACACGTAATGAGACGTTTTCAGATTGTAAAGTAATAAGGACTATCAGAGAAGTTGATTTTTAGGCAGATGGCGGACCATTGTTATTTATTTGGTCGAGGTATGTCAAGCCCTGCTGACAGATTATTACGGTTGGCCGCTTATACGTTACGTTTTCCGTATTTGATTTCCGAATTAGTTTTCTGTATTCGGAATTCCAAATGCATGGAATCAATAGAAAATACATTAACTGGCGCACTCGTTCACTTTTTTCCGAACGGAACGATTCAAGTACGGAAAACGTGTGTACTGTGTATGAGGCCAACCTTACGAGTGTAGTAAGTCCGCCATCTGCCTATGAATCAATTTACCGCTAGTACACTCGAGGAAGTTGATTCCTATGCAGGTAGCGGGTCAGCCCATTTTCGCGATTATGTTGGTCGGGAAAAAGAAAAGGACGGAAGTATTTCCGTCCTAGTCGTTTTGTGTTTGCCAAAATATCAACACAGCGATCTCCTTAGCGACGATAAGTTTATTGGTCGCTATCTGTCGGTTAATCGGTTATACTCGTATGACACGACATAATCTTATTTTATTGGTCACTTTACTTTTACAATATACCGAGAAATATAAACATACGCCGGCTACTTAGCAACCGCCTTAGCAACGAAAGTTTTTACGTTTTGAAGGTTTAGACAGGATTATTAATTTAAGTTTTGCAAATATGGTTCTGAATTTTTTAGGTTCTCAACATGTTCTGAATTATTGGTGTGAACATTTATTTCCCCTATCTAAACTTAATATTATGCACTTCAAACGTGGCTTATCTAAGCATTTATGTGCTTCAAATCATCAACTAGCCTAACTGTTCAAAATGTGCTATAAGAACAATGAAGTCATACACAGGTTATAATTAATCAGATCAACTCAGTCTATATCAACAGCACACCCTCATTCTACAATCTTCGTTGATGGTCATGGTAAGAGTCGGAACACTAACGTAACGTTTTGTATTCAAATTCGTTTCGTGTTGCTGATCGTTTTAAGATCCCAAAGATTTTTTAAATGACCAGAATTGTAAATTATTAAGTACTGTTTTACTGTGAAATAAAATATTGTCACTTTTTACTTGTGTTGTGATTTTTGTTAAAATATGTTCTTGTAGATTAGAAAGATGCTGATCTTTAGAGCGTTTTTACGTTAAGCAGTAGATAAAAATGGGTAGGTAGTAAGTTGCTTTGGAATAATAGCATTCTTAGATTAATCATTGTGGCCTGTGGGTGGGAGTTTTGGCCTGTGGGTTTAGTTTCATATCATAACTATACGGATTCCGATAGGCTTTGAGGGAATACATTTTACAGTCTCTTATTTATAGAAATACCTTAATTACTTAAATTGTGACAATTTAAATTAAATTTTAGCCTAAAACACCGATTTCATTTTGTCCTATTTTGGATTGTCACAATTTAAGAAACATTAGGTATAAATTGTCTTTTCCATTGTTATGGTCCAAAAATGCCATTAAAGCAAGTCAGGAGCAGTTCAAATCGCATCACTTCTTTTTGTGTTTTTGCCTTGGAGTTTCTATGAAAATGATCTTTAAGACGAGGTGAATAAGGTATGACCCTAATGACCACGTGTTACGGATCATTATTTGGTAGAACAACGAACTGAGTCAAGGACACGATATTACTAATTTAGTGTCAATTATTTCAAATTTTAAAATGAAAAATATCAAACAAGAAACAATGATTTCGAATGTAGGGACGAAGCCGGAGTCCCTCGAAATATTTACAAACGAGTGTCTATTCTAAAAGCTAATATTATTTTAGGCCGACTACTTAAAGAGCTTCACTTAAGTTTTAACGGCCTCTCTAGTGCCCGGAAAACATCTAAATTCTAAGCTAACTTAAAGTTTCGGAGCTCTCAGTGAAGTATTCTGATACTTAATAATTATAAAAATGCGTAGTTTCTGAATCGGCCGAAAGTCTTGTCACTACTGGGCGCAGTGTAGCTTATTAGGTGCCATAAACGTATTTTTCAGATCTCGTGAACCTTATGCTGGCTTCTCACGGCGCGTAATTTGAACGAGCGAGCACGAGCCAATAGGTGAGTTCGCGCTACCCGTTCTCACGGCGCGTAATATCACGAGCCGCGCCGAGCCACGTCTTTGAAGTAATCGACATAAATCGGATCGGACGCGCCTGCTCGAGCCAGCCCGCGCCACCTTGAGCCACCCCCTACACACGGCGAGTGGCTAGAGCTGGTGCGGCGCGGTGCGTGATATTACGTACCGAGAGAAGTCAGCATTAGACTGCTGATAGAGTCATTCCATCGGGGCAATCACGTCAAAATATTTAAAATAAGTAAATAAGACCTTTCCTTACTTCAATAATACCTATACCATGTAAGTTGACAAAATAGACATAATATTATAATTCTGTCTACTCTGCATCAAAATGTATCAATAAGCCTGTTCTGCAACGCGAGGTTGCCAGATTTACAGAGGAACGTCACATGTACCGTGCGGAGAGGCAACAGCGCGCTGCTCGCGAATTTTTTGAAACAATAATAATTTATTGCAAGTAAGGATAGTCTCGATTCAATGTGTAAAGGTGCTCCCTCACCGGGAGCGTTTGCGTGTAATGTAACATATTTATAGATTCGCATGGGCGTAGCCAAGATTTTACAATTATAGGAGGGCAAATTAAGAAAATCCTAAACTTCGAATTCTAATTAAAACCGACTTCCAAGTGAAAACAATAACATTACTTATTCAAATAAATAGTATATTAAATAATTCTTACACTTTAGTACTCTAATATTTCGTACGTTTAATACTCTTAACTAATAATTCGTACTCTTTAGTCTCAACTATTTCTATAATATACACTCTTCATTACACAGAGAAATATAAGACAGTACTTCATTATTTTGAAGTCGGTCGGTACCAGCTCAGAATCGTGAATTCTATGACAAAATATATTTAATTTTTGGGACTGGTACCGACTTTCACTCTTTTTAAAGCCTTATATTTTATAAGGCTTTCTGTATAAAGACTGTGTTCTGCGTAGTGATGATAATGATGCATGTAATTTGCATAGTATGTAAGTACCTAGTATAAATTATTTCAGTTATTAAAACAGCGCCCCAACCCCCATACTTGTATCTTTAATTATATAAACGAACTTGTGTCTAAGGTGGAGAATTCACTGGAGAAGGTCTACGAATGGGGTGGACGTAACTTGGTCCAATTCAACCCCCCAAGACACAAGTCTGCGCGTTCACCACTAAAAAGTCACCAATGGTCGTATATCCTCGTTTAGAGGGCACATCTTTAATCATCTCCCCTAGCATTGAAATACTTGGCGTTAACATATCGAGCGAAGTCCAGTTTCGATACCATCTCGAGGGTAAGGCCAAAATAGCCTCGAAGAAGCTTGGTGTTCTTAATAGAGCGAGACAGTACTTCAGTCCGGACCAACGCCTATAACTCTACATGGCTCATATGGAATATTGTTCTCATCTCTGGGCAGGGGCGCCAAAATACCAACTGCTCCCTCTGGATCGTATCCAACGAAGAGCCGCTCGAATTGTTGACTGCCATAGTGTTTCAAACAGCTTGAACCCCCTGGAATTACGCCGAGATGTAGCTTCAGTCTGCATCCTCTATCGGCTGTATCACGGGGAGTGCTCTGAGGAATTGTTCGGAATCATACCACCTGCAACTTTTCGCCATCGTCCCACGCGAAAAATACACCATCCTCATCACCTTGATGAGTGGCAGTCTTCCACCGTGCGTTTCTCGCGTAACTTTCTGCCGCGCACTGTAAAACTCTGGTACAAACTGTCACCAGCAGTATTTCCGGACCTACACGACCTACAAACCTTTAAGAAAAGAGCGTATTCCCATTTCCCTGTTAAAAGGCCGGCAACGCACCTGCAGCTCTTTTGATGTTGCGAGTGTCCATGGGCGACGGTAGTTGCTTTCCATCAGGTGATCCGTTTGCTCGTTTGCCCCCGTTTTATTTCATAAAAAAAATTGAATCCGGAGTTCTCTTAGTATTTTCGGAACCATCTAGCATACCTTGGTGCAAAATTTTACTTTTTGGTAGCATAAAATATATGCTTGGGATACTTCTCATAAAGCCAAAATCGCCCTCTTGTGCTTTCATAAATTTTTGAGAAGTTACCTCGATTACTCATGAAATTAACTTTAATACGTGGTAATAAAGGTTGACCTTATTGACCTCATCTTAAAGATCATTTTCACAGATACTCCGAGGCGTACTTAGGTGACATACAGGCGAAAAAGATCGTCGAGCCATAAGTCCGCGTACTTCTACGCACGTCTGTCACCCCTTTTACACCCCTTTTAGGGTTCTGTAATTAACAAGACGTCCTCGTTGACTATGGTACCCTAAAACATCTAACCAGCAGATTTTTTTGTATACTGAGAGGTATACAAAAAACTAGCTACTATAGTTATATAATTTAACAATAACATTTTCTTACAAATAGAACAATCATATTTTAGGACCATCAAATCGAAATACTTATTAACTTTCGAGAATTTTTGCACAGGAAATTGTTGTTCGTCTAATCAAAAAAAGCTACTCACTAATCACTATGCTACTCACGAAAAATTTTCTTGATAGCAATCAATATCCTAGGCCCTAGGGAATCTGAACCTACTACTTACTATTCATTTTTATGTTTTGCGTAATGTAATAAAAACGCTCTAGAATTATAGATCAACATCTTTCTAATCTACAAGAAACCATAAAAATCAGAACACACTTGTATAATATCGTGATAATATTTTATTTGAGCGTTAAAACAATATCGAAAAACGTAAAACTTATAAAATCATTATGAACTCTTAGGTATTCTTCTTGAGGTATTATTATGAACTCTGGATTGTTATAATAATCAGCAATGAGAATATAATTCAAAAACATAACATAAGTTTTACTTAATCCTTCGGGGTAGCCTTTTCCAACTAACCAACTCATGATAATATTTATTGACGAAGATATTGGGAGTAGAATTAGGTTGGCCAGTTTGGTCTGCTTAACGATTTGCTGTTAATAAGTCCATTGTTTTGTTGCACATATTGGATGGGTTATAATGTTTCAATAAACACATTTTATATAATATTAAGTATATATAGTACTTAATAATTTTTTCAAAGATTGTTCGGATGAGAGAAATAAAATAGTATATTACTTATTTAAATCAATTCCCAATATTTGCAAAACATTTTTGAAGATGACCGTGTCAAAAACTTCAAAATGTAAATACTTTCGTTGCTAAGGCGGTCGCTAAGTAGATTATATTTTGTCAAAAGCAATGCGACCAATAAAATACAATTCTATCGTGAACGAGCATAGCCGACGACAGATAGCGACCAATAAACTTATCGTTGCCAAGGAGGTCGCAATGTTGATATTTTGGTAAACACAAAATGACCAAGATGGAAATATAGAAATACGATTCTGTCCTGTTCTTTTTCCCGACCAACACTGACCACTGACCAGTTTAAGTTGACCCGCGACATGCATAGGAATAAACTTCCTCGAGTGTACATTTAATGGACGCTTGTACGGTCAACGATTTAAAGAAACGCGTCCAGTAAATTTCAAACATTTTATTTAGAGTAATACGACTATAAGGGCCTGTTTCACCACTTCCTGGTAAGTGCCGAATAGGCTATCCACCACATAACCTGACAAATAAAGTATGGAGAATCTGTCAAAAAAGTTGTGAATAGTCTATTCGGCACTTTATCAGAAAGTGGTGAAACAGGCCCTAAGTCATCTTCCATCATTTTCTAGTGTTGTCTTCACACCTCTCGAGAAGTCGGTATACAATTCAGTTTTCAACGAGATAGCAGCGAAGAGGGGAGTAACTATTCCGTCCTACGACCAAGTGGTATACAACGCGTCGTTCCTCTTTATAAACTCACATCCATCGTTCGGAGGCGCGTACAGATTGCCGCAGAATGCCAAATACGTTGGAGGCTTTCATGTTGAGACTAAAACTAAACCGCTACCGAAGGTAAGAATATAAAAGTCAAAAGGTTATGTATGAGTTTGTCTACACAAGAACACGAATATAGATAAGACCAAGATAGATACGAATCTATATTAATATTAGTCCTACTTTTTAACTGGAAAAAGGGGTTGTAAGGGGGTGAAAATGCGTAAATTTGTTCAAATTAAGTTAGTTCCAAAAATTCATAATAGATGGCGCCGTGCGTCTCCTACATCGCACAAGCGGTAACACAAACGTGTTTCTATAAGAGATGGTAAGGATGACTTCATCCTTATCACCTTTTATAGAAACAAGTTTTTTAGTTTATTGAAGAATTGAGAAGAGTTGTTTTTCGACTTCAAACCCACTCCCCAGTTTTAAACCCCCTACGCAAAAATAGGGGCGTTGTAAGTGTGACGTGTTTGTCTGTCTGTAAAGTGTAAACATTAAAGTTTGAAGTAAGCGTACTGCGGAAGAACCTCTGTCGTGCAATTTGCAGTAATGTAGCCTACATGGTTCAACGGGAACTACCTATAACTATACATAATATAAGTTACTATATAACGGAAACTACCGCGCGCAATAAGCTGAAGTCAACGCTGACGGAGTCGCGGGACGCGGGTAACAGCTAGTAAATTATATTTTAAAGGTTGACACTAATTATATGGGCCACCAGATTTATTGTACGTTTAATAAGTAATATTAAAATTGGTCGCCTTTGCTTACTTGTAGATCAAAGTGGGTTGAAATAAAGTTTACAACCACGAATTACTTTAACAAAAAGTTTTAGTGAATCTGCGTTGACGATAGGCGCTTATCAATTTTCGCAAAAGATGCAAGTCATTATGTTTGGGGTTTTTTGGGATGGGGAAGGCCTTCGGATATGGAGTTGTTTTTGTTAACTTGAATTAATTAAGGTTAAATATAAATACATAATTATTCATCCAGACAAAATTGACTAAGTTTACTGTTCTTAATCGTCTCAATCACCATCAAAAATTTGCTCTTACAGCGCTGCAATTTTTAATGACAACTCTATATTTTTAGAAACACATACGTCATACACCCTACAGTATATGGTACCTATAATATTTTACTAGCGTATATGATGATTGATGATATTATTATAATACAATTTCAGGATCTTCAAGCTTTAATGGATGGGGCGAAGGACGGCGTAATTTACTTCAGCATGGGTTCAAACCTGAAGAGTGAGGATCTGTCAGAGCACATGATCACCTCCATTCTGAAGATATTCGGCAAACTGAAGCAGACGGTGCTGTGGAAATTCCAGACTCAGTCAGATCAAGTTCCGGCTAATGTACATTTGATTAAATGGGCACCCCAACAGAGCATACTCGGTAAGGTACAAAATAATGAACATTAATCCATACTTCTACTAATATTATTAACTAGCGACCCGCCCCGGCGTCGCACGGATATAAATATAGCCTTCCTATCTAAAACTGAAAGAATCATCAAAATCCGTTGCGTAGTTTCAAAGACTAAAGGGAACAAAGGGACATGAGGGAAAAAAAGCTACTTTGTTTGATAATATGTATAGATGCGAAAGTGTATCTGACTGTTACCTCTTTACGCCCAAACTGCTGAATCTATTTTGCTGACATTTGGTATGGAGATACTTTGTGTTCGGGAAAAGGACATATTTATTAGGATACTTATACCCCGGAACAATATCCGCGCGATATACGAATTTTGGCGCAACGGAGTTGCAGGCTTCATCTTGTATCTTATACTTTTTTCAGCCCATCCAAACCTCAAGATGTTCATCACTCACGGTGGTCAGCTATCAACCATAGAGTCCATACACTACGGAGTACCAGTAGTTGGTATACCTGTCATCGCTGACCAGCATGTCAACATGGCGTCGGTCGTTGACAAGGGCTTCGGCATCGTCGTTGACCTCGGAGATGACATGGCGAATGACATGGAGGTCGCTATCAAGAAAATACTTGGTGATAACAGGTAGGAACTGTCGGAGATTGATTTGTAGTTGGCGGATCTGCGTCATTTGGTCGGGTTATAACCAAGACAAATCAAAACAAATATAGACAACATAATGCGACCGAATAAGGTAGGACGGATGCCTATGAATAATTTTTCCCTAGAAAGTAAGAAGCTGCATCACCTAAGCTAAGCCTACATACAATTTATTATTATCACCTCTTGTCGTGTCGGTAGGTATTTCTTGTACGGTGTACATTAATTATACTGCAAGTTTTATCAAATCGTTTCAGTAGTTTTTGAGATAGGGAATTGTGATTCTTAATTATTACGTACAATTTTGAAGTTGGTTTTATCTTTTTACTTAATTTTTTTTTTTAGTTACGCGCTAAAAGCGAAAGAACTCTCCCAACTGTACCACGACCGTCGGAATCCTGGTGAAGAAATGTTGTACTGGATAGAACATGTTATAAGGACAAAAGGAGCCCTCCATTTGCGCTCCCCAGCCCTATCACTGCCCTTCTACAAGAGATTTTACCTTGATTTAGTAGTTACAATAGTTGTATTGATCGGATCAATAATCGCAGTACAAAAATTGATAAACAGATTCAAATCAAAGAAGCCAGTTAAGACAAAGAAGAATTAAATAATGACAAGCATCCGATGTTTTAATCTACCAATCATACTTACCGTGAAGCATTTTAAATGATTTCCAAATAACTACAGTTCGTAAAGTAACTAATATGTAGTAAGTATAGTCAGTGACGGATTAACCCTTAATCAAATTGAGCAATTGCCTACTAGTGCATCACGTCTGAGGGGGCACCGGAAAAGTAAGATTCAAAGCAGGGATGTTGCGGATATCCGCAACCGCATCCGTAAATGCGGAGCTTCCGCATAGATTTGGACATCCGCATCTGCATCCCCATCCGCAATAAATCAATGCGGAGTTTATGCGGATGCGAATGTCATACGAGTTGCGACAAGAAAAAAAGCGGCGGGGCCTGTGAATGGCGCGTGCCGTTTGCGCGTGACAAATGACCAATGGGAGCGAAAAAGCCGGCCAAGTGCGTATCGGCCACGCACAATAGAGGGTTCCATAGTACCGCCAGTTTTTGATTAGTTTTGTATGGTCAATGAATGTACAATTATAACATGTTTTGCACTACTAACAACGTCATCTCAGTTACATTCAAAGGAATTTGAACGAAAAGTTCCTTTGTACTTCTGAATAACCTATGAAGTATTCTTAGCCGTGATAATTTTCTTTTTAAATTTAGCATATTTCCTACTCCCGTGAATTTTTCCACGTCATATTTTTCAGAATCAACCGTTTAGCTGGTAGAAGGGGGTGACACTGGACTCTAATGATTTTTTCCACTTTAAAACTTCATATTTCACAAATGGATCCCTAAATCGGAAAATTGTCTCGGAATACTCGTAATATTTTTAAAAAACCCTATCCAACGACACCACACACGGTAGAGTGGACGCAAAAAAAAAGAATTATCCCCGCTTGATGTGTAATCCCAGATTCCATAAATCCCATAAAGTGGTTGAAGTTAATACAGGGGAAATAATTTAATTTTCGTTTAAAAATTATTATCTCTTTAATACAAAAGTAATCTTTATCGCTGATTTTCATCGTATGTTAGTAATAGGTTACAAGCTGTAGCACTCAATGGGTTTATATCTAGATGGATGGCAGTACCCTCTGGTGTCCCTCAAGGTTCACTACTGGGACCTCTACTCTTTGCAATTTTCCTGAACGATATTTCCAATTGTTTCCATCATTCGCAGCTACTTTTGTACGCCGATGATACCAAAATCCTTAAATACATATCCTCGATTGATAATTGTCATCTTTTACAGGAGGATCTTAATAGATTTACTAATTACTGTGTGGTTAATAAATTGAATCTTAATGTCTCGAAATGCTATACCCTGAACTTTAGTCGGAAAACAAAATTGCTTCATTTTCCATATCAACTCAATAATGAGGTTTTAGTCTTAAAAAACTAAATTAAGGACCTTGGAGTAATCATTGATAATAAATTAATTTTTGACCAGCACATAGATCACATCGTGAGCAAGGCATCTAAGGCTCTGGGATTCATCATAAGATCAAAACTCTATACTGCTCATATGTGCGCAGTCTTCTGGAATACTGTTCTGAGCTTTGGAATCCCACCTATGATATTTACAGAATTAGGATCGAATCTGTGCAAAAACGTTTCTTGAAATTTCTACAATTTAAATGCAATATTATCCTTCCAGACTATGAATCAAGGTGCAAAAAGTTTCATTTCCTCCTATTATACTATCGTAGAAGAATCTCTGACATTGCATTATCTTGTAAGGTAATTAATAGTACTGTAGATATCCCTGAGTTACTAAGTAAATATGACTTTAATGTTCCTTCTAGATTCCTTCGTAACCATGTACCAGTAGCGAAGCCTCCATAGAACACGATTCCTACCGGCTTACCTTGGCCAATTTTAATATATACATTTTTTATTATTAATAATTATAGCTTACCCCGCTTCCTACAATTTCATAAAAATAATTCGCCATGTATTTAAAATCACGCAAACGCACACATACCCGTTTTTACGATCGCACTCAGAACGCGTACGTACTGCTCCATAGTGTGCGGCGGCCGCGCGGTGGCCGGGGAACTCGCTCAAAACATCGGGAATCCAAACATTTGAAATGTATGAAATTCACGCACACATACACATTACTACTACATGCAAACGACTCGTCGATATTGTCGAACAACAAGCCGATCCCACATAGCCTACCTAGTCTTTATTTGTCATGTGTTAAGGTTTAGTTTCGCATGTTTCGCTTTAAAAGATTTCGTCCAATCACAACAGAGCTAATTGCAGCGGCCGACCGGCGCGTGCTGTCATTTCAATTCACTTAAACAATTATATTACGCGCTCATTTGCACTCATTTTGTACTGTTATTATTGTAATATGCAAAATTTTGTTTATTAAGTTAGTAGGCTAGCTTGATTGTAATATTATATAGTTTAAAAGAATCGAAAGTAGTGAAATTTTACTTGCCAAGTGTTGTGTTGTGTTTTTGTTTGTTACATCGTAAAGGTTGGCTTATTTTACTTACTTTGTAATTTGTCGTGACACGGTTAGGTGAGAAATGGCAGCATTAGTACAAATTGACTGTTGTCTTACGGATTACTTATTAAATGACTTAAATTCATTCTCAAAACAATCGTTCGAAAATAAAAAACATATCATTAAACAAGGACGGGCGCGTCCCGATATGAAAATTGATTATAGGCGTAAGGATGGGTTTTTCAAACATTTTCACAGTTCAGTGTATGATAAATATAATTGGATAGCGGGCAGTTGCAAATTAAATAAGTTATTTTGTTTTCCATGTTTGCTGTTTTCCGATACAAATAGTGCTTGGAATAAAACGGGTTTCTCAGACATCAATAATTTGACCAATTCGGCTAGGAAACATACTCAAACCGAAAAACATTTACGCAGTTGTATATTATTACACAATTTTGGAAATAGTAGAATAGAAACATTTCTCGGAAATAATTATGAATCCCATAATCGAAAAGTGGAACGTAATCGAAACTTAATGAAACGTTTAATAGACACTGTTGTTCTTCTTGGAAAACAGGAGTTATCTTTCCGCGGGCATAGTGAAAACGTTAATTCAGACAATCGTGGCAATTATATAGAAACATTATTTTATTTAAGTAAGTACGATAGCGTTATAGACTCCCATCTTGAACAATGCTCATCTACTTCACACTCCGTGTTCACCGGTCTATCGGGAGACATTCAAAATGATCTTATACAATGCACCGCGGCGGTAATTTTAGACGAAATTAGACGTGAGATTAGCCATGCCAAATTCGTTTCAGTTATGATTGACGAAACCCCAGATGTCAGTCATAGAGAACAGTTGTCTGTTATATTTCGTTATTTGTCCGAAAATGGTCTGGAAGAAAGATTTGTAGGTTTTTACGACGTTAGCGAAAGCCGGACTGCGACTGTATTAGCGACTCAGTTGCTCGATATTCTTGAACAATATCGATGCAAAGACAAACTGATCGGTCAGACATATGACGGTGCCGCCGTTATGTAACGTGGAGGCGTTCAAGCACTAGTACGGGGTCAATGCCCTCTCGCGCGTTTCGTACCGTGTTGTGCTCATATTCTTAATTTGGTTTTAAGTAAATCTTTAGAAAATATTTCAGAATTAAAATCATTTTTCGGCCATATCAATGGAATTGTCAGGTTTTTCAACAAATCGTCGAAACGGTCAAATCTTTTAAAACAGTTTTCCGATCGTCGTATGCCTGGAGTAGCCGAAACACGGTGGCATTATCATTCGCGCATTATTAATTTTATATTTAATTGCAGGTTAGATATGATTGAAACCTTTAATCATATAGTAGATAATCCCCAATCGTGGGATGTTGATTCTATATCCATGTCGGAGTCGTTTGTAACTAAATTAGAAGATATGCAGTTTTGTTTCCTTTTGCATATTCTTTCAGAGATTTTTGCCAGAACTGACATTTTGTTTGCTTTGCTTCAAAGCAAACAAGTCGACATCGAAATCTCAATCAGAGAAATTGGTGCATTTCAATCTTGGTTATCAGAAGAGTTTTTAAAACAATTTGATTTTATTTTCAATAGTATTCAGGAATATTGTGAACCACCACGACGGCGCCGGCGGATGGATACAGAAATTGACTTGAAAACACAATACAAGCGTTTATTCGTTGAAATAATAGATAACATCAAAAGCCAAATAAACTCCCGTTATTCATCGTTTCAAAACTTAACTTTTCTTGATTTAGTCAATAAGTCTAAATACGCGAGTTACCGTAGTAGTTTTCCCGAGGAAAGTGTGCATTAATATCCGAATTCCCGAATATATTTGATTTTCACGCATTAAAAAACGAATTAAAAGTTTTATACAGTACTTCAACATTTAATAATTTAGATATCTATGAACTTTATTTACATCTTTTTAAATCCGCGTTGAGTGAAGCTTTTCCTCAGCTTTTAATGTTATCTCAAATTGTTTTGACTCTTCCTGTATCGGTGGCTTCCGCTGAAACGTCGTTTTCGGCATTGAAGCGAATTCATACCTATACACGAAACAGCCAAAGTGAGGCTAGATTGTCAAATCGAGATTCAATTGAAATTACACCGAGGTGTATTTTCAATTGAAAAACATGTATTATTAAAATTGCATCAAAAAAGCTACTTTTATGATAATGTTTTGGCACATTTCGTAAAGAAAAACCGTAGAATTATGTTAGAATATAAATAATAATTCTTAGATAATTTTTCAGGTTGTAGAATAGGAATATTAAATAACGACGACAGACGACAAATAACAAAATTAAACATTTAGGTACGTATTTCTGCTGATATTTCTTTGCTACTAGCTTTTGCCCGCGATTTCGTCTGCGTGGACTTCAGACAGGTAGCCTATGTTCCTTTCCATGTTTGACATGGGATGCATGCAAAATTTCATCTAAATCCAGTTTTTGCATGATTGAGTAACAAACATCTACACTGGCAAGTCAGGATTCACTTATTTTTGGTGTGTGAGTGTGAGTGACGTGTGCTTAAAACGGCTTTTTTTAAAGCCACTTTTATCATACTCGACATGCACTGTTCATATAATACCAGTGATGTCATGTATGGTGAAGGTGGTGAATACTAACAACACTAACACTGCATGCAACGCACACAATGCAAGCAAAGCACCCTAGTAGTTATGGAAAAGGTAAACTAACACACTTAATACAGGTCTGTAATTTATTGCACGTTTTTTTTACAAGAATTGAAATTTTGCTTATTCACGAGTTAGCCGTTTTTTGGTCCGGCTTTACCTTTATTTTTTTGCACCCCACGCCACTGCCATGTACCATTTCATGTACAACCCTGCAATACATACTATCGTCGTAACTCGTTTATATGTAGATCAAGCATTCAATTTAATATTTTTTTAAGTGAAAATCAACATGAGGATGTATATTAACTAAAGCATATTTCACCTCTAAATAGAAAATGTTTTAGAATACTTATTTTATATTACAGAGTTAATAATACTAATCATGGATCGGATCATAGGTAATTTTATCATCTCTTATATTTTTATCTTTAATTCGTATTTAATTTTTAATTCAGTTTCATATTTCAGAGTGGGTTTGTATTTGCGGTGGCATTTTATTTAAAATTTCTTTCTACTTTATAACTAAATTAAAATTTTCAACATCTAATACTTTTGGAGTTGTTATAATAATCATAGAAATAAATAGGTATATTGTATTATTGTAATTACTGTTTCACATCTAGCTTCTTTAAATTACTATTCATAAGTGGAAACTTGTAATTGGCATTCAAAATTCTTATTAAGATAATTAATGTTATTGTTAGTATGCTGTAAGTTTTCCGAATAAAATAAAATAAAAAAAAAAAAAAAATATTTATTAATTCATCAAGCCCCAAGCGGCCACATCCGGCCGCGATAACAATGAAAAAGCTATTGTGTCTCGTTTTGCCACGATTGATGGGTTATAATAGGTACCTGTACCTATTATAGGAATTTTATTTATATATAAAGAAATTATATTAGGAAACCTGTTTCCTAGAACATTTTTTTTTTATTACTATCAAGGTAATTTCTCGTAAACAGCTTCATTTTGATAAGACGAACAACAATGTTCGTCTTATCAAAATGAATGCGAAAGTGGTAGCTAACAGAGATAAATATGACTTAATATTTCGATTTGATGGTCCTAGAATATGGTTGGTTCTATTCAAAATGCATTTCAAAATGAAGCTACTCACGAAAAATTAGCTTGATATTAATCAAAAAATTTGTTCAAGGGAACCTGTACTATTATATTTTGTAACACATTAATAAAAATTAAAATAATACTTTTTCATTGTTATAATTCTTCATTTATAAACTATATATTTATGTAGGATCCGAAACATCCACATCTGCATCTGCATCCGCGGATATGAACCTCTAAAAATTCGCATCAGCATTCGCATCCGCGGATGTGAAAAAATCGGGATCCGCAACATCCCTGATTCAAAGACCGATTTTAGTTGACGTACAGATAGAAAGACTCACAGGCAAGGATTGCTTAGGGCATCAAGTAGTCTTAATCCGTCACTGAGTATAGTAACTAGTCAGTAGTCGTTCTTGATTGGCATGCGCTAAAATATATGGTCAGGGAGCCCTAGAACATTTTTTTATAACTGTCCGTTAGGGTTAGGGTTCCGTTTTAGGGTACCGTAGTCAACCAAGTTTTCTTGGTTACAGAACCCTAAAACGGAACCCTAACCAGCTGATTTTTGTATATTGGTAGGTTAATAGTTATATAATTTAAGAATAACATTGTCCTACAAATAGAACAATCCATATTTTAGGACCATCAAATCAAAGTATGAAATCCTTTCTATCTCTGTTAGCTACCACTTTCAAGATTTTTCGCAGATAAAAATGTTGTTTGTCTTATCAAAATGAAGCTACTCACAAAAAATTAGCTTGATAGTAATAAAAAAATAATTCTTCTAGGGCTCCCTGACAAATATACCACCGTAGAAATGCGAAAGTCTATACTTTCGCATTTCTACGGTGACCAGTAGAAATGCGAAACAAACTGTGGAGATAAACTTAAGGTGCCGTTCCGATCTTTTTTCGTTCCGAAAAATTCAATTAAAATGCCACTTTATGACAGACTATAGTCCTAAAAATTCAAATAATATCCTACTTTACGACATATACTACAGTCTGTCATAAAGTGGCATTTTAATTGAATTTTTGTCGGTCGCGATTAGCCGCGGTAAAGATCGGAACGGCACAGCTTAAGTTTATGTCCACAGTTTGTCTATACTTTCGCATTTCTACTGGTCACCGTGCTAGGGCTACTGAGGGCTGGGTTTGACGTAACGAGACCAAACAACACAGCCTGTCCCCCATCTGCCTATTAATCAACTTCTCTGATAGTACATCCTATTTCCACTTATTCTGCAATGTTTTCAAGCTAGAGGCAAAACCTTAACCATTATTAACCATTTTTTTATTCTTGGGTACGGAACCCTAAAATTATAATATCAACTGAGGTAAATACATAATCGAGAAATAAATATTTTATTTAATTAAAAATTTCGGACAGTACTTGTTACAAGTTACAACTTCGTATACTTAGACGAATTTTTTCCAAGTTACATTTCATAGTATAAGATCAATTACTTATTTTTTCGCTTAAGTATAATTAATGTAACAAACCTTGTAACTTACATACCTACTTAATCATCATAGTAATAGCTACACATAAAATCCACAGTTTTTTGATTTCAAATCATAATTCCGGCCCTAAAACCTCCATTGTTGCTAAAAACGGTATTTTTTTAACTGTTACTTACCTGTTTCTTCCACTCACCTCTTCAAATATGTTCGAAGTAATTGTTTAATTACAAAACGGTATGAGATCAAAATTCGAACCGAAAAAACCAGTCGCTAGCAGGGCCTCGAATCGGGACAACATGTCCAAATTGTGCGTTTATATTATGTGTGTGTTGGCGGTCAGTGATGCATACAATGTCCTGTTATTTTTCCCGTTCCCAGGCAAAAGCCATGCGATCCTCGGCGATGGCTACGTCAGAAATCTACTGGAAGCTGGCCATAATGTAGGTATTGTTTTTTAACCCCCGACCAAAAAGAGGGGTGTTATAAGTTTGACGTGTCTGTCTGTCGGTCTGTCTGTCTGTGGCATCGTAGCATCCAAACGGATGGACCGATTTTGATCTAGTTTTTTTTGTTTGAAAGCTGATATGACCGAGAGTGTTCTTAGCTATAGTTCATTATCATCAGCCTGCTCATTGCTGAAATATCACGGTTTATCTGGTTCGTGATAGGCCGATTAGCAACTTGCAGTCGTTTGATGGGTTTTATATTTTGCATCCGATTCGTGACACTTCTGAATATAATATACACATTATTGGAATGTTGACCTGGTGGAGCAGCATCACCTGGTAATCAATATGATACCCAACTCCTCACCAACTTAGAGCAGAGGTTTCGTGTTTGGGCTCATTTTAATTGCGACAACCAGTAAGACGTAGATAAACAGTAAATATCATCTGGATTCTATAGGAGCCGAGCTCCGTATGAACCCAAAGTGGTGGTTTCATGTTTGGGCAGTGGGCTCATATTGACGGCCTCATCCAAGAGGACATATTTTATAGATGGTATTCATTGGGATGTGATCCAGTTGATAGGAATTATTCTGCACAAGTTTAAAAAGCATAAAATTAAATTAAATTAAGAAATTTAAAAAAACCCCCGCCGAAAAACTTCAAAAAGTAAAGAAATAATATTTACTGACTTTAAGTTTAAATAATTCCTAAGAGTAAAATAATATTTTAGTCCATAAATGTTGTCAAGGTGTGTCGGGGGACCGCTTATGTAGATGTTTGATTTCACTTATCATTATAGTTTAAGGGTCAGTTCACAACGACCCGAATCGAGAGAATCAGCGACTATTATGGCGATACAAAATGCAAAAGTCGCTGTTGTGGTAGTTTACTTGGCGGTCCCGTGACACACCTTGACAACATTTATGGACTAAAATATTACTTTACTCTTGGGAATTATTTAAACTTAAAGTCAGTACATATTATTTCTTTACTTTTTGAAGTTTTTCGGCGGGGGTTTTTTTAAATTTCTTAATTTAATTTTTTAATTTTTACCCGACTGGCGACTGCACTAGAAGGGTATCGTTAGATTCATAATTTTGGAAACCAGTCAATCTCACAGTTATATTAACTGTGAGATTGACTGGTTTCCAATTAATTTTTTTATGGGATACTAGCTGTCCCGGCAAACGTTGCTTTGCCATAATAATATAAAGTATTTAGAGCATATTATTATTTGATTGAAGTGACTAAATAAGTATGTTACCATGGTATCGTCCCGTCGCACAAGCAATGGTCGCCGTCAGTCTCGAGTTGTAATAATTTACTATTATTTATTTAACAAATGCACTTATCAATATAAAAAGTACCCAGTAGCCGATTCTCAGACCCACTGAATATGCATATAAAATTTGGTTAAAATCAGTAAAGCCGTTTCGGAGGAGTACGCATCTAACATTGTGACACGAGAATTTTATATATATACTAGCTGTCCCGGCAAACGTTGCTTTGCCATAATATATTTGCCATATTATTTTATTAAAGTGACTAAATAAGTATGTCACCATGGCAACGTCGATCGCTATCCCGTCGCACAAACAATGGTCGCCGTCAGTCTCAGGTTGTATTAATTTACTATTATTTATTCAACAAATGCACTTATCAATATATAAAGTACCGAGTAGCCGATTCTCGGACCTACTGAATATGCATATAAAATTTGGTAAGAATCAGTAAAGCCGTTTCGGAGGAGTTCGTGGACTAACATTGTGACACGAGAATTTTATATATATACTAGCTGTCCCGGCAAACGTTGCTTTGCCATAATATATTTGCCATATTATTTTATTAAAGTGACTAAATAAGTATGTCACCATGGCAACGTCGATCGCTATCCCGTCGCACAAACAATGGTCGCCGTCAGTCTCAACTCTCAGGTTGTAATAATTTACTATTTTTAATTATTCAACAAATGCACTTATCAATATATAAAGTACCGAGTAGCCGATTCTCAGACCCACTGAATATGCATATAAAATTTGGTAAAAATCAGTAAAGCCGTTTCGGAGGAGTTGTTGGACTAACATTGTGACACGACAATTTTATATATAAGAAGATATTACTGCAATGTTTTCACGCTAGAGGCAGCACTAGCATAGACAGTAAACAAAAAGTTTCGTTCGACGCTTGACAACGTTTCTGTCAATGTTCGTGAGATTTTGGTCGGATTATTTACTGTGTGTGCTATTAGCGCCCTCTGCTCCGACCTTTCGCGTAATATTGATTACCTTTTTTTCTTTTATTTTGTTCCATCAGTAGTCCATTTAGCGTTATTTTACTTCTTTCGTACATATGGTTCTTATGTCGTAGGCACTAAGGCGTGTGAATGGCAAAATGTCTAAATGGCATAACTGTCAGAGCACAAATAGCTAACGGTTTTATTCGAAAGGCGTTCGCTTTCAATATAAAGTCCTCTGTACACAGTGGGCCAACGCTTGGAGCCCGCGCATTGGGCTAAAGTGTAGTCGTAGAGTATGGAATGACACTCCAGCTGGTCAAGTAGGCCTCTACACGTTGGCCCAATGCGCTGGCTCCATGCGTTGGCCAAATGTGTACAGCGGGCTTTACACTCTTGATAACTTGCCTTGTAACTACGCCTTGTACCAGCGACCACAGAGGCTATGTGGTCGCTGCCTTGTACCATAAAACTGTTTTGAGACTCAAACCGCGTCCTACTCTAACCAACGTGAAATGACGTTGTTAGAGCAGGACGCGGCATTCTCGTCCGATTAAGTCTCAAAAAAGTTTCGTAGTAGGCCTACTTGTACAATACTAATTATGTTACCACAGTATCCGATGGAATCACAAATCTTTTTTGAGATGAAACTCGAATCCTGCGACCACGATTAAAGCCACAATTTGTTCTGTACTTCAGTCTTCGCAAATATTATACTCACTAATGAAATACAACAAGACAAACATGTAATCAGACATAGTTTACTATTGCAACAGAAATACACAATCTGTGATCATTGTGATAGGGTCCCGTTTTTACCCTTTGGGTACGGAACCCAAAAAACTATTAGCAGTACACTAAGTACAGGCTACAAACTAAATTCCAGTCAACGTAACGTAAAAAATCATATTAATTAATACCTATTATAAATGCGAAATTGTGTCTGTCTGTCCGTTGTCTTTTGCCTCTTCACGTCCAAACCGCTGAACAAATTTTGCTGAAATTTGGCATGAAGACACATAAGTCCCGGGAAAGGGCATAGGATATTTTTCATCCCGGAAAAACGTCTGGTCCCGGCGCGATAAACGAATTTTGGCGTAACGGAGTTGCGGGCATCAACTAGTTAGTTGCATAATAATTAACTGTTAAAAACCTGTTCCAAATAAAGTCATTGACTCGCAAAACAGTATTAATTGTTCACCACGACTCTTACGATGCGATAATAGATAAGCATTTCCTTATAATTCGTATTTTTGTAATGATAAAATAACTTTGCAAATACAAACGGGAATTTCTAAGCAAACGTTTATAGAAACTGAAAAAAAAACATTCAAACTTCATAAAAATCGGTTGCGCCGTTTTGGAGGAGTTAGCGCACCAAACACTGTGACACGAGTATTTTATATAATACGAGCTTTTGCCCGCAGCTTCGCTCGCATTAAGAAGTATTATTAATTATTATATACAAACTTTCATCCCCTATTTTAACCCCTTTAAAAGGGAGCGGATGCCTACGTCATAACATCAGCCCGATCCGTCCAGTGGTTTGGGCTGTGCGTTGATAGATCACCAGGTCAGTCAGTCACCTTTGAGTTTTATATAATACTAGCTGTCCCGGTGAACTTCGTGTCACTTTAAAACCTTATTACCAAATATTTTAAGACTAAAATCAGCCCAATCCGTTCAACCGTTTTCGAGTTTTAGCACGACTAACACATTTGAAAATCCATTTATATATACATATATATATATATATATATATATATATATATATATATATATATATATATATATATATATATATAATATACGTATTTCACTATTTTTACTAATTATGTCACTTTATAAAAATAGGACGACCAGTTTCGATATGAACATTCGTCAGATTTGACTCTTTTCCGATTAGAATCATCATCAGATGATGACCGTTTGTCAAAACTGGGAATTATAATGCAACACTATTGACACGACGCCATTTTGTTTTAAGCAACCGACTCTCCGAAGGGGAGCTCGGGGGGCGAAGCCCTCCGCATAGTAATCAAACCTCACGCGAAAACTGAATGTGTTGTTTTCCTTGAGATATTCACTTCAAATCAGTAACGTAGTATTTTTTTAATACATGAGAAAAAACGCAACACTAACGACGCGAAGCCGTTGTGTTTTAAGCAACTGATTCTTGGAGCGGAGCCCCCGGCATAGTATTCAAACCTCACGCGAAAACTGAATGTGTTGTTTTCCTTGAGATATTCACTTAAATAACTTGTTACTCTTAAAAAAGAAGATATTTGTTAGCAAAGCACCCTACGTCGAAATCAAACGTCGTTCGAAAACAGCTAAACGTGTAGGTTAAAGTAGAACGATTTCGTTATTACATTCATCGTCATATTGTTTCTGGCCCCTTGTAATTGATGTGCCTGAACTTATTCAGAACGCAAAGCCATTAGAATGCGATGTTTCCATTATCAGCCTCTCGCTGGTCATCAGTGTGGTTAACGCGAGGTATATTAAGAGTTAATATTAGGATCGGCTTTGAGGACCGTTGTTATTTCATTTCCTGCTCGCCATTGTAAAGAGATAGGAGTAGAATGAGGTAATAATTTTTTCGTGGGTATTTAACTTTTTTTTTTAAATGACCTCAATTATGTAATAGCGAGTATCAGCAATTATTAAAATTACACGATTAAATCAAGTCGAATTATTTTTTTAGAGTGGGTTGCACCAAAGGCGTTGTTATAGTTACAGTTATGGTCATAGTTAAGGCTAACTTAACAATAACCTTTACTTTGACCACAGAATTTGACAGATCTCTGTTGCGTTTATTTTTTTGTTAAAGCTATGTACAGTTAATGGGGTTGAGAGTATAAAAAATGAATTATCCGTAAAATCGTCAGGATAAATATTAATTGTTATAATAACACTGTGAGCCATAGTTACGATTAATATTCCGTGGTTACAATAATTATTTTCACGAAAAAATTTCAATTTAAGTTTTAGCGGTTATGGTTATCGTTAAATATGGCGTCCATTATCCAAAGATTTGACATTTTGCGTTGTATTATAGTTAAAGTTATTGTTAAAGTTACAGTTATAGTTATGGTGCAACCCACCCTAAGGGTTATTTTAGTGGTATTATAATATTACAGTCTCCGTCACCAGTTCATGTGTGATGGAGTAATTCACATCACATCAGAGTGTTCTGATGTTGGCGATTCACGCAGGATCAATTTAATAGGAGAAGAAGTATTCTTTGTTCTATAGTCTATCGAAATGTCAATTATAGCTGACTTGTTAGAAAATGTAGGTATTTGATAAAAAATATTTGTTTTTGTGTCAAATTGAATTTGTAAAGTGTCATAATAGTGTTTTTATTTTTGCAAATACGCGATAATTCGGCTATTATGGATACATGTTGTCCATTCAAAACCCTTATTTTATCTAGATCTACGTGTTATCATGCGAAAGAAACCGAATCTTCGTAACAAACAGGTAAGAACATTTTGTATGGGGAAAATTAAATTGTCGTTATTAGCATATTACTCGGAATTTTTTCATTATTTCTCATCTTTAAAACCTTCCCTGGACTTCTACGACTATAATCAGCCCAATCCGTTCAGCCGTTTTCGAGTTTTAGCGCGACTAACACATTTGAAAATCCATTTTTATATATATACTAGCTGTCCCGGTGAACTTCGTGTCAATTTAAAACCTTCCCTGGACTTCTACGAATATTTTAAGACCAAAATCAGCCCAATCCGTTCAGCCGTTTTCGAGTTTTAGCGCGACTAACACATTTGAAAATCCATTTTTATATATAAGAAAGACTAGCTGTCCCGGTGAACTTCGTGTCACTTTAAAGCCTTCCCTGGACTTCGACGAATATTTTAAGACTTAATCAGCTCAATCCGTTCAGCCGTTTTCGAGTTTTAGCGCGACTAGCATATGTGAAAATCCATTTTTATATAATTATAAGAAGATATAGATAATAGATATTTAATAGAAAAAATAAATTATTATAACCATTTTTTTTTAATTGCAGGTCACCTACATAGCTTCCGCACCATCGACAGTAAACAGTTACAGACTTCGTCAGATTGATTCTTCTGCATGTATAACTTTATTTCCTAAAGGTCAGAATGTGATTTTTAGAAGGACCTACATAATTTGTACTATAACGGTTATATGCGTAAGAATATTATAGATAGCCGAAGACATAGCGACTCCGCTTACATAAATTAAGACGACGCCTTGATAATTTGGCTGTAGCGATGCCGATTTTTCTCAGCAATGACTAAAGCTAAGAAATTGAAGTTCATTGTCAGTATTCATCATGTCTTTGTCTTTGAATTGCCCATAGCATAACACGATTGGACAATTTTTATAGCACAGAATAATCAATCGAAAAGACCTCTGTAAAAAAAGGGATTCCTATTTTTCCAACGGAGGAGAGTGATTTAAGGTTCCAAAATTTGTGCATAAATTGGTTCAAGCATGCACTTTAATTTGTGCATAGCTTATATGAAATGTATTTATGGTTTTTAAATTAAGCGACAAAAACCATTTTGTCGCTCACGCCCTTTCAATTTTTTGCTGTTCCATTGCTTGTTTTCTATGAGAGGCCGGGCCGGCCTCTCATAGAAAACAAGCAATCTAAAACATATCCAACACGGTTTCTTACTTTAACGCTGCGTCACCTTAAAGCGATGCCTTGATAATTTGGCTGTAGCGATCTCAATTTTTTTCAGCAATGACTAAAGCTAAGAAATTAAAGTTCATTGTCAGTGTTCACCATGTCTTTGTCTTTGAATTACCCATAGCATAACACGATTGGTCAACTTTTATAACACAGAATAATCAATCAAAAAGACCTCTGTAAAAAAAGGGATTCCTATTTTGCCAACAGAGGAGAGTGATTTAAGCTTCCATTTGTACATAGATTGGTTCAAGCATACACGTTAATTTGCCCATAGCTTATATGAAATATTATATTTATGGTTTTTAAATTACGCGACAAAATCCATTTTGTCGCTTACGCCCTTTCCATTTTTTGCTGTTCCATTGCTTGTTTTCTATGAGAGGCCAAACAAGCAATCTAAAACGTATCCAACACGGTTTTTTACTATTAGGTATATTCTAATATTATATTCTATACGTATCAATGTACCAAGTTACATAAGAATCGGTTCAGTTGTTCGTGAGATTTAGCGTGCAACCAACTCTTTGAATTTATAACATTAGCATAGATAGATAAAACTCTTTATTGCTCACAAATTGGTACTAACTAGTTTATTGAACTACATATATTTTCAGATATGTTCAACATAGATCAGAAAGTGAACAAAGAGTCAGAAAGTGTATCTATGACCATACTGATGCACAGCGTTTACAACTACACTTTACACATCGATGCTGTACAACACCTCATGAGGGATCCAAACGAGAAATTTGACGCCGTGATAGTAGAATGGATGTATAATGAAATCGCAGCGGGGTAAGTTGTTATTGAACTAGAATTCAGTGTTTTTCAATCTGTGGGTCGCAACCCCTAGGGGGGTCGCGAAGCCTTACTCGGGGGGTCGCCGACAGAAAGAAAAAGTTAAGGTTAAATGTGTACCAAACTAGGAAAAAAATCATTACCTAACGTAGGACCCTTTTCATAAAATTATTTCTTTGGCTTTCTATGACATGCGGGGGTCCGGGGTCGCCAGTATATTTCAATCTGTAAAGGGGTCGCGAAATCAAAAAGATTGAAAAACACTGAACGATAACACACGCAACTCGGGTGCGCCAAACTTCGTTACCGCGTGGGAACCGTATATTTTTCCGGGATAAAAAAAAAGGATATTTAACTGCTGATGTTTCAGAGAAGCTATTTTTCGTATTGAAACTGGATTTCGTTAATTTTGATCCTATATTTTGAGGATACTGAATAAAATGCAAGTTAGATGAACTTTTGTATAATATTAGTTTTGTAACAAATGCGATCAACATAACAATGAAACAGAGAATGGGCGAGAGAAGATATTGTCGGCTACCGCCTACCATACGCAAAAATAAAAATAATTAAAACGCCTGTAAAAATTACATAGCAAAATATGATTTTAAGAAACAAAAAGAAACTAAATTAACATTAAAAGATTTAGGCGCTGCAACAAGCTAATTTAGTAACATTTTAGCTGATCGCACATATTTTGTCAGCACCGTACGCGCCGTATATTATGTCGAACGCACCCAGCGTTGCCAGATTTTTTGTGCTAAGTCGGGACTTTGGAACTTTTTGAGTGAATAAAGCGGGATTCTTCCGTCAAAAGCGGGACACAGTAAAAAAACGTATATAACCTACCTAAAATCAAAAAATTTCTAATTTTTATCTTTTTATTTAACGTAAATTTACGTTTACGTGACAATGGACAGCAAAAGTAGCCATAAAAAATCCACCCATCTATCTCCCAAACTCTTATATTTATTACGTCCCGCGCGGGACATTGAATTTTAACAAAAAAAATCGGGACGTCCCGCCAAAATCGGGACGTCTGGCAACGCTGAACGCACCGTACTACACAAAATTCTGCGCGTACAGTGCCGACGAATGTGTGAGGTTTCGTTTGTACAACGAATAGGCTACTTGACCTCCTTTTTTTCTTCATGCTAATCGCTCATTTATTTTCACAAAAAAAAACTAATATTTTAATATTTTACACAGTAGAAACCCATAAAAATGTTTATTGAAAAATATGCCTCATAAATGGCGCCGAAAACACTGTCCGCCATAGTGTAACGTCATACGCTTTGTATTTTAAACTCTCTTTATTGAACATTTTTTATGTGCTAAATGTACGAGTCTAAAAGTGCCCAAAAATTATAAAAGAATTAAATAAGAAATTACAAATCATTTGTAATGTTGAAAACTTTTGGAGAAAAGTTTTGGCCATTTCATTTCCCGTCTACAATAAATGGAGATAATATATAAAACTGATGTTTTAAGTGAATTATTCAAGAATTTATTTTACAAATCTTTTTAGGCTTATTCTTAATATTTATGTACAAATAAACTTACATATAACGAGCGCGATAAATAAAAGATATTAAATTACTATGAGGATGACGTCACATCGAAATCGTAAGTACCGCAAAAGCGTTTTCGTCAGTACAAATCCTATTTTCATAAAATCATATTTTCAAATCGACTTTATTTATCAATCATAAGCTTTTATTTGATGATAAGGGTGAAATACGGTTTCCTAGGCCAAGTTCTACTAGAAATATGCATTTGTTCAATGAAATTGAATATAGGTCAAGTAGCCTATTCTAAAATTCCCGTGCTTGCTGATAAATGTGCAATCACCTTTTAGGAATCTAATATTTATGCAATTTCTTTCAGATTAGCAACAGTATTCGACTGTCCTCTGATCTGGTCGTCATCTCTGATACCTCATGCGATGGCACTGTCTCTGATTGATGACAATCTGAACCCCGCTTACACCTTTCATATGCAAACAAAATCCCGGTCGTTCA